>CM037881.1:103502389-104892883 GCA_021292165.1 Shinisaurus crocodilurus
ATAAACAATCCAAGGTAGAATATTCATTTTTAGCGTATTTACCGTACCGTACCCCACAGACTCAACTTTAAAGATACCCATCTATCTATATCCCATGTGATCTCATTAATCAACTTATTCAAGTTTAGCTTGATCATTTGAGATATGTCTCTGGGAATTAGTATTCCCAAATAAGTAATACGATCTGGGCACCATCAAAATTGCCAATTAGCTAATGCACTATGTGATATATTATCTCCAATCGGCATCAGTTCAGACTTTGGCCAGTTAACTGAATAGCCTGACAAATCACCAAAAGTGTTGATCAACTTCATCAAAGCTGAAACAGATGACTGGAGTTTCAAAACAAACAATAAAAGATCATCAGCGTAAAGAATAATTTTAAATTCTAAACAATCATGCACACTGAACACTACTATCCTGTCTAATAGCACACACCAGGGGTTCCAAACATACCGTATTTTTCGCTGCATAAGACGCACCGGACCATAAGACGCACTTACTGTATGGTACAAAAAAAAATTAAAAAAATAATCAGCTGAGAGGAGGGGGCTTCCCCCGCCCCACCCAGGAGTCCTCCACTCTTCCGGACCCACAGAGGAAAGTAAAAATATATATATATATATATATATATATATTTTACTGTATTCACTCCATAGGACGCACAGACATTTCCCCCTCCTTTTTTGGGGGGAAAAGTGCGTCTTATGGTCCGAAAAATACGTAAATCAAATATCAATGGAGTTCCTGTCTGATGCCTCTCCCAAGTGAAAAGACAGCCAAGAAGAGAGACCATTGGTCGTAACTCCAGCTTCTGAAGTTGAATATAAAATTCGGACCCATTTCAAAAATTTTACAGGAAAGCCAAAATTACACAGCTTAGCAAAAATAAATTTCCAATGAATTTTGTCAAAGGCCTTTTTTAGCATCCCAAGAAACAATAACCACCTGTTGAACTGAAAAGAAGAGTTGCTTATGAATTAAAATAGCAACCCCTTTAAACCATATCTTTATTTATCTATCTATCTATCATATTTCTGACTCGCCCATCTGACTGGTGACCCAGCCACTCTGGGCGATGTACAATATATATAAAAAATACAATAAAACAAAATAGAAAATACCATTAAAACTTTAACATCCTAGCCCACCCCATATTCCCACCTGAAAGCACCCATTACACAGACCCAATCTTTTCTCAACAAATGTTCATCTGTAGTCATCAAATGGGTTTCAGCACTAAGCTGTTTTAGCTTTGACAGCACTCTCTTCTGCTTATTTAATATCTGTAATCCCTTGACATTCTATGAAATCACTTTAAACATAGTAAAAGAAAAAACATATTGCTCGCCCCTCCAACATGTACAGATCTTACTAATTTTACAGAAGTTACCTACTTTTAAATGAGACAACATATAAATCATAGCTACAATACATTTCAATCAAAAAAATTCAAAAAAAAAATTCAAACTAATATTTATTATGCTTAACATTGCAAAAGTCTAAAGTAAAATTAAGAATTAAATTGAAAATAAAAACAAACAAAAATCAAATATCCCACATAGTGCCAACATCCTCCACCAAAAATATAGTGAAAATGGTATAAAAAAAAAAAAAAAAACTTTTTGCCTTCTAGTTAAGAGGACAACATTATCCCCCCCCCACTGGTCCCTACTCAGTTATTAAATATGTACACTAGTAAAAAAAAAACAAGTGGGTATTTTAAAAAGTACTTTAATCTGCTTGTAAACCTATATTAAGTATATTAAGGGGCACAATCCAATGCCCTCCACCCTCAATGCATGTAAGCCTCCATTTTCGACCATCTAGATGAAATGCTACAGAGGGGGAGGGAAGGAGGTGGCTGCACCATTTAGAACCAGCATAAGCTAAAAAAAATAAATAAATAAATAAATAAATAAATAAATAAAAAAAATAAAAAAAAAAAAAAAAAAACCATATATATATATATATATATATATATATATTCTAGGAAGACAGAAACAGAGCACTATGGAAGGAAAGGACTCAGCAGTGGTGGTGACCTGCAAGGGGTGTGCAATGTTTGTTTTCCTGCCGGAGATCAACATGGCCTACACGTGCAACAAGTGCAAGCTGGTCACGCTGTTGGAAGAAAAGGTCAGAGGACTGGAGCAGCAAGTGTCAACCCTCAGGAGCATAAGAGAAAGCGAGGAGTTCTTAGACAGAACGGTGGATCTACAGCACCAAAGCACAGTACAGGAGCCAGAAGGGCAACGGCAGGATGAGGCGGAGTCGGAGACTGCAGAGGCAAGGGAAAATAACGCAGGGGGAACTCCCTGGAAAAGGGTGACTGTTAGGAGCAGAAATACTACAAGACACTCTGCGCCTGTGGAAGCAGTGGAGCTATGGAACCGCTTCCATGTACTTGAGGACGAGAGCAGAGGACAGCCTGCAGAGGACGGATTACCGGGCACCCAACGTGACAGCGAGCAAGAGGCTGAGGGTCAGTCAAGTGGAGGCAATCAAACCAAGGCCTACAGCAAGAGGAAGAGAAGAGTACTCGTAGTGGGAGACTCCCTCCTGCGGGGGATCGAAGCCAAAGTATGTCGCGAAGACCCATGGACTCGCCAGGTGTGCTGTCTCCCTGGGGCACGGATTAAGGATGTGACAGAGCAGCTGCCGAGGCTCATGCAGCCCACCGACACATACCCCTTTCTTCTCTTCCACGTGGGTACAAATGATACTGCCAAGCGGAGTTACAAAGAAATCACGGCAGACTTTGAAGAGCTGGGAAGGGAACTCAAGAACTTCGGGGCCCAGATAGTTTTCTCATCCATCCTTCCAGTACTTGGAAGAGGCATAGAAAGGGAAAGAAAAATACTCCGAGTGAACGACTGGCTACGAAGGTGGAGCCGACGTGAGGGATTTGGATTCTGGGACCACGGGCTACACTTCCTGGAAGATGGACTGCTGGCAAAGGATGGGTTGCACCTCACAAGGACTGGGAAGAATGTGTTTGGACACAGCATGAGGAACTTAATCAGGAGGGCTTTAAACTGAATCCAACAGGGGAGGGAGACATAAACTCGGGGGTACCAATGGAAGAAGGCCTCTTTGCCACAATGGAGAGAACAGCTCCAGCGGTGCCCATTGATAGTCTACCACAAAATGTAGGGGGAAAGTCGGACTGTAAAGCACATAGTCTTCAATGTCTCTATACTAATGCCCAGAGTATGGGCAACAAACAAGACGAACTTGAACTCTTGATACATGAGGGCAAGTACGACTTGATAGGGATAACTGAAACCTGGTGGGATGACTCCCATGACTGGAATACAGCAATTGAAGGGTATAACTTGTTCAAAAGGAACAGAAGCAACAGAAAGGGAGGTGGAGTTGCACTGTATGTTAAAAATACGTATCTCTGCACAGAGATACAGGAAGAGGAGCTTGGCAGCCCCATTGAGAGCATCTGGGTTAAAATAAAGGGGGCAAAGAATAAAGCGAACATGGCGGTTGGAGTCTACTACCGACCACCCAATCAAGGAGAAGACGAGGATGGAACTTTTGAAAAACAAATTGCCAGTGTTTCAAGGAGGCACGATGTGGTAGTAATGGGAGACTTCAATTTCCCTGATATCTGTTGGGAGACTTATTCAGCCAAACATGGCCCCTCCAAGAAATTCCTGAGCTGTGCTGCTGATAACTTCCTCCTACAGAAAGTGGAGGAAGGAACTAGAGGATCGGCTATCCTTGACCTGATTCTAACCAACAGAGACGAGTTAGTGGATAAAGTGGCAGTTTCGGGAACTCTGGGGGAAAGTGACCATGTTATACTAGAGTTCTTGATTCTAACAGAAGCAAAAGCTGAGTGTAGCCAAACACGTACCCTGGATTTTAGGAAAGCCAATTTTAACAAACTCAGAACAATGATTAGTAAGATCCCATGGCAAATGACTCTCACGAGAAAGGGAGCCCAGGAGGGGTGGGAGTTTTTAAAAAAGGAAATTTTAAAGGCACAATTGCAAACAATTCCCACAAGGAAAAAAGGCAGAGGGCAACAGAAGAAGCCAATGTGGCTTCACAATAAACTCAAAGATGACCTGAAAACAAAAAAGGACACGTATAGGAAGTGGAAGGAAGGACAGGCTACAGGGGAAGAGTACAGGCAGGTAGCACAGAACTGCAGGAATAGTGTCAGGAAGGCTAAAGCTGAGAATGAGCTAAGGTTAGCGAGGAATGCTAAAAGCAACAAAAAAGCTTTCTTCAGATACATGCACAGTAAAAGACAGAAGAAAGAACTGGTGGTTCAACTACGCGATGAGGATGGCAAATTGATAACAGAAGACAAAGAAAAGGCAGAAGTGTTCAATTCCTACTTTGGCTCGGTCTTCTCCCAAAAGAGGGTCTATGACCCCCCTGGCAAACCTGAAATGCAGACTGAAGGGGCAGAATTGCAGCTTGAGATTGATAGGCAAATGGTCAAGGAGCACCTGATTACTCTGAACGAGTTTAAATCTCCAGGGCCTGATGAGCTGCATCCTAGAGTAATAAAGGAACTGGCAGAAGAACTCTCAGAACCACTGTCTATTATCTTTGAGAAATCATGGAGGACAGGTGAAGTGCCAGACGACTGGAGGAGGGCAAATGTTGTTCCCATCTTCAAAAAGGGCAAGAAGGAGGAACCTGGGAACTATAGGCCAGTCAGTCTGACATCAATCCCCGGGAAGATTTTTGAGCAGATTATAAAGAAGTCAGTCTGCAAGCACCTTGAAAACAATGCAGTGATTACTAGAAGCCAGCATGGATTTGTCAAGAACAAATCCTGTCAGACTAATCTGATCTCATTTTTTGATCGGGTAACCTCCCTTGTGGACTGTGGGAATGCTGTGGACATTATATACCTGGACTTCAGCAAAGCTTTCGACAAAGTGCCTCATGATATCCTGATTAGTAAGCTAGCTAAGAGTGGGCTAGATGGATCAACTATCAGGTGGATCCACAATTGGCTACAGAATCGGACTCAAAGAGTGCTTATCAATGGTTCCTTCTCAAACTGGGGAGAGGTAACGAGCGGGGTACCACAGGGCTCGGTCCTGGGCCCGGTGCTCTTCAACATTTTTATTAATGACTTGGATGAGGAGGTACAGGGAATGCTTATCAAATTTGCAGATGACACAAAGTTGGGTGGAACAGCTAATACTCTGGAAGACAGAAACAAAATTCAAAGTGACCTCGATAGGCTGGAGCGCTGGGCCGAAAACAACAGAATGAAATTTAACAGGGATAAATGCCAAGTGCTGCACCTAGGGAGAGGAAACCAAATGCAGAGTTACAGAATGGGGGACACTTGGCTCAACAATACTACAAGTGAGAAGGATCTTGGAATTGTGGTAGATCACAAACTGAATATGAGCCAGCAATGCGACGTGGCTGCAAAGAAGGCAAATGCAATTTTGGGCTGTATTAATAGAAGTATAGCTTCCAAATCGCGGGAAGTGATAATTCCCCTTTACTCGGCACTGGTTAGGCCTCATCTTGAGTACTGTGTCCAGTTCTGGGCACCTCATTTTAACAAGGACATAGACAAACTGGAGAGGGTTCAGAGGAGGGCAACAAGGATGATAAAGGGACTGGAAACAAGGCCCTATGAGGAGAGACTGAAAGAACTGGGCATGTTTAGCCTTCAGAAGAGGAGACTGAGGGGAGATATGATCGCACTCTTCCAGTATTTGAAGGGATGTCACACAGAGGAGGGCAAAGATCTCTTCTCGTTCATCCCAGTTTGCAGGACACGGAATAATGGGCTCAAGTTACAGGAACCTAGATTCCACCTAAACATCAGGAAAAATTTCCTGACTGTCAGAGCAATAAGACAATGGAATCAACTACCTAGGGAGGTGGTGGGCTCTCCCAGTCTGGAGGCATTCAAGGTGCGGCTGGACAGACATCTGTCAGAGATGCTTTGACCTGGATTCCTGCATTGAGCAGGGGGTTGGACTCGATGGCCTTGTAGGCCCCTTCCAACTCTACTTTTCTATGATTCTAAGCAGTCCGCCCCAGCCTCCCCCCCCCAGGCCCCTTTTCCTCCTCTCCAAGACCAAGTTGCGACCCTGGAGATGCAGCCAGCGTGGTGCTTTCCGTGCCAGCTGCAAGGGGGCGGGGTGGGGCTTGGCGTTTGGAGTCCCAGCTCCAAGGTCCTGCGTCCTTGGAGCTAGAGCTCCAAATCATCCTGTGCCCCCTCCCCAATGTCAGGAGGCCATAGGATTGTGCCCTGACTATATATAGCCTATATTAAGTAAATATAAGGAATATATGAAAGTATATGAAGATATATAAGGGGAAATTGAACAAGAGAGAGAAGGGGGAGGTGAAGACTGGAATGAAATGAAACATGGCCAAATGCCTAGAACTTTATCTACTTAAGCAGTGTAAACATTAGCTAACAAAACCAAGGGCTGACTAGATGAAGGCCAAATTCAACTTCTTAAGTAACAGCAGCAGAAGCAACAGTTAGAATGCGGGCAACAAATTATTCTGCCACTTCAGGAGAATGACATTCCTTTAGTTGATCTTCTTGACAGGTAACACAAAAAATTGCTGGATAATGGATATGATAGTGCAAACCGATCTGTCTTGCCAAGATTCCCACCTTAGTAAATTGTCTTCTCCAGTCTGAAACCTCCTTGGTGTAATCTGGATAAAGCATGATCTTATCATTGGCAGAACACCACTGAAATTCCCCTCTCCACCTGGCTGTACGGAGTAGGTATTCTTTAATTGAAGCCCGCAAAAACTTAACAGTAACAGGCCCCACTCTGGACTCTCATGTGGAAGCAGGAACATGATAGGCTCATTCAATATCAAGCTGAAAATCTGGTGGCAGTGCCAATAACTCATGCAAAAATATAAACACTGCCAAATGGACCTGTGTAGGCTGTGTAGAATGTTCCCTAAGTCCAAAGACACACAATTAGAAAAAGTTTCCAAAGGAGAAACATGCACAGATATTACACTATGAGAAGCTGCCATTGCTGTCTCGTGAACTGTAACCCAATCCTCCAACATATTAACTTTTGACTCCATCACTTTAAAGCAAACATCAAAAGAATCAATGGATCCCTGGAGAGTTTTGATAGAATCTTGGATCAGCTGCAATTGCTCAAGCTGCTTAGACTACTGAGATACCGTATTTTTCGCTCCATAAGACGCACTTTACCCCCCAAAAAAACTAGGTGGAAATGTCTGTGCGTCCTATGGAATGAATATAGTAAAAAAAAAAAATATATATTATTATTATTATTATTTTACTTTCCTCTGCTGGTCCGGAAGAGCGGAGGACTCCTGGGTGGGGCGGGGGAAGCCCCCGCCTCTCAGCTGATTTTTTTTAATGTTAAATTTTTTGTACCATACAGTAAGTGCGTCTTATGGTCCGGTGCGTCTTATGGCGCGAAAAATACGGTAACTGTAATGACATGTTTTTCAGCAGGGTGACAACATCTTGTCCTTCAGGCTCCACTTTAGAAACTTTAGCCAGAGGAGGCTATGGGGGAGTAGGTGGCATTCATGAGCCTTTCTTCACTTTCAGCGTAGCCATGATCAAACTCCCCTCCAAAGCACAGCAAATAGATATAAAAATTAAAACAAAACTAGAACAAGGCTAATGCAAAATACCCAGATAACATAACAGTCTTGAATAGGTTTTACAAAGCCAAAAATCAGGAGAGGCACAGGCTGTGGTCTGATCATGCCATCTTAACGATTTGCTCTAAAACATATAAACGATATTGTTGTCAGATGTGGAGTCCATATGGGATCCAGTGCAGGGAGTGCAGCTGGGAACAATATACTACAACAAATTAGGAGAAATTATGTGTCTCCAGGGTGTGATCAGAAGGAACTGTGTGGCTGTGATCCAAATGAGCTGTTCATGTCTCCACCGAAGGAAACAGCACAGACCACCAGGAAAAAGAACGTGTAGAGAGAGAATGTCACAAACTAGCACAGAGTTCTGTGTGCTTAAACCCCACTGAATTCCGTGGGATGTCAATACACACAATTCTGTGCTGGGTAGTGGCAAAACCATTTCTCTTTAGCTTTTATTTATTTTATACATGCATATTATATTTTTATATCATGTATTTTAAATGTATTTTATCATGTTGTACATCACCCAGAGTGACTGGTTTGCCAGCCAGATGGGCGATCCAAAAATACAACAAATAAAATAAATAAATAAATAAATAAATAAATAAATAAATAAATAAATGGTCAGTGCCTGGAAAACTAATTTACACTGCTTTGAGTCCCATGTTGGGAAAAGTTGGATTTAAAATCCAACTTTTCCCAACATGGGACTCAAAGCCGTGTAAATTAGTTTTCCAGGCACTGACCAGACCCAGAGCTGGTTAACTTCAGCAAGGTGGCTGTTGCACCATTAGCCATTGGTATGGGATGATAGGATCTGCCTTCACTACCAATGAGCCACTTGAAAAAGTAGCAGTAAAACTATGTGCCCTGCAGTGGTGCAGCTAGGGCTGAACCTTGGAGCCAAAGTCCAGGGCCCCACAGCCCAGGGGGCCCAAATGGTAACCCAGAGCGTGGCAGGTGATGAGGGCCTCAGAAATAAACTCCATTTTATTCCTGTAGTCATGATGACACTATGATTTAAGTGAGCTTAAAATGCAAAACTGCACATGCTTGGAGTATTATTTTTTTAAATTAAAAAAAAAACAGGGTTGGCAAACAGTTCTGCTGTTGTTCTAACATATCAGGAATGTAGAAGCAGTTGTAAATCATGGGATGGCGGTTGGGCTGCTGGTGGTGAGAAATTTTTGTTGTGCGCTTCACAATACTCTGGCCATTTAAAGGGCCCCTACATAAGATCATTAAGTCCAGGGTCTAAAATTACCTAGCTGCACCACTGGTACCCTGTTTCTCTTTACAAGAAAAGAACAGTTCACAACTATCAAATATTTGCTAGATTATAATTTTAACAAGCAGCAACACATTTATTAAAATATGCAGTCTAAAGCCTGTTTAAATTATTAAACCAGAAAAAAAGCCCAAACCAGGCCTAGCTAAGCATCTCCCCAGGCAAGTCTATAAATGACTGGGTTGCCTGATTTGCTATAGTAAAAATCAAAATTCACCATGGGTGTGGAAAGCTAAAGAGATACGAAAGCACCAAACATTTCCGCATGTGACTTCTTGGATTGTGGTGCGTGTTTTCACATAGCAGGATAGAAGCAGTCAGCATAAATCTTGGCTTGAAAATAATGTGATTACTCTATTGCCTTTCAAAGACTCTTCTGTGTGTGTGTGAATCATATTTGCAATTCATATGGAATAAAAGGCTCAGTCAGTCAGGCGATCACTCGTGACCGAGTAAGATTGTCTTCCAGGATAAAAAAAAAAGAAAATTTACAAAAAGGAGATTTTAAAAGGAGGAAAATTCTAAAGAAAATTGTGTAGACTAGCGATGGGTTCGTAAGTGACTGTGGAGGCCAATTCTAGATCCACGCAGCTTCCCACAGTGAGGACACAGGTTACCAGATGGAAGATGGTCTTGTAAAGGATTCATTTGACGTGCTTTTCGCTTAGCACGTTTCTCCCTTTCACCTTGCACTCGAGCTTCTTCAAAGTCCATAGAACCTTTGTGAAAGGCCAACCTCCAGTTAGATCGTTCATGGGCCAGAGCTTCCCAGTTTTTGATGTTTATATTGCATTTTTTTAGATTAGCCTTAAGAACATCTTTAAACCTCTTATATTGACCACCGGTATTCCGCTTTCCATCCTTGAGTTGGGAATAAAGTAACTGCTTTGGGAGACGGCAGTCAGGCATTCGAACAACATGACCGGTCCACTGAAGTTGGCGTTGAAGGATCATTTTTTCAACGCTAGTAGTCTTTGCTTCTTCCAGTACACTGACATTTGTTCGCCTATCTTCCCAAGTAATTTGCAGGATTTTCCGGAGGCAACGTTGATTAAATCTTTCAAGGAGTTGGAGGTGACGTTTATAGATAGTCCATGTTTCGCAGGCATACAATAAAGTTTAAAATAGCCTGGAAATTGGCAAAACTGAAACTAAGGCTAGTTTCGCAGCAATTCTGTGGGAACTCAGTGTGAAGTCTGAGTGTATTCCTGCACTGAGAGTGCTCAACTGAATTGCATCACAGACACCTGTAACATGTTGGTAATATGGCTTAATTTAACAAAACATGGCTTAATTTAAATTTTAATGTACATTTAAATTTCCGAACTTCGTTTTGAATTCAGATTCTAAGTTATGTCTCCCCAGTGCCCCATAGGAGTCAGTTGCCTAGGATGAACAGCCCCTCTGTAACATCAGGGCCATTAAGCCAATGCCAGCCAGAAGGGTCATCATGGCACTTAATCTGCCTAAGCCGGAGGTGGGCAATTTGTGGCGCTCTAGATGCTTTGGCTTAAAACTTCCATCAGCCTTAGCCAGCATAGCCATTGGTATGGGATGATAGGATTTGTAGGCGAAACATTTGCCTACCCCTCGCCTAAGCCCCCTGTGACATCAGAACAAATCAAAGGAATAGGGCAGGTGTAAGAGGTCAAAGAAATTGAAGAGAGGCCAAAGAAAAAGAAAGAGAATTGCAGGATCAACCGAACGTTCTTGACCATGATATCATATTCTGCATTAGGCCACCTGCTGTGACTGTTCGTACAAAATGGATGTTGTGGACAACCTTCACTGACAAGTTAGTGGGAAGAATTAATCTATTATTTAATGACAGCCTTTCATACGTCCTGCATCCAGGGCTTGCTCCATTGGGTGCCAGTAAGGCATTTGCCAAGGGCCAGAGAGCTCCATATACCTAATGGTGCCACCATTGTCACTTTGCATGAAACACCCAAGAAGATCAAAGGTGGAATGGGAAAGCCCTTAGTTTGTACACGACTCCACCTCTTCCAGAAGGGGCCCACAAGGGATGCCTTGCCTAAGCAACTCCCACCCCCGAAATCCTGGAGTTCGTGGCGTGCTTCCTCCAATTCCACAAAAGACAGATATGTTCTGGATGGCTGTATTGAGTCCCCTTCAAAAACCTTTGATGACCCCCAATCTCTCTCTCTCTCTCTCTCACTCACACACACTCAGATATTTGAGTTTGCACAACACAGAGGAAGTTGGATAAGCTGATTTTCCTGTTTAAGAAGTGAATTTAACAGCTATATCTGGTAGTTTAAAAAAATTCAAAAAATGGATGCCTGCGACTTCCCCTATCTCTCCCATATACGAAACAAATAAATGAGCTCCCTACTACTGTAATAATGAAGAAAATGAAACATTTCCAGTGGAAATGCCTGGAGGATTTTTTGGTCATGTATGAAAGTGCTGCACATTCCTGCAGAGTAATAAATACTTAGCCTCTCTGGACTCACAACTCTGTTGTTGCTTATCCAACTATTTAATCAACATTTTACTAACACCCTGTACAGTCCACAGGGGTTCAGCCCTTTTGTTTGTTTACTTTCCATCATTTGGTTTCTTTCCTGAGTTAAAAACAAACAAACTGCAATGTAATTTTGCCATGCATGATTGATGGCTGTTTTTATATGGTGTATATATGTGTTTTTTTAAAAAAAAAAAAAAAAAACTTTGTACTTATTTGTTTGCTCATTTATGAAATGTCTCTCCTGCCTTTTCACAAAAAATGGCACTCAAGGCCGCTAACAATAATAAAATATTGATTAAAAGCAAAATCTTAATTCAAAGATAATATAAAAACAAATAAATTCAATTCAATTAAACACATGACAATAAAAGACATAGGCATGAATATATAGATAGATCATGAATAAAAAAACAAAGTGGAAAAAGTTGGGAGTTTTGATCAAACAAGAGGTTTGTGTGCCTGTACATCTTCACATCCCCCCCCCACACACACGAAGGCATGAATTTAAATTAGGTCACAACTCTATTGAGGATCTACATAATAATTAAACCTACAGCATCTGCAAAATAAAGGTGGTGCCCACCACCCACCCCTGAGCATAAGATTGCTCTCTAAATATGATTATATGAGTAAGTTTCTATATTTAGGGAGTTAACATTAATTCATCTTGAATGTTTGGGTTATGAGAGATATTTCTTTCACAACATTTTGTCAGAGTTTTCATTAAGTAAAGGATAAAACATACGCAGGATGTGGGACATCCATTTTTTATTGATTACAGATATAATTAAAATTAAATGGAAAAATGTTTCTAGTACTAAGATCCAACACCTACTAAGGGAAATATTAATAAATCATGGCTGACTAATTTCATAATTATAAGGATACAGTCAATACTAGGTAGAACTGACAATTGCCAAGAAAAAAGGCATTGCTACATTTAAGGCCAACTCTACGATTTTATTTATACGTCTTTCCTTCTCAACGGAAAAATAGACTATTCTTCATGAAGAATCTTACCTAGTGATAATGAAGTGCCCATAAAATGATATCAAAATAATTCCATCAACTAAAGGAAAACTAGGGGAAGAACAGGCAATGATGTATATAATCTAGCTATGTGCAAGTTTATATTGAGACACTGCACAACTCAGATGGGGGAAAGACTGTGGAAACAGAATGACTGAAGGTATTGTTAAGAAGTGAAACCAAATGTCCTTTCAGAGCAAAGCGAGTAGTAGCTTTCCACAGATCTGGGATTATATCATTTTGTCACTGCTTTCCAGAGTGTTTCAGCAGATTTTTGTGCCTCAGGTCTTGATGGGGTAAGGGTAACCTATATTTTTCACCCTTTACACTCAGACCTAGAGTATTAAGAAATGTATAATAAACCCACGATCAATGTGAACTGCCCTGATTCTGGCTGGGGTAATGGGGCACTAAACTCCCAATAGTAAGAGGGTTACGGGATGGAGAGAACTCCACCAGCACCCCATTTCTGGCCTGAGATGTGGAGGGAATGGGGTCGAGTACACCTGTATACGAATGTGTGTGGAGCTCAATTGAGGGGTGGCACTCTGGTAAACTTGCCAGGCTCTAAACCCCCCCCCCCCAAACTCCGCTTGACCTACCTTTTCCCTGGCTTGACTTGCATTCTCACGAGCTAAGCCAGGGAAGCGACTTCCGGTTTCTGGCGTTACATTGTTTACATAGAAAATGGCATGAGATACATTAAAAAATGGCTGCAATTTGCATAATTTGCACAAATCGCAGCCGTTTTTAATGTATTTTATGCTATTTTCTACGTAAACAACATAGAGTGCCTCAGTCCAGGTCACCCACCCCTACACCTGTGTCACTTCCTTCAGCTCCCTCTGGACACCCTGCCTCAGAGGGAGACAGGTCAGCAGCAGCTTCTTTTAATCAGCTCCCTCCCTCCAAATGCTGCTACAACAAGGAAGCCACACAGGCACACCAGACGCGTACCTATGGCCATGGAAGTACAGTTGCCGCCATCAGCTACAAAGGATCGGCTCTGGGCAGGGCTCCATGGGTTTTCTTCCTCACTGTTGCCATCTGGATGGGACATGGTGTAGTGCTTCACACTCTGTGCTGGGAAAGACTCTAAACAATGAATATCAGCATACTGTGTGCAAGATCAGGGAATTCCTCCAAGATCACTGGAAGCAAGTTCATCTTAGGCCCGGTTCAGTTGCTGAAGGGCTCCCTGAGCTGCCTTACATATTATGGATTAAGAGTGTACACACATATCATCATGTATGCTATTACACTGCACACAGCCACATCTACACACAGCAGTGAAGTATGATTGACTATGTCTACCTGGAATGTGTGCAACTTGTAAGCCACCCAGAGAGCTTCGGCGATCTGGCGGTATAGAAATGAAATTAATAATAATAACTCCAATACAAACGATAAAAGTAGACATGCATAGCGATTTCAGCTATGACAGTGTATATTGTGTACACACAAACAGTAAATGCGAAGAGTTCTTCTTTCTTCTATGGAGCATTTTCTGTCCCCACAAATTTCTTCAATAGTCTTTAAAGTCCAAATCCAACTGTGTCGTATTCAAGATGAAGCAGAAGACAGTTGCAGGACTTTTTCTTTCTTTCATACATTCATATCCCACCTTTTTCCATCGTGTAACTCAAGAAAGCATACATGGGGTTGCCTGGCAGTGACCAGACTCAAACCTGCTTAACTTCAGCGAAGTGGCTGTATCATGTGCCTTCAGAATAGGCCACACCCTTGGGACTTCTACTCTAATGGGACATCCTCCTGCATGCGATATGACTGTGCTCATGCTGAAGCCAATATACAAACCCTGCTAGACAGCACTCTGATGGGCTCCTGGAAAGTAACAAAACAAATTCAGGATTAAATTTATTCTGTTTTGGAATCAGTATTCAATATTAATTCACATAGTAGTTGTAAAGAAAGTAACTACTGGAATAAAAGGCCTATTATGTTTGAAGTAATCCCTTTGATATCATCTAGAGACTCTACACGTGTCATGGATAATTTGATATGCTAATTCATTTACGTTAGCTTCCTCTTGTGTCCCATATATATATATAAGCTTTCCTGACTTTTAAAAGCATGCTGACCTTGCAGAAATGTTTAGCGTTAATCACATTACAGTGTACAATGTTATTGTTACTATGAGCTGGTGTAAGATACAAAGGATACAAAGGATAATGGATATCAGAGGAGGATCAGAGTCTAGTGCCATAGCTAGTGGAACAGACATGCCATTGACAAGTGGATCCTGTATTTAAATAGCACTTCAAAGACGAAACTGAACTGAAATAAATGGCATCAACCATAACAAGTCTGCACACACACAAAATCACATTTCAATATTTTCTATCAAAATGCACAGTTCTAAACATATCTTTACCTGAAAATATACATTTTGATTTGATACAGTTTTTGAGCCAAATGCATTTAGGAACAGCAAAAGACAGTGGCGAATAACAAAGTTCCAATCTGTACATTAGTCCAGGAGGAGCAGAACATTGGCAGTTCATACTGGAATTAGGAATGAACAAATCTATCAATTTCTATTTTAGGCAGAACAATCAGAAAATTTCTCTGACCTTGGAGCTGGGGATCCACACTATGATCCCCCCACCTTGCGGCCAGCATGGAAAGAACCATGCCGGCTGCTTCTCCAAGGTCGTAAAAGCAACCTTCGAGAAGGGGGTTAGTGGGCATTGTAGGGGGCAGGAAGATACACCATATTCTGGCGGAACCTCAGTCTCCTTCCCTCCCACTCTGAAGTGCCGCAGATAGATGGTCAAAACTGGCCATCTAGCTGGTTTGCAAGTGGGAGGAGCACGGAGGCGAACTTCGGCACTGCACTCATCCTGCTTTCCTGAGGATGCCCATAGGTTTGCACACTTAGTTTCTCAGTTTCTCATTTTTCCAATCTTAAGTTTGGTTTGTCCTGAACTTCCAGAATGCGTAAAAAAAAAAATTGCATGAAAATTCACACATATTTTTGTGTGCATTTATTTTTATTTTATTTATTTACATATTTATATCCTGACTTTTTCCTGCAAGGAATCCAAGGCAGCAGTTTACATAATCTTCCCCCGCTCTCCATTTTATCCTCACAACAACCCTGCTGTGAGGTAGGTTACGCTGAGAGTCAGTGACTGGTCCAAAGTCACATAGTGAGCTTGATGGCCAAGTGTCAACTAGAACCCAAACCTCCCCAGTCCCAGTCCAACACTCTAACCACTACGCCACACTGGCTCTCTCCTAAGTTCTTCCAGTACTCCTATTTTTATATGCAATTTTGCCTAATAATGCATCGTTCTAATAGTACATTTTTGAACATGATTTTCAATAGTGTTACTAAACCATGGTGTTACTAAACTCATGGTGTTACTAAACCATGTGGTGCAATCATGGGATTGGATCAGCAATGGTGCTTTCACATAATACCCATCTTGAATGGGGGCGGGGAGGCAAGGTAATAAGGATAAGAAACAAGGAGCTTAATGGGCTTCATAGGATAGGTGGGTTTAGAGAAGGCATTTGGAAGAGTGGGAGATCATACCATGTCAGTATTCCCACAGGAAATGCAGATATACTGCTGGTCAATTACTTATTTAACCCCTGTGGTCACTGCCACTTTAGTTCACTCATCTCCTGCTATGTGCCACTTTCATTGAATTAACTGTCCTATTTCCTGTTGCCAAACTAGAGAATACATATCTGTTTTTATTTTATTTTTAAATAGTGACCGTGTGTGTAAGCAGGGCAGGAGGGTTTGTTGGGTGCCCTAGTCCCAACAAAAATCCCACTTCACCCACCAAAGTTGCTATGTTTCCCAGGAAGGAAGCTGCTATTGGCATCAATGGCAGCTTCCCTCCAGGGATGAACAATAGTTTTCAGTGGGGGTAGGAGGATTTCATCAGAACTACAGCATTGGGGAAAGTGTTAAACCCATCTTGCTGCACCTCACAGTCCCAATCCTGATTATCCCCAAACCAAAGCTGCTATTTAAAGGACAGACATATTAAATACATCCAGGCATTTAACGTATCATCCAATTTGGTCCTGCTGAAGTTCCAGCTATAGTGCAGGAGATCATTTATTCCCATGTTTTGCAGGAGATGTGGCATTTCCATTTGTTGCTGTTTATTATGCTATTGTGAATTATATTCCTCACTAGAATATTTGTAAGTCAGAAAAGTAGCTACTTTGGAGTGTGAAAAGGAAAATATGAATCAAACTACAGTATTTGTAATAGTCACTTGCCACACAATTGCTATTAGTGGCCTGTCCTGCTCCATGGAGTTTCAGTTCTCTGCTACGTACAACACAGAGTTGATTGCAAGAGAGAAGGCAAGCAAGCAAGCAAAAGTCAAGCACAATTTTACCAGACAAACATGGATTTTCCAGAGAGAAGTAGCCAAGGTCAAACACACAGAATATCAGTCTAGCCAAATCAAAGTTGAGAAAGCAGCCTCAGGCATTAGTCCAAAGTTCAATAACACAGAGGTCCAAGCATGAGTCAAGGTCACGGAAACAAGATGCCACGAACAAGAAACTGAAGAAACAACACTGTTTTCAACAAAGGCTAGACTGATAATGCAGGCTTATGTTATCAGAGCCTCCTGAACCCCACCCAAGGCTCACCTGCAGTACGTTACAGTACTGCAGCTGAGCCTCATTATAATACTGCAATACTCCTCCTCTTGAGGACTACTTCTTTGGAGTACTTATTCTTAAAGGAGCATTGCTGATTTGCCTTTTAAGGTGAATACACTCTCTGGGACTGGGGATGGTCACTCAGCCTCTTTTTCTGAAGCAGAGCTCCCCACTTCCTGTGGGGATGGACCAGTGGTACTCTCCCCTGAGGGCCCAGGCTCCCCCAGGTCTCCTGACATGGATGGTTCAATGGCACCATCCATCTCTGGGAGCTCTAGCTCCTCAGAGGAGAAAGAGTCCTCCAGCAGGGACATGAGATGACCCTGTTTTGGACAAATGACTGGGGATTAGATACGGATTTATGCTGGATCAACTGCACTGGTGACAGCGGACTTCCCCGCACCCTCCTTCCCATGGCTGCCACTACAGTCCCCTGAAAATGCTACACAGCAAATCAGGAGACCCTGTTGAATGGGGTGAGCTATCATATGTGGGAGGGGAGGATCCCCCAAAATTGGGCAGAAGGACCTTCTGTGAAATGGAGACCTTCCTCAGGTGCAAGACATATCCTGGATCCAACCCAGGATAATATAGTACCATATATATATATATATATATATATAGAGAGAGAGAGAGAGAGAGAGAGAGAGAAAGAATGCATTTCAACAGTGCACATATTTTTTTGGTGTGTATTTATATGCGTATACCGATTGCTCTTCTATGAATATGTAAAAGGCTACTCACTTTCCCAGTTTTCTTGCCCTGTCATTCACTGGGATATATACATTAAGGATGACAAAACCAATCAATTGCAAATGCCCTCTGATGATCAACCAATGCCTCAAGAAATGAGTTCTGGAGGACAAATCAAGGGAAATGGATGGATATGCGCTGTCACTAGGAAGAAACAGAATAAGAACCACCCTGGCATTCATTATCTTTAATGTCATCAAATGAGGATTTCTTTTAATTTTAAAATGCCTTGCCACAATTTGGGAAACAGCTGTGTGGATAAATGTTCTGAATAAAGAAATAAGTTTCTGAACAGTTACCACAGATTGGGGTGGAGGAGAGAAAAAAAGTTGAGCCTCATTGCACGATAGAACCTGATTTTGCTGTATAACTTAGACTCAGTACATATGTGACTAGAACAGCATGGCGGCTCCTTCTCCATGATTTCTCCCAAAGCAGTAAAGGCATGGGGCAGTTGAATGCCATAGTTCTGGCTCATAGCAACATCATGGAAGTGTGTACGAAATACTGTACCTTTGGATAGCTCAATCACAGCTGCCAGAAGTTCAATTTTAAGATGGATTACATGAGCCATATATATCCAGTTATGCAACAGCAATGCTTCCTTGCAAAGTTAGTGACAAATTACATACACTGGGTGAGAGGGCCATTATATGATGAAAGACTGTAGTTCCCAACTGCAATAACGGTGAGTAGTTTAGCAACAGGACTTAGAGAAACATACAGGACTTAGAGAAACATCAAGCATGGGATTGAAATGTCTGCCTGTTATAGCCACTGATTCCACCGATCGTGCATGAAATGACCTACCGGTAATCCTTTTTGGATTCATTTCTGCAAATGGATTTCAAAACATGTGTGGCAATGACCCTCAAATTATATTGGTGTGGAATAGTCTCCTGTTGGCTTTCTTAGCTTAAACTTGTTAGCTATAAACAATTCAGAAGATGTTAAATAGGAGGTCCGTCCGTCCCCATCCCCCCCCCCCTATCCAGCAGCTTCTGAACTGTTTATAGCTAACAGGTTTAACAGGTTAATGAATGGAAGAAAAAATTCTCAGCATCATTCACAATCACATACAGGGGTTATTGTGTGTGTGTTTTTCATATTTTTCCTCTCCCTAGTCATCTGAGGACATAGATGATAAGAAAGAGATGAGACAGAAGTTATGGGTTGATCTAGGACCACATTTATTAAAGAATAAATAAGCAGGAAGCCATCTACATCAGGTGACTCAGCCCATCCTGGCCTCAGAGAGTAGCAGGGCTGAGTCCACCGTTCCCCAGTGCCACACCTTCCTATGTGAGAAGGAAAGCCTTCCCAAGTCACCCCCTCCCAAGGCCCCACAACTCCAAGTGGCTAAGTTGATTTAGCCCCCAGAAGTGTTCCAGATCTTGCCCACAGGTCTCACGGCCTTAGGAATCGCCCATCACCATAAAGGTACTTCAGGGTGCTCACCTTCCCCCTATCCCTTCCCCACCTTCCTGCACATACCTGCCAACAGCATGTGAGCAAATGAACTTAACATATCCAAACAAATAACATCTCATCCTAACTTCAGTGCAGAGTAGGAGAAAAACACAGTCACCAACCATGGCCAATCAGAAAACCAGCCCGCAAAACCCAAAACAAAACCCTACTTGGCCCCAAATGGCAACCTGCAGAGTTTGTACTGGGATAGAGTGGGAAGAGGGAGCCAGAAATGGAAAGAAGGCCGGGGAGCAGCCAGCCAAGGCTTACCTAGCCTTCTGGCCCTGCCTTCCCGAGCATAATGTGCAGAGTGTCATGATGTCTCCCTCCTGCTGCCTCGCCCACCATTGCATCCATGCCAAGCAGAGCTGGCACAGAGGAACAAAGATCCTTCCTGTGAAAAAATGGTCCCTTTTTAAAGCTTTCATAATCCAAACCCTGAGTATCTCCATATAGTCTTCCCTTGGACAGTGTGCCATCTTTACACTCTGAGTCCAGTGATAAGAGAGACTAGGCTATTTCTAGAACAAGATGATAGCTCACAGCATCACAGGGTTTTGTCATTCAAGAAGTATATGTCACACAATCAGCCAGCTAGGAACAAGCTACTGTGTGAACTAAAGAGCTGTAGTGTGAAGCATAAAGGCAAGGTGACCCAAAATAAGACTCTTCGGGATGGAAGAGAAAGTCTGACCTCCCACTCGGTAAATCCTCACCTTGAATTTCACAGGGCACATCTGCACATTCCTTCTCTATGCGCTACTGGGCCAGGCAAGCATAGCAAACACTTCAGATGACTTTCACGTGTGAAGAGATATATGGGAGAGGGTATAACCTGGAATGGGTGTGTTTCAGATTTGCCCCTATTTGTCTGAAATCTGGCAGGTTTTATCCTGCAAATTTCATCCAGCTGTGTCAAACAGGAAAAAAAATATAGTAAATTTTTTTTTATTTCCAATGATAGCCAATGGGAGGCACGAAGCTTCACATTTCTGAATTAGGCTGCCTCTGAATTGATCTGAGGTGAATTAGGCTATTTTCTGAATCGCTGAATCAGGGGCTGAACAGAATCTTCTTATGGTCAATGTACATCCCTATTAAAATCTGGACCCAGGCCATTTATAGCTTTAAAGGTCAAACCCAGCACAATTAATTGGACCCAGAAATAAACTCTTTATGTACCATCTTTCAGCAAAAAGTTATCAAAGCAATTACATAACGTAGTTTTTAAAAAACAGTTTAATTTTGAAGTTTTCAATGCACTTCTATTCTCTTCATTGAAGGTGAACATGATGGGGGATACCTGGTTTGGCAACAGTATATGTGAAAAGGATCTTGGAGTTGTAGTTGATCACAAGCTGAATATGAGACAGCAGTGTGATGTGGCTGCAAAAAAAGGCAAATGCAGTTTTAGGCAGCATCAATAGAAGTATAGTTTCAAAATCACAGGAAGTAAAAAAGTAATAGTTCCCCTCTATTCTGCTCAGACCTCACCTGAAATATAGTGTCAAGTTTTGGACACCACACTTTAAGAAGGATTCAGATAAATTGGAATGAGTACAGAAAAGAGCAACGACAAAGATGATCAGGGAGGAAAGATTGAAGGAACTGGGTATGTTTAGCCTTGAGAAGACCGAGAGGGGATATGAGAGCATTTTTCATGTACCTTAAAGGTTGTCAAACGGAAAAAGTAACAGAAATAGCATGAGGGCAAGGCACTTGTGTGTCCCAAAACAGAAGAGAAAATATTCTCAGGTGCCTGAAATTTCCTCTAGTTTTCATCCTTTGCCATCAAGTACTCAAGAAAAAGACAGCCACTATGTTTCTGAGTATAGTGAGTGCTTTAAAAGAGTGAAAGGTAACTTAGGGTAGATATTTTTTCAGATCATTTTAAGTTATCTACTTATTTCACCCTTTGGACAATAAGCACCCAGTCCTGCTCTGCTCATCATAATAACTGCAGAATAAACAAACTCTTACTTCTTACTGCAGGGAAACAAACATGCTTCTTTATTGCTGGCTGGGTAGAGAACACAACTGAAACTGAAAAGCAGAGCAAAGGAAAGTCCAACGGGTGGAGTCTAACTCTAGCCTATAATACAAAGTTCTAATATTTAACTCTTCAAGGGTCTTGTGAAAAAAATACAGGCTATTTTTTTAGGATCACTTAAGTAATTACACAATGATTGTGATAATGAAAAATCCACCCTCAGTCAGGGAAAATTTTGAGTAAGCGGACTTTGGGGGGCTCTTCCAGATGAGGCTTTTGTGTGCACTCGCCCTGCCTTATTCACTGAATTTTTCTTGGGTCCTCATCTTAAATTGCTTCTGTTCTTAAAACAAACTGTCATTCTTTCATGTCACAAATTAAAAAGACAATTTTCCAAAAAGATCCTGGGTGTGTGTGTGAAACACAGCTCTAGTGGGGGGCGGTGCAGCCATTTGCCCCACCCTGGCTACAAGGCTGTACTGGGGTATCAGGGTTCAAAATCCTAAGTCAACTATGGGGTAAGTTTTATTAGGCACTATACATTTAGCCCTAGACCTACATCTCTAAAGTAGCTCTTGCTCTCAGCTTCATGTTCCTTGCTGAGAATGGTGATGACTACTAGGCTATACTACCTGTAGAAGCAGTACGTTGAAAGCCAGTATGGTGTACGGCTTAGAGTGTTGGACCGGGACTCAGGAGATCTGGGTTCTAGTCCCCACTCAGCCATGAAACTCACTGGGTGACTTTGGGCCAGTCACTGACTCTCAGCCTAACCTACCTCACAGGGTTGTTGTGAGGATAAAATGGAGAGGAGGAGAGTCTCGTGAGCTATCTTGGGTTCTTCACAAGGGGGGAAAAGGGGGATATAAATGTAATGTAATAATAATAATAATAATTCTTAAATGGCATATGTATTAGTGACTGCACCAGTGCTGCAAAATGCACACTGTCATGTTTTCCATTCTAAAGTTAGAAAGGTACAAAAGGCAAGTAATTTAGAGATATGACATTATTATACATTTGTCTCACATAGATAAGGATTACCTGCCTTGTCAGGCACACTGTCACAAAGGATGCACAAACACAAGAATATTTCAGATCAAACACTAGTGTGGGATAAACAAAACTGGTAAAGTCAGATCACTTTGAATTATATCCATTCATCTCCAAGATGAGAGACTCATATAATACATTATTTCTCCACTTCAATCATGCATGAACCAAGTAATCATAGAAGTCAATGAGTTATTTAAAAATATATATGTTGAACTCAATACAATGCAATATGAGGTAGTTTGCAAAATATCAAGGTCATTGAATGGGGTTCCTTTCAACATCCTCAAAACTAGACTGGGAAAGCATACAAGAAATTGCAGGGAAGGCCTAATGGCTACATAAATATACACATAAAGGAAGGAACAGAACAAAATGTTAGGATAAAATCAGAATGGCAATTTCACAAAATGGGCTTGAACTAGTGAGGAAGGCTAGAAGTAATAATAAGTGGATCTACAAGTACTTTAGATATAAAAGGCATAGAAAATTATAGGCCTATCAATCAATCGAGACAATGGCCTAAGACTTAACATGAGATCATGAAGAACTTCAATGGTTCATGTACCCTCTGATGCAATTTTCTCTGTACTCTAACTCTTCTATCCTTGAGTTCATTGCAGTTTATCAGAAGTGCCTCAGTGAGAAGATCGCTTGTAGTAGAACAGCTTCCCTGAAAGGTAGCCTGACTGATGCAATCTCCTCTGCTATAGTGTTGCAGGACAGCACTGGGTGTGTTCTAGGTCAGGGGTGGGCAGACTTCAGTTTGTCAGATCCACTTTGGTCTCTACTAGAACCCCAAGATTTACCAACCAGAACCTGGTGACAAAGGCATCCACTTAGAATTAAAGAACACAGTTTTATTCTGTTATTGTTGAGTTTTTAATTGTCTTATAATGAATTTGTTTCATTATTGCTTTAATCAAGTTTTATTTATGATTGTAAGCCTCCTTGAGTGCCATTTTTCTTTAAAAGGTGGGGTACAAATCAAAGAAACAACAAAACCGCATGAAGGAAAATGGTTTAGCATCAGTCCTTCCCATGCCACGCTTCCCACTCTTGATTTCAGCCTCTGAAGTTGATTTGCATTAAACACATACACAGAAGTAGGAAAAACTATCATGTGACTGGGCATCACATGTAGTTCATACAGCTCAGTGCAGGGACCCCATTGACCAATCAGTTTCATGCTTTGGAATCCAATAAATAAATACGTCATATTAAAAAAACAAACAAACCCAAAAATGGCATTGCTGGGGTAAAGGAAAATGGTGAAGGGTTTTGTTGCTGATTTTTCTGATGCTGTAGCTTTAATAGTTTTGTGGGTCAAATGTATTACAACCTTTTAGCTAGCTTTTGTACTGGTATTTTATGTGTTTTAATTTGGTTCTGCTAGCTGCCTTGGAACTATGTCATGGAAGAAGGCTGGTTTATTAACAGATCAAACAGATAAATGTGTCATCCACATTATAGACCCAGTGCTAACTATATTGGCTGGATGGGCTGATCTATGGTAGAGCACTGGGACGACCAAATTTATTTCCTTCTCTTCTTTATTTGCTTGCTCCTGCCAGCCTACTTATGGCTGACTATAAATCCACAGATCAATAAATAGACTGTCTAACATCAAGTTCATAGAAATCGTGCATTAACTTACAGAGTCACGGCAGCTTGCGTATGGTATAACACCTACTGAATAGTTCAGGTGTGTACAACAGTGTAGTTGGTGTTCAAGAAAGATGTCTTATACTGTACTGCACTGCAAATGTGTGAACCTTTAAATGAGTACGTACGTTGAAAGTCCCTAAAGAGGGTGGCACAATACTTATTGGCACTGCAGATGCTGTTGCTTACTTTAGATGGTAAGGTGAGACAGAATAAATGCCTTTTTATTCAAACAACAGCATAAAGCTATTAGGAAAACAGCTTCCCAGGATGAGGCAGCACACATGTGCTTGCTGTAATACTAATTTCCTCCTGTGATTACATTAAATATGACAGCAGCAGCTGCATTTGCAAATAGGCGATGTGACTGAAGAGCAAATTAGAGACCAAAGGAGAGTACAGAAGACTATAGAACAGTTCATTAGGACCCAAACACATCATTTTTACTATCTGCAAAACATATCACAGTAAAGGTTGTTAAGTCAAAGACTTCTTTCCACCCTTAATTGAAGATATTTATTTATTTATTTATTTAAAAGCCTTACTATCTTTGCATTTTCACTATAACACCTTGCTCTCATTTAATGGTTGCAACACACGTACCTGGGAATAAGCTTCATTGAAAACAATGAGATTTATTTCTGAGCAGACATGTATAAGACTGTAAGGGCAGCATCCAACTGTGTCATTCCACTAGCACAGATTATGTTGTGCTAGGGAGAATTCAATTCCAGACTATGTGCAAGGAGAGAATCCAACTAAAGTTATGTTTGCAAAAGCGGTTGTTTGGCAACCAGTTGTGCAAATGGTTGCACAAGCATACATTACACTCCATTAGCATGATGCCTAAGTGCTTGCACAATGGAAAGATTCGCCAGAGCTCCACTAGCGCTATTTGAGTTTGCAGAATGACAGCGTTGGATACTGCCCCAAGTGTACACTGCCTAAGGCAATCACTTTTGAATTACTAAAAATGCAAGAATCACAACACAGTTTTGATTGACAATTCTAGCATATGCGGCCCAATTCTATGCATGTTTACTTGAAAGTTAGTCCCATAGGGGTCAATGGGGCTTACTGCCAAGGATGTGGGTGTAGGATTAAACTTTAATCCTATGCACACTCAGTTGGGAGCAAGTCCCATTAATTTCAGGATAACTCCTGAACAAACATGCAGAGGTGTGTGGTACTTAGGGAAGATTCCATAATGGTGCAGGATCCAATGAACTGACAGCAATCAGCTTCTGACTCTGGACACAGTACAGTGACAGCTGCTGACATGTGCAATCTAAGACTCATCTGAAATCCCCCTTCAAAGCTGTCATACCCCACCCCTCAGCAGGGCCTCAAGCTTGCCCTACTTATTGGGATCACTGGGTGCGCTAACCCTTACACCTCTCACACTGGCTTTGGTATGTCTAATCCCTACCTTATATTTCTTTGACCAGTACAATAAGCACAGCTTCCCACACAGGCTGTTTTAAATAACAAAAGAAAAGTTTATTTTAAAATACAAATTCTGGAAATAAGTTTTATGCGTAAGTTTCAGTTAATCCTAAATAATGTACTACCTTATCCTAGTACCAATCATCCCTCAACAACTGTTCCCAATATCAATCCCTGCACTCACTAGCTAAACTCTTACCAATCCTAATATAATCGCTCAACTCTCTCCAGTCAACTTCACAGTCTCCCAAACAGCACTTCACATTCCACACACTCCTCTCACTCCCGCACTCTCTCTTCACAAAGCCCTCAAAACCTGCCTGAACAGCACCGCCCACTGTTTATCTAACACAGGCTCTACCCCCCTTCACACACTCTCAGCCAATCATGTCACATACCTATGTAAATACACCCATCTTCCTGTCCATCCTGTCACACTCACCTAACATAACACACAGAAACAGCAGGAATACATGCTTCTAATCATATGCTCTATACAAAAAGATATTATACTTACTACCTATACACTTTAAATTTAAACCCAAACAACATATCACAGTAGCCAATTCCATAGTTTAACTGTGAGCTGTGTGAAGAAGTACTTCCTTTTATCTGTCCTGAATCTCCCACTAGGGGTGGGTGATCCACCTGTGGCTTACGCTGTCTCAGCTTGTCTGGGTGTGGAAAGCTAAGCAGGGTCAGGCCTGGTTATTCCTTGGATGGGAGACCCCTCCTCTAGTTTCCTGCATTGAGCAGGGGGTTGGACTCGATAGCCTTGTAGTAGGCCCCTTCCAGCTCTATGATCTATGAAACCTAGCACTGGACTCGCACTGCGCGAGTGGAGCGCAAGCACCGCATGAGCAAAGTAGACCCGAGTGTGAGGGCCAGCTGAGGCACTTGCCGGATTTCTGGGTCCCCCGGCTGTACGTTGTTTACATGAAAAATAGCGTAAAATATGTTAAAATGGCCACAATTTGTGTAAGTTCCGCAAATAGCCACCATTTTTAACGCATCATACGCCATTTTTTATGTAAAGAACCTAGAGCCGGGAACCGGACGTTGCTTTCCCCAGCTTGACTCACAAGAACGCAAGTTGAGCCGGGGAAAGGTAAGTCGAGAGGAGCTCGGGGCGGGGGGGGGGGTCGAGCCCGGCAAGTAGGCCAGACTTCTACCCCCGTCAAGCTCCACACACATCCCTATGACTCCCACCATCCAGCTTCATTGGATGACCACTTGTTCTAGTATTTTAGAGAAGGAGAAAAACTTCTCCCTATTTATTCCATGCATAATTTTATACACGCGTCTATCGTGTCTGTAGCTTTTTTCTCTAAGCTAAAATGCCCCGAACATTGTGACTGTTCCTCATTGGGGGCTTGCCCCAGCAGCCCCTTGAGTTCTTTGGTTTCAAGCCCTACAATATTCTGCATAGCCTGGTGCTAGGGAGGAGTCAGTATTTGTGGTGCATGTCAGCACCAGCGATATGGGGAAATATAACTGAGAGGCCCTGAAGCCAAATTTAGGTTGCTAGTTTGCAGGTTGAAAGCCAGAACCTCCATAGTTGAATGGGATGGCAAGGAGCACTGATACTTCTCCATAGGCCAGATTTTCCTATGGGCCTCCAGTTGCTGACCCCTATTTAGAGATTTTCTGCCCCTGCGAACTGAATCATCGCCAGTGTGGTGTAGTGGTGAGAGTGCTGGACTGGGACTCCGGAGATCCGGGTTCTAGTCCCCGCTCGGCCATGAAACTCACTGGGCGACTTTGGGCCAGTCACTGACTCTCAGCCTAACCTACCTCACGTTGTTGTGAGGATAAAATGGAGAGGAGGAGGAGGAGGATTATGTAAGCCGCCTTGAGTTCCTTGCAGGAAAAAAGGCGGGGTATAAATGTAATAAATAAATAAATCATCGTCGTCGTCATAATCATATAATTTATATGCCGCCTTTCCACAAGAAGTGCCCAAAGCTGCTAACAACACAACAGCAGTACAAGAACAAGAAAGAATATCAATACATCAATTAAAATAGTACATCGTTACAATAATAAACAACCAAAACAGTTCATTTCACTAATACTACAATTATATAATTTCAAATTAATTACAAAACAGGCAAAATCAATGTTTACTAGATAATGATTACAACATAACTTTATAGAGATAGATAGATAGATAGATAGATAGAGATAGATAGAGATTTACATTTACATTTATATCCCACCTTTTTTCCTCTTGCAAAGAACCCAAGGCAGCTTACATGGTAGGTTTAGGCTGAGAGTCAGTGACTGGCCCAAAGTCACCCAGTGAGCTTCATGGTTGAGTGAGGACTAGAACCTTGTTCTCCTGAGTCCAACACTCTAACCACTACACCACACTGGTACTCAGTATAATAATATAATGTATTATTAGTTACCAGTAATATGTAAACCAGAACCAAATACACCAAATAAACCTTTCCTATGCATTGAGTTATTAATAAACAATACAAACTGCAAACATGAGTAAAAAGGAGTACTGCAAAGGAGTAGAAAGTGCAGAAAATAGCAACCAGATTTCTTACAGCCTGGAGCAGCTGATCTCTCATGCTCCATTCTTTCATCCTGCTGCAGTTCTCAAGGCTCCAGCAGAGACAAGGGTTGTGATGTTTAGTCTCTTCCCCTGTGCTCTGGATGTTCCTACTGCTTCCAGAGGGCCTGTGGTGGCTGCAGATATATACCCAGCCAGCCACTCTGGAAACCAGGTGTTTTCAATTTCCCCAAGGCAGAACTCCCCATGCTCCACTCTCTCATCCTGGTGCAGTTCTCAAGACTCCAGCAGAGACGAGGGTGGTGATATTTAGTCTCTTCCCCTGTGCTCTGGATGTTCCTACTGTTCCACATCATCATACACAAAATAATGTATGAAATCAGTTGGAGTTGAGATGTACTATCTGTCAGTCAATCTCTTTTTTTTTCCCAAATTTTTTTTAATTTGAATTTTAAGATCCATAAAAACAAAATACAGCAAACAGAACAAAGCAAAAACCAAACAAGCATACACTACGGATACAAAACAACACCAGACTAAAAAGTACCTCCAATTCTTCCACAACCAAGCATAAGTATTATCAGATATTCTATATAATAATTATAAAGAAATTGCTTCCTTTTTTCCCTTAAACAAACAAACAAACAAATTTCCTCCCCTCTCTTATTCGTCAACCTCACAAATTCACAAAGCCTTGAAACCTTACAGTACTTTTCTCCTAAACACAGATAATAATCCTTCTAGTTAAACGATATTCAATATTGCTATTTAAGTTTAATAAAAATCTCTATCTTCTTTCCCTCTATTTATAAAAACAAACAACCTGGCTTTTATGTTATTATATATATTTTTTTTAAAGAAAAAAAAATAGTTTCACATTTCCACATTACTTCACATCTCAAATTTTATTCCACATTTAATTGGTTCCTTTCCATTGGTTAATCTCAATACTATGTTTCATCTAGACTCAATTCATTTTTACCAATAATCAATTTCTGTTCAATTTCTAATTCAATATTAAACCTTATTCTTATTTTACTCAGCAACTACTCTTCCCCCCCCCATCCCATCCTTCCCTAGTATGCCCCCTTCCAGATCAAAGCCACCACATTAATGAAAAATACACAGAAAAAAAACCCACCTCGGACTGGAGAGGTTCTCCATTCTCTCAAAGGGGTTCCTCTCACCCGCCCCTTTAGGTTCAGATCTATAAATATTCTTTTTGGATCCCTGTGTCAGCGAATCCTTTAGATTTCTCCCATTCGGATTTCTCTCACCAATCCATTTGGGAAACTGAACACTCTTACTCTTGCATACGAACCTCTCCCGTCCCCCAATAGTCAACAATTATCCTGATCTGAGTCAAACCATTATTCCATCCAATAATCAGCAACTCCTTACATGTGTCAAACCATTTATCCCATCCAATATTCAGCAAGCCCTTTTCCCAGATCAAACACCATGTTCACAATATACATCTTTTTCAGGCTCATATTACAGAAAAGACTCCCCCCCCCTTGTGAGCCCCCAGAGCTAGCTTCCTCCAAATATCCCGGCAGCAGTCATCTTTCCAGTTCTCTGTGAGTGGCTTCCCGAAAACATCTTCACTGTCCGATTTAATGCCCCCCCCCTTTTAATGTCTCTCTTTGAAGATGCAGTTGTTATCTCATCCAGTATATCAATCTTCACCTCGTCCTCCCCGTTCTGTTCCAACTTCACACATCGGTCACTTTTGTAGTCTCCTGGAATTTTTGATTTATTTGTACATTCCCCAGCAGGTTTTTTCTAAATTCTTCAAACAACAGCATGAGCTCTCCGGCTAGTTCCCGTAGTAGATCATAAGTAGCCATCTTGTCTGTGACGCAGTATAATTTAACAGTCTGTTAATACTGCTTTATACATTTCCAAAATCCAAAGTAAAAGGAGTTACAATACCTCTTTCTTTCTCCTTTCAAGGCACATTTGTTGATCTTCTGATTATGTAGTTTTTGAAACTTATTTTCTTTTTAATATTCCCAAGAAAAGGGTATTTAGTCCTGATTGTGGATAAAATTTCTCTTTGTTACTAATTGGCAATAAATCTTCGAGAAAATCTGCAGCAGCCACTGCAAACTCAGAGATAGAGCATTTAGAGATATGCTGGGAATCACTCTTAGATCATCCTCTTATTCCGAGGAGAATACCCAGCCAGAATAACCTCTTGACTGGATTTCACGCCGTGTCGGTCTCCCCCGATTTCGAGGAAGCGTCAGATTGCCATTTTAAACTCCACCGGAAGTCCTCTGTCAGTCAATCTCCAGTGTCAGGAACTATTCTAAAAATAGAAAGTTTTAGGTTTTCAGTATTAATGTCATTGACAGGCCCAAAGCACCCATTTTTATTTCAAGTTTTGTTTTACATATGGATTTTTTCCCTGTACAAATCTGCACTCTTTTTGTATATTCTTTTTTACTGATGATAATACCATTTCAGAACTAGCATACTGTGGCAGGAACAGAATTTTTCCCTAAAGGCATAGGATTTCAATTTCAGCCTACACTTGCACATTGCTTTCTAGAGAGAATCTGTCCTCCATACTATCCCAGAACTTAAGAAGAACATGTAGCTCTGGAGGTACCTTCTGGAGCAGCAAAGTAGCGATCATTTCTCACAGAAGCAAGAAAGTCTGGGATGATTATTCTCATCTTCTCCATACACTGAGATTGTTGGGAGATCAGGAAGACCTACAGAAGAAAGGGGATTGAGCTGGTATACTGTATCGACTCTATCTAGTCCCAGTGCCTCCAGCCACAGTATTTACTAAATGTGTCAAATCAGACCAAGTGGAGTAATTTTTCAAAGCTTTGATTTTGCGAGAACTCACCAAGTCCAGCTGGTAATTACATAATAATAAATGTCCTTTCATTGAGCATTGTAAATGTTCGGCTACTACTACTCAACATTATAAATGCATTTTAAATCCTTGCACAATTGCTTATATGTCAATGCCCTGCTTTGCCAGCACCAAGATTTAGAATGATGGGTGTATTCAAGGTTTAATGTCATTCACTCTTTCTGTCAGCTCATTCTCTATAAACAGTATGTTAAAGAAGCAGAAAGATTATTTTCCTGGGTACATTTCCAGAAAGAGTTTGGTAAATTCCGTGCATTCTCTTTGGCTGGCTTCTTTGATCAATGGCAATAATTATATGTAGTATTACACAAGGCATATAATGAAACATGGGAATTCTTGGCTGTTCTGTGTTCAGAACAGACAATTTCCCCACCTTAGGGAATTCTCATCATTATGAGAGCTCCAGTATGTACATCTGGTTTCCCTGTTTTCAACGACATCCGTATTCATTTTAATGGAGGGACCCAATTCAGTATGTGTTGCTTTGGATGGGAGAACCTGCCCATTGATATAAATGAGGACTCCCACATATGCAAAAAATATTTGATTGCATCCACTCTCTTATCCTGGTGCAGTTCTCAAGACTCCAGCAGAGACAAGGGTGGTGATGTTTAGTCTCTTCCCCTGTGCTCTGGATGTTCCTACTGTTCCACATCATACACAAAGTAATGTATTAAATCAATTGGAGTTGAGATGTACTATCTGTCAGTCAATCTCCAGTGTCAGGAACTATTCTAAAAAGAGAAAGTTTTAAGTTTTCAGTATTAATGTCATTGACAGGCCCTGTGATTGCGCATGGTACTGATTTTCATTATCTCCCCCCATGGTCCCACAAATGATTGTGAACATGAACCAAAATACACACAGAATTCATATCCAATCTACCTGATTGAATGATACAAATCCAGATGTAAAGTCTTACCTGATTTTGTGAACATTATGATCAAAACATTTGTGGGTACTGCTGATCGAAATGAACTTGCAATAATTTTATTTTCCTAAAAGATGCATCAAACATGATTGATTACTAGACTACATAGTTGAGCCCAGGTAAATCCTATTGCTTAATGGAGCACTTGATTGGATCTGTGCTTTTTTTACTGCTTGAACAAGCATGTGAGTAAGTCATGTATTAGAATAAGTGACTTGCAGATTATATAAGCATTTGACTGTTAACTGTTTAATCTAAAGACATCCAGATATTAAATCAATTTTGGAATCTGGTGAATAGACAGTAGAGCCCTAATTCTTGGTACTTCAAGTAAACCTATCATATATATATATATATATTAAACACGGGGAAAGCCATCATCTGGGGCGCCATAGGATAATTCAGATTCCCAGATCCGAGGTTGGAGACAGAGCTCCAACCTCAGAGCTGGGAATCTGCACTCTGATCCCCCTCCCTCCCCTTGCAGCCAGCGCAGAAAGAACTGCACAGGCTGCCTCTCTGAAATTGGGAAATCAATCTTGGAGAGAGGTAAAGGGGGTGTTCTGGCGGGAGGGGAGAAGACTGGGGCCGATGTATCCTGATGGCGCTCCAGCCTCCTTCCTCCCCCACCAAAATGCCCCAGTTAGATGGCTGAAAATGGCCATCTGGGTAAAATGCAGAGTGGGAGGTGCGGAGAGGTGGTGGAGATCGCCTCTGCTGCTCCCCTGCTCTGCACTGGATGCTCATAAGCCTCTGAGTTGGAGGGGGGGTTTACAAGCATTGAGGGCGCAAACGATAGGATTGCTCCCTTATAGGTTTATTAAATGTCTGGAGATTCTGAGTTACAATCACTCTTCATATAATTAAACAGCCTATTAAGCAGAGAAGACTGAAGTGCTAAATCTGCTGTAAATACTTTATTGATTTTTAAATGATAAGTTTCACTGACTATTTCAGTTGCTGAAAATGTATCATTAGTTTAGAAAATTACTGGGGGGGTGGGATTCAAAACATTTATTACATTCAATGATTTTAATCAAGTTTTGCCACTAGGGCTGCAATCCTATACTCACTTACCTGGGAGTAAGCCCAACTGAACTGATTTAAATGACCTTGCAAGTAATCTGATTTTGTGAGAAAAAATAACCAAAATGAACCAAGTGTTTCTTTCTTACATTTTTACTGTCTTATCTGCCTAACCCACTGGGTTGGATCCTGATTTAGTCATGACTACCTCAAGTCCCATTTTTTTCCAATGGGTCTACTCCAACTATTACTAAATCTGGATTCAACCCAAAGAGTTTGGAATTACAGTCTTGAAATGGTATACATATGAAATCTAAGGGACATGAGTGAACCATTAGGTGTTTAATCTTGTTTTCAGTGTGATCTAAGCACATCTAAAATTCCCTGGATTTTTGACTTAGATCAGTAACCAATCAAATATTCTCCATTATCTATATTTTTAATAAGCTATGAAAGCAAAGGAAAATAGTCCATGATCAGAAGAATACAAACTCTATGTCAGCACAGGCAATAGTCCATATATACCAACACCCTTCAGAAGGCAAGTATGTCTTAGAGCAAATGCCATTGTGTAATTTTCTACTTAATGTATCCTTATTAATTGAATTCCAAGAACCCATGAAGGGAAGATTTGGGCAAAACCCTATTCTCTGTTTTCATTCATTGCCAACTAATCAGTACAAATACAGAGGAAACTGTTGTACAGCGAAATGTTTCAAGTATCTAATTGTTATTCATTCCTTCAGCATGGACTTAAATAAACTATTAATTCTAATTAATTTCTAGGGGTGATAATGATAGTGTAAAATGCACCCAAGAGAATTACATCGGAAAATAAAATGTAGCAAAGTAACAGGTTAATAATGAGTTGGCAAAATGTGTGTAGAGACTTAAGTAGATCAAATCTATTTTGCATAGGCAAATAAGGATCATGGCAGTATATTGCTTCTAGTCCTCTGCTAGGAATCAAAGTAATTTAACTCTATTACTTATCCTTTTGCAATTTTATGTGCCCTGCACATCACAGGTGACAGAGAGGGAACGATGAAAAATATAGTTTAGGAACAGTGTGTGCTGCTGTGTTCCCCAGACTTCTGATAGCTGAGGATTTTTTTTAAAAAAATGAGGGTACACTTCACTCTTAAACCTGAAAATGATTAGTTTTAGAGTAAGAGTATATCAGAGTAAGATTGACCTGTCTTTGGAGGAATCCATCCTTTGTGTTTCTGAATGAGTGGAAGGAAGGAAGGCCTGAGCTATGCAGAGACTACATCAGAAATCTAACGAGCAGTTTCCTCACTGTGGAAGTAGGACAGAATTAGTTGTCATAAGTATGGCTGATTAGAAGGCACCAAGGCAAGAGCAGCGAATCATAAAGAAATGTGGGCAGCCTTTAATTATTTATTTCATTCATTTCTTCTGCAACTTTCTTCACAGTTAGCTTGCAGCACACGGGTGTGCCCAAGCACACAGTTTCGGAATTACTGATATAATTAATAACATAAGAGCCAGGCTGGATCAGACCAAAGGCCCATCAATTCCAGCATCCTGTTTCCCACGGTGGCCAACCAAATGCCCCTGGGAAGGCCAAAAGCAGGACAGGAGGGCAATAGAGCCCTGTCCCCCAGCAACTGGTATTCAAAGGCATTCTGCTTCTCCTCTTGGTGGTAGTATATAGCGATCATGACTAGTAGTCACTGATAGCCTTCTCTTCCATGGATTTGTTTAGTCCTCCTTTAAAGCCATTTGAATTGGTGGCCATCATTCACCACTTCTTGTAGAAGAGAATTTCATAGTTTTAACTATGTGCTGTGTGACGAAGTACTACCTTTTGTCTGTCCTGAAGCTCCCACCAATCAGTTTCATCATGGGATGACCCAGATGCTAGAATTATGAGAGAGGGAGAAAAATGTCTCCCTATCCACTTTCTCCTCACCATGCATAATTTTGGACACCTCTATCATGTCTTCCCTTACTCACCTTTTTTCTAAGCTAAGCAATCCCAGCTGGTGTAAACTTTCCTCATAGGGGAGTTGCTTCAGCCCCTTGATAATTCTTGCTGCCCTTTTCTGCACTTTTTCCAACTCTACAATATCATTTTTTGAGAATGGTTACCAGAAATATACATAGTATTCCAAGTATGATTGTTCAGGTACTGACCTAAAGTAACTTTGTCTTATCTGAATTAAGACAAGAACTTCTAAAGATTATCATGTTGGAGGTCTGGTGAAAACTGGTGAAAAAGCTCTCTACTTGATAGACAAAGCTGTTAAGACATGGAATTACAGTTGCCACAGAATTTCACCTGAAGTGACATTTAAAGGCAAACTTTGACGTTCTTGCTGAGAAGAAGTGTCCAAGGAATTTCAAAGGAAGCAAAACTAGTTTGGAGGAATTTTCAAATTTTTCGATTTTTCAATATTTCTAAACATATACCATGGATTTTTTAAAAAAAACATTTGTCTTTATCTTCCTCTCTCTGCTCCCCAAAAGCTCTCTGTATGGTGCTTCTGTAACTCATTAGTTTTTTTCCCCATGTGTTTTTTTCCCAGTGTGGTAGCTTGACCACACTGTCTCCAGCTACAAGCCCTTTGCTTTGCAGCCTTCACACAGTGGGACATAGTATTGGTTTTTCTATAAATTCAGGTAAAAATAAATCTATACATGCAACAGCTAGGTAAATTACTTGGTGTGCTGCTCCTTGCCACATTCCAGTGATCGGAATAAACAGAGAAGGGCTCCATCTTCCCACAGCTACTATCTTGCCATAAAATAAAATGAAATGGATTCTAGGGAAAAGTGGGGAGTAACAATCAGTGTTAAATTAACTGTCACTTTAATAGTGCATCCTTCCCAGAAAAGAGAGTACAGAGCACCAAAGCCACAAATAATCTGTTTCTGAAGTGGCAATTTCCCTTCATTATGAGAAAAAGCTGAGTGTATTTGCTGCCTGTCCAATTTGACTAGTCTGTACAAGGGAAGAGATCAAAGAAAGGGAATCAATAGCACTTCATTTAATTTCCCAGATAAATATGACACTTCACAAGGAGATGCAAGAAAACCAGGAAGGAAAATGGGAAAAGGCAACTAATTCCAATCAATTGCAAGACAAAGGTAATTACATGTGCAAGAGTAAACAGAACTGCCTTGCAAAAGAAAGGATACAAACAAACCAGTCCAACAATGCTTAGCTTAAATCCTATTAATTTACTAGGCACAGTCCATAAGCCCATAATGCCAACTAGAGCTTAAAGGCTTAAGTGATTGATCACTTTCTATTCAGACTAGACTAGAAACTTCTTTTCTTTGGCTTTGTACCTCTCTTGCTCCTTGTCAAAAATACAATGAAATATTTACTTATGTAGTATGCTCACACCCTGATGTTTCTATATCCATCATTTAAAAAGTGAAAAATCTCAAAAGCTTTCATAGAAGAAAGAACAGGGGACTCAAGTGGGAGGGAACAGTCAACAGTGTTCATTGAGCATATTGTAGCTGAAGGGAAAGCAGCAAGAGTAAAGGATGCCCACTCATGGAGGGAGCATGTCATTGGCTGACATGGTAGCCCATTACAGGGCACCAAAAAAGAGGAAATGCATCACCAAAAAAAGGAGACAAAAGAGGGTGCTGGTTTGCATAAACTTTGTACATGCTAATTTATAGGTATAGATGCAAATTTAGAAATAATTACTATAATTTGAATAGATTCTGTGTGCATTCTAAGTTTGCTGTCAGGTGCTAAGTGGGTAATTTCTGGGGCCCTGTTCTCCTGTTATGTTGTTGTTGTTGTTATAGGACAATTTCAAAAGGAGGAGTGTCCTATGATAGACCTTTAAATAGAGGACTGTTGTTTGTAAATTCTGAAGTCCCTATTAGTTGACATAAGAATTTAGGAAAAAATTAAAACCTGTTTTGATGACAACAGAAACAGATAGAATGCCATTTTAATTATCTATATACATTGTACTCAACTAACATACCTCCAAACAAAAAACTAGAGATACAATTTACTTACTCCAGAGATATCCAACCTTGTTTAATCATTTATTTATTTAGAATTTTTTAACCTGCCTTTCAATATAATAACATTGATAATTTTTTTATGTTAATGGGATTTTTTTAACCTGCCTTTCAATATGATAACATTCAATATGATAACATAATTACTCTACTCAAGCTAAAAACAGCAAACTAGCTGATTAAAAAAAGCCCACTAAAGGATGTCATATACAATTAAAAGAGACAATAAGACACATTTTGCCTGGCACCTAATGGGTAAGAGTTGACATGGGTGAACATGTTTGGGGAGAAAGTTCCATAATTTGGGTGTGTGACCACAGAAAATACCCTTTCACCTGTAGCTACCCACTTGACTTCAAAAGGTGTGGGCACCTGGAAAGGGGCCTCTGAAGATCTTAAGTGACTAGCAGGTTCATGTAAAAGAAATGAATCCTATTGACCTTAATAGAGCCATTCTAGAGTCAATAGATTGTGAATGTAAATTGAACATTCCCATATTCTGCAGTCTGGTTTTATTGTAGAAAACTGCTGCTTACATTGTATTTATTTGCACCAGAGTACATCTCAGAACATTAAAAGAAAGGTGGTTAAAAGCTGAATAAAGGGATTTTTAGTAAATCAGCTGCTTTATCTAGTTTCTGCTAACCAATCACATCATTAGCTATGCAACTGAATAAGTAAAATGGTATCATAAAAGAGTTCACCCTAATTAAACACCACATAGACCATTTATTATTTTAAATATTACCTTAGAAATAAGCCAGAAACATACATAGATTAAAAAGTAACAAGATTTTTTTTAAATGACAGTTCTCACTGGAATGTTTGTTTAACTGCAAGACACCAACTAAGGGGTCCCTCCTGCTTCATATTTCTCTGTGGCTGTTACACCTTGAGTGGATCTGGTGGAGATGCTTTGCAGGATTGTAATCTCGGGGGCAGGAAAATTCCATGCAGGAAGCAGGATTAGCCCCTAGGAGTTCAGGCAGTTGGGAAAGGCAGTAATTCATGGGCAGGTTCAACCAGGGGAGAGGGTTATGCCAAGACATCTTGTTGCAGGACTTGGTGGGCTAATGGTTAAATATGCCAGGGTCGGTTCTGTGGCAGCAATTTAAGCAAGCAGGAGAAAAATGGGTGGGGAGAGGTCTGGAGCTTTGGGAGCAGGTAGAGGCTAAGAAGGGTCTGGAGAAGTCAAGAATGGAGAAATGTATGGGGCTTGCCATCAACGCACAAGAGGACTATGTTGCATAGACCAAGGTCATAGGAATCAACCTTTGGTCAGTGGCAGAGGAGCAAAGCAAGGGGTTATTGATCCTGTTTGGCGCCCAGGACAGGAAGCTCGCAGTTTGCAAGGGACAGGATATGATCCAGGAGACAGAGTTTTCACCCAGCTGTTAAAAGTATGCTGACTTGAGACCTGCTGCAGCTGGTAGTCTTGCCAGTGGCATGTACATCTTGGGAAAAGACCTTGGAAACATCACAGTTAACAGAACTCAGCAAGTCTAATCTATTTTGTAACCCTTTATTTTTCCCTCTCTCTTTTTTTGCTGTCCTTGAAGCACCTTCATTATCGATACCTGGGTGAACATGAGACCTTTCCATGTCCCTTTATGATCCCCACTGCATATTTCATGAGTTTAAATTGAAACATGCACAACATCTCCTAGCCGTTTTAATCACTTTCGATACTGGACTGACTCACCAAACTGAACACAGGCATTCTGTGATATTTTTGCAAGCATGTTATGTTTGGGAGATATAATCAGCAGGGGGTTATTCTGTCTCAGGGCAGAAACCTCGCAGAAGGGTCAGATTTTCCATTTAATTCTTGGTACATATTTGTATTTCGCAGATGTTGGAAGCTTGTGCTGATTATACATGTGGATTTGTTCTGCAGATGTGGGGTCAAAGTGAGTGCAAATCCGGAGACAGTACAAGCAAAATCTGATTATAAAGGGATATGATGAAGCAACTTGCTTCCTTAGTATCTAACTTTACATATTCTGAGTTGATTTGTACAGGAAATGTCATCACAGACAACTCATTCTAGCAGATTGAGAGATGAGTTCATCAGATTTTAATATCTGCCCTTCTTACTCTGAAGTATCTAGCACTGCACAGTATCCAGTTTGCAATCTATTTATTCTCCCACTGCCAACTTTTGTTCTGATGGTTCACCATCTTAGAAGCCTCCTAGTCTGCAGGGAAAGGGCCATAACTCAGTGGTAGAGCACCTGCTTTGCATGCAGAGCATCCCAGGTCCTCTGCATCTCCAGGTAGGGCTGGAAAAGACTCCTGCCTGAAACCCTACAGAGCTTCTCCCAGTCAGCGTAAATAATACTGAGCCAAATTCAGTAGCAATGTCCTGAGTTCCTAACTAACTATGAAGATAGTTACCACTGTAGGAAACAATAGCATGTGGGGCAGATGTGGGGAGGGGGTGGGCAAGCGAAACAGGGAAATGGCTGAAACAGACCTGGGAGTTGTGTGGAACCATATGAAAACTGGCAATACCAATCCAGCAATGAATGTACTGCGGAATAGGAACAGAATGGTAAAACTAAATATCAGTAGAACAAAGTGGCAGCATGGAAAAGTATTTCAAGATAGTGGTATATGTTTACAAAGTAGGCCATGTGAGTGAACTCCAGCTTGGCCTTGAAGCCTCTGGGTCAGCAGCAAATTGCAGAATTTTAGGGCAATCATGCTGAAAGCAGCCCAGGCCCAGGCCAGCTTAAGAAAAGTTTAATTGTGTATGAACCTGCCTGGATGTTGAGTTTATCACTGGAGGCCCTGCTTTGTGTCCCTCTCCCATCAGAAAAATGGCAGGTAGGCATTCTAAGGTTATGATGAGGTGCCCTCCCAAAGGAGGTCCATCTCTGCTCACCGTTCAACATGGAGTGAAAACATAGTTATTCCAAGGAGCTTTTGGGATGCCTTTTAATTAATTCCAATGGTGACATGCTGAGGTGTGTGTGTGTTTTTTAAAAAAGCTTTTACTGAATGTGATGAAGTTTTAGAATCAGTTCTTATTTTATTTTATAAATTTTGTTGGCAGCTTTGAGCATTTTTTCTTTTAAAAATGAAAAAGTGGGATACAATTGTCTGTAAATAAATAAATAAAGCCAGTTGTTGCTAAGATTGTGCACATGGTCTCATATAACACTGTCAGGTCTCATCAATGCAGTTAGGCATGGTATCTTGTAATAAGGTGAGCTGTTTCTGCTTCAAGGTTGGAAAAGCTACTTTGACAAGGAACATCAATAGAACACATTGTGATCTCTTTCTGAATCTCCTGAGGATATACAGTATAATTCTGGGAAAACTATTTATTTTGAAGACATTCAGCTCCAAGAAAGCAATTTAACCCCAAGTCACATCTAATGACCATCTAACATGGATAATATTTTATGCTCAGTTGTGAGAGCATGTTGAATGAAAACCTGTCCGGTGAATCATCACATTCAAGGATAAACTGTTTCCTAGTTAATCAGTCCGGGGAGAAACTTAATTATATGGAGAATTTAGTAAAGAGGAAGATGGAGTACCACAACATTAAAAATGTTATTGCTACAATAGAGATGTTTGGATACCAACCTTTGACCACACATGAGTAGGTATTTCAGAAGACATTTCAGTTAGTAGGCTTCATTGTGCCTTGATTCTTCAAGCAGTCCAGATGTTTGGAACAATCACTGTGGGATAGTCATCAATTTAGAGATGGGCAGATCAATCTTTTTCCATTCCATGTCAACTTCACACGTGTTCATAAGACCATTCCATCCTGTTTCCACATTAATGCATGATAGGTTTTTTTTAAAAAAAATCTATATGAAAATTTGTGTATAAATACATACTTAAATGTCTATTTTTGAATGTATTTTCTCACAAAATCTGCATTTTTGTTTTATATACCCCTAAGCATTTCTAAATGTCTTTTTTTATCACAAAAATTTGGAAACGTGCAAAATCCAATGGATAATTATGTTCCAAGCTTCACATTAGTCCAGGAGATGCAAATTAGGACAGTTCACATCAGCATTCACAAATGCAGAATTCCTCAAGCATCTCTAGCCATCACTATCATGCTCTTTTTGTGATCATTTAGAAACATCTGGCTGGCTGCTGTGGGATCCTGAGCTAGATAAACCTTGATCAGATCCAGCAAGGCAATGTTTATATCCTAACATTTTCTCAGTGTACAGATTCAACTATATATAATACAGTCTGCATTATCTATAGTTAGGTCACTGTCTCCTATTATGTGTTACAATATGCTGGTGTTTAATGTTCCTTTTATTAAGTATTGATATGTACAGCAAATATTTTATATGTATAGCAAGGATTTAAGTTATGTGTTGCATCTGTTTAGTGCTTGAGCAGCCAGGGTTTTTAAATTTTTCATTATCTTTAGTTTTCACTTCCACAACTAGATTTATCTTCCAGGGTAACTCAGCCCATTTGCATATACAGGCAGTCCCCAGTTTACGAATGAGATCCATTCTTAAAAGTTGAATTTGTATGTAGGTTGGAACAGCAAAGCGTTCTATACGTTAAAATCAGCATTTATGCAAATTGCGTAAATTACTCACATTGCAAGGTATACTACACTATGTACTCTACGTAAACGACGTAGTGCTAGGGAACCCAGAAGTCCGTTCTTAAGTATGGGTTGTCTGTAAGTTGGACATTCTTAACTCGGGGACTGCCTGTACCTTCTTCACAGTTCATACATCTGCAGAAGTAGAACCTTGCTTAAAAAACCTGATGCCACAATTAACCAAGTAGCTTCTTAAGATATCAACTATTTCTCGCATTGTTTCATGCTACAGTACTTTTTTCTACCACAGATTAGCATGTCCTCCTTTCTGCACTCTGTTTGGGCATCTCTTTAGATGAACAACACAATGGTAAAAATGTTCCTAGACTGTACAATGTCGATGTGCACAGGGAAAATTGCATGACTGAATGCTCTCTACTGTCATGACCCCAGGGTCAGACTCCTCATGTTTGGAAGATGAAGCCATGGACTTGAAAGAGGTGTTGGGAGGGGAGAGGAAGTTGCCCGCCTCAACATTAACCCCAGATGACCCCACTACCCCAGAAATCAGAAGCCCATCTTGCTACATGAGGAGGTCATTCTGCCATCCTCTGAGTCTGAGGACTCTGGCCCAGACATCCCATCAGAGCCACAGTCTCCCCTGCACCACTGAAAGCAACAGCTCCTGAAGCAGGCAAGTCCCCACTTACTTGAAGAGGCTTCTCCCAGCAGAGGTAGGGTTAGCCAGCCAGACTGAGCTGAAGCTGTATTTAGGTCTCAGTTTGGGGTTGTCTGTTGCAGAAGCAACACTCCAGCCTTCTTGTATATCAGTCCCCAGTCTGAGCTCCATACAGAGCTGTCCAAGCAAGGTACTATGTAGAACTTGAACTTCTCTTGACTTTGCCTTGCCTTATTGAAACTTAACTTTGACTTGCTTTGCCTTATCAGAACCAGAACTTTTCTCTGCCTTGCTGGAATTCAACTCTTGCCTAGAAACATCCCCTCTGCAATCTGGCTGAGACCACCACACCCACAAAGAGAAAGGTCCTCCACATAATAACAAACATGTCAGGGAAAAGGCTATGTCACTTTCTAGGTGCTGAGAGAGAGTTCTACTAATGTGGGGAAGCATTCATTCATCTAATCCCACCAGACATCTGAGGTGGTGCAGTCCACGAATGGTTTTATCACATAATGATTACATGTAGAGAATGGCAGCATTACTATGTGCAATTCATATACTCATACATATACAAATATTTGTATATGCAGAACACCACCATTAGATCTGACCCTTAATGTTTTCCATAACAATTTTTTGACATCATGTTCTGGCTAAAAATAGTTTTCCTTTCCTTTTCTTTTAGAAAGCATACACATTTTTCATTTTATTAGATTGTGCTCCATGAAATTCCCAAAGCTGTTGCTAATTGCTCAGAAGTCTTCAGCTAATTCCTTTATTGTCCTGAAGTTGTTTTAGTTATGTTAACTTTTCAGACCTCACAGTATACTCCACTTTTCCCTATTGTATTACAGAATAACTGGATTTCCCCTGAGTTTGAACCCATCTGCTCTACCTCTGTTGGGTTGGGACCATGGAAAACTGTTCTTTGTTTTCAAAGGAGAACTGTTTTAAAAAAAAATTAAAAAATTATAGCTTTGGGAATACTATTAAATGCAAATTAACACAACAGGGGAGCCTGACTGTATTCATGTCTAAACATCAGAATCTCTTTCCTTCACAAAGCTGATTTCTCCACCCCATTCCTTTCTGGTAATCATGCTGCACCGCCTGTGTTGATGCCTAACAGTAAGCATTATGGCAAATGTTCTCCCTGTTTGGCAGGCAGTCACTTTAAGGAACACAGGAAGCTGCCTCAGACCCCTGGTCCATCAAACTCAGTTGTCTTCACTGAATGGCGATGGCTCTTCAGGATTTCAAACAGGGCCATTTCCCTTTTCCCAGCTCTTCCTGGAGGTGATGATGATTGAAACTGCAATCCAAATCATGTGCTCTACAACTGAGCTACAACCCTTCACCTTAACCAAGCCTTTCCCTAGTATGCTAGGTTACATGCCTCTGTTGAAAGTGAGCTCATGACCTGGTTATCCTCTACATTAATTGAATTAAAAGGTGTTGCCCTGCTGCAGTATGCAGAGTTTGGGAACTCCGGAGACATACAGTTGCCTTCCTCACTACCAATTCAAGCAACCCAAAGAATTCAGTTTTCTTTTTGTGTCCTAGCAGTTTGTAAGTTTCCATTTCTCAAGGCTGAAGCTGCACGTAGTGGTAAACCACCTGCGGCTGCGTGTGTGTTATCTCAGGATGTCTCTAGCCCCAAGGTCAGTACAGGACCCAGTTAATTGGACTGAGTGATCTCAGCGGTCTTCCTGTGGGAATTCTTACTAGGGATAGGTGAGTGAGCAATGTTCAAGATCACTAGGGTTCTCTGAGCATTATCTCAATGCTCGTCTTTGTGTTTCAACGAACAATTCCCATTTGCATTTGTGAATGCTGCTCACTTGTGCAAATGGGAAACTTGAGCAAATCAAGCAGTGATAAAACAGGAGATTTATGCAGAGATTTATCCACATTTACATAAATTTTCTAACTTGTGCAAATTTTCTCCTTAGACTAAGGTGCGGCTCATTCAGTCTATTGAGGACATTTCCTGTAAGGTCTGAGCATCTCCTGGCTCAGGCTGAGTTGGACAGAAGGGCTAGTGGCAGCCTACGCTGCTGGGAGCTAGGGCAACCTCCTTTCTCCCTTCACAGGTACCTTAAATTGGCCAATCAACAGGTTAAAGCACCACCTGTGCATCCCTGGACCTTTTTGTATCCTTCCACCTAACTGCCTTGTGGAAGTATGGCCTTTGTAACGCTTAGGCAGCTTACTTTAACTCAGTCAAATAGCCAAGAACCTCAAGGAGGTCCCCTTTCATTCCACAGTGTCAAACTATCAAACACTTTGTTCTACCCCATCCTGAGCCCACCTAAAGTCATTGCTCATTTGTTTGAAGTCAATAACTGCCCTTGTGTTCAGGTACTCAGTGCGTCTTTCAGTCATGGGACCCAGTGGAGACAGACTCCCTGCCATGTAGCTCCAAGATCAGTCAGGGGTTCTCTTGGCTCTCAGCCAGGTCCTCATGATCCCTCTGAGCATTCTCCCTGCGTGTACTCTGGTGTCTAATGCACGTTTCCAAGACCAGAGTATGCTGAGATAGATCCATTGCCTTGTATATCCAGATAGAGCTTTATACCCTCTGAAGCACCAATTGTTGCATTTTACCCACAGCTGCTTCAGCATGGTAGCCCACCCAAACAGGGAGCCTGGTTTCTTGTCACAAGGGATGTGCGAGGGGACCCCCCCCACACACACACACACACTTGGAATGCATAGCCACATTTGTGGCTCTGTGGACCTGAATGGCATGCCCTTCCATACTTACGTGGCAGCTGTGTATCACAGTGAAACAACATGACAGTAGAGGTTGCGGGCCTTGGTTTTTCAGTGAACAAGCTGGGAGCCTAGGGCACTGTGTTGAGGTCTTTCAGGGTCTCAAGCCAATGGCAGCCACTCACACATGCGCACACTTAGCTACCTTCCTCTCCTTCCTTCCTTTCCCCAAGTTTCCTTGGCTCTTTCTGTGTTTGTTATTTTCCTTGCAGTGGTCAAGAGAGAAACCTTGTTTTAGGATTTTCCATTCCAGATTAGCTTTGGCTTTGGAATACTTAATAAAGGCTTAGCCAATTGATTAGTCTCCTCATTGCTCATCCAAAAGCCTTTCTTTTGGATGTTTGTCAATGTGGTGAATCCTGTTGTCAACAGGATGGGGTGATTATGCCATTTTGGATTTGCAACAAAAAGCTTGCAGAGTCAGACCAGGTATGTGCCTGCTGTGAGTTTCCAAGTATTCATGACCAAGAGGGGTCCCCTGGGTTTCCCTTGTTCTGACCCAATTGACTTTACTTCTACTTCTTCCTCTTCCTCTAGAAATAACTGTAAATCAATCCATGTTGCTCTCTCTCATGCCCCACCCTGTGCCATTAAAATTCAAAGAAGCTCCTGTTGCACAAAGCTTCCCAAGCCCTGCCAAGCCATTTCACCATCTCCCCACTTCTTAACTGGCAAAACATCAGCATACTCTGGTCCTGGAAACATTCCCCACCTCTGTCTCTTCTTTCTCAATCTCTATTATTAAGTATAGTATGCTGGTCCAAGTGCTATTTATGATTTCTTACAAAAAAAAAAAACACACACCTAAAAACACCTTTGTTTCAGCTCTAATGTTCTTGTCAAAGTACAATGTGCACACAATGCCTCTGTAAAAGATCCGTATATTCCTGTGTTCATCAGGGACACATTATACATGCAAGTTCTCATACACATATGAACGAGAACCTGCAGTAACATAGCATAGCATAAGTAGATGCTAACTGAGTGGAGAGGGAAGGAACAAATTAATCAGGGAAACCCATTGGGCACATAAACCCTTACGCATGCCCAAAGGGCTTTTTGGATCATGGCCAAGATTGCATAATAATTATCTTGCAGCTTTAAACAGCATGAAGATAGGGACTCAAAGTTCCGATGGATATGGAGAAAGCCACAAGGGTTTTTAGGTTAATATTTCATGACTTTGTGTCAGCCTCCTGAAAACAAACAAAACTCAGCATGTTGTATTGAACCATATTCTCACTTCTTTCAAGTGTCTGCATGAATTTCAGAACCACAAGCACTTTGAAAACTGCTTTAAACCAAACCTCTTCTTGCTTGTCCCAGAAAACTTCTAAACATTGAAGCTCTCTTTTACTGCTGAACTATTTTCCGGACAGATTGAATTGTCAACTCTGGTTAACACAAGCAAAAGGACATGTGAAAATAGAAAGATATGATTTGCACCACAAGTTTTAGCCAAATGCAAGTTTCTGCCAAATGTAAGAACTGAGTTTCATAGTTTTATGCTTCATTGGATCCAGATGTTCTTGTTACTTACCTACTAGACTTTAGCAAGAGGGGCAGGGAATATAAAAAGTGACAAGAGCCCCTTGTACACCTTAGGTGCAAAGAATTTATGAAATATTATGTAACATTAATACTGAGTATATCCACCCAAAGCTAAGCACTTTTAATCTCTCTGAATTTAATATGATTGTTAAGCTCATGTTTATTATTTATTAACCACATTGGTATATCCTCCTTGGTCTGAGCAGAAAATTGCTCGCCATTTTTCTCGAACAAATTTTCAGCAGTGCTGAAAATGCCTTCTTTGGGGGGGAGCAGTTTTCTAAAAACGTGATCTTTCTTGTTTAGATTTCTCTCATTCTCAATTGTCCCCAGTCACTCTCCATGATGCCATTATAGAATCAGATCTGGCTATATCGTTTCGTGATCTCATGCCATGCACTGCATAATCTCACAGTGCATGCCAACATCTATATGACTAACCCAGCAAAGACGAAAAAGAATAAACACCCAATGGGATAATGGTGCAAAAAACACAGGCACTAGGGAAAACAGCATTCATTAATAGGATTTTTAAAAAAAGAAGAAAAAAAAGAATATTCACACCCGTACTATATAGTTTGGGGAGAGATGCCCACTCTACTAAAAACATTAGTGTCAGTCTGAGTAGTCCAAGTCCAACAAGACAACACACAGCTAATCTCTCTCATCAAAATCAATGGTGCTCAATTTTGGGGGGGGGGAGGGCAGGAGGGCAACTCTTTATGAAATTCACAAGCCCAACCCAAGCCCCCCCATTCTACCTAAAGTAGTTCTCCCAAAACCTTCTAAAAGCTGTAGCTAAGCCCATCACACAAGTTAAGGGGAGCAGGCCCCAGTGCAGTGGCCCCCTGTAATTCAAGCATTGGGCTGGATCACACTCAAGTAAGAGCAGGAAGGATGAATGAAGTGGACACCTCACTCAGGACATGACCATTGGTTTCTCTAACAAATCATACTCGTATGTAATTTTGGACAATGAACTTGGCTACACAGTATGATGTGAAATAACAATGAACATTAGACAGGATTAAGCAGGAGGCTTCCATTAGTAAAACATAGAAATAACTGTAAGGCTGGAATCATAAGCATTCTTGGTAGGATAAGAAGTAAGTCCCATTCAACACAATGGAGCTTATGTCAGAAAAAAAACAACAACAAGTGCACAGCCAGGATTGCCACTGCTTTTAGAGATGGCCAGATGGCAACTGGAAACAGGGCCTCCTCTATGGTAGCACCTACCTCTCCCAAGAGGGGTCAACTGACACCTGAATACACGCTATCTGTATTCTTTAGATAGCACTGCAGCAGGTGAAGACAAGACATATTTTCCTTGGCTTCTGCCTAACATGGGGCAGTATCCAATGGGGCAATTCATGCCCCCAATGATTCCCTTCCACAAGCAGAATCTCCTTCCCCCACCAACGCGTAGCTGTTGGTTGGAGGACAATTTGCGCGCGTGGAGGAATGAGAGGTGAGGCTGTAAAATTTCGAAACCACCTATGGGCTCAAGGCGGGGGGAGGAGCGGTGGAGGCCTTTATTAGGCAGCGTTGCTCCACCCTCTGCCTCTTTTCTCAAAGCAGCTCCCCCCCCCCAATTCACAGTGTGGGATTTCTGGTCGCCGGTTGACGGGGCCAAGTAGGAATTTTGGCTCACCATTGCTGATTGGCCTGGTGGTGGTGTGCGTGTTTCGCCTACTCTGCACTGTGTTCTTGGGTTGGGTGCTTTTTTGTTTTGCGTAGTTTCCCTGATTTGGTCACATTGGCGGTAAGTGCGGGTTTTAGGCAGTGGGGTGAGGTTCGGTGATCATCCCACGGCACCTTTCAGGTGACTGGCAATACCTTAGCCTCACCTGAGCCCAGTTTCATGGCACGGCCAGGGAGATAGGGTCCACCTTTGAGGTCAATTCCTCTCACCCACATGGCGTTTCATGGCCCCGTGCGGTGACATGGAGGAGGCCTTCCGACACCGTACGGTGTAAAATTGGGGAGTGGTGAGTTACAGCGCCACACCTCCGATTGGGATGCTTCACCCATTGAAGGGTATACTGGCCGAGAGCCGGTTTAGCTAGCACCCACACTCGTCCCTTCCCAGATCCTCGAATCAATAAATGTGGCCCTTAATTTCACCATCATTCTGTGTCACGACTCTTATTTCCTCTTTTGCGCGCGCAACCCACCGTTTATGCAATGGAGATTTAGCACTTCCTAGAGGAAACCCTGAAATGAGTGGGTTTATAAATACTCATTTCTGGATCGGGACAGGTCAGCGGAGCTCCCTTAAGCGAGCTCCGCTGATCTGCCCCGTTCCGGAAACAAGCGTTTCTGCTCATTTGGGGTTGCTTCCGAAAGCACTAGATTGATTGTAGTTGCACAAGCAGGGGCCGGGCGCTTGTGCAAAAGAATCAGCAGAGGCATGAATGACCTGTTGGATGCTGCCTTAGATTTAAACTGTTGCTACTTTTTTGTACATTTTGTACAGTGGCTGGGTATTTCCAAAACTTGTTTAATTTTTCTTATAATTATCTGTTTTAAATTTTATACTGTGACCGTCCTTAGTCACATACTTGGGAAGGCAGGAGGTTAATTGTTGGATTGATGTATTGACTGGAAATTAAAAACAAAAAACCCACAATGTGTTAATGCTGCACTGGTCTTTTGATACAAGTTATGCACCTTCGATATGATTGACTGCCATGAGTTGGGTAACATCCCAGCCTCATATTTTTGACATCTGAATGGCATATTTATTTGTCCAGAAGTTTAACTTTTCCAATCTGAGCATGTCTTTTTATAAAACAAATAAGAGGTGTGACGTGATAGCACTTTGAAATCTGCAATGCCAGTACTTGCATTTTATAAATTGCTTTCTGCCAAGTACTTCAATTTAGTTCAGACTCTTGATAACCAATTTGATAGACCGGACAACATTTTTAAAGAAAATGCATGTGAAGAAAATAGCAGTTTCATTCCTAGCTTTTACAAATAGATATAGCATGTTAAGGTTCAATTTGTCTATCATGTGTTAGCTGGTTTTGTCTCTTGCAAACACATACCTTCCATAATGCTACAAAAATGTTTTATGGATTCTTAGCACAAATTGCCTGAACCTGGTCATGTATTATCTGTCTTCTTGATTTGTTGTTTTCCTTCTTTCTCTATATTCTATAACATGCAAATTACCTGATTTTAATACTTAACAATTTAGGGATAAAGCAAGACAAACACTGACTAAATAAGAATGACCTCTACAATGAGATCATTTATAGAACAGGAAAAGCAGGACTGATCATGAGTTCTGGTCCTTTTCCTGACTTTTGATGTTCATGCCTGAAGTGGGACCCAAAACTCTAACCTGTGGTTCTTGCTCATCAATGGCAGCACAGTGATGTCAGCATGGCATGGGTGAATTCTATGGGTCATAGGACATGTGAGGGCTTAACCTGGGTAGTGGGGTGGGATGCGCATGCTGTGCACTAGCCCCTGCCCCCTTACCCCCAATATTTCCAGGTTGAGCAGGCAGATCTGAAGGTACATCTTACTCATGTTCATATGAACATTAGTAGAACTGTCTTCATGATTCGGGACCCTGCTTTATCAGGTTCCCCGATCACATGGCGAGTTCTACAGGTATTCAAGTGAACGCAAGTAGAATGCCTCTTCAGAGCTCCTTGTTCAATGTGGGGAGTCAAGGGGCAGGGCCAAAGTGTGTAGCCCCACCCCCTACCCAGTTTAAGTCATCATGTGTTCATATAAATGCCTGAACAGGGTTTTCTGCTCCTGAGAAATGTTGGGATTGATTCTTAGTTTACAAATATCTAAGTGCCAGAATAGTGACATGCTGAATCAAGGACTCGTTTTTAAAAAGACACCATGTTACCTGGATACTATAATGTTTAGAAGTCCACTCCATGTTTCCTAAGAGTTCAATCATACCAGAATCGCAATAGCTCTGACCCAGGTTTTACATAGGATTCCAGTTCTCTCTCTCGCTCCCTCGCTCTCTCTCCACAGACTAGAATAAGTCAGGCCTCAGTATAAACACTTGTTTGATTTAAAGTTGTTGTAATAAAACCACAGTTTGCTTTGAATGCTTCTCTGCAGTTTCCTGGATCCCAGAAAAACATCACAGATACTAACTTGTAAAGTGTATTACAAAGCTGAAATACACTGCTCTGCGTCAGAAGAACGTAAGTATGGGCATCTACTTTAGTTCCCAAGTTCCTCCTGAGGAACTCTTACTTTGATCCTGAGGAACTCTTACTTTGTTTGTGTTATAAATCGATGGCGCTCAGCAACTTTGTCTGATCTATATTATTGCCTATAATTACATTATTTTCTCTATTATTGCTGAAGATCCCAGAGGCATGAGATTATTGTCAAGCATTTCCTATAATTACCACCCTGATATGATTTGAGATATGAGATGAAAAATTCTCCCTGTGACCAAATAAGTTGCAACTGATAAAGTGCATTTTAGGACACACACACACACATCCTCAAGCCTTTCTGATATTATTGATCTTACAAAAAAAATCTTACTCCTAGACCAGCCTTCCTCAATTGGGTGGCATCCAGATGTTTTGGACTACAACTCCCAGAATTATGGATCATTAGCCATATTGGCTAATCTAATACATCTGGAGGGCACCAGCTTGGGGAAGGATATCCTAGCCAATGTTGTTCTTTCAGTGAAGAAGAAGAAATGTTTTCAGGTCTCACACTAGAGACAGAAAGACCAGCAGCATCATACTGTTTGGAAGGCATGCATTTGGAATATCCATTTGGGTAGTACACAGTGTGACTGTGATTACTAAGTACCCCTTTCAGAGAGTTCTTTGCTTTGTTGATGGGAAGCCTGTTGAATGGCATTATTATTACCACAGCACTTTTCTTAAGTTGTACACGCTGAGCTGTTTTAATCGCGTTGAATTGCTGTCATTATGGCCTGTTAAGTTAGGTCTGCTTATTTACTGTGCCAAAATATCATGTGGATGTTTAAAAACTACATTTATAAAGCACTCTTTAAAAATGTACACATTCTGGAAGCAAACAATTGCCACAAATGTATGTTTTACTATAAAATAAAATATAAACATTATTACATACACATTCAGCAGTTGAAATCTAACAAAGTATTTCATACAGATGGAGAAAATTATCCAGGCATTGTGCATTTTAAGTGCATCCAATTGCCCATGTTTACACCTAATCCTTTGAAATTTTGAAAAGAAACCATTCTTGCCTTCAAATTATATGAGCCCTGTGTCACGGAAATTATTGGGACTATGGGGAGGGGCACATTCAGCTTCAGTTCTCTGACGTGCGTTAGGAGATTGATGGGATCAACTTAGGAGGGGGGAGTCATGAAGGGGAATAAATTTTAGTTATGGGCAGCGCAATCCTATGAAGCTACCCCCATAACACTCTGAACTCAGAGGATTATAGGCATCCTGTTGAGGGTGGGAGGCGCACGGCAGATAGGATATCCACCACACTCCCCTCACCCTCAAAAACATCTAGATGGCCGATTTCGGCAGTCTAGATGTCTTACCTCTGCTCGCGAGGAGGAGAGGCTGAGGTGCCACCTTGCTGAGAACATGGCAGAGATCCTTCCTCCCCTCCCAGTCCCCACCACTGGAAACACCCCCACCCACCCAAGGGAGTCAAACACAATCTTCTGTGTTCAGTTCCCACCAGTGTGGAATGAACCGCACTGGCTATGAGGTGGGGGAGCGCTCTGCTCCGTGGAGCGCTCATAGCTCCAACGGTGCTGCGACCTTGGAAGGGATTTCCAAGGTCGCAGCACCTTCCAGGCCCAATCCTATGCTTCCTGGGAGGGTGGCTGAAGGGTCATAGGATGTGGTGGAAGTGTCATTCCATCAGCAGACAGGGAGGTCTGACCATAGGAGGATGGCACATCCACCACCGGAATTTCCCCTGGTGTGGCAGCAGAATGCTCCACCATCATGGTCCCAGCTGTGGTGTTCTACCAGCAGTGGGTGTCAAAATGGGTATTTTGAGAGCATGTTGGGGGCATGTCAGGGGGGGCCATGGATATGCAGGATCCCCTCATCCCCTGAATACTCCTAACCAGCCCTGAAACTGCACCAGCACTGGAGGTTAGTGTAATAATTTCCTCCTATTGTAGTAAAGTGGCGGGTGGGGTGAGAAGAAATGGAAGAAAAAAATGGAACGAAAACACTCCTCCTGCCCTGACCACAGCAAGCTGGCAGGTGTTTGGATGTGATGGTTGCTGCACCATGGAAACTCCCCATCCCATCATGGGATTGCTCTGATATTGTCATAACGTGGCTGGCTTGGGTACTACGTACCTTGCCTCGGGGGAGGGGTGTGCCATTTGCTGTTCTGCCTCTGACAGCAAAATGTCTTGAGCTGGCCCTGTTGAAAGGCAGTGTTTGTTTTCTGTACATTTTAATGTAAAGTGAGGCCAGAATCAGTATGTCTGTTTTGTGTGAGGCATAGGGCTAAACATATTAGCCTATCGCTTTGGCTGTGAGCAAATAACTGCTGCCTTAAAGCACATCAGTGGATTTCAGCAGTGAGACTACACTAGCTCGGGGGGCTGCTGGATTGTCTCTTAAATTACATACCGTACCTCGGTCCTACTTACATTTGCTTGAAATTAATTCCCATCCATTTTAACTGCCTTTACTTGCATACAGGTGTCGGATAGCACAGGTTTTATACACAATCAATTATCAATACCTTGATTGTCCCTGGTTTGCTTACATAATCGGAGGGCTAAGCAGAGACAGAGGTTAATTTAAAGTGTAGAAAAGAACCCCTGGGTTAATAGGACTTCTCATAGGTCTCTGCTATATTTTGGAATCAGCAGTTATGTATACAACAGAATGAGAGTTCTCTCAAGGGATATTCTGCTGACATCGATGGGGCTTCTCTGAATGTGTTGGATAGTTAGATGTATTCCTCAATGGTTTTGTCTCACTGAGGGTTCTTATATCTACAAATAGAACTGGAACCTCAGTACTAATCACATTGGCATAGCTGAATGTGATACTAGTGTAACACTGCTGCCACACTGGGTGGTGTTACACTGTTAGTATGTCCACTCTATGGCTGGATCCAGATTTAAGCTGGATCAACTGCACTGGCAGAAGTGGACTTCTCTGCTGCCCAGGGCATCCCATCCAGCCCCCTAAAAATGCTATACAGAAAGAAGACCCTGCTGAATGGGATGAGATGTGGTGTTTGGGGGGGAGGGGTCCCCCAAAATTGGGCAGAGGGACCTTCCATGGGTGGAGACCTTCCTCTCATGGAACATCCCTTTCTCACTGCAGCAGGGAGGAGACCACAGGAAAGATCCACTGTGGAAGTCCAGTTGTGCAACATTGGACTTAACCCATTTTGACTTATCATCTACATGATAATTCCAGTTGCCCCCAAATAATTCTAGCAGAGGATGATTGAAGAGAAGATCCTTTTTTCTTTTTTTTTACTGTTGTTGCTGATTTGGTGTTTAGTAATCTTTATGGATATATATGGCAAATATTCAGATTCACATACAATTCAATTTTATTTATTCAAAGGCTCAGACAGACTCCCCAAAACAGATTTTAATGATTTCTGTATTTATTATATTCAGCCTTCCCTATCAAAAAGCATTTTGAGGCAACCATCTGATATTATCTGAGCAGCAAGATAATATGCCATGCCACTCGACTAGCACTAAAGATCTATGCTACTATGTGGGGTCTTCCCATGTGAGCATTGGCCATGTTCCTGGTAGGAGTGACACCAGTGTGGGAAGGAACAGCATTATGGGATCCTTGCATATGCCTTATTTATTTTATTTTGTTTTAAATTATTTTTAGGTCACCTTTAAGGGTGGAAGCCTCTGAAAGTGGCATACAAGATAAAAACCACACAAAATGGATACAGTAAAATTCAATAAGAACATATTCAAGATCTTACAATGTTACTGGAGTACTGTGGGAGGGGCCAATTGCAACAGGAGCAGTTTCCATGCCGCAACAGTAGTGCCAGAAGGGACCTTAGTTCCATAAGGTTACTTTAATACCGGCAAGAATGTAAGGGAGCACAGTGGATTCACACAATCAGAAGAACGGGACACTTCATGATCAGATAATGGAGAGCTGTTAGAAGTGTAAAAAGCAGTAAATGTATTTTATATTATATATTTTATATTTATGGTTGTTCCCCGCCTCAATCTGAGTGGAGAGGCGGGTAAGAAATAAATTATTATTATTATTATTATTAGTAGTATTAGTATTAGTATTATTCCTTCTAATTTAATTTGAAGATCTGCAAAGCATTTATTGGTTTCAGGATGATCTAGCATTGTTGGTATTGGTTTTTCTTTTTCATTTTATACACTTATTTATGCAATCCATAGGAATTGCATAATCTAGCCATTTCCATTACGTTTTGAAGCCGTGCTGCAGTTTTATAGGCAAGATATGTTATTTACTCCACAACTCATAAAGAAAGGGCATGGAGATTTCCTGAAAGACACTTTCCAAATGTGCAAATGTCAAAAGGGAGTGGGTGAAAAGAAATTTAAGAACATCCCAGGGAAAAGGGCCATTGTGCCAAAGTACAATAGATTGTACTCTGCAAACATGAACACATGTAGTATTACATTCCTCTTGGTATTTAAGAGTAGCCTTTTATAATTACTTTGCATTTTTTTAGACTTCTGAAAATAAAGAACTGGAAGCAGACTGTACTTTTTAATACTCTGTAGTCACAGTGTAAATGGTGAAATGTGTTGACCTATGTAGAATTAAATTTGTGTAGAATTAAATTTGTGCCAAAACTGTGAATTTGTAAGCCTGCAGGTAGGGACTGAGGAGCAGCATTAAAATATTTCAAATAAATAAATACAAGTCATAGCTACAAGTTCAAGACCTACACTTGCATTACCTACACCTAGTCTATGTGAACCAGGCTGTTCTTAATCTTCGCAGTGAATGGTTCATCCATATGAACCTCAAGGAACAAAGGGAAAAAATACCTGACTGAAGTATGATTTCCAGATGCTGGAGATGAACAAGAAGAGCTGGCCATCACCTTCAGCTTCTGAGCTTCCCAGATCTGATTGGCCACTGCTGGAAAGAGCACACTGGACTAGATGGAATGTTAGTTTAATTCAGCAAGCTAATTCTTGTGGGGTAAATCCAATGTCATGCTAGCAGAAGTCTGCAAGTTCAATGGGACTTTCTTTCTCTCTCCCCTTCCCAACAGTCCTCTGTGCCACCTGAAAATCTGTTCCGGAGGGTTTCCCAGCCCTCTGGAACAGAATTCAAAGGCCCACAAGGGCTAGGGAATCACCACTCCTGGTGATTACACTGGTCCAGCTGAGGGAAGCGGTTCCAGCAGTGGGATAACACCAGTGGATTCAACCCTGGAGAACCAGGGATGTTCGAGTTCACTAAAATTCTCAAAACTTCACTTTGAAGCTAGGTTCAGCTCAGTCCCATCGTCATTTAAAACCTTTGTTGTTGTTCATTTGAATGGGGAACGTGTGCATTTCTGTGCACATTTTTTCAAAAGTGCACACTCCCACCTGTCTAAAGTGTGAAAATCCATAATTTTTGGAAAATGCACATTTCAAAGTGTGCTTTAAAAAAAAAATGCACATTTTTCAAATGCAATCACAAGTTCGGGAATGTGCAAACATTTTTTTTAAAAAAAATAAATGCACTTCCATTCGCATTCGGGGCTGCAAATGGAGTAAAGTTCGGATGATTTGCAAACTGAGATGAAATTCTAATACATTTAAATGAATGTAATGACATGAGAAGAAGAGCCCTCCAGGACCAGACCAAGAGTCCAGCAACTATTTCTTAAAGTGGCCAGTGGGATGCTCCCAGGAGGCCCATAAGCACAGCATGAAGACAACAACCCTTCCCATTATTCACCACCACCACCAACAGCTAATATTAAAAGCCCCCCAAAAAAACACATCCTTACTTACAGGTATCCAAAGGCAGAGGCAGGGGGAAACTGCAGAAGCATTGTATGGGCAGGGCAAATGACTGGGGGCTGGCCAGCAATGCCCTATACAGGTTGTAGATCATACCAGCCTATGCTGGTGAGTCAGCAGCTGCATATAATGTTTGCATGGGGTTCAACCAATCAACCCACATCTGTTGCCCACTTTGTGACATCTGTTGGTAAATGTGTGGAGCCCTCTTCCTCTCTCATCGCCATTCAGTCCTATATTGAACTGCCCTATATTGAGTCAGACCCTTGGTCCATCAAAAGCCCAATATTGTCCACAGCCTGGCAGCGGCTCTCCAGGATTTCAGGCAGGAGTCTTTGCTACTAGCCCTACCTGGAGATCCCCAGGGATTGAACCTGGAACCTTATGCATGCAAAATGCAGGCCTGTGGCTTACGCTGGCTCAGCTTGTCTGAGCGTGGAAAGCTAATCAGGGTCAAGCCTGGTTGTTACTTGGATGGGAGAGCCCTCCTCTAGTTTCCTGCCTTGAGCAGGGGGTTGGACTCGATGGCCTTGTAGGCTCCTTCCAACTCTATGGTCTATGAAATCTATGAAAGCATGCCCTCTACCACTGTGCTATGGCACCTCCCCAACCGCAGCACCTTTCCTATTACAGCACTTCTACTTAAAGATCCCCCTACAAAAATCATATGGATGCTTTCGGATCAAAGCAATATAATGGCTAAAATGTTCTCAGGTAGGTAGGTGGGTATAACAGAAAGAGATAGAGTTGGCTTCAGCAAATGCAGGATTAGAGCACAGCATCAAATTAAGGGTCTACAATAACAGGACAGTGCCTAGCATTCTTTGTATATCATCCCCTTTCCTCCCCATGAAATTAGCTGCCTTAAATTAGAAGAGGAGGAGAATGGAACAAAAGAAAGTCTGGGCAAAGTGCCATACATTCTGACAAATTGTAATGACCTTTCCTCATTTGTCAGGCTCAGCTGCTCTTGCACCTGGGAATACTCATACAGACCTTTGCACTGTTCCACTGAATTGGCTATTTTCAGATAATCAAGTGAAGCTCCTTTGAAAAGGAGAATCCAGGGGGAAAAGTTACAATGCTAAAACTCTTATTTCACAAAAGCAGTTGGACCTGAGAGCAGTATAATCCAGAGCTACCACAGCAGCAGAGACACAAAAACTCATGGAATCAGGGTAAAGATCTCGAGATCTACTCAGGTCGGATCTACATTACCCTGTAATATCATCAAGTTAGCAGAACGATATATAAACTGCTATATCAACACGACCAACAGGGCACGCTCTCAGTTAAATGTACTGCACTCATCCTGGTTTGCCACCCTACACCTAACTCCGTAGCAGTAAAACTGGGCATTGCCTTGAACAGGGTTTTGTTTTTGTTTTGCTTCACCATCTCTGTGCAGGTGCAAACAAGCTCAGGTGCGATCTTTAAAAAAAGAAAGGAAAAAGCTCTTCCGGCCCTCTAAAAAAAGAAGGGTCGGGGTGAAGCCAGCAGGATCAGCGCCCAGCGCCCCTCCCCTCCACCCAAATGCAATTTCCCAAAGAAGTGTTCCCCCCATTCTGAGTTTTCCAAGCACAAGGCTCCTGTTAAATCAATGTGATTCACTTGGGAGTAAGGGCATTGGAGAGAATGTGATTTACTTCTGAGCAGACATGCCTTTTGGTGAATTTACAGCTCCCTGTTCTTTGGGCAAGGGGGTGAATGCTGCTGTTAAAAAAGAGGGGGAGCCTACCGCAGCTGTCCCCTCTCAAACTCCATGGCTGTTATCCTGTGTGGGTACTGCCTGGGTACTGCCTTTCACATGCAGGGGGAAAGGCCATTTAACAAGAAGGGGTTTTTTTTGTTTCTGATCTGCAGTCTATGCGGAGGTGTGAAGGAGCGAAATTGTGTTGTTGTTGTTGTTGTTGTTGTTTTAAAAGCACCCAAACGCAATTGCCAGAAGCAGCCTGCTCGGAGGTGCGGAGGTGCGCAGGAAGGAACGTTTATAAACAACAAAAAAATATAACAAGCTTCCAGGGAAGGAGCACCACTGCACAACAACAAATGGTGGATACCTCTCTTCCCCACCAATTTGGGAGACACACGTAAGGCTGCATTTCCCCCGCCCCTCAGAAACGATTGGCTAACTCTACTGATTACACTTTCATGGTCACACATCGGACAGATAACGACAGCGCAAGTTTAGCACACACTAGCTGCATACTGTGACAGTGAACTGCAATAACTGGGGGGGGGGGACGGGACAAAAGAACCATGTGATAAACCTAGCCCAGGAAATTCCGGAAGAAACAAAGAACGATTACACAGGACTAGCATGACCGGCACTGAAAAGTGCATGCATCATGTGCCCCACAAGTGAGAGTCCCAGCAGCGATACAGTACTGCAATGAACCTTAGGTGTGGTTTTGGCCTCAGTGGGAGAGTGCATGCTTTGCATGCAGAAGGCCCAGAAGGCCCAGTTCAATGCCCAGCATCTGCAGGTAGGGCAGGAAAAACTGCTGCCTACCTAAAACCCTGGTGAGCCACTGCCAGCCAGCATTGACAATATTGGGCTAGATGGACCAAAGGTCTAACTCACAGCCTCCTATGTCCCTAACTCAGTGTTTCTCAACCTTGGGTCCCCAGATGTTTTTGGCCTACAACTCCCAGCATGCCCCAGCCAGCTATGCTGGCTGGGGCATGCTGGGAGTTGTAGGCCAAAAACATCTGGGGACCCAAGGTTGAGAAACACTGCCCTAACTGCACCTTTCTGTTAAAACTAGGCTGCCTTTATCTCTGCCATTCCATCTGGCCGCAGCAGAGGGCAGGCAGATAGGGCAGCAGCAGGGCCCATCCCATTAGCTCCATTGAGAGACCAGCCTGCCATTTCACTCATCTCCTACAACTGTCACCTATTAGCATCCAGTTGGCTGTATCAGAAGATGGGACATGAGCACCTACTCCACTGGATTTGCTGAGAGAACCGTTGCGATCTGGCTCCTCTCATCCCTGAACTGTTTCCATTCAAGCCGGTCATGATATATAACTTCAAGAATCGGTGACTGAGTTTGCTTGTTTTCCTCTTCCTTTCCCATCCTTTTCCCTTTTGAGTCGTATCTTTTTAGAGTGTAAGCCTGTGGACAGCAGCTGTCTTATTTGGTACATTTGGGTAGCACAGAAGCAGAAATTTCTGGCTGTCAAGCTGCAAGTCCTCATTTAACTTCACATGCACATACCCTGTGTTCTAGTAAGGGGCCGGGGGGGTCCCGGGGCCAGCACCACATTGTTCAGCTCTAATACTGCTCCCGATTGGCTCTTGCAGATCTCACAAGATCTACACAACTGGAACAGACATAGATACTGAGAAATAAGTTACCATGAATATCCTCAGCATGACCTAAACATTTTGCCTCAATTTTTTCCTCATGGTAATGAGGTTGCAGCAGCTTGGACCGGGCCTCTCCAGGCCCTAGTAAAATGTATCCTTCCTGTTCCCCAGTATCTAGTAGCCAGGCAATGGGCTTCCCTACATGAGCCTTTTAACCCGCCACTTTACTGAGGGTTCTGCTTCTGGATTCTTTGCGGGATTAAGATCGCTTCCTTTACACGTGTTTCCCCCCCCAGGGTTTTTCTTTCTCTGCCTTTCTATATGTTCCACTACAAGGTGGCGCTGCGGTATAGTGGAATTGTAAAAATACACGAGCTTTTCATTCTGTTTCATTCCACCATTTTCAGATAATACTAGACTTTCCTCGCTCTAAAATAAAAGCTGCAGAAATGCTGGGAAAGCACGGGAGGGGCCCTGGAGGATGACGCCGCCGTGTAAAGCGCCTGCAAACTACTGTGAGTGAGGAATCACAAGCACACAATGAAAAGCTCGTGTAGAGAAGCCCTATGTCAGAATTGCATTTCTTCTTCTTCCTTTCTTTTCTACCTTATTGTAGGTGTAGACCAAAAGTAACTGCCTCTAAGCATGTATGCTTAGGATGGTACTTTATTTTATTTTTTTTCTCATCTTAAAAGGTGGCTCAATGACACTGCTAGAATCCCATCAATGTAGGAAGTTTAAAAATGGAACGATAGACATTTTAATATTGAATGGGATTACACCACCATATGGCAACTGAACCATGAAATACCAGGCAACCTATTAAATAAGTAAATTGACTATTAAAATATAGCATGGCATCTGTACTGAACTGTTCAGACAGCTTGCATAGGTTGCATGTATTTATGTGTGTACATCTACAAATAACTCTAAGTGCTGTTGTCTAGCAGAACACAGGAGAAGGTAATTCCCATGTCACATGAGCTGATTCTGTGGTGCTTCATAGTCTGACAGTATGGAACACTCAAGCAAAAAATAGTGTAGCGCTGAAGACCATGCTGAAACAAATATGGTAAGGTGTGTAACTCTGTGCACTAATCTTCAATCCAAATTAAACCATAATGAACCTTTGAGATTCATTAGCCACACTAGATTTTTATGTTTTATTTCTTTTACTTTTTAACATCCATTTTTTTCCTTTTTGAGTAATAATAAGTTATTCCCTAATTACATTCCTTCAAGAGGAATAAATCCATTTAAGAAAAAGCACATTGATAATATGATTAATATTGATTTGATAATAATGTGTTAGGCTCAAAACTTCACAGACAATCTTTGTATTTTAAATTATAGTAATTGCAAAGTACCCCATTTTGTCTAAATTTGGCCCAAGCCTAAAGAGTCCTGGTCAACTGCCACTATAGCTCTACATTGGGGCCGCATTTTGATTTTCCTGCAAAAGAGAAAAACCATTAAGGGGCAAATTGACACTTTCCCAGACTAGTTATCATAGTATAGCAGTGCCAGAACAGGGCAGTCCATAAGCTCAAAGCTGATGTCAGCAGCCCCCCTACAGGATTGGCATGTTATTCTAGCAGTTAATGTAGGATGGCCCATTCATTTCCTGTGCTGGCAGAGAGCAGAGACCAGCTTGGCTAGGTCTATCCATGAACCCATCCATGCACCATGCCATTAGAAGACTTTTCAGGAGCTCAAGAGACTGCTGTGAGTGAATTCTTACAGTCAGCAGCTACTTGCATCCCAACAAAATTGTTGTTGTTGTTGTTGTTGTCATTATTATTTATTTTATTTCACCACTAGCTTTTTTTACCCGGCGTTGCATGGGTCGTCATTTTCCTATAGGCACTATTTGTTCGAAATTCCTTAAGGTAGCTGTTTGCTGTTTTGAATCCCTCCATAGGTAAGGTCCCCCGGGACTACATAATGGAATTCCAGCTCCCCCAGGACTACACAATGAAATCCCTGCTCCCTTTCCCCCGGGACTGCGCAATGAAATCCCTGCTGTCCTGGGACTACATAATGAAATCCCAGCTCCCCCCCACAGGACTATGCAACAATGAATTCCCTGTGTTCCCCCCCCCCCGTACTACACAATTAAATCTCTGCTTCCCTCCCCCCTGGGATTATGCAACAATGAATTCCCTGTGTCCCACCGGGACCACACAATGAATTCCCTGTGTGTCCCTCCCCCCGGTACTACACAATGAATTCCCTGTCTCCCCCCCCCCGGGACTGCACAACAATGAATTCTCTGTCTCCCCCCCCCCGGTACTACACAATGAAATCCCTGCTCCCCCCCCGGGACCACACATTGAAATCCCTGCTCCTCCTCCCCCCTGGGACCACACAACAATGAATTCCCTGCTGCCCCCCCAGGACCACACAATGAAATCCCTGCTCCCCCCCCCCCGGGACTACACAATGGCGTTGCACGGGTCGTCATTTTCCTATGGGCACTGTTTATTCAAAATCCCCCTCCCCATGTAGGCCCTGGCTGCAGTTCATATGTGTGGCGTAGTGGTGAGAGTGTTAGACTGGGACTTGGGAGATCCGGGTTCTAGTCCCTGCTCAACCATGAAACTCACTGGGTGACTTTGGGCCAGTCACTGACTCTCAGCCTAACCTACCTCACAGGGTTGTTGTGAGGGTAAAATGGAGAGGAGGAGGATTATGTAAGCCGCCTTGGGTTCCTTTCAGGAAAAAGGCGGGGAATAAATATAATAAATAAATAAAATAAAATAAAAATGAACACTCTGTTTGGACGTAGGAGAGATTTGCATATCCGCCTCTGATTGGGTCCCTGTGGCAGTGCATACCAACATTCTAAATGCTGTTGGAGCGATTTGCATAACCGCTCCTGAATGGCCCCTGCGAGCATTCCAAGTGGCGCCATTGGTTCTCATCTATTTTGGGCCGTACAGGCGCTGCGGGGTTTTTTCGGAGATTTGAACCCACCAGTCTTTGTCCTTGGGTGATGGGGAGTATGCGTGCCAAGTTTGGGGCGGATCCATCCCACCGGGTAGAAGCCAATGCGACGCACGCGAGCCGTTCGGACATACGTACGTACACACGTACATACAAACGTACATACAAACGTACAAACATTCACATTTATATAGTAGATAAAAGTTCTTATGGTGATTAGGGTGGCCAGTTATACATCACCCCAAAAGAGGAAATGCATCACCAAAAAGGAGTACAAAATAGGATGCTGGTTTTCATAAACTGCATATACCAATTTATATGTATAGATACAAATTTTTAAATAATTACTATAATTTAAACTGATTCTGTGTGCTTGCTCAGTCTGCTCTCCAGGTGCCAACTATTCGTGGGTAACTTCTAGGCCTCTGTTCTCCTGTCTTATGGTTCTTTATCTTTAAATCAGACTTGGACCGGACAATCCTTCAAATAGAGGGCACCTTCAAATAGAGGACTGTCCTCTGACTGTTTTTAAATAGAGGATTGTCCCCTGTAAAGCAGTACGCCTGGCCACCCTGGTGATAAATAATAACAAATCCCTAAAAGCTGAACCACCCAGACAGAGACTTAGCACTAGTGTTGCTAATTTAACAAGAAGTCTGTAACAAGAAGTCTGTTTAGGGAAAGTTTGAAGAGATGGTACAAGAATGCAACTAGGCAGCAAGTAGAAGAGCAGGCTTAGAGACAGAGAAGATGGGAGGGGAACATTTGGAAGGTTAAAAGGCAGAAAGGCTCAAGCAGCCCTCATGTGAACACATTATACAATTTTAGTTTTTTTGGTTTTTATCATAGATAGGCAATGCCTTGTTCCATGAGTAGAAGGGGAAACAGGCAAAATAGTGTGCCCACACCCCTTTTTGATCTTCCCTTCCTGTGGCCTTATCTGCTGCCACCAGGTGGAAATCTTTATTTTGTTAGTTGCCTCTACCAGACCAGCCTTAAAACTCTCTGGATCTCAGGTATCTACTTTAGAAAGTGTAGAGGTTGGCTGTTGCTGTTAGACATGAAGTGGGTAACTTCCCTCCAAAAAAAGAGACCACAACGTTTCTAATTATGAAGTGTAGTTTACTGAAGAAAATTGTCAATAGGAAAAAGTTTTAAAATCTGAATGGATACATATACACACAACAACAACAATAGTAATATGAGAATAGGGTAGTAAAACTACCAGCTAACCTAACTAAGCTGTGTCCCTATTCTATACAGGTCCCTTATCCAAGCTATATCTTACTTGCAATTACTCTCTCAATCACTTCTCCCTTTCCAGCAGCTCTGACTCTTTCTTTCCTCTATCTCTTTCTTCTTTCCTCTGCCTCTCTGCTTTTGGCTTATATCTTTCAGAATTGTTTTCCCCCCTCTCCCCAACTCCAACCAATCAAGAGGGTAGTTTCTTGTTCATTTCTGCAAACTATGTTTTTGTTTCCTGCATTGAAACTTTTCTCTCTCCCTCTGATCTTCTTCTGAACTTTATAATCTCCTGGCTTTCTAAGCAAAACTTCCTGACCTCTACCTTCTGCCTAAACTTTTGACCTCTAAACTAGGGTTCATAGAATCATAGAATCATAGAAAAGTAGAGTTGGAAGGGGCCTACAAGGCCATCGAGTCCAACCCCCTGCTCAGTGCAGGAATCCAGGTCAAAGAAGGTTGTGTTCGAAAGCCTGAATGGGCGTCATAGCTGACTCGAATCAGCTCTGCCCGACCTCCCGAGTCTTTTGTCGAGGCTGCCTCCCCGCTCCCGACTTGTCGCATCGCAAGCCGACCATGAGTTACAGCGCTCTACGCCTGGTGAGCCTTTCTTGCACAATAGTCTTGCGCAAGAGAGGCTAGAGGAGGAGGGGAGGGGATGCAGAACGCCTTCTTCTTATGCAAACTCATTTCACAATTCGGTTGGTTACATGCCCGACAGAGCTCCAGCGACGGTTTCTCTCTCCCCACAGGAAACATATTTTTTTGAAATTGCAAGCCCGTGCTCATTTGTGTGTTATTGGGGCAGGGGGGGGGGCAGTCCAGCAAGTTATTTCTATTGTAATTATCTTTGTTTTACTTTCTTACATCCACTTGGGATTGTGAATCAAGCAGCATAGGACATGGAATCCAGCCATAGAAAATCAGTGTGTGTGTGTGCGTGCGTGTATGTGCCATGCCATTCTGCCTTCTGCCCCCCGAAACACCACCTTTCTTTTCAGCCTGATCTGATTACATCATTTTTCATTCATCATACATCAACTCACTCATTACATTGCACGAGCCAGGAGAAAAAAGGATTAGGAGATGCAGATGAAATGGGAGGACAACGATAGGATTACGCCCACATCTTGCACATTTTGAATGCGCAAGTAATGGGCGTTGAGCAAGAAAGGGGCTTGCGCTCAAATGCTTGGTCCAGAATTACAATGCCGACGAGACGAGGGAGGAGGAACAGCTCAATGTGCCTCCAGCGAGCGAGGAAACGGCCATTGAGCACAACCCTACAACTGTTCACCTTTTGGCTGAAAATGAGTAGCGCGCGTGCATGCGCGCGCATGCGTGCACACACACACACACACACACAACCCCATAATATCCTAAAACCAAACTAAATTCAAAAATTGAGGACAGTTCTGTTCCTTCACAGTGTTCAACATTTTTTTTTTTTACCATCTTAAACTCCAGTTTCAATACACTTGGTGCAAGCTATGGCTGATGAAAGACACAGAGCACACAAAATACAGTTAGGCTTTGGGCTGGGAATGGCCTTTAAGAATCTTAGTAAGGTTTTGAGTAGGGATGCAAATCAGCAAAAATAGAGCTTGTCAAGGTTCTTTGAATTCCACCTCAAAGCTCATTTCAACTTGTGTCTGTATCAGACTGCAAGCTTTGTTCCCCCCCCCTTTCACATGAGAATTCATGCATGTTTACATGTGCATCAATTATGTACACCTTTGAAATGTATGCATTTTCTCCCGTATGTTATTGTGTGTTTGTGTGCATTTTACAGAAGTACACATTTTTATGTGCATTTTTCAAATGTACATATTTTGTGAATGCATTATTTTTTGCTCCACGAAGCGCATCACAAGATTGGAAAAGTACCAACTTCGACTGCAGATCGTGCTCAGGTCCACATTCAGGTCTGGGAGGTGCAAATTCTGGTCAAACCCGAACTGAAACAAATGTCTCATACATCCCTAGTTTTGGGAAGGTGTGCAGCCATCAAAATTAGATACACCAAACAGCATCCACCAGTGCATAATCATTGTCTGTTTGTATTGAAACATTCTGCTGAATTCCCAGATGACTGAGTACACAACATAGAGATTTTTACAATGCTTTCCTAGCTAAAGAGGACAGAGAACATTAGTGATTCGGTGGACTAGAAATGCACTAATAGCGCAATCCTATGACCGTCTAGACAGAGCCTAGACGGCCATAATATTTTTCGGAGTCCCAGCTCCGACTGACCTCGGAAACTCATTCCAAGTTCAGAGCTGGGACTCTGAACTTGGAACACCCTCCCCCCACTGCAGAAAGAATCACGCTGGTTGAGGCTCTGAGGTCGCAAGAGTGACCTTGGAGATGGGCTTTTGGGGGCAGGGAGGGGGAAAGTCAGGCTCTGCCAGCGTACGAAGTATCATGGTGGTGCCTCGCACTCCTACCCTCCTGTTCTGAGTGTTTTGCATGGCGGGAGGAGAATGGAGGCAACCTTCGCATCTGCACTCCTCCTGCCATACATAGGATGCCTGTAATCCTCCAAGTCCAGAGGGTTATGGGCAGCCTCATTGGATTGTGCCCTAAAGAAATAAACAACAAATCATACTGAGCCTTGATCCCCAGGAATATTTCAGTGTCTTTGAGCTGAGGGTTTGCTGAATCTAACCTCTTCACAAGGGCCTGCCAGAAAATTTCACATAGCAGGAGTCCTTTGTCAAAAGGAGCCGATGCTGTGAAAGCCTCTTCTTCAGGAACTCCACAGGGCTCTGAGTACTTTGACATTTCAATTAATTTAACAGCATGTCTTTGTGTGGATCTGCTTACAGGTTTCTACACTTTTATCATGTAAATTATACATGTGGTTTTTAACATTTTTGTTTTCTTATTGCTTCCCCCATCCTGCCTATGCTATGGCTGTGAAGGTTTTTTGTTTTTGTTTTTTTAATTTTTTTATTGAATTTTCCAAAAACAACATTTGGCTTCTGCCTCATTGTCTGACAAACATTACCAATCCTTATCCAATCTAAGTTTCTTCTATTTTCACAGAAAGAATTTCTATCACCTTACCAATATTCAGAAATCAAAACCAAAAGTTATTAAGTCACTTTCCCTCCTCCCCAAGAAGTCCACCAGAGGTTTCCAGTCTTTCTTGAATGAAGTTTAAAAAAATTCTCTAATTAAACAAGTCAATTTTGCCATCTTTGCTAAGTCCAACATTTTCAACAGCCAGTCTTCTATAGTTGGTATAGTTGCTTCTTTCCATTTTTGAGCATAGATTATTCTTGCTGCCGTCATCATATATTGTAATAATGTTCCATAGTCTTTCTCAAGTTGTAAGTCCATTATACCCAATAAAAACATTTCTGGTTTCAGTTTAATATTCACTTTTAAAATCTTTTGTATCCATGTGTGTATTTGTACCCAATATGTTTTCACTTTTTTACATGTCCACCAAACATGATAAAATGTTCCTTCATGACTTTGACATTTCCAACATACATTTGACACATTATTATACATCTTAGCCAATTTCACAGGAGTTAGGTACCAACGATACATCGTCTTGTAAAAATTCTCTCTAAGATCAGAACACAATGTAAATTTTATACCTTTAGTCCACATGCGTTCCCATTGTTCCATCATTATATTATATCCAAAGTTCCTTGCCCATTTAACCATACAGTCTTTAACTTGTTCTTCTTCTGTCCCAAACTTCAACAAAAATTTATACATTTTTTGCAATTACATGATCATCACCTGTACACAACTGTATTTCAAATTCAGACTTATCCTGTTCTATATCCAGGGCTTTTTTTCTGGTGGAACTCACAGGAACTGAGTTCCAGCACCTTTTCTTCTATTAATTTCATTACAATTTAATCGCCATCTACTCCCGAGGAAACATAATCCAAGAGTTCCGGTACCTTTTTCTCCAGAAAAAAAGCACTGTCTATATCATACATTCTTTTATCCACTTTAAATCTCTCTAATAATTGCATGTATGAAAACCAGTGTAAGTTATAACCTTCTGTTACTAAACAATCCTGTGTTTTAATCCAGTATGTTCCCAGACGCAATTCCAATATTTCTCGGTATTTTAACCAGTTCTCATTGCTTGTCATTTCTTTCCTGTATAGTGCCTCTTGGGGTGATATCCATAAAGGTAATTTTGGGCATAACCTAGGCTTCTATTTGTTCCAAACTCTTAATAACGCCCTTCTGATATAGCGGTTCTTAAAATCTACATTAACCTTAGCTTTGTCATACCACAAATATCCATGCCATCCAAACCTTAGATCATGCCCTTCTAATTCTAGAAGTCTGTTATTTCTCAATGTCACCCATTCCTTCAACCAAACAAAACAGCACGCATTAAAATACAATTTCAAATCAGGTACACCCAATCCACCCCTTTTTTTCGCATCCTTTAGATAAATTTAGATAAGTCCTTTTGCCATTCTTTAAAGGGCACATCATTAGTTAAAATCGGCAGTGTTTGAAATAAAAACATCATTCTTGGTAAAACATTCATTTTTATCACAGAAATCCTACCCAACAAAGACAATTTTAGTTTCTCCCATTTCAACATATCGTTTTTAATTCCTAACCATATCTTAACATAATTGTTTTGAAACAATGTGGAATTCGAATTTGTCATTATGATACCAAGATATTTTACTCTTTTTTCAATTTTAAAACCCGATGTTTGCATCAATATCTGTTGGTCTTCCGGTCTCATATTCTTCACCAACATTTTTGTTTTCTCATGATTTACCTTGAATCCTGCCAACCCTCCAAACTCATTTAATTTATCCAACAGAGTTTGCACTCCTGGTAGTGGATTTTCCAAGACTATCATCAAATCATCTGCAAAAGCTCTCAACTTGTATGATTCTTTTTTAATTTTTATTCCCGGGATTCTTCCATCTTGCCTAATATCTCTAAGCAAAACTTCTAAAGCTAAAATAAACAGTAGTGGAGATAATGGACAGCCTTGTCTTGTTCCCTTTTGTATCATACAGGGCTTTGTCAATTCACCGTTAACAATTATTTGTGCTTTTTGTGTCGAATATATCGATTTTACTCCTTTAATAAGATTCTCTCCAAAATCCATTTCATTCATTACTCCAAATAAAAAACTCCAGTTCACGTTGTCAAAGGCTTTTTCAGCATCCAAAAAAATCAGTGCTGCTTGTTTTTCATTATGACAATTTAAATATTCCAACACATCCAACACAGTTCTAATGTTACCTCTTAATTGTCTTTTAGGCAAAAAAACCCACATTGATCCTGATGAATAAACTCTTGTAGAATTTTCTTTAATCTTTCAGATAGAATCATTGTAAATAATTTGTAATCATTATTCAATAATGAAATTGGCCTGTAATTTTTAACAGAAGTCAAGTCTTGTCCTTCTTTAGGTATCAATGCAATATTAGCCTCTCTCCATGTATCTGGTAACTTCCCATTTTGTAGGATATTATTCATAGTCCTTTGTAGTGGTTGTAACAACTCATCTTCAAAACACTTGTAATAAATTGCTGACATTCCATCAGGGCCCGGTGTTTTCCCTTTTTTAGATTTTTTAATTACTTCAGATAATTCTTGTATAGTTATAGGGCCATTCATAATTTGTCTTTGATATTCTGTAATCTTTGGTAAATTTTGCCGTTGCAAATAATCTTCTATTCTTTTTTCAGAAATTTTTTTCCCCTTTATATAATTGTGAATAAAATTGAAAAAACGCTCTTTTCATACCCAAATTATCCGTTATTTCAGTGTTGTCCTCCAACAGCTTAAGTATTACTCTCTTCTCTCTCTCTTTCCTTATTTTATATGCCAACCATTTCCCTGGTTTATTAGCAAATTCAAAATTCCTTTGCTTGGCATAACTCAATTTCATTTCCAGTTCTTGCGTCGTCAACATAGATAATTGCCTCTGCAGTGCTTTAATTTGCCATGAAATATTAGTATTATTTGGAGATCTTTCTAATTCCTTCTCTTTCTCTCTGATTTCCAATAAAATATTTTCTGTCTTTTCTTGTCTCTTTTTTTTAAGAAAGGAGTTATGTCTTATAAATTGTCCTCTGATGAAGGCTTTACTTGTATCCCAAACTATTTGTAAGTCCACACCTTTGTCTAAGTTATTTTCAAAAAATTCTCTCAGTTTATGCTTACAGTCTTGGACCACCCTTTCTTGTTTCAATAGTGATTCATTAAATCTCCATCTAAATGAACCCTCCTTCCTTTTGAAAGTCACAGAAACTGGATTATGGTCAGAAAACGTTTTTGGCAATATTTCAGCTTTATAAATTTCCATAGCCATAGCTTTCGACAACCAAATCATATCAAGTCTTGCATGTGATTTATGTCTATCAGAAAAAAATGTAAATTCTCTGGAGTCTCCATTTTTAGTTCTCCAAATGTCCACCAACTCCAGGTTTTCTATTAATTCAAAAAAACTTTTTGGCAATTTTCCCTGGTTTTTTCTTATATCTTTTTCTGAACATCTATCTTGTATTGGTGACACCACTCCATTCCAATCTCCCACTTAAACACCAATTTTCGTATGTAGATTCCAAAAGTCTAACCATAAGACCTTTATAAAACATAGATTTGTTTTCATTTGGTGCATAAACCCCTACTACCAATATTTTCTTTCCAGAAATATTAACTTCTACTCCAACATATCTACCTTGTTCATCTGAAAAGATCAATATTGGAGAAAGTTTATTCTTTACATATAAAACCACACCATTTTTTTTCTTCGTACTAGCTGAAATAAATTCTTCTCCAAGTTTCTTTTGTATCAAATATTTTGAATCTCTTTTATTTATATGTGTCTCTTGTAAACAAATCAAAAATTTGTGCGTATTTTTGTGTGTATCTATTTTTTCAAATGTATGCTTCAACTGTGCACATCTTTGAAATGTATGTATTCTTTTCCCATTGATTAAAGAGTATTTGTGCAGATTTTTTTCCAAAGTATGCATTTTTTTTCATGCACATTTTTTTACAGCACATTTTTTTTGGTCCACGAATCAGCAACAGCAGATTGTGTCTGAGTCCGTGTTAAGTCTGGAAGGTGCAAACTAGGTAAATCCTGATCAAAAATGAACAAAAACAAATTCCCCATACATCCCTAGATATGGCTCTGGCAGCCACACTGCAGCGGTTCCTGGATCAAGGGCCTCTGATTTCATGGGCTCAAGCCCTGGCCCAGACATGATGCTAGAACCCAGGTTGGTTTTCCAGCACCTCTGCCTCAGATGCCACTTGTTTGAGGGATGTGGCCTGCCCCTCTTTGTCTGAGTCCAAGCCCAGTCTGCTGTTCTGGCTGGGATTCCTGACAGCATGTCAGATTGGGAGGCACACCTCCCATAAACTGCTGTTGACTCATTTTTTCCATGTGTATCATGAATCCACTGAGGGGCAGTTGTGCCCATAGCATGGGCACAAAAAAAGGTTGTTTAGCCCTGAGATAGAAATACAGTAATTGGTGTCCAAGCGGTGGGATTTAAGAAATCCAGTCAACAATTTTTCTCCATTTGGTGGTAGTGGTAGAAGTGACAGGATATGTGACCAATTTTCACAAGGGCCCACAGCACAGGTGATGCATTTTATTATAATTCAAGGACAGTAATGGCCCCATTTGGCAGGAACTAAACAAAGTCCACCAAGCAATAATGCAAACTAATTCCTTTAGAAGTGTAACCCAGTGATTTTAATGTAAACTATTCTGAATCATTGTAGTAATGACATATTTTTTCATTAACAAGGACTGGTATTAAATGCCATCTATTAGTTTTGGTTATTGAATTAACTTCTGCATGCATTGAAAATTGGGATTTCATCTATGCAATTTACTTTGATCTAATGTTTTCTCCCCTGCCCAACCGTTTTTCATGCAAGTACAATGTGAAAAGTTTTTCTAACTCATCTGTTCTCATTAAAATAAATATATTTTAGGAAACAGCCATGGTTTATTTAGTTACTGTATTACAAAGTCTTTAATTAAATGAAGCAAACTAAAAACTAAAATCCTAAGGGTATCTCCTTGTATTAAGTAATAGATATTCTATCTTCAGAGGCAATCTAATTGTATTACTCGGAAAGATTGTGCATCATTTATACAGCAGAATAAGAAATCTCCCTTCATCTCTGTAATTTAGATAAGATTATAGTGCCTAGGCAAAAATTCCAGCACTCATCCACTTTGAGGACTATAGCTAAACAACCAGAAATTCAGAGCAATTTGAAGGGAAATCCTCAAACCATCAGTTCCCCAAAGAGAGCAGCCACAACTCTGAATGATGACATTCCAGACTACCCTAACTGAAAAGCTTGCTCCCCACACACCCTGAACTCACCCGTCGGCATGCCAGGGGCAGATTCCAATGCTGCCCATCTGCAAGCAGGGCCCGCCGCTGCTTCCATTCTGCAAGCTGGCCAGCCCTGCTGATCACCTTCCTCAAGTGGCGCCCACCACTTGTGAAATGTAGATTTAGCGCTTCTGGGGAAAGTTCCAAAACAAGGAGGAACCCTCATTTCTGGAATGGGGCAGGTTGGCGGAGCTCCCTTATGAGAGCTCTGCTGGCCTGCCCTATTCCAGAAACATTTTTCTGCATATTTCGGATTGCCCCTGCAAGTGCTAAATCTATGTTCCCCAAGCAGTGGGCACCTCTTGTAGAGGGAATCCGTGGGGCTGGCTGTTCATGGACTGTTTCTATTGGATACTGCTCCAGCTCTAGAAGCAGGGCCCATGGCCTATGCAGGAAAGAAGGCAATGTGGAAGTAAAAATAGGCAAATCTATCCATTTCACTTTCTCCCACATTCACTTTTTTAAAAAAATCTCAAGTTCTTTCTTTCCCGAATATAAAGAACTTGGTGAATTTTGGTAAATTCCTTTTTAAAAGAAACTGAAATGAAATTCTCACTCATCTGTACCACCCCAGTCCAGTACAGGCATACCTTGTTTTATTGTGTTTCAATGTATGGTGCTTTGCAGATATTGTGGTTTTTACAAATTGAGGTCAGCAGCCATCAACATCGAGGCAAGACCCTCCACCAGCAAAAAGATTACGACTCGCTGAAGGCTCAGATGATGGTTAGCATTTTTTAGCAATAAAGTATTTCTTTATTAAAGTATGTACATTGGGGTGTTGTTTTTTTAAGACATAATGCTATTTCACACTTAATAGACTACAGTATAGTGTAAATATAACTTTTATATGCACTGGGAAACAAAAAAAAATGTGTGACTCGCTTTGTTGTGATATTCGCTTTATTGTGGTGGTCTGGAACCTGAACCCGCAATATCTCCGAGGTATGCCTGTACATAGTTATTCCCAGCATGGAGAGGACCATGATGGACCTGCCTACCATACAGCTGTTAAAAATGAGGAGCCTGTAAGGGAAAAAAAGAGGTAACGACCCTAATTAGGCACCAATGGGTAAACACACAGGGATTCAAACCAAGAGTTTTAAAAGCTATGCACTCAAAGGCTTGGATGAACAAATCTGCCAGTTTCAGTTTCTCCCACATTTGATTTTTTTTTTTTTTTTTAATCTCAAATTCTTTTTGGCCCAAATATGAAGAACTTTGCACATTTTGAAAACTTCTTATCAAAACTGAAATGAAACGAAATTCTCACTCATCCCTAAATTTGGAGGACAGCATTTGATTTGAGTCTGTGAGTCACTGATCTAGGAAGCTACCTCAGATGCAACTTTGGCTGGTTTGTGCTGAAGAAAACTGAGAACAATAGAGGAAATTCAGTCTCGAAAGAGAAAGAGTTCCAGAGTAGTTATTTGTTTTAGGTAGGGATGGGTGAGAAGTTCATTTCGGTTTAATTTTTATAAGAATTTACCAAAATTGACAAAGTTCTCCATATTTGGGCCTAAAAGAATTTGAGATTTTTTTAAAAAAAAATTAAACATTTTGAAATATTTGAAATTTAAAAAACTTGAGATTTAAAACATTCAAATGTGGGAGATACTGACAGATTTGTTCATCCATGTCATGACCCCCCTCCAGGAATCCTCCTCTGAGGACGAGTGTGACTCACCCAGGGCCCGGGACACTCCTCAGGAGCAGAGTTCAGACACTGCTGCTCCTGACGGGGCCGACCGGGCAGCTGAAGAGCTGGCAGGCCCCTCTGGCATGACCCGTGGGAGTTCCCCAGCCCGGGAGGAGTCAGAATCAGAAGTGGAGATGGTGCAGGCCCCGAGTCCCAGACAGAGGAGGAAGTTGAGACGGACAGGAACAGATGCAGGGCCCTCGACTCAGCCTCCAGCTGCAAACCAGGACGTCGGCCTTGTGAGGCTTTTGTAATCAGCCTGCTGCTAAGCAGCTCCAGCTGTGAGATGGGCGTGCCCAGGCAGCAGGCAGTATAACAACGCTCACTCACTGAAGCCTGGGGATCAGGAAACAACATCCTCCTTGATTCGTGTTCCTGATCCCTGACCTTGCTCCAGAACCCTGCCTTGCTTCCCGGACTCTTGGACCCGACTTCGGACTGACCCTGACACTGCCTCTGCTCGACCCCTGGACTTTTGAACAAGACTCTCAGCTTGACTCCTAGGATTGTAAGACCACGCTTCTGTTACCCATCCCGCAGCAGCTCCCTTATCTTATCTCAGCTGGACATTTGGCAGCGCTCCCAGAAGTAAAGCCAGCTGCTGGCTGCCGGCTAGCCTTAAGCCGGACAATCCAGGCCTTGCAGGTAGAGATGCTTTCAAATCGGTGGGGGGGGGTGCCTCTCTGCTGCCTCGACTCTCCATGGCGGCAGCCCCCCCACCTCGATCTTCTGAGCGGCGCGGAGCAGTTCTCCGCACCGCTCGAGCCGCCCGCGCAGGTCCCATCACGTCACATCTAGCCCCGGAAGTGACACGACGGGACCCTGCGCAGGCGGAGTACGTCGCGCGGGGGGTCCAGCACGCCTGTGCAGGGCCCCGTCGCGTCACTTCCAGTGCGAGCCGCCACTGGATCGAGGTAGGCCCACGCGAGGCGAATGTGCCCATCCCTACTGCGGGTTGAGTGCTTAGCTCCTAAAAGCCTAGGTCTGAATCTTTGTGTATTCAACCATGTTAGTGCTGAATTAGAGTTGCCACCATGACTTTTTTCTTACACACTCAGTCATCTTTAATAGCTATATGACAAGCAAGTACAACATGGCCTTCTCTATGCTGAGAATAGCACCTGTTGAATTTGGCCAGTGCAGATGGTTCAGAATTTGTGCATCCATTCACTTTTAATAAAAATTTATGAAAATTCACACATTTCTTCATATTTGGGATGGAAAGAACTTGAGATTTAAACAATCTGAATGCAGGTGAAAGCAAAACTCTCAGATTCATCCATCCCTAGTTTTAGGGGGCATTTGCAAAAGAGGAAGGAGTGTGTGTGTGTGTGTGTGTGGTGGTATTTCATCTGTATTATTCCAGGATGTCATAGGTTTTCTGCACACTGTTTTCAAAGACAAATGAGGGATACCAGAGTTGAAAAGACCATATGCTGTGGCTCATTTCAAGAAGAGAAAATATTCTCTCCTCACTTTGTTCTCTGTGTCTCCTTGCTGGCCCTCCTTAGAATGGGACATTTTGATGCAATACATGATGACCTTCTGTCTTCAGCCCTCCCACTCCGACCTCACCACCACCTGTTGAAATTGTAAACATTTTGCACTTTTATCTCATGCGTTCTTTCCAGAATACAAGGCAGACTTAAGTAAGACAGATAGTCTGTTTTCAGTGTTGTGGCATGGATTTGTTTGTGAATAATGAGCAGCAGAGAGAGTATGATTAATAATTTTATAGAGAAGGAGCAGAAGCTGGAAGGTGGAGGAGGGGGGCTGATGTATGGACCATTTATTAATGAAGTACATTCAGTCCTACCTGCAGAAAAGAAAGGAATAAGAAAAGGATGCATCTGAAAAATTCTAGGTGGCATAAAAAGAAGAGAAATGCAGCACAGGACAAAAGGAAGCCGACAAATTGTAACATAAGAAGAGGGAGAGCAAACGGAATGAGCAATCCATACAGCCCTCGCCACCACCCAAAGAAAGTCTTTGCAGAATATTAAGGATCGCTGAACAATTTCCTAAAGAAAGAAATGTCTAGGAATGAAAGGAGCAATCAGCAGAGAGGCTTTCTGATTAAATACTGAAGGTCAAAAGAGTTAGTCATCTGTTTTAAAACATTAAAACACTCATGTAAATGTCTTAATAATTTTATGTAATGTTTTAAAAAAAGAGGATAGTGAAATTGTAGAACATAATCCACAGCAAATCCACAACAAATATAGATTGCATGAGACTGAGTACATGCATACCATTTTAAGTATGGAAATGAAATCCATGAGCTCAATCTTGCATGAGAATCTTCAGTGAAAAAGAGAGGTAATTACACCTTTCTAGAGGAGAGAAGTGGGGTGAGGCCTACAATAGAAACCTGCCAAGCAATCAGTTCAAAATACAACTGTACCGTTGTTTATTTGTTGATGTCTTCCTCCAAAATGTTGTTGCTTGGGAAAATGCAATTCTTTCACAACTTAGAGCAGTAGACATGTGCTGAGACTTTGGCTGTCTATAATGTTTTTCAGAGACACTTAAGCCATATATGGATGTTATCAGGTGTTAAGGCATGAAGATGCAGACAAGGTGCTTGGATGACGTACGGATGTAACCAGTTCACCTCGTGCGGGCATAGCAGGCTGAAATTGGCCCTGCTCACGTCCGAACGGGGCTCGCGCAGGCCTACCTGGGTCCAGCGGTGGCTTGCCTTTCCACGACGAGCCGTGCAAGCCGCCTGTGCCGGTCCCGTCGCGTCACATCCGGCACCGGAAGTGATGCGACAGGACCCTGTGCAGGCGCGCTGCACCCCCACGTGGCGTACTGTGCCTACGCAGGGTCCCGTCGCGTCACTTCCGGGGCTGGATGTGACGCGACGGGACCAGCACCAGCAACTCGAGCGGCGCAGAGAACTGCTCCACGCCGCTCAAAAGATCGAGGCGGGGGGCTGCCGCCGCGGAGAGGAAAGGAGAGGCAGCAGAGAGGCGAGCCCCCCCCACAGGTTCGTGGCCATCTCTATAAGTTTGACCAACCACTTATATGTTCAAGTTCAACCCTTGCCAATCTTGGCTTGTTACATCTAATAAGGAGGGGGTGGCCAGTTGGGTCCGGGAGGTTGTAAATTCCTCCTTGAGAGAGGGGGTGGTACCAGCCACCTTAAAAGAGGCAGTAATCAGGCCACTCTGGAAGAAACCTTGCCTAGACCCAGAAGTAGAGAACAGCTATAGGCCAGTTGCTAACATCCCCTTCTTGGGCAAGGTGCTCAAGCATGTGGTTGCTGTTCAACTCTAGGCATTCTTAGATGAAAATGATTTTCTAAATCCATTTCAATCCAGCTTTAGGTCAAGTTTTGGGACAGAAACTGCCTTGGTCACCCTGTGGGATGATCTTTGTTGAGAGAGAGAGAGAGAGACAGGAGGAGTGAGACCAAGACTGCCTGATCCTTTAAGAGGGGTGCAACCCCCTCCAGAACAGGTTGAACATCACTTAGCTGGGCAGATGAACCACCCACTAACAATACCTCCTTCTTGTCTGCATCGACTCTCAGTTTATTGGCTCTCATTACTGGGAGTCCATTACTGTGCCCAGGCTCTGATTCATAACAGCCACTGCCTCACCTGGATTTGATGAAAAGGAGAGATAGAGCTGTGTGTCATCTGCATATTGATGGCACCTCAGCCCACACCTCCGGATAACCTCCCCCAGCGGTGTCATGTAGATGTTGAACAGTATGGGGGATAGAATATTGCCCTGTGGAACCCCATAGCATAGCATCCAAGGCACAGAGCAATAATCCCCCAGCACCACCTTCTGGAATCGGCCATCCAAGTAGGACTGGAACTGCTGCAGTGCAGTGCCCCCAACTCCCAACCCAGAGGATACCAGGGTCGGTGGTATCAAAAGCTGTGGAATCAACAGGGTCATGCTCCCCCTGTCCCTCTCTTGGCAAAGGACATCCCACAGGGTGACCAAGAAAGTTTCCATTCCAAATCCAGGCTTGAAGCCTGACTGAAATGGGTCTAGTTAATCAGATTCATTCAAGAGTGCCTGGAGTGACTGGCAACCACCCGATCAAGCACCTTGCCCAGGAAGTGGATGTTGGCTACTGTCCTATAGTTGTTAGCATCATCCAGGTTAGGCTTTTTCAGCAGTGGCCTAATTACCACCTCCTTTAAATAGGCTGGCACCACTTCCTCTCTCAAGGAGGCATTTACAACCTCCTGGATCCAGCCGAATATTCCCTCCCTATTAGATGTAATAAGCCATGAAAGGCAAGGGTCAAGCACACAGGTGTTCAACCGGACTTGGCCAAGCACCTTGTCTGCATATTTGGGCCTCAACAACTGAAACTCATTCAATAAAACTGGATCAGACAGTGCTCTGGGCACCTCTACTAATGGAACTGCATTAATGGTGGTGTCCAATTCATGACAGATTTGAGCAACGTTATCTTCAAAGTGCTGCACAAACTTGTTACAACATGCTACTGAGGGTTGCACCATTTTTCTCCATGGTGCAGGTTGTAGTAGGCCATGAACCACTCAGAAAAGCTCCACTGGATGGCACTGAGAAAATGCAATGGTGGTGGAAAAGAACTCCCACTTTGCCACCATCACCTCCACAGAGTAGGCTTGATAATGAACTCTAACCTGTGTTTGCTCAGACTCAGCGTTCTAGCCATCTTCCCTGTTGCTTCATTGCTCTCAGCTCAGGTGCATACCATGGAGATGACCTAGGCTCTGCTCAGAGGGAGAGCGTGCTTTGGCATGATTGTTTCAACTGCCCAAGTAATCTCTGCATTCCACAGAGTGACCTGGGCTTTGACAGGACTACCAGCCATACCAACAGAAAATCCCCAAGACCCCTCTGGAATACATTGGAATCCCTTAGCCTCCATGGACAGACCATTTTAATAGGTTCCCCACCTTTGCGTAGGGGAAAGGTCGCTGAGAATCTAAACCTCAATAGCAAGTGATCCGACCATGACAATGGGATAGGGGTTAATTCCCCCACTTTCAGATCACCATCCTCCTGCCCAGCTGAGAAAACCAAATCAAGTGTGTGTCCTCTTACATGTGTTGGGCTGATGACATGTTGAGACAGCCCCATGGTTGTCATGGTGGCCATGAAGTTGTCCCGGATCCAGAAGCCTCAGCATGGAAGTTGGGTCCCCCAGAACCTGTGAGAGCTGGACTGACCCGGGTTCAAAAGCTCCCCTAGCCAATGACCCTCAGTCCCAGTCACGCAGGCGGAAGGAGGAGATAACAGCAGTTAATAAAGATTAAAGAGTTTATTTGTAAGACCCAATTACATGGGATTAAGGCAATCAATGCATCTCTACTCACTACATCATTGCAGATACAAATCCAATACCCCAGTGGTAAGGCTAGAAGAAGTGAAGTCCAAGAGACATGTCGAGTCGAGAGGAGCAACACAGCAAGTAGAAGAGAGAGGAACAAGTGACGGAAGCTATCAGCAAATGTGCTAGCTTTTTATACCACCTATAAATAGGATATTACTCACCCAGTTGTATAACCTATTCATCAACATGTTGATCTGCAAAACCTGTTCAAGGTTGCTGAGTCACATCACCTCGAGACTATGTCTTATGACCAGAGACCTTGTATACTTGAACTCAAGTAACACCCACCAGGTCAGGTGATAATCTCGATGTCAGGTGGTAATCTCGTTCTGCCTATGCAAAACCCAACAGAACCATCATTCTAGGGTATGAGACCAAGTCCGAGACCACCTCCATCTGCTCAGTCAGGGAGACAGATGTGTAGTGGCTTGGGCAGTACACAGCACCAGCAGAATCCCGAACCTGTCCAAGGTACCCAACAAACACTCAAGATCAGCACTTGAATAGACAGGAAACCTACAGAGGCAGGTGGAATTCCTACAGACCACAGCAACGCCCCCTCCCTGACCCTCAAGTCACTGTTGCTGCTGCACCAAGTACCCAGGAGGGCACAGCTGGGAGAGACTAACCCCTCCCAGTTCCCCCACTCAGGTCTCAGTAATACATACCAGGTCAGCCCTCTCATGCACAATTACATCATGGATGAGGAAGATTTTGTTTTGGACCAATATGGCATTCAGCAGCAGCAGGTCCAAAAGTGTCTAGATAGATAGATAGATAGATAGATAGATAGATAGATAGATAGATAGATATAGATAAATAATTTAAGTCTTTCGGGTGACACATCCATCCCCAAGGGGTGGACACCTGTAAATCGCCACACCCCCCCAGCTTTACACCATCCTGGTGTTGGGAGGCATTCCCAATCTCACCTCCTTAGGGAGCTGCAAAACTCTGAGCAGGCGAGGTGAGTCAGCCTCGAAGGCAATCTGTATCTCCCCAGCTGGGCCGCAAAACCCTGAATGGTGCCATCGGATGCTCACCAACCCTAACCCCACTGAATATTCCCGCACTTACCTGCCACAGTGAGAGACAGACAAGCCTCTGCTTAGTCTCCTATCCCCCACCTGCCAGGAATGAATTCCACAGGGCCCTTCACAGATCAGACAGAAACAGGTCGTTTCTGGCATTGGACAAATGCACACCATTCGGCCTGTACAGCTTCCTCCAGGCCAAGGATATCGCAGGAAGGACTACCCCATCACCAGGTCCAAGGCCCCTACCCACTTCTCTGTTCACTTTCTTACCAGGCCTGTTCAAACCTTTGGGATCCGCCCCGCCTCTCCAACAGAAGTGCAGCAAAATATGGGACCATAAGATACAAACACCTGGCCATAACTGCCGTATAATTGCAAGGTCTGCCAACTTGGCTTGCAGGATCAACTAGGTTCTTTTCCCACTGTGCTATATGGACTCTTAGGGGAAGAGGAAAGCCTGCAGAAAGTGGAGCACAAGGGTGCAGTGCAGCCATGCAGCCAAGCGCAGCCGCAGTGAGCACCACCCAATGAGGAGGGAGACGCAAGCCTCACGAGAGTCACTGACAGACAGGAGCAGCCATAGTTGGTGTACCGGCCAAAGCTGGTAAGAGGCATTCCTAGCCACCAAGGCCATCTGAGCCTCAAGTGACAAAGATAAAACCAGGAGTACCCCCAAATTATGCACCTGTTCCTTCCTGGGGAGTGCAATCTCATCAGAACAGGCAACTGACCTATTTCCTGGACTTGTGACCCACCCACAGCACTTCCATCTTGCCAGGATACAAATACAGTTTATTGGCCCTCATCCAGCCAACCACTGTATCCAAGCACTGGTCCAGAGCTTGCATGACCACACCTGATTCAGATGTTATAGAGAAACAGAGCTGGGGGCCATCTGCATACTGATGACACCTCCTTGCTCCAAATCCCCAAATGACCACTCTCAAGAGCTTCATATAAATGTTGAATAGCATTGGGGATAAAATAGTGTCCTGCAGCACCCCACAGCACAAGTGTCAGCATCCCATTGTGGCTGAGGTGCACTCCCCCAACACCACTCTCTGAGACTGACCCCACAGGTAGGAACAGAACCACTGAAATACAGTGCCTTTAATTACCCATCCTACAAAGCTGATCTAAGAGGATACCGTGGTCGATGATATCAAAAGCTGCAGAGAGATTAACAGGAGCAAAGCTGCACTCTGTCTACCCCTCTATTGATAAAGTTCATCCAACAGGATGACCAAGGCCAATTTGATCCCAAAACCAGACCCGAACCCATTTAAGCTAGTAGCCAATGCCACATCTTGTAGCAGTGAATTCAATACACCAAGGACATGTTCTATGAAGAAGTTTTATCTTTTGTTTGTCCTGGAGCTGCTGGCAACCTGTTTCATTGTGTGACTCTGAGTCTTAGTATTATGAGAATGGAAGAAATTTTCATTTTCTCCACACTATGCATAATTGAACCTTTACCATGCCTCTCCATTAGTCTTCTTTTCTTTTCCTGAATGAAAAAAGCCCAGCCTGAAATACACTGCACCTGTTGCTAGAGCACAAACACTTCAATATCTTCTGATATCAAAGATTAATATTCACTGAAAAAAGGCAAGTGAATGTCATGTTTCATCCTACAATGAAGGGAAGATAAAAAAGCAATTAACTTGAAGAGGAGGAGAATGTTTGTTCCATTTCCCTTGGGTCAGATCGTCAGCAGGAAATAAAGCGCCCTGCTGACATAATGTTATGCCAGCTGAGGATATGAGCCCTATCTTTTGAAATCCATCTGAGCGCACTGGTGTTCAACATGGTCTCCAAATACACTTCTCCTTCCACTTCAGTGAAATAATACGTGTTTTTTAACAATGTTTCCTTGTTCAGAAGAACTAATATTAGCAAATTAATAATAATAGATTCGGCAGGTGCACCCCAATCCTAAGGCTATACCAAATGTTCATCTGTTTTGATTTTCTGGTCAAAGGTAGTGCTTTCAGGTTGCAGAGGGTGGAGAAATATTAGGGCTTCTTTCTCCTTTCTAGATTGATCCCAGCCAATCAGGAATCATATACTGAACGTAAACCACTTAGGGAGCAGTCTTATGGCCCCTTGACATTGTCTCAGGGGTCATAGGATTTTTCAGATTCCCAGATCCAAGGTCAGAGCCAGCGCTCCGACCTCAGAGCTAGGAATCGGAGCTCTGGTTCCCCTCCCCTGCCCTTTCACAGCCGTCCCAGAAAGAACCGAACCTGCTGCTCTCCAAGGTAGGAAACCAACCTTGGAGAGAGGTAGAAAGGGTCAGGGAGGGGGAGGGGGACAGGGGAGACACAGAGAGGGGAGGAGAGGAGAGGAGAGTGAGGTGGCCAGAATACAAGGTATCCTGGAGCCACTCCAGCCTCCTTCCCTCCCCCTCTGAGACGCTGCTCCACTAGGGGTGGGTGGTGTGGTTTATAGTTGTATCTGGCATATTAAAGCTATATATTAGAGCACAGCATGATCATCACTTAACTTTGTCTACAATATTCTAGGCATTGTATATACATAAAAGTAGGACAGACCCCTGACTGCAGGCTTGGCTCACACAATCTTGACAAAGTGCTCTGCACAGAGCTGTGAATTAATTATGGGCCCTGTGTTCTAATTTTCAGTGTTGGCATCTCCTGATTGTCAGGATTCATCTTTTGGAGACTACCGTTTTCAGAGATCTCTGCAAGCATTTATACATAAAAACGGAACCCTAAAGAAGGCCCATACTCAGGGCCAAAACACATAGGGCTACTCCTTGGAATAAAACAATATTTATTTATTTTTAACAAACTGAGACTTAGGGTACAATCCTATGCATGTTTAGACAGAAAAAAGTCCTATAGCTGGAATGCTGGGAGCTGTGGGACTTTTTTCCCCCCTGTCTAAACATGCATAGGACTGCACCCTTAGGCTCTATTCCATTGGATAATTCTGGATAGTCTCCAGTTTTGCTTTACCCACGTTGATGGTGTGACCACAGTTGCTCAGAGCACATATCTCTATCTGCAAACACCTTTTCTGTGTTGGGGGAGTAAGCCCTTCCAGAACACGAATGACTGGGGGGGGGGATTTAGCTCAAATGTGCTAGGGAAACCATTTCCCCCCGTGACCCTCGCTCTATTCTGCTGGAGGACAGGATGCCATCTGTCCAGTAGAGCCATCCCGGAAACTAGCATGTTTTCCAAATAAAAAGGAGCACAGCATAACTTCCGAGCTTTTCCAGAGATGGTGTTCTATTGAGAAAGAAAACAAAATGGCAGTTTAATAGTTAACTATGAAGGCTGTCCCAGAGATGAAGGGGAAGAGCAGGAAGAGGAGGGAGGGGGAGAAGGTTGACAGCCATGGAGGCTGTGTGGCAATGGCTTGGCTTCTGAGAAGGGGAAAGAACCAGGAACTGTGGCAGGAACTGAAAAGCTGGTGAGATTGAGAAAAACAAAGAGCAAGGGTTATACCTTTCTTCCCTTATTCTCTGACTGAACACAAGGAGAAAAACATGGAGGTCCTTAGGGTCAGGGTAAATTCAATATATATTGCTCATCCATGGCAAGGCTTTACTGGGTGGAGTCCACTGGGAGTGGGAGTACAGAAAAGAGCACTCGAAGCCAGGGTAAGTTCCAGACTAAGGTAGGTTATATCACTGGAAGAGTCTTTTATAGATTGCCTTGAATTTCAGGGGCTTGGAACGGCAAAAATGGGCACCCAGCAGGGAGCTCTGAAAACTTAATTAGGCAGAGTGCCTGCCAGCAAATCTCATGAAGGACAAACTCGAAGGACTATGGGGAGACTTGTGGAGGACTCAGGAGACTCATTGACCTCAAGGGGTTCTGAGGCAGTTATAGCCTTTGATCACAAAGACTTACAAAAGAGCAGGGTGGTCCTGGAATGGCAATTTCCAGGTGTACAAAAACAGTGGATTGTCTTGTCCCTGCTTAGCAAAGGTGGAGAGAGAGTCTATGCTTTAGGTGGAGTTTGGAGCACTTCTCGGAAAGGACAGTGAAAATCTTGATAGTGGAATGATAAGTGCCACAGAGTTGATTAGATTCGGAAGTGGAGGAAGTTTTTTTTAGCATTAACATTAATGATTTCAGGAGTTTCCAGGCAAGTGTAAAGAGAGGTGTGGACTACTCTCCCTTGTCCATTTCACTCATGGTTTGGGGAACTGTTGAGTGTGCTTTGTTCTAGTTTGTTACATCCTTTCCAGACTAGCTGATCTTTCCAGACAAAATGTAGCCTTTTGAGCCTTTTGTAGGTGCTCATTACAAGATGGAAACAGAACTTTGCTTTCTGGCAACAATGATGCAAGATAAATAAATAAATAAAGATGACAACGACGACGATGAGATCAGCAGCAACATCAAGAGATTCAGCAGAGGCCAGAAAAGCCCTGACTACAAGGCAGGACTCTGCACACAGTCCCTATAAACCAATTAATGACAGCGTCAAAAATCCGTTTGGGATTATATGTTAAAAACCAATTTGTGGAGAATAGCTTTAAGTATTGAGTTGTTAAGAACTCACTCCTCTTACAAACAAATCTCTTTCCCTCCCCCTCTCTCTTTGCACCGCTGAAGAGCATTTGGAGAGCTCATTTCAACCAAGATAGGGCTGAATGATTGCCTCTGGTGGCAAAGCTCCATTTTGAGTCAGGTAGAAGAGACTAATTGGCTAGAACCAATTAGGATAAAAATCTACAGCATGTTCCAGTCCATTGCCTGTGGAGACTTCCGACTTTGCTGCCACATGCCAACCTGAAGTGGCTTATTTGTGCACTGGCTTTTTTAAAGATAAAAGTAGCTCAGACGAGATCAAAGTTCATTCCAGTTCTGTGACATTGACTGATGACTGAAAATTTGATTTATTTAAAAGTCTGCAACACCCTTAGGATTCATACTCACTTGAGCGTTCAGGATGCTTCAGGGTTTTTTGCCAGTGGAGCTCTGTAGAAATTCTCAATTGCAGACTGGTGTCAGCTCTTTCCCTGGCTGAGGCTATAGGGGATTGGTTTGGCAGATGACATTAAAGATGAAACACACCCTTCTGGGCATGAGGTTGCCTGCAGCATATATTTCCTATGTACTGTTTGATAAATATGAATACTACCCAAAGTATGACTTGCATTTTTTTCCTTGATATCTGGGATGGAAGGAAAACCTACAGTGCACACGTAAGAATCCCAGATGAGATAACTGAAGGAGCAAAAATTAATAGCTAAAATAGGACTGCAAATGGGGGCTCACATCATTCCTATCTATATATCTAATCTATACCTAATCTGTATATCTAAATCCCTTTCTGTAGAAAACTGTGTCGTATCAGGGAGAAGGCTACTATCCTTTCCCGAGATTGATTTTAATATATGTATGGAATTGTTTGATCTGGAGGAGTGTTCAGTCATGAGATTGCATGTGTGAACCCACCTGCAGACTGAAGGGGTACAGCTGAAAACAGATTTGCTGCTGCTTCTGAGAACTAGGACTTTATGCAGTGGTAGACAGAGACAGCAGAACTCTGTATGAAGAAGGTATGTGAAGTCTTTTACTCCTTGTGTAAAATACTTCCTGCCTGCAATAAATTGCCATGTCAGGGTAAATAGGAGGGCTATGCTAAAGGAATTTAGAACTAAGTACCCTTCATTCTCATACACACATGCATTTTAATTGTTGGATTTTTTTCATGGCGTTTATTGTTCATTAGCCTGCAGGCACCATATATATGGATTCTACTCCATGCATGATACATATGTGTACCCTTTGTAATAAAATGTACATACATCTTTTTAATGCATATTAGAGGTCAGTGATTTAATTATTATCGTTTTTTAAAGATAAAAGTAGCTCAGACGAGATCAAAGTTCATTCCAGTTCTGTGACATTGACTGATGACTGAAAATTTGATTTATTTAAAAGTCTGCAACACCCTTAGGATTCATACTCACTTGAGCGTTCAGGATGTTGTGTGTTCTCCAACATCCTGGTGTTCTCCAACACTTTTCGATTGTTTGTATTTGCTACTGTTGTCCTTGTTATGTTTTGTTCTGTTCAAACCGAATTCCAGAATTCTTGAAAGGGCTTAAACGTGTGATCGGGGAGTGTAGTCCACTCTTTGATGTTACAGTGTGACATCACTTCCCCACAGGCATCAACGTGTACAGTGTGAACGTCTGGAGGGAGTGGCCTATGAACATATAGCTGTACGCATGTAGGCCTCCTCCATGCAGGCTGGAACCCCAACAGTGTCCTGGCCTGTATGTTTAATTAGGCCCTTTAATTAAGCCTGAATAGGGCTTCCCTATATATAGGAATGTAAACTGTGGTTTCTCTGTTGTTTTGGCACGCCTCAATTATGTAACTACAGCTTTACAACACAGAGAGAGGTTGCCTGTGTCAGTTTTGCCAGAAATGAGTATTAAATTGCCAATGCCTTAGGCAAATTTAGCAACAATTTACTAAAAACAATTCCTGCTCAAGCTGCTCATTTACCAAATGGTGTTTGTCCAAAAACAGTGCTTCATGGATTGCACATACACTGCCGAGTAAGTCTGTAAAATGAACGAGAATTTAGTTCAGTTCAGTCCAGTCCAGACTAATAAAATTGAGTTATTAGTCAATTTTCAACACAATCATCTTTAGTCACTTGAACACTATTCATATTTCAGTTACATTAATTAAGCATGCCAAGAAGACCTCAACTTTAACCTGAATTGCAAAAGAGAAACAGAATAAACATGACCTTAATAAGCTTATCATATGTGCTTTAGGCATATAAATATAAAATAAATTCACTATAAAAACTGGCATCTGTCTTGCGTAACTCACAAGTATCACACACAGGATTAAGGGAATGAAGGGAATAATAATAAAAAGGTTATATGTTGCCGTATTTCTTGCTAATTATTGTATTAAATGTAATATCATATTATCAAGCAGCTTTTATTACAGACTTCCATCATGTAGTTTTAATCAAGAAGTTGCCTTTGAAGCACCAGCTTCAGATGACTTTAAAGTGAATTTTTAGTATAAGCTTAGATTTGTTAGAGGAGCAGTGATGGATTTGTGCTATTATCTCATCTTGTACTTTGTGCAGTGTAGCTAGTATTGGTTTAACCTTGCACAAACACCACTTCCTTTTGAGTACATATGCGTTCCCCCATATCCAAGCCTTCCTGCTCCTCCCCCCCCCCCGCATTACGCGGTAGTGTTAGTTAGATCATGAGTGTTAACACATGCAGATGGGATCTACTACACCAGCCACAAGTGTTTGTCCTCTGCTCCTGTAACATGAGAAAGGAGGTATCATTATCAGGGGAGAAGCCATAGCTCAGGGGGCCCAATTCAAACTGGGGTTCATACCTTGCTTCGACCACTATACAGTCCTCCCTGCCAGCCTCCCTGCCTTCCGCAAACAAAAAGCCCTCACTTTGGAAAAGGGGTAATACAGTAATACCTTGGATTACAAGTAACTTGGTTTGAGAGCATTTTGCAAGACAAGCAAAATTTTAAATATTTATTTAATTTTTTTTTACTTGATATACAGGCAACGTCTTGCAATACAAGTACTGTAGTACGGTTTAAATTAAAAATCCCTGTACAAATTTTTGGGGCGAGATTTCGTTTTGATAAAAGAGTGTTTTGGATTACAAGCACGTTTCCGGAACGAATTATACTCTCAATCCAAGGCGTGACTGTATGTGGCAGAGAGGGGGTTCACTATCACGCAGTAGAGGTCCTGCAAGGCCTCTCCTTACTGGAAATAAACCCCAGAGAGTCTTTTTTCCACCAGGAATAGTGGAACTTGTGGTTTTCTAACTACTGAACCTTCACCAAGAGAAAGTTTAATTGCGGGGAGGGGGAAGGTGGAGAAAACAGGCAGGAAAACAAGAAGCTGTGTTTCATGCATTTGGACTTTTTGAACAGAGCTATCAACCCCTAAAATAACCTGACAAGGTTTTGTTGTTGTTGTTGTTTAGAATTCAGCAGAAACGCTCACAAAGCCCAAATGACTTTTAGAGTGAGCCAGGAGTGGGGAGAAGGCTCAGACATCATTAGTGGTAGGTGGATATATGTACATGTAAACAGTGCTTTTTTTCTGGAGAAAAAGGTACCGGAACTCTTGGATTACATTTCCTCGGGAGTAGATGGCGATTAAATTGTAATGCAATTAATAGAAGAAAAGGTGCTAGAACTCAGTTCCGGTGAGTTCCACCAGAAAAAAAGCCCTGCATGTAAATAATGTTGTGAACGGTTACTGTGAATGAATACGCTTATTTGGTCTCCCCCCCTTTCTTCTTTTTGCTTCTGTTATAACTTCAGATTTAAAATAAATAAGTAAATAATGTTTTACAAGGCTGTCTCCAGACAATTCCAATTTTGTATTTCACAGCAAAGATATCTTTCATGATAGAACTTAAGGTGCTGCACTTAGGATGCTCCCATGATCCAGCCCCCCAGCCCTGTTCAGGGCCGGCGCTACCGCTAGGCAAACTAGGCGGTTGTCTAGGGCGCGTGGCTGAAGAGGGCGCAGAAACGCTGCGCTCCTCTTCGCTGCCGCCCCCGCACCGCCCCCGCCGTGCCTCCCCCCGCCGCCGCCGTGCCTCCCCGCCCACCCCCGCCCCCGCTGTGCCTACCCGCCCACCGCCACCCCCGCCGCTGCGCCTCCCCGCCCACCGCTGCCGCCGCCGCCGCCACTCCTCCCCTCCCCTCCCCTCGCCACCTACCTTCTCCGCGTCGCTTCCGGAGCCCTGCCCACGTTGTTTTGGCCGGAGGAACCAGGGCAACAGGTCCCGTCGCTTCACTTCCTCCTTGGAGGCAGCGGCGGCGGCAGCCAGGGTGGGGGGAAGGTAGTAGGTAGGTGGTGGTGGCGGCGTGGGGGGGGGGGTTGCAGAGCAGGGCTGCTTTGCTCCAGAGCCCCCCCATGGCACGAGAGGGGGGCGCTAAATATAATTCCGCCTAGGGCGCCAAACTGCCCTGCACCGGTCCTGGCCCTGTTTAGCCTCAGCATGGTTACTGCCTTCGAACAATGCCCAGGACAAAGGCATACAGAATTGGGGACAGACAAATATCTCCATTTCACTTTCACTCACATTTTTTTAAAAAAAAAAACCCACACATTTCTATCCTGTTTATGAAGAAATTTCTGAATTTTGGTGAGTCCTTATAAAAAGAAAAAAGAAATGGAATAAAATGCTCACCCATCTGCACTGGCTAAATTCAGTAGGTACAGCTATTCCCAGCATGAAGAGGACCATGTTGTACCTGCCTGCCACAGAGCTGTTAAGAATGAGGAGCCTGTCAGGAAAAAAAGGGGTTGTACCTGCCTGCCATGTAGCTATTAGAGCCTATAGGAAAAAAAGGGGTGGCAACCATAATTCAGCCCACAAACCTGGCGGAAGCGGAACACACTGGGGATTTTAACCCAGACTTCTAAGAGCTAAGCACGCAATGTCCTCTGCCTAGATAGATGAATCTTTAAAAATTCTATACATTAGAATTTTTAAAATCTCTTTCCCTCCTGTTTCTGAAGGCTTATGCAGGCTCAGCTTGTCTGAGCGTGGAAAGCTAAGCAGGGTCAGGCCTGGTTATTACTTGGATGGGAGACCCCTCCTCTAGTTTCCTGCCTTGAGCAGGGGGTTGGACTCGCTGGCCTTGTAGGCTCCTTCCAACTCTATGATCTATGAAATCTATGAATTCTTTTTTAAAAACTATGGGCTCTTTCCATGAGCCAATCACCTTTAGGCCAGCTAGCTCAAGAGGCAAGGGCTTGGAGTGGAACGGACCAGAGGCTGAAGTGTCAGGTATGCTTCTGGGCCTAGCTTGGATACTGGGCCAGTACTGTACTTACTTGCCAGTAACTCCCATATCTGACCCTTCTGCCTATTCCTACCTTTCCCAATCTGTTTCCACAACCCCTGAGCTTCATTCCCTCCCAGTCATTGAATGATCACATAGTTGTTCTTGTAGTCCCCTGACCTGGAAACGCTTGCAGTGAAGTTTGCATTATCACCGGCAGAGTCAGGGGCCAGAGGAAATATTCCTGCTATGCTTGGACATTAGTTTTGCTGCCCACAGATTTTCTCTTGTGGCAGGAAATTGAGACCCCTGTAAATAGAGCAGAATGTACAGTAAATGGAAGAGCACTAAGATGTCATTTCCCTTGTATTTATTTGGCTGAACTGTGTTGATGTCTAGATTATGTTATTTATATACGGAAGAAATCGCAGTACAGTGTTTGTTTTTAAAAAGAAGTTGCTCACAGATGAAGACATTGAATCTTGACATAAAATGCCGATTCCTCCATAGAGAAAATTCTAGATCACCCACTGCATTAAAGGTTTAACTGTCTGTTAAATATGGTTATAGTGTAATACAAGCCATTTCCTAAGGCTACTTGACAAAGCAGCTGGTGAATGATTGTGGGCTCAGGCCCTGGAAAACATGGTTAGCCAGCTGTCAAATAAAGTGTATGTTTTCATCTAGCAAATGTTTTACAAGAACGCCCTCGCTGCTTGCCATAAGCTTATGTCCCTCGGTGGTGACAAAAAGGAGATACTGCAGGTCACTTTTGTTTAAACTGAAATAATTTCTGTGCTTGATGAAGCTTTTAAACTGTAATGTGACCTTGCCAACTTGGCAAATACTGCAGATTTCCTATCATAATCTTGCAGTATTGGGGGGAAATGTATTTCTATCTCCTCTAAATGTACAGTAATGCCTTGGATTGCAAGTAACTTGGTTTGAGAGTGTTTTGCAAGACAAGCAATTTTTTAAATATTTATTTAATTTTTTTTTACTTGATATACAAGCGACGTCTTGCAATACAAGTACTGTAGTACGGCTTAAATTAAAAATCTCTGTACCAATTTTTTTGGGGGGATTTCGTTTTGATATAAGAGTGTTTTGGATTACAAGCATGTTTCCGGAACGAATTATGCTCTCAATCCAAGGCATGACTGTAATGGTCTCCATTTTCACAGGGCAAGTGGATATGATTGCCTTTTTTGTTTTGTTTTTATCATGTTTACTTTTTACATTGCATTTATATCCCACCTTTTTCCCTCTTACTAGGAACCCAAGGGAGCTTATATAATCCTCCTTCTCCCTTCCATTTTAGCCTCACAGCAACCCTGTGAGGTAGGTTAAGCTGAGAGGCCTAAAGTCACCCAGTGAGCTTCATGGCCAAGTGGGGACTAGAACCTGGAACCCCCAAGTCCCAGTCCAACCCTCTAATCACTACGCCACACTGGCTCTTGACACATCTGACTCATCTGAGTCTGAGATAGGAACATCTCGAAAAGAAGAGGTTTGTGATATATTAAAAGGCTAAGAAATGTGGCAAACGATGTTAGTGTCTTCACTCCATTAAAGGGAGCTGCTATACTGAGATACAAATTCATGGAATTCCTTTCATGTCAGACCTCAAACACATTCTGTGTGACACAGTCTTGTTCTCCCAGATGGGGTGTTTCCTATTCACCCATCTGAATGCCAGGAATTTTTAAGGCCACATTGTATGTACAGTCACGCCTTGGATTGAGAGCATAATTCGTTCCGGAAACGTGCTCGTAATCCAAAACACTCTTATATCAAAATGAAATCCCCCCCCCAAAAAAAATTTGTACAGAGATTTTTAATTTAAGCCGTACTACAGTACTTGTATTGCAAGACGTCGCTTGTATATCGAGTAAAAAAAAATTAAATAAATATTTAAAAATTTGCTTGTCTTGCAAAACGCTCTCAAACCAAGTTACTTGCAATCCAAGGTATTACTGTACTAGGTGCAGTGGGGCAGTGGTAAATTTTGAAATGCCGGTGCTCATCCTTACAGTCCCCATAGCCAAGCTCTGGAGGAGAATCCAAAATTTCAGGCAGCACTGTTGATCCATCAACAGACCAATTTTAGAAGTTTTCACCTGCTGGGAACATGGCTTATGTAAAGCTAATGGGTCTTAATGGCCCCTTTAAGACCAAGCCACCCCAAAATGCTTTACGACATTACAGCAAGGAACAATATATTATTGCTGGGAAAATTCATACCCCCACCCCCAGCTACTGTGTCTGTGAGGATTTCAGCGAAGCTCAGAGGAAACAGGGAATTCTGAGGAGGGTGGCAGATGATGTCAGATGAGGGTGGCAGATGATGTCAGATGAGGGTGGCAGATGATGTCCCTGCTAATAAAAAAAAAATTGCTGGTGCTGCATCCCCGAGAGCCCTGACTCCACTGCACCATGGATTAGGTGTGATTCCAGCTGGCTTGGGATGTTCAGACAGCACAGCTGTGTGGACAATCGATGCATGGAGGAGAGGAGCAGGATCACGCCCACTGGCCTCAACCTCCATACGCTGGATCCCGAACTGTCATTCCACCAGTGGAAAGATACTGCTTGCAGAATGGGACTTCTTCCACCTCTTCTCCTTCCCTCTCCTCCCCTTTCCTCTCCTCTCCTCTGCCCTTGTGCATCCTCCAGATCTGGTCTGGAGGGTCCCTCAACTCTCTGGAGCAGATTTAGAAGGGGTGGGGGCTGTAGGGGAAGGAGAGAACATGGAAGTCCATTTCCATAAGCAGTACACTACCCTTCCACTGGAGGAATGACAGATTTGGATCCAACCCCCTGTGTATACAGGCCTGTGGCTTACGCTGGCTCAGCTTGTCTGAGCATGGTGGAAAGCTAAGCAGGGTCAGGCCTGGCTATTACTTGGATGGGAGACCCCTCCTCTAGTTTCCTGTGTTGAGCAGGGGGTTGGACTCGATAGCCCTGTAGGCTCCTTCCAAATCTATGATCTATGAAATCTATGGATCCAACCCCCTGTGTTTCTGCAGGGTACAGATTGTGCAAGCCAATTAGATAGTCTATACTTCATGTTATAGTTAGACAAACAATTGAAAAAAGGGCCTCATCTGTTATACTATGAAATTGTGCCTTGAGGAATCAACATAAGGGGTAAATCGATTCACATAGTCACTTATTCAGCAGACTTGTTGTGTGATGTCCTATAAGCGTTTAGCAGTGAAGGTATTAAAAATTCTTATTATAACCAATCCCACCTATGGTAAAAATGAACTAAATAAGAAAAGCACGCCTTGTTTTCCCATCTGTTTGCTTGCTTTTTCACTTGAGCTTATCATTAGAAGCAATTCTTTTGTTTTTATAACTCATTTAAAATCCATATTTTTCTTATACTTGAACACTGGAATTCCCTTGGGCAGCTGAAAGATGAAAGAGGTCAGATACAAAGCAAAACGTGCTGGAGGCCTGGGGCCTGCCACTAATACTGGCAGCATTCTCCTGGCGCAGGATGAGTGTTTTGTCTCATCCATTTATCTGCCATCAAAAATGCTCTGGTGCTACAGTCTGCAACAGAATGTTGTTTCCCTAAAGGAAATACAAAGCAAGAGGAGGATGACTTAGAACAGTCTTCTAGTAGCACATTCTACAGCTCTATAACCAAATTCAAACAATGTACTCTCCCTAGAGATCTCGTGTTTAAAATAATTGCTCAGAGCATGTTGACAGTTCTAAAACGTTTGAGTGAGATGATATTATACACAATGGAGCTCATTCTTCTTCTCATAAATATGTGCCATGAAAGTGATTAACCTCTGGTCAAGTCAAAATCCATTACATGGGCAGTCTCATTGGTACCTGTCAAGAGCCATTAGAAGCTCGAGGGGGCATGCACCGATAAGCTGCCATCCCTCCAAAGACCTTAGTATCATAGGAGGCCATGATCCAGCGAGCCCCTTCCAAAGCATCTGCTGTGATGTAATTTCTGAGCAAGTTAGACTCAGAGGACTGGGGCGTAGCTTTCCATAGATTCATAGATCATAGAGTCGGAAGGGGCCTACAAGGCCATCGAGTCCAACCCCCCCTACTCAATGCAGGAAACTAGAGGAGGGGTCTCCCATCCAAGTAATAACCAGGCCTGACCCTGCTTAGCTTTCCACACTCAGACGAGCTGAGCCAGCATGAGCCACAGGCCTGTACATATGCATGGCGCCATATCTAAAGGACAGAAGCCCAGTTTCCTAGTTTTTGTCAGCAATATTTGTTTGGCAGAGGGGTGTGGTATTTCATTTGTAAGAGATTCTACCCTTGGTTGAGGGCCCTCAGCTTGAGGAAACGAGAGACCTGAATCTCAGAACGGAATGGCTATACCAGCCTCCCCCAACCCAGTGCCCTCTAGATGTTTTGGACTTCAACTACCACCAGCCCCAGCCAGCATCGCCAATGGTGATGGCAGTTGTAGGTCAAAACATCTGGAGGGTCAAAAGTTGCCCACCCCTGTCCCAGATGCTGTAGGGGGGTTTGAGGATGCTCAAAACAGATGGTCTTCAGGGAGCTTCAGAATTAGAGTTCTCAATGCCTCCTGGCTTAATGCAGGGGTTGGCAACGCAGCAGCAGCACCTGGGTACACTGGCACCTGCCAAAACCCGACTGCACACACCAAGAACCCCCCCCCCATGTGCACGAACCTGACTTTTACACTGCCACCACTTCTCCCTGCCTCCGTAGGGCCATGAAGCTGGCACATTGGGAGGCTTCCTGCTTCCTTGGTGTTAGGCAGAGGCAGGGAGGAGGAAAGGCAAAGGTGGGGGAGTGGAAATGCGGCAGGGGGGAATGTAGAGGCAGGAGGAATGCAGCAACAGTGACGGGGAAATCTGGAGGAAGAGGTGGAGGAGGCAGAAGCGGCGGCGGGCACGGAAAGAGGTGGCAGAAGTGGGAAGAAAGGAGGGGCAACAGCAGAGGGGAAGGGAAAGGACTTTTGGAAAAGGAGGATCCAGGAGTGGGGCAAGAAAAATGAGAATCCAAGAAGGAGTGGCAAGAAAACAATCCAGGCAAGGGGGGCAAGAAAAAAGAGAGAGAAAAGAAGAAAGGGGTGGCAAGAAAAGACAGATTCCAGGCACAGGGGCGAGAAAAGAGAGAATCCCAAAAATAAATGTCCACAGGCCCAAGTGACCATGGAACAAGTGCACCCCTGGGCCTGGAAAAAATGAGAAATGTGTCCATGGACCCAAAAAGATTACCTACCCTAGCTTAATGGACTGAGCTGGGCGGCACTGGGGGCTCCATTTCCCAGGCTTACTAGTGGCAACAGATCCTTCTCCCTGGGTGGGATTGGCAGCAGGGAGCTGTGGCGTGACAGCGAGCGACTGTGACCCAGCCACGATGTTTCTGAGAGTTTCAAGGCAGATCATAATTGCCTGCTGTTCTCCAGACTGGGGGGAATTTGTTTCTGACTTCTGCCCCTCCAGTTCAAAAATGCGATGCCATTTCCACTTGGGATAATTCCAGGCACCCACTCAATGTCATAATCTTCTAAGAGATTCAAGCAGCCTTGGTTTTGCTTGCTTTTAAAGTTGACATCTCTTGAGAAAGAGTTGCACTAAAGGGTGCCAGGAACAAGGGACATTATTATCTTTTCCTATATGGCTGTCCTCTCCATTTTTGTCATAGTACTTAGCCCCCTGACATGCTGAAAACCAAGTGCTTTACACAGGTATAGCATGAACTAATTACAAATGCAGAGATAAGGGGAACAAAAATTGAAGGAAATATTTTCTGAAGTCAGTTTCATTTACACACTATTTCCTGCAGGAAAAAAATTGAAAATGAATTAGCCTTTGCATTACATGTGTCTGCTCACTGCTGGAGCATTACAAATATAAGTGAAGCAAGCATGGGTATCTAAGGAAATTATGCTTCAGCTCTAAGCCTTAGAACCTCAAAGACTGTTGGAGACTATGCATATTGACAAGAGAATGTGCATATTGCCTGGAGAATGTACATAATGCAGTTGAGTTTTGCACATTCCCCAGGGTCTGTTGGGGATTATGCACAATGCCCAGAGAATGTGTGAAATGTAGTTGGGATATGCCCATTACTCAGAGTTTGTTGGAGATTATGCATAATGACTGGAGAACGTGCACAATTCCATTAACGGATTATATGCACTTTCTCCATGGTGGTGAATATGCACAATGGCTGTTTGTTATGCACATTAACTGTTCAACTCACGTTACACCCAACATATATATAATTTGAGCGCTGGTAATGGAAATGCCGGTAAGCCTCCAAACTTGGAGGATTATGGGCATCCTATGCAGGGTGGGAGAAGCGCGGAGGCGATCTTGACCTCCTCGCTCCTCCTGCCCTGCAAGTCAGCGGGATGGCTGATTTCGTCAAGCTGCAGTGCTTTGGACAGGGAGGGAAGGAGGCTGGAGTGCCATCAGGATACGTTGTACCCTGGTGGATCCAGTCTCCTCCCCTTTCTGCCCCCTGGAACACCCACATTACCCCTTCTCTGAGGTTGGTCTTATGATGACCTTGGAGAAGCAGCCAGCATAGTTCTTTCTGTGCCTGCTGCAGGGGGTGGGAGGGTGATCCAAGTGTGGATTTCCAGCACCAAGGTCAGTGTACTTTTCCAACCTCAAATCTGGGAATCTGAGGCATCCTATGGCCCTCTAGATGCTCTCTTCCTGAGATAAATGTACAGTACGTACTTGTTTCCCTTAAAAATGACTTAGTAGCAGGTGTGGTGTTTTGTTTTTTTAAAAAGATTGCAAATCAAAGTTTATTTTATTTTTATCTACCTTATTTTATACCACTTTTTGGTCATCTGATTTACAAAGCAGTAGTTTTCTGTTATCTTTTCAGAATGTTAAACAAAGGAGTCCCAATTATAAGTGAGTCAAGAGAGAGGCGCTCTTACAGTAATTAAAAAGGGAGAGGAAAGTTGCTTATGTATAATACTGAGAGGGACTGAATGGAGTTGTTAATAGTCAGTGGAAATTCACCAAAAGTCCGTTTAAAAAATGAAATGGGTCTCTAGCTCAGAAAACTGAGAACAAATATTTACTGATACATGAATATTGCAATAGCAATCAGAATATCGCTTCACATTTTGAAAACACCTGCCCAGAAAACAGGTTTGTTTGAATCTGAATCGGGGGCCTGTCTCAGATTCCACAGATTATTGGAAGGCCAATCTGAATCGGGGGCCCACATGCTTACACCAGAGTAAATATACTCTGTGCAAATAGCGTAATGTGGCTCTATTGGGCAACGAAGGCAGGATTCGCATAGTACGGAAGCACAGTTGGATAGTTCTCCCTCTTTCCAAGCATTAAGAAGGTGCGGAAGCTGAAGCAGGTGTTCCAGGACCTATAAAGGCTGGACAGGCTCAATCTGTAAGGCTACAGTTGAAAATATTATGAATTCAGCAGTACAAGTTTCCTGGCTTTCTATGTCACTGTCTTAAACACGTGAACCAAATATGTGCTGCTACTACTACGGTTTGTAGCAGCAATTTTGCCTCCCTTTAATTTAGCAATGAAAAGATGCAGCTCACGTACCTAGAACATTGAAAGATTGATGCAATTATTCTATTGCTTTCTTTTGGACTTAATTAAATTCTAGTTACCACCAATGTAAAGTAGATTTGACACATGAAGATTTAGCTTGACATGTTAGGCTAGTTAATTCTTGATTTAGGCAAAGTCATTGACTTTAATGAATGAGACAGCATTTTGCTTATATAATTGACCGAGCTATTTTACATTCTTAGGGTAAAATATACAGCACACACAATTTTACTGCTAAAGATTGCAGGTTTGAATTGTTGATAGGAAAAGTTTTCCCCTTTGCTCTCCTTGAATCTGAAGCTGCTTTTCTCACTGTTTCTAGCGACAGCAACTAGAATCCAGAACCACTCTGACATTTAAAAATAATCAAATTTTGTATATTATGACACCCATGCTAGCCTAGAGGGAATTGGGGGGAAGGGGGGAGAAACCCCTTTCCTTGCTGTAGGGGGAAGAACACACACACATATTGGATAGTGGGGGTGCAAAGTCGGTTAAATCCAATGTGAATCTAACTTAGAGTAGACCCTTTGAAATGAATGGAACTTAAGTTAGTCATGACTCATTTAAATCCCATTCATTTCTAACATTGGAAATGGATTTAACACAGTATTTTTTTAAAAAGCATTTTGAAAAAGGGGAAAGGGAGAGACAAACAGTCCACAAAACAATGGATGGTTTCTGCAGGTGGAGTGGTAGTTTTGGTAGTACACAACATTTCTTCTAAACCCTTTAAAGAGAAAATGAGTGTCCCCATGCTTTAATAGTAAGACCAGGGAGTGTTCAGCTTCTACCTTTAAAGAAAATTCATACATTCACACACAGGGAGGAAAGTGTTGCTCATCACCAGGGGTAGTAATCAATAAGAATCCATGATATTCACACAACCACATTCTGCACAGCACCTACAAACATGACATCATCCTTCATATGGAATGAATGAATACACACACACACACACACGGGAACTCCATTGGATTCTGAAAATAGGAGATGCAGCCAATTTCTTAAATCTGCACAGTGGTTTGATTGATGATCAGATCCTAAACATCTCCCCTTCCTGGAGACCAGGCTGAGGGCCAAACTAAATGTTTGGATTGGCTTACTTACCTCCATGTAAGCACATGTGGTCCCAATTCAGACAAGGACCATAGAGATTCAGGAGGGGGGTTTAAGCTTCCCCCCCTCCTATTTTTGTGCCAAAATTTCACACACACACACACACACACACACACACAAACTCCATTGGACTCCGTGGAGATATTCTTTTTTTAATCCCCCACAGTGGGGGGGGGGGGATTTCAGCATGAAAATGGAAAGGTGGGAGAAATGAAATTCCCCCTTCCCAAATCACCATGGTCCCAATCCAAATTGGGGCCATGCACACTTACATGGTGGTAAGTAAGCCAATCGGCTATGCGTGATTTAAAGAATGTCTGGTTTGGCCCTGATTCTAAACTGATCTGTTTCAGGTTACACACACACACACAGTCAGCTGTTCTTACCACTACTCTTTCCCAAACTTTCCAAAAGCAAGGAGGCAGTGCATATGTATGGCAGTGTCCAGATGTGCCAGAAGCACTGGAAATGCCATTTCCTTCCCAGTGTGCCTGGATGATGCTGCACTTGCTTGTGGTAGCATTGCAAAATGCCAGGAAGCATGGAAACTAAATTGCTTCCAGCACACCTGGACACTGTTGCACATGCTTCCAGCATCCAGGCCTCCCTGAGGTCCAACAGCCGCTGCCTTCACCATCACTTGTTCATTTTCAGAATCTTTGGGAGGGGAGGGCTCACCATGAGTAGCTGTAGTGGGGAATTGGCTTGGCCTTGTCCAACTCCTGATGGCATCACTGGGAGTGAAACAGGGCCTAGTGGCCTCACCCATTCAGAATGAGTCTGAATGTTAAGAAGATTCATTTTTAGAATGTCCAGTGGACATTCTCCAGATAAGTCCATTTTAACTGGGCTAATTACATGACAGGCCTGTGGCTCATGCTGGCTCAGCTTGACTGAGTGTGGAAAGCTAAGCAGGGTCAGGCCTGCTTATTACTTGGATGGGAGATCCCTCCTCTAGTTTCCTGCATTGAGCAGGGGGTTGGACTCGATGGCTGTAGGCCCCTTCCAACTCTATGATCTATGAAAGTCTATGAAAGTCTATAATTGGGCAGGGGGGGGTCTGCCCATCCCAATACAAATCCTTGCCCACAAAGAAGAGGCTGTTCATACAGATGAAAGCACACTTTCTGATAGACATCATCTTCTTGCATGGCTCTAGTGGAAACACAAAATGCTGAAATCTGTTTAAAGCATGTAATACTGAGTCCCAGATAGCTGCGGACAAGCCCGGAAGTCTAGAAATAACTTCAACTTTGCAACCTCTTCTTCTCAGCCAGGCATAATTATCTTACTTCAGTGATCAAGAAGGAGGCATGCAAGCTTAGTGAGCTGTAAAATATGTGGATGTGTAGTCTATATGTCATATAAGATGCTTGCAGAGTATCTTGCAGATTTGTGATTAATATACTTAGGAAAATCTTCCATTATATACATGTCTAGAAATAAAGACAATTAACACAGTGTTCAAGCAATGCCACTCCTAGCACTGCTTAGAATCGATTACAGACGGCTTTTATTTCTCCTTCCTTAATTACATGGAAATGGAGTATCTTGGGCTAGTGAGTCTTTCTCCCAGTATTCAGGCCAGATGGATATGATGAGCTTTCCATTTTAAATAAATGGTTGATTACCTAACTGGCATACTTTCCTAAGAGATGTTGTGTTTTATCTGTATTTTTCTTTATTGTAATTGGGGCGTGCTTTCGGATGCAGGGCTAACTGGGGAAGCTCAGGTGGCAGCAGAGGCCAGGAATACTTTTTACCAGCTTAGGCTGGTACACCAACTGTGACCCTATCTGGAGAGGGAGGATCTTGCCTCCATCATTCATGCTCTGGTGACATCCAGGCTTGACTGCTGCAATGCGCTACACGTGGGGTTTCTGTTCAAGGCAGTTCAGAAACTTCAGTTAGTGCAGGATGCAACTACCTGGATATTGATGGGGGCTGACTGGGCAGTCTGATCATATGATACCAATACTGTGCCAGCTGCAATGGTTGCCAGTGGGTTTATGAGCCTAATTTAAAGGGCTCGTTTTACAGCCTTAAATGGTTTGAGCCCAAGTTACCTGAAGGACTGCCGTCTCCAGTACCAGCCTGCCTGCACTGCGAGGTCATCAACAGAGGCCCTTCTCACTTACCAGCCACCAAGTGTGGTTAAACTAGTGAATACAAGGGAGAGTGCCTTTTCGCCCTGCATCTCTGTAATCAGCTTCCATCCGGGATTCATCAGGCCCCTTCTTTTCAGAACTTCAGAAAGGCTCTGAAGAACCACCTGTTTTCACTGGCCTTCCAATAATCTGTGGAATCTGAGACAGGAGGACTTTCTTGAACTGTAAACCTCTTCCTTTTCCCTGGCTCCTAAAACCCAATAGTGCCAGGGCCAATAAGATACTCTTTCAGCTGTGCTGCTCACAAAAAAGGGTCGGCGGCTCACATTCATGATCTATGTGTGATGACATTACATAATAAAGATATGCTCCATCCAAAGCGGAATTGCTAACTTGCATAGATGAAACAGAGGACTTCAGTGCTCCGTCAAAAAGGCAACAATAATCAATATTCTTATCCTTCAGTGCCTGACCTGCGTAATGCCAACTATGACTACCAGGCTGAAGTTGTATTTTGCCACACAAGATTACCTCCTGCGTTGGCATCTAGCAGCAGCACGACTGCATGTGCTCAGACCAACCTTCCCCAACCTGGTGCCCTTCTGATGTGTTGGGCTACAACTCCCAGCATTCCTGAGTATTGGCCATGCTGGTTGGGGCTGATGGGAGTTGAAGTACAAAACATCTGGACAGCACCAGGTTGGTTCAGACAAAGAGAGATATGGCATTAAGCTATGGAATATCTTTAATTCACCCAATGAAAATAACCTTAGGACATTCTGCGTGTGCAATGGGGCGGGGGGATTGCACTGCCTTAGTTACAATGTTAAGCCTGCCAGAATCCAGATAAAATTGATAAAAATGCTTTGAGGGCTACATCTGGCCAAAGCCATAATTTGATCCCTGATTCAGAAGATAGAGACTGCATTTTTTTTTTTTTTGTGAATATGTGTTATGATGCAATAAACTTCAGGAAGCCTTGGGCTAAGTTTATTTGGAGACGAAATAAAGGGAAAACAGAAGCATGGGGGTGGGGGAAAACACACAAGGCAGACCTTGTGGAAGTTCACAGAAGGAAAGTTTCCTCCCCCTTGCAGTCACCTGCCCACCCCCAAATCTTTTCTGGAGCCTGAACAATCTGGGATGGGGCATGGGGGGGAGAGAAGAACCACCCCAAATCCAGGGTTGCAAGTGGCTGCAGCAGGCAGGAGGGGATGGACCTTTCCTTCTGTGAACTTCCCTAAATTAATGTATCTTAGGATCCAAGCCATAATATACAAGTATCCAAGCCCTGCCTGGATCGACTCTGAAGTGTTTGCTTTGTATTGATTTTTTTTCTCCCTAGGAGCGAGGGGCGGAGGGAGGAATGAACCTCTTATCCTTGAAGAAACTTTTCATCAGATAATTGTGTCCAGATGTACTTTCAATTTCCTTTCTTTGATTCATTCCTTTTAACAATAAAACTATAAGCAGGTTCTGTTGTACCTTTTGGGCCAATGCCAGCACTAATGAGATTACTCTGGAATAACTAGATAAAAGCTGATGTCCAAAGCTTGATTCTTCGGGATAATTACTTTTGGATAGAAATAGTTGACATGGTCAGCCAAAGTTAAGCAGTATACGTCCCATTGATTACACTGGGAGGAATGGAAATCAATAGGATTGACTGAAATAGAAGTGCTTAATTTTGGCTGAATTACCCTATCGCTAACAGGTTTTTAGAGCCAAATGCTTTATTTTCCTTTCCAGCATTAGCTAATCTAGGTTGACAAAAAAGGAACAGAATAATCAATAGATTACTCTTCCCAAGCAGTCAAGAGCTTCTGTTCTCTTTATTAATGATGAAAAATAGGTAGAATACAATATATTTATGGGTTTGTGTATGATGACAGGAGGTCTAAGCAATAATTCATGTAGCGAATGCCATTGGGAGAATATGCCCAAGGGACATCTACAATTCACCAAGGGAGGAATAGGAGTTGTAGGCATTCAGTTATGTTCAGTTATGTTATTATTTGCTTCATCCAAAGGTCATCACAAAATTAAATGATGCACACACACACACACACACACACACACACAAAGACCATTGCAGTCATTGCAAGAAACATTTGACAACTATAATGTAATGGGGGGGGGGGGGCTCAGAAGTCACATTTAACAATTGCTTATATCCACAACAAGCTATTGTAATTGATTTCACAAACATGCTCCTGATTATACGGCACTATCTTTCTACAGATTTGACAATAGGTAGCAAATCTTTTGGAAATCCATGAATCCCAGGAAACTGTTGAAGCACCGGGGCAAAAAACGTGTTCTCAGAAGGATTTATAATATAAAGCTTACATATATGTAGCCAAAATGCAGCTGAGAACATAGTCCACTGCAACTTATATTGTCCTCTATATAAAACTGATATAGTGGACAATATAAGTTGCAATGGGTTATGTTCTCAACAGCATTTTGGCTACATGACCTGTGTGTAACCCAGCCCTGTGTTTGTCCAGACTCTGGATGGAATCCAACATTGCATGAGGCCTCCCTGATGCAGCCCCCCAACCCTCAGGAGCAGATTTTGAGTATGTATGTGGGCTGCTGGGAAGAGGTGGAATTGTCCCCTCCTTGTTCCGCTGATGGCAGCACTTCCTTCCAGCACTGGGAAGACTCAGTTGGATACCACCTATAATATATATCTCCCATCCACAAAGGTTGAAGGCATCATCTGAAAGTGTAATCTCATTAAGACTTTCCTTGGAGTTCTTTGAAGTTACATCACTGGGCGTGGTCTGCCTTAACAAAGTGGTGCTTTTGTGTTCTGAATCATTTTCATATTTCATAGGATACATTTGCAAAAATAAATAATAAAACTCATCTTTAATTTCTGTCTTTTCAGCTTCAAGTAGCTCCAATAATTATTTGTATAACCACTTTTGACATGTTTTCTTTCTTTATATTCAACAAAAATTACAGTTGTTACCAAGGGGAATTCGTTCTGCTATTTATAATGGAACTGAATCATTGAGAAATAAGGGAAATCTTATGGAGTAATATTTTTTAGAAAATCAAAATGCTCAAAGAAAAGCTATAATTAATATTGTTAGCAAGGGAAAAGCAGTTCGTTCATCAACACAGTACCACACAGCAAATTACTTAGATCATGGGGTTGCAACTAGACTGGATATTTTTCTTTCATACAATTAACCTGATTTGATTTGCCTATCAGTATGGAGTTTGTCAGATGGACAGCGCCATCCAATCTGGCTGCCCATAGCCTCTCTGAACTCAGAGGATTACAAGCATCCTATCAGGGATGGAAGGAGCGTGAAGGTGAAGGTCGCCTCCGTGCTTCTTGTGCCCTGCAAAACACTAACAGCCAATTTTGGCCATCTAACTGTTTTGCCCCTACTCACAAGGAAGACAGGCTGAGACACTGCTGGGATACATCTCACAACGACCTCGGAGCTGCAGCCAGTGCAGAAAGAACCGCGTCGGCTGCAAGGATGGAGGGACAGTGCTCCGAAGTCGGAAGTACCAGCTCCAACCTTGGAATGCATTTCCCAGGTCGGAACTGGAACTCTGGCCTTTCCTATGGCTGGCTAGACAGCGTCAAGCAGCCATAGGATTGTGCCCTAAAATTGTTAGACGTGTTTCCCATACGACAGTTATTTACAGTCTTGAGGAAACACTCACCTTCAGGTTTCTATCTTGATGCAACACCCTTTATTGTATTTATGCCTTAATTTAAAACATTTCTAGTCTGCATTGCAGCTAAGCTCTCAAGGCAGCTCACAAACAGTTACAATAATTAATATCAAAATTTAGTTAAAATTACAGTAGCAATTAAAAACAACAAGAGATCAGGAGCTAAAATGGAAGTAAAATTCACAATAAAAACAAAACCAGTAGAAATCACATTTTCTGTTAAAACCGCAGGAGAATAAAAAGCCTTCACCTGGTACCAAAAGGACAACAAGCTGGAATCAGCAGCTTAATGGCCCAGCGGAGAGCATTCCCAGCCAGGGGCTCACAATGATCCCGTGTCCTCTTGCCATCCACTGCACATCTGAAGATGGCTGGCAGCACGCAGGGCAAGGTGTCTGGTGCAGATCTTAATGGATTAGCAGGATCATATGAGAGTAGTCAGTCCTGCAGATACTTTGATGCTAAGCTCCACAAGGCTTTCTAAGGGCAGAATCCTATGGAGATGAGCAGAAGCCTCTGAACTCGGAAGCTCACGTTCATGCAATACAGAGCGGGAAGAGGGCAGAGGCAATCTTCACTTCCTCACTCCTCCTGCTGTGCATTTTCCCTAGCGATACCATCTCCTTCCCCTCCCCGCCCCCAAAACATCCCCTTTAGCCCCTCTCCGAGGTCACTTTCACAACTTTGGAGAGCAGCTGGTGGGAGAGGCTCCGATTCCAAACTATCTTATGGCCCCTCGGACAATGTCTAGGGGCCATAGAATTGTTCCCTAAGTCAAACAAACCTTATGACCTGTACTTAGCAACAAACTGGAAACTAGTAACCATCTAGTAAACTAGGATGCATTTTAATGCAAACTGACCTAATTTTGCACCTTTGAACCATGAGGTGAACCAAAATGGAGTGATCCTACAAAATTTGCACTTCTCTGAATTGTACAGTGGTCTCCAGTTTTTTAAAAAAAAAATGAGTAGAAAAATGTGTATATTAGGGGAAATTATGTGCAACAATGCAATTATGTTAGGAAAATTGCAAAAATGTGTATATTGTGCAAAAATGCATACAAAATGCATGTATTAGGATAAATGGCCCGATTGGAGTCCACCTGGAGAAGAGCCTTCAGTGTGGTGCCCCCCTTTCTATGGAACTCCCTGCCTCTGGAGGTCAGGCAGGCACCAACATTGTGTTGCTTTCAGCGCCTGCTGAATATGTCTTTGTTTTAGGAAGCCTTCCTTGCTATCCAGCCACGGTTTTAATGTTATTCTGTTTTTAATGCATTGTTTCTATTATTTTACCTTTTTATTGTTCACTGCTCTGGAATCTGCCTGGATATGGAGCGGTATCCCTAATGCTGTAAATAAATAAATAAAATGTGCACAAAAATGTATATGAATTTTCATATGAAATTTTTTTCTTTAAAAAAATAAATAAATCCCAAGTTCAGGATGAACCAAACTTAATACTGGAGAAACTCTCAAAGTTTGAGATGAACTGAATTTAAGATTGGGAAGACGGGGAAAAATGAGAGAAACTGAAGCTGACAAATTTGTCCATCCCCATGAGATACGTTCAGAGCAGCCAGTATGTGTCAATAGTCTGGCCACCAGATTCGGCACCAGTTGTAAGTTCCACATCTTCTTGTCTGCTGAGGAGCCCTGCATGTCTGTAACAGAAGGTTGACATATTGCAAGAATTTAGGGACATATACTGGCACACACGCTTGGGGTTGGATCCAAGATCTGCATTACGCCGTAAGAGGAAGGGCTCCATTTGAGAGCCAGTGTGGCGTAGTGGTGAGAGTGTTGGACTGGGAGTCGGGAGATCCGGGTTCTAGTCCCCGCTTGGCCATGAAACTTACTGGGTGACTTTGGGCCAGTCACTGACTCTCAGCCTAACCTACCTCACAGGGTTGTTGTGAGGATAAAAATGGAGAGGAGGAGGAGGATTATGTAAGCCGCCTTGGGTTCCTTGCAGGAAAAAAGGCAGGGTATAAATATAATAATAATACATAAATAAATAAATTTGCAGAAGGTCCCGCCGTCCATGTTTTAGGGATCCCACTCCCCCCATGCCACAGCTCTCTCCATTCAGTAATGTCTCCTGACTCTCTGTGAAGCATTTTCAGGGGGCTGCCATGGGAAGGAGTGGGCAAGGAAGTTCATTTCCACCAGCAGCACAGTTAATCCAGCTTAAATCTGGGTCCAATCCTCAAGTTTATGCTGCACACTGGCTATGCCTCTTGCAATGCTGTCACATTGCATGAGCCTATAAAACAATAATAGAATAAGAGAAATCTGATCATTTCTAGTCATGTCCCCTGTGAAGTATGGATAATGTGAACTTGTGACTGTTTTCTCCTGTTAGGCAGCTTGCCAACATGCTGATGCTATTTTGAGTGACGGGCCAGTGCAGCTCTGGCAGTTTGATTCATATTCTTGAGCATAACTTTAGCAAATCCCCAGCATCCTTTCTCCAAAACACCCCTGTTCAAAAAGGCAGTGAAACTTAAAGCATTGCTGTCTGTCACTCCATCAGCATGCTACTGATGTGCTTGGCAAGTTACCAGAAAGGAGAGCAGCAGCTGCTAATGGATCCCACTGACATTTATATGCGCAACATATGCCTTGACAGCAGTGATAAATCCACATGGGAGGAAAGGCTTTACTCCAAAAGCCCATGACCCACAAACTGAATACAATTGGAATATTTCAACTACATTCTGTATTGTAAGAACAGAAAGCCCCAATCTCAGAAATGGCTTGCATCCATGGAATATTTTTTGAGAACTCTTTAGACAAAGACAGTGCAAGCCATTTTGAAAGGATTAGTATAATGAAATGAATGAAGATCCTGCAGTTGGTAAACTGTAGACAACAATCTTGCAACTGGTAAGTGGTTGAAATATATGATGTGTGTTGTCAGGGTATTATTTGGGTACATACATGGCAGGATAATGTACAGTTATTATTTAATGATTTTCTTACGGTATATTCTGTACCAGAAAAAAATCTACGCTAGCGCAAAGGCTGAGGTCCAAAGAAGAACAAGAGAACTTAAGAACGCTTGGTGGAAAAAGAAAGCTGAAGAAATTCAACAACTTGCAGAATCTCAAACTATCCTAAATGCTTTTGCAGAAGCATACGAAAAACTTGGTTTCTCACTTAACATAAAAAAAACCCAAAGTGCTTCATCAGCAAGTGCAAGCTAACCCTTTGGTGATGCCATCTATCCAGCTTGGTGGGACAATACTGGAAAATGTCGATCATTTTCTCTATCTTGGCAGCTATCCTTCTGTTACAGCTAACATCGACAGTGAAATCCAGCATCATTTGAGCTCCGCAAGTGCCGCGTTTTCTCGAATGAAACATAGAGTGTTCGAGGATCGGGATATTTGTAAGAAGACCAAAACACTGGTTTATGAAGCCATTGTATTACCAACTTTATTGTATGCCTGCGAAACATGGACTATCTATAAACGTCACTTCCACCTTCTTGAAAGATTTCATCAACGTTGCCTCTGGAAAATCCTGCGAATTACTTGGGAAGATAGGCGAACAAATGTCAGTGTACTGGAAGAAGCAAAGACTAGCGTTGAAAAAATGATCCTTCAACGCCAACTTCAGTGGACCGGTACATGTTGTTCGAATGCCTGACTGCCATCTCCCAAAGCAGTTACTTTATTCCCAACTCAAGGATGGAAAGCAGAATATCGGTGGTCAATATAAGAGGTTTAAAGATGTTCATAAGGCTAATCTAAAAAAAATGCAATATAAACATCGAAAACTGGGAAGCTCTGGCCCATGAACGATCTAAATGGAGGTTGGCCTTTCACAAAGGTTCCATGGACTTTGAAGAAGCCCGAGTGCAAGCTGAAAGGGAGAAACGTGCTAAGCGAAAAGCATGTCAAATGAATCCTTTACAGGACCATCTTCCATCTGGTAACCTGTGTCCTCACTGTGGGAAGCTGTGTGGATCTAGAATTGGCCTCCATAGTCACTTACGGGCCCATCGCTAGAGTCTACACAATCTTCTTTAGAATTTCCTCCTATAATCCTGGAAGACAATCTTACTCGGTCACGAGTGATCGCCTGATGATGATGATGACCAGACTGGTATCTTACTGGTACATTAATAAACACTGGCTTTTGAAAGTGCTTTAAAGATACGTCCAGTCAGTGCATGCCATGGAAAGTGTTTTAAACTAGTTCCTTCAGTGAACTCAATGACAATCCTATATTGTATAATGCATACTGTGAATGCTTAAAGTGCTTTCAACTGGCATCCTCAGAGGAGCAGCCACTTACAGTAATATTATGAATGGGCTCTTAAAGCACAGTGAATAATGTGAAAGATCAGCAACATTTTGTACAACTTGACATTATTAATACTTACCAGGCTGTAGTGTTACATTACATGATCTAACTACACAGTTGTGTGACTGGAGTTCACCAGGTCATCAGTGGGAGCATTTGGATTAATGCAAAGTTAGCTGGGCCTCAATTTGAAACACAGAAACATCTCTCTCTCTCTCAATTTCTCTCGGCCTAACTAGGGTGGCAATGTATGCAAAACTGTACCCCCTTCGGACTTCTCTTTTGGTGATGCATCTCCTCTTCTTTGGCTGTATGTGGCCACCCTAAGCCTAACTTATCTCGCAGGTCTGGTGTGAGCATAAAATGGGAAAACACCCCTCTTCCCAGTACAACTCCCCAAGGATAAATGTGATAGATAAATAAATGCCAAAAAGCTGAAGATGAAAAGTTTGTGGTCTTTATAATTAAGAGGAAGGCAGCCACAAAAGAAATGAGGAAGTAGCTAGACTTGGTTGAAAAATATCATCATCTGCAAAGACAAAGAGCTGTTTCTCTCCAAAATTCTCTATTCATTTTATCTAATATGATAAGACTCGTATTACAGTTGTCACTGCAGTACAAATGCAAATTACACAATAATGTTGGAACAATTAAAATTTAGTCTGAAAGTTTATTGTCATGGGAGAACTGTAATTGAATTCATATTACTTCCAGGCTACGTGGAAATGGCTATAATGAAACACATCAGTTTTATATTTCACATGTCACGGTTTGAACTTTGGAGCATCTGTCTGGAACATTTTACCCCCAAAAGCAGATCAGAGAAGTGTCATGAGAAAAAGCTGCTTAACTCTGTTAATGTGACTTCTTAAAACAAGTTTGATCATCTAAACCCAAGAAATTAAAAGTTGTGTGTCCCAAAACTATCTTGATTCCACTAAGGGCATGTTTTCCAAGATAGCTCAGGGACAAATTTTGAAGAGTTTCACACAGCTCAATTCTGGATCTGGTTTGTTAAAAGGATCAGCTGTCATTTAAGAAGAAAAAAATAAGGGCTCCCACTGTGCCATTAGCATACACATTTTCCCAAAAACAAAGGGATTATATGTGCAAGTATGAATTAAATCAAAATTAATACTGGATGCAGTTGGCCCCAAAGCTAATTTTACATATACTTTAAAAATAAACTACCCAGTCCTAGGGCCAAACAAAGCTTTATACAAAATGTGCAGCTATCACCAAAAATGGATGCCTCAAGTTCCCCTTCCCTGTCTGTAATGTATTATAGTAGAACGTATGTCATGTGATGTCACAGGTTCGCCCAGTTCCTGTCATCAGTCAGCAGCCACTATGTGGAGCAGGTATAGGAAAACACAGAACATTGTAATATCACAATACAAAGTATGTTTCATTATCACAGGGTCAGAATGGGAATTAGGCATGTGATGGCTATTTTGGGCAGCAACCTTACATTTGCCATAACATCTGGTTTGGTACTTATATGCAGGCATGCACTGTTTTCTGTAAAGCGTTATGTGGAGATAATTTAAGAAAGTGGAAGCATCTTTCATGGCACAGATAAAAGCATGATGGGAAATAATAAATGGGATTATCAGCTTTGGAGGTGGAGAGCTCAACCATAACTCCTCCCTCTTAACAAAGGGCTTATGACCTAACCACCTTCATTCTTATGCAGACTTGGGAAGTGTCTGGAGGGATAACACAATACCAAACCTACCCTCCAACTTTATTTGATCATAAACAGAACCAGGTTGCTTCACCATCACATTTGGAGACTGGGAGTCCAACACACTTAGGCTGTAATCCTATACACACTTCCCTGGGAGCAAGTCCCACTGAACTCATGTAGACCTGTGTAGGTTTGCATGGTAATCCTTCCTTGGTGCAAGGGCTAGGGCAAAAGCCATCATTGCCCCTCAGCAGAGTTGGAGAACACTTCTCTAACCTAGAGATTCTACTGAGCCAACTTTTCCCATTCATTTCAATGGAGCAAGGCCCACACAGGCAAAGGGGCACATGGAGTTATCCCATCCATTGAAGTGGATGGCGAAACCCATATATATGGGGTTGCTGTGGATGAGAGATATTGTGTGCAATTTATTATAGATCAACCAAGCAGTGTAGTCCTAAAGTGCAAGGCTCAGTATGAAAGATTAGCCTTATAGGTAGCAAATAATAACTTTACAGCGCACACTCCAGTGTACCAATAACAGAAATTTCCAAAGTAATTGCCAAGGGCATTGCACTCTCTTAGAACAAAGAACATTGGATCCAATGACGTTTAGCTGTCCTTGGAGTCATTTGAACTATTGCTTCTTAAAAGGAAACAGTTTTCTTGTTCCCTTGACTAATGTAAAGAGAAATGAAGCTGCCTGAGTACAGGAAACATCCAGTCACCCTATCCATGCCTTTGGGTCTACAAGACTGGAAAACAATCGATACTGATGTTGAAGTTGCTCAGCTTTTCCCACCATTACCACCAAAAAGAATACCATAGCTGATGATCATTCTCTGAGGCATTCTGGAATGTCATTTGAGAAGATTCAAAGTATTGATCAAAGGTTTTCAACAATTGACTTTTTTGGTTATTGAGAGAGGGGGTTACACAGGCCTGTGGCTCATGCTGGCTCAGCTTGTCTGAGTGTGGAAAACTAAGCAGGGACAGGCCTGGTTATTACTTGGATGGAAGACCCCACCTCTAGTTTCTTGCATTGAGCAGGGGGTTGGACTCGATGGCCTTGTAGGCCCCTTCCAACTCTATGATCTATGAATCCTCATAGAACAGAGCCCACAGTCTAGCAATATCAAACACATATTTAAGCATGTGTTTAAGATATTACCAGATCATGATGGCTGTATGCATTTGTAGTTTACATTTTGTATTCTTGTTGGAATCACCCTAGCACCTTGCCTAAAATGTACCATCACTCCAAGAAAGGCTGGATGGGCAAGAGGTTTGTGGCAGCTAGGAACAAGAGGATCCTGATACCAGTGCCTGACTGTTGTGTAATTTATAGTTCATGGTCTTGTGTGTCCTCTACTTTAACTTAGTCAAACGGGTTGCCCTGCTGCAGCAAGCAAAGCTTGGGAACTCCAGACTCATGCAAATGCCTTCCTAACTACCAGGTCACCACCCCTGCCAGACAACCAGTGACGGTACTTTTATGTCAAATCTAGATCCTTGATGGGAAACATGGCCCAATCCTCATCCCAAGATAGATCAGCAGGTTAAAAAGCACTGCATGGACACCTCTCATGGATGCCCTATTGTTCTGGACAGGGTCTACCTCACTAAAAAGCATGGCTTTTGTAATGCTTAGTCAACTTGCTTGAATTCACTTATTAGCCAGGAATGTTCCTGAAGCTCCTTTTCATTCCACAGAGTCATCTCTTCACTCTTTCCCATCCTAAATCCACCTAAGTTCCATCCTAAGTTTCTCCCTCTTTATTTGAAGTCTTTAAGTGCCCTTGAGTTCAGGTGCTCTGTGTGTAAGCATTGGGCCCATTCTTCCTACTGAAGTGGATCTGGGAACAGATTCTGAGTCTGATGGGGGGAGGAGGAGATGGAGGGGAGGGAACTGCAGCTAGCTCCCCAAGGCCAGAGGACTTAGAGAGAAGCCCAACAGTCAGTGAGGATCAATCAGGGTCAGATTCCATGGGAAAGCAGTCTGAGTTCTCTGATCAGGAGGAGAGCAAATCAAGCATCACTAACCACCCCCACCCACCCCCGACGTCAGCTAAGGAGGATGGACCAGCTGAGCAGTGTCAGGTGCTCCAAGAGATTGGCCCTAGAGCTGGGGGTTGTACCTTTGGGGGGGGCTCATCTCGCTCTCCTCTCCTCGGTGAGCAGCCCCCGCCGAAGCTTGTATTCTTCGTGGCGCGGAGCAGCTCTCCGCCCGCTCTCCGTGCCACTTGGGCAGCCACGCCGGCAGCGCAGGGTCCCGTCACGTCATTTCTGGCTGGCTGGAAGTTACATGACAGGACCATGCGCCGACGCAGCAGAACCCTGCGCCGCGGTTTTGGCGTAGAAACCAGGGCAACAGGGCTTAAAACGGCCATCACAGCCATTTTAAGCCCTGTTGCCCTGGTTTCTATGCCAAACCCGCGGCGTGGGGTTCCGCCGCGTCGGCGCAGGGTCACTTCCGGCCAGCCGGAAATGATGCGGCGGTAGCCTGCCTGGCGGCTCGAGCAGCGGAACAAGCAGACAGGAAGGTAGGCCCACGATTTTCGGGGGGCTGCGAGTGGGGCCGATTTCGGCCTCATTTCAGCCCCCCAATATTCATAGTAACATCTCTAATTGGCCCTTAAGAATAAGGGACTGCCTTAGGGTTGTGGGTCTGGGTAATTTGAGTCTGGAAGGGAGGAAAGCTTTCCAGTTTGGAATCAACTTATCAACAATAGGGCAATCTTCCTTGATGGCTGGTATTCTAACAAAGCAAGTTTCTTTTGTCATTGATTTTTGCAATCCACTACATTTGTACTTTTAAGCCAGTTTGCTAGGCTTGCATTTTTCTAATAAAGCTTTTTGGTTAGAAGCCATTGTTTGGATCTTCTTGGAGGAGGAGGGGAAGTACGGCCCCACCACTGTGTGCTCTTCATTCATGGAACTCAATGGCTGTCTTTGTGCAATCACAGCAAGGGAAATAAGCCACAGTGGCTTATTTCCCCCACCATGCATGCTGCTTGGGTGCCGGGGGGGGGGGCGGGATTAGCATAATTATTCTTGGCAGTGCAGCTTCCCATGTCATGTGAACCCAGCCTGGGTGGCTGGTTGCCATGGTTAGCAAACTACCCCAGAACCCTCCAACAGCCTATGGGTTCTTGGTGACTTGTTAACCACAGCAACACATGACTGGCATGTGCAGACTGGTTAACAAGCAAACCTGGATAGTAAGGACAGACCCTCTGTCATATAGCTCCAAGAATTTCCTGGGATTCACTTGGTTCTTAGTCCATTCCTCACAATCCTTCCTAGGACTCTCCTTCTCCTGCTCCAGTGCCTACCCACATTTCCAGGGCCAGAGTTTATCTCTCTCCCTTTTTCCTTGAACCACCCAGATGATATGCCCAGACAGACCCATTGTCTTATAGGTGTGGATAGAGCTTCAGCCCGTGATGAGCTTCAACCATTGCAGCCTCTCAGCCAGGCCAGCTTCCATTTGTGGCACAGCCCAATCACACTGTGAACTCAATACTTCTGTCTGGTCCCTGCAGCCCTTCCTGTTCTGGGTACATATCCACAAGCTGGGGGTTGCTGAACTTTTGCAGGCCCCTCAGAATCCTAAGAAACTGTGCCTACACAGTGAGAGAGAGAAAGCAACTGCTTATGAGTTGCTGCCTCTAAGCCCAGTGGCAGACTCAGTCCATGGACAAACATTGTGACGTTGTACCAAGGTTTTTCAGGGTCTCCAGTCAAGAGCACCCACATACCCACACTCTTAGCCAGCTTCCCTTCCTTGCCTCCTTCCCCTCAATTCCCTTGTTTCTTCCCATTTTGTTATTTTCCTCGGAATACTTGGGATCCAAGGAGAAACCCTAACAAATTCTACTTTTTGCAAACAAATTGTGTGGCCCTGCAATCCATAATAATAACTTAGCCACCTCTTTGGCCTCCCCATCATTGCCTATTTTATCAGAACCATCTTGTGATATTCCTTGCTCTTTCTCCAGAAATTGTACTAAACCTGTCAATTCTGCCCCATAAGTGGCCCACCCTGTGCCACCAAAACACAATAAACCCTTTCAAAGCTGAATAGAATTTGTTTACTTATTGAATCATAGAGTTGGGGGTGGGCTTGTAGGACATCTAGGCCAACCTCCTGCTTGGATCAGGAAATCTTGAGTATCCCCAACAGATGGCTGGGGCCTGAAGACATACTCCCCAGGTATTGTATTTTAAAAGGCAGCTTATAAATTTCTTCGATAAATAGATAATTGGTTCCATTACTGAACTGCTCTTACCACCAAGACATTTTTCCCAATTTTCAACCTAAATCTACTCTCCTTTAACTGAAGCCCATTAGATCTAGTCCTGCCCTCTTCTGTGTGACAGCCCTTTAGGATTTTCATGGTGCTTATGTATCTTACTGCCCAGGCCGATGCATATTTACTCAGAAGTAAGTCCTACTCTGTTCAGTTAACCTTCTTCCCAGGTAAATGCGTTTATGATTGCTGAACGAGTGTGTGTGTGTGTGTGTGTGTGTGTGAGAGAGAGAGAGAGAGAGAGAGAGAGAGAGAACATGCAATGTTACACCCCATCACTTTAGAGTAATTTTACATTACATGTAACATTTTAGATTTCTTTTTTTACTTGGAGATTCCTTCTCAAAGTCATTCCAATTCATCAAAACATTAAACAAAACATGCCTTTGTTCTTAAAATATATTACAAAATAATATCTATAAAAGCTCATTTTCATTGCACAGTTGCATAGCTGATTGTGAATTGTTTTTCAGCCAGTGGGTCATTTGATAGCACATGCTACTAACAGCAAGTGACACATGGCTTGATATTTTTCCAGGCGAAATAGCTTGTCACCAATACTTTCCTGATTTTGACACTGGACATCGCTTGCATTTAAAATGAAGTGGGGCTGGGGATGGGAGGGGGGAGTTGCTTCTTTCAACATTTGTCATATAACAGAAATAAAGAGCAGCCAGAATGCCAGATATTCCTGGTAGGAAAGGGATTAAAAGTAAAGTACTACAATATACATTTAACAGTACTACCTTAGATTGGGAAATCCTCTCTTTTGGGTATGCCTGAGAAATTATGGTTTTCAAATAGACAAATGAACAGATTTAATTTGGTTACATGAACCGTAGTATAATCATTATGTGCACCAATGACAACGTAAAATGGTAAAACAACCTCTAAAACTCTGGAGACATCAATTGTGCATCTTGAAATTCTATAAATAAGGACTGTAAGATGATGATGATGATGATGATGATGATGATGATGATGATGCACAATCCTGCCAAAGTTAAGTGTATTTATATATGACACATTAATTTCAATGAGCGAGACTTGGGCTGCAATGAGTAGATGTGCCTAGGATTATGCTGTGAAGCATGTGCTTAGTTCTCCCAGTGAAATAAATGGGACTTAAAAATGCTCACCTTTATCCAGATTGTACTAGAGGGGGAGGGGGAAGATGACAATAGGAGCATGAAGATGGCTAGGAGCAGAGCTAATAAGACAAGCTGTGAGAACTGGTGGCAAACAGAGTCTGGGTGGGGGAGGGGGGAAGAAACACAGGCCTGAAGCTCCAAGAAAGCTCCATCAGAAAATAATGAAGAATTAATACTTGGTTTTGAATTGGGAAATCACAGTGAATTCAGATATTTTGCTTCCTCCCAGCTTCTTCTATATGCAGAATCATAAAGTGGGTGTCTCATGCAGATCCACAAGGTACCAAACTAGGCCTATGAGAAAAGGCAAGAGGGGTTACTCTTTATACTGGAGGGAAATGGGGGCTGATGTATGCAGAAAAAAATCTGGATATTTGAAAATGACCTGAGGCTACCAAAAAATCAATCTCTCCAAAACTTGCAAGGGCCAGCAGTTGTGGATGCACATCTGAAAGACAGAGGCTGAGAGAGAGCGACTGGTCCAAGGATACCCAGTGAACCTGGATTTGAATCCAGATCTCCCCAGTCCTTTCCAATACTCTAACCACTTAGTTCTGAGTAAACCTGCATCCCCATTCTCTTTAGGGCTGATGTTTAGTCCCTGCCAATCTTGTGCACTCTTTGGTTCTTTACCTGAGATATGTCACCCTCCCACATTTTATAATGCAATAAATGAGTCAGCCAATAGGACTAAGTTGGACATCCATCTCTTATGTTCCAGGCTTACAAAGTAGAGAGGGAGGCGAGGCAACAATGATTGATGCAGTACCTGCAGGAATACTTTTCCTACCACATTGATCTATTCATGGTTTGGAATGCAGATGTTTAGTACAAGACTATATGTATATGCTACCATCTATGGTCAGCATTTGGTGAAAGTCAACATTCACATAACAGTGAATGTAGACATTCACCCAATTTTGGACATTCGCTGTAATATATGCACATCATGAGAGATGTGGAAGACAATGTTTTCTTTTGATTGTTCCTATGTAACCCTTGGGCCACCCAATGGGCCAGGTTAATAAATTGTTTCGGGTTTTCTCACACGAGGAGGTAGGCTGGGCCTTCTTCAGGCTATCTTTTATGCACATCAGCGTCTTCCTCTAGGTAACTACTATGCAGATTGTTCTTCCTGCTGAAGCTTGCACATGTCATATGCACAGTTTACCAAAGCAGTGGTGTAGTTCTTGGCTCTCTTGATACACTTGTATCCCAATGCCTATAAATGGGAGAAAGCACAAAAACAACAAAATGAAATCTGCTTAAATGATATTCCCTTTCTTTGTAAGAAAATCAAAGTAGAACCTTTATCTATGATGCATCCAGACTGGGAAGTACACTCACAGAGTTTCTTTTAAGAAATGAAAACATGACCTGTGAGTGTCCCTGCCACCCTTTGGATCTGTCCTACACTATTAGATACAGAAACATAACATCTCAGTGGGCAGTACTGATTAACTCTCCATGCTCAATAAGTATAAAGAAGCTGATTCTTTTCTGCATGAGAAGCATAGGATGGTTTTGAGAACAGGAGCCTGGAGCTGAACATATGTTGCTGTCAAGAGTGACATTTTCCCTTTTTCTTGTTCAGTAACTCAGCCATAATAGTATTAAGATATCTTATGAAGGCATTCCTGGTGCTGCCTGCAACCTTTCCCTACTTTCCAATTGGACTGTGCTAGAGTCCAGAGTTGTTATCTTTCTGAGTTGTTCTCCGTGAAATAATGTAGTATATTATTTTTGCAAAGAATGAGATGGACTTTTAAAATATAAGGGTCTATCCAGACAAAGTTAAGCACTTCAGGGCCCCATTTATTTCAAAGGGAGGGAGTCAAGCATGTGCTTAGCTCTCCAACTGAAATCCATGGGAAGTAAAAAGAACTTAACCCTGGGTGGATTGTGGTCATATTGTAATTAGTGATGGTGTCAAAGTTTGGAAACCGGAGAATCAAAATGCCCCCAACCCCAATATGTGCTGAGCCCAAACCCCAACAAAATCTGGGCCTGGCTCATTAACTGTTCACCAGCACCATCATGGGAGTCTGCTACTGCAACTGCTTTCTACTTATCTGGCAATCCCACTGAGTTTTACCTGATGATCTCACTAAATCATCTCATTGAAGTGCCTCTATTTCCCCCTCCCCGGGACCTTGGACACTGCAACAAAAAGTTTACCCATCACTAATTGCACAATCCATAGTGGAGAAAGCATATATTAGGGGTGCTTCTGAAATTTACATCCAAATTTCTCCTCAGATCCTGGAATTCCAAATTATTCTTGTTTCCAAAGTGGAACAAATGCATTAGAAATCTTCCATGCTTCCATGTTCTATTTCTGTACAAAGTACTGTGCATTTGCCATTATTTGCAGTTTCTTCAGTTCATTTGTGTTCCCCCACCCCACTTTTCATTTACTGCTTTGCACAACGTCATGAGGATATGCAATGAGAATGAGCATCCCACTCGATGCAGGCTGTGTCTGCAATGCTGCATGTGGCTAAGGGTTGGATCCATCATCCTTGTTCTATCAGCAGGATATTGCTGGCAGAATGGGATTTCTGCATACATACATACATCTGTATGTATGATATAATACATACGGTAGATTTATTCTACATATTATTTAAATACTTAAGGCTGGCCTGTAAATAAGCACCCCCAAAGTTACTAGATTTCATTTAATGCTTCTTCTTCTCTTTTTTTTTACTAGTCTGCTAAGAAGACAGTAGCCTGCATTACTACGCTGGCCATGGGGGAAGGGAAGCCTTTCAGTTGCTTAGTTAAAACACACACACACACCTTCTATCAAGTGGACTGGCAGAGGAGGTACAGATCACCCCATCTCTCCATCTCCAGCCCACTGCATTTCTGTGCTGTCCTCAGAGGAAGGGACTTCCTTTCCTCCACAGCCAGCATAGAAACCAAGCTGGCTGACAGGGGAGCCACTAGAAAGATCCACCTGGCTCCCTGTAGCTCCACACTCATCCTCCAAATCTTCTCCAGAAGATCCCCCAACACTCCAGAGCAAATTTGGTGGGCACATGGAAGGCTGCAGCGGGGAGAGGTAGAGGACAAGGAAATCCCATTCCACCAGCAGCATCCTTTTACTGGCTGAATCAAGATGCTGGATCCAAGCCAGTATTTATATCAGAACCTGGGTACAAAAGTTGACATTTGCATCTGACACTGTTTATCACACTAAATAAAAGACAACCGATAGACAATCCATCTCTCTGTGTTCATCTCTTTCCAATAAGAGTTGCAGAAAGAAACCCTGCATCAATTATTCTGTTGGGCTCAGTGTCAAGGTAAATTAATAAGCATTTGTGTTCATCCAGAACTGACAGCTTAATTTGTTTATTGGATTTCATATCCTTATCATGTGTATCAAAGCTTACCATATTTTTTAATGAAGTGTTCATTAGTTTTATTCCCTTTTAAGTAACAGATTAACCAGAACACAGTGTTGAGCTTTGACATCCATAGCCCCGCCTGATCCACTGGTGCTTTTAATGCACACCGTTTCCATTGATACAGTGCATTAAAAAATTGACTTTTCCAGCTTATACCTGCCACTTATCCATATATAGCTAAGCTACAGGTTTATCAGTACTACAATCCAGATTTTGACCAAATAAATACAGTAATACCTGATTGCAAGTAACTTGGTTTGAGAGCGTTTTACAAGACAAGCAAATTTTTAAATATTTTTTATTTTATTTTATTTTTTTACTTTATATACAAGCGACATCTTGCAATACAAGTACTGTAGTACGGCTTAAATTAAAAATCTCTGTACAAATTTTTTTGGGGGGATTTCGTTTTGATATAAGAGTGTTTTGGATTACAAGCACGTTTCCGGAACGAATTATGCTCTCAATTCAAGGCATGACTGTATAGCTGGGTTGTCTAACTGCTGCAATGCCACTATACTTACTTAAGTCAATATTTCTAATTTTTAGATTGATTTAAACAGTAAGATCTGGTGATATAATACATACGGTAGATTTATTCTACATATTATTTAAATACTTAAGGTTGGCCTGTAAATAAGCACCCCCAAAGTTACTAGATTTCATTTAATGCTTCTTCTTCTCTTTTTTTTTACTAGTCTGCTAAGAAGACAGTAGCCTGCATTACTACGCTGGCCATGGGGGAAGGGAAGCCTTTCAGTTGCTTAGTTAAAACACACACACACACACACACCTTCTATCAAGTGGACTGGCAGAGGAGGTACAGATCACCCCATCTCTCCATCTCCAGCCCACTGCATTTCTGTGCTGTCCTCAGAGGAAGGGACTTCCTTTCCTCCACAGCCAGCATAGAAACCAAGCTGGCTGACAGGGGAGCCACAGAAAGATCCACCTCTCCTCCATTAGCCTACTCACTTTTGTGGGCAGTATCCAGTGCTGCCCATGCACCAGCAGAACCCATCACTACTGCATTGGGAAGGTAGCAGTTCCTAAAGCAACCCCCAAAACAAGCAAAAATGCTTGTTTCCAGCATAGAGCAGGTCAGCAGAGCTTACAGAAAGGAGCCCTGCTGATTAGCATTCCCAGGGTTACTTTAGGAAGCACTAGCTTCCTGTTGCAGAACATTCCTGTTGCATCACCGCTGTTTCACCAGCGATCAGTCTCACTGGCAAGAGGGCAACGTTGGATACTGCCCCTTGTCACCTATGGTGACCAAGCAACTTGTTAAATAAATACAAGGCAGACTTAAAGGGTAAACTGGAAAAGTCGTAAGTGTATGAAACTAACACAGATCTTCTCAAGGATGACAACTGAACATAGTTCAGATGGAACTGAAGTACCAATGACAGATGCTATGCCACAGCACTGCTGGTGCACCAGGATAAATTATGGCATTGTGCTGCCACTGGGGATATCTAGTCTTATAAGCCAATGTGTCAGCACAAAGAGCAGAGTATATTTGGCCTTGTGCAATGAGAAAGTGATGAAGCCCTAATGGTAGAACCAGTTCGCACCACAGTCTATGAATGAGCCTCTAGGTATTCAGAAGCTTTTTGCTGAAAGGGCTGTAAGGTATCTCTCTGTGGGTGCTTGTAGGAGCTATGACTTTCAGCACTGCTGTCACTACTGTCCCACTGGAAGTGATTGGCTTCTGGCAGAGAAGAACAAGGTTGTTTCTGTGACTTCCCTTCAGTGTTTGGAGTATGCATAGATGTCATTTATTGGACTGGGATACTGGAATGTGTGTGGGTGAGAGGGGGCAATCCAATTTTAATCCTAAAGACATGCACAATTAGGATCAGTTGGTGAGCATATAACAATGAAATGAAGCTGGCATGTACATAACACGCATGCGCGCGCGCGCACACACACACACACACACACACACACCTTGGGCTATGGGCTATAGCTATGCGAGGCTATATGCCTGGGCTATATCTATGGGTGTTGCAGAGAGGCGTGACATGATCTTTATGTCTGAAAACTCACTGCCCCACTATCACAGTGCCACAGTTCAAGGAAGTTGTGCTTTTCCTTGAAACGCTCACAATGCACTTCCTCAATGTTATATGTAATCCCAGCATCCCTTGCTCTCCTCACAGGCAGCTGACTCAGGCTCAACCATTTGAGTGATGAGTGTAAGTATACTAATCTTGTATTAAGCAAGCAAGCATACATTTTAATCAAGTCTGCAATCAGTATCGTATTGAATAAGCAAGCAAAGTGACCGACTTCTATGAAGCAATCTGGTGTGTGCCAACAGGTTATTAATTTCTCTTTCTCCTAATTAGAAAGCAGCTTGCTATGCTTAAATAATGTTAACCATACATATTGCTTATTTGAATACATCTAATATAAAATATAACTCACTCACTCCCCCCCCCTCCATATATATGTATAAAATCTGTCTAGTCCTAGCAGGTCTTAACCCAGAGAAACACTGGGCTGAAATTTGTTGTTGTGCATCCTCATTCATGCGCACACACACACTCTGGGTTCTAGTCCCCACTTGGCCATGAAGCTCACTGGGTGACTTTGGGCCAGTCACAGCCTCTCAACAACTACCTCACAGGGTTGTTGTAAGGATAAAATGGAGAGGATTATGTAAGCCGCCTTGGGTTCCTTGCAGGAAAAAGGCGAGATATAAATATAATAATAATAAATATATATATATATATATAAATTCACACAGATACATAATTTGTGTGTATAGATGTATAATGGCCAATGCGGGTCTAAGGGGGCCTTGAACCAGGGGTGTGGTGCGCACACAGTGGATTTATGCTCTATGCTTTTACTAAAATAGGATATAGCTGCTTGCATAATGGGGAAATTAACTCGTTCAAAGTCCAAAAGCAAAGACTTTATTTTTCGCAGATTTTGTTCTCAAAAACACGCGCATGAACATTTGTTACAAAAGGGGGGAAATGGCTTGTTAGTATACTCACCCTCTAGCACATGGGTCAGTATACTAGTTCCAGTAGACCTAATCGAAGAAAGAAAAAGACAAATATACATTGGAGAAATTAGCACTTGCCAAATAAGGAAGGGAAGGTGGTGCTATGGAAATAGCAGAGCATGGGATTGGAAGGCTATATGACCAAGGACGCTCAGGTGCTAGTGAAAATGGTGGACCACAGGGGGAGAGATGGAGAGATTTAGGAAGAAATAAAAGAAATAGGGCAAGAGCAGCTATCATTACCTGACTTCAGAGGAAGGGGAAGTTGGTTGCAAACAGTTAGAAAAAATGCTGTGGGCACAGACTACTCTCAGGTTGCTTAGCTTTTAGTTCCAAAAAATGGGGTGATAGCCTCAAGTCCTTTAAGGCACGCTTGAATACGAAATTATCAAGAAACATCCAAACTGATTGTTTTCATACATCCAAATGTTGGATTCTGATATTTTTGTCCTTGCAGCAATGATGGGAAGACTGAATGGAGGCTAATCCATTATTAGGAGCCCCCGTGCTTTGGTTAAAAATATATTTGGAGAGCCTGGCCTTGGATGATGATGAGTGAGAAGCTTCCATACTTGTACACTTGGGAAAGGGGCTACATCTTGGGTTTTATAGTATACCGTTTCAAATACACACAGAGTTAATTGTTCTGATAAAATTATCCTCAATTATTAACATATATATAAATAAGGAATATTGTTGTATTTCAGCCATACACACAATTACTTACAGTCTTGGGCCCAGGGCTGGCCATAGCATTAAGCAGAGTGAGGGGACCATTTCAGGCAGCTTATTTGGGGTGTCATAAAAAGGCAGCAAATTGCTGGTTAATTTATTATTGTTGTATTTTTATTGCCAGGGAGAAAGAGAGATGTTTGCGGGGTTTTCTGCCTCAGACACCAAAATAACTTGGCTGGCCTTGACTGGGGCACAGTCACTTTGCTGCTCTGCCTAAGGCACCAAATGTCTTGGACTGGCTCTTCTTGGGTCATTTACAGTTCACTTGTATGTGCAGAAACTCTGGACTCTCTGTATGTTCCCATACCACTATACAGCCAAATTTTCTGTGTAGATAGTTACTTATCCTAGTTGGGGGGGAGAGAAGTATGCCAAGCAGGGCCGGCGCTACCGCTAGGCCAACTAGGCTGTTGCCTAGGGCGCGTAGCAGGAAGAGGGCACAGAACGCTGCGCTCCTCTTCGCTGCTGGCGCGCTCCTGCCTTGCCCGCCCGCCCGCCTCACCGAGAAAGCCAGGTCAGTGCGGGGGATTGCGCCCGGAGTAGTGGTGGGGCCGAGCCTGGGCACCTCCCCCCCACCTTGCCTCGCCTCCACGCCGCCTCCCCCCCACCTTGCCTCGCCTCGCCTCGCCTCTGCGCTGTGTGTGTGTGTGTGTCAGCAAATAAGGGACCACTTTCCCTCCCTACCCCAGCCTCTTTTCTTTTGTTGCCCATGGAATCCGACTTGCTAATTACAGCAAAGGAGGAAAGGCATAGCAATGCAGGCTGCCTCTAACTCCTCTCAGCGCTGTGTGTATGGCAAAGCAAAAGACGAGGCACTTTCCTCGGTGCTAGACAGCTGGGGCTGAGGCGGCTTCGCTCACTACCAGTCACCTCGTCCGGTTTCCCCCCGGATCTGGCCTTTTTTACTCCGATCGGAGCCACTTTGATTTGGAAAAGGGGAGAGCTGGGGGATCGGAGGATTGGAAGTTGCCTTAAAAAGAGGTTGGAAGTGAGCGGGGGTGTGGAGTGGGGGTGGGGATAGAGGCATCGCCTGATACGGGAGTCTCCCCTAAACCGGGGCTGATTCGTGAGCCTCCTCCCCCCTATTATTTATGGGGTGATCCCCCAATATCCCACCCACTCCCACTCTGAAATCAATCGAAATCTCCCCCCACCTCGCCTCACTTCGCCTCCGCGCCGCCTCCCCCCCCACACCTACCTTCTCCGCGCTGTTTCCGGAGCCCCGCCCGCGCTCTGTTTTGGCGGGAGGAAACAGGGCTTAAACAGCCCTGTTGCTCTGGTTTCCCCTGGCCAAAAACAGAGTGCGGGGGTCCCTTTTCGGAGGAGGCGTGGGAAGGTAGGTGGGGGGCGGCAGCGTGCGGGGGGGAGGCGGCGGCGGCAGCAGCAGCGGCGGGAGGTTGCAGAGCAGGGCTGCTTTCCGGAGCCCCCCCCCCACGGCACAAGAGGGGGGTGCTAAATATAATTTAGCCTAGGGCGCCAAACTGCCCTGCACCGGTCCTGATGCCAAGAGCTCCTAGTCTAACTATAGGTTCTTTTCCGCTCTCTCAATCCCATTTGAGGGTCAAATCAGACATTACTTTAAATCCATATCTAGCAGCTACATTTTTTTACTCTAGAATGGGTGCAGGAGGCACAATCCACATACTAAAAGTCCCACTAGCCACCATGCTTGGATCCCTATCTGGATCCCTCCTCCCCCCGCTGTGCCTACTCTACAGTAAAAATGAAGAAAAAGACATACCATAGCTGCTGGATATGGATTTAAAGTAAATGTCTGTTTTGGCCCTGAGAAGCTTCTGGTTACATCGTGAGAAAGAACTGAGAAAGATCAAGGGAGTTAAGTGGCGGTTCTCTTTCAATAACTGACTGAGAACTAATATGTTCTTTCTGAAAGCAGAGAATATGGAAAATACCAAGGGACCCGCAAGGGACACAGGTAGTCTCTGGGGAGCACAACTACAGCAAATCAAAACACATAAACAAAGGTATCCTTATTGGTCCATCCACGAGAAAAAAATCCAAAATCCACAGTTGTGTAATACCTTTATTAGGACCAACCAAAATATGCAAGCTTTTGAGATCCCCAGAACTCTTCATCAGGCAAAACTGCAGGGGATAGGTAAAGAAACAAAGTCCAAAACACTGGCCAGGTGTTATGGCCATGAGGTCTACAGTATTGATAGACCCACTCTCAAAAGGGAGATTGGCAATCTTAACGTGCTGGGTGTTGCAGCAGGTATCAGATTACACCTAGCAATGCACTTTGAAAAGCAGTAGCAATAGCAGATATCCATTTCTGAAAACACAAAGGCTGCCTGTTACTTTGATCTTCATCTTGCCTTGGGTGAAACACACAGGCTGGTCAGGTGGCACAGAGCTGTAGTCGTGCTGTCCTGCCCAGAGACTACCAGTGCAGAGAAACATGACAGTCTTAGATTAACAAAGCTGGAGATTAATTTTAGGTGATGCACTAGGTAACTGCCCAGAGAGCTTCAGCTATTGGGCAGTATAGAAAACTAATAAATCAAATGTGAGGCCAAATTTTACTTAGTGGTTGGAGAAAATCAAAAGTTTTACTTAGTGGTTGGAGAAAATCAAAAGTTACTCATTAGAGAAGCCCATGAAGAATACAAGCATCAATTGCTATTAGTCATGACCAGTACCAGCTCCAGGTTTCAGAGGTCCTTGAACAAGACACCCCTAATAAGCTCTCAGTGAGTCTACCTTCTCACCACTGTTATTGCTATTGCTCCTCATCCTCATTCTGATCATTTCAGAGAGCCAGTGAGCAAGAACACAGTGGCCTCTACTGCTCCTCCTTCTCCGAACTTCCATTGTCTGGGCCAGAGCGAGAGGCAGGTGAACAAGCTGGTTGCAATGGTGAAGAGGAGGAGCAAGTCCAGGGGGCTCTTGTCAGTGGGCCCCTGATGGGGTGTGAACCCTCAGCAGGTCCCCAACCACCATGCTTACCTTTGACTTGCTCATGACATAGTGATGATAAATGCCAGGCACCTCTGGTTGGCCAGTCTTGGAGACAGGGTTGGATGGTCTGATCCAGCCTAGGCCATGCTTATTTTCTTTTGATCAGAACTGGAATGTGCATGTTTTTAAAGCTCTTCCTCTAACCTACTAATGTCAAAAAACTCTTTGTTTGTAAAGCTTTTGAAAATCTCAATTTCCTCCCAAACAAACCTTCTAAGATTCTTTAAAGCAAATTGTCAAAGCAACACGTTTCTTTGTTTTAGAGACTCTTCTATAAAGAGATAATTGGGGAGGGGAGGGGGTTGAAGTGAAGAAGAATGACTTAGTCTTGCAGGAGTCTGCTGGCGGGTCTAATTTTAAATAATTGTCAATAACAATAAGGCGTCATCATGTGTGCCAGCTGCCTTTTAGAAAATACATGAATATTGGTTGTTTTCACAGGGGGGGAAATTAGGTTTATTGTTTTTATGCCACCAGTCAGAATCATATTATAATGAAAATAAATGAGGTCCCTGTCCTAATGACCTGCTAAAACATTTGCAGATGGCCATTATATGTTTGCAGGTGTAACCAACATGTGTGTGTTTCCTTAAGAATTATGGAGTAGAGGACAGCTGTGCACATGCTCAGTAGAAAACTGAAGCGTGGGGCAACCAACATTATGGGTAGGGAGTGAGGAGTAAAAAGGAAAGTAGACTGTACCCTCAGTGTAGTTAGCGGTTGGTGGCTAAAGGTGAAGCTGTGCCCTCCCAATTCCTTTCTGTAAGGCCCCCTGAACCCTGCAAGAGGGTTGGTAATTGGATCCTTCTCAACTTCAAAAATTAATGTGTTGAAGATCTGGCATATTATAAGAGTTTGTTCTGGTTATGTTCCTTTTGTGTTCTAAAGGGCTTGAAACTTTCCTTTCTGTGTGAAAAGGACTGGCAGTCATTTTTTGTAAGAAGATTGCTCTGGAGAAGCTGTGAGTGAAGCAAAGCTACAACTTGTCTTCATAAAGCAGCAGAGAAAGTTGCAAAAGGAAGGGAGTGTTAGGTTTTGCATAGGCAGAACGAGATTACCACCTGACATCGGGATTATCACCTGACCTGGTGGGTGTTACTTGAGTTCAAGTATACAAGGCCTTTGGTCAGGAGACATAGTCTCGAGGTGACATGACTCAGCAGCCTTGAACAGATTTGGGGTAAACATGTTGATGAGTAGGTTGTGCAACTGGGTGAGTAATATCCTATTCATAGATGCAGGGTCTGGGGTATATAAGCTAGCACACTTGCTTGCTTCCGTCATTCCTCTTCATCTCTCTCTGCTGCTTGTTCGTCTCAGCACGACATGTGGATTGTTCTGGACTTCTAGCCTTACCACTGGGGTATAGGACTTGAGTCTGCTATGATGTAGTGAGTAGAGATGCATTGATTGCCTTAATCCCATGTAATTGGGTCTTACAAATAAACTCTTTAATCTTTATTAACTGCTGTTATCTCCTCCTTCCGCTTGCGTGACTGGGACTGAGGGTCATTGGCTAGGGGAGCTTTTGAACCCGGGTCAGTCCAACTCTCACATCGGTTATGGGCCCAGATAAGGATCAGATAACGATCTGATGGTTATCTCAGATGGGCAGATAAGCCACAGAGACGCAGTTCGGAAAAATTCAGCAGTTATAGAGTTAAGAGAAATTGTTTACTATTTGTAAGAACGGTTTGTAAACAAACCGGGGAAGGCGATGCAGTGTTGCTAAAGCTGGAGCTGATAACAGCGGCTTGGAATGCAGCACAACTGAAAAATGCTGAAACAGAGAGACGGAGGATTTTTCGTTTTGAAAGCAGCTGAAACGGAGGTGCCAGGCTTGGCAAAATCCAAGGCTACAGACTGTGAAAAGAGGTTCGGGCAGCTACTAGGCTGAACAGTCAACAACGCTGGACACAAGGATTTCGTTTCCACAGCTTGCTGGAGTGTTTGTCAAGGAGCTGTATCGGGCAAAGAAATAATCTTCAGGAGGCTGTGTGTCAACTCATTTGAGTCAAGGCTACAAGCAGGAGGATCATATTTCTATTACAGTTTTCTTCACACAGCAGCGGATCAGCTATCTTTTGCATTGTATCAACAAGTGGCTTGGATTACAAATGCGTGGATTACGTCTGACGTGGGTAAAGCGTCTGGAGCGTCATGTCGCAGCAAAGCAAGGTCACGTGTGACAAACGTATCTCGGGAAACCTGATACTACAGCGGAGGCTGTATCAAACCAGCGGAGGCGTGGTTTTGAAACAACAGAGAAAAGCAGCGCGGCAGTTTTGAACAGAGAAAGCTGTGCTTAAAATGAGAAGCTGTTCTTCATTTTCTTCATGTGGGATCACAGAAGAAAGGAGCTTGAAATCAGCAGGGGTGCTGCTGATGGAAAAACCTTTGTTTAACCCAGGACATAACAAAATGGACATTATTTTGTTGTGAGCAGAAACAGTGGATTGTTTAAACGAAGCTTTCTGTGTTGGACATAAATAAACAGGAAGAGGACTATGCAAATGGTCAAGAGTTTAACAGTCATGCTTTTGAAACTGTATTTCTTGAAAGTTGGATAACTTGGACTCAAGAAAGTGTAATGTATGCTCTTGAAATGTCAGAAAATGTACTGAATGTATATATGACTTGAGTATATTGTGAATTTTCTGTAGCAAAATGTAAAATGCTGAATAATTAGTAGGTATGTTTATATGGCAAAGCTAAGAGATGGATTATTTCTTTTATATTGTAATGATGTAATAAAGAAAAGGAGAGTTGTACTGCTGCAACTATAAACAAGTTAAATGCTTATATGTATGACATATACATGCATGCATATCACATGATTGTTTGGTCATTTAGATTCACAGGCTTGTGAAAGAAAATGCAAACTGTGTTGTGGGGAAAGCATTTGGAAAATTGTAATTTTCACATGAAAAGAATTTTGTGCACATAAACAAGGGATGCTAGCTTCAACAGGTAAACTGGTAGGCAAGCTGAAAAACCAGTTCATTTCATTTAAATTTGTTCTTGGTGATCTTGTGGATACTCTGATGGTCTTTAGAGGAAAAGCACGTTATTTCATGATGTCAATTGATCAATACACGAGGTACAGGTTGTGTACATGTTAGATAGAAAGCTGGAGTATTGAACAAAGTCAAGGTGTTTTGTGCTTGGATGGGAAACAAGCATATTACCCATGTTACCTATTTTCTTTTCAGATATGGGGAAGTTCAATTCAGTGCATGTTTTGATGACTTTCTAACAGGATGTGATATTGAACACATGGATTGTGTGGAAGAGTAAACAAACACTCAGAAGAGGTGATAATAATTTGGATAATGAGGTTTGGGTAGAAGCTCTTAAATGTTTTGATTATGTACATGATAGAAGTTTTAGTTCTGTGTATTGAACTGTACACCTTATAGAAAGTAGTGTAGAAGGAAGAATCTTCTGGAGAAACATTTCAGGATCTTGGATCTGATATGTAGGTACATACACCTCAAAGTTAGAAGAAATCTGTAAGGGAGCTTACATGAGATTTTTCTAGAAATGAGAATATTGTGTTTCACATGAACAACACTTGGATAGTGAGATTATCTAGAAGTGTTTGGTATAATGCTAAATGAAAAAGTGAGATCATTTTTCAAAATTAATTCTGTTAATGCAGGGGATGCATCAAGTTCAGAGTCAGAATAGAAAAGCATTTGCTGAAAGACAGTCAGGTAAATTTGACAAACTCTGATACACATTTGGTTTGGTGGAGACTAAACAAATGATTGTTCATCATTGGTGCAAATTTATTGGAACAGGAACCTGATAACTGATGAGGTAAGGAACAGGTGAGTCAAACAACCTGTGAGATATCAGGATGAATTTGCAGGGAAAAGCCATTTGAAACTTCAAAATTTCAAAGAGGTGAAAAATTGTCTGTTAAGGAAGCTGAACCATAGCTTCAGGCTATGCAAGCTGAGTTGAATTCTTTGGATAAAGAACAAAACATGGAAGCTGGGGAAACAAACAGCAGTCCATGGAACTCATTGTTACCAGATAGATTTTTAGGTGAAAACTAACCAGATTGGAAAAGGTTATATGACAAATAGCAAGATTGGTTGCTTGTGATTTTTGCTCAAGTTAAAAGGAGCAGGATAAATCATGAGATGAGTGCAACAACAATTTGCTTTGGAAACAGTTAGACTGATGTTTAAAAAATGTGGAGAAGATGTAAGAATATTTCACAGTTGAAATATTGGAACATAAGCATTTTAAATGAGAGGAAGTCTTTGGAAAACTGTCTGTGAGAATTTTCTGTAGGAAAGCTAGAAATCAGCTGGAGGCTGGAATTCTGTTTTGAACTCAAACATTGCTGAATTGTGATTTGCACAGAGAGACAGATCAATGTTTGTTTGTTAAACAGGAGAACAGGGACATAGACTGTATGTACTTTGTTTTGATGGATGATCTATTGTTTTTTTCTGGACAGATAAAAGCAATATGATATAATTGATCCAGGGTTTGGAATTTCATTGAAATGAAACTGCTTGGTGGTGGATCAACTGTTTATTTGTAAATAGAAGTTGAGGGAGAACCAAGAGGGCAGTATCTTACTGCAACAAACCAGAGAAATATCATGGATGTGATTGAGAATTTTGGAGATAGTTAACTCAGTGAGAGACTCCAAATAATTGAGGATTTTCAAGCACATGCTGATGGAAAAGCAGTTTGAATGCTACACAGAAGCATTGGGCTGTTGAGCTTTACTGTACAAGCAACAAGGCCAGGTATTGCTGTCAGTGTGATAGGCAGACTGTTAGACCAACAGGACATGCTTGGAGAGCTCTGAAAAGGAGTTGAGTGTTATCTGGAGGGAACATCACACTTCAGACTAAGATTTACAAGTCAGAGCACAGGTGGCTTACAGATTCACAGAAATGCCAGTTGTGGTTGTGATAGTAAGAACAACAAGAACACACCTGAAGTTTGTTATTTTTATAATCATACTTTGTTTGATTGATTTTGTAGAAACAATCATTTAAAAGTTAGAGTTCAACTGAAATTGAACTGAATACATTGTATTATGTATTGTGCTATTATGCTATTGTAAAGCTTGAATAGTGAATGCATTTGTTTAAATAGTTTAAATTGTAAAAAATGTTTAAATGATGCTGGGATTGATGTGAAAAACCTATTACAGTTTTTTCAGGAAACCAAGGCAGGATTGCTATGCTGCAGGCAGATAGCAATACACAACGTTTTGGGTTTGCAAATAAAACTGTGTCATAAGGAGGGATACATCAGAAGTGATTTGATGGTGGTTCAAATTTTCTGGCAGGTAAAGTCATTCCTGCAAAAGTTTTTTTTATCAAAATCCATAGATGAAGGAACAGCATCAGATGTCAACAACGCTGTTGCTGTTGTATGAGGTAAATAACCACGTTCTGCGCAAATGCAAAAGCAGGGGGATGTTAGGTTTTGCATAGGCAGAACGAGATTACCACCTGACATCGGGATTATCACCTGACCTGGTGGGTGTTACTTGAGTTCAAGTATACAAGGCCTTTGGTCAGGAGACATAGTCTCGAGGTGACATGACTCAGCAGCCTTGAACAGATTTGGGGTAAACATGTTGATGAGTAGGTTGTGCAACTGAGTGAGTAATATCCTATTCATAGATGCAGGGTCTGGGGTATATAAGCTAGCACACTTGCTTGCTTCCGTCATTCCTCTTCATCTCTCTCTGCTGCTTGTTCGTCTCAGCACAACATGTGGATTGTTCTGGACTTCTAGCCTTACCACTGGGGTATAGGACTTGAGTCTGCTATGATGTAGTGAGTAGAGATGCATTGATTGCCTTAATCCCATGTAATTGGGTCTTACAAATAAACTCTTTAATCTTTATTAACTGCTGTTATCTCCTCCTTCCGCTTGCGTGACTGGGACTGAGGGTCATTGGCTAGGGGAGCTTTTGAACCCGGGTCAGTCCAACTCTCACAGGGAGAACTGCAAAGGAAAGACTGGCTTAAGTGTACACTATTTAAAATTTTGTTTTGGGCTTATTTGGACTTATTATACGCGATGGTGTTTAAATTTGAAGCTATACACAATTAAATCAGATATTTGCATAGATTCCTTTGCAGTGAGTCCCTCCAGAGACCTTGTATTAAAATCCTTGGTTTAGAATACAGAAAAAGCAGATTGGTAAAGAGAAAGTATTGCTCAGGCATATAGTATAAATATCAAACAATTTTATTCTCCTGTCTAATTTTAAGTTTAAAAATAATTTTAATGCTTAGAAAGAGAGGAAATGAGGCCAAATATCAGGTAAAATATAAACGACCGAAATAAGGACACAGATATTTGTGACAATATAAAGTCATAATGTTGTTATTTATTTATTGTTACATTTATATCCTGCCTTTCCACCAAGGAGCCCAGCCAAGGTGATATACATGATCCTCCTCCTCTCTATTTTATCCTCACAACAACCCTGTGAGGTAGGTTAGGCTTAGAGTCAGTGACTGGACCAAAGTCACCCAGTGAATTTCATGGCCAAGAGGGGACTAGAACCCAGGTCCCTCGGGTCCCAGTCCAACACTCTAACCACTACAGCACACTGACTCTCAGTGTTTCATCTCTCAGGGTTTCATCTTATGTGGTATGAAACAGCAGCATGTCATATGTTTTGTGCCATAACTCTGAAATGAACCTTTTTGCAACAGGACAAGAAGAGGAAGATATGATAATGTGCAACAAAAGGGAGGCTGGTTCCACACTGACTTCTACTCCAGCTTGCCTGAGCGTGGAAAGCTAAGCAGGATCAGGGCTGGTTATTACTTGGATGGGAGACCCCTCCTCTAGTTTCCTGCATTGAGCAGGGGGTTGGACTCGATAGCCTTGTAGGCTCCTTCCAGCTCTATGATCTATGAATCTACTACATTACCATTTTCCCCCCCCAAAGGTAGCTGCCTGCCACACTCAAAAAGGCGTTGCATTGAAGAAGTAGCACTGAAAAATCCACAATATCTTCCATAATATGCCACAGTGATTGATGAAGACATAGGTGTGCCACTGCATCACATAGAGCACAACTGAATCCTGAATCCAATCAAATAAATAAGGTCCAATCAGTCTTAATCTCTGATGTCCCTGAAGTCCCCAACAGCTGTTTGTGTGAGGAGGTAGCACATTCTTTGCATTTCTAATAAAAAGATCTTGAGCTGTGAAAAAAAAACCTCTGGCTGAGACCTTGGAGGGCTTCCGCAACTAGCAGGCAGCATCATGTATTTCATAGGAGATAGGCATGGAAGTTCTAGAGACAAATATATAGAATTTGTATTGTACAGTAACTAGATCAGTCATCAGCGTTATGCAAATACTGAGAAGGAAGCATCAATGCAGCTTCTGCAGTAGCAATGGTTGAGCTCCCCTTGACTCATTTTAGAATTGGTCTTGGAAAACAGCTATTTTTCTGATCCCAGTCCCAAAATTAGGAGTACAATGGGGTCCAAAATGCCTGACCCAAAATCATCCTCTGCAGACCCTGCAAGCCCCTGTGTCCTGCCCAGTCACCTCCTTCCATTCCAGCAGGAAGATGACAGCAACAAAAAAAGAAACAAACAAAAAACCACTGGAGGCCTCCATTTCTCTCTTGCACCCAGCATCCCTAGTTTGCAAGACATTTTGAGATCCTGATGGCCAAAAAGCAGGCTATACATCCTGCACATGCTGCTGAGCCAACATCCACCTAAGTACTCGAGTGCCATTGGAAAATTACATTTCCCATGCCCCTGATTCCTGGGTTGCTCCTATTGCAATGGCCACCCCAGGGGGGGAGGGAGGCACATGTGTAGCCGTAGACTAAATCCAAGCTGAAGTAGAACTTCATGGGGAAATTTGTAATGCGGGCAAGCATTAGAAGCTGGACACGTTGATATTTTGAGCCACATTAGGGGTTTTTTTTGTTTTTTGTTTGGTAACGATACTACCTCTGCAAAGATAAAATTGTCCATTTGTTTCATCACTGCACCATCAAGATTTTATGAACTTCTAACAGTGGAGCAGGTCATAGAATATAGTAGAATTAATTGCTGAGAGTAATAGACTACACATCTAATGCTGCGAGAACCAAATATTAAGCCAAGCACAACTTGAACCTAAAATATAAAATGTAATCAAGATATGAAAATAATGTTTTGTTTTGATTTGGTTTTTTTTATGTATGACTAAAAGTCTACCAGGCAGATTGGTAGAATCACAGTCTATTCAGTCAGTGGAATAAGCTCCGGTGCTCTTGCTGAATTTGCTCTAAATAAAGAACGTTATTGTCCTAAATGAAATGTATACATCAATATGCATGAGTTAATTTGAATCCTATATTAAACATAAATTCAGTACTCAATTACAAAGAATAAATAATAGTATCATTTTGCATATATTGTCGACATAACTAATTTGTCACCTTCTGAGAATTTGCAATAAGATTACTATCAAGGCCTTTAGCTTCATTTAATATTTACTGTTCCTTGGCCCTTTCTGAATTGAAGGGATGCTGAATGCATTTCAGCATCGTCAGAACTTTTATGTAGGGTTCGTAGGGATGTATGAGAATTTTGTTTCTGTGTTCAAATCATGCAAACCTGTCCTGTTCACAATCCCAAATGCAAACGCAGGCAGGCCGCAGGAGCGCTTTTTTCAAGAAATGCTTGCAAATTGCTGAAATTGCAGTCGCATTATAAAAATGCTTTTATTTTATTTATTTTTAAAATTCACACTTTAAAATGTGCATTTTAAAAAAAATACACATTTTTACACACTAGCCAATAGGGGGAAAGTGCACTTTTTTAAAAAAAGAAGCACTGAAAACAGCACTTTTTCTGTTCAAAATGCAAACTTTTCCCATTTGAACGAAGTTGAAAATGAAAACAGGAGCAAGCCAAAACAAGCCTCAAAAGGATTTTCAGAAAAATTAGGTGAGCAGTGAGCTCGAAAAAGGCAGGTTGTCCCATCCCCAGGTTATTGGGGACAGCACCAAAGAACCAGGGCCGGCGCTACCACTAGGCCAACTAGGCAGCTGCCTAGGGCGCGTGGCTGAAGGGGGCGCACTCCGCTCCTGCCGGCCGACTCTTCCTCTCCGCCACCGGGACTGCTGGGCGACACGCTGGATATGTCGGCAAGGCGGCCGGGCGAGACAGCGGCGGAGACGCCACCAGTCACATCAGGTCAGCGCGGGGGATTGCGGGCAGGCTCGGTGTTGCGCTCAGCTTTCCTCGGCGGGGGGGGCGCCTCCGCCCGCCGTCATGAGCCAGGGCGCCTCCGCCCGCTTCTCCTCCAGCTTGCCGCCCCGCCTGCTCTCCCGCAAGGCTGCCTGCTGTAGCAGATGCTCCGCCAGGCCCAGCGCTCGCCATTTAAGCTTCTGTTCCCGGGCAGGCGCAGGCTGCGCAGCCGACAGCGGGGCGGGGAGGAAGGCGGAGGCTCCGTCCCTTCCTCCCCGGCGCCTCCCGCGGGGGATGCCCAAGCGGGGTCCTCGGTGGGTGCAGGGCAGGTGGCGAGGCCGGGCCCGAGCCCGGCTAGAGGAGGAGGGGAGGGGGCAGCCGCCTCCGCCTCGGGACTCTGTCTGCAGGGGGCGGTGCTGCCACCGCCTCGCCTCGCCTCACCTCCAGAGCGCACGCCGCGGCTGCCCGGCTCCGTGAGTAGCGTTCGCGCTCTGCCTCGGGGGTCTCGTCTCGCGCGGCCTCCGATACTCATGCTGAGGGCATCCGATCCGATCCGGGCCCCAGCACCAGAGCGCTCACGGCCCAGCCCGAGGGGGTGGACCCCCGCGGGCTGCGGCATGGAGGAGGAGGCGGCATCGCATGGCCCAGTGCCCGGCCGGGCATCCTGGACGGGCTGTGCTGAGCGCGCTGCTGCTGGCCAAGATGCTGCTGCTGCTGCTCCAGGTTTGCAGAGGGCTGCTGGCCGTGGGGGGGGGGCGCTGGGCGAGCAGGCATTTTAGGCCCACCCACCCCACCCGAGGGGGGGCGCTAAATACCTGACTTGGCCTAGGGCACCAAACGGCCTTGCACCGGTCCTGCAAAGAACAATAACCATGCAGTCCTATACTCAGAAGTAAACCCTACTGAATTCAGTAGGACTTACTCCCTCTCAGGTAAATGAGTATAGAATTACAGCCTGGCAGAGCTAGTCTAAGGTGAGTGGGTAGGGGGAGATTTTTTGGGGGAGAAAACAATGCTTCCTAAGGCTTGCCAGGTCACTCCAGTCAGGACGTAAGGTGGACAGTATTCATTGACACTAATGGGAGGGAATGTAAATATCCCAGCTCTAGAGCCAGTGTACTTTTTCAGCCTTTTTTTTGCAGGGGAAGGGGTGTCAGAGAAATGAAGGAGCTTTGGATCCAAGGCCTCCCCAACATGCCCCCAAAAGCCCCTGGAAGGCACTGTTTTTAGCCCCAATGCCTGAAGAGTACTATGGGCAGTACAGCGATGGTGGTGGAGCTTTCTACTGCAGCACTGGGGAGGCCTCTACCCATGGACCTTCCTCTCCACCAGCAGAGAGGGACATCTGCAGCATCCAACCACGGCCACCCTCCCAGAGAGCACAGGGTTGCTCCCTCCATCTGCTAGCAATATACTATTATTTATTCATGCTGAAACAGATTTGTCTTTAGTCAATCTTTAGTGTGACCGTTTTGGAAATGTGAGCTGTTAAATATTTTTATATTTGCCAGTGTTGAGTACTTTTCCATGACTTAAAAGGTGTGTGTGTGTGTGTGTTTAATGTAAATATTTAAATGGGGAGCGAAGTTCCAGAAGATGCTCAGGCTCAGTACGGAACCCAAATATGAAGCCAGAAGATGCTTAAATTGTCACGGTGACTATCTGAGACTAACCCAGCAATCCTATACTAGAGGACAGGGCAGATCTGCAGTAGAACCAATGCCAGATCCAGAATTCCAATGCCTCACTCACAGTGGCCAGGTTGTGAGGTGTTGGTGGGATTTTCTCACTTTCTCCTTTCCAATTGAAGGGGAAGTGCCCGTGCCAACTCCAAGCTGGCAGAGGTGAGGGGCCTGATCCATGGGTTTGTTGCACTAGCTAGTGGGCTTTGGATCCACAGGATCCAAGACTGCCCCAACACAATCCTGGAATGCCACCATGTTGGGGCCTACCATCAGTGGCAGGGCTCCTATGTCCACTGAGCTTTACAGACATCTTGGGGGCCTCTGTGACAGATGTGCCACCCCACTGATGAAGAAGCACTCCTAGCCCATCCTAACCCTCCTCAGCCAGCCTTTGACTAGGGTTTGGATTGTTCTGTATGGCTACAATTCTACACAGAGTTGCCTGAAAGCAAGTCCTATTACACTGTCAGGTTTCACTATGAAGCTAAATGTATGTTTGTTTGTTTGTTTATTTTTATAGTTAACTATCCTCTCGCTGAAGGCTCAGGATATGAAACAACATTTTAAAAAACACTGATAAGTAAAAAGTAGGAGAAAGGAGAAATTAATCTAAGAGTCTAAAAATCATTAGACTTTGTGTGGCCAAAACACAATAGGCTGCTGACATGTCATCTATATATATAAAAGAAGAAGTCCTGACTGACTGACGACTGATCATCACGCCCAGCTCAAACCGTTTAATGTAGGAACGTTAAATTTAGAAGGAACATTGTTTTTATGATGTAGGCACCCACTAAGGAAGGATTTTTGGAAATTCCATCTCTAAGGGGGTGAAAAAGGGGGGAGATTTTTTAAATGACTGACTGACTGCTGTGTCAGTCAGCAGTCCATCCGGAACATTAAAAATATGTTGTTATTGCAGGGATGTAACCGCTCGCCTCACGCGGGCGTAGCAGGCCGAAATTGGCCCCGCTCACATCCGTGCAGGGCTCGCGCGGGCCTACCTTTTTCCAGCGGCGAGCCGCCCGTGCCACCAGTGCTGGTCCCGTCGCGTCACATCTGGCCCCAGAAGTGACACGAAGGGACCCTGCGCAGGCGCGCTAGACCCCCCCGCGCGACATATTGCACCTATGCAGGGTGCTGTCGCGTCACTTCCGGGGCTGGATGTGACGGGACGGGACCAGCGCCGGTGGCTCAAGTGGCACGGAGAACTGCTCTGCGCCGCTCAGAAGATCGAGGCGGGGGGTCCGCCCCCGCGGAGAGGCAAGGCAGCGGAGAGGCAAGCCCCCCCACAGGTTTGTGAACACCGCTGATTATTAGTCTGTTTACAATTTATTTATATATATAAAAGAAGAAGTCCTGACTGACTGGGTCTGGGATAATTTGTCTGTGGGGAAAACACTCTTTTAAAATACTATTATTGTTTATTGTGGTGTTTACGCCGGGTAGACATTGTGTACCTTTCTCACTGCCCCCGAATAGAATTTATTAACTCCCTATCTCTTTTTCTCTCTGCTTCAAGCTTTCTCATTTCCATCTCTCTCTTTCCTCCTTTTCTGCCTCAAGCTCCATTTTCCTAAATTCTAATTTGTTTTCTGTTTCTGGCCAGGGGGAGTCGGTGTTCATACCACGAATACCTCTTATACCTTCAGAATATCCATTTGAATTCAAAAGACTTCAGTTCCCCCTAAAGGTTTGTTTCGCCATGACCATCAACAAGTCATAGGGGCAGACTTTGCAGGTAGCAGGGATTGACCTAAGGGAAGACTGCTTCTCATATGGGCAGTTTTACGTGGCCTATTCCAGAGTGAGCTCAACTAACTCTCTGGTCATCCTTGCACCTGAAGGGAGAACCACTAATGTAGTTTACAAAGAAGTACTGAAATAGGTTTTTTTTTGTAAAGTGCAGATGCCAAATAAGTAATTTTTAAATTTTTGGTCTGTCTCATTTTCTGTTTCTAATAACACCACGAAAAAATTCATAGACGCATATGAATGGAACAACTATCTTTGATTTGTAGCCAATACGCCCCGACTAATGTCTGCAATAAACATTGCTTATTACATTAAGACATCAACCTGTAAATTATATTTCGTCCAGTTTGGACAAAAAACTCATGTTTCTTTTAAAAACAATTGTACCAACTCCTAAAATCCACACGAGCGAAGCGGCAGGCAACAGCTAGTCTTCTATAAATTAGTCTTTTGCAAAAATTGATTACTTCATAGAAGGTGATGTGTCAGCAGCAGCATACTATATTTTGGCTGTAAAAAGATGAATGTTTTTGAGACTCTTCGTTTAATCCCTCCTTAATCCAGTCCATTAAAGAAACGGAAGCAGGTTTGGGGTCAGGTCCATGATGGATGAACAGCGCCCACGAGGATTCTTTCGCTAAGCTAATGGAGGCGCACAGCCCTTGAGGTTAGTTATGCAGATTTACAGAATTTCAGTCTTTATTCTGGAGGGCTGCATTTCATGAAGGTGGTTTCATGGCCTGAGGAAAACATTGCAGCACTTAAGAAAAAAATATCCCCACAGATCAGTAAGAAATATTAATAGTCATAAACTTCAGGGTACAGTTAATAAAAAGCCCTTTGTCCTTTTCAGTGGTTTTACTGTACAGTAAACAAGCATACACTTTTCCTGCCCTCTCTCACACACAAATGAATTTGATAGACAATTTATGTAGTCTTCTAATCAAACTGTACGGGTTACATACAGACTTGTCTTCCATTTGCAAAGGGAACCGGGAACTAGTGGAGGCTCCCTGCTGGAGGAAGGGCACAAGGTGGCAATTTTCGCTGATTTCCTCTTCTTCTGCAGCCCCCAGCACCATCTCCCATGCTGTTCCAGAGCGGGGGCCCTAACCCCCTATAGAAGCTTTTTAGGGGGCACAGAGAGCTGCAGAGGGAAGGAGGAATGGCCCATGCCACCCACTTCCTCAGCTCCACTGAGTCTGAACCCAACCAATGTGCATGCAACAGCCACGTCTGCACATGCATTCCCCCAGTGAGCTACTCACAGATCAGATGTTTACTGGAAACTTATGAGGCAGTACCTCCAGCCTGTTGCTCTCATCCCAAACAGCTGATTGGCACTACTGTGAATGCCTGATTAGGATTATATGCTTGCATCCATTACAGTTGGTCGATGGGGCTGAAAAATTATTCATGTGTACAACACCTGTTTGTGTGCATAATTCCTCATCCAGCCAGATAAACATTTGCAGAGCTTGGGTCCATGTATGTATGTCCCCTAGCTGGACTGAGGCAGAAGGCCTTCTTAGTTTACACAGGTCACATTTATGAACCCTTCTATTCAATCCATTAGCGGGGTGTATCGTGGGCTCCTATACACATTACGCGGCTCTACCCTTGGGTTGCTCTACCAAGAGGCAATCATTGCTTGAGGCAGCAGTTCTGCTGTAAGTAAAACTGGAAGGAAAACTCGGGCCATGACAAATGGCAAGCATGCAACATTTAAAAAGGGGGGGGGAGTGATTTATGCCAGGAAAATGCTGTGTAAAATATAAAGTGTGTGTACATGGTCTTGGTCCAATAAATACAATTACAGCAGTGTTTATGTTTAGAAAAAAGGAAAATGCAAATAACTAGATAAAGATCCCCTGCCTACCATGGAACCAGTCCAGCTCTGGCAGAAATCTATCCCTTTCCATTCACTTCAGTGGACATTTAATCAGATCCAGGCACTAGCAGGGCATTGCCAATATTTATTTATTTATTTATTTACAGCATCTTTATCCCACTGTTCAGCCAGAAAAGGCTCCTGGAGTGGCTTAGAAAGATTAATACTAGATGGTCCCTGCCCTCTGGCTTACAATCTAAAAGACATGACACAAAAGGAAAAGAGATTGGGAGGGAGAAGGAAGAAAGCAACACTCAGGCACCAGTTCTTAGTTACAAGGTTCTTATAAAAAAAATTCTTTTCTTTTTTTTCTGGCAGGGAAGGGCAAAACAAGCTCCCTGAAGCTGTTCCTTCTTCGGCCAATATACGGGGCCAGGTTGGTCTCCCCCTTGCCATGATGTTAATCCTGGGAGGCATGGGGTGCAGGCCCTTGGTTCTCTGGCCGATGGATGCCAGAGTCTGCCATCCCAGGGAATATAAGCCCAGACACTAAATCACATCATACACAATGAGGCCTCTAATGACATGAGAGTATAAATAGACAAAGAGTAAAAATTCAAAAGAGAAAATGGTGTCTCCCTGAGATTTTATCATTTCAAAAAATGCTAGTTTAAAATGGGCTGTATCCTCCAAATATTGTAAATGGAGCACCAGGGGGGGGAAATGTTACGGCACAATCCTATGCATGTTTAGACAGAAAAAAAGGCCTACAACTCCCAGCATGCCCCAGCCCCTGGGGTATGCTGGGAGTTGTAGGCTTTTTTTCCTGTCTAAACATGTATAGGATTGTGCCTGTACAGGTTCTGCAGCGCCAACCATACCCAAGCAACAGCTCCTCCTCCATCCCAGTAAGCCCATGCAGGGGAGAAACCTGTGGATGATGGACCACAGAGGGCACCTTAGCCAGAGCCTCCTCAAACCTCCACTGCACCTCCAGTCATCTGTTAAGCCAGTGGACAGGACAGGAGCCCCACTTGTCACCATGCACCCAAAGTGAGAAAACCAACCAAAACCATGGAGATTTGAAACTGAGATTTAAGCTAACAATTTCTATAACTCATTATCGTCTCCGCAAAGGCTGCAGCAAGTCTCTCTGATTGCAAAATCCTTTTATTTGTAGATCTCCAATGCTTTGTAGAGACTAATTGGCACTAATTAGTGTGATCCTTTTATCTCATTCCAACCAAGGATCCTATCATCTTTCCTTTCCATCAGTACTGTAAGGAAAGGGCCCAATTCAGCTAGATTTGTCTTAGGGGCCATTTTTAAAATTATTACTATGGGAGTGATTGCAATTCATTTCAATAGAGTTACTACATTTTTAAGGGCTCCCGATTAAATTATTGGGTAAATAGAAACAGTATTTTCAGCAGCATCTCCCCCTTGCTGAATACATTGGAAATTATTGATCCATATTGGCATTTCAGACTGCTGCTTCCAGAAACACTGCCCTCTTCTTGACATTTAGCTCTCTGGGGATTCTGGGATATTGAGCATCCAGTCTAACCCAATGAATTGCTAGGATTCTGCTTCTGCGAGCTCAAACCTTTCCTATAGTTTCCTCGTGTGCCTTACTCTGTACCAGGGGTGGGCAACTTGTGACCCTCCAGATGTTTTGGCCTACAGTTCTATCCTATCAGTTCTATCCTATCCTAGAACTCCTATCAGTTCTAGCAAGCATCGCCACTGATGAGGAATCATGGGACTTGTAGGCCAAAAATCCGAAGGGCCACAAGTTGCCCACCTCTGCTCTGTACCTCTATTGTGATTTTACACTCATACATTGGCAAGCACTGTAATCCTACTCTGACATTCAGTGGCATTTACTTCTGAGTAAGTGGGAATAAGATTGCAGCCTGAATATCATTAAGTAGAATCACTACTGTTCTGGTTCAGAATGTATATGGATATGTAAAGGTTACCTGGGGAAATAATGGCAGTCAATGCTATAAATATATCTACAAAATAGAAAACGCATTTTTAGGGAGCAATCCTATGGCTGCCCACATAGCATCTGAGGGGGCCATAGGATATTTCAGATTCCCAGCTCCAAGGTCAGACGCAGCACTCCGACCTCAGAGCTGGGAATCGGAGCTCTGACTGCCCCTCCCCCTCACAGCCGGCATGGAAAGAACCGAGCCGGCTGCTCTCCGAAGTCGGGAACGGGACCTCAAAGAGGGGTGAAAAGGGCATTTCAGTGGGTGGGGAGGGGAGGAGACTGGGGAGGCCAGGATACAAGCTATCCTGAAGCCTCTGCAGCCTCCTTCCCTCCTCTTCCTCCGAAACACCCCAGCCAGATGGGCAAAAAAGCCCGTCTAGTAAAATATGGAGGGCAGGAGGATGGAGAGGCAAATATCACCTCTGCCACTCCTCCAGCTCTGCATTAGATGACCAGAAGCCTCTGAGTTTGGGGGCGCAGGATCATTGTAAAAGATTGCACCATTAGTGAGGTTTATACCATTTTAAAAATATGTATTATAAGCCTTAGCCACTGTGGGCAAAACCACTGTATAAAGCCTATGCTTACTAAGGCTTTGCACGGACAGACATAAACAACAGTGAGTGGCAGGGATGTGTGTCTTCCTGGGGCACAAGCTCTGCTTCCAGTGTCTGTTCCTCAACTTACCCACATACTTGGCTCCTGAAAGATAGATAACTGCTGCCCTGCCCACCCCCCACCTCCAGTGTTTAAGGCAGGCACTTTACTTTGTTTTGTGGGGTTTGGTCCAACAAGTGCCAACTTACTTAGCATTGTACATTATAATTGTTATGTTCTTTCTTTCAAGATATCCCCCCTCTCCCTCTTTTACATTAAAATTCATTTAAAAGTCAGAGGCTTTATGACTGCTACGAGGTCCATCCCATTAGCACTCCACAAATCTGGCTACGTCTAAAATCTTCATAGAATCACACAGAATAATAGAAACTGTAGAGTTGGAAGGGGCCTACAAGGCCATCGAGTCCAACCCCCTGCTCAGTACAGGAATCCCAAGTCAAAGCATCCCTGACAGATGGCTGTCCAGCTGCAACTTGAATGCCTCCAGAGTGGGAGAGCCCACCACCTCCCTAGGTAGTTGGCTCCATTGGCGCATTGCTCTAACAGTCAGGAAATTTTTCCTGATGTACAGGTGGAATCTGGCTTCCTGTAACTTGAGCCCATTATTCCGTGTCCTGCAATCTGGGATGATGGAGAAGAGATCCTGGGCCCCTCCTCTCTGTGATAACCTTTCAAGTACTTGAAGAGTGCTATCATATCTCCCCTCAGTCTTCTCTTCTGAAGGCTAAACATGCCCAGTTTCTTCAGTCTCTCCTCATAGAGCTTTGTTTCCAGTCCCCTAATCATCTTTGTTGCTCTCTGAACCCTTTCCAGTTTGTCTACACATCCTTCTTAAAGTGTGGTGCCCGTGCCCAGAACTGGATGCAGTACTCAAGATGAGGCCTAACCAGTGCTGAGTAGAGGGGAACTAGTACTTCCCGTGATTTGGAAGCTATAATGCAGCCCAAAATAGCATTTGCCTTCTTCGCAGGTCGCAGCCACACATCACATTGCTGCCTGGCTCATTTTCAACTTGTGATCTACAACAATTCCAAGATCCTTCTCACTTGTAGTATCTTCTCGAGCAGCTTCCTGCGATTGCACTTCTACACCCGGCTCGCTGCTGAAACGTTGCATGCCTTAACATACCCTGAATCTTTGATAAATAACAAAATGTATAATTCGTGTCAGAATCAATGTGCCTTACAGGTATTGCTGCACAGGGTGCAATTTGAGGGAGGTCACAGCTGGGCAAGAAAAGGTTAACTCCCCTCCCTATGCCCTGCAATCCCCACCCACCTTTCCACGCTGCTGCAATTAGACTTGAAAAAGCTTCCCATTGGTTCCACTCAGAGCCTTTTTTCGAGCCTAAATTGCTGCACTGGATTGGGGGAATGTCTTTGTGTTGTGCGTGTGACAATGGCAGAAGTGTGTGGATGGATGCGGGGGGGCAGTATGTGGCTTTGGCCCTGCCCTCCGCTGGCATGCAGCCCCTGGAAGGGTACCCACAAGGGATGGCCAAAATTCCCCACCCTTGGTCTAAAACAGGGGTGCAGAACCTCAGGCCCAGGCCAAGTCCAGCCCTCTGGGGGTCCCAGTCAGACCCTCCACAATTCCCCAGGTCACCATGCCCCCTTTTCCTGGCCACACCCATTTCCCACAACCACCACTCATTTGGTGGTATACCAGCCTTTGTGCAGTCCCCCCCCCCATTCTAAAAGGTTGAAATGCCTCTCCCAAGGCTTAGTTACTGGTATTAAGAGCTTATGTTAAAATATGTTGGTGGGTTTTTTTGGCCCTGCCCACCACTGGAATGTGGCCCTGAGAGCTTCTCCAAAATGGAATGTGGCGCTTGGGCTGAAAGAGGTTCCCCACCCCTGGTCTAAAACTATGCATGAAACACACCTATATCTGCCATGTAGATTAACCACAGCTATACCATTACATTCTCATTTTACAGATAAGAGAACTGAGGCTGGGAGTTAGTGACTTGTCTAAGGTTATCTAATGAAGAGCTGGGAGTTGAATCAAGACCTCTATCACAGGATAAACAGCCAGTGGGTAGCAAATGCAAACAAACCCATTTGGAGAAGTCTAATTGCAGCGCTGCTCCACAAAGCCTAGTGCTTTTTTTTTTTTTAACTACTGCCCAGACCTACTTCATTTCAAGGCAACATCTAGCAGCAGAGAACATGCAAATAGTGTGGCTGAAACGAGGGGTGACATTGTTCATTTAAGAAACCTTTAAAAAGACCTGTAATGCTTTTATAAGCATCTTTGCTTCATACAGACATGGGAGTCAGGTCAACTTTCTGAAATCATTTAGGGGTTCATGGGTGACGACAACTACAATTCACACACAGGAACGTAGGAAGCTGTCTATTTTCAGGTCTTTCTTCAGCACTTTATTTTTTAGAAGGGCTTATTTAATGATACCATTAAGCCACTCTGAGCAAAGATGCACACACTTTTGTGACTCACTGAAACTTAGAAACATATGAAGGTGCCTTACAGCGAGTCAGACCACGGACCCATCTAGACCAGTATTGCCAACTCTGACTGGCAGTGACTCTCCAGGGTTTCAAGCAGGAGTCTTTCCTAGCCCTATCTGGAGATGTCGGGGATCGAACCTGGGACCTTCTGTGTCCTCCCACAGTGCTCTAGCCTCTACCTACTGAGCTATGGTCTCCCCCTAATCCTGATATAGTGAATCAGGAGGGGAAAGGCATTTTCTTCAGAGTTGCCAGCAAACTTCTCCCAAGCCCAGCTCCAAGGGCAATATCAGGGGTTCATAAAAGTCTGCATCAACTGGGAAGTGATCTTTTAAAGTCTTGGATCAAAATCTAAGCCAGAGAAGAATTCCCAGCTTCTCTCCATCACACACACACACACACACACACACACACACACACAATCCCTATAGCCATCTCCCTTCCCAAAAGCCTTCTGTGGCACTCCCACCCCCACTCCCCAGGGGGCACTCTCTTCCCTTCCCTTTTCTTACCTGGCAATCAGCAATGGAGGGAAACACAGTGCCAACACATGTGAAGAGCAGAGAAGAGAGGTTTGGACTGCTTTTCCTCTCCCCGGCATTTGAGTAGCAGCATGCCAGGGCACAGCACAGGTGCCTATGGGAGATGGCAGTAGCCCTTGGGAGAAATACAACTCCCATGTGGCCGGGCTTTGCACCTGCGGCACTGCTGTTCATTGTACATCAGGGTGATGAAGAGGGAGGAAGGAAATGAACAGAATGGAGAACGGAGGGTGCTTGTTGTGGGTGGGAGCTAGTACAGAGGGGGCTGGCAGGATGGTGGTGGGTCACTTTTCCAAGCCTTAGAACAACTTGGGGAAATGGCTCGATTCTCTCCAGTCTGGTCTGCTTGAGAACTCAGATCATTTTCAAGTTCAGCTGAGACAAGTGGGAGAAAGCTTGCCTATCTCCAAATTTTCTTGCATCTTAGTTCAGTAGCGCCATCCACTATCTCTTGGCAGCTTAAGGCTTTTTAATACAGATGTGAAAGGATCGAAAAACTATCACTTATTGTTTCCGAAACCTGATTGCCCCAGAAAAATATGAATTCTGACTGATACAGAATGAAGATCATGCCAGTCTAAAAAGTCATACTTCATAAATTCTCTGCTAATGATATATGTCCTAGTGATGCTTTCCAGAATTCTTTTCATTCAGAATATTAACAAGATGTTAGCCCTGTTCAGGTGTTCAGCCTGCTCATGTGAGGGCTAAAAATAAGAAGGGGATGTGAGCGTGCATGCAAGTCCTCCCCCGCCCTGCAAACGTCCCCGCCCTCTCGATCCCTGACCTTCCCATGTTGAGCAGAAACTAAGGTCTGAAGGGGAGTCTACTCACAATCATTTGAATGCAAGCAGAAGACTCCGTGCAAGCAGAAGCAGGGCTCCTAATCATGCGGAAGCTTCTACTTGCATTCAAGGGGAGACATGATAGAGGTGTATAAAATTAGGCATGTTGTGGAGAAAGTGGATAGGGAGACATTTTTCTCCCTCTCTCATAATACTAGAACCCGGGGTCATCCCAGGAAGCTGACTGGTGGGAGATTCAGGACAGAGAAAAGGAAGTACTTCTTCACACAGCACATAGTTAAACTATGGAATTCACTATCACTAGATGTAGTGATGGCCACCAATTTGGATGGCTTTAAGGGGGACTGGACAAATTCATGGAGGAGAAGGCTATCAATGGCTACTAGTCCTGATGGCTATATGCTACCTCCAGTATCAGAGGCAGTATGCCTATGTACACCAGTTGCTGGGGAACATGGGCAGGAGGGTGCTGTAGCACTCATGTCCTGCTTGCGGGTTTCCTGTGGGCATATGGTTGGCCACTGTGTGAACTGAATGCTGGACTAGATGGACCCTTGGTCTGATCCAGTGTGGCTCTTGTTACGTTCTTATGAACATGAGCAGAAGGCCTCTTCAGACTACCCCTCAACATGGGAAGGAGGGGATGGAAACATTTGGAGCGGGGCTTGGGTGAGCACCCATTTCCTTCTCCACTTTTACTCATCACACAAGCAGTCTGAACACCTGCACAGGGCTAATATCTTTCTCTACTGTTTGTGTACAAGACTAATATAGAGTGATTTCCCTCACGGTATTCAGTGTGAATGCTTATAAGGCAAATTATGACTTAACATCTGAGTTGGATGAATTTGTTACTATAACCTGTCCTCTAATTTATTGGACGCATTATGATTAAATCTATAAAGATGCAAAAATAATACAATACGACAGGAAGGAGTGATGCTTGTATGGGAAGTAGCCACATCAATCCCTCCCACAGAATATATCCAGTTCCAACATTACTAATAAGAGTGGTATGGAAAGTGACCATGTGGAAGTGCTAACCAAGCCAACAAGGTAAAGAAAGAAGTGGGCCAGAGTTCCATCTCTCAAGGTGCTAAAAAATTGTAAAGCTGAATCCAGACTTAGTCATATTTCAAGAAGACTCATTGAAATCAATGTAACATGTGTTAGTCATGACTAAGTTAAAATCCCATTGATTCCAATGGGTCTACTCTGACTATGTCTGGATCCAACCATATGCTTGACTTCCTTTTTGCTCCATATTAGAATACCCCTCTTGAATGTATCCCACATTGGACTGTGCTCTGTAGCATTGCCATTTATCAATTTATTTATTTACTAGCTGTTGCCCGCGGCTTCGCTTGCGTGATGAAGAGTGACCATGCCAAGTTTGGGGTAGATCCGTCAAAATGTGATGGAGCCTATGCGACGACGACGCCCGCCCACCCCCACAGCAGTCATTCAGTCAGTCATTTAAAAAGTTTCCCTCCCTTTTCACTCCCTTAGAGAACGTTCTAAATGGCCTAGGGGAGATTTGCATACCCACTCCTATTGGCCCCTGCAGGAATTCATATGAACATTCTAAGTGTTGTATGGGCTATTTGCATAACTGCTCCTCCTATTGGCTCCTGCAGCAATTATGAGGTGAGGCCGATTTGCATAACTGCTCCCCTGTTGTTTTGCCCATAGGAGATATGAGAGTGGGGCGATTCCCCCCCCCATCCCCGTTCAACCCCTTAGGGACAGGACAGAATTTCCAAAAATTCTTCCTTAGTGGGTGTCTACAGTCATAAAAAACAATGTTCCCTCAAAATTTCACGTTCCTAGATTAAACAGTTTGAGCTGGGCGTTGATGAGTCAGTTAGTCAGTCAGTCAAGACTTCTTCTTTTATATATATAGATTATTTATTTATTTATTACATTTATACCCCGCCTTTTTTCCTGCAAGGAACCCAAGGCAGCTTACATAATCCTCCTCCTCTCCATTTTATCCTCACAACAACCCTGTGAGGTAGGTGAGGCTGAGAGTCCGTGACTGGCTGTAACATCTCCGGGTTACTAGAGTAAATATTGTGCATTCTGCAAACATTTCAAACAGCATCAGAAGACAGCACTTCTTGAATCACAAAACTGCTTATAATGATTGCAGAAGGGGGGTTGGTAAAGGAATTAATTTTTGTGTGCGGTTGATAATTTTTGTGCAAAAAGAACCAGAAACAGTTTTTTTTTTTTAAAAAAAAAAAATGGAATGGAAGAGCCATATTGATCCATTCAGGAAAAGAGACAATTATGTTGACCCCTCTGTGTGCTTCTTCAGCTCCTTGAGACTCTTCTTTAATTGCTTCACATAATATGTGATTAAGTAAGGTGGTACTACTGAGTAGAAGATTCAAGCCTGTAGTGCTTATTCGCTGAAATAAAGATGTACTCTCAGGGTCTTTACCCGTAGTTATTTCTGGCTCTTTCTTTACTTATCATTTTAATGTGTCAAATTTAAAAGACAGGCTTAACTGGACTTCTGGGGGAGACCTCCACTTGATTGGCAGTAATGAGAAAGCTCTTCATACGAGTTACTCTTTTTCCTTCCCTAGAACAGGGTTCTTGTGAGAAGAGGATAGTTATTCAGCATGACATAATATGTTTCAATATGGCTGCTGAGGAAGGGAGGGAGGGAGGAAAGGAGGTCACTGGCTTATGCTGGCTCAGCTTGTCTGAGCATGGAAAGCTAAGCAGGGTCAGGCCTGGTGATTACTGGATGGGAGACCCCTCCTCTAGTTTCCTGCATTGAGCAGGGGGTTGGACTCAATGGCCTTGTAGGTTCCTTCCATCTCTATGATCTATGAAATCTATGACATCTCCATCATTGTGCAGCCACAACTGCACCACTTAATAATGTGTTGCTGCTCAGGCCTACACTGAAGCAGTGCCCTCTGATCTGGAAGTCTTTCCCCCGAATTTCTCAATGTGGTGATGGGGACGCACTCGGAACCTGTTTAGGAACACTTTCATCCAATCTTACTCCATATATTCCAAGGTAGAGTCATGGCTTTGAAACTAGGACTAAGCCCGATTGAGCCCTATCTCAAAGATTAAGCCTTAAATTAAGCCCTGCCAGCCACGCTGGAGGTGAAGGGAGAAGAGGACTCTAGCATGTGCCTCCCATCAGCCTAACCTGTTATCATCAGACCTGTATGTTTCAATTGGGCTGTAGACAGATCCGAGGAAATAATAAATGCTATATCCCCCCCCCCAAAAAAAAGAGATATCAGCCATTTTTGTTTCTTTATTCCTTCCAACAGCTCTCAGTGCAAAACTGGACATCTGTTTAACACCCTAGCAGAGATGCAATTCCTGGAATCTAACTAACCCATCTAACTCACTCAGGATAACATTCCATGCATCTGACTGAGAGGCCTGGAGTCCACGAAAGCTTATGCCTTTAACAAATGTGTTAGACTTTAAGGGGTCCAAAATTATTTATTGCTTTATCTTGAGACTTTTCCAATCTGCAGAACTTAGGGTTTTAACATCATGGCAGCTTTTTCTCTCTCCTTCTCTGTTTGGCTTAACATCTCACCTGATTAAGAGTTCTGGAGAACCTAAGTCCTCCTGGCTCACTATTTTCTGACCTTTTGGTTGGTCCTAATGAAGGTATTTCCTTACTGTGTATTTTGGACCAACCCAGCTATCTATGCTTTTCGTACACTAGCCATCTGTAAATGAAAACTGATCTCAGGATGGCCTGAGAGTCCGCTGACATAATAAACACATTCCAGGAAATAGCAAAAGGTATCCCAGGGACTGGTCACATGCTTATTGTCTCCTGCACACCCCAGTAAACTTTCTCCCCAAGACACAAGTCCTATTCAGACATTATACTTATGCATTGTCCCAGTGCATGTGCAGGGCTGCCCTGAGAAGCAAAGGTTTAAGGTTTAAGGTTCTGGTACTAGTGTACAAAGTCCGAAACAACTTGGGACCAGGATACCTAAGAGAGCACCCTCTCCCTTACCAACCTGCCTGGTCACTGAGGTCATCGGAGGACATTCTCCTGGTAGCTCCACATGGACAATATGGCCTGATTGGAGTCCACCAGGAGAAGAGCCTTCAGTGCGGTGGCTCCATTTCTATGGAACACCTTGCCTCTGGAGGTTAGGCAGGGTCCGACACTGTATTGCTTTCAGCACCTGCTGAAGACATCCTTGTTCCTGGAAGCCTTCCTTACTGACCAGCCATGGTTTGAATGATACCTTGTTTTCTATGCATTGTTTTTATTCTTTATCTGTTTTTATCTTTTTATTGTCAAGAGCTCCGAAATCTGCTTAGATATGGAGCGGTTTACAAATAATGTAAAAAAATAAATACACATCATGTGCAAGAAACAGCCCCTGGCATATACGTGTACAGCATGAACATCTGCAGGGATGGAGCCGTCATGCATGTATGTGTGAGAAGGCTCTGTCCCTGAAGATATCTGTGCTTTATGCATAACACCAGCGGTTGGGGCTGCTCACTCAGTGAGGCCCAGCTCCCTGCTCACTGAGTAATCACTTGTAATTATCACCTTCAACGCCAACTTCAGTGGACCGGTCATGTTGTTCGAATGTCTGACTTCCGTTCTCCCAAAGCAGTTACTTTACATCCCCAACTCCAGGATGGAAATTGGATATCGGTTGGTCAATATAAGAGGTTTAAAGATGTTCCTAAGGCTAATCTAAAAAAATGCAATATAACATCGAAACTGGGGACGCTCTGTGGCCCTCTATGACACGATCTAAATGCGAGGTTGGCCTTTCACAAGGTTCCATGGACTTTGAAGAAGCCCGAGTGCAAGGTGAAAGGGAGAAACGTGCTAAGCGAAAAGCACGTCAAATGAATCCTTTACAGGACCATCTTCTATCTGGTAACCTGTGTCCTCACTGTGGGAAGCTGTGTGGATCTAGAATTGGCCTCCACAGTCACTTACGGACCCATCGCTAGAGTCTACACAATCTTCTTTAGAATTTCCTCCTTTTATCCCGGAAGACAATCTTACTCGGTCACGAGTGATCGCCTGATGATGATGATGATGATGATGATGATGATGATGATGATGATCACCAGATCTGGCAAAGGCCAACTTCAAATCCATTTTTGTATGGGCTGAATTTACAAGTGGCAGCCAGTCCAAGTCTTCTTCCCTAATTTTGAAAAGATGGAAGGGAGGTTCAGGCAGTCATCAACCATCTGGGGAAGAGTTGCTGTGTCCATCATATTTGAGTCATAACTATCTAGTACAATCCTATGCATATCTTCTCAGAAGTACATCCCACTGAGTTCAATGGGACTTACTCATAGGTAAGTGGATATAACAGGGGTAGGCAACATGGTGCCCATGAGTACCATTGTGCCCCTGGACACCTTTCTTGGTAGCCACCAAGGTGTCCTACCCCTACCCCTTTTTTAAAAATTAACACATTTTCTTACTGGCAGCTGGGATTGCTATGAAATAGGTTTCTGTTGGTGCTGAAAACTGGGTTCAGAGGAATTGCTTAGTGTGTTGAGGCTCAGACCCCACCTCTGCCTTGGGCTCAGTCTTCTGGGCGGGTTACTTGTCCTTTGCCATACCTCTCATGGCAGCCATTTTTTATGGTCCCCAGAACAGTTTTGCAAATTGCCAAATGTGCCCACACATCCCAAAAAGATTGCCTTCCACTGGGGTATAGGATTGCAGTGTTACCCTAGTAACTTATTAAGTCTTAGGGCCAAGACTTATTTCTGGATGGGGTTTATAAAATGTTCTATTTGCTTTTCTCCTATGTACTCCTTTCCACCACCACCCCATTATCTCTAGCCTCTTGTCCTTGACTCATCCCCCCCCCGACTTTCTGTTTATTTTACCCTTTTTTCACATTTGCTCCTTACCAGAGTGTCAAACCAATGACTTGCAAGGCTAAGTCAATATTCTGAGCCACCCCATTAGAATGGGCATAATAAAAGTGGTCCCATAAGTGCTCACCTTTAACGTTTAGTGGGGACTTACATTCTCAATGATCTGAAGAGCCATGCTGATGGGAATTCCGTGTCTGAACAGAGATATACACAAACATTAAAGGACAAAGGCAATGCTAATAACATTTCCTTTTGTTGGGGGGGGGGGGTCTTAAAGCTTCCATGCCAGATAGAGCCAACTAATAGCCTATCTGTATTAATTAGCTACAAGCCTTTTTGGTTTGAAAGCTCTGGACTTCAGGGAAAAAAAAAATAGAAACCAAGAACAACAAAAGGTGGCAAAAGCTTTTAGCAATGCAGTCCCTACAGAAGGTGACCCGATGACACAAAAAATGGTAAACAGAAAGAGAGGTTCACCACCCATCCTTAGAGACAAGCCTCTAAAGCATTTTATCAGCACAAGTCCTTTGAGAATGATGGCCTTACCTTCTACATATGTCCTTCAAAGTTAAGAGGTCTCAAATCTGAAATGTAGAACTTTGCTTGCTTCGAGGTACTTGCAGCGGGAGAACATTGCCTATTGGCAGAGTGTGCCGAAGGCCCCAGATTCAATCCCTGGCATCTTCAGTTTATGATCATCATAGCAGACCTTTGTTAGAAAAAAAATAGAAACCACAAGCGGAAATAGGCAAAACTACAGCACATTTGGCAGGGATGTGAGAGATGGCCTCTGGGAGGCTGTTCCCAGGTTCTGGAACTCCCTGCTGAGGGAGGCCAGGAAGCCTCCATCTTTGTTCTCCTTGCACTGGCAGGAAAATACACTTTTATTGGGACAGGCCTTTGGCGTTTAAGCTGACTTGTTTGCTGGAGCAGGTTGAACTAGCGTGTGCGGCTTATTCCTTATTTATGGACATGTTCTTAATTAATTTGCTCTTATGTTTTAATTATAATTTTGTATTTCAGCTTGTATTTTATTGTTGTTAGCCACCTTGAGTACAATGTGTATTGGAAGGGCAGGATATAAATCAAATAGATAAGTAAATATTGGGCTAGATAGACCAATGGCCTGACTCTGTATAAGGCAGCTTTCTACTTCGTATAGAGCAGTGGTTCTTAACCTTTTTGGTGTCACACCTCCCTTGTGAAAAATCTCATGACCCGTGCATGCCTCCCATGTGTCAATGGCCCAAAATTTAGGCTTAGGCAGGACGAGTTTGCATTTTTTAGTTTACGCTCTGTCTCTGGACTAAAAAAAAAAAGCATATTCAATTAAATGAACGGCATAGCTCCCAGGATTAGTAGAAAGAAATAAGGTTCGGCCAACTGCCAAGCTGCACTGCTATGTACTTGTAAAATAAACAATTTATAGTTGAGGGGCTACGCACACCTCCCCTGGAGTCAGTCCAAACCTCCCCTGGGGAGGCGTACCCCACAGGTTAAGAACCCCTGGTATAGAGCCATACTAATTATTGGATATCTTTTACAAATTAGGAGCTGTGGGCCAGTGCTAAACTGTGTGAAGGGCAGGGCTACCCCCACCCTATCCCATAGGTAGCAGCACTGTTAATTTCTATATTTCCAATAGTCGAGATCGTAATACACCTGTGATCACAATTCCAACAGCATCTGCTCATATTCCAGGCTGTTCTAAGCCACTTTGGATATGATTTAAGTAGAAAAAGGCCATATAAATATTTTAAACAAAGAGATTGTTTTCCATATCACAAATGCAGTAAATAAAAACTGCCAGGTAGTCTGTAAAGTGACACTGCAGTCTTTGCCTTCTGGTTGCTACAGAATTAGCTTCCACCAGGCATTAAAAATGTGGCTTTTCAGGCGGGAATATGGAGTGGGTTAGGATTTTAAAGTTTTGTACTGTTTTAATTGTGTTTTATACTGTGTGTGTGTGTGTCCCCCCCCCCCCTTGTATTTTATTGGACTATACATCGTTCAGAGTGGCCGGATGTCTGGCCAGATGGGTGATTCATAAATATAATAAATAAATAAATAAATGTCTATTTTTTCTGACATAATTTTGTACCAATAGTTGGGTCACTGCCATTAAACCAGTATTCATGGATTGAATGTGACTTTCACTTTCTGACTACATTTGTATTGTTATTTTTCATTATTGAGAGATGCTCTCCCCTTCCCAAACACACACACACACACACACACACTATCCATTTAGTTACAAAACAAAACAAACTCTTCTATTGTTTCTGAACTGACACAACTGTGTGTTTTGTCTTCAGATCATTTTCTCTCTGAATTTTCTTATTCTTTCTCCTTGACCGTATTCATGGTGGACAGTTCTTGATGAAGGCTTATAGACATTCTAACAAAGAATCTCTAAAAGGATCTTGAAACTGTCCAACATATCTCCCCAAACTGTTAAACAAAGAAAAGGGAAAGATAATCTAGAAGACACTGCAATTAATCGAATTTGAAGTTACCTTCACAAATGCTATTTCTAAGATCTCAAGGGTGCATGACTCTTATAATCCCACAGAGCTACAAGTAAAATACCTCTGATTAGACCTGTCCCTTTGTTAATAACCAGAATTCCAGTCACCTTTTTAAAAAGTACTGCATATGAAAATATTACCCACCTCCGCAGGGGACCTCCCTGCAGGAGGTGGAGCTTTGCTCCCAAATCTGGATTTTCCCTGAATTCTCCCAGGGCAGTACTTAAAGCAGTCACCTAGCAAAGCAACAGAGAAACTCTCCATTGCTTTTTTAGGGGACTGTGTTTAAGAGTTGTCCCTGGGAAAACTGGGAGTGGAGGAGGCAATGAAGAAGACCCTGGTGGTATGTGTTTCCTTCCTCTCCTCGCTCCCAGTCTCCACAGAAGCAGTTCATCAACATTCCCCCCTAGCAAAGCCAGTGAGGAATATCCTGCATCATCAGATCAAGTAGCAAAATGGAGAAAACCTAATGGAAGAGTTTCAGGTGTCTGTGTGAGGTGGGTAGTGGGACAGCCCCTCTTGTGCCATGAGTGGATGAAACCTGGCAAATATAGCATCATCCTCACTGCACTCAGATCTTAGCCTCCATAGAAGAGAGAATATGAACCTCTGATTCATTCTTGTATGTGGGTATTCTTGAGTAGAATGGAACAGGACAATTAGTTAATCCTATTTTTATGCAACATGATAGGACAGAGCTTATTAAAATAAAGATGTAGAACATAGTATGAGTATATCCAGATTCTTGATTTAAAAAATCATGAGAATCCCATAGTGCTGTGTTTATAAGTGAAAAGATCTCAGGAAAGCAGGAAAATAATTGTTAATTTGACTGCAAATGTGAACGCTCAAGACTGACTGGGGTACAGTGGCTGGGCCTATGTGTCCAGGCTCTGGTCTTGCAATCACGCGTTCTAGCACTCTGAGACACCGGAGACTCTAAACAGTGAGATCTTTTTATTACAGCAAATCTCACAGCATAAGCTTAACGGTTACAGTCTTCAGAAATCATATAGCCGACGGCATTTTGCTATAAGCACTTGAAATTGTTTTACATTAATTTAACATCTATGTTTTTACTGCAATAGATATTTTGGCAACTGGATTTTTTTGTTGTCATTTCTCGGGCTCAGGGTTCAAGGTAGGGATGTCCTGAAAGCTCGATGGGGGTGGAAGCGGGGGGTGGGGGCAAACTCGACCCCACTCAACCCCGAGCCCCGAGCCCCGTGGTACTCACCTTCTCACCGGCTCATCACATCTCCCCGGAGAGGAGCCAGGGAGAGGAACTTCCAGGTCCCCGATGCTGCGTATTTAGCGTAAATACCATAGAAAACCACCTTAAAATGGCTCCACGTTGCATCACTTCCGGATCCCGGCAAAATCCACCGGGAGGCCATCCTGCCACCTGTGGGAGGATTCGAGCCACAGGGGTGGTCGCTGAGCACAAGGTGAGCACCTGAAAAGGTCCGCATACATCGCTAGAAGGAAAGGGTTTCAGATATCTTTTGGAGATGATCTTCCCAGACATTTCACAACCAGGGAAGGGGGAAGGAATTCAAATGTCTCTTTTGGGGATTGTCCTCTAGACATCTCACACCAAAGAAAGTGATTGTGGAAAGTAGACATTCCACAATCAGGGTTTAAGGAAAGGATTGTAGCCAATTCCAGATGCTCCTGCAACAAGGGAAGGGATCCTAGAACCAGGCCAGAATTACCCACACACCCCTATAGAGAGCTGAACCAACCTTGCCACTGTCTTGGCCTTAGGATCTGAGCAAATTCTTAGCCAGGGATGGGGACTCGGACTCGAGGACTCGACTCGTGAGTCGGACTGAGTCCCCCCTCTGACTCGACTCGGACTCGAGTCCCAATATTTTTAATGGGACTCGAGACTCGACTCGGGACTCGAGACCAAGGACTCTTCAACATCCCTGGGCTGTGCCAGAAGGAGTGGAGAGGAGCGTGATTGCCGGCGAAGAGCGCAGGGAAGTGAGGTGTGCCGCTGCTCAGCCACTATGGATGGCTACCAGGAGTGCAGCCCCAACAGTGTGTCAAGATTTATTTTGATTGATGTGTTGCGTACTTGGGAGAGGCAGAAGAAGGACCTGAGATTACTCTGTGTGGCTGCTCTGAGTGTGTTTCTGGTTCCAGCAAGTTCATCACCAGTGGAGCGGGTGTTCAGTGAGGGTGGAATTGTGATGAGATCTCACCGTTCCAGAATGGGGGCCAAACATTTAGAAAAAATCATGTTCCTCAAATGCAACATGGATAAGTTTTAGGAAGTACAGCAAGTTTATTTTTTAAACTCATTTTTCTAAAATGCAACCTTTCAGACATTTTGGGTTTGGCTGCCTCTGCCTGCCTGTCTGGGGTTCCCAGCCTCCTCTGCCTGCCTGGTCTCTTCTTGACCAGTTCAACAGTTGAATTGTCCAAGACAAAGGCCTCTGCCTGTCTGCTTTGGGGTTCCCTGCCTCCTCTGCCTGCCTGGTTATTTTGGGTTTTTCTGCCTGGTCTGTTCTTGCCAAAATCAGTTGCAGAGTTTTGAAATAAAAAGGCACACTTGTGCCTAGAATTTATTTAAACCACACATCTGAAGTAGCCTTATTTTGTTGGGGAAAAAAACCCCATTGATTTTAATAGGGACTCGTGGAGTCAGCTTTTGGGAGTGACTCGTGACTCATGACTCGTGAGTCACCATTTTGGACCAAGGACTCGGACTCGGACTCGAGACTCGGGTCCAAAGACTCGTGACTCGACTCGTGACTCGAGACCAAGGACTCTTCAACATCCCTGCTCTTAGCTGCCTGCTCCTCTGACAGGGGAAGGATCTGAGCCCTATTGCTCATAAGATAAGGGAAGGGATTCTAGAAGAGGACCTGAATCAGCGTGCACACCTCCACAGAGGTCAAGACCAACCCTGCCACTTCAGTTGGCCCCTCTGGGTACTGTGAGTTCAGGCCTCTCAACAATAAGGGTCCAAAACAAGATCAGACTTGAGTCTGAAATACTTCCCCACATGCAGAGATTCCAGTGTCCAAAGCTCCCAGCTTTGGGATCTCTACGCCACATGAGTCGAGACATAGGAATGTCTAGAAGTCAGGAATTAGCCCCAAGCCAGCCAGGCTTTGGGCTCCTCAACAAAGACAAATCCATAGCCACAGGAATGCACAGTCTATGAAAAGTATGACAGTCCTTTTCATGGCAGGTTCTTGACAGTAAAAGTCCAAAGAGAAGAAAGTCCAAATTAGGTAGAGTCCATGTGCAGAGTGCTCCCAATAGCTCAGTCGGTGATAGATCCAAACATAAGGATGCAGACAGGGAAGACAAGAGAGATGTTCCTAGCAAAGGCTCTGCAGGCTAAGCACTGACTTAAAGGTGAAGGAGTGACAATCTTCTTAACCCTCCTTCCAAACCACTAATTGACAAGGGAACTGGCCCATCCATGAGGCCCCTATCCCACCTGGGTGTTTCCCTTCTACCCTTCAGGGGTGAGGCTTCAACCAGAGTGACACCTCTGCAAACCACCCCTCCCCTCTCCTGAAGTTCCCAGAGAAAGCTGCCAGCTTCTATCTCTGCAAGGTCGAAGTTGCAGCTGGACTGGGGGAGACAACTCAACTCCCGCCTGCTTTCTCCTGAGAACTCTGACAGTGATGAGCTCACACTGGTCTTGACATTCCACAAACTGATTAGGCCCCAAACCCTTCCAAACTACTGCTGACCAGTTTCTGGTTATGAACTAGAAGGCCCACTGTATTACTGACACTGAACCCCCACACTATGCATGATATATGGGATAGTGGTGAAGAGGATGGCTTTAAAAGTGCAAGCCTCTTCAGTGAGAATCAAAGAAGTGCCAGCCAGTCTGCCTTGGGTCGTATCCAAAGCCACGTCTATTATTGTTTTTTAGTTTTATAAATTTTTATAAATTTATTTCATTTCATACAAACACAAAAACACATATATAACAAACAATATACACAATTAAAAAGGACTTCCAATCTTCTCCACAGCTTAAGCAACCACAGTTATTCTTACAACATTTTCTGTTAACAAAATCTCACTTTCAGTTACGGCAAACCAAAAACAAAAAATCCCAAAGTAGGACACAAGTAATCTCGCCCTCCCCAAATATAAATCAACATTTTAATCCAGTTTAAAATCCCATTATTAAGAATATTAAGAATCCCTCTCTAGTATAATACATTTACTCACTGTTCAAACCACTTCACTTTTAATTTTAGAGATATCATTTTTTTATAAAGAAAAGTTTGAAAATTAAAAAAAAAATAAGTAACAGCTAACAAAACAACAGAAGCACATAAGCCTATGCTATATTTCATCTAGACTCAATACATTTTTACCAATAATCAACCACCTCGGACTGGAGGAGTTCTCCTTTTCTCTCAAAGGAGTCCCTCTCACTAGCCCCTTTAGGTTCAGGTCTATATATATTTTCTTTGGATCACTATCAGCAATCCATTTAGGTTTATCCCATTTGGATTTCTCCCACCAATCCATTTGGGAAGCTGAACCCTCTTACTTCTTACATAAGAACCTCCCCCATCCCCCAATATTCAACAATTATCATAATATAAGTCCAACCATTTATTCCATCAAATAATCAGCAAACCATTTTTATCCTAACACAGATCAAGCCATTTACCCCATCCAATAATCAGCAAATCATTTTCCCCAATCAAATACAGTATTCACGATATGCATCTTCTTCAGGCCTTAAATATTTAAACTCCATACAAATCATATAGGCAATCCCTTTACCTGAATAATTCAATAGACAACAGCCTTTTATCTTTTCCCAGTCAAAACAAAATCAGATTAAAAAAAAATAAATTATTTGCCTCTGTCAAATGAATAATCATTAAATTCCAGATACTGAACAAAAAACAATGCAAGCCTGCTCTGGGGATCTTGCTCACCAGCTTCATAAATCTTCTTCTCAGGCACATTCAGTCCAATAAAGACTTCAAAGCCTCTGTGAATCTCAGCATTTGCCATCTTGGGTTTTAAAAACTGCGTCATAACTTTTCTCCGAGCATTCTCCTTAAACAAATTCAGTCCAGTTAAAACTTCAACGCCTCTGTGAATTTCTGGAAAGTCTCCAACCTCCTTAATTACTTCTTTCTCCTCCTGTGAAATGTCCAATTCCTGTCTTTTTTTCTTTAAGTCCACTTCAAAGTTTACATCCCAACCTTGGATTCTTCTTTCCAGTTTATTTAGAATATTGTTTTCCAACTTTTTCCAGAGCAACATAAATGCTGAAGTCATATTGCCCTTGTACTTCCAAAATTCCACTGTACATAAAAGAATTATAGCCCTCCTTCCGGTTATCACTTATTTTCTTTGCCTCCCAGATATACCCACATTCAACTTACAGTTAATTATAATTCCTACTGTGCTGTAGAAAGATTCCAAATCAGCCAGTCCAGATATAATCCATCATTTTGGAAGCGAACACGAACACCTCTAATGATCGGTAAAAGCCAGTCTCCTGAATACGGCGCCGTTTTCCCCCACCTCAGGTCACATAAACCACAAATCTGTCCGTCAAAAGGCAAACAGATTTATAACCCTGCGAGATATTTTGGGGGTAACATCAAATCTTAGCTTCTATCAGAAGTAGACTCCCCAGTCAGAATTTCTCTGGCCAGGAACGCTGAATCAGCTGTCTCACAGAAATTCTGTGTGACTTCAAGGCTCCATGTTCACCCGGAAGCCTCGTCTATTATTGTTAAAACTCATCTACATTACCAATAAACACAATCAAAATAATGTTGTACAGAGAAATAGCCACGCATTCTATTTCTACTGCAAAAATACTTATAAGCCAGATTCATTTGTGAAGGTGTGAAAAAGCAATGAAGGGGCCCATTTGCCAAATGCAGTATGTGCCAATGTTAATGCATGCATGCATGCGTGCCAACATATGTACCAAAGGTCCACAAATCAAACAACCAAAATGAAGCTAGAGTATACTGACATGCCATACCTTGATAATGAAAGGAATGTATCAAGAAAAATAAATCAGGTCATTCCTCCTCATTAGCTTTAAAAAGCCCAGTGCACATCTATATCTATATCTTTAACGATAGGTTATGCAAGCTACTGCTGCACAATCATGTTCCTGATAAAAAGCCTCACAAAGGCTACTAAACAATGCAGCAGACCAAAATGCAGGTGCACAAACCAATCCTTTTGGTCTTTTTGCTGATTTTCTGCTCTAGCTGCCTTTTTTTTTTTTACATACTCTGGGGTGTTTCTGATCATAGCCATTCTTATCTACATGTTGCTAGGCAGAAGGAAATGCTAGTTCATTTTCTAAAGTTGCCCTAAGATTATAAAATGCCCATCAGCTTATTGATGTGAAGAGGCATCACACTACTGAATTCTAGTGCACAGTCATCGTTTGAATAAGGAAGGAAGCTTTTTTAAAAAAAAGAAAGAAAGAAAGAAAGAAACCAAAACAAAGGGGGAAAGGAATTGCAAGACATTGGAAACCAGATGATGAATCAGACACTCTAAAGCCAGTTATCATTTTACAGTCTGCTCTGTTTGAGTTTCTCTGTGAGTTCCAGGCACTTGTTATTTCTAGGGGAACTTCTTTGGTATGAGTATGTTTTCTGCATTTGAAAGATTATCTTCTCAATTGTTCAATGGGTATCTGAGAGAATGTAACATTTCCCCACAAAATAAAGAGACTAAAAAATAATAAGAATCAGATAGCTAGATAGAGAAATGCATTGGAAAATTATGTTCTAATATGCTAGAAACTCAGTGAATGTTGAAGTTCACAGATAATTCTTAAGATTGTATAAGTTCATTTCTACCATTTGTATCTATGCAGAGGTGGTACTAGGCAGAGAGTGGTGGGGTTGGTGCCCTGCCTCCACCATGGAGGCCAGATGGGCGATTAACAAATATAATAAATAAATAAATGGAAAGCAAAAAGGTTTAAAATCACTCACTGGCAGGCAGCGGTCCTCTCCTCTGTCATTGTTTCCTACCATCTCTGTGCTGGTAACGATTAGTGTGGACTCCCACGGCTTCATTAAATGTATTGCGCATGTGTGCACGGCACACACCTGCATGGAAGTACTCTTTCCCCATGTAAAGATATGGGAGAAGTGTTCACAAGGGCGACCAGTCCAGCAACTGGTTGAAAGAGCTGGAAGAATCCAAAAGAAAAAAAGAAAGAAAGATAGAAAGAAAGAAAGAAAGAAAGAGGAAAAGCCCGATTACCAGCAGCAGCTGCCAATGGAAAATAGCATTGAAAAACAATTATAAAACAATTACGCTGATCATAAAACAATTAGCCTGATAATAAACCAGGTATGCCATCAGAGAAGGTAATAGGAAGGAGTTCCCAGATTGTAACATTGTAACGTGTTTTTACTCACAAGACAGGTTGAAGTCAGAGAAATAATTATGGTGCCACAAATATGCCCATAACATATCAGGGGATTCTGGAATGTTTTTATATGCATGTTGTTACAATAATTTATCTTGATAAGAAATCTGAAAATCAACATTATTACCGTATTTAGACATATTGATTTGAAATAGAAATCTGGGCTTAGAAAGGTGAACGTTACCTTTCTATGAAGTAGAAACACTCTAAACATATTTAATAGCCTCAAAAGAGTGTATAAAGGGGATTCTGAACATATGGAATTGGGAGTTCTCTCAAGGAGAACTTGCCCCATCTTTAACTGCTTGTAGAACAAGTCTGGTAAGCTTCATGCTGACTATCATTGAGACTGATATTATTGCTCTGCTTAGAAGTCTTGACTTAAGATGATGTTGAATGTATCACGTTTCTGAATCTATGCATGTATAAGCCTTGTATTTAGTATTGTTATGCTGATCTTTTTATAGTAAAGAAACAAAAGGCAAATCTTTCCTGACAGAGTGATTCCTGGAAACAGAAAATTCTGTATGACCAAGATCTAGAGTGAAGACTTTATCTTACCCTTAGATGGCATTTGTTTTGGGAGGAATCTTATTATGTGTAGTTAAACAGGTAATTCGGAGTTGCTTACATACTGGTGGTGGTAACATAATGTGAGAGAACGTCTGAACCAGGACATGTGTCACACTTTGAATAGATCAAGGAAATAGATTTTGTTGTAACGTCCTGATGTGTTTCAAGTACTGGCATCAATTCATCAGAGGCACATTTGCTTTTTCAAGAGTGTCTTGAAGAGTGTTTTCACATAACCCAAGACGACCTCCACAAAATGTCTTCAATTTATTTTCTCTTAAAATTTACATCTCACCTTTCAGTGGTCAATCAGCATTTCCAAACCAGCTTACAGAAGAGTAGAAGAAGATAAATATTACTAAACAAATAAAACCTCCAATAAATAATAATTAAAAAGCCTCACAGCTGTTTAAAAGCATTAAAAGCTTTAAAAGTTAGCAAAGTTTAAAAGCCTGGGAAAATAAAAACACTGTTGCCTGGCACCAAAATAATAGCAAAGCAGGCATCAGGCAAGCTTCCCTGGGAAGGGCATTCCACAGGGGACCACCAAAAAGGCTGTTTCCCTGGTTACCACCCATCTTACTTCCTGTGGTGGGGGAGCACCCAGAAAAGATCCTCAGATGCAGATGTCATCACCCGAACAGATTGATAAGGGAGAAGATGGTACAAAAGAAATGTATCCTGCAAGAAGATGCCTCGACACACTTAGGGATATTCTTAATTTTGTTATTTTCAAATTCCTAGAATTCACAGGAGGTTCTGGAACTCATATAAATGTTATTCTTAGAAAATCTGTGATAATAGTGGATGTCCATGCACTTTTAAATTACATCCGTGTGTTGTGGGTATTAACAGATGCACAGTAAAAGTGGCTACTGAGAGAGCCTTGCAAAGAGACTTATACTTCAAGCCTGGAAGGATAAACACCCACCACCTATCCTTCAGTGAACGGAAGATCTTACTGCTCTTTCTACATTTGAATGTATCTCCTACAGTAGTCAATTTCAAATGGATGCTTATTTAGATATATGGACTGCTTATATTAATGTATGTATTTGAAATGGAAGTGTTAAATCCTTCTTTCCCCCTCTTTTTCTTTTTTCTTTTCTTTTTTAAAATAAGGGTAATGTAAATTATTATTGTGTATGGATATGCTTTGTACTATGTTCTTCTTCATTTCTTCTTTCTTCTCCTCCCCTCTTTTGTGTCCCTCCCCCCTTTTTAATTGTTGTTGTGCTTGCAAGTAAAAATTAAAAATTAAAAAAGAGGTTCTGGGACTGGCCTTGTTGATTCATGGCTCAAATCAAGCTCTGACTATGGACAGTACCAAGTCTGATGCTTCAGGGTGTTGCATCTCAGCCTGTCTTCGAACTCTCTGCTTTCCCATTTAATATCTGGACAAAATGTTTGTCTCACTGCAAAACATATTCTAAAAAAGAATTTAGCCACACATACATTTCTGAAAAAAGCAGCTGTTTTCATTGTGGGGAAAGGTTCCATTCAGCAGTTCTCCAGCCAACTGTAATGATAAACATTCTCTTTAGAGCCACCAAAATAAAAGAGGCCAATCAGCCTTATTCAGGTAAGATTCAGTTTTGTCTCTTTATTTTTCTTCAAGAGGCAACACCTTATTTTTTATTTAAGCAGAATAGCAAGAAATCCTCACTTAATTGTTGCCTCAAAAGAATCACATCTTTTTTGGGGGGGATCATAACTTTTTGTTTTAGAAAACCTTAAATTCAGGTTTTCAAGGTTGAAAGTTCTCTTTAGGCTTATAGCCTGTTAGAAAATAATGATTACATGCTAATAATGAAAAGAAATACTACTGCGATTCAGAGTTTGTTCATGTTGTGACCACTTGGAGATTCTAATGAAGATCCAGGTTGCAAAGAAGAAACTGAAAAACAAGCGAGCTAACAAATAAAATTAAGAGTGCAATCCTAAACCTGGTCAAAGACCAGCTGAGGGGGAATAGGAAGCAGCCCCTGGAAGACTCTCTGTGTGCCAGCTGAAAGGTCTGCCACCATTGATGCACAACTGGCAGTGTCTGACCTGCGGTAGAAGCCAAAATGGGACCTGTCAGGGCATGATAGGCAGATACGGGGGTTGGCCTTGGTTCCGCAGGATCCCACTCCCCCTTGTTGCCCAGACATGCCCCCAAAAGAGGTCCTCAATTATGCAAACCCTGGAGCTGGTGTAAATCCCTCCTGTTGAAGTCAATGGGAGAGAAAAAAAGAAAACTGGGGAGAGTAGGAATAAGCCGCTGCTGCCACCACCACCTCGTGCCCTGGCCGCAGCAAGCTGTCAGGGCTTTGGCTGTGGCAGACAGTTGCTCCACAATATAAAGTCCCCCACCCCACACAATAGGATTGCTCTATAAGTGTATCTAAGGGCCCCCGGTGACCTTCAGTAAGAGTAGTGCCTTAACAAACACGAGACCTATCTCTTATTCTAGGATAGAATAGAAATTCCATGGTCATAACTTCCTAATATAGGAGAGTTCTCATTCCTGGACTGTGCTTAAACAGTCCAGGAGAGCCAGTGTGGCGTAGTGGTGAGAGTGTGGACTGGGACTTGGGAGATCCGGGTTCTAGTCCCCGCTCGGTCGTGAAGCTCACTGGGTGACTCTCAGCCTAACCTACCTCACAGGGTTGTTGTGAGGATAAAATGGAGAGGAGGACTATGTAAGCCGCCTTGGGTTCCTTGCAGGAAAAAAGGTGGGGTATAAATATAATAAATAAATAAATAAATAAATGTGTTCCCTAAGGGGAAAATGGGTATTAGCAGCCAGTAATGTGCACCTTAGAGCCTAGCTATATGTTACATGCTAATGCACATAACCATCCTCTGGTGGAGAAGGTACTTAACCCTTTCCCTGCAGGGTGCTTCCCCACTCAAAACATTCCCCACCAATTTCCTTTTCTCCTGCAAGGTTTCAGATACCTGGAGGGTGGACTCACATCTGGAACCTTGTGAGAAGAAAAGCAGCAGGGGGAGCTTTTGAGTGGAAAAACAGCTGGCAGAGAAAGGGTTAATCCTCCTCCTCCCTTCGTGCAATGTCTTCTCCCCAAATTCTCCCCGCTCAAAGCTGTTTTGCTTGTTTCAAAATGGTGCTGATACACTGTTGCATATGTTAGTATGGCATGAGCTGCACAGTCGGACCTTCAGAAACCGTGGTCAGAGATGATTCAGATTAGCCGTGTTTCTAGATTCTAGGGGTTTCATTCATATTTCAAATGTCTGCATTAATACTTATTAACAAATGTTAAAGAAAACAAAATGTATTGAAGAGTAAGATATGAATACTGTGAATGACTCCCATTAACTGCAGTGGAATTTACTGGCTGTCAACTGTGATTGTGTTTTAAGAGGGCAGCAGACAAGGCATTCTTTGCATCAGAAAGCAGCCTTAGCAGTTTAAAGGTCAGCTAATTCAAATCTTGCTCTCTTATTGGCAGACGCAAGAGCCCCCCCCCCCCCTGGTGTGGAATCAAAGTGTGCAGGCTTTACTGGAACACAGGAATAGCAAAGGCTGGTGCATATCTTCATAAGCCATAGCAAAAGTCACAAGCTAGCTAGCTAGCCTTGCCTCCTCCTAAGTAGAATCTGTCTTTCAGCCAGATATATCTGGAGTCGACAGGCTGATAGTGTGGCTTTAATGAGATTTCCTCCCAAAGTAAACATTTTGAGGATTGCAACCTTCACTAAGCATATTTATAATGGCAGCTTTACTGTCCAGTTTCAGCCAGGAATACAAACAAACACGGAAGCCCCAGGCACAAACAACTTTATGGACATAAAAAGAGCATTTTCAGCAATTATTGCATTCAAGATTATTGCTTTAAATGTAAGACTGGAAGAGATAAGCACACCCACTCTGTCTTTCTACATTATCTGGGGCTATACAACTTCCACCTGGTAATCCCTCCTGGTCAGAAAGTGGCAACAGTGTCATGTCCCCCCCACAATCTTGGAGAAAATTACAACTGGGTAGGCACGAAGAGAACCAATTCCCACAGTTCTGCTCAAACTGGCCCATTGGCAACAAACTGGCAGATTTATTACTTACTATAAATATGGTTTTATATCCTCTATGTCAGGGGTGGGAAACTCCAGAGGTCTACCGGCATGGGTTGCAGACCACAGGGCACCCCCCCTCGAAATGCCAAAATTGCAATTTACCGCTGAAATTCAGTGGAAAACTGCTCTGTAGTGCTGCAGAGTGCTACAATGTTACATTTATCTTGTTTCCAACCTAAATTTAACCCTTTGCCACTCCATAGTGGCTATGGGGGAACTAAAGGGCCAAATTTAGCTTGCAAACAAGCTAAATTTGGCCATTCAGGTGTTCCGTAGCCACTAGAGCGGCCATTTCTTTTCTTTTTAAAAAAAGAATAAATAAAAAATATTTGGGGGCAATGGGGGGCTGTATGTGGTCCATGGGTCATGTGTTGCCCATCCCTGGTCTATGTACTCTAGACAGACTGGAGGAGGAAGAGGGGTGTATTGCATTCTGGCAGGCAAACTTAGTCTTTTTGAAAAGTGGATTAAATTTTATATATCCAGTCATAAATATGTAATGTGCCCAGAGAACATTTCATGTTGGGTGGATGGCCTTCGATCTTTGGATCCTAGCTGGAGCAGAAAGAGCTGCACTGGCTGCGAGCGAGGAGGGAGGGTGCTCCGTGGGCGAAGTCACTGCTGCAACAGGGCCGGATTAAGAGCATTATGGGCCTGGTGCTGAGGAGGGCGCGTGGCTGAAGAGGGCGCAGAAACGCTGCGCTCCTCTTCGCTGCCGCTGCGCTGCCCCTGCCAGGCCTCTGCCTCCGCTGCGCTGCCCCCGCCAGGCCTCCGCCTCCCCACCCTCCGCCCGCCCGCCGCCACCGCCACACCCTCCAGTCCCGCTCGCCGCTGCGCCTCCCCCACCCTCCTGCTCGCTGCCGCTGCGCCTCCCGCCGCCGCCGCCATCACCACCACCACCACCCGCCACCTACCTTCTCCGTGTCGTGTCGCTTCTGGAGCCCCGCCCGCGTTGTTTTGGCGGGAGGAACCAGGGCAACAGGGCTTAAACAGCCCTGTTGCCATGGTTTCCCTGGCAAAAAACAGCGCGGGGGTCCCGTCGCATCACTTCCTCCTCCTCCTCGGTGGCGGCAGCGGCGGCAGCAGCAGCAGTAGCAGCCACCAGGGCGGGGGGAAGGTAAGTTGGTGGTGGCGGCGCAGGGTTGTTGTTTTTTTGCAGAGCAGGGCTGCTTTGGAGAGGGGGGGGCACTAAATATTATTTTGCCTTGGGCGCCAAACTGCCCTGCACCGGTCCTGATTGTGGGTCTATTTTGTGGTAGGGGCCTGGAGCTGCAGCTCCAATAGCCCCTATCTTAATCCGGCCCTGTGCTGCAACCTTGGAAGGGATTTCCGACATGACAGAGGCGACTCCGACCTATCATATCCCCCCCCCCAGACAAGGTCAGGGGGCCATAGGACTGTGCCATTTATTTATTTATTTATTTATTTATTTGTGAATCACCCATCTGGCTCGCCACCCGGCCACCCTGGGCGATGTACAATTAAAACAATGCAATAATGAAACATAACAATTAAAATAGTATAGAAAATTCTTTTAAAATCCTAACCCACTCCATATTTGTTCCTTTATTTAAAACCTTGCCTTTCTTCCAGAAAACTCAAGGTGGCTGCCACTGCCAGAAATCTAAAAGAATAGACTAAGAACTTAAAACCACCCTTACAGTATAACAGTAAAACACTCAAATAGCACAAGAAAATAGCAGGATACAATATTAAAATAATTTTCCCAGCATAGACAGTTAAAAGGCACTTTTAGGAAGGCAGCAATTCTCTGGCCAAATGCCTCACTGAGAAGAATTTTTTTTACCAACCTGTGGAAGGCCATTAGAGAAGAGAGAGAGGTTTTCCCTTTAGGCATCATCAGCTGCTGCTATGTTCAGAATGAAATCTGAATATAAATGCTACCTTTCCAGTTGACCTAGGAGCTGCATAGGCAACTGCTCTATATTCAGTCAGAGCATTGGTCCATCTACACCAGTGTTCTCCAACCTTGGGTCCCCAGATGTTTTTGGCCTACAACTCCCAGCATGCCCCAGCCAGCATAGCAAGGTTGGAGTACACAGATCTACACTGACTGGCAGAGGCTCTCCAGAGTTTCAAATAGGACTCTCTCCCAACCCTACCTGGCAATGCCAGAAGTTGAACCTGGGACCTTTTTCATGTGTTCTACCACTGAGCTACAGTCAATCTACAATGAAATGCACTGGTAAGTGATGGGATGAAATTAATGTGCTACTCCTAGATTTCAATTTATTTCCTTGTAGGTCATATTTATTAATGCCCTAGAAAGATAATGTCATAGATTTCAGAATGAGCACAATGGGTATTTCTTGTTGGGTTTCTTTCCCAAGGCTATCCAGAACTCGCTTCGTTTAGTTGTAGGGTACTATCTTGATAACTTGTGCACCCGACGACACACAGAATAATTAGGTAAAAGAAAATAAGTCTTTGGACCAGTTTTAAAATATTGTAGGTGATGTTTGTGTTATGAATTGTTGGGTACAAAGTTCATCACTGCTATGACACATTGTGTGATTGAATCTTTGCAATGATGGAAAACCCCTGGAATTAGATCCTATGTGTTGTAAGGACTCAGAACACAAATGGTCAATTAGTAATGCAAGGGTGTCATTTTGTTCTTGTTGTTGATACAATGAGCTGTTTGGAGCAAGTACAGCTTTCAGATTTAAAGTCTGGAGGCTTAAGAGCCCCAGTGGGGTTAATTACCCTGAAGAGCCTTTGGCAAAAATAGCATTCTGATTTTACACTGATTATACATATCATCTGCTCTGTGAGCAAGCCATTTGCTTTGCAAAGGGCAGCAGCATCAAATGTGCCTTCTTCCATACATGTTTGAGGGTGCTGCTTCTTGCTCTTAGTGTTTCTGGATACTTATGAAAGTCAGTCTTGAAGTAACTCCAAATGTTTCAAACGCAAAAGATTTGAAATGATGTATATTTTATGTTGAAGCCTTACAAGAAAAATGGGGAACTGGTTGTGTCATAGAGCAATTCTATGGCCCCTAGACATTGTCTGGGGGTGGGGGGCAAAGGTTACTTTGGATTCCGAGATCCAAGGTTGGAGACAGAGCTCTGAGCTGGGAATCTGCGCTCTGATTGCCCACCCCACTTCTTGTAGCCAGCACAGAAAGAATCACACCAGCTGCCTCGCCGAGGTTAGGAGCCCAACCTCAGAGAGGGGGTAAAGGGGGGGTCCTCTGCAGCCTCCTCCCCTCCCCTTCTGAAGTGGCCCAGCTAGATGGGCGGAAACAGTCATCTAGCGAAAATTCAGAGCTGGAGGTGCGGGGAGGTGGAGATTGTCTCTGAGTTCGGGGACTTACAAACATCAAGGGCACAATCAATAGGATTGTGCAAAATGATTATGTCCAGATTACACAAGGTACGGTAACTGGTGGAAGAAGTCATCCAATCAGACAATTAAGTATATGATGTCTTCGCTAGTTATATTATGGTAGAAGAACATATCGAGCTCTGAATTCACTTCCTAATGGTATAGGGACAAACAGGAAATCATCCAAAGCATGATGCTTTTCAACATTTTAAAATATGTGCATGAGTGAGTAATTTTAGTTCAGCTCTTCCAGCCTTGTCTCTTTGGAATAGGCTCTGCAAAATGTGGCAAAGCTATTTCTTTGCGGGTATCTGGGTATGCTTCATGCACTAGTATACCAAGAAAATGTGCAGGCAGAGGCAGTGTACCAAGATCAGTTCAGGTTTTTTTAAAATTAAGTGCTGAATTTCAAAGCAGGAAAATATAAACCTACAGTTTCATCTTGGATGTTTGCTCTCAGTGGTCATATATGTATATGTATATGTATGACTATGTCTCAATTTTTAAATAGATATTAATTAGTGTCTCCTATTGCTTCATAAAATTTCTGGCAAATGAGGCACACATGAATTTCTTTGCTTGGTTTTGGACTGACTAGAGTTTCAATGGTTTTGGCATATTACTGTTTGTTGGCAAATGTATTGTGAGTTATATTTTTGGCCCTGTGTATTTGTTTCTTGGTGCAGCCAGCAGAGATATATTTAGTGGCAGATTCCCCCCCCCAACAACTAAAAATTAACTTTCTTCTATACATTAGCATTCTTCTTTTATTATTTTAATATATATTTAATAATATGTGATTGCTTTAGTATTTGAATAATTGTAAGCAGCCCTGTGAGGGCAGGCACCCTAAAGGTTGTTTGGACAGAAAAAAGTCCTACAACTCCCAGTATAATCTGGTGCATGGATGGATACCCCTTGCCAAGCAGATGGCTAGAGCTCTTTGTTCTGATGCTGCTGATCGCCTGTTGTCCTGGAGGAATCGTTATGCTACTACCTTCAAAGAGGCTATTTGCATCCTCAAAAAGGATTGTGCTAGTTTTCTCTTTGGGTGGGGCAAAACATGACAGCAGGTGGTCCTAGTCTTACAATGGAAAAGGCAGTAAACTCAGGTTTCCGGGTGCCCACAGCACTGGGTAACATGCATGTTCATAGCTTTACCATGGATACAATTGAGATTGTTCTCCTGAGGGCTATGGCAATTTCAGATTTTAATCCTAGCCAAATTGGAATTATCCTAGAAGAGATGTTGGTTCGTGCTCTAGGCAGTTTAAAAACTTTTTTTTTTTAAGTGGAAATATAAATGTACTGTTTTTAAGCACTTGTATGCTGGTTTGGAGATCAGCTCCTAAAAATGAAAGAAATACCAAAATGCGTTAGATTCAAATAAACTGTTGTAAACCGCACAGCGAGCTTCGGCTATTGGGCGGTATAAAAATGTATTAAATAAATAAATAAATAAATAAAACTTAAGCACCCTTTGATAATGTCTTCTATTGTTTTTGTGTTTTGGGTACCATGCATGCATACAGTATTGGATACAGAATGTCCTCCTCAAACATAGGAAATATTTTTTGAACCAATCATTTTTTGGTTCAGTCTATGTTCCAGCCTACACAAACCCCACACATTCATTTCTCAGTTACAATCTTAAACCAACACAGTTGAATCTTAACTTTCCTTTCATGTATTTCAGAGTCATGTAAGTTTTCCCCACTTTTTCAACTTCACTACCTTTGCATTTTAGAGTCAAAGGGGAGAGCTAACACTGAGGTGAATTTTGAGGGGTCCCCCCCCCCTGTTGAAATGTGTGCATTTAGGGTAGTATCCAATGGTGTCCCAGTGCTAGTGCTAACGGCATTACACTAGCATAAACCAATGTTTGTACAATGTAACTAGCGCCAGCTAACACAATTGGGGGAAGTGGTGATTTGCCATTGAAATTTGGTGATGAGGTAGCAAAAAGGGGATAGTTTTTTGCTGCCATGCTGCCAAATTTTGCTAGTAAGCTTTAGTTACATTGCAAGCATTGGTTTATGCTAGCGCAATGTCATTAGCCAGTGTATAATAAGCCCCAGACAACCCTAAAATGTTCCACTGGATTACATATGGAGGATGCAATAAAGATGGAGATGTGATTTAGATTCATAGATTTCATAGATTATAGAGTTGGAAGGAGCCTACAAGGCTATCGAGTCCAACCCCCCTGCTCAATGCAGGAGACTAGAGGAGGGGGTCTCCCATCCAAGTAATAACCACACCTGACCCTGCTTAGCTTTCCACACTCAGACAAGCTGAGCCAGCGTAAGCCACAGGCCTGTTTCTTCATTGCCTTCACTGCCCCTGAATAAGCTCGGGCATGGGCATGCACCAGTGTTCGATTTCATCTTTTGGGAGTTCTCCTCAATCTACACTGAAGCAGTCTCCCACCTGTTTCATCACTCTCAGCTCCAGTGTTTCTTAATATGGAAGTTGTAAATTAATGGGTCAAATCCAACACTGTGCAAGTGGACTTCCACTCATGCAATGTAACTTCCCCTCGCTCTCTTCCCCTTTGTAGCCCCTGTGTACCTTCAAATCTGCTCTGGAGCAGATTTGGGTGGTGCAGTACTGCAGAAGAGATGAGAAAACCATTCTGCCAGCGGTTTCTGCTCCACTGATGGATGACCAAGGTTGGATAGAACCCATTATTTTTGAGCAGGCTTTTTGTCCAATGTAGTTTATTTCTTTTACAAATTGCCTAGATGTCTTGCATGGTTTGCACAATTAATATATTTTAAATGCATTATGGCAGAGAATAAAATTTTTTCAGTTTAAATTACAATTTTGTTTTCACTTAGTATTACAATAGCAAGCTTTTTTTTAAAAAAAAAAAAAAAGACGATTTTGTACCTTTCCCAACTTTAAAGAGCTACCATGGTTTCCATGAACTTTTATTGTTAGACTGTCTATGCTCCTAAACACAGTTGTCTGAAAGTAAAGGACAGTTTCTATGTTATTGTAGCAGTGTGGTTGCCACTTCTGTCTGCTATTTCTCACACTGCTCCAGTAACAGTGTAAGGAGAGATATTTTACAATTATACACAAATTCAAAACAATTCAAAATTATCTCCAGTCATCTGTGGTTAATGATACACATTTCAACAATGGCCTACCTGTGTTTAGAAACAGGTTTTTTAAAAATCCGCCTGCCCCTTTAGGATGTATTGTCCTCTCGACTATCGCTTTTTTAAAATGGTTGTTCTAAATGTTTGCTGGATTTGTTTTGGTTTTATCGTCTCTTGGCTAAGACTGTCAAACTTTTCTGATTGTAGTCTGTGGCTAAGATCAAGCACAGTACTTGTTTTATGAATTTGTTAGATGTTTCAGGGCCAGATAGTGGGATCCAAATGGAAGTAAATAAATTCCTGTTGCCTGGTTCCTTGGTTGATGCTCAATTCTGCCATAACATGCCATGCACACAGATGTAAGAATTTACTAATTGCACATGTTCCAGTGAATATCCAAAATGTGGAAATAGTCAGTAATCATTAGGAAGCATTGGCAAAACCTTTACCCATCTGGTGAACATCCAAAAATATGGAGATGATAGAAGTGAATGTGGGCATCAGCTAGTGGTCATTGGCTGCCAACATTCATTTCTGTAAGTCCATAATTTTAGACGTTCATCAGGAATCATAATATTCCTTCATGATTGTGCTAAATCACCATTGTTTGGATATTCACTGGCACATATATAAATATAATATCCCTACTAATTATTTCTCTTTGCTGATAGATGCAGTTTTACACAATATGCAGTAATATTGTACTGTTTGTAGTGTAAATATTGTATTGTATTTATATTATATACATTTTCTGTGAGTCCTTAGTTCAACATAGTCCAGATGTTTGTTTAGGAACATCTTCAGGCTACAATACAGTGCTACTTGGAAGTTCTGTGGAATTGCAGATAACTGAGTTATTAAAAAAACCAAATCTATTAGTTGGTCTTCGGGGTAGGAGTACCCCTGCCCTTATCTAGATCATCATTACACATGTCTTTGTTAAACTTTTCTGCTAATCTTTTGTTGCAACCTGTGAAAATAGTATCATAATTGTTTTAAATTAAGGCAAAGTACTATTTGTACAACAAGGCACCTGGTTTCCATAAGATAAACCATAATAATGAATGTACCAGGGCGATGGAGAAATAGTGAGGAAAAGGACAACTTCGCCGCCTCCTCCCTGCTGCTGATGCTCCCACTGCCACTTGAGTAATTTAAAAGGGAGGATTTGGTGAGGAGGGGGTTTGTGTATGAGGGTGGCTGGTGGGGACAGGGTGGCTATTTTCAGAGCCTTAGATTGTCTTGGAGAATTACCCAATATTCTTCTGATGTCTGGGAAAAGACTTAATCTGAGTCGAGTGTGGGAGAGCTTGCCCATCTCTAGACTTAACCCTATAAACCTAAACATACCTGCCTAGCAGTAAGCCCCATCAAACAAGGTGGGACTTACTTCTGTGTAAGCATAGGATTGCATTGCACACTTTCTGACTGAAAATACAAATATCTACTGAAGGACAGGCCACAGGACATCTTCTTTTATTAATAAATAGTTTTTCATAGATGGTCATCATTTTCAGTTGACAGCTGGGCATAAAATTGAATATAACAACATAAGAAGAGCTCTGATAGTTCTGACCAAAGGACCATCTAGTGCAGGGGTCCCCAATGTGGTGCCTGTGGGCACCATGGTGTCCATGGCACCTCTAATGACGCCCACACAACCCTTCACTCCCTGCCCCCTTGAAAAAATAAATAAATAAATAATGGAAAATGTTAGGGTGCCAGGTTCTCCTTCCTCTTCCTGAATCTGCCACTGATCAGCTGTTCATTGGACAGGGACAGAAAGCAAGGCAAAGGGGATAGAAATAGTGATGCTAGGACCTAGGAAGAGGAGAGAATGAACTAGGGATGGGGGAGAGAAATAATGAGGAAAGGGGTTGGGGAAGAGAAATAATGAGTAAGTAATGTAAGTAAGTTTCCCTGCCTCAGATGTCCAAGTGAATACGTGGCCCCACAGCCCCTCCCTACACGTTGCCCTTTATGCACATTACACGTGAAGGAGGGTTCATTTCTCACTATCTGTGCGGAAGCTGGGCACACCAGACTGTCAAACTTTAAAAAAAATATCTTTAAAGGAGCTTGAGATTTATGAACTGGAGTGACCATCTAGTGTAGGATCCTATTTCCCACAGTGGCCAAGAAGATACATCTGGGAAGGCCACAAGCTCCCCAGAAACCAAACCAATTGAGTATACCTTGTGGATTGAATGACTTAATCCTTAATCCTAGGAGTTTCCCAGCATCTACGAAAGGTGCAATGATTATTTACTATGAATGCAGATAATCAAGAATCTCTATTTCTAGCTTTAAAAAGGTCAAATTCTGCATCCAAATCCCATTCCTCCCCACGTTTAATGATCAGCATTGACAATATATCATTGGATTTTTCCAAGTAAGGATGTGCTGAGAAATTATGTATAGATCACCTTATCAGCACTCTTTTTGCTTCCCACAAAATTATTACTCCATCTGAATTCACCTCAGTGTTTCAGTTTAGGTGAAATTAAGTGGCAACTGGCAAGTTTAATTCTAGGTTTTCATCTTCACCACCTCTGGTTTCTCCACCAGGCCCAGACTCCCAACAGGATAACCTAAGATGGTGAAACCTAAGATGTGTACCTTTTAAAACATGCATGTTTGGATGTATGCACCAGATGACGACATCGTGCGCATTTTGGAAATATACACATTTGTCTTTGTGCATTTTTCAATTGTGTGCATGTTCTCAAAATGCTTTTTTGTTTTGTGGAATGCATCGCAAGCTCAGGGATGTGTGGATTTCCAACTGCAAATTGTGTGTTGGTCCGTGTTTAGGATGTGAAAATTGGATAAATTTATTTTAAAAAATAACAAGAATTTTTTAATTTTATTTCGTATATTTATACCCCGCCTTTTTTCCTGCAAGGAACCCAAGGTGGCTTACATAATCCTCCTCCTCCTCCTCTCCATTTTATCCTCACAACAACCCTGTTGTAATTATTTTTATTATTTTTAAAATAAAAATAAAATTTTTATTTTAAAATTTTTTGACTTGATATACAAGCCACGTCTTGCAATACAAGTACTGTAGTACGGCTTAAATTAAAAATCTCTGTACAAATTTTTTTGGGGGAATTTTGTTTTTATATTAGAGTGTTTTGGATTACAAGCACCTTTCCGGCACGAATTATGGTCTCAATCCAAGGCATGACTGTACTTGATATGGCTACGTACCAAGCAAAGGTTAATGAAAATCCCACTTGCTGCAAGTCTAAAATATGAGGAACATGAAGTAATAGGAAAGGCAAGATGTTTTATAGGAGGAAAGGCTAACAGTACAATAATGTATTATAAATGTTTGAACCAACATACATAATGTATCGTGATGTAATAATTATGTAGTTGTGGGCAATTGAAGAAAAAAAAAACACTTTCCCCATGAAAGCATATACATAAGGTGCTGGAACTTCAACTCCTCTTATTTATTTATTATTAAGGGAGGGGGAAGATGGCAAAAGTACCTACTAAGTGCAATGGAAACATTTAGGAGCTTAAAACTTGCTGAATTAGGGCTAAAAGGGCAACCATGCCAAAATGGTTAACAATGAAAAGCCAGTCTTTTTTGTGTGCTGCTGAAGCAAGAGATAATATTTATCACGCTAAGCACCATCCATGTTTTCAGGGAAGGAAAAAAAAAATGAAAAAAGTTGAGGTCACATCTGCTCTTTCTCTTGGCAGATATTCTGTCAAAGTATACCACAGCTGAGGGGAATTCTTCACATTGAAATCAAATTAAAACTGGCTTTGTGATGGTTTTCTTTTTTTGCTTTACATATTTCCAGATATTGGGTGGCGGGGGGGGGGGGAATTACAGCATCTTGGAAGCTGCCCAGGGAAGACATTTGATCAAAGAGAGAGTGCTGTGGTACTTCATAAGAATTCTGAAGTGTTATTTGCTCACTTGCTGCTTCCTCACACCCCCACATGTGCCCTACATATTTGGCCCTCATCGATCATAAAACAAGCAGATGGGGACCTTGACAAGCAGATTCTCTACCACTGCATGAAATGGACAATGATCTATATAAGCAGTTCTCCAAACAGAACAAACAATGGGAGAAGACCCACAAAATCCATTCCAAAAAGAAAATACTGCAGCTTGAAGCCTGGTTGGAGGCTGAGAGAGAAAGGGGCTCTCTCCAGGCATTGTCTCTCATGCAATAAAAATCATGGGAGTGAGGGGAAAGGGGTGCGCTGGCAAACCCTGCCCCCTCTGGCACATCATCTCCCCCCACCCACCCTTTGCAGCCTTCCATGAGCTGAAACGCAAACTTCCTTCAGTTCCAGCATTTTAAATCACACGACAAGCTTCCAGGAGTAGAGGAATCTCACACACACAGACAGCAGAAGGTTGCCCCTCAGCTCATGGGGGCCTGCAAATGAGGGGAAAGTGACATGCAGGAGGGGGCTGGGCTGGGCAAGGCCAGCACTTCCCTCAATCATGCCAAGAAACAGAACGCCTGAAGCAGGCAACAGAAATATTAACACCTAGAGGAAGCTAAAAAGCCTAAATGTCTGCTACCATTCTTTCTGGAAGAAATTGCGACACAATCGTATCAATGCTACTTTCTGTAGCGCAAACCTGCAAAGTCCGTATCACTGACAAACCTGAGATGCATCTGAAGGTCATTCTGCAAGCAAGGCCATTCTGCTGAATCTTCCAAATGTACAGGAGGCAATTTTGATCCTCTCAATGATGTAGAAGTTGCCCCCACTTCTTAAACACACGCAGCACATAGTCCTGGTGACAAAGAGTAGGGAATGGCTATCAACACCCTTGGTCCAAAATAATAATAGTAATAATAAATAAATTTATTTATTACCCGCCTCTCCATCTAGATCGAGGCAGGGAACAGCAGGAAAATGGTTACCTCTACCTCTCAATCTCTGGATTGCATGAAGCAGTGATCATTGCTTTGTGTCAGAAATGTGCCCCTATCTTTGTCACGAGGCAGTCATCTAGAGCAGGGCTCTCCAACCGTGGGTCCCCAGATGTTGCTGGACTACAGCTCCCAGAATCCCTTGCCATTAGCCATGCTGGCTGGGTATGCTGGGAGCTGTAGGCCAGCAACATCTGGGGACCCTAGGTTGGAGAGCCCTGCACTAGAGAGAGACCAAACATTACTTTTCCATCCAGTGCAAACATGAAACACTGGCTTCTTTCCAGTTTCCACACAAATACCACTGTCCCATTCCACACATACATGGGGCAGTGGTCAGCAGTTCTTGACACTGGTTCTCTAAACAAGTGTAGAAAACCACTATCTTGGTTTGGCCAAAGATAGTTGGCTCTATCTTTTAAGGTTTAAAGCTCTTGTACTTATTATTTATTATTTACATTTATTAATCGCCCATCTCCCTGGGCGATGTACATAGAATAAAAACAATAAAATACATTTAAAACAGTCTAAAAATTTTAAAAATCTTAACCCACCCCATATTCCCGCCTGAACAGCCAGGTTTTTAATGAGCGGCGGAAGCTCAGCAGAGAGGGGGCATGGCGGAGGTCACTCGGGAGAGAGTTCCACAGTACGGGGGCCGCCACAAAAAAGGCCCTCTTCCTTGTCCCCACCAGTCTAGCTGGTCTGGCTGAAGGGACAAGGAGAAGGCCGTCCGTGGTAGATCTTGTTGAGCGGCCCACTTGGTGTTGCTGGAGACGCTCCTTGAGATAGACTGGACCGGAGCCGTATAGGGTTTTAAAGGTCAAAACCAACACCTTGAATTCAGCTCGGCAAGCAACTGGTAGCCAGTGCAACTCCTTCAGCACTGGCGTGATATGGTCCCCGCCGGCGGCTGCCTTTAACCAGGTGAGCCGCCGCGTTCTGTACCAGCTGTAGCTTCCGAACCGTCTTCAAGGGTAACCCCACGTAGATCACATTATAGTAGTCTAGGCGAGAGGAGACCAAGGCATGAACCACTGATGGGAGCAGATGATTAGGAAGGTAGGGGCGCAGCTGCCGTATCAGATGGAGTTGATACAGTGCTGCCCGGCTCACAGCAGACACTTGTGCCTCCATGGACAGCTGGGAGTCAAGGATGACCCCCCAAGCTGCGGACCTGGTCCTTTAGGGGCAGATGTACCCCATTCAGCACCAGGTCAACATCCCCTAACCTTCCCTTGTCCCCCACCAGAAGTACCTCGGTCTTGTCGGGGTTCAGCTTCAGCATGTTCCTTCCCATCCACCGCTGCCTCCAGGCACTTGGACAGGGTAAGTAAGTATACCTCATAGCTTAATCCCTGTTTTGTGTTTGTAAGAAAATCAAACATGGAGTTGCTCTGAGCCACATCAAAGGGCTTGCTTCGAAAAATGTGAAGCTACCACTGAAGACCAATTCTGCACATATACCTGACACCAGGAAATCAGCACATAACAGCTCCATTTTTACTGACAAGGTAGAGAACATAGTCTATGTTTGAAGTATCTGAAATTAACACAAAGCAACAGCAACAGCTGAGCAAGTTATATGGGGGGAAAAAACAGGGTCTTCCAGCACCCCCAAATGGAACCTAGTAACAGCTGCACGAGGAGCTAGGCTCTGTAGCAAACTCACCTCCCTCAGCATATAGGAATGAAAAACGAATTTACTTCTATCCATATTTACTGCCTCTCCACAGATGCACACAAATATACACGCATATGCGTGCCTCATGCAGTTGTACATACATTTTAGAATATCACAGGGATATAGAAAAAGAATGTTAAGAGATAAAGTTCCACACATTAACCCTATCAGACTTCCATACAATAATTTCCTGTTACTACACACACTGAGTCACCTCACCTTAGACAAAGCAAATATTTAATCTTATCTGAACACAAGGTGATTGAAAGTACCATGTGTCGTCTGCTAAGCTTTTCATTTTGAGGATTCAAAGAATACACCTTCAGCAAAATGTGGTGTATCCCCAGCCCAGTTCTGCTGTTCAGGACACAAGCCAGACAGGAATAGAGCCTTGTAGGCCTGTTCAGGTCTTGGGGAGAAGGCCTACAGGAGCACAGAAAGGGGAACGGATAACCTTTTTCTTTCATGCTCCAACTCATGCCTTCCCTGCTATACTATATAGTGCTATATGGGATTCAGAGTCTAGACAGCCATAGGAAAATTCGGAGTCCCATCTCCAGTCTCAGAAACACACTCCGAGATCAGAGCCGAGACTCCAAATTCGGTGCGCCCTCCCTCTGACCTCTCAGCCAGCATGGAAAGGACCACACCGGCTGCAGCTCCAAGGCCAGAAGACCAATATCAGAGCTGGCTTCTGGTGGGCATTCCAGGAGGCAGAGAGGGGAGAAGCAAGGCTCCACCAGTATATGATGTATCCTGGTGGCACCTCAACCTTCCCGCCTCAAAAGCCAGGGCAAAAGACTTAGATGGCCAAAATCGGCCATCTAAGTCTTTTGCAGGGCAGGAGAAGCACGGAGGTGAGTTTCTCCTCTGCACTCCTCTCACCCTCGATAGGATGCCTCCATGTTCAGAGGGTTACAGGCAGCCACATTGGATTGCACTGCCCATGTGTGTTTCCTTTCCTTCCTCCTGAAACATACCTGTATGGTGCAGGGGGTGGGGGTTGTTGTTGTTGTTTTTATCCTCATGGCATGCATCCCCTAAACACTAATCCTCCCTCTTTAAAAATGTTTATTATAAGCTGATGGTGATTTATGCAGGTCAATTCATTCTTCTTCTTCCCCCCACTTCCAGATTCCCCCCTCTCAGCAGATATGTGTAGATTAAAGTAAATGTAAGTCACAAGCTAGTACATCCACAAAGACCCCATGAGGATGATGAATAGAAGGAAATGAAAATGTAAAAGGTTCTATTCAAAGATGGATTGAAACTCAAAAGAGTCAAAAGAGTTTGATTAAGCAGATGAAATGCTAGAGTTTAAATAACCTCATTGCTCAGATGAAGGGAGAAACAAGAACAGCCTTAGTACAACAAATAGATCTGGTGTATATGTCGTCAACAACTTATGAGTTGTGAACCATGGGTTTTTGAAAATGCAGCAGGAGCAAGTGCATGTGCTGGTTCCCATGTGCACACCTGCTCCCATAGCGATAAACATCCCTGGGTGGTTTATAATGGCAGCCAAACCTAGAACTCTAGGTTGTTGGGGGACAAACCCAGAGTTTGAATCCATAGCTATGAATAAATATTTATTTAAATCAATAAATCCTGCCTCCTCCCGCTGGCCTAATTTTCCACAGAAGATAGTAAGATGAAAGAACATCCATTTTTGTGCTGTTGCCCCTCTTCCTCTTCACTACAGCAGTGCCGTGCTGGTTGGCCTTGGAGTCACTTATCTCCTCTGCCGTCCTCTAACCAGTAGGGCAGAGAGGAACAGAGGTCTGCCATTCTAGTTCTGCTCAGCAAGGAGGCGGAGAAGCAGTGGCATGGTGGCACTAGAGAAGGTAGGAATGAGTGGATCTCAGTGCAGGCCATCCACCAATCTGCTCAGGTGGGGTGTAGGGCCCCTTTGGGGAGAGAGGGCCAAAAAAGGATCTTCCTTGGAGCTTTCCCTAAACCTGAAGACAGCCCTGTGCTTTGGCCCTAAAAGTCCAATTAGATGGCTAGGATGGACGTGTGTCCTCTACAGAGGACAGCCCTCCACTTGAAGGGCTGCCAGAGACCTACCCTCTGACTCTGTTTTGAAGGCATCCTCTGAAGGGCTATCTGGCAATTCCAGTTTAAAGGTAAAGGACCATCAGAAGGAAGAGCTGGGCCTTGAAGTTGCCCGCACCAACAGCACCTGGACAGCAGCCTGTGCAAGGCACACAGGTCACCTAGTCACTGTCTTCCACAATATGGTGTGAGATGCACTGTATTTTTATTTAAATTATAATAATAATAATAATTTCTAAATTTGCATATATACATATACATTAGCAAATGCAAATGTTATGCAGATTGGTGTCTTCATTTGTCCTCTTTTTTGGTAATGCATTTCCCTCTTTGGCTATTCAGAAGTGGCCACCCTAATTAGGCCATGAGGACTGATCAAGTAGTAGAGCCAGTGTGGCGTAGTGGTGAGAGTGTTGGCCTGGGACCCGGGAGATCCGGGTTCTAGTCCCCGCTTGGCCATGAAACCCACTGGGTGACTTTGGGCCAGTCACTGACTCTCAGCCTAACCTACCTCACAGGGTTCTTGTGAGGATCAAATGGAGAGGAAGAGGATTATGTAAGCCGCCTTGGGTTCCTTGCAGGAAAAAAGGCGGGGTATAAATATAATAAATAAATAAAGTATCTAGTGGTTTTATATGTGATATTTAAGAAGGATCCATTTTTTATGTAGCTGGAAACTGAATACCGAGGTGAATGCCTGATTTAACCCACCTAGAGATGGATGGGAAGTGAAGACCAGGATCTCTGTGCTCTTGCTGGGCTATATACTTCCAGGAGGTTGGTTTATGTATGTACACAGAATGAATTAATCATTTCTAGTATTCTGCATTCTTATGCCATGCCACTGCACATCATCAGGCTTATTTTCACATGTGCCACTAACGCTTCATTGACTGAATCAGTATTTTATGCATATTAGCCCACTTATTTTTATTGTATTGCATTTGTTTGCAGTATTTTAATGGTGACCCCAAAATTCCTTCTGACTTCTGAGCAGACTTGTGGCATTTGCTCATGACTTTTTGTTTTATTGCAGTCCAACTGGGAGGTTACTCTAATAAATAATTCCTCTCCTCCCAAAAGCATTTTTCATTGCATAGGGTTCTGCTGCCCTCTAATGTTAGCAATATGTTTGAAGATATTTTAAATTAGATATGCTGTTCTTACGGAGTACTAGAGCTTCTCTGCACATACATCTTAAAGACACTTGCACTTTCTTTCTTCCCCAGCCCCACCCTCAAAAGTTCTACTCCACCATTCGCAAATTTGCAGTGCTCTATCCCATTGGGGAAATGAGTACAGAAAACTCAATAGAATTCTGCCTGTTATTGGAAAGGAACTAGACAGCCTACTGTCACATGCGAATATAAATAAATAAATTATAGCAAGTCTTATTCAGAAGCCCTTTCTCATGCTCCCATGTACACAATCAATACATTTCATTTCATTTCATTTATTTCATTTATATACCGCCCCACAGCTGAAGCTCTCTGGGCGGTTCACAACACTCTATACATAAAAACAACAATAAAAAACATACAAAATAGTTTAAAAAATTAAAAACCAAATTTAAAAACACAGTTTAAAATAACAATACAAAAGCCAATAAAACTGAGCCTACAGGTGACAATCCCCTCCGTGCTATTCCAAGGTCCTAACTAAATGCCTTGGCATAGAGGGAAGTCTTAACCTGGCGCCGAAAAGATAGTAAGGTTGGCGCCAGGCGGGTCTCAGTGGGGAGCTGATTCCATAACTGGGGGGCTTCCACCGAGAAGGCCCTCCTCCTCGTTGCCACCAACCGAGCCTCTCTTGGAGGTGGCAGTCGGAGGAGGGCCCCAGATGTTGAGCGTAGTGTCCGGGTAGATAGTGGTTGGGAGAGACGTTCCGTCAGGTATTGTGGTCCTAAGCCGTGTAGGGCTTTATAGGTTAAAACCAGCACCTTGAATTCAGCTCGGAAGCATATTGGCAGCCAGTGCAAGCGGGCCAGAATTGGTGTAATATGCTCGGACCTTCCGGTCCCTGCAATAAGCCTGGCTGCCGCATTTTGCACAAGCTGCAGCTTCCGAACAGTCTTCAAAGGCAGCCCCACGTAGAGTGCATTACAGTAGTCTAGTTTAGAGATCACCAGAGCGTAGATTACTGAGACCAGGCTATCCCTGTCCAGATAGGGGCATAGCTGGGCCACCAGCCGAAGCTGGTAAAAGGCACTCCTTGCCACCGAGGCCACTTGAGCCTCAAGTGACAAAGATGGCTCCAGGAGCACCCCCAAGCTACGAACCTTCTCCTTCAAGGGGAGTGCAACCCCATCCAGAACAGGTTGAACACCCTCCATCCGGTCAAAGGAACCACCCACTAACAGCATCTCAGTCTTGTCTGGATTGAGCCTCAGTTTGTTAGCCCTCATCCAGTCCATTGTCGCAGCCAGGCACCGGTTCAGCACATCCACAGCCTCACCTGCTGAAGATGAAAAGGAGAAATAGAGCTGCGTGTCATCAGCATACTGATGGCAACGCACTCCAAAACTCCGGATGACCCCACTCAGTGGTTTCATGTAGATATTAAATAGCATGGGGGATAAGACCGACCCCTGAGGAACCCCGTACTGGAGAATCCATGGGGCCGAGCAACATTCCCCAAGCACCACCCTCTGGAGCCGGCCATCCAAGTAGGAGCGGAACCACTGCAATGCAGTGCCCCCCACCCCCAACTCAGACAGCCGCTCCAGAAGGATACCATGGTCGATGGTATCGAAAGCCGCTGAGAGATCCAGGAGTATCAACAGGGTCATACTCCCCCTGTCTCTCTCCCGACATAGGTCATCATACAGGGCGACCAAAGCCGTTTCCGTGCCAAAACCAGGCCTGAACCCCGACTGAAATGGATCCAGATAATCAGTCTCATCCAAGAGCACCTGGAGCTGGTTGGCCACCACCCGCTCAAGGACCTTGCCCAGGAAAGGAACATTCGCCACCGGCCTAAAGTTGTTAAGATCTTCCGGGTCCAGAGAGAGTTTCTTCAGGAGTGGTCTCACCACCGCCTGTTTCAGGTGGCATGGGACCACTCCCTCTCGCATGGAGGCATTGATCACCTCTCTGGCCCAGCCGGCCGTTCCCTCCCTGCTAGTTTTTATAAGCCAAGAGGGGCAAGGATCCAGAACAGACGTGGTTGCACGAACCCGTCCAAGCACCTTGTCAACATCCTCAAGCTGTACCAACTGAAACTCATCCAAAATAACTAGACCAGGCTGTGCTCCGGGTACCTCTCCTGATTCTACTGCTATAACATTGGAGTCTAAGTCCCTGCGGATGCAAGAGATTTTTTCCTGGAAGTGCCTAGCAAATATATCACAGCGGGCATCAGATGGGTCGATGATGTCCCTGGGGCCGGCGTATAACAGGCCCTGGACTACCCTAAAGAGCTCCGCTGGGCGGCAGAGAGATGTTTGGATAGAAGCAGTGAGATGTTGTCTCTTTGCCACCTTCACTGCCTCTAGGTATACCTGGCTATAGGCACATACCAGGGCTCGATTGCATCCACTAGGAGTTTTCCTCGACCTGCACTCCACCCAAGGGCCCCAAGGGCCCTCTGGAAACCATCCGGATCCATCAGCCTCCGGGGGCGGACCATCTTAATAGGTTCCCCACCCTTGCAGAGGGGGAAAGCTGCCGTTAGCCTAAATCTCAGCAGGTAGTGATCTGACCATGACAAGGGGACCGATTCAAAGTCCCCCACCTTCAGATCACTATCTCCATGTCCGGCTGAAAAAACCAGGTCTAGAGTGTGCCCTGCTACATGTGTTGGGCCGCTGATATGTTGGGACAGTCCCATGGTTGTCATGGAGTCCATGAATTCCTGAGCCACGCCAGACAAGGTGCCCTCAGCATGGATGTTAACATCCCCCAGGACCAACAGCCTGGGGGACCTCAGCATCGCCAGTGGGACCACCTCAGTCAGCTCAGCCAGGGAGTCTGTTGAGCAGCGGGGTGGGCGGTACACCAATAGAATCCCTAATCTGTCCCGCTGGCCCAACAAAAGGTGCAAACACTCCAGACCAGTAGTCAGACGGACAGGGAGCCTGGAGAGAGAGATAGAATTCCTATAGACCACGGCAACCCCCCCTCCCTGGCCCTCAGGTCTACCCTGATGCTGCACCAAGTACCCCGGTGGGCAAAGCTGGGAGAGACTAACTCCTCCCTGTTCTCCCACCCAGTAATGCATGCCAGATCGACCGCCTCATCCACTATTAGATCGTGGATGAGGGAGGTTTTATTTTGCACCGATCTGGCATTTAGAAGCAGCATCCGCCATCCGGAGACCCGAGGGCAGGCTGATAGGGCAACCAACAAACCTGCGGGTGCGAGGAGGGCCGGAACACGGCACAGCCATTAAGTGTCTGGGCCATGTTCCCCTTACCTGGCTAGTCCTCCTCCCAACGCCATATCTCCCTCTACCCATCACTACACTAATCGGGGGGCCCACAGAACCCCCCGCTTGACCACATGACTCCCCTCCAAGGCACATGCTCAGGCCCTAGACAGGGGAAAAAGCAAAACCCCCCACCAAGGGCACCGAGCAACAATAGTAATGTTATACATGGGTCGGATCTTTAGGTGTATGCAGCTGGGCTGGCTGAAGCAGACTTCCACATGCCACCTCCCCATGGCAATGCCCCCAGCCCCCCATAAATGCCACACAGGGGGATAGGGGGCCCCGCAAGGAGCAGAAGGCACCTTCCATGACCTTCTCCTCCTCCCTGCACCACAGCCTTCGCTATTCAGCAAGGTTCCTTTTTCCCTCCAGACACCCCCCCTCCATGGGCCACAGTCTGCCAGGTAACCTGAAAAATGAATTAAGAAATAAATAGACAAAAAATAATGTTGCCCTGAGCACTATGGAGCACCAAAAAGGCAGCTACAAAGCCCTGAAGGAGTCACATCTACCTTTGACCTTTCTGGCACCTCGTAGTGCTCCCGATGCCATTTCTTCATAAACAAATTAAAATAGATGTAACTTTTTTCAGGGGGTGGAGGCAGCATGGGACACACGCACGCAGCCCGTGGGCTGCATGTTGTTCACCCTTGGTCTAGTACAGTGTTCTCCAACCTTGGGTCCCCAGATGTTTTTGGCCTACAACTCCCAGGATGCCCCAGTCAGCGTAAGGTTGGAGAACACTGGTCTAGTCTATAGCACAATCATACAGGTGAATACATGTAGATCTTATCTGTGTATTCTGCCCAGCAGACGTCCCAGAGGTGAGAGAGCAGGCCAGAGTAGCCGTGACCTTGCACTTCTCCACACATTGTATGGATGTGTGGATAGAATCATAGAATCATAGAAAAGTAGAGTTGGAAGGGGCCTACCAGGCCATCGAGTCCAACCCCCCCCCCCCACTCAATGCAGGAATCCAGGTCAAAGCATCCCCGACAGATGGCTGTCCAGTCGCACCTTGAATGCCTCCAGAGTGGGAGAGCCCACCACCTCCCTAGGTAGTTGGTTCCATTGTCTTATTGCTCCGACAGTCAGGAAATTTTTCCTGATGTTTAGGTGGAATCTGGGTTCCTGTAACTTGAGCCCATTATTCCGTGTCCTGCAAACTGGGATGATCGAGAAGAGATCCTGGTCCTCCTCTGTGTGACATCCCTTCAAGTACTGGAAGAGTGCGATCATATCTCCCCTCAGTCTCCTCTTCTGAAGGCTAAACACGCCCAGTTCTTTCAGTCTCTCCTCATAGGGCCTTGTTTCCAGTCCCTTTATCATCCTTGTGGGATGGGAGAGTGAGAAGAGGGCTGTTGAAAGCATGTATTTTCATCTCAACCGCTAGCCTAATTCCTTCAGCTGTTAGTGCTTTGGGAAGAGGAGTAAGAGCCAGCAGGGGCTAGAAAGAGGACAGAGAGGAAGGAGTAGAGAAACCTATACTTACCTGGCAGGAACTAACAGAGCTCAGGGGTGCAGGTAAAAGAATACTTAGCAGAAGAACTTGCTCATCTCCAGATAGGAAAAAGACACAGGTACTTTCTGCCACAATACTGTGGAAGCTGAATACCTGGGTCCCTAGTGGAGGCACAGAATTGTTGTTAAAAACCTCCCACCTTGAAGAACAACGCTGGGGTGCAGCCAAGGAGAAAGGACTAATTCAGCATAATTTCCCCAAAAGATGTGGAAGAAAGAGAGAGAAGAGGAGCTTACCTGAGTACAAGCCAAGGCTCACACCCTTAAAGAGACTTTGTTACAAGAAACTTTTCTGAAGCATTGCCCTAGCTTGTGAGTTTAGACTTTTATTTTGGTTTGGCTGTCAGTGATGTAACTTGACACCTTTTGAGCAATAAATATATGTTTCTGCAAGCAACAGTGGTCATGTGATCTATGGAAGTAAGTGAATGAACAAGCAATGGGGAGGGAAAGGGGGTGGAGCCAGTGGAAGGAGGCGTGGCCTTCTGGGGAATCCTTGAGGGCTGGATTAGAACTGGAGGGGAGGGCCAACAGAGAGTACAGCAGTGAGGGCAGGGCAAGTGGGCTCTTTCTCTCTTGAAGAATACTGAAGGATACCAGCAATGCCCCCCTGCACCCACCCTGGCTAATAGCTATGCCCCATATTCCAGTATTGCAGTGTCCAGTCATCAAGGCTATTGAGCAAGCAAGTACCGTAAGCTATACAGAAGTCTAGAAATGGCCATCTTTTCACTTGACACAACCATAACATCACTGTAAGATTTCCTTTGATGCATGAACCCTTCCAAAAATTTTTTTAATCCTAATGCATCTATATACTTTTTTGTACTTCTCTTCTAACCAAATAAACACTACCAAATGGCTTTTGTTTTCACACCAATCTAAAATAAATAGAATTTATTCCCACATCACAAAATTTTAAAAACCTCCCCCCCCCCCCCGATGCATTATTGACTCCTGTCCTTGATTCTTACTCATTGTCAGCAGTTCTGTCATGGCTGTTAAATTATTGGGTTGATCCTCTTGCCTTACATGAAGTTAGCACTTAAGATCAATGAAACATCTTGATAATTAACCACTTCGACAATGAGAACTTCTGTCAAATTAAGCTTTAATCTTTTACAGCTCAAGCCTCATCGTTCCCAGGGCTCTTAGCTGCCACACTTCACAGAATGTCATTGTCTTCAAATTATGGTATTATCCCTCAGAGGCACAGAAAAGCTCAACTATTTTCAGTCGCTTCAAATTTCAAGATAAATCAGGCTGAAATATTTGTTTTAAACATGCCAGCCTATTCAAATATTCTTGGTTTTAAAAAATAAAACTTCCCTCAAAGGTAAATGTGAGTTAGTGGTACATTGGGAAGACCTGGGTTCAAGGCTTACCTCAGCTATGTATGTGATGTGTTGCCTTGAGGAAGACATTATTTAACAGCTCAGCTCCATATCTGTAAAATGGGCCTTATACTCACAAAGGTTATAAAATGCATTGCATGTTAATACCACAATATTAAATATGTTTAGTCAGAACTAAATCCCATTGATTCTAATGAAACCTGCTTCCAAGCATTATGCTTAGGCATTAGAGCATCAAGTGCTATATAAATTATGCAGCGTAGTAATAACAGTACTAAGACCATTTCTGATAATAATCACACCATTTCTGATAATTTCAGGTTCTACAGAAATCATGTGGCCTAGAGCCAGGAGTCCTTTCTCCTGACTGCACCCCAGTGTTGTTCTTCTTCCCTCCCCATTCCTTTTTCCTTGTGTGTTGTGTCTTTTTAGATTGTAAGCCTGCGGGCAGGGACTGTCTTCTTAATTGACGAATATGTAAGCCGCTCTGGGAGCCTTTTTGGCTGAAGAGTGGCATAAAAAAGTTTCAAATAAATAAATAAATGCATTAAAAGGATCTTCAGAGATATACCACTTCTATGTCATAGATACATACTCAGATAGATAGATAGATAGATAGATAGATAGATAGATCCAGGGCTTTTTTTCTGGTGGAACTCACCGGAACTGAGTTCCAGCACCTTTTCTTCTATTAATTGCATTACAATTTAATCGCCATCTACTCCCAAGGAAATGTAATCCAAGAGTTCCGGTACCTTTTTCTCCAGAAAAAAAGCACTGGATAGATCTCATGCTATTGTTTCCCCTCAATGAGTGCAATTGTCTCTTTGATCATGGTGGAGACTAATGGAAGAATCGTAAGCAGGTAAATGTGTTAATAAGAAAAGGGGCACACATTTCTGAGTTAACCTAGGAAGCCTGAGAACATTGTAAAAGGACCCTGGTAGAGAAAATATGCAAACAAATGAAATGAAATGAAATCTCATTGCCTCTGGCTAAGCAGTAAGCAGCTAGTTCTCATAGTCCCCCATGAATCCTGTGGCATGCTTTATTTGCATTCATTTTCTGCTTCGGTTCTATCTCTCATCCCTGGCTTATTTTCCCAGGACCCAGACAAAGCCTAGTCTGGCCACTTGGGTCCATGCCTTGCCACCGGCGATGGTCCACAAAAGCCTCCTTTTAAAAGGACATATTTTTCCTGATGCCTCGGAGACCCAGGAGTTCCAATGTGCGCCAATTTTCAGCAACAGGAACAAGTCAATGAATCCAGGGAAAGATTTATTTGAACCCCCATCTTTATTCGGAGGTCTTTCTACAAAATTGTAGTCTCCACCTCTTTTCCTATAGTGTGCATGTATATCATTTAATCCAATTTTGAAGTTGTTTGATCAAAGTCCCAGCCTTGTAGTACACCCTTCCCAGGCAAACAAGTGGAAAGGATTGCAGCTGGGACTCTTTTGCTCTCCTTCATGTTTCCTCTTTATGTTGTTGCTACTTCAGCAGCAACAACAAACGTCCAACTGAAGTTCCACATTTATGATTGCAGGTTGGTTAATAAACCGTGGTGGCTTGTTAACCATCCTGCACATGCTGGTCATATGTACATAATTACCTTTGCCAGTGTGGGTTCCTGTGATGTCCAAACCCAGCGAGGGTGGGTGGCAGGACCGGTGCAAGGCAGTTTGGTGCCCTAGGCAAGATCAGATATTTAGCGCGCGCCCCCTTCCCACTTGAGAGCGCTGTATTTTTTTTAAAGGCGTTTCTGGCGCCCCCTTTAGCCCTGTGTCCTAGGCAGCTGCCTAGTTGGCCTAATGGTAGCACCAGCCCTGGTGGGTGGTTGGGGTGGTTAACAAACCACCCTGAACCCATGGCCTGTTTTACGCTTTGTAGTGCAAACCGACCCAGTAAGTGTCTTTAGTTAAGTCGTGTAGGCCCTTTTCAAGTGGAAACAAGAGGAAAGTACACAAAGCATTCTAAATTGGAGTGAAAATGCACTGTGAATGTTGGGTAAACTTTTACCCTTACTCCCTTTAGTTACTGTGACTGTTCGTCTGAGTGTGGAAAGCTAAGCAGGGTCAAGCCTGGTTATTACTTGGATGGGAGACCCCTCCTCTAGTTTCCTGCATTGAGCAGGGGGTTGGACTCAATAGCCTTGGAGGCTCCTTCCAACTCTATGATCTATGAAATCTATGAAATCAGGAACTGCCTGATTGCATAATCCCACTATAGGACAGATTTCCTTGAAACCCCTTCCTTCCTCCTTGCACCCTTCTTTCTCTCTCCCAAGAGTGTTAGGGACTACAATTCACCCAATCACCACTTCTTTGACCTCTCACACTGACAAACCCAGTAGGCTGAACAGTTAGCACATGTCCATAGATGACTTTAAGCTCTGGATTCAGCCTCCAAGAGAACAATGCTAATTCCCCCCATAATACCATTCTCTCTGAAGGTTTTAGTCGCTTTTTATGTTTGTATTTGCTCTACCAAGTTACTTTCCCCCAAAGTAATGAGTGTACAATTTAAATCCTTACTTGTAGTTAATAATTTCCCCATTGCTTGAAGAACCGTGTGTGTGTGTGTGTGTGCATATCATTTGGCTTCTCCTCTTTGCCAAAGACACACTATTGCCAAAGTTTAAAGGTCCTTTGAACAAATGTGTGTCTTGTTGAGAATTTGAGCAAGTTTGCAGATGTGTCTAGAAGAGCACATCCAGTAACACCATGAATGGGAGACAGTTCCATAAATAGCTGCTGGTGCAACTGATGAAGACACTCTGCTCACTGCAGCTGCTTCACTTCAAACGGTGGGGGTGTAGGGCAAGACTCATATCAGAGTAGGCAATCCAATTGCCAGTGGACCTTGACGCCCATGCACCAAGGCAGGCACCATGCTCTGAGAGAGCAGGGACTGCCCCAAGGCCTCAAATGGCCATCCAGTATAACATTATGATAAAATTTCAAGTTGACAGTGCAGCCTCTTACCCTAAATAATAGTTGACTGGACAAGAATGGGATCTATACAGGCTCCATTTTTGCCTCTCACCTGAAGTTTCACCAGACCCGAGGCAAAATGTTAGGTCTTGCAGGACTTGGTCATGTTTTGTGAGTCAAACATCTGTCATTCCTCCTCTGAAAACTCTCCTGTCCCCACAGGCTTGCCCCCTTTAATTAGGATGTGCCTGTGGTCAGGCCCTCAGAGTGATCCCAGCAGCTTCAGTATTTGATTCCACATGCTGGCTTCCACTGTGACATGGGGAAATCCAAAGCTGGGCAAACCCGTTATGACCCACCCACCCAACTGTTGAAAAGTAAGTAAGGGAGCCCAATGAAGGTAGGAACAGCTGCATTGCTGTTATAACAGTAGACCATGACTATTTTTTAAATGCATCTATTTTCCCCTTTGCGTCAAATAATTTAAAATAGGACCTTTACAAATTAATGTTGTACTAGGTTGTACTATGTGCTACTCTTCTGTTTCAGTGGTGGTGAAACTGGCCCTCCAGATGTTCCTAGACTCCAGTGCCCATCAGCTCCAGCTAGTATGGAAGTTGTAGTTCAGTAACATCTGGAGGGCCACAGTTTCCCCTCACCTGTCCTGTTCCAGTTACCCAGAGCTGCCTGCAATTGTTCAGAGAGTAAAAGGCACCATGTCATGCCAACACTGCAATCCTTCCAGTGCCAGGTTAAAACTCTCTTTAGACCAGAGGTGGATATTATTATACATTACATATGTATATTTGGCCATGTTCAACTTGCCAAAGATTTCTCCGTCCAGGAAATCTTTTCAACTTTTCTGCTACTAAGGGCACAATCCTATCAGGCCGCTAGACACTGTCTACTAGACAGCCATAGGAAAAGTTGGAGTCCCAGCTCTGACCTCAGAAAAGTGCTCGAGGTCAGAGCTGGGAGTCTGACTTTGGAGCGCCCTGTCCCCACCCTTGCAGGTGGTGTGGTTCTTTCTACACCGGCTGTGGCTCCAAAGACGGAATTCCAACTTTGGAGCCGGTGCTGGAGGGGAGGGAGGGGCAAGGAGGGGGGGAGGAGCAAGGCACTGCCATCCTGCGAGGAATCCTGGCAGTGCCTCTGGCCCCTCTCCTTGCAAGTCGGTGTAAAACAGTTAGATGGCTGGAACTGGCCGTCTAAGTGTTTTGGAGGGCAAGGGAAGCACAGAGGCAATCCTTCCCTCCACGCTCCTCCCGCCCTCAACAGGATGCCCATAATTGTCCGAGTTCAGAGGGTTACGGGCAGCCCCATTGAATTGTGCTGCCCCGACAATGACCTATGCTATGGCGTTGTTAAGGTGAATGTTTTCCTCAAATGAAGAAAAGTTTCCCCATGAAACAAATGATGTTTTGCATGGCGGCATAATTCATCTGGCTGTCTGGGTCCAACTTGCCTGGGCAAAGAATATACATACCTTACCTATACATAGTACTGTTCCCCCTTTATTTCTGCCAGTTTCTGCCAGTCTAGGCTAATTTCAAGGAGTGCAAAAGAAGTTAATGGTGTCTGTTCACTACAAGAATGAAAACAGCCGCTCAGTTGAAGATGTTCTGTGGCTGGTTTGACAGAGCTGAAAGGAATTATGTGAAAGCGTACAAGTTTGGAGCTTGCTGCGTTCTGATTTCCTACAACATTTACTAAGTTTCCCGGATTGCTATATTAAATGTGGCAATTTTCAAATTCCAATTTTACCATGTTTTTATTTTCAAAATTGCAGTTTAATGAGCCAGGTAATGGTTATTCTGAGACATATGAGGAGCATTATATTGACATACAATGCCCTCATATGGAGTAAATGGGTTACGGTTTCACAGTGACATTTTCTAAAGGGCAAATATTAATGGAACAAAACAGCAGAGGGCACTGTCAACACATGCTTGGAAGCCACTTCTGATCAATTTAATTTGAGAGTTTTTCTCAGTAGTGCTAGAATCAGGTTTTCTCCAATAAAAGGTGTCTTAGACTGCATTTGCAGTAAACCTGAATGATTTTCATAGCAAAACCTAAAAAGTAATAGTCAACTGCCTATGGATTGGCCAGTAGCTCATAGAGGTAAAGCAAAGTCCAGATAAACGCTCTGCAATCAGAACACATTTTTGACCTTCAAAATCTGCCTGAGGATTCATGGATCAGATTCCTAAGAGAGATATTAAAATATTAAAATAGCTGCTGTAATGGTTTGAATGCTGAAATCAGTTTTTGAAGGTGAGCTTCAATATTTGCATTTTGAAATTGAAACTGGGAGTCAAATGAGAGGTGCCATTATACAGTGAGCAAAAAACTACCACTGGCTTCATTCGTTTTTGCATATAACATTAAAAAACAAAAACCTGGACTAAACACAGGTCTAAAGCCAATGCATAAGTCAATGGCAAGCATTAAGTATTCTAAAAGTGGACTGTCTGATACTATATAGGATGGGACTAAAAGTCAGAAATGCTACTAGGTAAGTAGAGGCCACTGAAGTTTTTCCTTTGCTTGATTGGATCTATATTTGCATTTTGCTGTAGGGAACTGAGTTTCACTGAAAAATAACTGATCCCAGCTGGATTGTGAAAAACTGATATGTAGATATGAAGGTCTCGAATATTTTTAGCCTTCTTTCCTTTAGAGGTGTAAGAAATTGGCCAGAAGGGCGGGTGTCAGAGGACAACTAGCAAAAGCTATAGCTAAGGCGGGACTATGGTAGTCTGATTATAGCCCCATCTATTGTGATAATATGTTAGTGGGGAGACAGATAGATAGATAGATAGATAGACAGATGGAATCAGGGTTAGAGCAATAGACATTGTGGCATATATTTATCTCACTAATGCCATGCTCAGCTTGTAAACAGGTAGAGACATCATTGGGCTCACAACTGGGCCAGGATTGCATGGTTGTTAGCTATGGATTGGCACCTCCATGTGGGTAGGAAACACGGCTGGCCTGGCAACAACAGTTGGTATGGTGGGCATCTCCTACCAAGGGCCTACACCCCAGTAGGGACCCACTTACAAGAGCCCCCTGGACTTGCTCCTTCTCTTTGTCATTTCAACCTGCTTGTTCATGTGCCTCTCACTCTGGGCCAAACATCAGTGATGGCGAGAAGGAGAAGCAGTAGATGCTGCTGCCTACTTGCTCCCTCCCTGGCTCTCTGCCTGTCAAGCAAGCAAGTGGTGGCACTGATGAGAGAGGACGAGAAGCCATTGCAGCTGGGGATAATGGTGGTGAGAAGGCAGACTTATTGAGGGAGAGGGCTCATTGAGGGTGTCTTGCCCAAGGGTCCTCCAAAGCCTGGAGCCGGCACTAGTGGTAGATATCAGTGGAAATTTGGGTAGTTGTATATAATACCACTTACAGAGAGGCCTGGGTTCTCACAAATGATGCATGTCCTGCATGAGATTTACATGACCATGTGAAGGCTGCTTCATGTGTGAATCAGTTATATGTTGACAGGACTGCTAGCACAATAGGGATTTGGGGGTTCTAAAAGTAACCCCGGAAATGAGCAGCAGCGCTCATTTCCAGATGGAGACATGGTCAGCGGAGCTCCCTACTGGAAGCTCCACTGAGTTGCTGCCCCATTCTGGAAATGAGCATTTTAGCTCATTTTGGATTGCTTATAGAACCACAAAATCCCCATTGCGCAAGTGGTCACTCCTGCTGGCACACATGCACAATAGGATACTGCCCAATTTTGCCTTAATACTAACCACCCTACATAGTGTGAAACAACTCTATCAATCATGTCACAGTGAATGTAGGGAAGACTGCAGATGGGCCACAAACTTATGCAGTCTTTTACATTGTGAGTCTCTGCTCTGCATAAACTCAGGAGCTGCTTTTTCTTTTTCTTTTCAGTAACTGTGATTTCAGAACATTTTGCAACTCTGTGTCCTCTATAGACTCTGGTTCTGGCAGTGCCACGTCCTTGCAAAGTGTAATTCCTGCCTCATCAGCTTTCATTCATCTACTCCAATCTGTTTCAGATTTGTTAATAATATATTGTTCTATAATGTAAGAGCCAAACAACAAATTATGTTAAATGTGTCTATGCATTTGCATGTGTTGTTGTCATTCAAAACAGCAGGCACAAGGGCACAGATTTGGACTGGGATGAAGTCAGGGGGGGGAGTTAACCCCTTCTCCCCTGTGCCAAGAAGGAAAGGCCCCGTCCAGCTGCTGTTTGCTCCAGGAGGTTCACTGCTTTGAGTGCCAATGGTAGCTTTCCTTCCAGAGCAAATGTCAGCTTCAGCAGGGGAACACTTGTCATTGGGATTGTAGCTAGGGAGAAAATATTCAACCCCTTCCACCTATGCCACAGCGCCAATCTTGATCAGGGCCCATGGTGGCTGCTATTTAAAAACAAACAACGAACAGAGAGATGTGCAAATGTGGAGATGTGTTTAATGTAACTTGTAGCTTGGTTCTAACAATGGGGTGGAACCCTAAAAAGCAACAAATTGGAATATTACTTTGGTGCCAAATCAGCTGAAATGTTTCATCTGCTGCTGTCTTACAGTAGTCTATCTGCTCCCTGAGCTCACATCACTTCAGCAGGCCATAGCAGATCCCATATTTTCTCAGGGTAGTGTTTTTGGTCTTCTGGTGTCTTACCTCAATCTCCTACAGGAAGACGTCTCTTAGGAGAGTGGTGGTTGACTCTGGGAAGCTCAGGGAGGTTGGCTGGGCATGGATGTCCTGTTGGTCATCTCTGTAGAAGATGGATACAAAGGAGTCATAGAGGTTGTCACCAGGAGTGATGCAGGAGGGAGAGACCTTCAAGGACCTTTCTCATTGCATTGGTTCTGTTAGCATGGTAGAGCTTTCTGGGTGGGTGTTGCCTCCTATGGGTCATAGTGGCACCCTATGTTTCTCCTCCTGCACCAGCCCCTGTGGGAGGTTGGTTGGAATGCAAGGGCACCAGGAGAAGCTGAGCATGCCTGCCTGCCTCCCAGTCTCTCTGGCCACCTAACTTCCACAGAGAGTTCACTTGTCAGAGTTGTGGCCAGATCAAGTTTCTTAAAGGTTGTGACCTCGCCAAATCTGGAAATCACCTGGACTGCCATGCTGTGGGCTTTTTGATGAGGATTGTCCTCTGCAGTAGGCAGTTCATGGAGCTTATCAGTCCTTGCCTGGTCTTCCTCCTGTCTACGTTGTTCTGGGGTGGAGGGCCTTTCAGGTCTATGTAAGGGTGGTCTGTGAACCACCCATCTCTGTGTGGTTCACAAAAATTACAAACAAATACAAATTAATAAAAACATAATATAAGATCTTTAACATACAATTTTTAAAAACAATTTAAAATAGCTAAAATGAGTTACTAGACCTGATAAAAACAACTGACATATATACTCCATCATATGCTGTCAAATGCCTGGCATCAGAACAATGACAATGTTGGCGCCAGGTAGACCTCAGTGAGGAGAGTATTGCATAATTGGGGGGGGGGCACCGCTGAGAAGACCTTCTCCCTTGTTGCCACCTTCTGAGGAAGGAAGGGCTCAGATGTTGATCATAGTGTCTGCATAGGTTCATGTTGGGAGAGGCATTCCATCAGGTTTTGCAGTCCCAAGCCATGTAAGGCTTTACAGGTTAAAACCAGCACCTTGAATTGGGCTTGGAAACATAGTCACTGCAAAGGGCCAGAAATGGTGTAATATGCTCAGACCTTCTTGTCCCTGTTATTAATCTGGCTGCCACATTTTGTGCAAGCTGCAGCTTCTGGATAGTCTTCAAGGGCAGCCCCACTTAGAGCACATTGCAATAATCTAACTTGGGGGTTACTAGAGCATAGACTACTGAAGCTAGGTTATCCCTGTCCTGATACGGGTGTAGCTGGGCCACCAGCCGAAGCCGGTTGAAGGCACTCCATGCTACTGAGGCCACATGTTGTCACCTGGCAGGGCTCAGCCAATAGGCCAAGAAGTGATCCTCTAAACTAGGGGTAGGCAACCTGTGGCCCTCCAGATGTTTTGGCCTGCAACTCCCATCAGCCCTAACCAGCGTAGCCAATGGTGAAGGCTCATGGGATTTGTAGGCCAAAACAACTAAACTAAACCATAGTTGAGGTTAACCACAGTTCGAGGTTTGGACACATAGTTAATTGAAAATGGAAGTGAAAGCTTCCATTCTCTTTGCAATCATACCAGAGTAAGAGAAGGGATAGATCACACAAGCCTGAAGTTCATGCTAGATGGCGTATTTGGGTTTTGTTAATCAATCATGTGTGTGTATCTAACTCAATTAGGAGGGGCGCATAATTTGTGTGTGTGTTGGGGGGGGGGTTCCTTCAGCACATCTGCAAGTGGCAACTGAGAAAGAACCAGGTCCTGACATTAGGGAATCTTAAGGGTTTTTTTGGGGGGGGCGGATAAAGGAAGTTCCTTTTGATCACTAGAGAGCAGCAGAGTTTCAAAGACGAAGAAAAGTTTTAAAATATTCAGTTGGGCTGTAGGAAAACTGGAGATAGAGAGGTGGTTATGCCACAAGTACCTGGCTTTCTAGTTTCCCAGTTCAGTAACAGAAGGATGACCTAAATCTGTATGAAGTTGTTGAATCTAGAGGGCACCCTGCTGCCTGAGAACACAACACATGCGTGTCACAGATATAAACTGGTTTAATAATAATTCCCCCTCCTGAGGAAATCCTAGGAACTGTACTTTTGTAAGAGGGCAGGGCTAGGAACCTCTAACAGGGAATTCTCAGCACTTTCACAAAACTATACTTTCCCCGATTTTTTCAGAGAAGTCGTGATGGCTAAATGAGGATATTTTTAATGAATATTTTAATTAATTTTTTTACACAACATAACAAAACAATGTGAAATAGCACTGAAAATTACCTACTGTTTTATGACATCATTTACACTTTTTATCTTTTACAATATATATCACATCAGCCCAATAAATCCTTCCATAAAAGGCTGTGTGTTTGTCGTGGTTGGTTTATTTCTTTGTGCTCTGTCATACAGTTTATAATGTCCCACCAGGTTGTATAGAAGTCATCCACATTTTGTGTCCTTCTGTATGATTTATTATTTATTTATTTATTTATTATTTACATTTATTAATCGCCCATCTGGCCGGCAACCGGCCACCCTGGGCGATGTACATAGGCTAAAAACAAGATAAAATACATTTAAAACATTATAATTTTTAAAAAAAATCTTAACCCACCCCATATTCCCGCCTGAACAGCCAAGCTTTTAATGAACGGCGGAAAGCTCAGCAGAGAGGGGGCATGGCGGGGCATGATCTTCTTATTTTAGAGAATTTATCCATTAAGGCAATTGACCATTGTGAAGGATTGAGGCCTACACATGCTTGAGTTAGGTTGAGGCCTGAAGGCCCAAATATATCACAATGGGAGGGGGGCATTCTTGAGTTTCATTTTCCCTCTAATGAAGTTAAGTTTCATTTCCCCAGTGTTAGGTCACGTGATTGTAGCCTTCTAGTTCTGTGGGCGAGTATATAAAGAGGTGTGGAAAAGCTGCAGGGAGAGGAGAAAGAAGTTGGAGAGAGAGAACAGAGAAACTGCAGAGACAGAGTGAGAGAGAGACTGAATATCACAGAAAACTCTCGCCTTGGTCTCCTCTCACCTAGACTACTGTAATGCGCTCTACGTGGGGTTACCCTTGAAGACGGTTCGGAAGCTACAGCTGGTACAGAACGCGGCGGCTCACCTGGTTAAAGGCAGCCGCAGGCGGGATCACATCACGCCAGTGCTCAAGGAGCTACACTGGCTACCAGTTGCTTGCCGAGCCGAATTCAAGGTGTTGGTTTTGACCTTTAAAATCCTATACGGCTCCGGTCCAGTCTATCTCAAGGAGCGTCTCCAGCAACACCAAGTGGGCCGCTCAACAAGATCTGCCACAGACGGCCTTCTCCTTGTCCCTTCAGCCAGAGCAGCTAGACTGATCGGGACAAGGAAGAGGGCCTTTTCTGTGGCAGCCCCCGTACTATGGAACTCTCTCCCAAGTGACCTCCACCATGCCCCCTCTCTGCTGAGCTTCCGCCGCTCATTAAAAATTTGGTTATTCAGGCGGGAATATGGGGTGGGCTAAGATTTTAAAATTTTATACTGTTTTAATGTATTTTAATGGAGAAAAATGTTTTAATGTATTTTGTTCTGTTTTATCTTCTGTACATCGCCCAGGGTGGCCGGTTTGCCGGCCAGATGGGCGATAAATAAATGCAAATAATAAATAAATAAATAATAAATAAAACTGCAGAACAGCCAGAGCTAGGATGGAAAGGAGTCTCTGGCATACAGGTGAAAGCATAGCTAGGTTAGAGAAAACTGCATTATTATTTCTTTTATTTCCATTATACATGCTTTCTGAAATCTAACAGCTCTATTTGTGTAATTACCCTAAGTTAATGTGAATTTACCATACCAAATTTAGTAAAGTAAACAGTTATTGTTGTTAACCTCAGATTGTCTGGAGTATCTTTCATAACACGCCTAAGGTCTAATCCCACGTTACTGGGAAGGAAAGGCAAAAGACAGAGATGGCAGGAGGGCTGATGGCAGGAGGGCTGTTAAAGAGGCAAAATAACTTTAAGGAGCTGATCAAGGTGTCCTGGTAAAGGTGGAAACTTGACAACCATATCCTAAGCCTCCATTTTCAAATACCGTACTTGGCCTTTGGCTACATTTCCAACTAGCTGCTATCTCCATCCTGGCCACAACCCAAAAGAATGTAAAAAGTTCTTTACTCTTCAGTTGTTTATTTTCCTTGTCATATATTGAGAGTTAACCCACAATTAGATAAATTTGTATCACTTGATTTGTAATCATAGCTGCTTCCCTAAACACCTTCTGCCAAAATTGATTAATTATCTCACATGACCACCACATACGAAAAAAGGTGCCAATTAATATGATTGCAAGATATGCAGTGTGGTTCCAGTGATGCCAAACTTTTCTCTACAGAAATTACCCATCGTCTTATTTATTCCAATAGACCATGTGTCCTGGAAGACAGTCCTCTTTATCCCACTCACATGGACACAACCATTTGACTCTTTTACTCTTGTGCCCAGAACACTTACTTGGGACTCAGGACACTGCCTTATACAAATCAGCCCATTGGGTCATCTAATTCAGTTTCAGAAGTGGACAACCAATGGCCCTCCAGATATTGTTGGATTACAACTCCCATAATCCCTGACCATTTGCCATGTTGACTGTAGCTGCTAGGAGATGGAACCCAAAACATTTGGAGGGCCACAGGTTGTCTGTCCCTGGCTACACCAACTGGCAGTGGCTCTCAGGTTTTCAGACAGGGGTCTTTCCCAGTTCTACTTAAAGTTGTGGGGGATTGAACCTGGGACCTTCTGCATGCAAAGTAAGTGCTCTACTACTGAGTTTCCATTTATTTATTTATTTATTATATCTATACCCCACCTTTTTTCCTGAAAGGAACCCAAGGCAGCTTACATAATCCTCCTCCTCTAGGAGTCACACTGACTCAAATCACAGAAGAAGGTTTTGTTCACTGGTGGAGAGCACATTTTTAACTCCTTTGGTTGAATAAGAATCCTCTGCAAAGATGTCACAGTTAATGCTCGAAGTAGTTGTGACATTTCAGCTCTATTTATGAAGCACACCTCCAGTACATTAGGATCAAGGACTGAGCCCTAAATCTCCCTAGACTAAGAATAGATGCCCACATTATATATTTATCAGAGTTTTTGCTTGCCTGAATCTTAGTTGTTAGGGGTCCCAGTACTCAAATGGCCCTCTGACAGCTTCATATCACTTCCTGCCTGTTCAGGGACTTAAACTTATAGAGCAAAACTTCTAGTGAGTTGTATGTACACCATGTTGGAGTGGATTACTGTAGTAGTTAGGTGTTTCTTATCTCTGCTTTACCTCCTCTGTCTTTGTTTATTTTTGTAGGGATGTACGAGGATTTTATTTTGGTTCATTGGTGACCAGAACTTGCCTCGTTTCCACCCCCAAACACAAATGCGCATGCATTCTGTGAACAAAGCTCGCACATTCCCAAGCTTGTGATGCTGGTTCAGAAAATGCATACGATGGGGAACTGTGCATGTTTATGCTTTAGTCAATTAGGGGAAGTACGCATTTGGGTGCACACTTTAAAATATGTGTAGTTATCTTGTTTTTTTAAAAAAGGAAGAAGAAGGCTTGCAATCAGGAAATAAGACAGACCAGGCATTGAGGTGGAACTCGGAGAACCTCGATGAGTCAAGCTTTGTTGATTTTTCCTTCTCTATATTTTTGTTTAATTGATCTGGGTCAGAAAAAAATGGCTTTAGCAGAAAGATGAAAGAGTACTATTAGATATATAGTACGTTAATATGTTTAGAATTGGATGAGAGCCAGTGTGGCGTAGTGGTGAGAGTGTTGGACTGGGACTCAGGAGATCCGGGTTCTAGTCCCCGCTCGGCCACGAAACCCACTGGGTGACTTTGGGCCAGTCACTGACTCTCAGCCTAACCTTCCTCACACGGTTGTTGTGAGGATAAAATGGAGAGGAGGAGGAGGAGGAGGAGGATTATGTAAACCGCCTTGGGTTCCTTTCAGGAAAAAAGGCAAGGTATAAATATAATCAATATTTTTTAAAAAAAAATAATTAAAAATTAGACTGATGAATCACTGCGTAGCACAGTATTTCTGCAGCCAGGGATGATCAAGAAATGACCTGGAGATCTACGCTAGTTATTTTCAAATCTCTGCATCTGCTCCTTGCTCCCCACAACAGCAGCAGCAGCAGCAGCAGCAGCAGCAGCAGCAAATGGTGTCAGCCAGGTCAATTTGAAAAAGGATCACTTCTGTTTTGATGAAAGATGCCTGTCAGTACCCTGAGACAAAGTGTTAAAAGTGCAGTATGGTATGGCTTCAGCTTGCAAGGGTTTTTTGAAGGGCCCTTGGGCAGGATGCTGTCAATGGACCCCTCCCTCTACTTTCTCACCACCACTGTCAGCACCTGCCCTTGCTCCTCCTGCCACTCTTTCTCTCACCATGGCAACCGTTTGCTTGCTTGACAGACAGAGAACCAGTGAGCAAGTAGGCAGTGGCATCTGCTGCTGCTGCTCCTTCTCACCACCACCACCAATGTTGTCTGGGCCAGAGCGAGAGGCAGGTGAGGTGAACAAGCAGGTTGCCAGGGTGAAGAGGAGGAGCAACTCCAAGAGGCTCTTGTCAGTGGTCCCCTGCTGGGATGTGGGCCCTCGGCAGATGCCCAACCATGCCTACCCTTGACGCAGCCCTGGCAAGGGGGTGGGATCCTGTTCTGTGTTTTCTCTTCTTCCTGCCCTGTTTGAACGTCAAGGTCCTTTCCTTTTTCTAAGCAAGAGGGGAAATCACAAGTAAGGCTTCTGTCCTAAACACTCTTACTAGGGAGAAAGGATTTTGCTGTAATGCAAATATTCATTATATAATAATATGCATAGAACACAGTGGAAAGAGAGTAAATTCAGTTTCATTTACGTAGTTGTATGAAATGGCTGAAATGCTGCAAGGTTACATTCCCGGGAACTGTTGTTCCTAGTCAAGAGCAAGGGCACTGCAATCTACCCTCATGCTGATGCTGTTATAACAATTGGAAACTGTCAGTTATAAGTGAAATCCTCCTTCTCTCTACCCCTTTATGACCAGTTTGATTGATAGCAGGTAACGTAATATGCTTAGCACTTGATGAACATCTCACACCGGTAAAAATCAGCTATATTTACAAGGGGAGCAGCCCCCAATGCTGGAGAGGCTGTGCTCAGAGAGGGACTTGTTGTAGATCACAAGCTGAATATGAGCCAGCAATGTGATGTGGCTGCAAAAAAGGCAAATGCTATTTTGGGCTGCATTAATAGAAGTATAGCTTCCAAATCACGTGAAGTATTAGTTCCCCTCTACTCAGCACTGGTTAGGCCTCATCTTGAGTACTGCGTCCAGTTCTGGACACCACACTTTAAGAAGGATGCAGGCAAACTGGAAAGGGTTCAGACGAGAGCAACAAAGATGATCAGGGGACTGGAAACAAAGCCTTATGAGGAGCAACTGAAGGAACTGGGCATGTTTAGCCTTCAGAAGAGAAGGCTGAGGTTGATATTCATTCATTTCATTTATTGTATTTATACCCCGCCTTTTTTCCTGCAAGGAACCCAAGGCGGCCTACATAATCCTCCTCCTCTCCATTTTATTCTCACAACAACCCTGTAAGGTAGGTTAGGCTGAGATGTCAGTGACTGGCCCAAAGTCACCCAGTGAGTTTCATGGCCGAGCGGGGACTAGAACCTGGATCTCTTGAGTCCCAGTCCAACACTCTCTCCACTACGCCACACTGGCTCTCAGACATGACAGTGCTCTTCAAGTACTTGAAAGGTTGTCACACAGAGGAGGGCCACGCAGTGGAGGCTGGTTACTCCTGTTTCGGTGGGGCTCCTAATCCACTGCAGCTTTTATTTGGAGCTTTATAGGAGCTATCCATGTTGCTCCATGGTGGTAAACCTATTTTGGGGATGGAGTTCAGCGCCATGGATAGCTCCTATAAAGCTCCAAATCTCTTCTCTGCCATCCCAGAGTGCAGGACACGGAATAATGGGCCCACATTTTAGGAAGCCAGATTCCACCTGGACATCAGGAAAAATTTCCTGACTGTCAGAGCAATAAGACAATGGAACCAACTACCTAGGGACAATGGAACCAACTACCTAGGGAAGAATGTAAAAAGAACTTTTTACATTATTTTGGGTTGTGGCCAGGATGGAGATAGCAGCTAGTTGGAAATGTACCCAAAGGCCAAGTATTTGAAAATGGAGGCTTAGGATATGGTTGTCAAGTTTCCACCTTTACCAGGACACCTTGATCAGCTCCTTAAAGTTATTTTGCCTCTTTAACAGCCCTCCTGCCATCAGGACGCCACATCTCTGCCTTTTGCCTTTCCTTCCCAGTAACGTGGGATTAGACCTTAGGCGTGTTATGAAAGATACTCCAGACATCAGGAAAAATTTCCTGACTGTCAGAGCAATAAGACAATGGAACCAACTACCTAGGGAGGTGGTGGGCTCTCCCAATCTGGAGGCATTCAAGGTGCAGCTGGACAGCCATCTGTCAGGGATGCTTTGACCTGGATTCCTGCATTGAGCAGGGGGTTGGACTTGATGGCCTTGTAGGCCGCTTCCAACTCTACTTTTCTATGATTCTATGACCTTGCCCCCAATGTTGTGCACTTTCCTCACTCCTGCCCCTGAAGTCTCCATGTTGAGCATGGATGTCTGCATAGATGAAGTCTATGAATGTAGACCTCTATGCACAGAGACTTCTCCTAGGCAGACATCCACACTCAACACATGGATGTCAGAGGGTGTGACCAAGGAGCTGTGTGACCTTCAGGATAGGGCCAGTGGCACAGCCCTGCTGAATAACACATGAAAGGAACTGATGATGAATGCAGCTGTTATGAACTGTTGTGACTTCCTGACATCAATATACAGGAAAAGGTTACAAATGAAGATCTTTTGTCACTTTCTATGACAGAAGGTATTCATCCACACTCTCCTGTTTACCATATTTATGTATTGCTACTTTTATTTTATGACATTTATAGTTTCTTGAGTGACTCGCCAAATACGTTGGATCCAGACTTAGAATAGAGTAACTGAAATCAATTACTAACATAAGCTCAATTTATTTCAGTGGGTCTGCTCCAAGTATACGAAGTGTGGATCCAACCCCTAAAATATCAATATACAATAATAAAACAGCAATAACAAAAAATAACAAATTGTAGCATATATTTTCTTGACAGATAAAAAATTAGCGGATTAAAATTCCCATGATCATGTGATGGTGTGGTACTGTGAAATGCTTGTGTGCCTGTACCATAGCTTTCATGTGTCGAGTTTCCACTTGCCCTCTCTAATGTCTAGTACAATTTGTCCTGGGGTCATGATACTGGGAAATTCTTCTTCCTGCCAGTGGCAACCAATGATGTAGAGTGGGAAGAAGCAGGGAACCACACAGGTATATTAGGCATTACAGAAGACAAGTTGGGGACTTGACACAAGGCTGCCATTTTCAGCAGTGGGCACACAATGACACCATCATATGGTAAATACACTTATTGTGTGGATAATCTGTCATAGAAAGTGCTACTGGATCTCACTTCTTTAACCTTCTTTTCTTGCAACATTCCACTGACAGGTATTAAGATCATATATAAATCATGGCAACATTTTTTTTAAAACCACTTTAATTTTACAACACATACAGCATATTTAACAAGAACCCTGTCACCAGTCTGCATTTGTAGAATTAGTCAATAAAAATCAGTTGGACAGTAATTGATAGCTCTTCATTCTTATTGTGTTTAAATTATGCAATTATCAGTGCTGGCCTCTGGGTTGCTATTAAAATGTGCATAGTAAATGGAAGTAAATCATGCTGCTGTGTGTCTTTCCTTGAAGGAAGAGTGGAAGAGTGAAACAAATGCATTTTGTCTGCCTATTGTTCCCTTGCTACTGCCTCCCCAAAAGAGAGAGAGAGAGTAGTGCTATTATTTCTTCTTTAGAGGAGTTTTCTTTCTTCTCTGTGTGTTAAAAATTCCTCCGCTATCAAATCCTATTCATTTCAATGTCCTTGCTCCCTGCCTGAAGCAGTAAAACGGGGGTGCAGAACCTCATTCTCGGGGGCCAAATTTGGCCCTCCTGAGGCCCCAATCTGGCCCGCCTGGCCACACTCCCTTCCCCTGGCCCCACCCCCTCCCTCCCAATCATTGGTCGTTTGCTGGCTTCCCGGCTTTCATGCAGTTTTCCCCCCTTCTAAAAGATTGAAATGCCTCTCCTAAGGCATAGTTACTTGCATCAAGAGCTTTATGCGAAAATATGTTGATATTTGGGGGGGGGGCAAAAATGTGGCCCCTAAAAGTTTCTCTGAAATTGAATTTGGCCTTCAGGCTGGAAGGGGTTCTGCACCCCAGCTGTAAAAAAAATCAGAATTCCATTATTTGATATTTTGCACCACTGATGGGGGGGAAATGGACTTAGACTGGCACTAGCACTATCTCACTTAGGCCTGCCCATCTTGCAGGAGCTGAAAAGGACAAGGCTGAGAGTTTTAATTATGGGAAGGGTCTTTGAGGGGCATACATCCCTTTTAGAGTCTGAGGAGGACTTCTTCCAAAAGCCTCTGGTGTGCTGCAGCTGAATCCTGGGTGGGGCTCTGGTGGAAATTCCAGCTTAGTGCCCTGTTTCTGGTGTTGTAAGACTGAGGACATTTGGCAGGGCTCCTGGCTGTCAACTCCCCATTCTGCTCTAACCAATAGGCCTCCACTCCCGCACTACACCTGGGTTCCTGGGTTCCTCCCAGTCCCCTTTATCTAACTGATATACAGCTGGGGATCAGACCCAAGTCCTCACAGTCTCTGCCTTGTTTTCCTTGTTGATCAGTCATGCCCTCTCTGCTGGGGCGGCTGAGTCTGGAGAGTGGTGACATCAGTCATCAGCTGGACCATCGGGTTCCTTAAGAGAAGGTTTCCTTGTGCTACAGCTTCCATCTCCACTAGGGTTGGAAAAACATCCACACAGAGGGACCCAGGTGGAACATAAAGAAGCCGCCAATGGTACAAAAGTCCACCTTTGAGTGAGAAAAGGGAGTTTCATGAGGCTCCTGGGTCTTGACAATCGCAGAATGTCTGAGCATATGGCTCCTGTTGTCAGTCATGGACCTGTTTGACCATAGATAGTGGGTGGCTGTGAAGTTTTCTGGGCATAAAACTCTGGACACTGGGTCATCCTCCTTAACCCAGGTGTACTCTCTGGCTTCCGAGACAGGTCATCTGCTTACCGATTTTGAGTGCTAGGGATGTACGTAACCTTGGCCTGCCTTTGACCACTCTTCTTGCTAAATCCTTGTCCGTCACTGTGCTCTGAAAACTTGCTGGCTGTGACCTTGGACTGACTTGACCTTGAAACTTGCCTGCTCCTTGACTGAACGGGACTTTGTGGACTTTGGAGGTTTTCAGCTCAGGACCATTATTCCCTATCCAAGCCCAGGCCCCTGTAAACAGGACACAATGCCATGCCACCAGCATGCTGTTCTGGAGGGTCCACGAGGGATGGCCACTTACCCACCCACCCCCGCTCGTTCCGTGGCGCTCAGCGCCCGGCAGCTGCGACGCTCGGCCCCTCCACAAATTTACAGGGAGTTGCAAGGGGGAAGTGGGAATCAGTGAAAATTGCCTCCCCTCCTTCCACCAGCAAGAACATCCACTCATGGGATCTTGGGATCACTCATGGGATCTTAAAGACTATATATTTAATATTTTACATATTTTATGTTTGGACCTTGTACACAGCATTGAAAATATTGGAAAAGCCTGGACTTAAATAGTGCAAGAGCTGAGCTAAAGGAACAAAACAAGATATACAAAACAAGATATACAGCAGCAGATGTACCTGTGTGACTTTCTTGTGAGAATATTAGGTGTGGGGAACACCCGGTCTGCTTCTTGACACTCAAGTTCTAAGATAGATACCCAATGAACTAAAAACAGGGCAAGGCTATAGTGGGCTTGTCTTCACTGACTCTGTACCAAGTCTTTGCAAGTTCTGTTAATATCAAGGGGGATATCCTTCGTATTTCAGAAACTCCTTTCTTCTTCTTCCTGTATAGTGCGTAAACTCTGAGAAGCTGAGCAGAACTGACTAGGGAAGCAGAATTTCACTGCAACCCTGGTTTAAAATGATTAAGACACTGAATACACCCCAACTGGCCTGCTCTTTCACATGTACCTGTATGTATATAATGAGATACCAAAAAAGGCAACTGTATAAGAGTACTTACCGCTGCCCCGCTGAATATTTATTTTATGTGTTTCTAAAATGTGTCAACCACCTTGTCAAAACAACAACTGTCCAAGGCAATGCATAATAAAATACATAAAGGTAATGCAATAAAACATCATACAAACAGTCACACAAAGAAGTGTGTGTGTGTGTGTGTGTGTGTGTGTGTGTGTGTAAGCGCTTAGATCTAGTACTGGCTTTAAAAAAAAAGTCTCTGGGTTGCACCCAATGTTGGCCCTACTTAGAGTAGACCCACTGAACTGAATGGGACTTAAGTTAGAAGAAAATTGGATACAGTAATACCTTGGATTGCAAGTAACTTGGTTTGAGAGCGTTTTGCAAGACAAGCAAATTTTTAAATATTTATTTATTTTTTTACTTGATATACAAGCGACATCTTGCAATACAAGTACTATAGTATGGCTTAAATTAAAAATCTCTGTAGAAGTTTTTTTGGGGGGATTTCATTTTGATATAAGAGTGTTCTGGATTACAAGCACGTTTCCGGAACGAATTATGCTCTCAATCCAAGGCATGACTGTACAACCCATTAGATACAGCCCTTTATCTTTTACCTAAACACAGGAAAAGGCTAGCTCAGGTGGGCCTTATGGGAAGAAAGTTTCAGAGAGTAGGCAAATAACCTGCTATTATGGAGGCATGGCATGCAATGATGATGCACAATCATCACTGACTGACTGCTTCTGCCTGTCCTGCCTGGAGGATGCCCAATGTCTTCTGGAGTGTCATGAAGCAGGACGAAGCAATTGGGCAGCTATAGCACTATGGATGTTTGTTTGCTACTAGGTGGCTGCTGCTAGTTTTTGACCATCTTGATATTTATGTAGAACATCATTTGTTATATATGTGCATATATACGTGTGTGTGTGTGTGTGTGTGTACACACACCATGTGAAATTTGCACAGGGCACCATGTGAATTCCTGCAGAGTTTATTGTTCCATTTCCAAATCTTTTATTTATCCTTCCTCATTCCCCTCCTATAAAACTGCCTATCTCTATATAATTACCCTTCTTGCATCAGCCGTGTGAGCGAGCGGAGGTCACTGCCAGAACAATGAGACGGGTAGGACAAAGAAGACCGGGAGCACACACGGCTATAGCTATTGTCCCATTTGCACTACTTACATGATCAGAAAGAGAAAGCAGCATCACGGCAACTGGTCAGGCAGAAGAGGTACAATAAAACAGCCAGGAGCAAATGACGTTTTCCATTCCAACAGGATGAATCCATTCTCAGCATTGGCTGCCAAGATGCCGAATGTTCAACACACACGAAAGATCTTCATGCTGTTACCCTTCCCTGAGCTGTGGGATGCTCAGGGCAACTTTTATGAGGTCATGATTTCTTTGAAGTGGGTGGGAGGAGAATGGGGACCTGCAATAAGGTCTGTAAAAATCAGTTCATTTACAACCCTATCAGACTTGCAAATACTAAGGAATAATAAGAGTATAAGCAGTCAACTCAGGTCCCCAAATGTTACTGACAGACCCAAAGATTAATGAGCTTTGAGTATGCAAAACTAACCTAGGGATGAGCAGATCACCCCACCCCACCAGCCCCAATTTCCCAGTTTTGTTATTCTCCAATCTCCTGTGGGTTTACTCTGCCCCACATTCCACTCTGCCTGTCTTCTGATTTCCCATGGAGAATTTACTTCTAAGACACACACACACACAGAACTAGAATATGGGTTGGATCCAGACTTAGTCCTGCTTAGAGAAAACCCATTGAAACTGATGGGGCTAGTTAGGCATGACTGACTTAAGTCACCTCAGGTTTCAGTGGGTCCCCTCTAAGCAGGACTAAGCCTGGATCCACTCCATATTCTATGTTCCTCCATAATCACAGCAATTAATCCTATAAACAACAAAAGGAACTCCAGGTCAGAAAGACAGGGATCAAGTGAAGATCCACCAGGCTACTCCTCTCGGTCTCACATTGGGATGGATCCAGGATCTGCCTTCCACTAGAGGAAGGGCTCCACTTGCAGAAAGTCCCTACGCCTAATTTTTGGGCATCCCCCCCCCCATCAATCCTATATACCACAGCTCACCCCATTCAGCAGGGTCTACTGACTCTCTCGCGTGGTTCACATGATCATGGAGGGGGGAAGAAGCCAGAGTGGCTTATTCCTCCTGCCAGGCTTGCCAGTCACTTGCTGGGGAGGGATCTGCATAATTACCATCGCTGGCACGGCTTGCCATGTCATGCGAATCCAGTGAAGGTGGCTTGTTGTCGCTGTGGTTAACAAGCCACCCAGATTCCATGGGCTGTTGTAGGCTTCTGGGGTGGCTTGTTAACCACAGCAACAAACCATCCTGGCCAGGTTCACATAACATCGAAGCTGTGCAGGTGAGGGTAATTACGCAAATCCCCCAGAATGCAAACTGGCACATGTGGCAGAGGAATTAAACCACTGTTGGCTTACAGTATTTCCCCCTCCATGATCATACAAACAGGCGCTCTGTGTAGCATTTTCAGGGGGCTGGAGGGGCAGCCCCAGAAAGGAGTTAGCAGGGGAGTCCACTTCCACCAGCACAGTTGACCCACATTGAATCTGGATCTAACCCACAGCAGGTAACTACTAGTAGGTAGAGATGCACACATCCTCCTCAACTATCTTAGGTTGTGCTGCATGTGCACTGCTGCAGATGACTATGACTGGGTCCGCATGATTGGGGAAGGAAAAGAAGCCAGGTGGCTTCTTTCTCCCGCCCCGCACATGCTGGTCACACGCCGCCTCATTTCTGTAATTACCCATGCCGGATGCAAGTTGCCATGTTGTCTGAACCCGGCGAGGGTGGGTGGTGGTGGTGGATTCCAAACCACCCTGGAATCCTAGAACAAGCCAAGTACATGGCCAGTATCTGGATTTGGACATTAAGATAGAAAAAACTGACTCTGGTTAATCCTGGATTGGGTTGATTTTCTGATAACTAAATGCATAGTAAGTTAGTAATATGAAGTCATATTAAGAGTAGAAATCACAAGAGTCACATATTTTCTGTATATACCAATTTATATATCTGGTTACTCTGAAATCATTCCCATGTCTTCAGCAGAATTAATGAAAAGAGTCTATTTGAATCTCCTGCTGAATATTAAATTCTCCCTGCTCATCAGTAGTTACATAAGCTGTCCAAAAGTAATGTCACCGTTATATTCTTCATGCATCAAAAGGCCAAAGCCAGTGTAATAAATGGGTATAAATAATCCTCCAGAGCTAAGGAATTTTTTTCAGTCATGACTTGGGTGCCTCTACTAGTATTTCCCTTTCTCTATGAAAGGGAAATACTAGAATTGTTCACTTACATCAGGGAGAGGCAACCTGCTGCCCTCCAGGTGTTTTGTACTACAGTTCTCAGCATCACTCACTACTGGCTCTGTTGGCTAGGGATGATGGCATTTGTAGTCCAACAGCATCTGGACGGCCAGAAGTGATCAAACTCTGACTTACAGTTTCTTTTTTTAAAGGAAAATCACTCTTATAGTTCAATCTAACCCACCGTGCTAAGTAGCGAGAGAAGGAAATGAATTGTAGATGGGCATCTGAAGTCTTGGCAAAGTCTTCTCTTCTTTTGAAGTACCAGTGACAAAAGGAAGGGGGGAACCCTGTCTTCTTTTTGTTCTTTTATTTATTTGTGAATCTCAGACCCTTTTAATGATGCATTGATCTCTTGAATCAGTTGATCTGGTCTTCTGTCTGTATACACAGACAGATTTTTCAAAATACAGACCAACTAAACATTTTGAACTCATGGCATTACTTCCTTCCTGCAGGAGTGGGGAACCCTTAGGGATGGAACACGAACCTGTCGGGGGCTCGCCTCCACCGGCTCACCTCTCCGCAGCGGCAGGGCCCACACCTCGATCTTCTGAGTGGCACGGAGCAGTTCTCCGCGCTGCTCAAGCCGACGGCACTGGTCCCGTCGCGTCACATCCGGCCCCGGAAGTGACACGACGGGACCCTGCGCAGGCACGCTGGACCCCCGCGCACCGTATTGCGCCTGCGCAGGGTCCTGTCGTGTCACTTCCGGGGCTGGATGTGACGCGACGGGACTGGAGCAGGCAGCGCGGGTGGCTCACCGCAGAGAGGCGAGCCGCCCCTGGACAAGGTAAGCCCGTAGGCCCGCACGAGCCCTGCACGGACGTGAGCGGGGCCGATTTCGGCCCACTACGCCCACGCGGGGCGAACGGTTACATCCCTAGGAACCCATTCAGATGGACTGCCACAGGAGACTGATGGAATCCAATGGATTTCTGAATGCTGTTGTTAGTGCAGCTCCAGTCGAGGTGTCTGATGCCACCATCTACCCAATTCGGTTGCTGCGACCTGATGATGTAGACAAGGTGCTTGCAGCAATGCAACTGACCACATGCCTTCTCTATCCTTGCCTCTCCTGGCTAATAAAAGCTAGCCAAGGAGGTATGACCAGGTGGGTCCAGGGAGTGGTAAAGGGATGGTTCCTGCTGTCCTTGAGGACAGTAGTGCAACCACTCCTGAAGAAACCCACTATGGATCTAATGTTATTTGACAACTCTTGCCCAGTCACAAATGCCCTTTTCTTAGGGAAGGTGATTGAGAAGGTTGTGGCGGAGCAACTGCAGGCATTCTTGGAGGATACTGATTATCTAGATCCATTCCAGTCTGGGTTTCGACCTGGTTACAGAAAGGAATCAGCCTTGGTCACCCTGATGAATGACCTTTATCAGGAGAGGGACAGCAGGAGTGCAACCCTGTTAATTCTGCTTGATCTCTCATCAGCTTTTGATACCATCAGCCATGGTATTCTCCTAGATCAACTCCGTAGGCTGGGCACTGGAGACACTGGGTGACTATTCCTCAGCCCCTTAGCAATTGAGCTATGGGGTTCTGCAGGGTACCATCTTGTCCCCAGTGTTGTTCAACATCTATATGAAGCCGCTGGGGGAGGTCATTAGGTGCTTTGGAGCCAAGTGCCATCAGTATGCTGATGACACACAGGTCTAACTTCCTGTGACATCTGATTCAGGTGAGGCTGTGCAAGACTCAGTGATGGGCTGGATGAGGGCCAATAAACTGAAGCTGAATCCTGCCAAGACAGAAGCCCTGTGGGTGAGTGGTTCCCAGGTCTGGGAGATAGACTCACTGTCTGTTCTGGATGAGGTCACACTCCCTCTGAAAAATCTGGGCATACTTTTAGATCTGTCTTTGTTGCTGGAGTCCCAAGTGACCATGGCAGCTCCAGGTGCATCTTACCAGCCTTGACTGGTTCACTAGCTACGACCTCTCCTGGACAGGGATAGCCTGGCCAAACTGGTACATGCACTAATAACCTCAAGACTGGATTACTGCAATATGCTCTATGTGGGGCTGCCCTTAAGGCTGGTCCAGAAGCTGGAGCTACTGCAGAATGCAGCAGCTCAGCTGTTGTCAGGAGCTGCCCCTTTGCAACATGCAACTCCTTTGCTGAGGGAACTGCACTGGCTGCCTATTTACTACTGGGCCAGGTTTAAGGTTCTGGTACTAGTGTACAAAGCCCTAAACAACTTGGGACCAGGATACTTGAGAGAGTGCCTTCTCCCTTATCAACCTGCCTGGTCACAGTGGTCATCAGATGGCATGCTCCAGCATGGTCCTATGACCCACTGGAGTCCACCTGAAGAAGAGCCTTCAGCATGGGCCTGGCATCTCCATTTCTGGAGGTCAGGCAGGCACCAAAATAGTGCTGTTTTAAGCCCCTCCTGAAAAGATCTTTATTCCAAGAAGGCTTCCTTGTCTGGCCAGCAATGGGTTTTTACTGATATGCTCTTTTAATATAGGGTTTTATTATTTTTATCTTTTTAAAATCTTTTTTTGTTCACCATTCCAGAATCTGTTTAGATATGGAGCAGTATATAAATGCTGTAATTAAATAAATAAAAATAAATACTCTTTTGGAAAAGAAAATACAGACAGACCATGGAAGAAATTGAAGTATAATTTAAAGAAATGAAAACAGAGGAAATGGATACATATTATCCTGCTCATAGAATCATAGAATCATAGAAAAGTAGAGTTGGAAGGGGCCTACAAGGCCATTGAGTCCTTGATCTCATTATTATTCCAATACTTGGTAAATAAAATCCACTTTTCCCACAAAGCACACAATTCATGTTTAACTTTGAGTTGTAAATCTTTGTACATGTGAGAACAAAGTACAAAGTTTGATGACTAAGGGACAATGGAAGCCAGCTGTTGAAATGTCTTTAGCTTCACATATTTTGTTTTTGTCTTTGCTATGCGCAGTGAAGATGCTGCTGATGGGAACACTGTCATGGCAGAAGAACACAAAACCATCTTCTTAAAAGCTTTGGGAAACCAAAGAGGGTTTCATTTTCAGTCAGTAAATAAACAAGTACTCCATGCATCTCCCCCCCCCTTTTTTTTTCTTTTATAAATAGCTTAATGCTGTCTTTTGAAACTGGGAAGAGTTTCCATGGGAGCTGGTTATCCAATAACAGCCTTCTGGCTACTTGGATCAGCTACCATCTATCAAAATTGCAGGTAGATGTCACTCTGCTAATATAATTCAGTGGACTTCTGGCTTGACTTGACCTAGCCCAGAAACACCTGTTTTGTTATTCATTATTTAGACAGATGAACATCAGTTCCTTCTGATTTAATTAGTTAAGTGAATTGCATTTATCACCTATGAATCCATATACACTTCCCCACGGGTTGCCATTGCTTCACGAATGTAATATAATGGTGTGGCATGAAACATTGATTGAAGACTGGTCAACTGTTGCCATTGTAAAAACAGAATTGTGCCTGATAGACTGGCAGATTATTGCACATTCCAAATTCTCTGCGAACCAACAGTGGCCATTTCTGTAAGGTACATTTCAACCAGGCCATTTAGTATTTCTCCTTTAATTTGCCCCCTAACAAAGTCAATTGAGACACATTCCAAGAATGACTCTGCCTTGTTATCTGCTTTTACTCTGCTATAAGAGTAGAGGCAGAGTAGAAAGAGCAGCATCTTTCTTCATAAAATAAATACAAAGAGGAGCATAACAACAAAAAGCCTTTTAGCACCTTAAAGGCTAACGAATTTATTATGATATAAGCCAACAACATGGCTGCAGAACCTCTTTCAGCCCAAGGGCCAAATTCTACAGTATGTTGGAGAAGCTTTTGGGGGGCTGCATACCATTGGTAGGCAGGGCTAAAGACAGAAGGTGAGAGCACCAAAGGCAAAAGGGGTGGAGCAAAAAAAAAAAAAAAACCCAACCCCAAAATACCAGCATATTTTATCTTAAAGCTCTTACTTCCAGTAATTAAGCTTTAGGAGAGGCACTGCAACATTTCAGAATGGGAGGGAAAATGTATGAAAGCTGGGAAACCGCCAAACGATTGGTGGTTGGGAGAAAGGGGGTGGGGGCAGGTAAAGGGGGTGTGGCCATCTGGAGAACCCCCAAGGCCCAAATTGGGGCCACAGGAGGGATGGAACCCTGGCCCCTGGGCCTGAGGTTCTGCACCTATAGCATGAGCTTTTGAGTCCACTTTATCAGAGGACTACGGTTTCCGCACTGTACATTGTTAAGCTGCTTGGCAGCAGAAAAGTGTTGCTTATGCTATTACTATGTTCTATTTTTGTTGTACTGTAGACTACTGGGGAGGTATGGACGTTGTAAAAAGTACGGATGTACGGACACTTATTGACGGAATTGGATTTTGTGCAAATGCATTCATATGCATTCATATGCATTTGCACAAATTCGCACTCCCGAAAATGCGCGACCCCTCCCCAAATAGGCAAATCCCTAAAAATGTGTATTTTCACACTTTAGCCTATAGGGAAAATGTGCATTTGGGGGCAGTGTTTTTTATTTTTCATATTTTTCAACAACTGAATTTGCGTAAAATTATGGATTTTTTTTTAAAAAAAAATGGTCTGCAAGTCCACGGAATCAGCACGACTCAGGAAAAGTTGGTCCGCTGCAGAATCCACGGGTCGGATTCCTAGAAATTCAAACTCATTTGAGCCTGTTGTGGATTTCTCCAATATCCCTATAAATCATGTATTTGAAATACCCCTCCTCATTCTTGGAAAAAAACAACTTGCATATCAAAAATTATTATTCTCTGTCGCATGATAATTTCCCATGTTCTGTTATTTTCTAACTTTCTGTGTACATGATTTTTTAAATCCGGGGGAGAATTTCAAGTATGCCGCTTCCATCCTTCAGTTCACAGTGGGATGATCCAAAAAGAGCTGCACCATGTGATTCTGATTATCCTTCTCTCTGGACCAAGACACACATTATGTTTGCCAAGCAGATGCCACGAAAAAGGACTCCCACGTGGCAATGGCAAGTGTTCCCTGCCCAGTGAAACTGCCCTAATATGCATGACACACCCTCATCCTATTCTGGATGTGCACTCAACAGCCCAAGCTGCCAACAGGAACGTGAAGTAACGGCAGGGAAACCCACAGTGGCTACCCCAAATGGTCTATGCTAGAAGGGGGGGCACTTTTACAAAAAATGGTTCCAAAAATTTATTAATAAAAAGTGGAACTGTCTGAAAGTCATCCTGAGACTTGGACAATATAATAAAACAAAAACAGCAGTGGAACACCAATTGCTCCACTTTTTCATCTCTGGTTTATGATGTCAAACACTCCAGTGGGATTCCTGGGCCAGCCCATCTATTTTTCTCTGTTTAATTTAGTTCAGCCTTAGCTGAGCAGACAATTGTTCATTACAATATTAGAGTGCAAACGGATTCAGCGCAATGTCCCACTGAGCAAGCAACTAAGTGAATAAATTACTTAAGACAGGGAAAGAGGCAAGCATTTGAACAAGTCGGTGCTGTTAAGCAAAGGCCAACTCAAAATTGCTGGAGGCTCCCTGAGTCCTCACCCATCTTTTTCTGACTTGCTCATGCAGAGCACCAAAGGTACATTCAACATAAGAACTGAACCCAGGTTGAGGCTGTGTTGAGAAATCATGCCTCGGGTTGCCAGCTTTTTCCTAGCATGGCTCCCAAAGCTTAAACAAGCAAAAATTGATCATGTAAAGCTTTCTCAGTCATTCCATCTATTTACTGGAAATCTTTGCCTGTCGTATACCCATTAAAGCAAGGGAGGGCAACCACATCTGGCCTGCAAGCCCTGTCCCTGGAGGAATCCCTGCGGTTATCTCCAATCTATGATCGGAGATAACAGTGGGGGACACAGCCAAGCAGGGGACTCGGTCATGCAGTGCCTTCCCCATTGGGAAAGGTGCTGTGACTGAGCTGGTGGCCACTGGCTAGGGGAGCACTCCTCCAGCTATTGGCTCAGTCCTGGATGCTTCACCTGTGCAGTGGCTTCCTCAAGTCACCGCACAGGTGATGCATCCAGGACTGAGCTGGTGGCGGCTGGGGGAGCACTTCTCTAGCCATCAGCTCAGCTATGGCAGCTTTGCCGGCCCTACATCCTCTCCCCAATGGGAACAGGCATGGGGCAGGTGAAGCAGGTTCCTGCAGATGCACTGGGAGGTTCATTATCCCGATGTATCTGCCAGGGACCAAACAACAGCAGGGTTTGTAGCCTGTTAGGGAGCAGGGCCACACCCCATCTGTCATTCAGCCTGCAGAGGGCCAATTTTGGTTGCCCTCTGTTGCATTAAAGGCATAGGGGCCCTGCCAGGAAATAAGCCCATAATCATGGCTTTTTTGTGATCATATCAACTATTTCTCCAGAGGGTGATCCACAGAAGGAAAAAAGGCCTTCTTTCCAGTTGGTATCCACCCAGAGAAGGACCTGTGGCTTACGCTGGCTCAGCTTGTCTGAGTGTGGAAAGCTAAGCAGGGTCAGGCCTGGTTATTACTTGGGTGGGAGACCCCTCCTCTAGTTTCCTGCACTGAGCAGGGGGTTGGACTCGATGGCCTTGCAGGCCCCTTCCAACTCTATGATCTATGAAATCTATGAAATCTTTATTTAAATGAACCCATGGCCCCAGATGCCACAGTATTTTCCTATGTCTTTTCTAGCCCTGGTGTGTGTGGGGGGCGGGGGAGGCATTGGCTGGACTGGAATAACCAAGCTGGAGTTGTCCTGTTACATATTTTTTTTCCTCTCTGGCTTTTGGGCTCCTGCACACACACATACACACACCAATTGGGCAGGTGGATATGGAAATTGTGGAAAGATTCTTCACATGTAGTTCCCAGCCCACGGGGTGGGAACCATTGCCTGGCGAAGCGGGTCCTGCTTGCTGGCTGTGCTCTTTGTCCACACACACACACACACACACACACACACACAGACACACACTCAGTTGTCCTGGACCTTCCATGCCAGTATCAGGGGTGGGGTGTGAAATGTGTTCTCCTTGAAGATATTTGGACCAGTGACCCTGGGAACATGCGGGGCATTCATTTGTGTGTCCCTCCAGCTGTATTGGCTGTTCCCATATCTTATCATGCCCCTGCAAGCTTTTCAATAAACAATGTCCGAGGAGGACAGGAAAATAAATTCCCCTGTGTGGATTTGAATGATCAATCCTGTGGAATGTATGTATGCTTGTGCTTGGGTAGAGTGTGCCATGTGGGGTCCCCTTCCTTGTTGCTGCTGCTTAGCTGTATGTGGGGGAGGTGCAGGGGGAAGGTAAAATGTTTTATCCATGGGGGTATTCAAACTAGCCACCCTCAGTGTGTGTGTGTGTGTGTGTGTGTGTGCGCGCGCGCGCACACACACACAAACGCGTGTGCAGCGCACCCCATGGGATTCCCTTGCTTACTGCAGCTGCCTAGCTGTATGTCTTTCCCACCTGAATTGGGTGTTCAGGGGAGGTAAAAATGATTTTTCCATGGGTGGATTCCATGCTCAGAGCGTGTGCATGTGTTTTAGTTCTTGGGCTGTGGCTGCTGCCTCTGCCTGGATCTCTATGTTTCTTCTGTGTTTTATTATATTGCAGTTTCTATCAGGATATTAGGAGAGATTGGATTGCGCCTTTATTATCTAAGTTTCTTGGCAGAGACCATCTGTTTTGTGTATCTTATTGTTCAGCTGATACCATTCCTGTAGTTATGGGAAAGCTGCTACTTTGGGATTTTTTCCTGTTCCAGTTAAGTTGAGAGCTCAGTTAACCTGTTTTTGATTAGCTCAGCATGAATGATACACTGTTCTATATGTCCTTGTATATGTATTTTGTTTGCTCTGTATGTTTTTGTAAATATATCTTGTATGCCTTGCTTTCACAATCTGGTCATGGATGGCAATATACAGATTTGGATCTGGATTTGAAAGATTATCTTGACATGCTTTACAAATGATCAATCACATTCTATATCAAACAATGATAATAGATACTGAAAGTGGTCGTGGGTTCTCACAATACAGCATACATAAAAGGGTTTAATTGATGTCATATTTTACTAGCACATATAAATCGACCGATTAAAAATTGATGTCCTTTAAGCAAATTTTCAGTATTGTGCTCAGCGGCATGCCAAGCCTTGGTAGAGGATGCAATGGGAGTCCATTTCTACAACAGTATGATGTATGATGTTTACAATAGTATGCACATGAAATGAATAAATAAAGGAGTCCAGAGGATTGGATTTTAAAATTTAACAGAAGGGGAAATTTGTATCTAGCTTTGGTTTGCAAAGTAGAACACAGCAGTTGCTCTATGAAATCTCAGTTCCAGTATGCCACATGCAAAAGCCCACGCAGTCAAGAAATCTCATTGACCATTTTGTTTGATTGTAATTGCATGAAAACCAATATAGTAGTACATCAGCATAAAACTGAATTAGTGCCATGGTAAATCACAGGCATTTCCAGGTGCATGCATTGGTGATTAGACTAATTTTTGCTGCCTATGATGGTTGTGATAAAAAATAAAAATCTTATTCTTAGAACCCAACTGTGCACAAGCTCTCAGTAAGAGGGAAGGTAATAGACTTCAGTCAATTAAAAATTTAAACAGCCCTCTTATTTAATGCAAACCATCTGGTACATGATAATGCATGCAATGTGTCTGAAGATTGAAAGGATATACTGGGCCAAATTCTACAAAAGCATTTGAACTCCTCTTCCTTTTAGCTACCAGTGTACTACTGTGTATTCTGTGGGAGAACCTTAGACTAGGACTCTGCTGAACATCTGGTGCAAAAGTGGAGCTTGTGGGGGAGGGGGAAATGTTCTGAGAGACGGGGGCTCATAGCCTCTGTCACCAGCATGAAATGACACCTTGCACCATGTACAACATAAACACATTACCAAACTTCTTTCCATATTTGAGTCACTTTGGATAGGATTCCGGATTTCAACAGAATTATACCTTAGGAATGTCACTCCCCGATGCTTGGGCAGGGGTTGTTTTGTCCCACCTCCTTGCATTGGAATAGGGACACATGGGGTGAGCATCCCAATGACCTGACATTGGTGTATCTGGCCATGGGAGAGAGGTGACACACATCTTTATAAGGAAGCAGCACCCACCCCACAGCCTCTGCAGATCCACTGCAGCAATGTGCCCACCTATCCCAATTTGATAGTATTAGACTAGCCAGTCATCCATTTAGCGGTTAAGTGGGAGGATTCCTTAGCCCCTTTTTTGCCTACTTCATACTGTTATATCCCTGAGGGGATGGGGTTTACTGATTTGGCTTATTTGGGAGCTTTTTGTTGTTGTTATTGTTTGTCACAACTGCCAAATAGTGTAGGCACCTAGGGAGCTACATTAGGCTACCCTGGTGAGTACCCCTGAGGCATCTGAAGGGTCAATGTGGGCAGGGGGCATATCCTTGGGGGCTTTAGCCCAGCCCATAGAACAATGCCCAGCAGGGATGGGATGGAGCAGACAGGGTCCCCTCAGCTCACCTATAAGGTGAGGAAGCAATGGAAGGCACGGAGCAGCAAATTTGCTGGTGCAGTGTGTTGAGCCAGGGTGGTGTCGCCTGAATGGTAAGACAGTTGGGAGCTTCCCAGCTATTTCCTCTAGTAGTAGTTAATGTGACACTCCCTGCAGATCCTTCTTCGTTGTGGCCCACACATCCAACTACTGTCTTGTCTCTCACATGCCTTTGGGGAAGGCAATTTCTTTGTGGCAGGGAAATATGTAACAAACACTATTCTGGAATATCTCTGTCTCAGGGCCGGCGCTACCACTACGGCAAACTAGGCGGTTGCCTAGGGTGCATGGCTGAAGAGGGCGCAGAAACGCTGCACTCCTCTTCACTGCTGCCGCTGCGCCGCCCCTGCCAGGCCTCCCCCCTCCCGCCGAAGCCGCCGCCGCTGCCTCCCCCCGCCGCTGCCGCCATACCTCCCCTGCCCGCCGCTGCCGCCGCACCTCCCCCCCGCCTGCCGCCGCCACGCCTCCCCACCCGCCGCCGCGCCTCCCCGCCCGCCGCCGCCGCGCCTCCCCGCACGCTGCTGCCACCGCCACCGCACCTCCCCTCCCCTCCCCTCGCCACCTACCTTCTCCGCGTCGCTTCCGGAGTTTTGGCGGGAGGAAGCAGGGCAACAGGGCTTAAACAGCCCTGTTGCCCTGGTTTCCCCGGCAAAAAACAGAGCGCGGGGGTCCCGTCGCATCACTTCCTCCTCAGAGGCGGCGGCGGCCAGGGCGGGGGGAAGGTGTTGGCGGCACGGGGGGGTTGCAGAGCAGGGCTGCTTTGCTCCGGAGCCCCCCCCCGGCACGAGAGGGGGGGCGCTAAATATAATTCCGCCTAGGGCGCCAAACTGCCCTGCACCGGTCCTGCTCTGCCTCCTGTTTGGTGTTTGCTATCTTCCAGAGGGACTAGTATGTATAGTTTAGCATCACCAATCTTTAGATATCCCACTGAAATAGGAGACAAGGCAGCCAGACCTCCTCCTGCCTGTTCCCTCCCTGGGACTGTTTTCCATGCTCTTCCCTCTCCTGCAGTGCCAGGCAGGACTCACAGAAAGTGTGGAAGGGGATTGGGAGAGAGGAGTGGGGAGGGAACAAGAAGAACAACTGTGGCTGTCTTGTCTCCCATTTCAATGGGATATTTTGTGTGCTGTCTCAGTTGCAAGGTGATTTTTGTACACAGTCTCAGGTCAGTACTGAATTGAAGTCCACTGGTTAAAGGTTTTGGATAGCATTACCTTTACTCATTAGTGCATGGTAGAAAGAACATGTGCTGCTTCCTCCAGTTGGCCATCCTTCAAAAACTTTATCACATTTGGATTCTGCCTCCTACCATGGAGCTCAGGATGAGTAGCCATATGTGGGGTGAGCCTCTTGTTATCTTCACAGAATACGATACAGGCCTGTGGCTCATGCTGGCTCAGCTTGTCTGAGTGTGGAAAGCTAAGCAGGGTCAGGCCTGGTTATTACTTGGATGGGAGACCCCTCCTCTAGTTTCCTGCATTGAGCAGAGGGTTGGACTCCATGGCCTTGCAGGCTTCTTCCAACTCTATGATCTATGAAATCTATGTTAGGCTGAAAGTTAGCAACAGGCCCAATTCCCTAACCTACACCCAACACCCTATTTTAGGGGTATGCAACCTGCTGAGGCCCTGCAGATGTTTTGGACTCCAAATCCCATAACACTGTACCATTTTAATAAATCAAAGCTGGCTGGGGCTGGTGGGAATTTAGTTTACGACTTTTCTATCTAAAGTTTGTTTTATTTTGCAAGAACTGAGCAAGATATCAAAGACAACATGAGATGCATTTTGCGGTGCCTCTTCAACTAGCACGTGGAATCAAATGTTATGGCCAATTTTTGCAGCACAGAGGCTACGAATTGTGGCCCATCTGGAGACTGGTTGTTCAATGCCATAAAAACTTTGATGGCTGTGATGGAGAGAAGAGTTTGTCGTCGTCCCAATTGGATTTTGATTCATATTGGAATACCTGCATGATGAATGAGTGCTGTACAAGTCTACTTTGTGCAGTCCTAATGTGACTAATAACAGTAATATTATCTGGTCAGTTTCACTCTAAGCTGCTCTGCAAGCTTTGTGCCTTGTAAATTTTACTTTTACAGCGTTTCATGTTTGTGCACAATGCTACCAGCAGTATTTATTGCTTTTACAACATTTCCAAACACCCTGCTAGCATGCCAGAATCTAATTGACTTTCAATGTCACAAAGTAAACATGGCAAAGGACAGTTAAGGGACATGGTAATTGCCTAACTAAGCAGACCTATACACAGAAAACAACCACAACATTTAATTGTATTTGCCAGAATTTTATTTATTTATTAAATTGAAGCTAATAAGACTGGAAATGATTTCCGGCTTTTGGGCAGACCCATCATTTGTCTGGATTAAGTGTACAAACTACATTGTGTAGTACACTGTGTACTGTTGAATTGGTTTACTATATATTGAGGGATCCACCAAGGTGAACTTTTTATTTTTTAATTCAATTCTGAATTTAAATTTGATTTGAACTGTTGTTAAAAGTTGTGAATTCAGAATTTCTTTCAGCTGTAGTTTCCAACTCTGCAACTCTGAGACTCTGGGACAAATTGTGACCTTGTAGGCCAAAGAGTCACATATAGTTTTCACATGCTGTATCTAACAAAAGGTGACTTCACTGCTGAATAGTGGTGCTATATACACATCAGACTGAACTTTTCAATCAGTACATATACAGTCATGCCTTGGATTGAGAGCATAATTCGTTCCGGAAACGTGCTTGTAATCCAAAACACTCTTATATCAAAATGAAATCCCCCCCAAAAAAATTGTACAGAGATTTTTAATTTAAGCCGTACTACAGTACTTGTATTGCAAGACGTCGCTTGTATATCAAGTAAAAAAAAATTAAATAAATATTTAAAAATTTGCTTGTCTTGCAAAACGCTCTCAAACCAAGTTACTTGCAATCCAAGGTATTACTGTATACGTAAACAAAACACATTCTGAAAACTTTAGGGAGTTGTACATCTCTCGCTAGAAAATGGTGAAACAGGTTTCAGGAGGGACCATGGCTCAGTTGTAGAGTACCTGCTTTGCATGCAGAAGATCCCAGGTTCAATCCAAAGGTTCTCCAGGTAGGGTTGGGAAAAGTCCTGACTGAAACTCTGGAAAGCCACTGTCATTCAGTGTCATCAATACTGGGTTAGATGGACCAATGGTCTGACTCAATATAAGGCAGCTTCCTATGTTTCTAGGTTTCAATGAGGCATCTGTGCTCAGTAGTATCATTAAATAAGCCCTGATTTTAAAAATAAAGTACTGAAATACCTGGAAATACTTTAGCAACTGGTGAACTAACATAATTCACACCAGACCTTTGCAAATTTAGGAAGATACCACAATCCTAATTAAATGTACTGTGTGAATCTATGTGTAGTGAAGTCTTGGGCACATTATTCTGTTATGAAAACTGCCACATTGAACTATGCTTCTGTGCCCAGTAGGAAAGCAATATGGAGAAATCTAATCGAATTCTCAGAAGATGTACTGTGGTTGACAAGGTGACCACTGCAAAGAAAGGTCTTGTAGCATTTCATGCTGTTCTTCTGTAATATGAATCCCTAAAGGCTTCATCAGTCCAGAAGAATTTTGCTGGCTGAAGCACTGCTATGATTAAAGACCATCTCAGAAGTATCTGGTATCTGCCCCTTTGTGTTGAGGGAGAAAAAAACAATGACATTGTCTAAGATATTTCTGCCTCAAACAATGGTTTGGAACTAGTTAATAATTTCCCATCAAAAAAATGTGTACAAAAATATGTATATTGGGGGAAAGTTTACACAAAAATGCATATATTCATGAAAATAATATTTTAAAAGGCATTATATTGAGAAAATTCCTGGCAAAAATGTATATATTAGGCAAAATTGCATACAAAAATGCATAGATTAGGAGAAATACACAAAAAAATGTGTACAGTGTGGCGTAGTGGTTAGAGCCAGTGTGGCGTAGTGGTTAGAGTGTTGGACTGGGACTTGGGAGATCCAGGTTCAAATCCCCACTCGGCCATGAAACTCACTGGGTGACTTTGGGCCAGTCGCTGACTCTCAGCCTAACCTACCTCACAGGGTTGTTGTGAGGGTAAAATGGAGAGAAGGAGGAGGATTATGTAAGCCACCTTGGGTTCCTTTCAGGAAAAAAGGCAGGGTATAAATATAACAAATAAATAAATACACACTTCTTTAAAAAAATATATATCTCAAAGTTCAGGATGAACTGAATTTAAGACTAGAAAAATTAGAAAATATGAGAAACCAAAACTGACAGATTCATCCACCCCTATTTACTTGTTGTCTGTATTCACACCACCCACTGTCCATGCAGTGCAAAGCAATCTGTGTGACAGGTTAGGCCAGGGGGTGGCACAAAGGGCAGCCAGTGAACTTCCCTCCAAGTCAAACACTTTAGCCTCTACACTGGCTTGTGGCTCCCTTCTTACATGTGTGCTCTATACTTTTTTATTTCTTCTTCATTGGTTGAATGCACAATGTGGAAGGCTACTTTCACAAGTTGTGCCACAGCTGAGAGGCAAACCAGTTCTTTGGCCTTCACAACTTCGTATTAATCACCCATTGATCATGAGCTGTTCTTTCATTTAAAACAACAACAGCAACAAAACTTTTAAAAGCTTCAGGGCATTCAGTTCAGTTTACTCTTCAAAACATGATCTGATAATCCAGTCACCAGGGATCTGGATCCAGATTTAGTCATACTTAGAGTAGACCTAGTTAAATCAGTAAGAGTTAAATTACTCATGACTAACTTAAGTCCTACTGATTTCCAGAGGTCTACTCTAAGTATGAATAAATCTGGATACAAACCCTGGTTTGCAAAGACCAGCAGAGGCAGAGTGGATAAAAGGAAGGAAGCAGGTAGTTGACAGACTGTTAACAGTGGGGGCCAGTGAGATAGTTTATTGAGAAACAGGAAGCAGCTGCTACTGGGCAATGACTTAGAGTGATGTCCTTACTATCAGGTGCAGGGAAATGGCAGTGGAGGCATGGAGGCAGTAAGGTCAACGTTACACAGACATGCAGCTCTAGCCTGGCCAGCATCACCCATAGCAGGCATGGGTCATTCTGAGTGATGCTGGCCAGTAAGCAGGTACATGTCTGCAGAGTGCTGTGGCCCCCCATGCATCTGAAGCCATCTCATGTCACCTGCCTGTAAGAGCAGTGGGTCCTCTCAGTCACTGCTCAGCAATGGTATAGCCTCTTACTTCCTTGTGCGCCACTTCATCAGCTACTACTGCTGCTTGCCAGAAGATCTGCATATGAAAAAAAAAATCCTTATATATAATGTTGTTGTTCTGTAATGTGTACTTTGTGTGGCTTCTGTGAGGCAAGAATGTATCTGACTAAGCTTGAGGCCTTGTTTTGTTGCTGACAAAGGCCTGTGTAGTAGTTGCTTAGTGATGTTCTGAGGTGGGGAGAGAGGGAGAGAGAGAGCTTTGAATGTTGTTAGATGGGGCCTGGATCAGATAAATTCAATTCTGATTGGCTAGGGATTCTAGCTAGGTGGAAAAGTGTGGCTGGGAAATGCCAGTCAGGCAGTCAGAATTAGTCTGTGGAGAGATAGAGAAAATGTCTGCTGATTAGTGTTTGAGAAGGACTAAGAGAAAGCTGAGGGAAATGTGAATAGCCAAGCCTTGGTTATTTTGCTATTCTTTCTCTCTGGGATAACCTTAGGTGGCTGGTAAATATCAGGAGAAGAAAGCAGGTTGCTGTGTTACGCTAAGAGGCTGCCCTAGGATCTTGCCAGAAGGTTATATAAGGAAGCAGTTAAAAAAAAACCCAGATAAACCATCTAAGCAGCCAGTAATACAACAGGAGGAGCTTAGGTGACAGAGGAAGACTGTACCAGAAGCTGGACTTCTTTTACCTCAGGCCAAATTCCCTAAGGTATGCCTTTAGAGGCTTGTAACAGCAAGAGTCCTAAAGAATTATCACTAAGCAGTCTTTTGAAAACCCAAAAGTAAATATTAGTTAGTAATCCCTTATGTACAAAATATCCCTTTAATAAATTACTTGCTTCATAGTTCATCTGGTCTCTAGTGTTGGTGTCCATCTCATGCCTAAGCCTCTTAAATCAGGCTACTAGGTTTTAAAATATTCTAACAGAATTGGTGGCAACAAAAAAGGGTCAGGTTGTGAAACTCCAAGTTATAGCGACAGAGTGTTCCTTAGGCCCAGAAATATAAGCATTTGCTCTTAATAAGAAACCCCAAAGGTGGGACTGCCCAGCGAAGGAGCAGTTTGCCCATAGGTGGAGGCAGTAGTGGGGAGAGGAAATCCCCCCCCCATACCTCGGCATCTCCATCATTTCTGAAGCTGCTCTGAGAGTTTATTATCATTAATTATATTTATATCCTGCCTTTTTTTCTGCGAGGAACCCAAGGCAGCTTACATAATCCTCCTCCTCCTCCTCTCTATTTTATCCTCACAACAACCCTGTGAGGTAGGTTAGGCTGAGAGTCAGTGACTGGCCCAAAGTCACCCAGTGAGCTTCATGGCTGAGGGGGGACTAGAACCCGGAACTCCCATTTCGCAGTCCAAAACTCTCACCACTACGCCACACCGGCTCTCACTGAGTTGGGCTCACTGAAGAAAGCAGGATGGAATATGCAGCAGGCTGAACTTTGGAGATGTGAGGAAATGAGTAGTGGAGTAACAGAGAAGAAGAAAGGAGGGTCCATTAAGAAAATGGAGCTGGGGAACTTCTTTACAGAGAGCCTAAAGGTGCAATCCAAAGCATGTTCAGAACTAAGATTCAGCAGCTGGTCCGATTGGCTTCTGTACCTGAAATGGGCAGTAAGCACCATCTTCTCTTTTGCCTTGGGCCAGCCCTGGGCACTGAAGACACCAGACCTCATATTTTCCATTGTGGTTTTGACTCAGCTTTCTGAAAGCCACAGCTCCTACAACAGCTGATAAAAATGGGCAAAGTGATTCTCCTCTTACTTTTCATTAACTCCAGACATAATTGTCTGTACATTTCTAGGCAGAGATCTATGATGAAGTGATGGCCTTAGGAAGAATATAAGAACATAAGAAGAGCCCTGCTGACCAAAGGCCTAGTAGTCAAGCATTCTGCTCCCATAGTAGCCAACCAGATACCCATGGAAAGTTCACAAGTAGGACATGAGTGCAATAGCACCCTCCCAATCGTGTTCCCCCACAACTGGTACATAGAGGCATAATTAACAGTTGATAATACTTAATTTGGACACTGTTCTATGCATATGAATTGTGTTGGTCTGACTTTTTGATTGGTTTTTATCTTCTTGATTATGTTTATACTGCTATGTATTTTTAATGCATTTCTACATTAGCTGCCTTGACTGCCATGTGTAGAAAGGTGGGATATAAACTGAAGGAATAAATAAAACCTGTCTGGCTCATGTTTGTAGAAAACATTCAGCCAAAGTGTAGGGATTGGGCCCACTCTTCCTACAGCGGAGGGTCTGGGAACAGATTCTGAGGAAGAGGGGGAGGGGGAGGAGTTGGAAGGGGGGGAAGAGGCACCTGAATCTCCAAGGCCAGGAGCCTTGGAAATAAACTCTACAGGCAGGGAGGAACAATCCGTGTCAAATTCTGTGGGAAAGCAGTCTGAGCTCTCTGATCGGGAGGAGGGTGAATCTCCTGACCCCCCCCCCCAAGTCAGACGTCAGCTAAGGAGGAGAGAACAGCTGACAAATGTCAGGTGCTCTAAGAGATTGGCTCTTAAGAATAAGGACCCACCTTAGGGGGCGTGAGTGTGGGTAGTTTGAGTCTGGAAGGGAGGAGGAGAGGTTCCCAGTTTGGAATTAAGGCAATCTTCCTTAATGGCTGGTATTCTAAGTTTGTCGCCTTGTGATTGACTCTGCAAATCACTTCTTTGTCATTCAAAGCCAGTTTGCTAGGCTGGCCTCTGTACTAGTAAAGCTTTTCAGTTAGAAGCCAGCCAGCATGTGGATCTTCTTGGAAGGAGGAGGGGAAGTACTGCCTTGACGGAAAGATTAATTCAATCCATCCATAAGAACATAAGAAGAGCCATTCTGGATCAGACCAAGGGCCCATCAAGTCAAGCATTCGGTTCCCAAAGTAGGACATCAGTACAATTGTACACCCCTGCTTGTGTTTCTCAGCAATTGGTTTTCAGAGGCATACTGCCTCTGATTCTGGGGGTAATACATAGCCAGGAATGTTGAAGAGTCCTTGGTTTCGAGTCCAAGTCCAAGTCCAAGTCCTTGGTCCAAAATGGTGACTCCCAAGTCCCGAGTCCCAAGTCACTCCCAAAGCTGACTCCACGAGTCCCTATTAAAATCAATGGGATTCCCCCCCCCCCCCCAAATAAGGCTACTTCAGATGTGTGGCTTAAATAAATTCTAGGCACAAGTGTTGAAGTGTGCCTTTTTATTTCAAAACTCTGCAACTGATTTTGGCAAGACCAGACCAGACAGACAAACCCAAAATAACCAGACAGGCAGAGGAGGCAGGGAACCCCAAAGCAGGCAGGTAGAGGTCTTTGTCTTGGACAATTCAAACTGTGGAACTGGTTAAGAAGAGACCAGGCAGGCAGAGGAGGCAGGGAACCCCAAACAGGCAGGCAGAGGCAGCCAAACCCAAAATGTCTGAAAGGTTGCATTTTAGGAAAACTATTTTAAAAAATAAACTTGCTGTACTTCCTAAAACTTATCCATGTTGCATTTGAGGAACATGATTTTTTCTAAATGTTTGCCCCCCATTCTGGAACGGTGAGGTCTCATCACAATTTCACCCTCAATCTTTGCCGGCGATTGCACTCCACTCCTTCTGGCACAGCCCAGGGATGTTGAAGAGTCCTTGGTCTCGAGTCCCGAGTCGAGTCTTGAGTCCCATTAAAAATATTGGGACTCGAATCCGAGTCGAGTCAGAGGGGGGACTCAGTCTGACTCACGAGTCTAGTTCTGGAGTCCGAGTCCCCATCCCTGTACATAGCCATCACAACTAGTATCAATTGATAGCTTTATCCTCCATGAATTTGCCTGCCCTTCAAGGACACAAACCATATAGGCTTCTAACCATGTGGGAACTGGAAGACTATTTGTATGAAGGGATTTCTCCATATGGTTTTCAAAAAGCTATTTGCTGGTATAGTCAAGGGATGGTTAAGAGACCATACAGTTTGGGTGTCAGTATAACACAAGTACGTATATCACAGCTGTTTTTTCCTCTTGCTGTAGCTTAACTATTTCAGTGGTATTGTTTCAAGTTCCCCTACTGAGTTTCTCCGGTTAAGCATTTCCAAATCCCAGTAGGAGAAATAGTGTGCTTCTCAATAGTCTGTGCTGCAACTGTTTTAATTCTTGTAATTTTCAGTAGATTACAGCAGGCAGCAAATAATTGTTGTTCAACTGTGCTGGAATACTACAATTTTATATTCCAGTTGGTGGTGTTGCTTTATTGTATACCCAATATGCTTGTGTATTCTCTGAAAATCTAAGAGTAAAATAAAAATCCCAGGAAGGCATTCATATATTTCTGTAAAGCATTGGCAGAAGCACAATACAGTATAAAAACCTTCACCTGCGATGCTCTTTATACACACAAGAACTATGATTTCCTAATATATCCAGTATTCAAAACTTTATAAAGACACATTTATTTATTTTTTTTAAAGCTTAAGCCTCAACTCTATAGTTCATCCATGGCTATTATAGGGATGGGCAACCCACCCGGCATTCGACTTGTGGTGCAAGCACCAGCTGAGCCACTCACCGGACTTCTGGGTCCCCGGCGCTACATTGTTTACGTAGAAAATAGCATACAATACATTAAAAATGGCCACGATTTGTGCAAATTAGGCCATGATTTGCGCAAATTGCGGCCATTTTTAATGGATCTTATGCCATTTTCTATGCAAACAACGGAGCGCTGGAAACCAGAAGATGCTTCCCTGGCTTGGCTCACGAGAATGCGAGTTGAGCCGGGGAAAAGGTAAGGTAGGGCGAGCGGAGCTTGGGGCGTCGAGCCTGGAGAGTTCACCAGACTTCCACCTCCCAATCAAGCTCCGCGCACATCCCTACTGCAACTTTAGATCCATGGTTGCAAACTAGTCTACTTAGCTAATACTGCCACGAGTCATGACAACACTGTAGCAATGGTGAAAGGATATTAAGCATACAAAGTATGATTCATCCACTACAGACTGTAGGGGTGGGTGATCTACCCACCACCCAACTTGCTGGGCACTCGCTGTGCCTGCCGAGCCGGGCTGAAAGTGAGCACCAGCCGAGGCGCTTGCCGGACTTCCGGGTTCCTGGCAGTATGCTTTTTACATAGAAAATGGTGTAAGATACGTTAAAAGCGGCCACGATTTGCATAACTTGCACCATATCTTACACCATTTTCTACATAAAATCGTACCACTGGGACCTCGGAAGTCGCTTCCCTGGCTCGGCTCGCGAGAACGCGAGTCGAGTCAGATAAGCAGGTAGGGCGAGCGGAGCTCGGGGGGTCGAGCCCAGCGGGTTCGCTGGCCTTCCACCCCCCAATTGAGCTCCACACACATCCCTACTACAGAGTCCATACCAATTGTGCAAACTCCTACACCAGTCACAATGCTGGACTCAAACAACTCCCCTGACAACCACACAACGAAAGCACCAATCATCTTGAGTACTGCATCCAGTTCTGGGCACCACACTTTAAGAAGGATGTAGCCAAACTGTAGAGAGTTCAGAGGAGGGCAACAAAGAAGATAAAGGGACTGGAAACAAGGCCCTATGAGGGGAGACTGAAAGAACTGGGAATGTTTAGCCTTCAGAAGAGGAGACTGAGGGGAGATATGATAGCACTCTTCCTAGTACTTGAAGGGTTGTCACACAGAGGAGCGCCAGGATCTCTTCTCAACCATCCCAGATTGCAGGACACGGAATAATGGGCTCAAGTTACAGGAACCCAGATTCCACCTGGACATCAGGAAAAATTTCCTGACTGTTAGAGCAATAAGACAATGGAACCAACTACCTAGGGAGGTGGTGGTGGGCTCTCCCACTCTGGAGGCATTCAGGGTGCAGCTGGACCTTGGATGCAGCTGGCCATCTTTCAGGGATGCTTTGACTTGGATTCCTGCATTGAGCAGGGGGTTGGACTGATGGCCTTATAGGCCCCTTCCAACTCTGCTTTTCTGTGATTCTATTATTCTATGAATATGCAATATTATCATGCTTGCACTGCTAGCAATAACTAATTCTGCCCCAACCCCCTGTCCATGCTCAGCAAAAATCACAACAACGGAGTGGGGACTCTGTATCGCTGGACTGAGTGCAGAAAATCTACGTTCTTATTATTTGGAGTAAGCTCAATGGAAGATTGCACGCTTTGTATGCACACTGTCCCAGGTTCAATCATCTCATGTCATCTCCATGCTGGGCTGGGAAAGATCCCTGTCTGGAACCTTGGAAAGCTGCTGCCAGTCAACATAGACAATACTGAGCTAGATGGACAAAAGGCCTGACTTGGTATAAGGCAGCTTTCTATGTTCCAACATCCAAATCCAACCCATAGACTGTAATTTCCTTTTCTTAGCTATAATAGCTGTTTACAGTTAGCATTTTCAGGACAACTCAAAACTGACACATATATAGGCATGTACATAATTGAAATAACTGTTTTCCAGTACTTTTCAGAATGGTAGCTATGTTGATCTACTGAAGCCAAAAACACAAACACACATTTATTTATTGAGACTGCATTGTGCATTCGATAATGTGGGATCTATCCCCCAAAAGGCTTTTGGCAATACATAAGTCACACTTCAAGGACCCACAGGAATATTAAAGAAAAGGAAATGGGGCAGGGAGTATCAAAGAAATTATTATCACTGAAGAAAGGATAGGGTGGAGGGTCACATCCAATCCAAGAAGTGGGTTTCTGTGGAAAATTAAGCAGGTCAGATAGAATGAGCTCCCATCTAGGGATGAAGGAGAAATTCATTCAGTTCACGTTTTAATGCAAACATACCTAATTTTGCTCTTTCAAACCACTATGTGAACCAAAACTCCATTATGCATCAAAATTTGCGCTTTTCCAATTTTTGCAATGGAGTTCACCAAACAAAAAAATGCATACAAAATGTGTATATTAGATGAAATAATGTTCAAATATGCATTATATTAGGAAACCTGATCGCAAACAAATTTGCATATTAGACAAAAACGCCTACAAAAATGGATTCATTGGGAAATATATGCACAAAAATTCTTATGAACTTTCATGCAAATGTGTTTTTTTTTCATTCTCAATTTTAAAAAAATGTTTTTGATTGTTTAAATGTTTTTACAAATGTTTTATATAAATGTTTTTATATTTATTATGATACATTTTAATGTATATTACAATGTATTTGGCAGAGTGATCATATGGCCCCTAGACAGTGTCTAGAGGGCCATAGGATCATTTGGATTCCCAGCTCCAATGTCAGAAAACAGCTCCAACCTCTGTGCTCAGAGCACCCTCCCCACCTTGCAGCCAGAACAGAAAGAACCGTATTGGTTGTGACTCCGCAGTCGTAAGAGTCACCTCGAAGAATGAATAAAGAGGGCATTCCAGGGGGCGGGGAGGGGAGGCGACCAGTGCCACCAAGTTATGATGTATCCTGATGGCGCCTCAGCCTCCTTACCTCCACCTCCCAACCACCTCAATTAGACAACTAAAATCAGCTGTCTAGCTGCTTTGCAGGGCGAGAGGAGCATGGAGATGACCTACACCTCCATGCTCCTCCCACCCTGCATAGGATGCTCGTAATCCTCCGGGTTCAGAGGGTTACGGGCAGCCTCATTGGATTGCTCCCTATGGTAAGCAGTATATAAATCTATTAAACAAACAAATAAATAAATAAATCAGTGAACACTGAGTTGAATTTTAAAAAGGGTCTTCTACATGCACCTAAACTGCATCAGGATTGCAGAATATGTGTGTTGTTTGTCTTATATGGTTGTCATATCATACTTTGAATTAACATTCATGTGTTCTATGCTCACTTCTTAACTGGTGGTTGTGATTCGGTCCTTTTCACAGGTTAGGATTAGGATACACGCTAATGTCTCCACTCTCATCCATGTCATTCTCCTGAGCCCCTGCAAGCCATGCAAGCCTGTATATGATGCAGATCAAGTTTCTTGCTGTGCTGCAGTGTTGGGAATTTCTGAAGATGCACTGGTGCATACAAGTGGTCAACTACATTGCATGGGAGCAAAGACATTTTCTTGCCACTTTAAGTGTCTCACGTGGATCTGATCAATCCTGGACTAGATTGGTAGCATCCTTTTACTGAGAATGACTTTGATTTCTGTTCAGAGTACGTAGCCCTGAATGAACAATACATTGATATAAATATCACACACATGCATGCAGACATGGTCTAGGAGACATTATCTTCCTTTGCAGTGGCAAGCTGTATAACACATTAGGTAAGATATACATGGTAATTAAAAGTGAGAAGCCAGTCCTTTTCTTTTAGTTATCCTCTCCTATTCCTCAGAACAAATTTTGTTACTTCCTTTGTAACAAAAGAATAATAACGAGAGGACAGCTGGGTTGCTAGAGAGCTATAAGAAAAGCTCCAGTAGAATTAAGGCAGACAAAGCCATCTGGGTAGAACTGGAAATATTGTAGAAATCATTTGCAGGGAGGGGAGGTGGGACTGTTTCAGCTCAACTAATTCCAAATAGTATTTTAAAATGCTGTATAATTTCCTAGGAAAATATTAGTTAGGTTAATTTATTCATGATAGTCTATATTTCATAGGAATGGCTTTGTTGTCATGAACACTTCCATCTAGACTATGAAAATTTAAAATCATTTTTAATACAAAGTTTTAATAATCTGTTGGGCTGAAGAAAAAAGAACAACAAATTCCCAGGTCTCTGTTCTCACAGGATACAGTTGGTCATGGAACCAAACAGAGGGGAGGTGTTGCAAATATGCTAAATCCCAATGTACCCAATTCGAATTATGCACATCAGGAAGGAGAAAAAGGCTGGAAGTGGTCCAACAGCTTTATTCTATAGAATATGGAGACACAGGCGTTTAGCACTGCAAAGCCGCAGCTCAAAATGGATACTGAGATCTTATCTATTTATACATCATCTTCTGACGCATTCCAGGGCATGCACACTGCTAAACAGAAATTCTAGCTGTGAATGGAAAAATACAGCAGAGAGAAACAAAATCCTTAGGCATGCGCACTACGCTTTCATTACTCGAACAGAGGTTAGCTAGGCCACGCTGACATCTCCAGCTTTCTACTCCCTTGTCCTTGGCTAGCTCAAGCAAAGGGAGATACCTAAGCAGGAAAGCAACATTCTTAGATTCCACTTCTTTGTCTCTTGGTTAGTCTAAACAGCAGAGAAACAGCATTCTACTAGTTTAACCAATTACTAACTGAATTTTCACAACACTCCCCCCTCAAAAGGCTTTCCTTTTGGATTTAATCCTAGATGGTGTCACCCAGGACCAAGTACAAGATGTAAATGTTGTTGAACCAACTGGAAACAGTGTCCACAGATTTAATATATATTTAAGTGGACACTTGCCAAAGAAATCCAACACAGTCACATTTGACTTCAAAAGGAGGAACTTCTCTAAAATGAGAGAACTGGGATAAAGGAAGTTGAAACAGGTAGTCAAGAGGGTTAAATCTCTTCAAAATGCTTGGAGGTAACTCAAAATAGAAGCTCAGCTAGAACGTATACCACAGGTTAGGAAAGGTTGGTAGCACCAAGTCCAAGAGGCCACCAGCATGGTTAATGAGCAGGGTCAAGGAAGATATTAGAGAAAAGAAGGCTTCCTTCAGAAAATGGAAGTCTTGCCCAAAATTGAGGAAGACAAAAGGGAGCATGAGCTTGCACAAAGGAGATGCAAGCAGACAATACGAGATGCAAAAAAGCATTTTGAGGAGCATATTGCTAACAACATCAGGACTAACAATAAAGAATTCTTTAAATATATCAGAAGCAGGAAACCAGCTAGTGAGGCAGTTGGACGTTGGATGACAATGGAGTTAAAGGAGTACTAAAGGAGGATAAGGAGATTATGGAGAAGCTGAATGAATTCTTTTCATCTGTCTTCTTCACTGCAGAAGATATAGGACAGATACCTGTGTCTGAACTGATGTTTTCAGGAGGGGAGTCTGAGGAACTAAGGCAAATAGTGGTGACAAAAGATGAAGATCTTAGCCTTATTGACAAATTGAAAGTTAATAAATCACTGGGCCCAGATGGTATCCATCCTAGAGTTCTTAAAGAACTCAAATATGAAATTGCTGATCTTCTAATAAAAAGATGTAACATGTCCCTAAGATCAGCCTCAGAGCTGAAAGGCAGAGTGGGAGGGGGAAGAGGAACAGGTGGACAAAGCTGTAAAGATGGCAAGAGATTTAAAGCAAAAGCAGAACGTTGGAAGAGTAATCTTAAAATCAGTTCCCCACAGAGAGGGGGAGAATTGGCAGGTTCAACTAGGCGATTCCTTAAGCTGCACAGATAACATTGTTTTCTAAGGGTCTAATCCATAAGGGTCCCATGCTGACACAACCATGAGCTTCACCTTCCCTTCCCCATGTCAGCACAGGCAGCAAGCCTGGGCGAACCCCAAACATAAGTGGATGAGGATGCCAGTTGACTACCACCAGCACTTGCTGTTCCTGTCTGAGAAGACTTGGATCTGGATTGGGGCGCCTGCACCTACTCCTGAGTAAATACGAAAAGAAAAAGGGAAAGACATAGCTGCTAGATAAGGACTTAAAGCAGTGTCTGTTTTGGGCTTCAATAGCCAGGAATTCTAATTGGAATTCTAAAAGTTAGCATGTGGTTTTCAGAGTACATGAAACTGCTCTATTAAAGCAGTGAAAAGATAGCATGTTTTCCTTGCCTTTTTTTGTCTGAATTCTAGATCGCTGCATTGCTTCTCTAGTTCCTTTTGCCTGAAACAAATATGCTATGCAACTTTCTGCCAGACTGCAAGTATTTGTATGTTCAGTCATGTCTAGGGAGAGCAATTATTCCTAAATATGGTAATAGGCTCTGTGTAAAAAGCTTGAAATTGAGGAGCTGTGCCTTTTCTTTCTTTCTTTTTTATTTTTTGCTGGTTTCACACAAAAATAGGTTAGGAAGAGGAAAAATTACATTTCACACTCTATAATTTTGGAAGTGTTGCTAAAAGCAAAAGGCCTTTAGCAGTTAGTACTAAACCAAAATTAACCTCATTATGTAATTTGTAACTTAAATCACAGTGCCAAATATTTTCCTATTTTGGTTCTTGGGTCAAAAGTGCTAGTTTTGTAGGGTGGGTGAAATATTTATCCCCAAATCTCTACATTGGGTGAAACAGAAGCTTGTTTCATTCCTGTTTTCTTCCATTGTTTCTCCTATGGTATCCTAAGGTATCCTGGAGCATCTCCAGCCTCCTTCCCTCCCCCTCTGAAATGTCATCACTAGATGGCCGAAAATGGACATCTAGTGAAAATGCAGAGCGCAAGGAGCAGGGAGGTGAAGACTGCCTTCCCCGCTCTTCCCATTCTGCACTGGATGAGTGTAAGCCTCTGAGTTTGGAGGCTTGCACTCATCTCCAGAGGATTGAACCCTAAAAGACTTGGTTCAGATATTCCATCTTTTCTTCCATAACATATTTTTTTCTAGTAAGAAAAAAAATGGAAGTAGCAGTGGGAAACACTGGAGGGTTACAAATTGAAGATGACATAGTCTGGACTCACTGTAAAATTCTGTGAATGGGATTGGGCTATTGCATAATAAAAAAAACCTCATCTGGAAGAACCCATTATTCATATGCAAGTTAACTGAGATGCAATGAAGGCATGTGGCTTATGCTGGCTCAGCTTGTCTGAGCGTGGAAAGCTAAGCAGGGTCAGGCCTGGTTATTATTTGGATGGGAGGCCCCTCCTCTAGTTTCCTGCATTGAGCAGGGGGTTGGACTTGATAGCCTTGTAGGCTCCTTCCATCTCTATGATCTATGAAATCTATGAAATTAATGTTTTTCTGTAAAATGAAGATCTTCTGTAAACTTCAAATCAAATCTTTTTCCAGGGTTTCATCTTTGTGGTTTGATACCAAAATTCGTAAGATGGCATAGCTCAGCTCAGATTTTCTCTTCATCTCCAGAGCCTTTTGAGTTCCTTCAGAACACTTGATCATGAAGAGATCATCTTGTTTTGAGGAGCATTTTTCTTCATATTATCCCCCCCTTCCACACTGCTGAATCAAACATGCCTTCTTAACATGGGTTAAGTTGAGGTGCTTCAGTAAAATGTGCCAGAATGAAAGTTGTCTATTATATAGAAGGAAGCGCATCATGTTGTTCAGCACAGCTGTCAATTTGCATAACTGGCAACACCAAACGGGAAATCAAACTCAAGCTGAAGATGGAAGGAGCGGCTGAATTCATTGGCAAGTGATCCTGGTGCTTTTTCCTGTTACAGATGAGAAACCTGAAGCAGAATCTTTTAAAGTCATTTGGCACAAGTCACAGAGCAAACCGGTGGTAGAACAGTGAACTCTGGCCTCTTTAATATAAAAAAGCGCAAATTCCTTGGGAGATTTAAAGGTAAGAGCACCCTAAGTTTGCTGATGCTGAGCATCCTAATATATTGCTAAGCATCCTAATATAATGCTGATACTAATAAATATTTCTGGGAGAAAGAGTCTCTGTGTGAACTTATTCCCAGTTATCTCTTGCTGCTGCTGCTGCTGCTGCTACAATGACAACAATGGTGATATAATATTTATTAAGTTCCACCAATGGTTTAAGTCAGGGGTGCTGAACCTCTTTCAGTCCAAGGGCCAAATTCCATTCTGGAGAAGCTCTCGGGGCCGCATTCCAGTGGTGGGTGAGGCTGAAGGCAAAAGGGGTGGAGCCAAAAAACAGACATATCCCAAATCCCAGCACATTTTAGTGTAAAGCCCTTACCGCCAGTAACAAGGCCTTAGAAGAGGCATTTCAACCTTTCGGAATGGGGGGGGGACTGCACAAAAGCCAGGAAGCCAATAAAGGATCAGTGGTTGTGGGAAAGTGGGTGGGGCCATTTTCACAGTGAGTGTTGGTAAAAACACACAACAAAGCTCATCTGTTTTTGAGAGGTCTTTGCTGGCTCATCAAGTTGGTACATGTGCAGTGATGGTGCCACATGTATTGACATTTTCATATTGTCTCCCTGGGAACTGAAACTTGGTTTCCCTGGCCTGCACCACCACCTCATAGGACCAGCCATGGCAGAGAGCTCTTTGTAAATTCAGTGACTCTCTCACACACAGAAATACACACACACACACACACACACATGAACAAGAGAGAGTTTTGTATCTGGAAAGGCAACAACCACATCCAGTGATTGCAAGAAACAATCAAGACAGCTGATTGGCCCAAATATAAAAGATACTCACTGAACAAATGTTGGTTTGGTCAGGTGGTCTATTCATATAGTTCACAATAATCAGAGTTTAATCAACAATAAGCAGCTAGCACAAAAAAGTAATTGTACATGTGTTGAAAGAGCCACGTAGTCCATGTGGCTTCACAGCAATCAATGAGAGTTTAATCAAGAGTAAAGGATTAGCATTGAATTTACTTTTCTGCAACTACCTACATTGGAGCTGGCTTGTGGTACTTGGTCCCCTGACTAGGCATCTGCAGAATCTCGTTTAACATTCTAAGCCAGAGAAGAATTTCTAAGGGAAATGATACTTGATTCACTATGAGCCAGACAAATTTATATACCGAACCAGGTACATACCGATTTCAACAACATCACTACTAGCTGTCAGTAAGTGAGATTGTCGAAAATGGCTGGGTGGAAGGAGACCCAGAGGAGGAGATCGAGTGCAAATGTAGTGTGGAGAGAGGGCATAGAGAGCTTTTAAAAAGAGCTAGAAGCTTGAATTTGATGTCAAGCATGACAGGGAGGCAGCATAATGACTTAGGGCAAAAGGGTGAAATGATCACAGCAACAAAAGAGAGAGTGAGACGTGCAGCCAAGGTATTCTGAATTAACTGGAGAAAGATAGAACAGGATGAGAGGCTTGGAAAGAGGAGGGTAAAAATAGCCTCGAAAAATATATTTATTCTTTGTATAATGTTTTATGAATGAATGTTCCCAACAATCCATTCTACGTGCATTAAAACTGAATATTGCTAAACACTATTTGGCGAATGCTGCAAGATTGGCATGGTTTATGTATCCACTCAATAACCTTAATTTATCTAGGCTTTCCTGGTATGTTCCTGGTAGGAATTTAAGATCAGTGGGCCAGGGATTATTAGCGGTTCCACCGACATGCTCTGCCTTGTCAAGGCTGCGAACCTTTCAGGACCTGGTTCCACTTTTATGGAACAGGCTTCCCATGGACCTCCGATTGGAGGCGGATCTTTCCCGCTTTCGAACAGGATTAAAGACTTATCTTTTTAATCAGCCAGAATGAGTGGTTGGGCTAATGTGGTGGTTGCTGGGATTCGATACTGCATAGTAAGTGGTTGGTGTTGGTTATTTTATTGTATTGTTATGTTTACTGTATATGTTATTTGTCCCGCCCTTTGGTATAAGGGGCGTTATAAATAAACGTTTATTATTATTATTATTATTATTATTATTATTATTATTATTATCTAATCTTACATTTTAAAATCAATCTCTGATCAACTGATTGATGGACAATTCATTGTGCAATCCCCTACCATGACTGGTGTTGGGGCTAGTTCCACTAGCCCCTCAAGTTCTGACTTCCTAACTCCAAAACAACACTGGGCAGATGCTGTGGGAATGGATTCTGAAACGGAAGGGGAAGGGGTGTTAGGAGTTAGGAGCGGAGCCACTCACGGTTGATAACACTGACTCAGCTGCGCCATCATGGTTGCAGCCGGAGGAGGGGGGAGTAGAATCCCTGGGAAAAGAGCCCCCAATGGGAGGGGAGGAAGAGCTCCTGATAGGAGGGCGGAGCCAGCCTCTGTGACAGATCCTCGCGAGCGACGTCACCTAAGGAGGCAGGAACAACTGACCTCTCTTCATCGCTCTGCCCGATTGGCTAAGAAGACTTTTGACCCACCCTAGGGGCGGAGAAGGTTCTCTTGTTTGAGCTTGGGAAACTCCTCAGTGCAGAATCAACTGTTGATCATTCCTGACCTCCCATTGACGGGATAAAGGGTCTTGAATTCCTTTCCTTACTTTTGTGTAACACTTTTCTGCAACCACCTGAGTTGCCCTGCTTTTTACTCAATAAAGTTTTACAAAGAAACCCGTGAGCTGTGCCTGACATTCTGGCTGGCGGGAGGAGAGTAGGAGCACGAGAAAGACACAACAACTGGAGCCATTACTCCAGTTACAACAGCCAAGGGATTTCATTGGTGCAGAAGTAAATGGATATCTAGATAGAAGTGTCTGCATAAGCATCCATCTAGGAAAGAACAGCTCTGGGAAGTTCTGCCAATTCAGGGCATTGTACTCAGTCACATTTCATGTCCTGTTCCTGTCTCAGTTTCATACATATCCTACGGAGGAGGGTTGTTTTTGTTTCTGTTGTTGTTGTTAAGGTATTGTTGTTGTTTTTAAATATTATATGAATTATTGTCAAGCATCCATCATAATTGGCAAGCATCCATCGTAATCTATAATCATAATAAATTGGCAAGCATCCATCATAATCACATTGGTATGGAGGAGATGGATCATAGACAGTATGTTGAATTAAGTGCTACTGAAATGAATGGGACCTAAATCCAAGCAATGTGGATGTAATACTGTGACCCACTAACTGCTTAAAGTAGAGTCTTAGGCCTCAAGCTGACCACTGAAGTCTTGGATATTAAAGTGATGCAGAAGTCAGTGCATCTGTAAGGCTGTTGGCTTTACTGTTATGTGGAAATGTCTCAAAAGCACGCTAATTCCCGTAGGGCTTGTGTGAGAATTTCGAAAGTACTGTTCAGCAAGCACGAACCTGATTTGTTCGGCTCATGCGAGTCTGTTCGCAATCGTTCTGGGACTTTTCTGGAGTAGGTTACTTGAAGATTGTTGCTTAACACCATTAAACAAATATTTGAGCCAGGGCATCTGTTGCAAAAGTTGCTGAAGCTTTATTAGATTACCTCCAGCATATCCTGTTTGCTATTGATGCAGCTGCTATTCCACATTATCCTAATTACTTACTGGAGAATCAAATGCTGGTACCAGGTCACGAGACCAGCAGTTTTTGAGCGTCCCCAGTTCTTTGCCTCAAAGGGAAAAATGTTAAAGAAAATCTTTAAAATGCATAGTTATTCAGATTCTGTGATATAGAAACAGCCTGTGAAAGCTTTCAGTTTGGTAGAATATATATACACACACACACACACACACGGCAGTAAAACTCTAATAATGGAGGATTTATTGGTCCACTTTCACATTTTATTGCTTTTACAATCACAAGCCTTCACTAGAGTCCTTTTTCTCAAATGTCTGGACTAATGTATTGGTCCAATTAATGCTTTTATTCTCCTTGAAGGGCAGACTAATAACAATTAAATACCTCTATTCCTAAAAGAGAACTCAAGATCTGCTATGTGCCACTATATCGTAAACATAAAGTCTAAAGTTATCATCTTAAATATAGGGAAAGAGAGACACTGGCATCCAGCTACTTCCAGGCAGCTAACATTTTCCTATGTTAACTGAAACCCTCTACAGTAATATGTATTAATTCAGTAATGCCTATTGTTCAAGACAATGCTTGATTAAGTGTAAAATCCCATGCTGCTGATACTAACTCCTAGGCTCCTTTCTCTGACAGCTGAGCTCTTAACTTTTAAGATGAATGGAAAGTTTAAGAGATGACTTCATGTACCTATCTAGAGACTGAGAGCTTGAGTTGAAACTCCTATTTTTCTTGCTTGAACCCGGTCAGTGGCACGGCTATGGAGCAAGAGACCACTCTGTCTGACTTCAAATGACACGACAGAAAATGCCTCTGAACATTTAAAATACTGTTTGGACTCAAAAGACATATTCAGTCTCCTAGAGGGACTAATTTAATTGCCCTCTGCTGATCTACTCAAAATGGCTTAGCCTGAAAAAATCGCATTCTAGCCTCTGAGGCTTCCTGTAGATATGTGTAATACCAAAGGAACTGCCTATAAGACTACAAATTCTGAGCATGTGTTTGCTAATATCAGATTCCTTTTCTGGACAGGATGCAGAAATTGCTAGGTGGATGTGTTAGGCCTCTATTAGACAGGAGGTCACATGAAATGATGGGTTCCGTCAGCCTTAAAATCTATGAATACATTTATCTAAGATTCCTAGCGATTTACCGTATTCATGGTGAAATTTTCTCAGAGCCCAGTTTGGATACAAAAGGGTCATTTTCACAGTTACAGTGTCGTTTCACAACATGAGAGATACTTAGGCTTCGCACATAAGGTTATTTCAGGTAAGAAATAGCACAATACCTCTCAGCATTATGCCTTTTGCAACTCAATGCTATTGAAGTTTATTTGAAAGCAAATTTATTTATCCCCACTGCAGCCAATCCCCACATGCCCTCCAAATCTGCACTGGAGAGTTGGAAGTCCAGTTCTGCTTGCGGTCGCCTCCACTTGTGGTATCACGATTCTGGAGCCAACCAATTGTGACAGGGCAGGACAGTGCATGGTGTGCTCAAGGTTAGGCTTCAATCTTGAGCACACGGATTAGAAAGTAAGTCCCATTTAATTCAGTAGGACTTATTTCTGAGTAACCTTGTTTAAGAACTGGCAGTTAGAAGAACATGTGAACCTCTGGGTTGGGATGACTGCCCAAGAGTAACTATGGATTGAAAGAAGGATTGTGAAAGCTGGCTCGTATCTACATAAGCAACTATTCAAAGATGACAGTATGTTAAAGAGAAATAGCATCAGTGTAGGTTCATAGAAATGCATCTGGCTTGTTTGCACAATCAAGACATGACTTGGGGGCTGAAGGGACTAGTAAGCAAAGACAAGAGTGCCTGGAAAAGGTGGGACACTCTACATTGCTGTTTCATCTCTGACTATGTAAAACATATATGGCACAATTATATACATGTCAGTTGAAAGTAAGGCCCCTCTGTGTTCAATGACAATCCTAGGTAACTGTGTGTAGGATTTCAACCGTAGTCATTTTTAGACATGTAGAGCTGTGCACACATAAAGATATGGGAATACTTCCTTGACTGCGTACATAGCATCTAATTTTGTTTAGGTTAACAATCCAAATTCAGCCACATGAAACCGTTAATAAATGTGAATATATAGATATGAAGAAGAAGAAGAAGAAGAAGAAGAAGAAGAAGAAGAAGAAGAAGAAGATATTATTGAAACACTCAGCACTAAACCCAATATGGAAGTGGATCAGCAAACTGAAGTGCATGACTCCCAGCACATTGTACCAGATGAGAATGGTTCTCTCTTTCCCTCCCATCTTTTTATATATTCACATTTATTAATGGTTTCATGTGGCTGAATTAGTATTGTGAATCTAAACAAATTTAGATGCTATGTACACAGTCAAGGAAGCATGAAGTATTATTGTTGTTGTTGCTGTTGTTATTAAGAATGTAAATATTCATATTACAATGCTGGTTTCCATACATGATACAGTGATTAATATTGATGTGGTACAGCCTGTCTAGATGGTTAAATGTACAGGAAATGGGATGTAGAGGGTAGGGAAATAGGGAATGGAATGTAGGGGAAATATATGTTGAATCAGGATTACTGATAATGAAATCTGCAATCTAATGGGAAACGTATAGAGTTCTTTTTTAATGGACTGCTTATTGTCGCAGTATGCTATACTGAACTGTAGCCTTAAACAGCAGGCATTCCTTCCTGTCTGCTGCCCTGCCCTTGAACAGGGGAGAGTACAGACACTTTGACACATGCAAAATTTATAAAATATATTCCCATTATTATTTTTACATGCTTGTGATTTCTTCTCATTGAAATCCGTGAGTGTGTCACTGCCTTAGTCAAACCCTTGTGGTTGCTGCTGTTTTAAAGTTTTGGTTCTGGTTCAGGTTCAATATATACTTTCAAAGAATGGTTCTAGTTATGTTCCATTTTGGGAAACAATAAAGATTTGGTCCAGCTTGGTCTGACTCCCTTACATTGGGTACCTGAGGAATACTGTGTTCTACAGCAATCTGTGGTTCCCAGAATAGATATAAAATAATGGCTGCTGAAACTCTGCTATGTAAATAGGACCCAAAGGATGCACTATGGCAGGATGGCCCAAACTCTGACACATTTCCACCAGCTCTCCCACAAAGTATTGCAAGTGTTTTGCCCTACACTCACTGAGGGTGAAGCTGGATAAGCTCTGCCTCCGTGCCTGTGCAACGATATGTCAGCTTGGCCTAGGCCCTAGGATGATCTACCTACCCATCTTCCTCACAACAGAATCAGCTATGGTGGCCCAAACTAAAAGGCTAAGGAGAGCCAGCAGTTCAAAAAGGAAGGAGGCAGGGCCATGCCCTTTAATAATCAACACACCTCTTCTCTCTCCTGGCAGAGCATTCTCTCTCTGTTCTATCTAGATCAGGGCTCTCCAACCTTGGGTCCCCAGATGTTACTGGACTACAGCTCCCAGAATCCCTTGCCATTAGCCATGCCGGCTGGGTATGCTGGGAGCTGTAGGGAGGCAACATCTGGGGACCCAAGGTTGGAAAGCCCTGATCTAGATAGAAGTGGAGGAGCCAGGTGGAGCATTAAGCTTGGCCAGGAGTGATCTTGCAACCATTCCATGCCACTTGACAGAAGTTTGCAAGAAGGTGAGAGGGCACAGCAGTATAAGCCCCACCTCCAGCAACAAGAGCCTAAGGGAGGCAGTTCTAATGCAGAGAAGAAGAGAAGTTTAAAAAGTAATGGGATTTGAATAGAGTGTGATCAGGTATGGGCTTTTACTGTATGTGTTTCATTTTGAAGTATTCTGCAATTCAGATTACTTTAGAAATACTGTAGTATGAAAGTTGGAGTACTCAGAGTCCCCAGAATCACCCAATGTGGAATGGAGAGGATGCCAGTGAAAGGATTTCAGGATGGTTGTCACATGATTTGAATGACAAGAAAAGTGGATGATTCTTCAGCATGCAAGTCACAAGTCAAGGTGAGTGATGAGCAGAGCATGAATCAGAGTTTCAGCTACAAGGACTGAAAGGAAAAGCTGCATTTTCACCATCTTGTAAAGTACAGGGAGAAGTGGCATGGTTTGATGTCAGAGAGAGAGAGGGCCGGTTCGTACAACCCGGGCGGCGAGCGGGGGAGGCTTACCCCTCTACTGCCCATGGTCACTTTGCCAGCTTTGCGCATGCAGTCGTCCCACAGGGGCGCCCAGGCCTGCGTTCGCACGACACGGGAACCGCAGGGGACCTCTGCTCCCCCGCGGTTTCCGTGTCGTGCGAACCGGCCCAGAGAGAGAGAGAGAGAGAGAGAGAGAGAACCCAGATACAGTCAAGGTTTCTTCCATGGTGTAAGATGTATGGATGTCGTCAATAAACAAGGAGGTTCCATTTAGTGAAGGCAATCAGAACTCATGATATTGGTTTCCTGAAGCCAAGGAAACACAACATATTATGTACAAAGATGCTGGTCAGCCAGGGCCGGTGCTACCATTAGGCCAACTAGGCAGCCGCCTAGGGCGCAGGGCTAAAGAGGGCGCCAGAAACGCCTTGAAAAAAAATACAGTCATGCCTTGGATTGAGAGCATAATTCGTTCCGGAAACGTGCTTGTAATCCAAAACATTCTTATATCAAAATGAAATCCCCCCAAAAAAATTTGTACATAGATTTTTAATTTAAGCCGTACTACAGTACTTGTATTGCAAGACATCGCTTGTATATCAAGTAAAAAAAAATTAAATAAATATTTAAAAATTTGCTTGTCTTGCAAAACTGCTCTCAAACCAAGTTACTTGCAATCCAAGGTATTACTGTACAGTGCTCTCAAGTGGGATGGGGGGGCACTAAATATCTGATCTTGCCTAGGGCACCAAACTGCCTTGCACCGGTCCTGTGGTCAGCATCTTTAAAGTTCTAAGCCAGGACCACCTCTCCCCACATGATTCTGCCCATTCATTCAAGTCTTCCAGGAGGCCCTACTCCTTTTCATCAGTTGGTGGGAGCACAAAACAAGACCTTCTCCAGTATGGCGCCCAAACTTTGGAAATCTCTGCCCCAGGTGGCCTGGCTGGCCCCTTCAATGATGTTGTGTCCACTCATAAAAATAGTTTTATTTCACCATGCTTGGGGTCTAGACACCCGATTTTTAAATTTTTATTTATTTATTATATTTATACCCCACTGTTTTTCTTGCAAGGAACCCGAAGCGGCTTGCATAATCCTCCTCCTCCTCCTCTCCATTTTATCCTCACAACAACCCTGTGAGGTAGGTTAGGCTGAGAGTCAGTGACTGGCCCAAAGTCACCCAGTGAGTTTCATGGCCGAGCGGGGACTAGAACCTGGATCTCCCGAGTCCCAGTCCAACACTCTCACCACTACGCCACACTGGCTCTCGCTTTTGCTGCTGTTCTTCCTGAAAATGCCATTTTATGGTGAATTGTTTTTATTGTATGTGTTTATTGAATTTTTGTTAGTCACCTTGCTGGAACAGAAAGTACAGGATACACACACACACACACACACAGGCATGCACGCGCGCACGCACGCACACACACACACACACACACACACATATATATATGTATATATATAAAAGAAAGTGTCCTGACTGACTCATAAATGCCCAGCTCAAACCATTTAATCTAGGAACGTGACATTTTGAAGGAACATTGCTTTTATGACGTAGACACCCACTAAGGAAGGATTTTTGGAAATTCCGTCCCTAAGGGGGTGAAAAAAGGGGGCAAAATCGCCCCACTCTCATATCTCCTATGGGCAAAACAACAGGGCAGCAGTTATGCAAATCGGCCTCACCTCATAATTGCTGCAGGAGCCAATAGGAGCAGTTATGCAAATAACCCATACGACACTTAGAATGTTCGTATGAATTCCTGCAGGGGCCAATAGGGGTGGGTATACAAATCTCCCCTAGGCCATTTAGAATGTTCTCTGAGGGGGTGAAAAGTAGGGATGTAACGGTTCACCCCGCACAGGTGTAGCGGGCCGAAATCGGCCCTGCTCACATCCACGCGGGGCTCGTGCGGGCCTACGGGCCTATCTTGTCCAGCGGCGGCTCGCCTCTCTGCGGCGAGCCGCCCATGCCGGTCCCGTCGCGTCACATCTGGCCCCGGAAGTGACGCAACGGGACCCTGCGCAGATGTGCTGGACCCCCGCGCGACGTATTGTGCCTGCGCAGGGTCCCCGTCACATCACTTCCGTCACGTCAGTGCCGGTGGCTCGAGCGGTGCGGAGAACTGCTCTGTGCCGCTCAGAAGATCGAGGCGGGGGGGCCACCCTCACGGAGAGGCAAGCCAGCGGAGAGGCGAGCCTCCCCCCTCCAGGTTCGTGGCACATCCCTAGGAAAAGGGAGGGAAACTTTTTAAATGACTGAATGACTGTTGTGTGTGGGAGCGTCATCGCATAGGCTCTATCACGTTTTGACTGATCCACCCCAAACCTGGCACGCATACTCTCCATCACCCAAGGACAAAGACTGGCGGGTTCGAATCTCCGAAAAACCCTCGCTGCGCCTGTACTGCCCAAAATAGATGAGAGCCAATGGCATCACTTGGAATGTTCGCAGGGGCCATTCAGGAGCGGTTTTGCAGATCACTCCAATGACATATAGTGATGTTTACGAATCGGGAGGGGGAGGCGCCTCTGCCGCCTCGACTCTCTGCAGTGGCGCCCCCCCCACCTTGATCCTCAGAGTGGCGCGGAGCAGTTCTCCGCGCTGCTCGAAGCCGCTGGCGCTGGTCCAGTCGTGTCACATCCAGCCCCGGAAGTGATGTGATGGGACCCTGCGCAGGCGCAATATGTGGTGCAGGGGTCCAGCGCGCCTGCGCAGGGTCCCGTTGTGTCATTTCCGGTGCCAGATGTGATGCGACGGTACCGGCGCGGGTGGCTCGCTGCAGAGAGGCGAGCCGCCCCAGAGAAAAGGTAAGGCCGTGCGAGCCTCGCGCGGGCATGAGCGGGGCCGATTTCAGCCTGCTATGCCCGTGCGAGGCGAATCGGTACATCCCTAGATATAGAATGTTCATATGAACTGCCACAGGGGCCAATCAGGAGCGGATATGCAAATCTCTCCTGCATCAAAATAGAATGTTAATATTCATGTTCACAGCTGGGGCGGAGCTGGGATTACATTGTTGGGTAGTCCCGAGGGGGAGGGGGCAAGCAGGGATTACATTGTTGGGTAGTCCCGGGGGGGCAAGCTGGGATTACATTGTTGGGTAGTCCCGGGGGGGGGGGAGAGCAGGGATTTCATTGTGTAGTCCCGGGGGGGGGGGACAGAGATTTGATTGTGTAGTCCTGGGGGGAGCTAGGATTTCATTGTTGTGTAGTCCTGGGGGGGGAGAGCTGGGATTTCATTGCGTAGTCCTGGGGGGGGGAGCAGGGATTTCATTGTGCAGTCCCGGGGGGGGGGGAAGCTGGGATTTCATTGCGTAGTCCTGGGGGGGGAGCAGGGATTTCATTGTGCAGTCCCAGAGGGGGGGAGCAGGGATTTCACTGTGTAGTCCAGAGGGAGCAGATATTTCATTGTGCAGTCCCAGGGGAAAGGGAACAGGGATTTCATTGTGTAGTCCCGGGGGGCAGGGATTTCATTGTGTAGTCCAGGGAGGGAAGCAGGGATTTCATTGTGCAGTCCCGGGGGGCAGGGATTTCATTGTGTAGTCCAGGGAGGGAAGCAGGGATTTCATTGTGCAGTCCTGGGGGAGCTGGAAGTCCCGGGGGAGCTGGTAGTCCTGGGGGAGCTAGGATTCCATTATGTAGTCCCGGGGGACCTTTCCTATGGAGTGATTCAAATCAGCGGTCAGCGACCTTAAGGAATTTTGAACAAATAGTGCCTATAGGAAAATGACAACCCGTGCAAACTTGGCACGGTCAGTCTTCATCACGCGAGCGAAGCTGCGGGCAAAAGCTAGTGTGTGTGTGTATATATATATATATATATATATATATATATATGCAAGCAGGCAAGCAAGCAAACAAACAAAAGATGGGTAACCCAATGCTGCTGTGGGTCACCTTAAGCCACACTTGTCCAAGCAGCAATTTGCACTATTTCAATCAAAGTGCAATGCTACTGTCTTCAAGTAGGATCAGCTGGTGCTGTGTGTGTGTCCCTCTGCCAGGAATCACCATGGCTTTCCCTTTCTTTTATGTTTGTCTGGATACATTATTCCTAGTCTCTGACTACTGCTTTTATGGGCCAAGAGGCAGGGATGGGGACTCGGACTCGACTCGTGAGTCAGACTGAGTCCCCCCTCTGACTCGGGTCGGACTCGAGTCCCAATATTTTTAATGGGACTCGAGACTCGACTCGGGACTCGAGACCAAGGACTCGTCAACATCCCTGCTTGATGCCACCTGCAGGTGCTGTCTGGACCTAGTTGCAGTAACAATCCAAGTTTATTTTTTAAAATCAACAAGACAGCAAATAATTGATAGGGTTGGGGCAGGAAGAATTTCTTGGTTAAATTTAATTCAATTAGTACAATGGGGTAAGAAATGGAAGAGGAGACATGAGCATGAAAGGGATTTCACTGCATTTGAGCAGGTGGTTATGTCTAGAGAACTCGTAGAAGGAAATGCATCAGCTAGGGGTCTTACAAAGATGTTATATAAAATGTTGCAGAAATCAGAAGAGCAAGCAGAAAATCTTAAAATAGTTTGGGATACAGAGTTTGAAGAGGAAATATCAAAGGATGAGTGGAATAAGATTTGGGATAGGCGAATATTGAAAAATATGTCTATAAGAATTAAAGAGAATTTTTATAAGCTAATTTGGATATGGTATTTGACTCCAGTGAGATTAAATAGAATAGATAATAAATGTTCTCCAATGTGTTGGCGAGGATGCCAGGAATTGGGTACATATGCTCATATGTGGTGGAGTTGTAAAAATGTGATGGATTTTTGGAAAATGATTTTTGAGGAAATATCAGAAATTGTTGGAGCTGATTTAGAGGTATGCCCTAAACTAGCTTTGCTAGCAATAACGGAAAAGGTGATCGGTTCTCAAAATGTTAAAGAATTAATTATAAATTTGTTAACGGCAGGTAGACTAATGATAGCAAGGAAATGGAAAATCCAGCAAGTTTTCACTATTACTGATTGGTATAAAGAAGTATGGGATATGGCTTTGAATGATATGTTGACTTGTAATATTAAATGCAAAAGGGGTCAATTAAAGAAAAATAATTTCAAGGATATTTGGGGTTTATTTTTGGAATATGTGTTTAAAAAGGGGAAAGGGAGTTTACCATGTCAAGATATGTTGTATTTTTGGAATAATGAACAATTATAGAGTTATTGGATTATTTGGTCCCATGGTGATGGGAGCACAATATTAGTTATATGTGTGTGTTATTTTCTTTGTATTGTTTAAAAATTCAAAAAAAAAAGAAAAAAAGAAGAAGAAAAGAAAAAAAAATCATTTTACTAATGTAACCTTTCAGACATTTTGGGTTTGGCTGCCTCTGCCTGCCTGTTTGGGGTTCCCCTGCCTCCTCTGCCTGCCTGGTCTCTTCTTGACCAGTTCAACAGTTGAATTGTCCAAGACAAAGGCCCCTGCCTGACTGCTTTGGGGTTCCCTGCCTCCTCTGCCTGCCTGGTTATTTTGGGTTTGTCTGCCTGGTCTGTTCTTGTCAAAATCAGTGGCAGAGTTTTGAGATAAAAAGGCACACTTGTGCCTAGAATTTATTTAAGCCACACATTTGAAGTAGCCTTATTTTGTTGGGAAAAAAACCCCCATTGATTTTAATAGGGACTCGTGGAGTCAGCTTTGGGAGTGACTCGTGACTCGTGACTCGTGAGTCACCATTTTGGACCAAGGACTTGGACTCGGACTCGAGACTCGGGTCCAAAGACTCGTGACTCGACTTGTGACTCGAGACCAAGGACTCTTCAACATCCCTGCCAAGAGGTCTGTAGGATAATATGCAAGGGATCAGTGGTGCAGCTAGGCAATTTCAGACTGTGGAATTAATGATCTAATGGGAGTGGGTGGGTTTATATGGGCATGTGTATTACTTCACTTGTGAAGCACTCAACTAACATTTCTCTTCTCCCCCACCCCACCTTCATTCGATACTTTACAAGTGCTTTTACGTTCCTTATATATTAGCAGGGATGTTGAAGAGTCCTTGGTCTCGAGTCACGAGTCGAGTCACGAGTCTTTGGACCCGAGTCTCGAGTCCGAGTCCGAGTCCTTGGTCCAAAATGGTGACTCACGAGTCACGAGTCCTGAGTCACTCCCAAAACTGACTCCACGAGTCCCTATTAAAATCAATGGGGTTTCCCCCCAACAAAATAAGGCTACTTCAGATGTGTGGCTTAAATAAATTCTAGGCACAAGTGTGCCTTTTTATTTCAAAACTCTGCAACTGATTTTGGCAAGAACAGACCAGGCAGACAAACCCAAAATAACCAGGCAGGCAGAGGAGGCAGGGAACCCCAAACAGGCAGGCAGAGGCAGCCAAACCCAAAATGTCTGACCCTAACCCAAACCCCCCACAGCAACACATCAATCAAAATAAATCTCAACACATCGTTGGGGCTGCGCTCCTGGTAGCTGTCCATAGTGGCCGAGCAGCGGCGCGCCTCGCTTCCATGCGCTCTTCACCGGTGATCGCGCTCCTTCTGGCACTGCCAGAAGACTCGTCAACAGCCCAGGGATGTTGACGAGTCCTTGGTCTCGAGTCCCGAGTCGAGTCTCGAGTCCCATTAAAAATATTGGGACTCGAGTCCGAGTCGAGTCAGAGGGGGGACTCAGTCCGACTCACGAGTCGAGTCCTCGAATCTGAGTCCCCATCCCTGTATATTAGAATGTTTGTCAACCCTGATAGAAGAAATGCTCTAAGCATATGCAGTTGTGCATTTTAAATTCAATCAAATTATAGCACGCTCATAACTACGAGAATAAAATGAAATTTGCTTCTGATGCCTTGATGCTTTAATCACCTGCCACTCTCTGGGTGGTCATTAGGGGGCGTGGGTGGCCTGCAGGGCCCTGAACATTGGCCCTAGCTGCAGCACTGCAAATTATACACGCACACACACCACCCTTCTTCCAAGGGAACCCAGGGTGGTAGCTGATGCCATCTATCCAGCTTGGCGGGACAATACTGGAAAATGTCGATCATTTTCTCTATCTTGGCAGCTATCTTTCTGTTACAGCTAACATCGACAGTGAAATCCAGCATCGTTTGAGCTCCGCAAGTGCCGCATTTTCTCGAATGAAACATAGAGTGTTCGAGGATCGGGATATTTGTAAGAAGACCAAAACACTGGTTTATGAAGCCATTGTATTACCAACTTTATTGTATGCCTGCGAAACATGGACTATCTATAAACGTCACTTCCACCTCCTTGAAAGGTTTCATCAACGTTGCCTCCGGAAAATCCTGCAAATTACTTGGGAAGATAGGCGAACAAATGTCAGTGTACTGGAAGAAGCAAAGACTACTAGCATTGAAAAAATGATCCTTCAACGCCAACTTCAGTGGACCGGTCATGTTGTTCGAATGCCTGACTGCCGTCTCCCAAAGCAGTTACTTTACTCCCAACTCAAGGATGGAAAGCGGAATATCGGTGGTCAATATAAGAGGTTAAAGATGTTCATAAGCAATCTAAAAAATATATAACATGAAATGGAATTGGCCCAGACGATCAAATGGAGGTGCCTTTCAAAGTTCATGGACTTGAGAGCCGTGCAAGTGAAGGGAGAAAGGCTAGGCGAAAACACGTCAATGAATCTTACAGGACCCCGGTACCTGTGTCTCACTGTGGGAGCTTTGGATCTGAATTGGCCTCCACAGTACTTACGGACCATCGTAGAGTTACACATCCTTAGAATTCTCCTCCGGAGACATTTACCACGATGATGGATACATATAGTAAAGCATGGCCCCTCCTCACCTTTCCAGACAGACCCAATGGGCCCTGGTATGGCACTGCTTGGATGAGAGCCAGACCCTTTCATGGGCGCAAGGAGGTAAGCTGGGCCCTTGTGTCGGATGCGTACACCCGTTCCTATGAACTGCAGTCTTCTATGGTCGGACTCGGACAAATTAAAAACTAACAGGCATTTCACATCCTGTCATTGAACATAACATTAGTCAAGCTTAAAAATGTAGTCTGGTATATAGCAATGATGGGAGTAAGATAATATCTTCTCAGCCCTGTTCCTTTCTTCTTCTTTTTTAATTTAATAAGAATCCATGGAAGTGAATTTTGTTCTAGCTACTTTAAAGGCACATTTAAATGCATCTTCAGAGAGCAGTTTCCTCTGAAGAATGAAACATTTCACGGTTTTTCCTTAGAAGCCGAGGGATTAATTTTCATCAGCCTGTATAGGAAACTGTACAGACTGCTCCTTTCAATTACATACAAAGGGTGCATTTTCCTCTCAATCTCTCTCAACTTTATGCAGGTGTATCTGAGATGGGAAATGACTATTGTGTGCATTGCTTTCAGTCTACATTTTTGAATTGTGGTCAGAGTGACCTGCAAAAATCAAAAAGGAGGCCAAGAGTCTGGTGCGAGGCTTCTATACTTTCTGACAAAGTCTACACATTAATGCATCCTTAAAGAGAAGCTTTTCAGGTGTTGTGAATTTTCTAGCAAAGGAGACCATTGCTATTCTGCAGATGTAAAGGCAACCATATGACTGTAGGGCAGAGGTTGAGACACTATGCTTTGATTTATAGCTTCATTCTTCTCACAGAGAGGCTCACCCCAAGAAAACCAGTTCACTAAAATAAAAATAAAATAAACACCAAACCATTGTCTACAGAGCTAGCAAGTGATGGATAATAGAGCAATCATTTATTGGGTCTCACAAGAAATTATTGCAGTGTATCCCCAGCCGCTTGTGGGAATGCTCCCATTCAGTGCTCCAGCCAGCCTTGAACGGGAGCCTTGCAGCACTGTTTGATGCTCACAGAAGACACCTTTCCCCTAGTGACTTGAAACCTTCCTATGCGGTGCTACGTACTACTGTAGTGCTTAAGGCAGGGGTCTCCAATGTGGTGCTCACGGGCACCAATGTGCCCAAGGACACCTATCTTTGCACCTACCAGGCTCTCTGCCCATTCTGATTTTTATTTCATTTCTTATGGTTGTTGGGGTGTTTTGTTTTGTTTTACAAAAATACCCATATCATATATGGCTCCACAATAGCAACAGTGGCACAATATAGAAAATGTGTTAGAAAGCATGTAGAGCAAGAATAGGGAACCTCTGGCCCACACGTGAGATGCAGCCTCCAGGTGTTCCCCATCTGACCGCAAGCTTCATCTGCTATTTAAAGGTATTTGCATTTTAAACTTCAAATAGAACTGAGCTGTGCTTTGTAGGCATGAAAGCTGTTGCACTGCATCTTACCCCTGAGTAAACCTGCGCAGAATTGATCTGTGGCTTGTATGCCTGAAAGCTGCTGTGCTGGGGCATACTCCTGAGTAGACCTGCATAGAATTTTGCTGTGGCTTGTATACTTGGTAGGAAATTGTCCAAATTTGTGCAATTACACCTGTCTCCACCCATTCTGCCATTGGGCCCCACCCACTCTGTCATCAGCTCTGCCCATTGCTGGAATTTGGGCCCCAAGAGCCTTCCCAAACTGGAATTCAATCCCCAGGCCAAAAAAGGTTTGTCCTGCCTAATGCAGACCCTACTTGCTAGCTCATGGTTGTTTCCTTCTGTCACAGAAGCCTTTTGATGACACAGAGCAGAGCTCTCGTTTCAGTCACTTTTCAGGTTCATACATAGAGCATAAAAACATTTCTAGTGTCATTTGTTCTTGCTGGTTTGCAGTACTGTATGTGTGTTCCCATCAAACATGTCAGTGAAAAATCCTGTGTATTTTGAGACAAGCTGGTGATTCCCCCGTGTTTGCTTCTGCAGGCCATTGAGGTAGTGAAGAACATAGGAAGGAACTGAGCAGTGACTGCTGGTGCTTCCAGAACCAGATGGGGTTCTTAATATGCCATCCCCTTGCCTCATACACAGAATTTTACAGGAGGTCCAGACGTCATCGTCATCCACTTGTGTAATCTTCCCGTGTTTTCCCACCACTTCTTCCATCTTTTTTCTCACCGCAGAAAATCTGCTAAGTAAGAAAAGACAGAAGAGCTACACAATGCCCTCTTCAACTGGAAGCACCCCAAGGGAGAAGCCGGGAACACCATTCATGGCAGATATTGCAAAGTGGTGGGAGAGGTACAGGTGTCTGGAGTCGGCATCATGCCAGCGTGCAGCTGCTCACTGGAGAGCAATGCTTGGCGCAAGGTGCTGAACTCATTGCTTGTGGCAGAGCTGTGTTGCTGACAAACATGTGTCTTGGATTTTGTACTTTTGTTGGCATCACCCTCAGTAAACCTGGTCTAATATGTCCTTTGTGCTGGGAAGGGCTGAATGAGCAAGGACCTCACATGGCAGCTAGGAGCAAGTGGATCCTGGCTGTAGATTAAATTGATTGGTTGATTGATTTAAAGTAAGTGTATACTACTTGATATCCAAAGATCCTCTTAAGTGGTTTACATTTACCCACCCACCCGCAAAAAAACAATATAAGAACAATGTGAAATAGCAAGTACATGGAAGGAATGATTCTACGCCCCTAGACAGTGTCTTGGGGGCCATAGGATAGTTCGGATCCCCAGCTCCGAGTTAGGAGACAGTGCCTGGATCTCAGAGCTGGGAATCAGAGCTCTGATCCCCCTTCCCCACCAGCTGCTCTCCAAGGTCAGAAAGGCGACCTTGGAGAGGGGTCAAAGAGGGTGTTTCAAGGGGGCATGGAAGGGAGGAGACTGGGGTGGCCAAGATATGAGGCATCCTGTCGCTGCTCCAGCCTCTTTCCCTCCCCCTCTGAAACGGCAGCACTAGACAGCTGAAAATGGCTCTCTATCAAAAATGCAGAGCAGGAGGACCAGCGAGTAGCAACTTTGGATGCTCTACCTTGGATGAGCATGAGGCTCCGGGTTCAGAGGCTCCCGCTCATCTCGATTGGATTGCACCCTTAGGGCGCAATCCAGAAAAAAAAGTCCTACAACTCCCAGTGTGCCTCATCCAGCATGGCTGGCTGGGGTATGCTGGGAGTTGTAGGGCTTTTTTCTGTCTAAACATGCATAGGATTGAAACTATAAAATGTTACAAGAACAGTAGAGCAGAGCAGTGTGATTACAAATCAAGGAAAAATTGAGCAAACAGATACATCCTCAAGTTGTGTCTAAAGCTCACCACAGTTTCTGCCTCTTGGACCAGAGGGTGGGTGCCACTACCGAGAAGGCCCATTTATGTACCATTACCTGATTACACACTGTTGGTCATGGAACATGGTCCTGAGTTGTTTAGGGCTTTGAATGTCAGCAACAAAACCATGAACATAGCTCAGTAGCTATTAGGCTACCTGCTGTATTGTAATTGGAATTCATAACCTGTATGTCCTCTACCTTAGTTGTATTAAAAGGAATTGTCCTCCTGCAGTATGCAAAGCCTGGGAACTTCAGATACATGCAATGCTTTCTGACCTCCCAGTAACCACCCTAGTCAATCATCCAACAAGGATATTCTTAAGTTGGCCAATCTAAAGCCTTGGTGGGAAACATGGTCCAGTCCTGAAGCATCCCCACCTTTAGTTAAATCAGCAGGTTAAAGCAACACCTGGGCACTCCTTCTGGTACCTTTTTGTTTTGTATACCTAACTGTCTCTTCCAAGCATGGCTTTTGTAATGTTTAGGCAGCTCACTTTAACTCAATCAAGTAGCCAGGAACCTCAAGGAGATTCCCTTTCATTCCACAGAATCAAACTATTGATTCCTTTGTTCTACCCCATCCTGAGTCTCCTCAAAGTTATTCTCCCTTTCTGCTCCTAACCTGAAGTCTATAACTGTCCTCGAGTATGGGCACTCCTCAACACACTTTTTTATTGTCAGGCCCAGTATGCCAATACTGTCATGCAGCTCCAAGATTTCCCCAGGGTTCACTTGCTTCACAGCTCATTCTTCCTCATCCTTCCTAGCATGCTCTTTCCAGTGCCACTCCCACATTTCTAAGACCAGAGTTCTCCTCTTACTTGCACCACCGCCCTGCCTTGTATAACCAGAGACAGCTTCACCCATTGTGAAGCACTCATTGTCACTTTCAAGCTGGCTTCCATTTCTTTGGCACAGACCAATCACACGGTGAGCTCAACAGATCTTCCTGGGACACCCGAGGGCCTCCCATACTTGGTGCACAACCATAGTCTTGTGACCTCTGACATTGTTGTAGAACTCTTACAATCGTGGAGTCATGACTCACAGTGTGTGTGTGGGGGGGGGGAGTGGTGTCACTGTTACAAGTTACAAACTGGTTTATTAATCTGTTGGCCAAACTGGGAACCTAGGGCATTCTGGTAAGATATTTCAGCGTCTCAAGCTGAGTGCAACCACACACGCACACACGCACGCACGCACGCACACACTTAGGGCACAATCCAATCAAGATGAGTGAGAGCCTCCAAACATGGTGGCTTGTGCTCATCCAATGCAGAGTAGGAGGAGCAGTGGAGGCAATCTTTGCCTCCCCACTCCTCCCACTCTGCGTTTTCACCAGATGGCCATTTTTGGCTGCCTAGCAATGCCATTTCAGAGATGGATGGAAGGAGGCTGGAGCAGCTTCAAAATACCTCATATCCTGGCCTCCCCAGTCTCCTCCCTTCCCCGCCTCCTTTATCCCCTCTCTGAGGGCACTTTCCTGACCTCAGAGAGCAGCCAGTGTGGTTCTTTCCATGCCAGCTGTGAGGAGGCAGGGGTGGGAGATTGGAGCTCCGATTTCCAGCTCCAAGGTTGGAGTGCTGTTCTGACTTCAGAGCTGGGAATCCAAACTATCCTTTGGGCCCCCAGGCAATGTCTAGGGGCCACTGGATCATTCCCTACACTAGCTTACAGTCCTTGCCTCCTACCTGCAAGTTACCTTGTCTCCACTTTTGTAATTTTCCTCAAAGAAGTCAGGATCCAAGGAGAAGCCTTGTTCCAGAGCTCTCCATTGCAAATTCTGCCAAAAGATGTCGGGCATTGGACCTGCAATCTTTGCATGTCACACTTGTGATCCCCTATTGGATGTAACACTTCCTTGTGTCAGCAGTAAGGGAATCGGGGCTCCTATCCCTCCATGTGTGAACTCCATGAATGTGATTCCTTAAATGTACACATGGACACCATCCTCCATGTAAAGATAAGCACACCCACCCCATGCTGCATAACTCCCATTGTTATTGTTTTGGATGATGATGATGATGATGATGATGATGATGATGATGATGATGATGCCAGTGTGGCGTAGGGGTGAGAGTGTTGGACTGGGACTAGGGAGATCCAGGTTCTAGTCCCTGCTTGGCCATGAAACTCACTGGGTGACTTTGGGCCAGTCACTGACTCTCAGCCTAACCTACCTCACAGGGTTGTTGTGAGGATAAAATGGAGAGGAGGAGGAGGAGGATTATGTAAGCTGCCTTGGGTTCCTTGCAGGAAAAAAGGTGGGGTATAAATATAATAATAATAATATATTATTATTATTATTGCAGAGTTTTGAAATAAAAAGGCACACTTGTGCCTAGAATTTATTTAAGCCACACATCTGAAGTAGCCTTATTTTGTTGGGGGGAAACCCCATTGATTTTAATAGGGACTCGTGGAGTCAGTTTTGGGAGTGACTCAGGACTCGTGACTCGTGACTCGTGAGTCACCATTTTGGACCAAGGACTCGGACTCGGACTCGAGACTCGGGTCCAAAGACTCGTGACTCGACTCGTGACTCGAGACCAAGGACTCTTCAACATCCCTGACCAAGCCACCCATAAATGCTCTAAGAGATTAGTGCTGATTAGCTCATAGAAACAAAGTTTGGTTTGTACCCTTGGGATGTTGCAATAGAAAAAAGATACTTAATTCTCAGAGCAAGTAATTTAATATGCCAGTATCAGATAAGAATTCCAAATGTAATACATTTTCAGCTTTTGAAGTTTTTATTCTTCAGCAGCAACTATATTTCCACAACTTTCCATTCATTTTACTTTTCATGCCAACGTGTCTTGACTATCATCAGGATTTAGTATTTTTAAACTGTGCCTTCTAATCATGCCTCGTCTCTCTTGTATTGTAATAGATGTTACATGCTGATCTCCATGCTGTCTGTAAATTAAGATTTCCAGCTTTGAAGCTCTCCAGATTTTGTTTGTGGGCTGTTTTTTTTAATTGGCTCATCAGTATTCCTAAGCTTCTTTGGATTGCCTTTGTTTCTTTTTCTTGGTGGCCAAGGCTTCAGCCATAAGAGGCAAAACTGGCTGCAGTAATCACAGTACTCTTGCTTCCTTTTCTTGATTTAGGTTATTGTAAACACTATCACAGTATTAGTATTGCTGAATAATAACAGTAGGCTCTATGGGTACCTATCCTAACTCACCTAAAGGGAACCTAATCTTGCAGTAACTCATACTTTCAGCAACTGTGTTAAGACAGAGTGTCTATAACCCACCCAGTTCTGTTGGTGGCAATATCTGTGTTGTATTCAGGAATATATTTTTTTAATTTTTTAATGTGAATTTCACTGAAACAAGCAAAACCATATAAAGAGAAAAGAAAGAAAAAATATATACACTTTTCAAACAGAAAATAAAATAAATCACTAAGTTAGGGCACGATCCTATGGCCTCCTGACATTGTCTGGGAGGCCATGGGATTGTTCAGAGTCCCGGCTCTGAGGTCCTCCAAGGTCCTCTGACTGTGGAACTGGGACTCTGGAGAGGACCATGCCTGGCTGCATCTCCAGAAATTGACCTTGGAGAGGGCTAAAAGGGCATGCCGGGCGGGGGGCAGGGAGGGAGGATACTGGGGCTGACAAGCCGTACCCAAATCGCACCCCAGCCTCCTTCCCTCCCCCTCCGCAGTGCTTCATCTCGATGGCTGAAAATGGCCAGCTAGATGAAATACAGGGTGCAAGGTGTGGCGCGGCAGAAATCACCGCCTGCTGCACCTCGCACCCTGCATTGGATGCATGTAAGCCTCCGTGTTTGGAAACTTGCATGCATCGAGGGTGGATGACGTAGGATCGTGCCCTTACTTGTGTATGAAATGTATGTCCAAAATTGTATGTAAATATATGACAGTACAGCTATCAATAGAAACAGTTATGCGTACGTTTCAGAAAAGGCGGACCACATTTCCATATATTTATCCATCTGCAGGTGGCATCTATATGCCACCTGTTCAAATATTGAAAGCATTGTTAGGTCCCCAATCCATTGTGTTATAGGAGGTGGTGGGTGTTTATCTTTCCGGTGTTGTAATATCAGTCTTTTAGCTGTCAAAAGGGCATGGAAACTCAACTTGCATTGTCCTTGTGATAAGTTCCATAGAGCAGGTAAATAATTTAAACAGACATGTGCATCAGTAAATATTAAAGAGCATTCTAATACTAGGTTCATCCATACTATAACCTCTACCCAAAAAGAAGCAACCACTGGGCACTGCCAAAACATGTAGGTAAGCGAAACATTAGCAGTATTACACCTCCAACAGTTAGCCGACTTAGACATACTCTTATGAAAGAGATGTGGCATCCAATAAAATGAAACAAAAGTTTTTTGCTGAATAACATGTAACCTAAGATTCATAGACCCTTCTGGCACAGACACAAAAACAATGTGCCATTGATTAGGCAAAACAGGACAATTTAATTCCATATTGAAGCTTATTTATTTATTTAAACTTTAAGCTTTAAAGTCTTTATTATATCCCACCTTTCTTCAAACAGAGCTCAAGGCAGCCAGCAGCAGTAAGTTAAAAAATATAGTATAACAATACAATTAATCAAAACAGCAGAATAAAAAGGACATAAAATACACACAGCTATTAAAGCTATTTCATCAAACAGCTGTCAGCAAGTTAAAAACAGTTCTGTACAGGATCTTTAAAAGCATTCTTGGTCCAAATGCCATTAAAGAAGGGTTAAGGCAAGCATCCTTGGGAGGGAGTTCCAAAGCCTGGACACAGCCACTGGGCACATCCCTCTAGTCCCAAATAAGAGAGCCTCTGAAGAAGATATCACTAGGCAAGCAGGGTTCATGTGGGAGAAGGAATAGTGAATTAACTGTGTACTGTCTCCTTAAGGATAACCCTAGACAAGGAGGGGCTGTAGCTAAGTGGCAGAATGTACAAGGTCCCAGGCTGCGTGCAGAATGTCCCAGGCTGGCATCTCCAGGTAGTGCTGGGAACGAATCTTGCTGAAAACCATGGAGAGCTGCTGCCAGTCAGTGTCACCAATACTAGGCTAGATGGACCAATGTCCTGACTTGGTATAAGGTAGTTTCCTATGTTCCCAACCCAACCTGCAGACTCCCCACCCCTATCCCGTGGACTAGGAGTAGTAGCCCTGTTGCTGGCCTGTGTTTCTACACTCTGCCAAGGAACAGTATATAACCTTGTTTAATAAGCCTGTTATATTACCAGTACTTGTATGGAGCCTGAATCAGTAGTTAAGGTTCAACGGTCAAGTGCAATGTTCACCTGCAGAGATATTGGAAGAAGCGATGGGATCAGCAACTTTATCATATCAGTTTCTGCTTAAAGCAACTCTCTCTGTGGGTCCATATATGAATGTCTCTCCCAAATAATTGTTTAAGAGCAGGACTGCCAGGTTAATTTATCCTTCCTTGTACCTAATCGTGGAACAGCAACCTCAAGGTATGCAACACACTGCTGCGTATTGTGTTCCTCTTTCGAAGATGAATAATGATATTCATTCATTAACTATGGAAATGGACCAATGCCCATCCCCTTTGTGTACATGGGATATTCCAACAGGAAACAGTGGTATAAAAATGTATAAAATAAATAAAATAAATAAATAAATGTAAGAATTTGTTTTAGCAGAAGAGAGCACAGAAAGTATTGAAACAGCAAATAAAATGAAAGTTGTTGTTGTTGTTGTTGTTGTTATATTTATTTGTATCCCGCCTTTCTCCCAACACTGGGACCCAAGGCGGCTAAAATTGAAAGTTGTGCCCTGGAAGGAGAAAAATAAATCTCCATTTTTAAGCATGAGTGTTAAGAAAAATGGAGTGGTGCTGAATGCTGATCAATGCTTACAATAAAAGTGAATCACAACTATCTTGCTGATTGTGTACGACCTGAGTGACCAGAAAGTACTGAAGATCTTATTTTAACTAATATGATTTCTCTGCACTCTTATGGCCCAGATTTTAATGCCTTTCTGATGGTGAATTACTCATCAAAACATGTCAGCTCATCTGCAGATTCCTGGAGGAGCAAATGACAACCAGCTTGCAAGACAAGAGCTGCTTATTGTTCTGGGTTAGTGCTCAACCCTGTTAAAATGGTATTATTAGAGTGTTAGAGAACTAGGGGCCTTGATTGGTTAAACAGTGAAGAATGCCCTGCTGGACCAGACCAAATGTCCAGCTCCAGAATCCTCTTTCCCACAGGATCCACTCAGACACCTCTGGAATGCCCAGAAGCAGAACATATGGCTTGCCCAAGTTGCTTCCCAGTAACTCATATTCAGTGGCATATTGTATCTGAAACTGCAGGTTACATATAGCCATTGTGACTAGTAGTAGCCATTGGCAGACTTTACCCTCCAGTGCTTATTCAGCAAGAAACATGAATACATATAGGAGTCAGTTTCTAAAGCCTATCTATCAATGAAGATGGTTTCAAGCTGCCTGGCACCCGAACCCCAAACATAAATACCAGCTTCAGTTTTGAAGGGCTCTTATGCAAAGCACCGTTAAAGCACCCCTCCCTCAATGAGTTTACTACCTTCTCACCATCAATGTACCATCTGCTTTTGCTCCTCATCCTCTTTCTCATAATTGCTGCCACTTGTTTGCTTGACAGGCATAGAACCAGTGAGCAAGTAGGCAGTGGCATCTCCTGTTCTTCCTTCTCAACACCCAGCATTGTCTGGTTGAACAAGCAGATTGAGTGCGGTCATCTGGAGTTTTGGAGTGCATTGTCATCAATAAGCTGATGACATGCAGCTCTGTTTCTCCTTTTCATCTTCACCAAGTGAGGCTGTGGATGTGCTAGATTGGTGGCTGGCTGCAACAATGGACTGAATGAGGGCTAATAAACTTGTCCCCTAATAAGCTGAAGCTCAATCCAGACAAGATGGAGATTTTTATTTATTTTTATTTTATTACATTTGTTAATTGCCCATCTGGCTGGCCACCCAGCCACTAGATGCTGTTAGTGGGTGTTTTTTCTGACCAGATTGAGGGTATTCAACCTGTTCTGGCATGAACCTACCCATTTACTACATTCATCATCTAAGGTCCTCCTCCAGGTGTCTCCAAGGGAGGCTTGGAAGGTCACAACAAGGGAGAGGGCCTTCTTGGTGACGTCCCCCCAATTCTAGAATGATCTCCCCAATGAGTCCTACCTAGAGTCAACATTGTTATCTTTTCAGTGCCAGGTTAAGACTTTCCTCTACTCTCAGGCATTTGGGAGTATATGATAAGGTTTTAATCAGGTCCTGGATTTTCTTATTGTTGATTGTTTAAAATTGTTTAGGTATGTGTGTGTGTGTGTGTGTGTCTGTATGTAAACAGTTTTTATACTATGTATAATATTGTATTTTTAAGGTTTTTAATCTTTGTGAACTGCCCAGCTTCAGCTATTGGGTGGTATGGAAATTTAATAAATGGAATGGAATAAATGGTTATGCTGCTGATTAAAAATAGCCAATACATCTGGAAAGACCTTTGGAGGCAGATACAGAGAACTTTTAAAAATATATATTTTTAGTAAACTTCACATTGTCTAGAACTAGAAGAGTGATCTTAATTCATCCTATCCTGCATGCTCAAGGTAGAATGAAATGCAATGAAATACTGGGGAAGACAGTGGCAAATGTTAAATGATAGATGAAAATAATGGGAACAATTTAACAAGACTGTCTCAGATGGAAACTGGTAAGGGAGAAAATCCAAGTCACATTTATTTTTTGTGTCACAAGAGGACTTGAAAAAAACAGGCTGTTTTTCTTTTAAAAGTTAAGCTCTCTATGTATTTTCTCCAGAGTCCAGTGATATTTCTTTGTAACTTTTATAAGAGCTGTATGTCTTCCATACAGATAAGAAGATCTGCACAGGCTTCTGTGTGTGAATCAGAAGTATTGGATGGGGGCCATTCAAATGCAGATGCCACCTACCTGCACTGCATTACTTTCAATGGGATGAGAATTGGCATTTTTTAAAGATTACTCAATCTAGACTCTAGAACAACATACGAAAAATTCTAGTTATGTTTCAGTAGAATGCTGCTTAAATTGACTAGGCCCAATCACAGGGAGGAAAGATACCAAAATAGGGTTGGATTTAGACTTAGTCATACTTGGAAGAAACCCCTTGAAAAGTCCCACTTCAATGGGTTTATTCTAAATATTAAGCCTGGATCCAACCTATAGTTTTTAGAACTTTTCTACAGAAGGCATTTATTGTGTGCTTGTCATTCCCTACACACAGTTGCTTATGGGTTCTTTAGATGACAACATGACTCTCCAGTTTCACTTCTGTTTTTAAACAGCCCTTTCAATGAGGTTTTTTTTTTTAGAGCAGGGAAAATGCGGTATTATTTGTGAAAGCGAAAGAAAATGCCTTTTCCACTTGTGTAATTGTGCTATTCTGCTATACCACAGCACCACCTAGAGGTTATACAGTGGAAAATCAGAAAAGGAAATGCTCTTTATGTAGTACTCAGATCTCATTTTTGCAATGAAACTGAAAGCAGATACAGTGGATTAAGAGCCTCGTGTAGAAAAGCTCTTAATGGTAAGGTTGTGGTTATAAAGTGCCGGTGTAGGCCTGGAACCAGGGTATCCTGCCAGCCTCCAGCACCTTGCCTCCTATACCACCAACACCCAGGTCAGGTGCCTCAGAAGGCCAGGCAGACTAGGCCTTATAGATTACGTTCCAGCCGGAAAGGAGTCACCTGACAACAGGTTGAGAGCCAGTGTGGTGTAGTGGTGAGAGTGTTGGACTGGGACTTGGGAGATCCGGGTTCTAGTCCCCGCTCGGCCATGAAACTCACTGGGTGATTTTGGGCCAGTCACTGACTCTCAGCCTAACCTACCTCACAGGGTTGTTGTGAGGATAAAATGGAGAGGAGGAGGATTATGTAAGCCACCTTGGGTTCCTTTCAGGAAAAAAAAAGGCAGGGTATAAATATAATAAATAAATAAATAAATCTGTCAGCTTCCATACTATCAGCTGACTGACTCCACAAGCCAATTGGCATAGAACAGCCCTATAAAACCCATGAGGCCACTCCTACACATCACTCTGAGCAGCTTCTTACTTTGCCTTTCTGATTCCTGCCTGCCTCCTCATTCGGGACCTCTGCAAAGGCTGTCATTAGAACAGCTTTCGAGAGAGTGCTCCTGGCTATTCTTCTTCCCTGCCTGATGACTCCACATAGAGAGGAGGGCAGGAATGGCCTGATCCACGTCTTACATACTGCAGCTTGGACAGAAGCCACTGAGTCAGGGTTGGGCAACCTATGGCCCTCCAGATGTTGTTGGGCTGCTGCAGCTCTCATCATGCATCAGCATTACCTATGCTGGCTAGGGCTGATGGGATTTGCAGTTCGACATCATCTGGAGGGCCACAACTTGCCCATCCCTGCCCTAGGTGGTGATGACACATGATCATGAGTACAGCAATATGAGTACATCAGTTCCAGTTATCCTCTGCCCTGGCATGCTAATGACTCTAGGCACTGGGGGCAGCTATCAGCCAATCAATTAGAAATTACCGTACAGAAATAAATATACTTAATTGTATGCACAGTATGAACAACAGAGCAGAGATGGTTAGCTCCATGCTGCATGCATTAAATGCATTAGATAAAAGTTAGTCATCTTGGTTTTAAAAGAAATTATCTCTATATGAGTATGATTAGGATTGTTGTTTTAATGTACCTATATAGCTTTAATAATTTTGGATTTCCGCTCACTGTAAATAAAAAAGGGGAAAGGAAAAAAATGGTATTTTCCTTACATTTCTTTTATTATTGCTGAAATGATGGTTTGGGAATGTTTATTTTGCAAATATAATGGAAAGAATAATATCCAAATCCAAACCTCACAGTTTAAAAGAAAACAAAAAGCAGTTTTGTTTTTAAGTAGTGAGTTCAAATATTATGATTTTTTCAACCAGAAAAATAATAATTTACAGCAATTAAGAACAGAAAAGGATAAAAATGTATTATTCAAATACTTGAACTTGTTCAATGAGAGATCAGTTTTGTTAAGTGTCGCTTAGCAATGGATTAAGAGACTTTATTCAGCATATTAATGTAGGGTGGGGGTAATAACATCTCTGAAAGTAAACATTTTTAGTTGTTAATTAGTACTTGGAAATAGGTTTAACTGAATCATTTTTAAACTGTATTCTTAGGAATCATGCACTTCCCTGAAAGCTCCTAATTAAATTAGAAGGTCAGTAACAAGGCCTTCATTTAGAATAGGGTTGGAAAGTTTTTTTTCTAGCATTCTCTCAGGAGAAACCTGTCAGGCAGAAGCTGCATGCCGGCAGTGGTGCAGCAAGGTAATTTTAGACCCTGGACTGAATGGTCCTTTAGATGGCCTTGCATATTAATTCACTTATGAAGTACACTACTAACATTTCTCTTCTTCACCCTCCAACTATCCTTCCATGCTTTACAACTACTTCTATTAACCTGTTATGTTAGAGCCCCCTACAAAAATCCATTTGCCAACTCTGATATTTAAAAAAACCCTCTAAGCAAGTGCAGTTCTACTTTTTAAACCATAATAAATCATAGCACCATCATGCCTACAGGATAACAGGAACAAAATGGAGTTTGTGTCTGCAACCCTCCTGGGCTCATCACCTGCCACTCTCTGGGTGGTCATTTCGGACCTTGGTCCCAAATGACCACCCATCACCACATGCCAGAGGTGGGTGCTTCCGAAACTCAGAACCCTGCTGCTTCTCTCTCTCTCTCTTTCTGAAGCCCACTCTCTCTCACCCTCATCCTCCCCTGTCCAGTAGGTTGCTGGGAAAGGGGCAGATCACTCTCATCAGAGGCTTGTACTGATTGCTTGCTGAGGGCTTTTGAAATTATGGCTGAGGGCCACAAGTTGCTCACCCTGAATTAGAAGGCCAGCAATGGTTCTTTGGCAGGTACTCCCTCAGGGGCAGGATTAACCGAAGACAGAAGTTTTGAAAGCCACTGATCTAAATGAAATCTTACTACTTACTTCCAGTTAAATGTGTAGTGTAAGTTCTTGCTGCTCAAGGTAGACTTGTGCTGAATCCACTTAACCCACACCTTGGAAACATCATAAGAAGAAGCTGCCTAATACTAGATCAGACCATTTGTCCAGCTACTCATAAGAACATACGAAGAGCCATTCTGGATCAGGCCAAAGGCCTATCTAGTCCAGCATTCTGTCCCCACAGAGGCTAACCAGATGCCTGTGGGGAGCCCACAAGCAGGACATGAGTGCAATAGCACCTACCTGCTTGTGTTTCCCAGGAACTAATATACAGCAAGTAAGTTAGTAGGCGATCACTTGTGACCGAGTAAGATTGTCTTCCAGGATAAAATTACAAAAAGAAAATTATAAAAAGAGGAAATTCTAAAAAATTGTGTAGACTCTAGCGATGGGTCCGTAAGTGACTGTGGAGGCCAGTTCTAGATCCACACAGCTTCCCACAGTGAGGACACAGGTTACTAGATGGAAGATGGTGCTGTGAAGGATTCGTTTGACGTGCTTTTCGCTTAGCACGTTTCTCCCTTTCACCTTGCACTCGGGCTCCTTCAAAGTCCATGGAACCTTTGTGAGAGGCCAACCTATACAGCATGCCACCTCTGATACTGGAGGTAATATGCACTATGTGAAGTACTTCCTTTTCTCTGTCCTGAATCTCCCACCAATCAGCCTGTACAAAGTCCCCTAAATCTTTGGAAGCAAACAGCAGCATCAGGGATTTGGGGTGGGAAAATGCAGAGGAAGGGGTCCTGGGGCTGCAGTTGTAAGCATGCCCTTTAAACTGTGTTCTTAATGTAAAAGCAAGAAAGGGGGTTGTGGCACATTAAATACCGTACTAACACATTTGTTATGGCATAAGCTTTCATGGACTTCAGTCCATCCTTGAAGAATGGAAGGAGGTTCCATTCAGCAATTTCAAGTATCTTATATATTAATCAGAAATGTTGCCAAGTTTGACTCATGAAGGTGAAAAGTGCTTTGGAAAAGTCCAGAGAGGGATGGAGGAGGGTTGTGAGGTTTTCTGATACGTACAGTAATCCCAAAGAAATCAATTAAATTGTCCTAATAGGGCATTCAAATAAGCCAGAAGAAAAACAAAGGAGAAAGGAGAAAGGAGAAAAGTTAAGAGACCGGGCTGGGGAAGAACTAAAGAAAAGGAAGGATAGTCACAGGTCATGGAAGACAATGTTATGCTGCCGCTTTAGGGTACAGTCCGATGCTGGTTTAGACAGAAAAACTCATACAACTCCCAGCATGCTTTTTTCTGCCTAAACATGCATAGGATTATGCCCTTAGTAATGAGTGCTAGACAAATGGGGCAGAGCTGCTTACCATCAGTCTTTGTGATAGCATTATGGAGACAAAAGTACAAACCTTTCAGAACAGGTGCAAGGGAATGGTGGCTGCTCTTCCTTTCCTTCCATCTGTTTCATGAACTCCTAGATTCTCTTCAATGGTTGTGCTGTGGGGAGACTTCTTTGGGATACTGTAATACTATCAGTGGATGCTCAGAACAGCAGATGGAGCCAAGTGACACTGCCATGCCAAAAGGACCAGGTGCCCCCTTGACCTATCACTGAGACCTTCACACCAGACCCTATGTTTCAATGTCCATTGAAATAAATGGGGCAAATGAGTGAGGACTAACTTAATACCCCATTGATTTCAGTGGGGCTTAAATATGACTAACTGGGTCAGGGCCAGTATCTTTAAGACACTTTCTGATTTATTTGGTTTGTATGTGGGCCTTGTTGAAAAATAATCTTAGGGCATGCTACAACCAAAGTTGACAATGGGAGACTTATGACCAAGCTACACAATGTGTTGTGGTTCCATGTTTGGAGTTCCCATTGTTCTCCATATAGCTGTGAGAGAGTCAGTATGGATCAGGGTCATGGCACAGGGAGAGTGATGTCTACCCTTTCCTGTTGTACTGCAACCCCAATCCAGACCATCCCGCTGGAACTGGTATTAGCCACAGGGGGGAAAGCTAGCATCTCAAGGGGGTATTTGGATTGGGATTGTGGCACAGGGGAAAGCATTAGACCCATCCCCTGATCCAAATTGGATGGGGGACTGTGGATGCTTTTACAGCAACAAAACCATATAGTCTGGTCCTTATACACATACCTAAATCTTACCCATTGAAATCAGTGGAACTTAAAGCTGCTTAATTTTGGATGCATTATGTCATTTGAACTATTTTGTCTTATTTCTTGCCAAATGATGGTCTGACAGTGACACTGTGTTTATTAAACCATGACATGATAAGAATTTCATTTGGAAAGCCCATCTAATCCATCAGGACTTTGTATATATAGACCCAGCTCTAGACAGCTAATTTTAATGCAATCATTTAGTTCAGTTTAGTATGCATTATTAGTATGCATTAATTTGTACCTTGGTTTTACACAATTTTTGCTTGATCTGATGGATTTAAATGACATGATTCATGGTACAGTTAAAATTGCCATATTTAGCAAGTAATTATTGTTGCTGGGTTGGGATGACACTGTGAAGATATCATGGCAGGGCTTCCATTACTATGACAAAACCAACTATTTCCACATGCCACATATTTCTAACAGTGATGTCTCTTGTTGGTGCAGATGAGAGCAATTAGTGAGTCCATAGGAACTGACTGTGTGCTCCTGTAACACCTAGTCATGTCAGTGAGGGTTTCACACATGTTCTACATTGATTGTGCCCTATTATTAACAAAATATCACTTTTTTTGCTTTGAAAAAGTTGCACAGAAATCTGGAAGTAATTAACATCAATTCATAGCAACCTTTGAATGGTTTCCAACTTTTCCTCCCCTTCCTCATAATGTACCCAGCCAACACCTGTGTTGACTTCAAGCTTGGCAGCTGCAGTAAACTCTTAAATTGGCTTTTTTGCTCAGGTTATTATAACTAATTAAGGCTAATGAACTGTTTGCAGAATCTGCTAATTTGGTAGAGTCCAATTTTGCTGCTCCTATTAAAGTCAATGGGATTCCTCCCGTTGGGCCATTGGGAGGATGCAATTTCAATACAAGAGTATCACTTACTGCTGAGTACAGGGAAAATCTGCAAAGTCTAAAATATGGTCAATGCTTTTCTGTTCTGTGAGCACATTATTTTTTGTGCCAAGTGCCATTTTTCTTTCGTTCTCCTTTAATTGCGTGGATACGGCAGGCTCTTGACAAGATCCATGTCCTTTGACTGTAAAATATCCTTACACAGCCGTATGGGATTGAAAGCAGGCCTGTCTTAACATTGTGGAAGCAATGAATTAGAAGTTCAAGTTGTATTCACTGTCTGCTGCTTTGTTTAAAATGTGCTTCTTGCTTCAGAGCAGCAGAAAGAATTGCAGCTCCGTGACATGTGGAAGACTATCTAAGGAACATTTCATAACCAGATCATCATTTCCAGTAGAGTATAAAGAGCTTTTCTGAATTTCTCTATAACACAGCTAACAACACTGAAGCCACAGCCTTGGGAATCTCCAGGGGATGTGGAAAGAACAATTGTCTATTTAATAAACAAGATCTTGTGCAGATGTCACAAAGGGAATGCACACCTTGTAACTGCATGTACAGTGATCCAAAAAAAATGATGCATGCATGTAGGCCCTACATTGTAGGGAAAGAACTGGGTGTACAGCCAGAGCTTCATTTGCTGTTATTTCTGAAGCACTTCCACTACTGAAGAAAAGTACTGCTTTCTAAGTGGAATTAAGAGAGCCAGTGTGGCATAGTGGTTAGAGTGTTGGACTGGGACTCGGGAGTGTTGGACTGGGTGACTTTGGGCCAGTCACAGACTTTCGGCTTAACCTACCTCACAGGGTTGTTGTGAGGATAAAATGGGGAGGAGAAGGATTATGTAAGCTTCCTTGGGTTCCTTGCAGGAAAAAAGGTGGGATATAAATATAATTAATAAATAAATTAATATAATATAATATGATATCAGCTTCTCCCTTTGGAAATGGAAACAGCAAAACCAGGAACGAAACAGCTGATGAATATGTGGATTTCTCCTCTACTTGCATAACCACTTCTTTCAGTCCATGGTATGTTCCTTTGGAGGTTGCACATTTAAAAATTGATATTTGGCACAGAACATCATATATCCTTTCAGGAATCTTGCCTGGGACAAATATATACTTTCCTATGGTGTATTCCATGTCTAGGAAGCTTGACAAAAACAGCTTGATGAATTGCACACATTTTCTAGGCCCCAATTACCTTCCTCATAACAGGAATTCCTGCTGAATGACTGAAGATTCCATAAGTCATTCCTTTTATTTCCCTCTTTGTGAAACGTGTGATTACTACTGTCTTCCTTTGCAACAATAAATTGCCTTTAACAGAATCTTAGAGTTCCAGCAGCCTGCCAATCTTGACTTAGCTTGTGAGTAAGAACCACGGTAGTCTACTGTGAACAGGAAAGAAGTAAAATTAAGTCTGTGTTGAGCAGACCGTTTCGTACTAGTCCCTTTTAAAATGCTGTGATGATTGCCAGCAAGTTGGGGATGCAAGCTGAAGGATTTTCTAATAAATTGGCACCTCTGGTTGGCCCTTCAGTCTTGGAAATGGCCATGGCAGATGGAGGAAATGAGTAAGTTCAACCACCTCCCCTACAGACTCAGACCTTGGCATGCCAGGGAGTTTTAGGACTTTTTCCTGTCTAAACATGCATAGGATTGAGCCCTTAATCAATCACTCACATCAGTTGAAAGCTTGGAGTATTTCACACTCACAGGGGCCCAATGTGCCTAATTGTTCATATACATACATTTTTACTCAAAGAATTCTAGATGGATATTCTAGAATTTTAGATGAGATATTGCTTAAGGAAAACTCTGGATTGTTTCTTCTTCTAACTGAGAATATTGAGAGATGTTGGGATAATTTCTGTAGGATGACTTGATTCTTGAAACATTTTGGATTGTGTTTTAATGGTGAGTTCCAGCCAGTGTCAGAGAATTTGAAAGACAAAGGAAGCAAGAGCTTACCTTTAATCTGACAAAATGTAAGACACTTCCAGACATCAGCTACCCCAACATTGGTAGCTGCAATTCCAGATGCAAAGCAGTTCGAGCTATTTGAGCTCTGTTTTTTGTATGATAATTGCAATCTGCTTCACAGCGCAATGCCAATCTTGCTACCATGTTTGAAGCAACAATGACCAGCAGAAGGATCAGTTCAGCTGATGTGTGGATTGCAGGTATCCAAAAGGCCAGCGCTCACACAAACTCTATGACTGGTGACTGCTGCCTGAAAAGCATCCTTAGTAGAGAGGCTTGGTGAAAATGGCTGACGGTCCATGACTATGATTAAGTGCTACTGAGAATGTGCAAGCTACTTAACCTACTTCTCATCAACTGATACTTACACAGTCTAATCAAATTTCACAAGCTGTTACACATAGACCTATGGAGACAGGATGAAATTCTGACTCCTGTGCAACCAATGGCTATTTTTCTATAGTCTACTCTCCAGTGCTTTTCAACTGCTCTGCTTTGTTGTTACTGTATTTTTATATATAGGTGCTTTAAAATATTATGTAAAGTGCTTTGGCAGACTTTAGACTGAAAATCCATATACAAATAATCTAAATAAAACAATAAAAATATGCATGTTTTATGACATTAATAATAATCAAAATACTTATTTCTAATTTGGTTTTATGTAAGCTAATTTTGTGGTCTGGACTCCTCCCTGATGTAAGCAGGAAAATGGACAGTGACATGTTCTCAGGCAGCTTTCCCCAACTTGGTGCCCTCCAGATGCTGTAGACTACAACTCCCAGCGTTCCTGACCATTGCCCATGCTGGCTGGGCAGATGGGAAGTCCAAAACATCTGGAGGGCACCACGTTGGGAAAGGCTGGTCTCAGAGGACACCATCCTGGTTTGGCTACAATCCCAGAGCTGATACCAACTGGTTAATAAGAGCTGGAAAAGTTCCACCTTAAAGTGGAGTGCCAGCTGGCTACAGGAGGCAACAACAACCTGTGTGTGTTTGCTAGGGCTGCTCTGGGCGTAGCCCTGCTGTGTCTCCTACTGTTGCAGCTGCCATTATTTCTGCTGCTGAGGCTGCCATTGCTGTTATGACTGCTGAGAAGGAAGCTGCTGTATAGCAACTCAAACAGCTGCAGTGACTGCCTGGCTTGCTGTTTCAGAAATTGCCACTTCTTGCGGAGCTACCTTGCCTCCTGCCTCTCTAAGATTTGCGCTGTTCTGAAGGTAGACTCTCTCTTCTGCAAGAGGGGATCATACACTGCTATGTCCTCAGCATTAGAATTAGAAACTGTTAAAGCACCAGTTTGTGATAAATACATTATTAAATCTACAGGCAAGGGTGTTTTTCCCCCTGTACTGTGAGTGATAAACAGCTGTGATGTACTGCAGCTGCTAAGGATGTGAATCACTGTCAAAGATTAAACCTAGATCTCACATTTAGTAGGATCAAAAGGGATTAGAAGCATTTGGAAGATGGTATTATGCCATAATTGGGTAAATGGAAATGCATCTTTCTTGTGTAAACATTATCCACATTAAAATGTTTGGAATATACAAGGGAAACCCACATTTAGGTATGTATTTATCCTGGTTTAACTACAGTAGAACTTTAGGGTTCTCAATTCCTTGGAAGTATTTACATACCCCCAATACTTGTGCCTCTTAAAAATTCTCAGTCATTCTTTCCATGTCAGCTTGTGCTGCTCTTTGCTATTTCTTCACATCCTGAAATATTTTTTGTATCTCTCTGTCCTCTCCCTCTTCCCTTCTTGCCACTCTTGAAATATCCCTCCCTGTTGTGTCCCGCTTGATCACGCCAGACAATGCAGTTGCAAACAGATTATTTATTGCTACAAGCAATAATGAAAAGTCCATACACCAGACACCAGTCCAAGAAACAAGCCAAAGTCAAGACAGTCCAAGGTCCAGAGGGTAAGAGATAAGGGTTCAAGGGTCCAAAGTCCAAGTCCAGAATCGTAGCAGCCAGGAGTTCAGATCAAGGGAATCAAGGAGCGTAGAAACCTTGCCAGGTAACAGTGTTGTTGCTTTCTACACTGAGCATGGGTCAGCAGCTAGACTATAAGCCCTGACCCAGCCTCAATCTCAGTCTGAGTCCAATTCTGGATCTTGGCACGGGTACCGGGCCAGTAGACGCCTGCTACGCCTCCTTCTGCTCACGTGCCTTTCAGCCAGGCATTTTTCCTGGTGTCTTTGGGCCGGCCACAACCCTGAAAGGCCCTCCTCCCTTGAGCCCTCATGACAGCCCAAGGCCAGTGCCTGCAGCTGAGAATCCTCAATCAGCTCTCCCTGCTCCTGTTCCCCAGGGGAGCGGGGACTGTCCAAGGTCGACAGGTGTGAGCCAGCCCTTCATCCTGTACCAGCTCCTCTTCTGTGTCAGAGCTGGTGCTGAAGCAAGACCCCACACTCCCATTCTCTCCTGAGATCTGGTCTGGCTCACTCCATTGCTCCCTTGGAAGTGGTTCACACGATCATTTAGAGCAGTGTTTCTCAACCTTGGGTCCCCAGATGTTTTTGGCCTACAACTCCCAGCATGCCCCAGCCAGCTATGCTGGCTGGGGCATGCTGGGAGTTGTAGGCCAAAAACATCTGGGGACCCAAGGTTGAGAAACACTGATTTAGAGTGTTAGGACTGGGACTCGGGAGATCTGGGTTCAAGTCCCCGCTCGGTCATGAAACTCACTGGGTGACTTTGGGCCAGTCACTGACTCTCAGCCTAACCTACCTCACAGGGTTGTTGTGAGGATAAAAGGGAGAGGAGGAGGAGGAGGATTACGTAAGTCACTTTGGGCTCCTTGCAGGAGAAAAGGTGGGGTATAAATATAATAAATAAATAAATAAATACCAGTTGGGGGCTTATCTGTAGGAGTGTCCAGAGTATTCAGATGAAATATATTTGAATGGTGAAGTAAATGGAAGTTTGGCATTAGGGCTAAATTTGATCTGAGAAGTTGTTGAGCAATATAGTCCTAAGAATGTTTGGAGTAAAATCTTCCATAACTCTTCCATAACGTGAGATGGAGCTGCCCCTCCACCTAACTCCTCAATGGGCTCTTCCCAAACATAAATCTAGTAAGGAAGGCACAATGGAGTCGACATAAATCTTACCGTTAATCATACAATGAAAATGTTTATCTGCCCACCAACCTGGGCAACAGCATCAGACTTCACTTCAAGTTAAGGGAGTGGTGGCAGGTTGATGAGTTGTCTCTCCAACATAGAACTGCGCCATATTCATATTAGAATCATAGATCAGAATTTTAGTACTAGTCCAATCCCCTGCTCCATATTGCATCCACAATGCAGGAAGCAAGTACAGCTCACAGATGGGACATCCCACCTCTGCTTAAATACCCCCAGTGAAGAAGAGAGCCCACCACCTCTTGCGTCAGTCTGTTTCATTGTCAAACGGTTCTTCCTATTAGGAGGTTCTCCCAATCTTTAGCTGAAATCTGCTTCCCTGCAGTTTCCACCTATTGATTCAAGCCCTGCCCTCTGGACCAACAGAGAATAAAGGTGCAATCCTATGGCTTGCTGGGGAATGCTGGGAGTTGTAGAACTTCTTCTGCCTAAACTTGCATAGGATTGCACCGTAAGTCTGCTATCACATCTCTCCTTAATTACATATTTTCTAAAGGATAAACATACATAGTTCTTTCAGCTGTTCCTCATAAGGCATCATTTATTTATTTTATTTCATTTCTATACTGCCCCATAGCAGAAGCTCTCTGCAAGCAAGACCCTCACTGTTCTGGACACCCTCATTTGGACATGTTTGTTTGTTGCCCTTCTTAAAATATGGCAGCCAGTTTTGACCACAAAACTTCAGATGTTGAATCCTGATTTAAGCGGAGTTAACTGCTCTGGTGGAAGTGGACTTCCTCACCCACTCCTTTCCACAGCAGCCCCCTGAAAATGCTACACGGTCATGAGACCCTGCTGAAAGGGGTGAGCTGTGGTGGGAAGGGGAGGGGGCAATCTCCAAAAGTTAGGGAGAGGGACCTTCTGTGTGTATTTGTTGTGAAAGGTCCCTTCCTTTTGTGGACAGCAGATCCTGGATTCAATCCCAGATGTGCCCTGCCCTGCACAGAATACAGTGGAACTGGACACAATGCTTCTGTTAATATAGTTTAACCCTGCATTACTCATACCGGACAGATGTCTACACAGGAGGTGGTCATGGCCACCTGAAAAATTGTAGTAGTGTGCATTATGCATGCCAGGATCCATGGCATGGCCCTGCTCCTGAGTAGTGCCTGCCTTCCTTGAAACAGATACAGGATTGCCAACTTTTTTAAATGTCAAAACTTCCGATACCTGGGTGAGGCCTGTGGAAGGTAACTGGACAGGATTGCACAGTGAAGCAGGTATATGAGCAATTCCCCACAGCCTGTTTTGGAGGGAGGGAGTCATAGGCCATCCTATGCAGCAGCTGACCTCAATAGCCTGATCCCCTAATGCACCTGTGTTGGATACACTGCTGACTTTTACTCAACACATTCTGGCAACCATGCCAAATTTGTTTTTTTTGTTTGTTTTTACACCCTTACTTGTGGCAGCTGTTCCCCTGAGTTTTTTGTTGTTGTTGTTTTAAACAAAATCCACAGGACATTAGCCAAGTTGTGAGAACCTGTTCCCAAACCAAACAGGCGGCATCGCAGCCCAGTGAGTCGGTGGGTAAGCTCTGCTAATGCGCTTTAAACGACACACACCGCGAACAAGCAAAAGGCTATTCCCCGGAAAGGGCGCTGCTGCGGCCACGCCTTCACAGCAGAAACAGGCCTAAGGAGAGGCCGGAAGGACCCGGCTTGTTTTCTTCGTCAGCAGCGGCAGTGCCGCGCATCGGTCAGCAGGTGGCGCCAGATCTCGAAGATTCACGCCGAGCCCGCGAGGAGGAACGCGCCCAGACACGCAGCCCACTTCCACGAGCACACACAAAGCGGCTGGGCGAAGCATTCGCGGGGCTCCCGGTGCTGCACTGCGACCCCAAACCAGGGGGACACGGCGGCGAGGAGGCTGAAGGGCTGGCATTGGCACCAACCGCAGCAAAGCTCTCTGGCCGAAGGTGAGTGGACGCGGAGCATCCTTGGCAGGCAAACTTGCGGGCGTGTTTCCTTGCTGACAGAGCCGCCTCCGCCTAAGCTCCGTTCTGGAGGGGCAGCTGCGAAAGGCTTTTCTTGGAGGGAGAGGAGAAGGGGGGTGCCTGGTTCCCCTGGGTCTCCCCACTCAAGTCGGGAAGGTGAGAAGAAATCCTGCTGATGCCACTCAAACTTTCCCGGGAGCCCATCGGTCTCCCCTGCCTGTAGGACAGCTGCTTGGTTTTGCAGTTTTGTTTCCATCACTACCGGGTTGCCCTCAGTGCCCAGTGCAATGGGATGCTTGTGTTGAGGAGGGGCTCAGTCAGCTTCGTCTTCCCCAAATAGTGGGCTAAGCCCACTTCGCCCCTCCTAAGCTGGCTGTGTTTGGAGCACTTGTTTGTTTTTTGACTGACTGACTGAGACAGGTATCGCTGTGTGTCTCTCCCCGCCCTACCCCCCGCCGCCCTAAATCCTTTCTGCTTTCTTCTCTTCCCCCCCCCCCCCACCTTTTGCAGATGCATAGGATATTGGCCATAGTTGTTTGGTGCTTTCTGCAAGTGGAAGGAAGGCATCCAGAAATCGCCACTGGTAGCAGCAACAATGGCAATTTCTTGGACAATGACAAATGGCTGAGCACTGTTTCCCAATATGACAAAGATAAATATTGGAACAAGTTCAGAGATGTAAGTACTCCTCCTATATTTTTCCCAAGCCACTTCTTAGGATTTTTCTCTGCTAGGGGCTGTCTTATTGGGGTGGGAGAGGGGGAGGGAGAGAGATGGCTATGTCCATGCAAGTGATTGCTGCTGCTGTAGTATTGGAAGGGGCATGCTCGTCCTTTAAAATCCGCTGTGTTTCAGTCTTCATGGTATTAGTATTCTGTATATGTTTACTTATGGGCTAGTTTTTTTGGTCTTCCATTTTCCTTCAGGGCATAACTTTCAGAGAACTTTGTGTGCCTGTTGTGTAAGAGATTAGTGACTGTGAAATGCAACCTACTGAAACTCACACACACATGCAAGCTATTTACCCACAACACCATAAGGTGGTAAACACTGAAGCTTTCTGTTGTGCGCATGTGGCAAGAGACCAAAGCAGGCGATTCTGTAATCTCAGTTCTGCTCTTGAGAGCAGTTGTTATGGTGTCCATATTTTTCAGAACTGGTATGTTAAAAAATCAGGAATACTTTCAGATATGCTTAAACTCTATAGGTTGTGCTGTTACTCTTGCATATTCAATATGGAGGAGAGAGAACATGTATCTCAAAAGTAAACTTTAGGGAAAATTAACGCTTCAGAATTGTTGTTCCTCAATGTGGCTAACCATCCCAGGATCAGTAGGAGACATAAAGTAATGTAATGGCTTTGCTGTTAATAAGGCTAGATATTTGAGAAGCTTAATATAACCCATTTAGGATTGTCTAGAAGAAATATTGTGGTAAGCCATTAACAGATCCTATTGTCTTATATAGTTGGTATAGCAAAGGCATTCTGTCAGGCTGACTATAGGAAGATGGTTGGGAGATTTGGCCATCGTGAAGTATTCTAACAACAAGAGAATGCACAGCAATATTTATGTGCTCCACTTATCCAGCATCATGTAAGGCCATGGGGGAGGTGGGTGGAAAGTCCAGACTGTTAAAATGATGGAATTTACTTGTCTGTAATTTCTATTATCTATATATTATCTACAAGTTGTTTTCCAGTTGAGCAGAACCATAATTAAGTTCCCACTGATACTACTTTTATTTAACTTCAATATATATTGAAATATATTAGTATCTATCACATGACCAATCATAGTGGTAGAAGGTGTTATGATTTAGCTGGGTGATTCTGACTTAAGAGAAGAGGGATTGATCTATGGTCAGAGGTCAGTAGCAATCATGCTGTTAAGACCACAATTGCAACCTTAATTATTCAGCAAAACAAAAACAACTGAGTTAAAGAATACTGTAGGTCAGAGGTGCAGAACATAGTTGGGGTGGGCAGATAATAGTGGGCATGGCCATGCCCGCTGACATCATCTCTCCATGCATTTTAACTTTTTTTTGTGCCTCTTGTCAGCACAGAGAAAGGGACTTGGCTGTGCCAGGAAGCTCCACATACTGCTGGATTGAGGAGCCTGGTAGCTGGATTAAACTCACAGGCTGGGGTTTCTGCACCCTTGCTGTAGATTTATTTATTACATTTATATCCCACCTTTCTTCCATCATGAAACTGAAGGTAGCTACGTGCGGTTTCAAGGTTGTCTCCCCTCCAAGCACTGACTAGACCCAGACCCGCTTAGCTTCAGCATGGGACTACCTCACATGCCTTCAGACTATGCCCATGGGACCACAGTAGATTGTAACTGTCCTTAACAAGTCCAAACATGCAATTAAATGTCAACTGTGACTAGATAATGGCACTGAGGGAGGCTTAAAAATTTTTTTTAGGAGTGTCTACTTAATATTTGAGTCTCCAGGAGGTTACATAGGATTTGTGTGCCATATCTCCCCATTTATACTCTTATAATACCACCACTCTGCTGAGGCTATGGGTTGCCAATTGGCCTGGTCTCTTCTTGTCACTTTAAGAAAGGTTTTATGAACAGGTAATTTTTTTAATGGCATCAAATTAAACAAGAACAGCAGTTTGAGCTGCAGGAATCAACAGGTGACAAAGGGACAGCTATAGGAGTAGATTCAAAATTTGGCAACCCTTGCTTTAGCCATCACCAGGAAATTAGTAATAAATACATGTATCCTGCAGCAAATGCTGTAAAAGAGATACATAATATTGCAACTAGAAGTTATTCCTTCAACATTCATTATGATTGATAATCAGTCAGCCTTACAAAAGAGTCTACAATAGTTACTACCCCACTTGCCCCTAAATGCCACATCCATTAAAAATAACCCCGAACTGTTCTCATCTAGTTTACAAAACCTTCCCTCCTTGCTTGTTTCAAGGCAATTTTTATTTTCCAAAGCCGAGCAGGCAAGTGAATAGGCCTGATGAAACTTTCTAGTTTCTAGGAACTGTATTTCCATTGTGATTTTAGCAGACTGGAAAGTAATTGTATCTGAGGGTTAGCTGGCACAATCAATGTTCAGAACTTGAGATAAGGCCTGCTATGTTTAAATAGACAAGAAATTGTAGTAAGGTGAGGACTGATGGTTCTAGATTAATTCATGGTGTAGGCCAGGGTTGTAGAGCAGGTGGGCCTCCAGGTGTTGTTGGACTGCAATTCCCATTATCCCTCACCATTGACTGTGCTGGCTAAATCTGATGGGAGTCGCAGTTCTACAGCATCCGGGGGCGGGGGGAACACATGTTCCTCACCCTTGGTGTAAACAAACTGTCCCAAATAGTTCAAAGTAATGGCTGCTAATGAAAGCATATTTAAAAGCTGATGTGATTTAGTGACCAAGAGTTAGGGAGTCTCTGGTTCAAACCTGGCAAGGTAAGCCACTGGGCCAGTTCACCTGATCACCATGGGTTAAATAAGCCACAGTGACTTGTTTAAGCCACAGTGTGTGCTGGGCACCATTTGCCTAATCACCTGCCCATGCATGGCTTGATGTGTTGTTCAAACCCAGGTGGCATGCCTTGTTGGAGGGGGAAATAACCCTCAAATAACCCATGGGCTGTTGTTGGACTATTTGAGAGTTGTTTCCCCCTCCAACAAGCCATGCTGCCTGGGTTGGCCAACATGACAAGCTGAGCTTGGGCAAATGGTGCCTGGCATGAACCATGGCTTAAGCAAGCCCCCCTGGTGATTATGCGAATATGCACCCCTCTGCTTTTGTTTAAGGATAATATTGGCCTACCTTACAGGGTTGTTGTAAGGTTTAATGTGATAATGTATGTGGAGAGCTTTGAATACTGCCAGGAGTATTAATATTCCCCCTTCTTCCCTCTCGATTCTTTTTTCCTTGTGTGTCGTGTCTTTTTAGATTGTAAGCCTGCGGGCAGGGACTGTTTTGTTAATTGTTGTAAACCGTCCAGAGAGCTTCGGCTATTGGGCGGTATAAAAATGAAATGAAATGAAATGAAATAAATAATACTGTCAAGTGCTATATAAATGCATATTATTGGCCTTGATCCAAATATCTTACTTAGTCATGGCCATTTGGTTTTTTGGTGTGTGTTTTTCTTATGAACAACAGAACCCCATGCCACATTGCAAACCCTTTTTTTAGAAGTCCCTTCAATTTCAAAAGTGGTTTGCCATATAGAAGGACTGCTGTTTGAGAAGCACAACCCCAAAGTCCCCTTGGCTATACAGAAATAGTTGTATGTTTCTTTTTGGGTCACAGCTATTAGGTATATGCTTCCTTATTCTTCTATACATGGACATACTTCTAGAAGATTATGCTGAAATATAGCAGAACTGCTGTGGTTCCAGGTAGGTCTGAGAATTCTATGGTCACCAAATTACTTTTGTATTCAACAGAATATTAATATTCTCTTCTTTTGCTCATTGACAGTGATTTTTCCAGATTAATTAGTCTTTGCTTAGAGAAGATGTCCATTTATGATGTTTAGTCTGAGCCATTTTTCCTTTGGTGTGAAAGGTGCTAAAGGCATAATCTACTGGAAAATGTTATGACATTGACATGAGATTCATTGAAATGTGCATTACCAACAGTTCCTATTCATTTCAGTGGGCCTTGTGTACATTCCTGGTACACTGTTCCTCACTATAGCAGGAGAAGATGGTTCACCTGTCACCAGCCTTCTTTTTGAAGAGAACTACACATTATTCAAATTCTGTGATATTTATATTTGAAGGAGCATTTTGAGAATTTAAGGCCTCAGTTCTAGCAGAAATAATGTTGTTAAAAGCTTATTTTTAGAAGACATGAAAATAATCTGTTAATGTTTTTTAATATTATTTTATTGAGTTTTAAATGTTTTCAATATAATCAATGAGTACATAGAAAATATTACAACTTTTTCAACTAGCAAAACAAATACATTACATAAAAAAATCAAATTACAGTTAACAAGCAGCACAGGAAGTTCAATATATTAAAAACCTTAAGTGTTGGGGTAATGTATATCTATGGACAGTCTGTGTCCTATACCTTAAAATGTTATGTTTCAAACAAACGGACATTACATGTTTAGTAATTACTACAAAAACTCAGATAATGGGTGTATGAAGCTCCATTACAAAATGCTCTCTGTTAGAATAAGAAAGTCAAAGGGCCAAACTAGCTGTGATGGGGACAGACACATTTGTTCTAGGGATGACACAAGCATTTGATAGAGGTGTTTGCACAGGTAAATGCCACTCCTCAAATATCTGTGAGCAGAATCGGAGCAAAAAAATATGTTGTCCTAATTCTATGAACTGCCACCTCTCCCTACCCCAAGGCAAAGGAACATTGCTGCTTCAAGCTGGCAACTGGTTAGCTGTAAATTACATAGTTATCTTTTGACTATCCTGACACAAGTAGCCTAAGAATGTGAATTTAATTCTATAGTGTATTCTAATAACACAATCACAATAGCACTAATGCAAATAATATGAGAGTTTGTAAAATATCAGACAGGCGTCTAGTACATAATTTAGCATATAGTGTCTCCTTAATCAAAACTCATGATTGCAGAGGTGCAGCTAACAAATAGGGAATGAGGGAGGGAAAGTGATGGTTTTTAGGACATAGTATGGAATGGAGAAGGCTTTGGGTTCCCAAGGTTACCATCCCCTCTTTTCAATAGGAATGAAATGACAAAAAGAGAACTCTTTGAAATAAGCCATCACTGAAACCTTGCCAAAAACTTTAATGCTTAATAGCATAAGTAGAATTTCTCTGATAACATTCAAAATAGTTTTTTTTTTAAATATCTGTGCTTGTGTTCCATTAAAATGGAATCCTTTGGGAGAATCTGTATGTGAATGTGAGAGACTACTGCAGTTTTGAATTACGGTAATTTTTTTGCTTCAGCAGTACTTAGAGCGTTATGGATCAACAGCGGAAAACGAAGCAAAAAAAGATTCCCATGCACTTCTTCCACAATGTATATTAAAAGCATTTATTTTAAAAGCACAAAATACAAAGTATCTAATAGAAACATAGGACTGGACAATTCATACACAGTAGTCAAATGCTTCCTTTCTCACTTGTGTATTTTTTAAGTCACTGCAGAAATGTTTGTACTCCTTCAGCATGGTGATAATTGACATACAAAATTGTATGTTTACCTTCAGCTTGGAATGGAGTCTGCCAATGTTAGAAATTCACCTTCCAGCAGGAGCATCTCCAGAATGACCTGAATGACCTGTCACCTGAAATAAAGGGAGGCCTTTCAGCAGGGAGTGCGAGGTGTATTTGTTTTCTCTCCCTGCCATGGAGTTTTGGGCATGCAGGATGGGGTCTCCTTCAACCACCTTGTATCAGCATCCTAGAACAGAAGCCCTCGGATATAGCAAGGAGGAAGTTAACAAGAAGTACCATCTTGCTGAACTAAAGAGCTCTGGATGCTAAGTGGGTCTACTATGGCCCAGAAGCTCTGCTAGATCCCTCTCTAATCCAAAGGTCTTCAACCTAATAAGGGCATGTTTTTGTTAACTTCCCCTGGTTGGATTGGTGGACTTCTGTCCTGGGATGCGGAGAAGCCCGCGGATCCAGTGAAGGAAAGGTAAAACCTAACCCCCTCATCAGATCAGAGATCTTCAGATTCAAGTGTGTGTGGGTGATGGTGGTGGTGGTTTGTTCCCTCATTGGATCGCAGTGAATTGTAATCCACTCCAGATACATTTTGGTAGAGCAGAACAAAATCCTTTCCTCATATTCCTAAAGTCAGCTGAGTGGAACCCATCCATACTTTCAAGGAAGTGCAGCATGTTTTACTTTGCAGGTATATAGTGCCTACTTTATTGAACGTCCTAATTCAATGTCAGCAGTCCGCCAAGCATATTTGTCTTAAAGAAAGAGAGCAATTCATAGCAGGGAATCGAATTGAATACTACTGTATTTTTTTAGCAGGAGTGATAATAGACTTCTCAGTTTGATTTGCAGTCATAAATCAATATTTGATAAGACAATTTGGAGCAATGTATTTTAATCAGAAATACAGAGAAAAACCTGGGTTTGTCTTAGTTGCTAAGAAAATGTTTAGACAGTCTTTTTGTCTTCCAAGAATGCAAAACTCAGGGAATGAGCAGATGAGTAGATTTTTTTCTGTTCCATTTCTCTTTTTTGTTGCATGGGTTTACTCTGGCCCTCATCATAGTCTTCCCGAGTTCTGCCTTACCTAAGAGAATTTCTAAAATTTATTCCAGGAATTGAACATGTAGTCTGCTACAGCTTTAAGGTTCTTGAGTCCAGATGTGCACTTCTGCATTTATTTATTTATTATATTTATACCCCGCCTTTTTTCCTGCAAGGACCCATGGCAGCTTACATAATCCTCCTCCTCATCTCCATTTTATTCTCACAACAACCCTGTGAGGTAGGTTAGGCTGAGAGTCAGTGACCGGTCAGTGAGTTTCATGGCTGAGTGGGGACTAGATCTCCTGAGTCCCAGTCCAACACTCTCATCACTACGCCACACTGGCTCTTTTTACATTACCAGTGCACATGATTAGATTGATAAAATACTGAAAAAAAGACAGCCTTGATGTCATTGGACATATAACTGCCTCAAGATTCTTTTTGCACTGGGTTAGATCTGGATTTAAGCTGGATCAACTGCGCTAGTGGAAGTGACCACCCACTCCTTCTCAGGGCAGCCCCTCCAGCCCCCTGGAAATGCTACACAGTGTATCAGAAGACCCTGTGAACAGGGTGAGCAGTGGTGTGGAGGCAGCAGGGGATCCCCAAAAATCAGGCAGAGGGGGGGGGGGCTTCCATAAGTGGAGTACTTCCTTTCGCAGAAGGCAGATCCTGGAATCCAACCCACAGTATTTTACTGACGCACACACAGCACTCCTGTGCATTGGCAGAACACTAGTTAAAACTGTGATAGAGGTGTACATAGGGCTTCATCAGAATTCTTTTTTATCAGGGTGCATATGTGGCAAGCTGTACATGCACAGCACTGTACACAACATTCAGAAATAAGAAAAAGTAACAATAGAATAGAATATCACTAATTCATCCGTTCTACCTCAGAAACAAAGCTACGTGATTAAAGGGAACTTCAAAATCTGTGAAGAAAGGCAGATGAGGAAAATGTCAGAAGTATCCCTAGGAAAAATGTAATCCCGTACATTCTCAGTTGTTCCAGTGCCAGGAGAAAGTTGAGCTGTTCCTAGAGTACAGGGTCCCCCAGGTCAGTGGCTTGCATGCACTGAAGCAAGCAGAAGTCACTGCTCTGTCTGGACAGGCCTGGCTAGTCCAGAGCCTTCGATGCAGCCTAGCAACCTAAGGGGCAGTACTGTACATATTTTCTCCCTGTTGCACCAGAAGTGGGTTTCATAGATTTCATAGATCATAGAGTTGGAAGGAGCCTGCAAAGCTATCACATGAACCTGCATTGAACCAACCCCCTGCTCAATGCAGGGGAACTAGAGGAGGGGTCTCCCATCCAAGTAATAACCAGGCTTGACCCTGCTTAGCTTTCCACACTCAGACAAGCTGAGCCAGCGTAAGCCGCAGGCCTAGGTACATACAATCTTTGGTCACTCATGACCCAAACTTCAGATCCTGGGATCGTTTGTTCAAGCCCTGCCAGAGGTCCCTGACATCTAGATATTGGTGGCTGTCTTGGCTGCCGTCACTGAAAAAACTCATGGATTTTTTCCACAGATAGTGAAAATGCTCTTGTTTTAAATGGGCCTGCACCTCATTAGATGGGCACTTTGAACTTACTTGAATCACTGAGAAGACATGCATTCAAAAGGTGTCATAGAGCAAGTTTGGATTCTAACAGCACTTTGTAGAGGCCTTGCAAATGTAACAGTCTAGTTTAATGTATTCAGACACTTAACGGGGAAATACTAGCTTGATAATTTGCTTCATAAATGCTCATCTAATACAAAACATGTGTTTTGTACAAAGGGTTCTTATGGCTTTTAACCTTAATAACCATTAGCTCTGAAAACACAAAGGGTGAAATCCTGTGTCTACTGTAGTCAGTAGTAAACCTCCTGTTGACTTTTAGGGCAGCACGGTTGCAGCCACAGAGATCCAGAGAGTCAAATAATGAAGTATGTAGCTTGCTTTCAGTTCCACTGCTAAGTTATTAACAAGCAAAATAAAATACCTTTTATATAGTACAGTTTGGAAAGAGAAAATATATTTGGTGGATTGGTTTTCAGGGCTCTTTCTTTTGTACAAAGAAATGTAGAATTGAATTATGAACAATTACAGTTATAGAATTGGACAAGGTTATTTTTATGTTTGTCCTTACTCTTTTTTTTTAAGGTAAGTTCCATCAGACATGGATGCTTGCTTTCTTATTAAATTGTGTCCATATTTTTTATTATCTTTTGTCTGGATTCATCTTAGAAAAAACAGCCGTAATGTGGATTGTAGATACTGAAAATAGCCAAGCTGCAGGGAAATATAATGATGCTGGGATCATGTTATTCATGTTGAGGGACAAAAGAAAAAAATCTGCTTTGGCAAATTGTTATATGGAATAAAATGTGGAAACTCAACCTTTATGTGGAAGATGTATGCCTCCAAGGATGGAAAAGGGTTAATAGGCAAATTAGATCTTAGCCAGATCTGCTTGATATGTGATTTGTTTTTAGATTGATGAAATCCCAAACCCTTATTAAATAAGCAGCCTATGGGCAAAATCTCTGTCAGCAACAATGGTGGTCCTAAACAAAAATGAAACAATACTGCCAAAAGCGCTTCTCCTTATCTCATTAAAAAGTTGGTAAAAGACGAAATGGGTTTGGAAAGAGAGCTCATTCTAGTACACCACACTAGTGGGGTTTTGAAAGTACATGACTCTGTTGAGACTTGCTTCTGCTCTGCCACCATGCTAGTGGAAAGTGACAATGTGATATAGTGACTGTAATAATAGGTTCATGTGTGAGGAACCTTGATTCAGGTCCCTAGTCAGGAATGACGCTTCTATGGTTGTCTTGATAAGTCACTTCTTATCCTAAGATCCATTGTGGCCTTTGAAAAGGGGCCTGATACTGCCTGGTACTGGAGGAAGAAGTGTCTGACTCATTGAGATACATTTCAGGGCCCTCTCCACTGACTGTCCCCTTCTGCATTTTATTCATTTATTTGTAATTTTTCTATATCACTTCTTATTTGCACAAATCCTGAAGTGATTTACTAAAGAATTCAATAAATACATAGTAGTACCATATTAGAAATTGGTTTAAAGACAGCTCATGGCTGGAGGAAAGCCAAAGCAAAAAGATGTGTTTTCAGTAGATACCTAAAATATGCCAGACTTAAAACGTACAAAGATGCCAGACTTAAAACATACATAGCATACATAGCACAGTTAGGAAATGCCTACAGGCTGGGCTAATTTACACCTCACCTGTGCTGAGGCTTGCTTTTCATGTGGGCGAGGCAGGGAGTCAGAGTTCAGCTCAGAACCCAAAACTAAAACCAGGGAGGACCCAAGGAACCCGTACAGAGACATCCAGTAAATAGGATCCTTCTGGATAGGTTGTCTGGGTTGGGAGTTGGAGACACTGCACTTTAGCGGTTCTGCTCCTAATTGGATGGCCGATTCCAGAAGGTGGTGCTGGGGGATTATTGTTCTCTGCTTTGGCAGCTGTGCTATGGGGTTCCACAGTGCTCTATTCTATCCCCCATGCTGTTCAACATATACATGAAACTGCTGGGGGATGTTATCCCGAGGTGTGGGCTGAGGCATCATCAATATGCGGATGACACCCAACTCTGTCTCTCCTTTTCATCAAATCTAGGTGAGGCAGTGGCTGTTCTGAATCAGTGCCTGAGCATGGTAATGGACTGGATGAGGGCCAATAAACTGAGACTCAGTCCAGACAATATGGAGGTACTGTTAGTGGGTGGTTCACCTGGCCACCTGGCCAGATGAGTGATATTCAACCTGTTCTGGAGGGGGTTGCACTCCCCCTAAAGGATCAGGTTTATAGGTTGGGGATGGTCTTGGATCCAGCATTGTCTCTAGAGGCACAGGTGGACTTGGTGGCACGGGGCACCTTTTATCACTTAGGCTGATATACCAACTATGTCCTTATCTGGACAGAGATAGCCTAGCTACAGTTATCCGTGCTCTGGTAACTCTAGTCTGGATTACTGCAATCCATTATACATGGGGCTGCCTTTGAAAATGGTTCAGAAACTTCAGCTGGTCCAAAATAGGGCAGCGAGATTGTTAATGGGGACTGGTCAACATGATCATATTATGTCAGTACTTTTCCATTTGCATTGGCTGCCAGTCCATGTCCAGACCTGATTCAAAGTGCTGGTATTAACATTCAAAGCACTAAACAGCTTGGGGCCAGGTTACCTGAAGGATCATCTCCTCCTGTATATACCTGCCTGGACACTAGCATTATCCTCACCGGCCCTTCTCCAAGGGCCACTGCCAAAGGAAGTGAGGTGGGTAGCTACTAAGAAGACGGCCTTTTCTCTTGTTGTACCCTGATTGCGGAATGAGCTTCCCTGAGAGGTTGCCTCTTTCCAGTACCAGGTGAAGACCTTCCTATTTTCCCAGGCCTTTTAGTCTTTCAGTTTCTGTTTTAAATCTGTTATTGTATTTTAATCTTTGCACTGCTGCTAGATTTTACTTTGGTTGTCACTTCTATTTTATACTGTAGTTTTGAACTTGTAGACTTTTGTAGTGTATCTTATGTTATATTTATGGTTTTAATTGTTGTGAACCACCCGGAGAGCTTCGCCTATTGGGCAATATAGAAATGTAATTAATAAGTAAATATAGCATTTCTTGTGGACAGTGGCAGCAGTATATGGTAGAAACAAAAACAAAACAACAGCACTGCATCTGTTCAAGAAATGTGAATTTTATATGTGCCTGGGTTCGTTCCAGGATTTACCTCCCAGGGTGGAAGGTTTCCTTCCGTCCGTGGGAAGCTTCTGATTCAGTGGAGCATTTCTACTGAGAGAATATAGAAGGCTATCTTTGCCAGTTCCTCCCTCCCTCCCTCCCTCCCTCCCTCCCTCCCTCTGTAGTTCCTCCCTATCCCCCCCCCCAAAAAAAACAAATATGCTCTGGAGTGTTGGGGGCTCTTCCCAGCATGGGAGGTGGCCCTGGGAGCTGCAGACAGAAAAACTCTGCTTAGGGAATGCCTCCACTGGGAGGAGGAAATGCTGGAACCAAGACCCTGTTTGCAGTATTGATCAATTTTAAAATGATCAATTTTAAAATTAAAATGGCCTTAAAATTACATAATTTAAAAAAACAACAGCAACGAAGATGCTGTTTTCTGTATGGTAGAGAATTAAGGTGCACGTTGCATACCTAAAGTACACCTATTCTATTTACACATACACATATCATTTTCTTGAAGTTACATTCCCCAGTATTTAAACAGTGTATCTCAACCTTGATTTCTGTTTTAAAAAGAACTTCTCCCCCAAATTCTTCAACATACCGCTTCTTGGTTAACTCTTCAACAACTTTGTGTCAGTTTTATAACTAACAAATTGAATTACTCATATGAACAGTGCAACGATTCTGTAATGAGATTTAAGAACGAGTGATGTTTCAAAGGGCACCGTACAGTTAAAACAATTCCTTAAGTTGCTCAGCAGAGGATTTGGCAGGGAGGCTAGTTGGTTCAGTAGATCAGTCATCTATTCGTCACCTTTGCTATTTGGTTTGTAATCAATTGTAACAGAAAATCATTCTCATTAAATAGGTGCAAATGACTTAAATGAGTTCTGTGAACTTGCAGTGCAATCCTATATATGTCTACTCAGAAGCAAACCAAATTGAATTAAATGGAACTTATTCCTGAGTAACTGTGTGTAGGATTGCAGATTTAGGGTGCAATCCTATGCACATTTAGGCAGAAAAAAGGCCTACAGCTCCCAGCGTGCTGGCTGGGTCATCCTGGGAGTTGTAGGCCTTTTTTCTTCTAAACATGTATAGGAAGCGCCTTTAGTTTCCATCCTAATGAACTAAGACTGCAATCCTATACCCTCTTTCTTGGGAGTTAGCCCTATTCAACTCAACAGGCTTCTGAGTAGACATGCATAGGATTGCGGTAGACCGTAAGTATCGTAAATCCACATAACCACCAGTCCGCCACACCTGTCAGAGAGGAAAATGATTTTATAAGTCTGCGTTCTGATTTTTCTAAGGAATGGCCTTCCTGTGCCAAAAGTAAAGAAGCTGGATCATAGAATCATAGAATCATAGAAAAGTAGAGTTGGAAGGGGCCTACAAGGCCATCGAGTCCAACCCCCTGCTCAATGCAGGAATCTAGGTCATAGATTCATAGATTCATAGATATAGAGTTGGAAGCAGCCTACAAGGCTATCGAGTCCAACCCCCTGCTCAATGCAGGAAACTAGAGGAGGGGTCTCCCATCCAAGTAACAACCAGGCTTGACCCTGACAGATGGCTGTCCAGCTGCACCTTGAATGCCTCCAGAGTGGGAGAGCCCACAACCTCCCTAGGTAGTTGATTCCATTGTCTTATTGCTCTGACAGTCAGGAAATTTTTCCTGATGTTTAGGTGGAATCTAGGTTCCTGTAATTTGAGCCCATTATTCCGTGTCCTGCAAACTGGGATGATCGAGAAGAGATCCTTGCCCTCCTCTGTGTGACATCCCTTCAAATACTGGAAGAGTGCGATCATATCTCCCCTCAGTCTCCTCTTCTGAAGGCTAAACATGCCCAGTTCTTTCAGTCTCTCCTCATAGGGCCTTGTTTCCAGTCCCTTTATCATCCTTGTTGCCCTCCTCTGAACCCTCTCCAGTTTGTCTATGTCCTTCTTAAAGTGAGGTGCCCAGAACTGGACGCAGTACTCAAGATGAGGCCTAACCAGTGCCGAGTAAAGGGGAATTATCACTTCCCGCGATTTGGAAGCTATACTTCTATTAATACAGCCCAAAATTGCATTTGCCTTCTTTGCAGCGACATCGCATTGCTGGCTCATATTCAGTTTGATGTTTGTGTGTGTGTGTGTGTGTTGGGGAGGGGAATGGAATGTTCTATACTGGGGTGGGCAATTTGTGGCCCTCCAGATGTTTTGTCCTACAACACCCAACATCCTTCACCAGCATAGCTAATGGTGTGGAATGATGGGAGTTGTAGACCCAAATCTGTTATGTTCCGTGACCAGATTGAGAATACACACACACACGGAGAGAGGGAGACAAATATCTAGAGCACTAGAGCAATCAAAGGAATGTTAACTGGGCTCTCAACTTCAACATTTTTTTTTTGCAACCTTTTCAGTAATTACAGGCATGGTATCAGCTAAAAAATAAGATATATAAAACAAATTCACTCTACCAGGCAACTTAAATAATAAAAGTGTAATGAGTTCTCTTCTAATATCCTGATAGAAATTACAATAAAGTAAGACAATGCATTACAACCTCTAAGGGCGCAATCCTCCGGCTGGTAGACGCTCTCTGGCCAGCCATAAGATAGGTTGGAGTCCCCACCCCCACCCTAGAAATGCTTTGGAGGTCTCAGTGGGGACTTTGACCTTGGAGGGCTCCACCCTCGCAGCCGGTGCGATTTTTTCCCACGCCAGCTGCAGCTTCGAAGATGGGAGACAGTCTTTGGAACTGGTGTGTGTGTGGGTTGTTCCGGGGGAGTGGGAGGGGAGGAGCAAGGCACTGCTGTCCTCTGAAGAATCCTGGTGGTGACTCAGCTTCTCCTCATGAGGAGGGGGAAAACACTTAGATGGCTGAAATTGACTGTCTAAATGTTTTGGAGGGCGAGGGTAGCATGAAGTTAATCCTAGCATCCGCACTTTTCCTGCCTTCTATAGGATGCCTGTAATCCGAGTTCGGAGGGTTACAGGCAGTCACATTGGATGGTGCCCTAAGTTCCCTAAACTACAAGGACAATAAGGTTGCAAGGCAAAACCATTGTTCAACCTTCTTTTTAACATGGCGTATTGCTAGAATTCATAGGCACCAATGGAAACACATCCTGAAGCTTCTAGACGTATATCGTTCTTAATTAATTTGCCCTTTACTCCCAATTGTGAATTGAATGCTAAAAATAGCTGCCAAGGATATCAAATTTTGCTAGTTGTAGGACCACAAGTTTCCCACCCATTTTCTATATTTTTTTACAGAGCAAGCTCCATCTAATTTCCCACCCCTCTGCCCTATGTTAGATGTTGAATTTGGAAATGTTATTTTACTATCTACTGTAGAAAAGATTGTGTGGTTTACCTTGACAAATACAGATTTAGAAAAGTTGGCATCTACTCTATTTCGTTTTCTAAATATTTTTTCTTTCCTCACCAATCTCTTAAAAAATGTGCTACTTTTCCAATAGCTGTACCTACCACACATCCTTCAAGGAGCTCAAAGTTGCAACCATAATTTTCTTCTTACAACAATGTTGTGTGCGGTAGCTCATGATCACTCAGTGACATAATAGCTGAGGTAGTTTTAAATTATCATTAACTCCAACCTTGCTATCTGTAAATGTATCATAGTGTGCATGTAACTCTGTAGAGAGCTGTGGTCTATAGTATCTGGACATGTGATGGAGCATCTTTATGACACACAGCTGGTCAGAGAAGCAGAAGTGTGCTGAAACTTTAATTGACATGTAGCTGGATCCTACAGATGACTGGCTTCCCATAAGGTTACATGGTACTAGGAGAGGTTTACAAGCAGTGGTCACTCCAGTTCAAATCTTCAACACAGGGTTACTAAAAATCACCATTAACTAATCATCCTTTGTAGGTAACCTGAATGTTCAGTGTTCCATGAAATACTATGGCCATAAACATGGGCTTTATATGCCACTGGAGAGTTGGTAATCCATACTTTAAAACACTGTAAAATAGCCATTACTGTAATTTGGAAGCATTTGAGGTTGCTTACCTCAATGAATACTTTAGTCACCCTTCTACTACTCATGATAAATCACACTCTGGTATTTTGGTGACACAACTGATTTGCTCAGGCTAATGATCCCTTCCCCCATGTTTACTCAGAGCATGAATATGGGTATTGAAAACATGGGTTAATGGGTATTGAAAACACTTTGTTCCTGTGTTATCCCAGGCTAGAACCATGAAGGTCAGGATAGCATATGACAATACATATGTGTGTAAAATTCCCTTGATATTAAGAACAATATAGTGTGTAAGTTTGGTGTATAAAAATGTCTGTGGTAATGAGAACATCTCCTTGTTCAAATGTGCGTACTGGATTCTTAAAATGGGGGAGATATTTTTGAAGGACAGTGCACTTCTTACGAATAATGCTTCTTACGAATGAAATAACAACATAATATTTCTTTGCAAATACTTGTTGGCTACATATCTATCTGTCTGCTTAATTTGTTAGTCTGCTGTCTGAATTTGTTCTGTAAATCATTTGAGATTGTGATGAGCATCACAAATTAAACTTAACTTAAATCTATATATTTTGGCACTATTTGTATGTGTTTTTACAAAAGATTCTAGAACAAACTCTGCAAAATAGCTTTTTTTAATCAATAGAAGCACACAAATAATGCCTGTACAACCAGAAATGTATAACTTGGCTGTCCCATGTGATAGCTGGCTTTTCCAAACCTATTATACTTTGAACATCCTGACCTGTAGAAGAATTCTATTACTTTTCTAGTGCTCCTATGTACCAAGATGCAATATACTGTCTCTTTGATTTCAGAGAAGCTTTGCAAAGCTTATTCATTGTGGTATGCAAACACTTTGGTGTAGCTATGAGTAATAATCATAAAACACAGAAAAGAGATTGCTTTGTAAAGATAACAAAATGCAAGATAATAACAATGAAAATTAGAATAGCATTTTCAGTGAAGCAATGCTCTCCTTTTTCCAGATGTGATTCAGACTTGAGAAACTTTGTTTAATGCATGTTTATCCAACTTCTTCCTCCCTCTCATTATAGTACTACTAGCGTACAGAGCTGGTTTTGTATCGATTAGAACAGCGGTCCCCAACCTTTTTGGCACCAGGGACTGGTTTCGTGGAAGACAATTTTTCCATGGACCGGGGGGGCGGGTGGTGGTGGTCTCGGGATGATTCAAGCACATTACATTTATTGTGCAATTTTTTTCTATTATTATTACATTGTAATATATAATGAAATAATTATGCAACTCACCATAATGCATAATCAGTGGGAGCCCTGCACTAAAAATCATGCTAAATCTAATCAGAGCTGTCCTACCCAAGAGTAGGACCCAACATGTAAATTTCATAAAATGTTAAAATAGTTATGTACCGTAATTGTAACCTAATTTATAAAAAACGTACACCTTACAACTTAAAAATCATTCCACTAAAACTTTAAAATTGCATACAGGTAAGCAAGTGATCTTAAAACGCTTTTATCCTATTTACTGGATTACAGATCACCAAAAATTATACATAGTTACAATTCATTCAAAGCCTTCAACATGTAAATTTCATAAAATGTTAAAATTTTTATACAATTGTAACCTACCGTAATTAATAATAATCATACACCTTACAACTTGAAAATCATTTCTCTATAAACTTTAAAATTGCATATAGGTAAGCAAGTGATCCTATCCCCTTTGTAATGAACATTAGAACGCTGTTATCCTATTTGCTTGATTACTAAATTTAACAGATCCCAAAAAATAATTATACATAGTTACAATTCATTCAAAGCCATTTATATTGCTTATCTCTACACCAAAGACATTTTTACCAGAAGGTAACTAATCGGCATCAAGACTCCCTTCAAAAAGGAAAGCAGTTTCCCTTCAAAGAGTTTGTATCTGAAACCCAATTTAGTAGTCTTAAAATTTCCTGAAACAAAGCCCCCAACTGTTATAACAACGGAAAAGTCCTAACTCATTATTTTATGTTTTATAAACCCACAACTCACCGCTTATTTTCTAATATTGTTCAAGACAGCTTCATCAATTTCCTGAGTATGTAGATTGTGAGTTAATCACCAATACTCAGATGCCTCCAGGACAAAGCCATTCACTTAAATACCATAGTAAAGTATCTTTGTTGCCATTGTATTTATGTAAAAAGAGCAGCATGGACCGCTGGAGAACCAGGAAGTGACAGGATGGAAATGCTGGCCGGGAGGCAATCAGAGGGATGAGCGGCTGTGTGTGTGTGCATGCTCGCCAGAGTTCACAGCTTGTGGCCCGGTTCCTAACAGGCCACGGACCGGTACCGGACCGGGGGTTGGGGACCCCTGGATTAGAATACCCCTTACTTTGTTACAGCAACCGCTTCAGGCAAAGTTACGCGGCTGTCAAAGTAGGGCACATTGTGCCTGGCCTGTCTGAGTGAAGCCATACCTGCTGGCACCCCTAGGTGCATCCCTGTAGCCTCCTGAGGGGATCTGTCCACTTGGTTCCCTTGGAGGGGGGCTTTTCCACAGCAGGGCAGAAACGGCAGTGGTTAATCTAAAATGCTAATTAACCACAGTGTATTACACTGCCTCATGGAACATTCCCTCTGGCTTCAAACTGTATCAATGGCAAAGCCATGCAATGGTTCAGGAAATCACCTAGTAACTGAAGGTGGCAATGCAGGCTTTAAACACATCACCACATTAAAATTAAAATTAATTAATGCATTTTTAAAAAGCCCTAGGTTCACACCCCTAGGGTCATCTTAGCGTGCATGCCAAGTTTCAGTTGTCACAGTTTCACCGTCTTGGCGCTATGGTAATGACAGTCAGGCAGACATCTGTTGTTATAGCTTTCTACTATGCCTGTATTCTTTAGTCAGCACATCTTATGGTGATGTGTTGCTTGTTAGGACCTGTGATGTGGCTCATGGTTCAGAGCTTGATTTGAAAATCTATCCAGACTCTTTGGAATCTGTAGTTTATTCTCATGGAGACATGAGCTTCAATGCACTGTACTTTCTGGAAATGTTTTCCTACTTATACTTTACATAGAAATACATTACTTTATATCACTAGGGAAGAAGTAATTTGATGTTTCCTGAAATCATATTATTCCTTAAGTCATATTAGTTTATTGCTATGAGGACAAGTCTAACCTCCCCATGGGCTCCCCCGTCCTCCTCTGGTATGGCCATGAGGAGGATTTTGGAAGCATTCTTCCATTTTAGAGTAACCACAGCTTGTTGTGTCATCTAAACTTGGACAGACTATGGGTAATCATAGAATCACAGAATAGAGTTGGAAGGGGCCTATAAGGCCACAAGTTCAACCCCCCGCTCAATGCAGGAACCCAAGTCAATGCATCCCCAACAGATAGCTGTCCAGCTGCACCTGGAATGCCTCCAGTGTTGGAGAGCCCACTCCCTCCCTAGGTAGTTGGTTCCATTGGTGTATTGCTCTAATAGTCAGGAAATTTTTCCTGATGTCCAGGTGGAATCTGGCTTCCTGTAACTTGAGCCCATTATTCCATGTCCTGCAGTCTGAGATGATTGAGAAGAGATCCTGGCCCTCCTCTGTGTGACAACCTTTCATATCTCCCCTCAGTCTTCTCTTCTGAAGGCTAAACATGCCCAGTCCCTTCAGTTCTCCTCATAGGGCTTTGTTTCCAGTCCCCTGCTCATCTTTGTTGCCCTCCTCTGAACCTTCTCCAGTTTGTCTACATCCTTCCTAAAGTGTGGTGCCCAGAACTGGACGCAGTACTCAAGATGAGGCCTAACCAGTGCTGAGTAAAGGGGAATTATCACTTCCCGCGATTTGGAAGCTATACAGTAATACCTTGGATTGCAAGTAACTTTGTTTGAGAGCATTTTGCAAGACAAGCAAATTTTTAAATATTTATTTAATTTTTTTTGCCATGATATACAAGCGACATCTTGCAATACAAGTACTGTAGTACAGCTTAAATTAAAAATTTCTATACAAATTTTTTTGGGGGGATTTCGTTTTGATATAAGAGTGTTTTGGATTACAAGCATGTGTCCGGAACTGAATTATGCTCTCAATCCAAGGCATGACTGTACTTCTATTAATGCAGCCCAAAATAGCATTTGCCTTCTTTGCAGCCACATCGCATTGCTGGCTCATATTCAGCTTGTGATCTACCACAATTCCAAGATCCTTCTCACTTGTAGTATTGTTGAGCCAAGTGTCCCCCATTCTGTAACTGTGCATTTGATTTCCTTTCCCTAGGTGCAGCACTTGGCATTTATCCCTATTAAATTTCATTCTGTTGTTTTCGGCCCAGCGCTCCAACCTATCGAGATCACTTTGAATTTTGTTTCTGTCTTCCAGAGTATTAGCTGTTCCACCCAGTTTTGTGTCATCTGCAAATTTGATAAGCATTCCCTGCACCTCCTCATCCAAGTCATTAATAGAAATGTTGAAGAGTACTGGGCCCAGGAAACCATAGTTTATTAAGCTGGCTTGTTTTCACTAAGCATAGTTTAGATTAACCACACTTGAGGGGCTGGGTGACATGGCAAGCCTGCATGTTAATCTGAAATGGAAACAGAAGATCCTAATTCTGTCCTTGCAGCTGAACTGTAGATGGGGGGGGGGGAGTATATGAGCCTGGTGGGAGGCTAGGGTCATTCTCATAAAGTTAAACCATTGTTATGTCTGAACACAAAAATTACCTTCATCCCATAGACTTCAGATAGTATATATTGTTACTCATACCTTAATGACAGCTGAGATGCACTCTGTTAGAGTGGAGCTGCCTTATACTGAGTCAGGCTATTGATCCATCCATCTCAGCTGCTCTTGATTATCTGCTCTAACAGGCAGTAGTTCTCCAGTGTTTCAGTAGTTTTTCAGGCCTGCTACCAGGTATAATATTTTTAACAGAAGATGGCAAAACTTTAACCTGAGGCATTCTGCATACAAAGCACATGCTCTGTAACTGAGCTATAGCAGCCTCTCCACATTGAACTGATGGCCCATAGCTAAAAGTGACTTGACAATTGTACTGTGTTTATAAGGCACACTTGCTTGATTAGGGACATCCCCCCAAAAAAATTGGGATCATGTATTGAACCTGAATATTAGCTTTATATTTTAACTGCAAGGCTTTTCTGGTCATTTGTAAGCTTAATAATCACTGATGTATCAGCCTGATGTCTTGCTCATCCTTATTCTTTCCTCATCTGCTGCTTTTTATTTAATTGGTCACAGAGGACCTTGGTTTAGCTTTCTGCTCTCTATTATGCTTATCATGCTATTTAGTGACTTTCAAGGTAAGTCTTCCACAGACTTCCCCCCTTCAAAGGACAGCAGTTGATTTCATCAGTAATTTCGTGTACAGTGAGTAAAATATAGTTGTACATAGTCATTACATTGAAATGGATTTTAAAATCTTCTCTGCACTGCCTGCAACCCACCAAGTTGAACACAGCCCACTTGCCCTCTGTGGTGGCCAATGATGACTTTGATAAATGGCTCGGTATTGATACCTGCTTGGGTGATGCTCAGGTATCTGGCAGGCCGTGATGCATAGCTGGTGGGCCGCATTTAGCTTCATTGGTAATCTGTGTTGTATATGTGTTGAGGTTCTCACTAATGTCTCTTTCATCTTGGAAGTGGACTTCCCTGCTCCCTCTTTCCCAGGGAAGCTCCTCCAGCCCCCTAAAAATGATTCAGAGAGTCAGGAGACCCTGCTGAATGGGGTAAGCTGTGGTGTGAGAGCGAAGGGGGCTCCCCAGAATCAGGCCGAGGGACCTTCTGTGAGTGGAGACCTTCCTTTTGTGGAATGCATATCATGGATCTAACCCATCATCAATGCTGATGTGCTTTGCTTCTTTCTAACCTCTGAAATGTGGCTTTATTACAAGCTGTACCTTTAAATTATATGTGTTAGTGATTCTTTTAATGCGTGGTAGATACTTTCTCAATAGAGAGGGTTGGACAGTTTGAGACTTCATACAGTAATACCTTGGATTGCAAGTAACTTGGTGTGAGAGCGTTTTGCAAGACAAACAACATTTTTAAAATAAATTTTGACTTGATAAACAAGCAACGTCTTGCAATACAAGTAGAGTAGGGATGTAACTGCTCGCCTCGAGCGGGCGTAGTGGGCTGAAATTGGCCCCGCTCACGCCCGCCAGAGACTTGCTTTGATATAAGAGTGTTTTGGATTACAAGCACGGTTCCGGAACGAATTATGCTTGCAATCCATGGTATTACTGTATTTTCTCTAATCACTGGAAAATAAGCCAGTGTGAGGCGTAGTGGTGAGAGTGTTGGACTGGGACTCGGGAGATCCAGGTTCTAGTCCCCGCTCGGCCACGAAATTCACTGGGTGACTTTGGGCCAGTCACTGCCTCTCAGCCTAACCTACCTCACAGGGTTGTTGTGAGGATAAAATGGAGAGGAGGAGGAGGAGGAGGATTATGTAAGTCGCCTTGAGTTTCTTGCAGGAAAAAAGACGGGGTATAAATGTAATTTTTAAAAAATAAATGCTTGATATTATCCTGTGAATCTTTGTAATTATCTGAGTGGAATTAGTTTTCCTTTTTTGATGCAGAATTTAAAAATATTGAGCAAATATTTGCAAATATCAAACTTCCTTAAAACATTTTTACCGTAAAATGTTCCATTTCGTATTGCTTTCATTCTGCATTGAAATATAAAACTCATTCTTGGGAATTTCAAACTGAAATTCAAAAAAGAAATACCGTAGAAGCCCTTTATTTATTTTGTAAAACCCCTGAAGCTAAGGTTGCAGTCCTCAAATAGTTCATGCTGGAATAATGCAAGTGAATTAATTTCAACTACATCAGATAAGATGATTTCAGGACTGTAGCATGAGTATTTGTCATTGTACCTTCCAGGTGACATTTTAGCATGAAGTATTTATTCAAAATTGGCTTCCTCCCTTGCCTGTCTGTAAATTTTGAAGCCCCACAGGGATAGCTCTGTTTATTTCTGTCTGTCACAAGGCTGAAACATCTCAGCAGGAGAGGTACAAAACGATGTGAATCAATCCATCCCACTTATGGATGTAGATTGAGACGTTTCTGTTGTCTCCACTCTGCTTGAAGTGCTACTATGAATTGTATATTGGCATTCATAATGTAGTTGCATTTAATTGCAGTTGTATACTCATAGAAGAGGGTGACTCACTGCTTCCATTTTAGATCCACAGTTGTTGAGAACTGAATTCTGAAACCTTGAGGTTTTACGGTGAGTAATTCTTCCAAAAATTTCAGGAACCATTAACTTAAACAGAAAATGAAGCCACAAAGTAACTCTCTACCTTTCATTTTACAACCATGTACTGTATAGGATACATGTGGAGCAGTTCTACGGACTCATTACTGGAGACATAAACATGTCTCCAGTAATGCAGTTTACTATTAGATAACCTCTGATTTCCAGCTGGCATCTATGTAGAATTTAAATTTGTAAATTCTAGAGAATTATTTTGGATGAAGTGTGATATAAACATGTTTTTAAATAGAATATAAAATTACCAGAATTAGGGGTCTCTGCAAATATCAGGGCTCACCAAGGGTCCCCAGATGTTGCTGGACTACAGCTCCCAGAATCCCTTGCCATTAGCCATGCTGGTTGGGTATACTGGGAGCTGTAGGCCAGCAACATCTGGGGACCCAAGGTTGGAGAGCCCTGCTCTATATGAAGCATCCCTGTTACTTAGTGCTACTTCCCCACTTGTCATAAATTACTGTTGATTTCGTTCTCTTTACTTACTGTTGATTTTGTGCCATTTTACTCAGTATGAGGTTCACCTGATCTAATTCCAGCCAGTTTTCCTCTTGTTCTCAGGTATTTTGCACTGAAATTCAAATGGGAATGTGGCCCTTTACTATGTGTTTGCCTTTCAAAAGCTTTGGTCAATTTCCAGTAACAGCAGGTACTGTACTGTCTTTTCTCTGCCTCTGATGGCATAAGGAGCTGTCCGGTGCTGAATAGTTCTACAAGTACAGTATAGCATTTCATTGAATTCTCAGGAGTAGCTAAACAGTAAACATGTTTTACATGAAGAGCACTTTCGTATAGGGAGGACATTGGTAGGAACTTTTTCAGCCCTTCTCTACCAAAAGGGACTGAATTTTCTCACCCATTTCCTTCATAGATTACCTCAATTTTTTTACTACCATATTGATTCAAAATTATTTGCTGTGGGTTATGGACACTTTCCTATGTAGCATATTGGTGAGAAGTCAGCCCCCCCTCCTGCTCTCTGGAGTTGTCTCTTGCTGTCTTCTAACAGGATTTTTCACCATGTCATTATACAAGACTATTTCATACTTTTGAATACTCTTGACATAGCATTTATTTTTCTTTGTAGCTTAGGGAATGCTTTTGGAACAAACTTAGTATATATTGCAGATACTAAATACAGAAGGACCAACAGCTTGCTAATGAATGGTCATCATCATGTACCTTAGCCCAGAAGCACATTTCCAGATGCTTCTGCATTATTAAAAGATTTCCTGTCTGGCACTTGTTCTTTGTTTTTTTTTTGTAAATCTGTGTTCACACAAGTCTGTCATTTGCCTCTCTCAATGGGCTGTTCACTTGATCAAGAGTTGCACCAGAGTGCCCCTCAAGGTACTGAGCATGTGTACAGTTGGATAATGTAAGCCTTACAGAATAATAAGAGAAGGGGAACTGGAAACAAAAATCCTAGCCTTCATTTGGATTGCATTCTTATTTGTAATTATAATGTAGTAACACTATTTAATATAATTTTATCTTTATTTTATGTTTTGCAAATCAGAACTTTAAATTTTTTTCGGCAACAATTGGTTTTATACAGCATCTTTGCTAAAGCAATAGGGAGAATTTCATGTGTTGAGAGGAGAGTGACACAGTGACCTTGAGGGAAATGTGGCAAGATGTGCAGTGAAATCCTCCTGTGCATAAGTACTTAGAAGTTCAGTGGGACTACTCCTAAACATTGCCAGAGAAAAGTCCCAAGCAATGTCTTGGTAAAAGTATCTCAGTGCTTAATTTTTTTATCAGACACATCTGGAAAGGCAGGAAGGCAACAAGCACCTTTAATATTTGTCTTCTGTTGCTGTGTATTGTGTGTCTAGGGCATCCGCTTCACTTTAAATGAAGAACTGCAGATCCATTTGCTGAAGGAGCACATGTTAAATTACTTAACACTTTTGCTGAGCTAATGGTAAAATTTTGTTACATTCATAATTGGAGATGGAACAGATGGCACAGCCCTAGTTTCAAAGCAGTATATCTACTAAATGATCCAGTAATACATACTTAGTTTCTCTTGCTAGATTTATACAAAAGCAAAAAAAGCACTTTAAAACAGAGATACAAAGTAGCAAAAGAAAAACAAAACAATATATTTACCCAATTAACTATGCAAACCAAATCAATGTGTATAAAATATACTTCATATGTATAATGCATTGCTTGGTATAATAGTGGGAAAGGACATAGGGGGAAAAACAGTATTAGTATAAGTGCAGAGAGTCATGGGCTGAGAAGCACTGAGAGGGACAGGGAGGTATTCAAAGTTCATCCCTTTGCTAGTTGACAACATCCAACTTATTATTTTTTTCTGCAATCATGGGAAAATCATGGGAGCTGGAAATTTGGGATGTTCACTTTTACTTGCTAATTGGAAGACCAGATATCTTCACGAAAATCAACCTCAAAATTTTACCAGTTTCAGAGGAATGGGGATTGTATACCTGTTGAAAATGTTAAAATTATTTTATTTTATTTATTTGTTACATTTATATCCTGCTTTTCCTCCAAGGAGCCCAAGGCAGCATATATGATCCTCCTCCTCTCCATTTTATCCTCACAAAAACCCTGTTAGGTGATTAGGCTGAGAGTCAGTGGGCTGGTTTGCATGATAAAGCAGCCCACCATGGCTTATTTAAGCCATGGTGGGCTGCGGTATGTGCATGCAGCCAATTTGAATGTTCAAGCCGTGACTGCGGCTTGTTGTGTCATCTGAACTGGGTGAGGGTGGGTTCTTAGCGTGGTTAACAAACCACCCACAACCCTAAAACAGCCTATGGGTTCTGGGTGGTGTGTTAACCATGCCAACAGCCCATCCTCGATAGGTCCAGATTACATGACAAGCCGTTGTTGCGGCTTGAATATTCAAAAGGCACTGGGCACTTGCCACAACCCACCATGGCTTTAATAAGCCACCGTGGGCTGTGGTGAATGTGCAAACCTGGTCAGTGACTGGCCCAAAATCACCCAGTGAACTACACAGCTAGGTGAAGTGGACTATATGGCCAGGTCTCCTCAGTCCCAGTCCAGTATCCTAGTCACTACACCGCACCCATAAATCTCTGGCCAAATAAGATTCAGTACTAATTTTTTAAAGTGAAAAGTTAATTTAATGTAATGCAGTTGTAAGGAAAACTGAACAGTCCTTCCCTTGAAAAAATGTGAGTGTGCTTATCCTCCTTTTTTAGTTTCACATTAGCAATTCAAAGGCAAGAAATGTGAGAGAGTTTTGTCAGCATTTCACCATGACACTAGTTGTACTACATAGAAAGCCAGAGGGCAAAGCAAAGTGGTTTCTTTTGGTCCATGTAATCTACTTACAAAACAGTTGTTGCCCTAGGGGCACAATTGCTAAGGTCTCCCTGAACCACTGTTCAGGATGATAAGATTTTAGATGCAAAAGCTGACTGGTAATTAGGTGTGAGGTGGTCTGTTCTACAAATTTAAATGAAAAAAGGGGTTTTCTCTCTTCTTCCCTCAAGTATGTGAGAGAGAACCACTCTAAAGTACTTTATTCCTCTAATCTAGCAGATATATTATTTCTATATCTCAAAGAGGCTGGATGGATTATTGCATCCTGTCTTATATTGTCAGGATCAGTTGGTTTTATTTTTCCAATTTCTTCTTGGTTCAAAATCAGCTGACTTTAAAAAACAAAAATAAAGAAACAGCAGTTTGGATACTTATCTGTGTGAGATGGCTTATATTTATCCTCAAGCTACAATGAATAGAGCACTTTGTTAGACACTGAAGCCATGTTTTATATTGTGCTTTCATTCCTTGGTCTATATAGAGAGAAATAGTTCTGACAAAACAGGAATGACACTCTAGATGTATAGAATTGTTACAGCTTTTTAGCACATAGTGTATATTTAGGACAGCATCAGTTACCTCCAATGGAGTAATCTTTCTGCGGCAATACTTCTCTTCTTTATGTCAGACTGTAAATTTTGATGATACATTGCAAACTGTATCTTCTGTATGGCACTAGAAGTGCCCTGTATTTATTTACAGTTGGTGTTACAAGAAATACAGGAGCAAAAGAATGCAGAAACATAAGAGGTGCAGTACTGGGTGAGAACAAAAGTTTTCCAGTCTCTAAGAACCCCTTCTTTCGTGTGTGTGTGTGTGTGTGTGTGTGTGTGTGTGTATGCATAGATGTGTATGTGTATTGGATCCATGGTGGTCCAGTGTATGGAGCGCTCTTTCCATCCTCAGAGGTTTTCCAATCCAGCAGAGTATTTCTGCTGACAGAACTGCTGAAAAGGATTTCCTCCGCCCCACACCGTGCTCTCCACCAAAATCTGTTCTAGAGAGTTGAAAGTCCCTCTGGAATGGTGGGGGGAGGTAGCATTGATTGGAGACTGCAAAGGGATGGGGGAATTGGCAAATATCACCTTCCCCTTCTTTCTGCCAGCAGAAGTATTCTTAATCTGAGTGGAGCTCCGCTCAGGCAGTCCTCCCATGGGTGGAAAAAAACTTGGATCTATAGGTCTATATCTATATAGATATAGACAGACACACACATCATTTTTCATGCTGTGACTTATATGAATGCTGTAACCTGATATGGATGTGGTCTTCCCATCTGATTACTATCCTTTGGGAAGCTGTATATGGGGTAGGGCTTTCTCACCCATTTAACACACACTCTGACCTGTCCACAGTTTATCTTGAAGAAGTAGTAGCTTGTGTGTGAGTTGAAGTATTGAAAATAACAAAGTCGTATAACAAGTACTTTTTCACTGCCAATAGTTTAAGGAATTCAGGTCAAATAAGACCACGATCTTTTGATTAATAGCCATTGAAGAATCCAGCCTTCTTTCCACAACAAATGCTACAGAAAACTTTTGTGTTCATTTGCGTCTTTTTATAGTCAGCTTATTCAGTTGTGCCTGTAGAATCTGGGAGTAAATGAAGTGATCTGTGTGAGCTTGAAATTGAAAACTCCAAATTTGAAATTTAAGTGAAATAATTAAATGCATTTTCACTGGGGAAACTGAAGCTTTTATGTTCCATCATGCTGGTTGGGCTTTATGTAAACACCAGAATGAAGCCAATGGGCTAGTTTGTTACTTTCATACACCATATAATAGGAATGGGTAAGCTTGCAGTGTAATAAAAATAGCTTAGTTCTCCATATTACAAGCTCTTTGCAAACAAGGATTATGTCTTGGAGTTTTCCATTTCAAGCTTCAAGGAAAAGTAAATTCAGCTAAAAGTAGTTTCCAAGTGTGTAAAAGTTGTATTCTATCTGCTTACTTCTTAAAACTTGCACTACTTTTTTCATTTTTCACTTTTTGAACTTGCTGTTCTTTTTAAATTTTCTCTAGCAGCAGCCCTGCAGAGGTTGAAATGGGTTGATTCAGGCATTGTTGAAAGCATTTTCTCTGCATTTCCTTTTCCTATCACACACAAAGGTGATTGTGTGAAGCACAATAGTATCCCCCCCCCCCTTGCACTGTTAGGTAAAAGCACATTGGAAGTGAAAAATGGGGAAACATTTTTATCACATGAATATCCAGCGCAAAGTTCCTTTCAGCTATATTATACTTGACTATATTATATTTAATCAGTAGCAGACCTAGGAATTCCCAGTATCATGACCTTTTTATTGATCACAATACTTGTTATTAGTTCAGTGCATTTCTGAACAAAGAACACTTTGTTAAAGGCTAGAAAGCAGGTAATGTTTCAGAGTTGCTGAGAATATTTTATTTATTTATTTATTATATTTATACCCCACCTTTTTTCCTGCAAGGAACCCAAGGCGGCTTACATAATCTTCCCCCTCTCCATTTTATCCTCATAACAACCCTGTGAGGTAGGTTAGGCTGAGAGTCAGTGACTGGCCCAAAGTCACCCAGTGAGTTTCATGGCCGAGCGGGGATTAGAACCCAGATCTCCTCAGTTTTTTTAAAAATATCTCCCTCTTCAGTTCCCTTTCTGTGCTTTTACTTGGCTCTCCTCTTCCTCCCTTACATGACAACAAAGCCATCTGAGCTCATGAAAGGCTCTGGGCTAGATTTTAAGTTTCCTCATGAGTCGAGTTTTCTCAAGTTAATAGCAGTCAACTTAACCATTTTCATCACTGTTTGTGAGGACAGCATAATAGTAATTAATTCTATCACTTTTGGTTCTGTAGCAGCCTTCAGTTGTATAAGAGAAATTTTGTTCTAATGCTTTCCTTCCAACTACTCTAAGCTCTAGGCAACTACAAACTTAGGGCTATTTTTAAAAAATCCATCTGTTGTGTAGTTGTGGTGATTCTCTTAAAGCACTTTGAAACCTCTTAAACTATCTCTTGTGAAGGAACTTTAAACCTATTAGTTTCATTTCTCTTAAGGCAAAAATCAAGGCAGCTAACTACAAATGGATGCACATCTTGCTCAGGTGTGTGGAGGGAGATACCTACCGGTAATAGTGCAATCCCTCTAGTATTTTACTTTCAGTATAGAAACAATTCCTGCTAGTATGTAATACTATGCTGAAGGCAGGGAGGAGCCTGAAGTGATCTACCGTAGGTCTTTACTATTGGATTACATCTTGCTCCAGTTTTGTATTAAACTTGGTTGGTTAACCCTGGTTTCAGATCCAGCTATAGAACTCCTATTTATTGGCAGTGTCATTCATTGCAGCACTCCATGGTGTTTCCTAGGTATTTTTGTAACTCCATACAACAACTTCATTCATTCAGCACAAGAGCTTAGGATCTGCCCAGATAGTTGTTCATTTTGAACTATATCCATTTAGTGTAAGGCAGCGTAAGGCAGAAACTATAGGCAGCTTGGATCATTATTTCTAAATTGCATAATACTCTGAGCTAACATAATGCTTGTCCTAGAAATCAAGAGAGGCTTCTTTAAAAGTGTGCTCTCCTTCAAACCCAGGCTGGGTATGTGGGATGCCTCTAAAAACTCAGTCCTCAGTCTCAGTCATGGGGAGCTAGACACGGAACAAATTAAACTGCAATTTCATACAGTTTGTAAGACTGCATCTCACCTTTTTATTTCACCCAGATCCACTAACCTGCCTTCCTCCTTAAGAGCAATATAATCCAGGACCTGCCATAGATGACCTTTAAAAAAAGATGTGTAGAGAATCTTAAAGTTTGCTTGTGTTCCAGACCCATATAGGAACACATTTAACATTTTCCAGGATGGCTGACACATGGATGGGGATATGCAATGTCAGGAACAAATGTGCTCAGAAAGCTCATTTTTGTGGCAAAAAAGAGGGTTTTTTTACTAGGTGCGTGTTGCTTTCATTGGTTGACCTTTGTTTGAGCACACCTAATATCCTAAAGCAGGTTGTTCCATTGTGTCAATTTTGCAGGCAAGTTCCTTTAAATGTACAATAAGAGTCTCTGGTAAGTGTTAGCAAGAAGCAAAGTACCCTGGATTTCACACCACATCATCTGTCAGGGCAGAGAAAAGGACTTTTGATTTCTAACTGATCAAGGCTGATGCGAAGGATCATCTGGTGACATGTAAGACACATTCTATTTGTCTAATTTTACAAGCAGAGAAATTATTAGACATTAGAACCATCATTTCTGTGTTTATTAGTCTGACTGCAATGTTGCGTTCAATGTGCTTTATTAATAAACCTAACTTTTTGTTTTGTTCAGTTTGTGTGTTCTGATCAGGCTAACTCTGTTGTGGAAAAATGAACCACTGCGTTGTGTTTTGAAGAGGTTCTTAGAGAGGAAAGTTTATTAGTGAATTCACGGATGGCATCTGAGCACAGTCAGGAATGCCAACAAGAACACAAGGGAGACACTTCCATTTATACTGAATAATATCATGTAGAGGTCAGGTGACAATTGAGTCAGTACAGGAAACAGAGACAATTCAAAAGGAGACATTTAAACAAAAACAAAAGATCAGGTATTGCCCATCTTCCAGCCATCATGCTAATCAGTAGTCTTTCCCAAGGTGATAATCCCAAGGTGATACTGGCTCACAGTACTTTTAGCATAAGCAGGAAAGAGGTTTAGGCAAATCAATAGATGGGTGATTTGCCCTCAGGGTTGTTCTACAGAAGGTCAAGGAAAAGGTCTGACTTCCAGGCCTTTCTGTTTAAACTAAAGCCTGGACAAATTTTACTTCTACAACTCTGAGATTCAGGCTAACTCTATCTCACTTCATGTCAATGCCTTAGTACTCTTGGCCACGTTACTGAGACTGTGTGCTAATCCACATAGGGGAATTGGGGTGGGCCAAGATTGGATGCCGACAGAGTGGTAACTCGGTACCCAAATTTATTTCTTTATTTATTATATTTATAATCCACCCAATAACCAACATTCTCTGGGCAGATTACAACAATTAAAAGACTAAAATACAAACAGTTAAAATATAAAATAAAATAAAATACCAGACAGCACAGGAATGGATAAAATAGTCATAAGCTAGAACCAGGTTTCTAAATTGCCTGGGAGAAAAGAAAGGCCTTTGCATAGTACCAAAAAGATAACAAGGTAGGCCCCAGGTGAACCTCTTTGGGGAGGGCATTCCATAAGTGGGGTGCCGTAACTGAGAAGGCCCTTTCTCTTGTAGCTACCCACCCAGCTTCCTTCAGCAGGGGCATCCAGAGAAGGACCTCCGAAGATGACCTAAACATGCAAGCAGGTACATACAGGAGGAAATATTCCTTTAGATACTCTGGTCCCAAGCTGTTTTACTGCTCTTTAACTCTGTAGGTGGTGGCTCCTATTGATTCTTTGGATATTTTAGGTGACTTTCTTTATTTTATAAATGTAAAATGTATATCCCCTCTTCTTTATAAACTAAACTCAAAGAAGTTTACCAAAAAGTTAATAAAATACACAAAACACAGTATATTTGTACCAGATGTTATAATTCATGTTCATTTCAAAATAAATTTCAATAGTGAAAGAGAACCCAAAGGAAACATTTATTTGTACACAAGCATAAATAAAGAAAACATTAGATGTAGCTTTCTAAAAAGCTCTAGGTGGCCTTGAATCAATTTGGCTTCATGAATGTTAATGTGCCAATATAATAAAAAACCCAATTTCTTTTCCTAGAGAGAGAGAGAGAGAGAGAGGAGGGTTTCAGGAAAGCATCATAATGAGACTTTATCTCATCATTTCATCTGTTTATACTGCTTTAACTGGGACAGATCTTTAAAGAAATGTCTTATATTTTGATGGATTGGTACCTATTTCAGAAAAACAAAACATTACAATATTCCACTCTTATTTCAAGAAACAACCACTCTACAGTAGCCCATCAAAAAGTCATGGCATAGATACCTTCAGTCTTTAAAGGCTGTGTTTGCAATTTTAAGTAGCCATCAAGTTTGCTCAACAGTAAATCATATCTACTGTGGAATTGGCATGACTGGTTGGAAATCCCACTGGATACAAAACCAGCATGGACTTGATCAAGTAAACTTCTCAAAGGTTCTCTGAAGCCATCTTCTGGTGAGGTGGTAGTTGTTGCCAAAGTGTGAGGTAGCATCATCTGATTATTGTTAGCATTGCTGCTTGGTAATCATTTTACATCCTTCCACCTGAGCTGAACAGTATTAAGAGGATGTGCTATCAGCACTTTGTTGTTAAGGTGCAACCTTTAAGAGGATTAACCCAGTAGCAATTTGCAAACATTCTTGTTGAGCCTTTAGCTTTTGTAAAGTCAGCTGCGGTTCAGAAAATCCTAGATAGGGTCTTGCATTTCTGTCCTTTCAGAATGCAGGCACCTACATTTAGTGAAAAACATACTGCACCAAAAGGCCAAATCAAAAATAATATAAACATTTACAACATGCTTTTAATGCACCATCTCCTCTGCTTTTTAAGACTCCTTTGTTCCTAGGTGTTCACCATTTCTTCTTAAAGCCATTTAGGTAGTTGGCTTTAAACACAGAATGCCCTCTATAAAGAAAAATACTCCAAGTTATTTACAACGTGGTTTTAAAAAATCCTTTAAAAAAAATCTTGTCTCCTTTCAAAATGACCCAACAGTGTAACATTAGTTGAATGATTCTCCAAGTCACACAGCTATCTGTATTAAGGAAAGATGATCCAAAAAGATATTTATTTATTTTACAATATTTGGCTCACTTGGCAAGAGAGTGAATGGCTGTTTATTTTACAATGGCTGTAGAACATGGCACATGAAGTTTGTGGGCTATGAACTGCTTAATTAAACTACTAGCCATACCACAGAAGCAGTTCACAAATCATGGTCAAAGACCTTCTGCGCTCCCTGTTCTTGGATGTGTGGGGGGTGGGGGTGGGGACAGGGCCGGATTAAGAGCATTATGGGCCTGGTGCTGAGGATTTTGGTGGGCCTTTTTATGGAAATAAATAAAATGAAGACGCAATTTTATATTAAAACAAATTAAATATTTTAATTACCATTAAAGTGCCAAAACTCAAAAACTCCTGCAGCTCATCAGTAAGGGTCTTCCCAATTTCCCCCAAATTATTTATTAAAAAAGAAAAAGCAGCCACAACAAAAAGCCAGGAAGCTTTGCTTGACCAAGAATAATTGTGTTGTTCTTGTTGCTTTGTTTCGTTTTCGTTTTTGTTTTTTTGTTAAACTAGCATTTGAACAATTGAGCTGCGAATCAGAAAGATCTTTTGCTCGAGGCTGGAGAGAGAGGTCCCTTCTAAATCGGAATATTACAGACCCTAGCAAGCCCCCCATGTGCTTCAAAGAAATGTAGTAACAGTGATTGAAATGCAAAAAGCTACCGAAATGCTAATTTGAGAACAACAGTTCTTGCTAGGTCTTGCCTCAAGCCTGTAATGCAGATGTGCTTAGAACACCTTTCTAATCTTGAAAAAATCATTAATTATGCTGAATGATAACGATCAGAGCTAACTGAAATCGTGCTGCGAGTCCCTATATTGTGGGCCTATTTTCTGTTATGGGCCTGGGGCTGCAGCTCCAATAGCCCCTATCTTAATCCGGCCCTGGGTGGGGAGACCTGAAAAGTTTTGTAAGGATGTGCCTACAAGCCCTAGCACAAATTCTCTATTTTTAATTAGTCCTTAACTGCCATTAGCTATCAGTTTCTTCTTCACAAATCTTCCTTAAGCTTCTTCTCCCTGCACCAAGGGAAAAATATGGATACTTAAGATATCATGTGTGCCAGCTTACTTGCAAGCATACCTTGCTGCCACTGAGAAGGACCTCTTCCTTGTTGCCACCAACCGAGCCTCCCTCAGAGGTGGCACTTGGAGGAAGGCCTCAGATGTTGAGCATAGCGTCTGGGTAGATTTAGGTTGGGAGAGGCGCTCCAACAGGTATTGCAGTCCCAAATCATATAAGGCTTTATAGGTTAAAACCAGTACCTTGAACTTAGATGGGCCAAGTTGATCTCCCCCTGGGCTTGGTAGTGTTCTGGGGAAGCAGGGGGTGCAGCCTCCCCATGGCTCTAGGTTGCCTGGCTGATGGCATACCTGTTCCCTGATCATTTTGCAGTTTCAGAATGTTTGCCTTGGGCGGAAGTTAGTGGATCATGCAGGATGTAGGAAAAAAGAACGATTAAGTAAACATTGGAAATAAATTTACAAATGTATTGGATCATTATTCTACCTTTTGAACCTGACAGAGGCACAGTGTCAGATAATAAAGAGGATTTGTAAAAACCACCCTATTTATTGCAAATGTTTAGGTGAGGAATGCTATTATATTCCTATGTGGGAGTGCCTATGTGGTGGGTGTGCCTTTTGGTTAGTGAATTATTGGGGGGGGGAGTATTAACTGTATTTTTTTTAATAAGCAACATATTTTGTGATGATATTGAATGTTTTTTTAAAAAATGTTCATGTACTTAATCATAAAACCATTGCTAGGAATTTAGACTGTCACTTAAAATTTAGGGGCTGCAAAGATAATAATTGGAAATTATTGGAAATCTAATGGTCCATTGCATACCATGGAATGGTTGAGGAAATCACTTTCAGTAGGTGAAATGGATGAACCAAGGGATTGATATGATAGAATAGAAACAGAAATTAGTAATTGATTATTTTAGAGAAGGACCCCCTTCATATATTATAAAACATGCAATGTTGTGTATTGCAAAAATGATAATTGCAAGTGTCCTTAGAGCCTCATTTTTGTTTTTATTTTCTTGCTGCCTGGCAATGTAGATCTCCTATTATTCTTAAGAGAGTAAAAAGAAAGGGTTCAGGATCCCCACTCCCCCCCCCAACTTCCCCTCACCCCAAAAGTGGCTTTTTGTGTCTGAAAACTGGCATTAGAGCTTTATTATATGAATTTTGTGCAACAGGAAATTGGCTCCTCAAAACCTATCCCTTGCTATTGAACAAGTGTGGTGTGTGTGTGTGTGTGTGCGCGCGCACACACATGTGTGCTTGTGTATTTTTATAGCATATTACTGCTGTGATATTTTTCTCATTTGAAGATATCTTTGATTTTGCTTCTTAGAGTTTGGTAGTAGGTTTACATATGAACTAACTAAAATGTGAACTGATTTCTGCAATGTTCACAATTTCTGGGATTTTACTTATCTGTTTATGAAGATTAAAAATAACTTTGCTTATTAATTGGAGTAAATCCTTAAATACGGAAGATTTATTTGTGATATGCCAAATATATAACCATAAATGGTTTGGCTGTACATGTATTATACCTAGGCAGCATATGACTGTGACTAGTGATGGGATGGAGTTCCACTCCAACCATAATCCGGCCTGGAATCATGGAATCTCATTCAGGAATAAGCAATTCCAGAGTTGACACAGGACCCACTGCATCCCACCAGTGGGTTTTCAGTTTGTTCTCAGAATATGTGAAAACTGAGCATAACACGTGGCCTGGGGCTACTCCCCCAGAGGCCTCAGATCATAGAAGGTGAGACCTAACACATCCTGTAGGATGCCCCTAGGCCACAATAGGCCTCATCTCAATGGCCCTGAGGTCTTCAACACACTGAAGGGATGGTCCTGTTCGCATACCAAAGGTCTTATAGTAAAGAAAGCAAAACTGAATCTACTTATCTGGAGGTAGGTTCCATTGAATTCAGGGAGGACATCAACTGTTTGATTCACAAATTCTACAAACCATAAATGGTCTGTATTAATAGTGATCTTAGATCAGACATTAACAGTGGTATGTTATATTCCTTTTGACTAAAATGAACTGAATTTACTGACTTCATTATTATGGAACCATAAACCATAGAAAGGCCAAAGTATTGTTTAAAGGTTGTAGAACCTTATATATGTTTTTTTAATTTGGTTTTTCCTTCCATAAGATAGCGAGCAACAAATGCATACACACACACGAATATTTTGTAACAAATTATTCTAAGTATATGCAAATGAGCAATGCTTTTAAAATATAGAGCAACATGCATTTTGTCATGAGTTCCAGTCCATTTTTTGTTAATACCTTGTTCCCTTTGACAATAGCTATGTGCCATTTTGTAAAATCTGATTGTAGAAAAATAATAAATTGCTGAATTTGGCATCTTAAGAATGAGACAAGAACATAGTGACCTGGTTTGCATGACATGACAAGGCAATCCATCATGGGTAACTAACCATGGTGGCTTGTCATGTCATCTGAATCCAGACCACTTTCTGAACCCGAGAGAGCAATTTCATCATGGGTTGCAGGGAACTACTAGGGAGCTGCTCAGCGAGAGTGGCAAAAGCCAGTGCTGCTCTTTGCGATTTCGTCCTTGGTACCACCAGTGACAGCTCCTCCACCAATGCTCAAGTGACACTTTGGAGTGACTGTCACTGGTTCACCACCTTTTTTTTTTTTAAAAAAAAAATCAGTCTCAGAAAATTGCACAAATGTTTTGTAATTTCTTTATTAATATTTTTATTGCTGGCCTTTCACAAGTGTGCTCCAAACTGTGTAGTCTTGCCTGCTCAATTTCTTTGCCTGTTTCAGCTGTCAAAGGGAGCAGCAAAGTGGAGTAGGTAACATACATTTAAGATGGTGGAAAAACCCTGCAGGAATCAACTGCTGGTGGTCTGTGGTCCAGATTTTGTCCGGAGAGAGCCATTTATTGATTCCTAATCCAGAGCAGTTGCATCAGTCCACCAAAGAACTAATACTGAGAAGCTAAACTCTGCATGAAAGGAAAAATAATAATAATCTCCTATCAAAGAGAACATTATATTTGTACTATTTTTAAAAGTGTAATATGAACATTTCATGAATTAATGGCCCAATTAAAAATAACTGCTTCATGTTTGTCCATTCCCTGTGGGATTCTTTGGTTTTGTTCCTTTTTAAAAAATGCTGTATCACAAATTAATGGCAAGTGTCCCCTTGCTTTCAAAAGAATTTTTCCATGTGATGGGGGGGGGAGCATAACTATTGGTTAAGTACACAATTCCAAACTTGTTTGAGGATGCAGAAATAGTCATGTAGTTCTTTCGACCCAAGCCAGTATCTTTTAAGAACATATTTGACTTATATTGGTTTGTATCCAACATTGTCCCAGCACTAGTGCTAATGACATTGTGCTATCATAAACAAGCACTTGCATAACATAACTTTGCCACCAAAATTTGGCAGCACTGTAGCAAAAGAAGGGACTTTTCCCCAAAAAAAGGTGTGAGGGGAGAACACAGCTTTATTTTGAAGAAAGATCACCCCCTTTTTGCTGCTCACCACCGAATTTTGGTGTCAAATCACTGCCCTTTCTCATTGTGTTAGTTACATTGTGCATGCATTGGTTTACACTAGTGGTGGGTGATCTACCCACCACCCGACTCACTAGGCACTCGGCAAGCGCTGCTGCTGCGCCTGCTGAGCCGGGCCCAAAGCAAATGCCGACTGAGCCACTCGCTGGACTTCCGGGTTCCTGGCGGAGTGCTTTTTACCTAGAAAATGGCATAAGATACGTTAAAAGTGGCCACAATTTGCATAATGTGCAAATCGCAGCCGTTTTTAACGTATCTTACGCCATTTTCTACATAAAAAGCACTCTGCTGGGAACCCAGAAGTCACTTCCCCGGCTCACCTTGGGAGAACACGAGTCAAGCCGGGTAAGCAGGTAGGCCAAATGAAGTATTCAACACTACTAAACAATTTCCAGAGGGGTAGGCAATGTTAGTCTGTTGCAACAAGAACAGGGAAGTCTAGTGGCACATTGAAGTCCAACAAATGTATTCCAGCATAAGTTTTCATGGACACTGTCCACTTCATCAGATATATGAAGTATTAACCTCAAATTGGCAGATATATATATATATATATATATATATATATATACACACACATATGCTGGGACGGGGGCGGGGGGGGAGAGATGCAAACTGTGTTGTCAGAGGAATTGGAATGCCAAACTACAGGCAGTGATGATTACCTTTGCAATTCACAAAATGTTGTTGGGTGATAACATAGATTTCATTGCAATGGTGAGTCAATTAACATAGTTTGATTTAAAAACAAAACAAAAAAACCTTTTGCCCCTATTTAAACCACAGGAAATAGAGTTGAATGTCTTGATGAATTGTACTTCAGAAATTTCATAGATTCATAGATCACAGAGTTGGAAGGAGCCTACAAGGCTATCGAGTCCAACCCCCTGCTCGATGCAGGAAACTAGCGAAGGGGTCTCCCATCCAAGTAATAACCAGGCCTGACCCGGCTTAGCTTTCCACAGTCAGATAAGCTGAGCCAGCATGAGCCACAGGCTTACCGTAATTAGCATAGATTTGTCTTTCAAATTCCTTTGTTCAAGAATGGCCACCTTAAGGTCATTGACAGAGTGTTCTGTGAAATCATAAATCATAATTTAGATAAATTTCCAATAAAAGGAGACAAATATAGTGTTATGAGCCATAGCCTAGTAGAGTGGTCATGTGTCCTAATTCACAGAAGACAGTCCTCTATTTGAAATGCTGTCAGAGGACAGCCCTCTATTTGAAGGTGGAGTGACCTGGACGGCTCATGCCTAGATTGAAGTTATCCTAAAATGAACCAAGTGAAAAATATTACTGAACTTAGAACTTAGTTCTATAGGTACAAAAATGATGCAACTGGGTGACAGTTTTGCTATTTGTACAGCTGCAGCACTTTAAGCCAATTCATATCCTGGCACACCAAAATGGCAAGATACATTGGCCCCAAATGCACACTTGCCAGGGAATTTACACAGCGTGATGCAAGTACAATTCAGTCCCAGTGTAAGTGCATAGAACTTGGGAAAGAGGCATTTTTAATGATTGGTGGAAGAGTGCGCTAGCTTTTTTCAACAACTCTTTCTCTAGGTGGTATATGAAGATGTCGAAATCTGCTCCTGCACTACTACTTTTGTTTGATCCAAACAGATTAGATGTAAAGTTATATTTCATCTGGTTGAAAGGTTGTCTGGAAAGAAAGTGGCAAACTGCAAGTGGCGAGGTGCGTCTTTGAAACCGCACTTCTTTGGTGTAGCTCTGCAACTTGCTATACTTAATTGTCATGATTTCACTCTGAACTGACTGACATCTAAAAGTGTGGAGGTGGGGAGACGAGAAGAGGAAATGAAAATATTACTATCCCAAAGATCAAATGTAGCATTTTCTTTAGAATCCTATGAATGTTCTGAAGTCAATACAGCACTTCCCTCGTGTTTTTTTTTTAAATTCTCGATTAAACCCAAAGGAAAGGGTTTTTTTTGTTTCTGTAATGTGCATGTGCAAAGTCACACATTTAAAATGCTGAAAGCAGTGGTTATAATTCATCAGAGTGCTCTTTTGGGCAGTGGTGGGAGAAGGGAGAAACATGTTTAAATAGGTTGCTGAAAAGATTTCAGTTTTTGTTTTTACTGAAAATATGATCAAATGATGAAAGGCCTTCCAACAAGCTCCATTTCAGTTTTCCAGTTTTTCTCCAAGGAGCCCTATAATTAGTTCCTTTTCTGTATACAGATAGAAAGCCTTTCCCTGGAGCTTTAAATATATTCTATGTTACTTTATCCTGAGTAACAAGATTCTGTTGCAGTTACTGTAAGCATAACATGAATGTAGCAGCTTATTAAAACAATACATAATTTTATCCATTAAGAAGCACAAGTTAATTGATGGTTATCATTGGCCTAATTGCAATCAAGACAGCATGGGACATTTATGTACTCTGCAGGAGGGTGGGGGGAGTAGGAAAAATCTTCACAATTTGCTCTCATGTCCTATAATTACTCATTTACCTGAGTTGTTCTCCCTGACAAGGCTACTCTGGTTTCATAGCTGTAGCTAGCTAGTCTAGCATCTAAAAACACACCACCATTAACCATTTGATAGATTTTGTGAGCATTAGCTTGCCATACACTCTACTTTCCTGCATTTCTGCTGGATGGTTGTGGGAGTAAAGTAATGTTCTCTTTCCAATTGTGTGTGGGGCCACCTTTCTCTATGCAAGAAGAGCAATCATAAGTTTTTTAATGATGGGCTTATTGGTCATTTATTCATTCTTTAGGAATATATGAAATCATATTCATAAAAGTATACCGCTTAAAGACCCTCATCTATATTTCTGAGTAAGAGCCATTTTGCTAAGCAGGCCTGACATCAACAGTAGGCATGGTCAGTCAGATTCTGGGGCCTTAGATCAGCAGAAATTCTTCAGTTCAGCCAAACAAAGAAACCAGGAAACAACACTGCCACCCACTGCAATCTTTGTTGTGCACCTAATCAGACATGCACACACACAAGTCTAAAGGAGATTGTGCCCCTGCAGCCATTAATAAGCAAGGGACATGCAGGACATGTGGTGATGGCACTTTTTATATAGGTATATAGGATGCAGAGGCTGCTGCTCACCACTCACTCTGCTGTTCTCCGAGCCCCCTCTTTCATTTCAGAGAAAAGGGGGAGGAAATGCTGGGCTGGAAAGCCTTCCCACATCCATTCATGGGAGCCAAAGCAATCTGCAGCTGCAGAAAAGAGGGGAAGGAAAACGTGCTACTTCTGCCACAATAGTACTTGATGCAGCTTTGGCTGGATGGATCAAATGTGCAGCAGAGTGTGCAGAGCATGCACATCAGGCTCAGCCAGGAGGGCTTTATTCTGCCTTCCGAGCAATCTGAGTGGTGGATATCAGACCAGACCAGATACATCGTAGGGCCAGTCCCTGAATTCCTTCTCTGCATGCTGAACCCAGGATCCCAGATCCTAGAAGTCAGCCTCTTGCCATAATAAATAAGATGGGGGGGAAGACCATAGGTATTTTGCTTGAAGGATTCCCAAAACAGAGCTGGCCCTACTTTTAAAGGTTGCTATTGCAGCTTCTGATTTACAGTACCATTTTTGGCACCTTATGAAAATTTAGGATGATTGTTTTTCCAAGTGTTGAATATTGAGTGGCATTAACTAAGAGCACTCCTGACTGACGTGCCATTTCAAAATGCACTCACATTTCTTCCTTCCCACACCATTACACCTTGAGTTCTTGTTTGTGGCTGATTTGCTATACAGGCATCCTTGGTCATTCAAGTGTGCAGTGAGCTTGTTTCTTGGTGTAAATAGATAACAGGTAAAAATGAGGTGACATGAGTGACGCTTTCCATTACACAGTCCTGGGGGTGTCACTTGCAAGGGAACATTTTGCTTCATTTGAAAAAAAATCCTCTTATAGATTTTTCTTTTGTCATGACTAATTCTATGTGGCATTTGCTGATGTATTATCCTGCATGACGGTGGAAATAACTTGCTGTCGGGTGTGATTAATAATGTGCTGCTAAGCTCTGTACAATTAAATGTTGCTACTTAATGAAAGATGGTTAAAACCTAAAGGCAGAATCCAAACACTTTTCTACGCAACTTTCATGATCTGCTGTTCTTTTTGTGTTCGTGTGGATAATGTATAAAGAAAAAAAATCAATCCTACTTCATGGCTAGAGTGTCATTTATAGTTTATATTTCACTTTTGCAGGTATTACCATTTGTATTGACTTCTAACAGAACTACAGTGTGCAGTGAGGCTAAAATTGATATTGGTTGAGGCAGCTGGGTTAGCACTAAATTTTGTATAGCAGCATTTCCCTAGCCAAAGATCAGTGCTGTTTAGACTATTGCAGTGGCATGGCTACTACTAGCTACGGAAAACAATATTTAATGCCACAGAATAAGGGAGTTATAAACTTGGAAAGTGCATGTAGAAGTTATCTAACATACTCCTGACCACAAGTGCAGGGTATGTGTAAAGTGTGATTCCATGAAACAGTAGATTTAGATATGCGCTAATAAAAAGTAAACTCTCTAGCAGAAATACCAGTATTAGGGATTGGATGGATCTCCCCAACCACCATGAGGTATGGTGGGTGGCTATGAGTGACCGGACCTTTTTGGTAGTGGTACTACCAAAGTCCTGTCCCCGGAGAAGTCTGCCTGGTACTTTGATGTCCTTTTGGTGCCAGGTGAAGACCTTTATCTTTTCCCAGGCTTTTTTAGTCTTGCTGTAGCTTTTAAAAATCAGTTTCAGCTCTTACATTTTATTCTCCACTCTGTTTTTTTAAATTTGTTTTCATTTTAATTTGGAACTGGTTTTAATGCTCCATCACAATTTATTGTATTAATAATTGTATTGCTGTTTTTTTAATCTTGTTTCCATTCTGTAGGCTGTCATGTGTTTGAATTATGATATAATATTACTATACTGTTCTCTCTAAAAGAAATCTTCAGCACAACATTTTTAGAACTTTATTTTATGTTTTTGTATACTAAAGAAACAAAACAGTATAGGCAAAAACAGTACAGCAGACAAAAAGTATCAACACCAACCCTGCCACTCCTGTTTTCCTTGAGGCACCAGGGGATAAGAGCCTGCTGAAAGGTGTAAATTAAACTTCCTAACACATGCTGAAGGTTTAATGTAGCTCCCTGTCCCTTGATTTGGTTCTTGAAAAGGGCAAGGCATAGTTAGTCAGCTTGAAGGACTTAAGGCATGACCTCACTCCTACTGAAGCTAAAGGCAAATCTCCCACTGGCTTAAGTGGTGTGGTATAAAGCCTTCGGAATTGATTTCCTATAGTGCCTGTAGTGCTATCAGTTGTACAGATATTAAAGCATCTATAAACTTTGGCACACTACTCATAATTGCAATACTAAACATTTCTGAAACTCTTTAAAGAAAATGTCTTGTATTATGGCATTTATGGGAAATTCTATTTCTGAAAAAATTCTCAGAAATGTCACTGGCTGTGGTACTAATTTTAATCAAGTTAACTAGCTGTTGGATTTACCTGGCATGCGTTTTTGCATACATATATAAGTAGTCAATATAGGACTGATCTGGGATTTGATGTTGATACTATGCAATAAGAATGCTATACTTGCCATATTTTAAATCACTTTTATAGCAGTCAATAGTGCTTACAAACAAATGAATGGAAATAGCCAGATTCCTATAAGGCAGGGGTCTTCAAACTAAGGCCCGCGGGCCACATCCGGCCCACCTTGCCTTTTTATCCTGGCCCGCCGGCCGATTGGCGGAAGCAGACTTTTTTTTTAACTCTTTCGCTTCAAGCACCGATTCTTTTAATTCTTTTCCATAATATGGAAAAATTAGTGGTGGTGTTTTACCTCTTATGTATGAGCTGATGTAGCTAAGTCAGATTTCTAATGTTTCAAAAATGCTACTTTGGATTGAAGCAGAGTATGCTCATTTGTGTGATGGCAAAAACAAAAGTATATTCGTGTTAGGCATGAAACAATTGTGCAACTCCAACTACATATGTAAATACCACCAGCCCTGCCAGGAGTATTCATTAATATTCCCTCTTCTTCCCTCCCCATTCCTTTTTCCTTGTGTGTCGTGTCTTTTTAGATTGTAAGCCTGAGGGCAGGGACTGTCTTGTTAATTGCTGTAAACCACCCAGAGAGCTTCAGCTATTGGGCGGTATAAAAATGAAATAAATAAAATAACTTTCCATTTAAGGGGGGGGAAATCACCCCTATCAAGTTAAAAAAAAAAGGACCCGGGTCCTTTTTTTTTTTCTTGATCCATTCGTTCATATTTTTTTCAAACTATAGTTCGGCCCCCCAACAGTCTGAGGGACAATGAACTACCCCCCTGTTTAAAAAGTTTGAGGACCCCTGCTATAAGGTATGGGCACAGTTGGTGTATCAGGTGTAACTCATCAAACACCCTTTCATAGAGATGTGTGTGAGCAAAACCACTATGGCTTGTAATAATCAATTAATTTGATCAGTTAATAGGGATCTCTTCCCACCAGTGCAGGGAAGGGCATTTGACAAAAGTTAATCTCTGGATACAAATTATGCTGGGTTTAAGAGAGTTAATGCTTCAGTGTTAACAGATCATCTAGCAATAGTAGAAATTGAAAATAATGATTTTGGAATTGTTTGGTGATTTCCATCTGAAATACTAACACACCTTTTTGATCCTTCACATAAATTCAACAGCATAGATAGATGTCGTGCTCTCTGATGTAGAACTGAATTATAGTGTTGAAATTAGAAGACAACCTGATGTTCATAGAAAGCTTATAGTAAAAACAAAACAAAAAAAGAAAAGAAAAACAAACCCAATGTGTAATACATTTAAATCAAATACAGATTAACAGGTATTTGAAAATGGCTATTGGGAAAGCCTCTGAAGTCACCTTCATTTTTTAATGGAGTTTGGATAATGTGCTGCACCTTCTGTGTACCATCAGAAAGAAAAAGCTAGGGAATTGATATTCAATTTAAGGTTTATTTACATATAATTCTGCTCAGATAGGATTTTGAATTACTCAACAAGACACTCCTGTCAACCAGCGGTTAAAACCTGTCGGTCTCAGCCATTTTGATGTGATGCCTCCATTCCTAATCATGATTTGACTGAATATTCGTATGTGCAGCAAGATTTAATTTTTAATATATGGTGACGATTCAAAACTTGATTGCAACTTGAGGTATCTCAAATCTTGTTTTAAATCAGAATATTGAAGCTAGCATTCAAGCAGTAATGCAAGTTTTCTAGCCAGTGTCATGTAGATGCAAAACCGTGTCCATCTAGGCTTCCAGAGTTGAGTCCTTCATATATAATAAAAGGTTAGGTCATAGAAGTAACACAATCCAGGTCTACTTGGTGAAGCACTTCAGCTATTGGGTGGTATAGAAATGAAATGAATAAATAAAATAAACATAACACAGACACTAGGGTTTCCATAATCACAGAATATGCCTGTAGTTCAAATGCCCAGGACAGTGAGAGATGGTTCTTTCACTGCACCTCCTGGCTTGTTCCTCACAGGTCCCTTCTGTTACCATATGCCCTTGTTCACACAGACACGCAAGTTGAAGACCAATGGAGTTTTGGGAGGGCTTTAATCAGAGGTGTGGTGCGCACACCGCGGATTTATGCACTATGCTCTAAGAAAATGGGGAATAACTACTTCAGTGATGGGGAAATTAGCTCAAACATGCATTAAAGTCCAAAAGCACGGACTTCATTTTTACAGATTCTGTTTTCAACACATACACATGTATACTTCTTACAGAAGAGAGAAGATGCCTGCTAGTATTACCAAATCCTTAGCACATGGACCAGTATACTAATTCGAAGGGACTTAACTAAACGATAAAGTCCTGGTTTGCATGACACAACAAACCATCAGCAGCAGCTAGCCATGATGGGTTGTTGTGTGAATCCAGACCGCGTTCTTCAGGGTGGCTTATTTTTTGTGAACAAGCCACCCTGACAACCCATGGCTTGTCTAGGGGTTGTTCGAACCCCTATGAGTTCTCATGTTGTCCGAACCTGGGAGAGCAATTTCATCATGGTCATGGATTTCTGGGATTGGCTATAGAGCCGCTTGGCAAGAGCCGCTTGGTGAAAACCCCTGCCGCTCTTTGCAATCTCGCCTAAGTCGCCGCCAGTGACAGCTCATCCACCAATGGCCCGATGGCACTTTGGAGAGGCCGTCACTTGCTTAGCACCTCCCCCCCATCCTTGAAAATTGTGCAAATGTGTTCATAATTGTTTTTTGGGTTGTTCCCCACTTTTGATGCACTTACTCCTTTGGCTTCCCCCCCTCCATTTTCAGTGCTTCTGACTTGCGCTAACGGGTCCGTCCTTTCCTTGACTATTATTTCATCCCTGGTCCTTCACAGCTTTGTGCAAATTAGCCAATATGCAGCCAATAGTCAGCTTCCTTGTATGTGGCCTACTCCAGTTTGGTGCTCCCTTTGACAGCTGTATCATGCAAGGAAATTGAACAAACAAGACTACACATATCGGACAGCTATGAGAGTGCACTTGCAAAAGTCTTACAAAAAAATAAAAATAAAATTATGAGCCCAATTGCGCATTTTTTCAGAAGCATTCCAATAAAAATTTCTAACATTTAAATCACATAAAGAGCATAATCCAATCAATTGCACCCTCGATGTTTGTAAGCCCCCGAACTCAGAGGCTTATGAGTATCCAATGCATAATGGGAGTAGTGGCGGGGGCGATTTCTGCTTCCTCCAGCTCTGCATTTCGCCGGTTCTCTAGCTGGGGTGCTTCGGAGGGGGAGGAAAGGAGGCTCGAGTGCCATCAGGATAGCTCTAATCCTGGCTGCTCCAGTCTCCTCCCCTCCCCCTCGAACGTCCCCCTTTGCCCCTTCTCCGAGGTCAATTTCCCAACCTTGGAGAGGCAGCTGGTGCGGTTCTTTCCACACCAGCTGTGAGGGCTAGGAAAGTGAATCAGAGCGTGGATTCCCAGCTCTGAGTCTGAGGTCAGAGCGCTGTCTCTGACCTCAGAGCTGGGAATCTGAATTATCTAATGGCTCCCTAGACAATGTCTAGGGGCCATAAGATCACTCTCTAAGTGTGCTTTAATCCACTACCTCAACTATTTCAGATAAAATACTTGTGTATTGGGACAAAATTAACATGGGATCATTGTTGTTTTTTAAAGCTTTATTATTTACTAAATACTAAATGCAAGTAAAATAAACATGCTAAATTAGATCTCTCTAGGGCAGGAGTGGGCCACTTGTGGCCCTCCAGATGTTTTGGCCTATAATTTCCATCAGCCCTAACCAGCATAGCCAATGGTCAGCGGCCAGATGGGTGATTCAGAAATATAATAAATAAATAAATAAAATGGTGAGAGATGATGGGAGTTGTAGGCCAAAACAGCTGGAGGGACACAAGTTGACCACACCTGTTGTAGGGTATCAAAACATTTTCTGATGCGAATTAATTTTTTTTCTATGCAAATTTACCTAATTTGCATTGGGAAATTTTCTGATGCAAACGGGACATTTTCTATGCAAATGGACCTATGCAAATGAACTGAATTTGCATTGTAAATTTCCCAGAAAATTTGCCAATTCAAAATTTTCCGGAAAAATGCCTAGCCTATTTTGAATAAAAACTATCTTATCCATGTGGCCAGTATATGATACTTATAATTAGTGCCATGACCCAGGGTAATACGTTTATAAATTGCTTTGTTTGGATATGTTCCACATGAAGAAAAGTGTGCTGGCATGTTAACTGTTCACACAGTATTGCACCCACAATAATCTTTAACTTTAGCCAATGTTCATATCCACAAACAACAAATAGTCAGCTCTTGACTGCAACCATCACTTGGTTGGGAACAGTTCTGGGAGGACTAGATCCAGGCCCTTCATCTCCCTTGCCTCTGATTTTTGCTGTCAAAGCTGTTTGTGCAAACCATCTCTTAGTGCAAACCATTGGTTCACTCCTGTGTGTAAGCAACTCTTAAATTAGCCACAGAACCCACAATCTGCACTGGAACCACAGCTTTCAGTTGGGATTGAAGGACTTCTGGAGTAGGGCCAGGACGCATTGCTTTCCAGAGATGTCTGTCCTCATTCTAGCATTATATGGTCATAGTGTGGCCCATAACATCTTCTCTATACCGCCTTCATCATGCTGAGGAAGCAGCAATAGCAATGAAGACCTTGGAGCAGATGATATAAAGTCTGTTTACTTGAGGTGTCCCAGCCTCCCCACCTCTTGGCTTCAAGATGTCCAGAGCACAGTTTAGATTCATAGATCATAGAGATGGAAGGGGCCTACAAGGCCATCGAGTCCAACCCCCTGCTCAATGCAGGAGACTAGAGGAGGGGTCTCCCATCCAAGTAATAACCAGGCCTGACCCTGCTTAGCTTTCCACACTCAGACAAGCTGAGCCAGCGTGAGCCACAGGCCTCCGAATGCCACTGTCTGCTCCAGAGATTTGGGGCATGGAATGCATTTCCTTCGCTCTCCGCCAAAGCTTTTCAGAGCAGAACACAGTGATTTTGTGCATCCCTAGGGTCATGGTAACATCACAATAAAAAAATGAAAAATGATGAGTTTATATACTTGTTAATACTGGCTAATTAACCCTGGAGGAAAAAATAGTGTTGGCAAGCCCATTGAGGGTACAATAGCTAATCAAATGAAATAATTTCCAAGTTGGGAATCTTAAACCTAAGACCTGAAAGTCTTTCCCACTCTGTTTGATTATTTTTATGAAGTTGCTTCTCCTTTTAGTTTAGAGGTCATCAAGAATTGGTTTTTAAACCAACACACGGATCAGCAAATTCCCCATTTGGAGCCTTCTGTCTGGAAGTACTATCGGATCTATTTAATTAGATTTCAGTACAGCATCTGTAGCACCAGTAAATTCCAATAATTAAGCTCCATGAGTTCTTCTGTATTATAAATGTCACTAAAATTGCTGTTGCAGAACAGATAATTTCTTTTTATAATTGGAATTTGTCATGAATTGTTTCCTCACTTACAGCTATTAGAAATTACAAATAACTCTATATAATTAGACTCATTTTTATTTTATTTTATTTTTTTGCTTTTCATTTTGTGTTTATATATAATACTTTTCTGGTGTCTCTCCTAATGTGTCTTGCTTGCCATCCAGGGTGCTGGCGGGGGCATTGCTTTAAGGCCTGCTTTGTATGTAAGCTGCAGTAACGTGTCTGCTGCCACCTTGTGGTTGCTCTCAACAGTACTGTGCAACGAACTGCACTTATCAGGACTGCAATTAAGGTCTTGGCTATTACAGTCACTTATACAATTAACACGGTCCATTCATGAGGTTTTTAGGGGGGCATTAAACATAGTTAATATGGATATGCAACTGGATTCTATTTTTGTGACTCACATAACTGAAATTACCAATCCCAAATTTTAGTCTGTCATCCATGAATCATAGGAACTACCTTCTACCAAGTCATTGGCTTTCTGGGATTTCAGATAGGAATCTTTCCTATCCCAGCTTAGAGATGCCAGGGGTTGAACTTGGGACCTTCTGCATGCAAAACATGGCCTCTGCTGTTGCGCTATTGCCCTTCCCCAAAGATGTCTAGTACATTGAGATCACAGTGTAGAACATATGTGTTGATTTTTTTTCTTTTGCCAACCAAAAACAGTGCAGAACCATTTCTTAAAAGACAGAAAGTTGAGCTTTTCATATTTTTCTTACCAGCCTTGCAGTTTTTTGATTCCCATTGAAATAGGATGCTGTGCTTTTCTATTTCTCATATTTTAAACTGGAAGCCAGTTTAGCATGTAGCAGAACTTTGGGGAAACAAATCTGATAGTTTGAAATAACCCTTAATGGTATTCTATCTGTCCAGCAGCAGAAGCAGGACACTGCTTGGAACAGTTTTCCTCTCCCTACCACAACCCCCAAATCTGCTCCAGAGGGTTGGGGATCCTCCAGTGCAGATTTGGAGCAGGTGCAGGGGGGAGGAGAAGAAGGGGAAATCCCATTGCATGAGCAGAAAATTGGATGTTGCCCGAAGTATTTGGTGAATCTTAATAATATTGTAGTTGGTATCAATTCTGGATTCTCCACAGGCTTCCTTTGTAACCATGGATTGTCCTGCAGTCACATAGTTCGCCTCCATAATTATTTACTAGAGTTCAGTGGTCACTACTGTATGGAAGAAAAACATATCTGAGCCAATGGGACCTCACAACTTTTTAGAGGCAATTGACATGGATACAGGGGCACATTCTCTATTTCTTCCAGGGATGTTGAAGAGTCCTTGGTCTTGAGTCACAAGTCGAGTCACGAGTCGTTGGACCTGAGTCTTGAGTCTGAGTCCTTGGTCCAAAATGGTGACTCCCGAGTCACTCCCAAAGCTGACTCCACGAGTCCCTATTAAAATCAATGGGGGTTTTCCCCAACAAAATAAGGCTACTTCAGATGTGTGGCTTAAATAAATTCTAGGCACAAGTGTGCCTTTTTATCTCAAAACTCTGCAACTGATTTTGGCAAGAACAGACCAGGCAGACAAACCCAAAATAACCAGGCAGGCAGAGGAGGCAGGGAACCCCAAACAGGCAGGCAGGCAGGCAGTGCCCTTTGTCTTGGACAATTCAACTGTTGAACTGGTCAAGAAGAGACCAGGCAGGCAGAGGTGGCTGGGAACCCCAAACAGGCAGGCAGAGGCAGCCAAACCCAAAATGTCTGAAAGGTTGCATGCTGCTGTGGCACTTTGAAGGGGCAGCTAATGCCTGCCCTTAAGGGGATTGCAAAAGCTGGCTCTGCAGTGGCTTTTGCCTTCAAGGGAGAGGGGGAATTTAAAGGGACAGCCACAGTGAGCCAAAATCAGCTCAGGATTGCAGCTGTCAGAGAGAGGAGACTCATTCCTCCGGGTGGTGTCCCCAGGATACAGAGTCCAATTGTCTGCTGGGCTCATCGTGGGTATTCTGCACAACAACTAACCCACCATGGCTTATTGCCAAGTTGGGTTGTCGTGTTGTGTGAACCAGGTCAGTGTGTGAGTGTGAGACTTGGGCACATAATGCCAACCCAGAGTTGAGTGCTGTGCTTCAGCCACTCCATTGTGTTTAGTAATAAGAGGAAGAGGGCTAAAATCAGAAGTTGCAACAAGTGTCTCTCCTGAGCAATTAGTGTGGTATGGGGAAGCTTTTAGCATGATGGCTCATAATATGTCTTTTGCATTTTCATTTACCTGCAATTTTGGTTGTCTTTTGTGAGATTTTGTGAATGCACCTAGGGCTCTGGTGACTATATTCTAGGCAGTCTTCCCATCCTGCCCATAATTTAAAGGGATATTTAACGTGTTAAGTGTTGCTCATTAAATTCATTTTCTGCAAAACTTTTAATTATGGTGTTAATCCTACACACAGCATGTTATTGTTTCTTTATATGCAATAATATAAAGAGATGTATCTTGGATGAAACAGAATTTATTAATGTGCAGTTCAGCCATATTTTATTGCTGAATAGCTCATTTACCAACAGTGGAATGTATATAATTGATTTGAGAATAGTGTTTGCAGGGGGTGCAGTGGAGTCGACATGTCGTGAATGCAGTGAATCCAATAGCTAGAATTAGTGATATTGCTGAAACTTATAATTATTTGGTTTGGAATATCAATTTGTCTATCTCATAGTGCAATCTAACATTATTTCTCTCAACTTTCTTCTACAGCTTGGAATACAAACAATTTGCATGTGCATAGAGTTGTTTTTAGCCTAAATTGATTTTTAGTCAGAGTCATAGGCACCAAATGCTGTACACACAAGGCTAAGCAAACACCCACCCATAGGGACCTTTAAGATTCCAGTTCATGGTAGGCAAGCCCAATGATGCTCCCAATGCTTGGGAAGAAAAAGAAGATGTATAACCAAGTTCTGGAAAACGTCCTAGCTCAGCCCCATGTTTGCTTTGATCAACTGATATATTTGGGAAGAAGTCTTTTTTTTGTTTCTTTTGATGTCACAAGTCTGACTGGGGTTGTTCAGACAACACTTGAAAGATCTGATATGATCCCATTTGTGGAACTGGCATGCTGGTCTCACCTCATCTCTTCTCATAAGGATGGCCCTGTATAGGCCAAAATCATGTAGTCAAGTCCCATACTTTTACCTGGGAATCCTCCTCATGATTTTGGCCTGTATGTATAGGCTAAATTCATTTGGGCGGGTCCCACATGGATGAGCAAGGCCAGTGAGCTAGCTCCATGTGCAGGGCTGGATCATACCTTTCAAGTACCATCTGAACCATCCCACTATAAGCTAAAGAGGTCAAGGAAACCTCCAGGCTTGATAGCAGGATTGTGCTCCTTATAGTTTTAAAAATACCACCTGAATAGTGTCTATTTAGCTGTGTTTGAACTGAGATTAGTGTGAAGGACTTGGATTTAAAAAATGATGAGATTTTAAAGCAGTTCAATGTAGTGCAACCAATATTACTAGTCAGTACAGAACTTTCAGGGGGAAACAGGTTTTTTTCTCATAAGACCATCAGAAGAGCCATGCTGGATCAGACCAAGGTCCGTCTAGTCCAGCATCCTTCTGTTCACACAGTGGCCAACCAGCTGCTCACAGGATCCCACAAGCAGGACATGAGTGCAACAGCATCCTCCTACCCAAGTTCCCCAGCAACAGTATGTACATAGGCATACTGCCTCTGATACTGGGAGTAGCCTATAGCCATTGATAGCTTTATCCTCTGTGAATTTGACCAATCCCCTTTTAAAGCTGTCCAAATTGGTGGCCATCATTCATTACATCTTCTGGAAGTGAATCCCATAGTTTAACTATGTGCTCTGTGAAGAAGTACTTCCTTTCATCTGTCCTGAATCACTTCACTCCTCACTCCTAATTCCAGATCATTTCTGAACAAGTTGAAAAGCATTGGTCCCAAATATAGATCCTTGTGGAACCCCACTGTTTACATCCCTCCATTGTGAAAATTTACCACTTATTTCTACTCTCTGCTTTTTGTTACTGACCCATAAGAGGACCTCTCCTCTTATTCCATGACTAATCCCCTTTTGGTGAGGGACTTTGTTGAAAGCCTTTTGGAAGTCCAAGTAAACAATGTCTACTGGATCACCCCTGTGATCCAGTAGACTTACCTTTGTGAAAGCAATGTTGATTCTTTTTCAGCAGTGTTTGTCCCACAGCGCACATAATGCAGGCCACATACTGAAGCTAAGCAGGTATGAGCTGGGTCAGTGCTTGGATGGGTGACTGCCTGGGCTGCCCACATCTTTTCTCCTGCATTGAGCTTACTAATTTTACCTGTAATAATGCTTGCCACCAATTTATCCAGAAGTCCGGAACAGATGTTACACTAACCGGCCTGTCATTTTCTGGATCCCCTGTAGATCCCTTTTTAAAATTGGTGTTGCACTGGCCATCCTCCAGTGGTATCTTTGGGACATGTTACATGTTACATATTACATATTTAGAAGATCAGAAATTTCACATTTTAGTTCTTTAATAACTCTAGGATGGCTACTATCTGGTCCTGGTGATTTATTAGTTTTGAATTTTTCTAGACGGTCTAGGACTTAATCTTTTGTCACCACTATTTGCCTCAGTTCCTCAGACTCCCTTCCCCAAAACATCAGTTCAAGCCCAGGTATCTGTCCTCCATCTTCTGCAGTGAAGACAGATGAATTAGTCCTTCACTAGCTAGCATCGTGATGCATCATTTACAAGAATTGAGGCACACAGTTCTGATAAAAAGTAACTGTAGTATGTCTTCATTAGGCTCTCACTAATTTTGGAGATAAGAAACTCTTCGGAAGAAAACTAGGAGATAGGTGTTATGGCTGCATTAGGGGACAGCATGGGTAAAGAAAAGAATGAGAAAACTGGCAGGGAATAGGCAGACACACAAGGCTCAGCCTGGGCCAAATACAAATTTAGGAAGCATCGAGGCAGAGCAAAGCGATGGTAAGGAAACAAATTAAAAGGTATAGGAACATAGAAAGCTTCTTCTCTAAACATAGGTTCTTGATTTGCCTGCTGCTAGCATCCTTTTAAAAGGGGTTGTGAAAGGCTGGACCTGATAAGAACCAGGGAAACTCAAGTAGTCTGTCCAAAGCAGAGCACTGAGGAGCAGGTCCTGAAATAATTAACCCCAGGTCTTCACCGTAATTTATTTAAAACTGAAGTCAAGACGCTGCCTTTCCCTAGTGATTCTGATCTGTGGAGCCACACCAGCACATGTATAGATTGCAACTTGCCACACTCCATTCAACATACGTGTGGAAGATTTTTCAGGATTGTACTGTGAACATGATTTAAGGAATTCCCAGGATAGGTTTAGCACGACTACGTTGATTTCACTGCACTAAAACAATTACAGAAGCAGTAGATTGTTCCAGGGGAAAAGAGATGCCACCGTTCCATGTGATAATAGCAGCTAGAGTGCTCTATGTGAAACATGGGAAAGCCAAGGATGTATAAAGTTTGAAAGGATGGCTTATGAAAGGGTGGCTGGGTGACCGGCCAGATGGGCGATTAACAAACAAATACATAAATAAATAAATAAATAAATAAAATTGGGGATCTCACCATTTATGAATAAAATTACTTTGTTCATTTGGATAAAAAATGTGTGGCCAAAAACAAAAACATACAAAGCCCCTAAGAAGTTTGAAGAAGGATAGAAATGATTTTGAAGTTATTGCAATGCCAAACAGGGTGGTGTTAACTATTTCTTCCTGTTACAAAGTTCAAATGTTTTATACAAAATGTATGGGTTGGATCCAGACTTAGTCATGCTTAAAGTAGACCCACTGAAATCAATAGCACTTAAATTAGTCATAACTATATATTTTTATTTATTATTTTATAATATTTATTTTTATGTGAATCTGCTTCTTTATTTTTGATTGTGTAATGATAAAAATATATAAACTAAAAGTAAAACAATTATTGTCACACAGCCCTAAGATTGAGTCCTTAGATTACTTCTAGAGTAAGCTAAGTTTTGGAAGCTTTACAGAACTTCTAAAAGTTAAATTATGATCTGTTTCTAGCAATGCCTAGTCAGTGATACACATTAAAAAAAATATTGATCAGATCATTTGGTACTGTATGCTACATTAAGATTTATGTATTGTGGGGGTCTTCTGGCAGGTTCATGTTGTCTATTTCGCTATGGTGAGAACTAACACAGGACTGTAGCAAATAACAAAATCTCGATCAATAAAAGCATTAGTAATAAATGCAGCTCTCCTGGGTAAGCTAATCCATTGCACTACACCAAAATGAAGTGTTGGATGGAATATATCAGTCAGAAAAAAAAACATTATAGACCAATCAATATGGGAGCCCACCAAATACATCAGCTTAACATTAAGTGCTATTATTGGCCTTAATAAAATATGTGATACTTCACAGTAAATACTGGGTTAATGTGCTAGTAAAGTCGGCTGAACTCTGGAAATTATTGCACCTTAAACCTAGAGCTTTTGATCTCCAGGTAAGACAACAGTGAGAGCTGCTCACCTACACAGATCCGTGAAACACAGCAATGTTCCGTTAAGTTCTCTTTGAGCCAGAGTGGGCTGTAGTAAGGATCTTGCTTTAGAAACCTGGAAGGATACAAAACCACAGCAGGTTTGATGCTGAGTAGCAATCAGTAGCTTTGAGTTACTAGGTCGGATCCAGACTTAGAGTTGTGACTAAAATCCTATTTATTTCAATTGGTTTACTTTTAAGTATGACCAAGTCTGGATCCAACCCACTCTTTTTGCTGAGTGCTAGAAGTATTGCCACAAAGATGTAGTACATAATTTTAAGCCAGTCTGCAGAGTGTGTACATTCGTAGATTCTTTAATAAAGTTAGTGATGATGTTAGATGTTTTGTGCTTGGGTGTCAATTCTGAACCTACCAGCATATATTTATGACTTTTGACAACATGGAGAAAAAGGTTGTTCTTAAGTTGTTTCTTGATTGCCCCAAAGAACTTTGAAGGTTGAGGTAATCTAATAGTTATGGTACCACGAAGAATATTTGAGCTCATCATTTTGCAATTTTGTAGTGTGCTGTCAATTGTAAAAGAAAATACAGAAGTTATTCTTCTTGCACTGTAATTTGTAACCGTTATATTCTAGAACAGTTTTCAACTATGAATTCCATTAGCAGTAGCATTCAAGTATCAACTCAATGTTTAATTGTACCTCTTTATTTTAGCAGTTGCATGCTGTTATTTGAACACAATAATTATTTCCCAGCAGAATATTGCTAATGTAACAAATGCAATTTCTTACAATACCTAAATAAATACAGTCAATATTTTTCACCTGCTTCATGAATTTTGCTTCTTCAACTAGAGGATAATCAAATTACTTTAGCAGCATCAAGATTACTCTGTTTACAGTACAGAATTTATAAACTTTCATATCATATAATGCTCCAAATCTTGCATTCCGCCTGATGACGTTGTCTTCTAAATTGCATTTGAGAAGCTGCTTCGGTAAACTCACCAGGTTTGTCAACAGAACATAATTGTTGCTGTAATGGAAATTAATCAGTACAAACTGTTTACAAGAGCAAAGCAGAGCTGTTGGAGCTGAATGCTGGCTATAAGAATATTTGGGCCTCACTGAGTTACAAGGGTAGAAAAATTGTTACATTACTTTCACAAACAAGCCAAGGTGGAATCTGGTGTGCACATAATTAAAGAGATACAGAAAAATCTGAAAATTCTCATGTTAATCTCTATTAGTTCAACTATGCTATGGGATGGCTCCGTCAGAAGGGGGGCCAGTACTATCAAATAGAGTAAGCTGTACATGCACCAGCTAGAAGGGAAGTTCTCTCTTCACAGATTTGAACCAGCTTGGGGAAGGGTTGTAGCTTAGTAGTGGAGCACATTCTTTGCATGAAAAAGGCCCCAGTTTCAATCCCCAGCATCTCCAGGTATAGCTGGGAAAGATTCCTGTATGAAATCTTAGAGCACCACTGCCAGTGAACCAGACAATACTGAGCCATATGGATCAATATTCTTACTTGGAATAAGGCCGCTTCCTATGTTCCAGCTGTGAAGGAGGCTGATCTTACGCCAACCCTGCAGGGCAGGCCACAGTCCCAAAATTCCCTGGGCTGGCACACACCTCCCAAGGTCCCATACACCAAACTGGTGTAGCAGCCCCAACCTTTCAAAAAGGAACACACACCAAGATTAAGTTGGAGACTTTATTAAAAGTAAGAATAACAAATTAGTCAGTGTAGGGTCTCCAAGTGTCCAATATAAGTAAAATAATCCCTTATAAAAAAGGGCTAAAAGAAGGTAAAGGGGAAAAGGGGGTGAGGTAGTTGTTGTGAGGAAAAGGGAATGGGAATAAAAAGGGACTCTAAAAGAACATAAAAACAAACCCCAAGAGTCTGTAGGAACAAAGTAAATCAAACCAGGCCTAGCTTTTCTTAGCTACCCTGTCAGAGTGGCATACCTGCCCAGATGGAACTTCCCAGCATCCACGCCCCAATGGAAGAACACTGAAGCCTTTTCCCTTAGCTTCTTTATTGTCACCAGGGTCCAGTTTCCCGCCCAGCGTTCACCAATCCTGTCTCCCTAACTGTCGAAGGAGGGGCCCCCGCCCTTTCTCAGCTGTAGACACTTTCTCATGACTTCATCCCAATTAACGCCTGACCTTGCTTCCCAGCTCTGCAGCTCACCCTTATCTCCCAGGTGCTCCCAAACAGCCTCCCAGTACATTCCAAAGACTACAGTAAAAATCCGTTAGCTAAACAACAATGGGGGGGGGGGGAAGGAAGGGACGTCTAACAGGGTTTCTTCTAAAGTCTCAGCTACTACAAGTCCCATCTTCACATCCCCCCTTTTAAGGAGATGGGACTGGGAGGGAATTCCTGCCAGACCTCATCTTCTACTTATTCTTCAGTGTGAATCCGAGACAAGCTATCAGCCAATACATTTTCCCTCCCCTTAATATGAACTACGGAAAATGTATAATCTTGTAAGGCCAGACTCCACCGTAACAATTTCCCATTCGAATTTTTCATTTTGTTCAGCCAACACAAAGGAGAGTGATCCGTCTGTAATTGAAACGACCTCCCCCAAAGGTACGGCCGTAATTTCCCCAAAGCCCACACAATGGCTAAACATTCCTTTTCAATGGTGGACAAATTTCTTTCCCGAGGGATCAACTTTTTACTTAAATAGGCCACTGGCAGCAGTTGCCGATCTGGTCCCTCCTGTAACAGCACACCCCCAACCCCAGTTGCCGATGCATCTGTTTGTAACACAAAAGGAGAGGAAAAGTCAGGGACTCTCAAGATGGGTGCTGCCGTTAATTTGTCTTTAAGAAGGTCAAAGGCCTGCTGACACCTTTCTGTCCAAGTTACTCGCACTGGTTTTCTTTTCTGACACAAGTCCGTCAAAGGCGCGGCAATAGTACTGTAATGTGGTACAAATCTCCGATAGTAGCCCGCTAGCCCCAGAAAAGATTGAACTTGTCTCTTAGTTTGGGGCACAGGCCAATCTCGGATGGCTTCCAACTTTGCTTCCAAAGGCTTAATATTTCCACTCCCCACCCTATGGCCAAGATACACCACCTCCCCCAAACCAAATTGACATTTTTGAGCTTTTATTGTTAACCCAGCTTCTGTAAGCCGCTCGAACACTTGCCGAAGATGATCCAGATGCTCTTCCCAAGTCTGCGAAAAAATGGCTAAATCATCTAAATAAGCACAGGCAAAAGCCCCCAGCCCATTCAACAGTTTATCCATTAGACGCATGAAGGTTAAAGGTGCCGATTGGAGCCCAAACGGAAGAACGGTGAACTCGAATAGCCCTTTATGGGTAACAAAAGCAGTTTTATGGGCATCCTCTTCCGCCAGAGGCACCTGCCAATATCCCTTAGTCAAGTCCAAAGTGGTAATGTATTTGGCTTTTCCCAGTTGTTCTATCAGATGGTCTGCTCTGGGCATGGGGTAGGGGTCTAGATGTGTCAATTCATTAATTTTCCTAAAATCTATACAAAATCTCACTTCTTGGGACTGCTTCTTGCTCACCAGTACAATAGGGGAAGACCACATGCTCTGGGACGGTCTAATAACACCCAGATCTAACATAGACTGTAATTCTTGTTCAATAATTTCTGCATGTCGGCCGGTTGCTCGATAGGGATAGGAGCGCACGGGGGCATGTTCCCCTGTCGGAATGGCATGTTGTACTAACGTCGTTCTCCCTGGAATGCTGGAAAACAAAGGAGCAAAATCTGTAATTAATTGCTGCAATCCTTGGCGTTGCTGTAGAGGCAAAGTTAAAGGCCAGGGTATTTCTTCTATCCCTCCTTTCTGTTGACATTCTTCTAACAGATCCAAAGGCCCATCCAGCTCTTCGGGCCCAGGCTGAAGGGGAAACACAAATTCTTTCTGGTCCACATCCTCTTCGCCTGCCGGCAATAAATCTTTTCTCTGCTGTTTAGCTGACTCTGGCTCTGCTGGGTCTCCATCCCCCTCCCCTGCCCGTCTGTCCGTAGCTGTCGCCTCTCCCTCAGCCGGGGGGCAAGATTCTACTATCGGGGCAGGGAATGCGGGGTCTGGGGAGGCCTGCTTCTTCTTAATTGTCTGACTCCGAGTCACCGCTAAAACAGGGGCTTGACTGGCCAAAAAAGCCAGATCATTTCCAATAAGAAACGTAGTAAATTCAGTTTCATGTACTAACAAGTCCAATTCTCCTTTCCAGTTTTTGTATTCTAACGGTATTCTAGCCAAAGGCATGGCAATGGGGGGAGAGTTATAAGGAGTGATGGTAAAAAATTGTCCCTCTAGCATCTGTCCTGGCTTCACCAGACTCCGGTCAATAGCGGAAAGGGCAGCCCCACTGTCTCTCCAACCCTGTCCCCATTGCCCATTAATTTTAAGAGACTCACAGAATTGTAGCTGGCTCCACTTGACTTGTCCCGGTTGAACCAAAGCCATCGCCGGCTCCTTTCCCTTCCATGACGGTGAATGCCGGGCCGCTACTCCATTTCCCGGGATACGTGGGGCTGGATCTTCTCCCTCTCCCTCGCTGACCTCACTCCAATCTGAGGCTTCTCCGGGGGAGTCATCGAGAGGCACCGGTCTCACAGCACCCACTTTAGCAGCTGTTTCTTTTTGCAACTTGGCCTTTAATCTGGGGCAGTCCCGACGCAGATGCCCTTCCAATTTACAGTAGAAGCATCCGGTCGTCGTCGGGGTTGAAGTAGCTTTGGGCCCGATTCCTCCTCCAGTTGGATTGGATGTTTCACTCTTCCCGCCGCCTCCCGCCGGCTTGGCTGGGGTGGTTCGATTGCTGCTTCCCCCCTTCCGATAAACTCCCATCTGGTCCGCAAGCAGCGCCGCTTGCCGGAGATTGGTGGGCCGCTGGTCACTCACCAGCGCTGCCCTTCCTTCGGGGAGAACGGCATAAAACTGTTCTAAGGCCACCAGCTCTCGCAAATCTCGAAAGGAGACAGCTTGAGCCGTCTCCAGCCATAAATCCAGGGACCTCCGCAGCCTCGTTGCCGTGGAGACAAAACCCTCCCCGGGCTCAGCTTTAATCTCTCTGAAACGTTGCCGGCACCTCTCGGCCGAAAGGCAAAAAGTTTGTCTGACCAGTTCTTTAAACTGTCCGTAATTATGCGTATCCTCACGCGGGACGCTGTACAACAGTTGAGCCAGACAGCCTGAGGCTCGTGATCGAAGGGCCGACATCCAGCTGCCACGGGGAATACGCTCATCTTCGCAGGCAATTTCAAACAAGCCCAAATATTCCAACGGATCCTGCCCCTCATGGAAACGAGGCAGGTCCTTGAAGTTTGGCTTCTCAGGACGAACAGTTCCAGTGTGTTTTGCCAACTGGTTCTGCAGAAGGTCAACTTGCTTTTGTAATTCTCTTTCTCTGGATGTAGGCCTGGGGCGAGACAGGTCGTTTCGTCTCTCTCTCTCCTTGGAAGTAGATCTGGGACGAGACAGATTCGGGATCCTCCGGGTCCGCCGGAGGAGAACCGCTGTCGCTCCCTCCTCCTCTCCCTGGTCACTGCCACTGCCCGTGCTCCACCTCCGAGACCTGGGGATCTCCTCTCGACCCCTAGGTTCCACCATCCAGTCTGCCAAGCGAGATGGGATCGACACCCTTCTCTCTTCGCCCTCCGCGCCTTCCCAATCGACAGTCACTTCAATAGGAGGGGCAACTCGAGGAGCCTCAACTGGTAAAATGTCCTCCCGGTCCAACACCGGCAGATCGTCTGCCGCCTCTGCTCCCAGCAGGGGTCGGTCCTGATCCAACAGAGCAGACTCCATTTCTGCCCTAACAACTTTTCCCTATCTGGAAAATAACAAACCTTTGCCTGGTTTGACAAACAAATGTTCCTCAGGTGGGCTGCAAAATCCCACCGCTGCCACCATGTGAAGGAGGCTGATCTTACGCCAACCCTGCAGGGCAGGCCACAGTCCCAAAATTCCCTGGACTGGCACACACCTCCCAAGGTCCCATACACCAAACTGGTGTAGCAGCCCCAACCTTTCAAAAAGGAACACACACCAAGATTAAGTTGGAGACTTTATTAAAAGTAAGAATAACAAATTAGTCAGTGTAGGGTCTCCAAGTGTCCAATATAAGTAAAATAATCCCTTATAAAAAAGGGCTAAAAGAAGGTAAAGGGGAAAAGGGGGCGAGGTAGTTGTTGTGAGGAAAAGGGAATGGGAATAAAAAGGGACTCTAAAAGAACATAAAAACAAACCCCAAGAGTCTGTAGGAACAAAGTAAATCAAACCAGGCCTAGCTTTTCTTAGCTACCCTGTCAGAGTGGCATACCTGCCCAGATGGAACTTCCCAGCATCCACGCCCCAATGGAAGAACACTGAAGCCTTTTCCCTTAGCTTCTTTATTGTCACCAGGGTCCAGTTTCCCGCCCAGCGTTCACCAATCCTGTCTCCCTAACTGTCGAAGGAGGGGCCCCCGCCCTTTCTCAGCTGTAGACACTTTCTCATGACTTCATCCCAATTAACGCCTGACCTTGCTTCCCAGCTCTGCAGCTCACCCTTATCTCCCAGGTGCTCCCAAACAGCCTCCCAGTACATTCCAAAGACTACAGTAAAAATCCGTTAGCTAAACAACAATGGGGGGGGGGGAAGGAAGGGACGTCTAACAGGGTTTCTTCTAAAGTCTCAGCTACTACAAGTCCCATCTTCACACCAGCCTGGGAGTGTTTATATTTATGATGGCAGCCAGGAATCTGAATAAAAACTAGCAGTTGTTCCTTCACATGCCTTAACTATCTTGGGATAGAAAATGTGGGGTGAAATTTGTACTGGCAGGCAAAATTTGTATCTGTGTCTGCTGAATGAACCCCAATTTACTATTAGGAGTATCACTTCATTCTGTTTTCCACTGAAGTGGGCTGTGGTAATTATGTGGTTTGCTCAGCATGTCTCAAATCATATTTGCAGAGGATGGAATTCAACTTATGACTCACAGCAACAGTGCAAGCAAGGGGAAATCCTATCCTTGTGTTTAGGAGTCAGAAGCTGGCTTTGCACCAGAAAAACAGTAACCATCAATGCTGCAGTCTTGGGATACTTCCAGATGAGGTTTTTGTTGTGAAAGCACCCTGCCTCTTCATGGAATTTTAGGGTGGGTGGGGGTCCATATGATGTCATCTTCCACTTGTAACCCTCCTATGCCTTCCCACTGCTGCTTTTGTTTTGTTTTTTTCTTTTCCACAAACAACAAACAAACAAACAAGGAATAATGGACAGAATAGCTACACAATGTCTTTTGATTGATAGCACTAGAAACCATCCAACTTGAAGCACCCTCAGTATAGGAAAGAAATCTACAGTTCCTCTGCTGTGTGGGGAAGGGGTTGAGAGGAGGATACGGCTGTTGTTAGACCGTTATACTCCATTGTAAGGCACAGCCAGCCCACAGACCCTCATGCAAGTATAGCTTTATGCTGGCTGAAAACGTTTGCCAGAGGGTTTCCCCTTTTATTGAGGTTGTGTCCAAGAATCATCTACTTAATTGGGACAGTTTTGTTTGCTCTGGAACATCAATGGAAGGAGAGGGGCTTGGGTGGCCTATGGCTTACTTACTATAATGCCTGCAGAAAGCATGTAGTTGTGCCGGATGTGATCTGGAAAGCAATATATTGGCATTCCTCTTTGGCTGTTCACTTACTGCTACTTTTCCTTCCAGCTGACCAGGTGCCATAGGGGAGGAGGGAGGCTCTACCACTTCCTCCATTCCTTTGGAGCCCTGCATGACAATAAGAGGGTCAGGTTCCCCACACATCTTTCCTCCTATATGGTCTGCTTCGTCGGCAGGGGAGGGACCGGCTATCCTACAGGCTATCCTTTACTACCTTCCATAAGGACGAATAGTTGCCATTCGGTCCTATGGAAATGTGTTGCACTTAGAACATTGTTGTGGTGGAAGTAAAACTGATCAGTGGCTTTACTGACAGGGAATCCTGTACACTGTGGGCACACATGCTCACAATGTACAGAAAGGTGCTTCCACACATCCCCTCCTCCCCAAAGGTCATTGAATCATCACATATTCCACCCACCATAATGGTAGGCATATCACTAGAAATAAATGGAATTGCAAGTTTTGCAGTACAGTTGCAGAACATTCTCCTTATAAGCAGATTAGGCTAGTTGGGGTAGACAACAATTTCAGTTTAATTCAACTCAATACAGAAATGCTTAGTCATCCATGTTTTCTTTATCAGACGTCTACAGGCATTCTAAGCATGATTAAACGAAATATTCATATATGGACTCACCAGGCAAATTTACTTAAACTGATGAGTTTCGGGGAAAGAAATTTCAGTTTTTCTAATGGCATCTATGGGAGAAATTATCTACTACATGTACCTACTGCATGTAGGTATGTAGTTCTGGTATGCAGCCTGATCTTAAATATGCTTACTCAGAATTAAGTCCCACTGAGATCAGAATATATATTTTTTGCAAGATTTTTGCCTGATATAGCAAAAGAAGGAGGGGGTACTTGTCAATACTGTCTGTTGCTCATTCTTATTCTCATTGCCGTGGATCATTTTCATTCAATCAGAACAAGGCCATAGAGTCAAAAGACACAACGGAATGCTTCTGCCAATGTGATATCATCTGAACTTCTCTTGCTAGCCACAAGGACTTTTCCAAAATATTATTTAGATGCTTTTGTTATATCTGACAGCTGATTTCGCTTAGCACTCTTTTTTTCTGCTAAGACATTTAAAAACCTTATGGAACTCTTATTTTTCTGTTTAGACAGTTTGTATATCAAGTATGTATATCAGTTTGTATATCAACTTCTTGAAACGTACAGTAAACGTGTGGGGAAGGAAGGAGCATAACTGCATCACTGACCCAACTCTGCTACAGAGGAACTCAGCTTGCTGGCTCTCTGTACACATATAGTTTGTGTCTTGTATTTTTATTGGCATCATCTGGTACCTTGGCTAAAGCATACCTTTGTACCAGAAATGGCAGCTATTGAAGGGGAACTTACCGGTACTTATGTGGGGTTCAATCCTATGCATGTTTAGACTGAAAAAAGGCTATGGTGGATGGGGCATGCTGGGAGTTGTAGTCCTTTTTTCTGTCTAAACATACATAGGATTGCACCTTTACTGACTTATTAATCCTCCAGCAGGAATCAATAGGAAACAGCAAAACATTTTCATTTAAAGGCTCAAGAGCCCTGAAAAGTCTTAATGCTTTGTCCATAGGCTTCATGGATAGGCTATAACTGCAATTGCATTTTATTATCTCCCCCACCCCACCCCAAATTGCCACAAATCAGGTCTGAAAAAAAACACAGGAATGGGCTACAGAAAAAACTGGAAGTCAACAATTTGAAAACAACATAACTCAAGTATAAGTGGACCCTAATATAAGTCGAGGCCCCTAATTTCACCCAAAAAAACTGGGAAAACTTATTGCCTCCAGTATAAGTGCGCTGACCCAAGTATAAGTCGAGGGGGCATTGTTCAGCACAAAAAATGTGCTGAAAAACTCGACTTATACTTGAGTATATACGGTAATCTGGATGTTCTCTAAAAATTGTACCACGGATGTCAATTCCAGAGAAAATGACTAGTTCAATGACATCCAAGAAGTGGCCATTGCCTCTGAAGAAGAGGATGTTGAAATGTTAGGCATAATGCCAAGTATTTAGAGTGCTTCTGCAAATAATTTTCTCTAATTCCTTTTGAGTTTCACAGCACTGTTTGGCCTTTGTACATTCAATCTCATGCCATTACCTCTATCCACTCTTCACCACACCCTTCTCTGTGTGCAACTTGTCCTGAAATGTAAATTGCTCTTGAGGAGCAACCAGGCACAGAAGAGTGCCGAGAACTTTGTGTGGGAGATGGACCACTGACAAGAAGATGCATTTGTAGCCTCCATGGTTGAGCGTAATTTTTTCACTACTTACCTGCTAGAAAGAAAGCAGTAGGATGTTATTTATTCTTACTGCTCATAATTCCTGTCATTTATCATGCTGTTTTTTCAAATGAGTGTTAATTGTTAATATGAGGAGAGGGTGTAGCCTATGATCCATCTACTTTCAGGATACATACAATAAGTACTGGCTTTAGATGGTGCTTCATTTTTATTCCAAAAGCAGGGTTGTCCTGGAAACAATTATTATTCCTGTTGGTGTGTTCCTCATTTATATGATAGTTATATTTTTAACGTCGTGGGCAGTATCCAATGGGGCCGCTCCACCTACACTGGTTCCGTTGCATCCGCAGAACCCACCACATGGCAATGGGGCTTTGGCGCGTCTAAGCAGATATACTTGTTTCCAGATTGGGACAGGTCAGTGGAGCTCCCCTCTGTGAGCTCTTCTGACCTGCCCATTCTGGAAACAAGCATTTCCACCCATTTTGGGTTATTTTTATAAACGCCAAAACCCCATTGTGCAGGTGGTGGGTCATATGGATGCATGGGCACAATAGGATACTACCCTGTGTATCTGACACTTTTTATTGATTTATAAAGAAATAAAGGAAATTAAGAGTTATGGGGATGGATTCATATGAAAGAAATAGGATATGCTAGAGATAAAAAGAAACCAAAATTAATTGATTATATATGAACATATATTTTGTCCGCTTTGAAAATACACAGTATAACCATACTCCAATCCAACTAAGGAGATTGATGTGTGTGTAAGCGAGCTTCCATGAGTGTATCATTTGTTGGATCAGGAGCCATGGGAGTAAATCTGATAAGCATTGAATAAGAAAAGGAGCTGTACTGCCCTAAACCTTTCTGACAAGAGTTCAAGTTTCAGGCAGATTCCCTTTAATATACTCTGTGTTTTTTTTTTTTATTATGTTATATTTTCATTATATCATAGAAAAGAAGATACAAGTTTTTGTCCTAGCCTGAAGCTTTTTACTCCAATCCATAATAAACAATATTCATATTTCAATAAACCTATTTGACTGAAAGCCTTCGAGAGTTCTTTTGTAACATTAATTTGGAAATGTGCAATGGTCCAGATCTTAAAATATCAATCAGAAATTGACACAGTATAGGGCTTTTTTTCAAGTTACGTATATACTCGACTTTAAGTCGGCCCTAACATAAGTCGGGGCCCCTAATTTCACCCCCCAAAACTGGGAAAACTTATTGCCCCCCAGTATAAGTCTAGGGTGGGAAATGTATGAGGGGAGACTCCCGCCGCCACCCCCAGACACCCCCACGCCACGCTGTTCCTCTCCGCTCGCTCTTTAAAATTATTTTCCTCCCCCCCCATACCTTTGTCAGCGGCGGCTAGGCAGGGAAGCGGCGCAGCAGCACGAGGCGCCCGTAGAGCGAGTGGCTGGGCTGCGTCTCCCTGGCAGGGAGACATGTGGAGCCACTCCGCTATTCCTCCGCTCGCTCTTTAACATTATTTTCCTCCCCCCCATACCTTTGTCAGTGGCGGCTCGCTCTGCCGGCGGCTCGCTCTGCCGGCGCCTCGCGCGCTGCCATGCTGCTTCGTTCCCAGGAGCCGGCATGGCCAGGGACCCACGTGGAGCTGCTCCGCCATTCCCCTACCTTTCTGTTTGTAAGCGGAGGCTCGCGGCGCTGCCGGCGCCGCCCTCGTCGCTTCTGGGCCGCGACGGGCATCACTTCCTAGGAGCCGGCATGGCAGGAAGTGATGCCCGTCGCGGCCCCGGAAGTGATGCCCGTCGCGGCTCAGAAGCGACGAGGGCGGCGCCGGCAGCGCCGCGAGCCTCCGCTTACAAACAGAAAGGTAGGGGAATGGCGGAGCAGCTCCACGTGGGTCCCTGGCCATGCCGGCTCCCGGGAACGAAGCAGCATGGCAGCGCGCGAGGCGCCGGCAGAGCGAGCCGCCACTGACAAAGGTATGGGGGGGGGAGGAAAATAATGTTAAAGAGCGAGCGGAGGAATAGCGGAGTGGCTCCACATGTCTCCCTGCCAGGGAGACGCAGCCCAGCCACTCGCTCTACGGGTGCCTCGCGCTGCTGCGCCGCTTCCCTGCCTAGCCGCCGCTGACAAAGGTATGGGGGGGGAGGAAAATAATGTTAAAGAGCGAGCGGAGGAATAGCGGAGTGGCTCCACATGTCTCCCTGCCAGGGAGACGCAGCCCAGCCACTCGCTCTACGGGCGCCTCGCGCTGCTGCGCCGCTTCCCTGCCTAGCCGCCGCTGACAAAGGTATGGGGGGGGAGGAAAATAATTTTAAAGAGCGAGCGGAGAGGAACAGCGTGGCGTGGGGGTGTCTGGGGGTGGCAGCAGGGGTCCTGGGGTGGAGGGGGGTGCCTGGCGGTGGCAGCGGGGGTCCTGGGGGAGCGCTGACCCACTTATAAGTCGAGGGGGGCATTTTTCAGCACAAAAAATGTGCTGAAAAACTCGACTTGTATTCGAGTATATACGGTAGCTCCTTGGCCTCAGTAAGAAAATTTATCACCAGTTCCAAATCTGTTTGACAAGGCCCTTAAAGTAACATAATAAAACTATTTTTGGATATTCTGGCATCAGATAATCAATCACTTCATTTATCACAGCTAGTACTAGCCTCCCTCATGAAGACTCCTCCCTCAACTGTCACCACCAGCAGCCATTCCAGCAGGCTGTACAGAGGGAAATGTGAGGGAGCGCAAGGGTGTGACGATTCTGGTTCTAGTTAGAGGAGAAATACCTACTAAGGTTTGTATATAGTGTGCCTGGGGTGTATGATTGACAGCTAGAGTGAATGGAATATTCAGATGCAGCTTGCATGCGATTGACTGGGGAAGGAGTGACTCGATTTTAAAAGGGGGGCATTTAGTTGGAGAGAGGTTGTACTTGGAAGAAGGGAGGTGGGAAGTAGAGAGAGATAGGAAGGTTTGAGAAATAAGTCTGTTAGAAGTGTGAAAAGTGCTATATCTAGATAAATATTTAATTACCTGTATTTGCCTGAAACCCATATTTGACCCCTTAATCCCTTATGTTCCCTTACCCTGATTTCCTACCTGTGTTCCCAAAATAAATCTTGTTCTTTTTGCGTGAAAACAGCCTGTTTTCCATTTATAATAATAGATAAGGCTTTGGTTAACCCCCCACGTGCCTCACAAGGGGGACACGCTACGGAGGGGTTTGGTGGCAGCATACCTGAAGGGGAAATCCCACAACAGGTGGGCTAAAATACTGGGAAAGAACAGCCTCTATTAAATTTACCAGGCTGGGTAGCACGAAAGCCCAGTAGAGGTGTGGTGATAGGCACTGGCTATCTGGGAGGTGGACCTGGGTGGCAGTGTAGATTCTGAGGTGAAACAGGTGTCCTCGGTCCCTAGGTGAGGGGTGGTCATCCCAAGGGCCATTCCACCAGCCCTGTTGAAAGGCCTCTCTCATGAAGGCTCCTCCTCCCTCAACTGTCACCACCAGCAGCTATTCCAGCAGGCTGTGCAGAGGGAGATGAGAGGGAGCACAGGGCCATTCCACCAGCCCTGCTAAAAGAATTAATTAATTAATTCCCCCCCTTCTTCCCTCCCCATTTTTCCTTGTGTGTCATGTCGTGTTGTTGTTGTTGTTATTATTTACAGTATTTGTATACTGCTCCACATCAAGCAGATTCTGGAGCGGTGAACAATAAAAAAACAAAAACAGATAGAAGATTGTAAGCCTGCAGGAAGGGACTGTCTTGTTTCATGGATTATATGTAAGCTGCTCTGGGAGCCTTTTTGGCTGAGGAGCAGCATAAAAATATTTCAAATAAATAAATAAATTTTAAAAACTGAATTAATGGACAAAACCCAAAAATATGAAGGAAATCTATATGTATTGAATTACAATACCATTAAAGAATCTGTGTTTGATGAATACAACTAGAGCTGCAATTCTATAGATGCTTATGTGGGAGTCAGTCCCATTGAATGCAGTGGGGCTTACTTCGGGGTAGACAGGAAAATTTGAACTTAATGTAAATTTCTATTCTCAGGGGTTCCAGGATGGTGCAGTCTTTACATTTGGAAGTTCTTCCTCCTGACTGATAGAGAGGACCTAGTCTAGCAAGTGTGACCAAATCTGTCTGATATACAGTGATCAGTCCCAATCAGACCTGGGCTCTAGAAAGAGTTTGAGTAATGAGACTGCCCACAAGAGCTCTTTTAACCTTACATTCCTTTATTGATTACACCAATAACATATATGGAATTTGCACTTCTAATCACAGATATCAGATATCATATATAAATTAAATTTGGTCCCTATCCAATCGTACCACTCATTGCATTGAGAGGCAACCCCACTCAGTGAGACTTTGTTCCAGAGCTGATGGAGTCTCAAGGCACATACCTTTCTAATATGGTAAAAAATTCATCTGCGACTATTTCAGGCCCATTTTATATCCATTAGTCTGTAGTCCATTAGTCTACAGTCGCTGTATTATTTCACAGATGGCTGTTTCAATCTATTGTGCCACAGGATGTTGTAACTGCTGATACAACAGTTGCTAACTTTGAAGCAGTTATAGCATGATTTCTGACACTCCCTTTACTCTAGAGCTCATAGCCTGGCTGGAACTCACCATCACTTATATTATACTGCAGAAACCCATTCGTCTAAAATCTAATACATACTATGGATACTTAAATGCTGAGATGTACATGATAGTGCATGAAATCAAATGTGACACACAAAATGCAATGCCTAGTCTCACACAAGAAGGACACCAAGGGGAGAGGCTTCCCCTCAGCTCTCAGACCAAGCCTGGAGCCTGGAAGAAACACACAAACATACACACACACACGAAACAACATTCAACACTCTAAATGCATAACAGGCACACACTGAAGAAAGGAAACATTAGGTCCTAGTGCATGTAGAAGATCTCACTGGACTCAGAATATTGAAGTTGGATGCTGATAATTGAGATATCTAAAAAGCAGACAAAGCAGAGGCCCCTGCTCATGCTTCCACCTCTGATTGTCAGGTTCCCTCTTCTCTCTTTTTTGTAAATATGGATGGGAGGCCTGCCCCATATCAGAACCCCTGAGAATGGGAATTTACAGTAAGTTCCAATTTTCCTTTCTTCAGGAAAACGAATAAAGGGACAGCCTTTATTTTAAGGATGTACAAAAGCAGTTTGCCCATAGGGTGAGATTATATTCTCTCATTTGCTAGACACAACCTTTTGGAGGACACATTGACCAAAGGCTGTATCAGAGAAGATAAGCTATAGAAGATAAGGTCAGAGAAGATAAGCTCCTATAAGCTTAGGAAGCAGCTGAACTTCAAGAAATGAACTTTAATGCCATTAAGTGGGAAATGACCCTGGGACTGACAAACCAGACTAATGCAATCTCATAGCTAACTAGTCACCATGGGAGACGAAACTCTGGAACTCAAATAAGATGGTCCAGCAAGTACAAACAAGATTCAGACTTTCTAGAAAACTGTGTCCTTGAGGGAAAAGGACAACTGAGGTTTATTCTAACAGCCACATAGTGCCGTTCTTTCTTCTTTGGAAGATAGGGATTTAGGCAGAAAGAAGGCAAGACCATTTGCTCACACCTGACCTGTAGAACAAGTTAATATTAGAAATAAATGTGGCAGATGTGGCAGATGCATGAAAATAGCTCCTTCCTGGGTAACAGGTTGCCAGCCAGTGATATGGAGTTTCTGGAAATTTTTAAACTGGAAAAATTCCCAATGCAAATTAATCAAATTTGCATCGGAAAATTTTCAGTTTGCATCGGAAAATGTTCTGATGCTCTAGAGCAGGGCTGGGCAACTTGTGGCTCCCATCATCCCTCATCACCATTGCCTATGCTGGCTACAGCCAAAACATCTGGAGGGCCACAAGTTGCCCACCCCTACCCTAGAGAGATCTAATTTAGCATGTTTATTTTACTTGTATATAGTAAACAAAGCTTTTAAAAAGTACCACATATTATTTTTTTGTCCAAATTCACCACAAGTATTTACCTGAAATATGTGAGGGAGGTATTAAATCACATTTAATGTGATTTAAATTTTATATTATGTAGACATTTTTTATTGGAATACTTCGAAAAAATTAAAAACAGTACCATGTATTTCCCTTACATTGTTTAAATTTAAGGGGGAAAATAAAAGTACTGAAAACTGTTGACACACTAATTAATTTTAGCAACCCAAAGAAATTGTGCATGATATGCTGACAACCACTCATCTATTTCACGGAGTTCAACTCCCTTCCACTGAGGTTGTCGGGGCACCTTCAGTTTTGCTGTCACTATTTTTACTTCCATTTCACACTCATACATGTATTTCAGTAACACATATGTATTCTCTCACATACTTTCTAGGGGTAATCACCTGAAAAACATTCATTACAATTTTGAAACTGCCAAGCTTGCCTAATATTGTATTTGCATTCCTTTTTACTAACAATCTTATGAAAATGGAAAAATGAAGCACTAAAAAAAATATATTATGTTTTGGAGAATTTTTCACCCCACATCACGTGTGACATATGTGGCTGCTAAGTGAGTTTGTGTGTGTGTAATATATGTGAGTTTGTGTGTGTGAGTTTGTGTGTGCTAAATATATATATTTAGCTGGCTGAAGCTTACTGCTATCTATTTTAATGGCAGGGAAGGGGAATGTGTGGCCCTCTAGATTTTGGACTGCAACTCCCATCAGCCCTCACTAGTGGCTATGCTGGCGAAGGCTGATGGGAGCTGAAGTCCAGAAACATCTGGAGGGCCACACGTTCCCCACCACTGATATATGGGAACAGAGAATCTGCCCTGGCTTGTTGAAGGTGTATATAGTATAGTAAAGCCAGGCTGCTGAAGTAATCGCATTCCTGCTATGTAGAATTCTAGAAATTCATATTTGCTGAGTTCTTGTTGGAGAATGAAAGAGCTCAAGCCTCTCTGGTGAATAATATAGACCTTGCAGTCATATTGCCCAAATGGTTAGTTCCTTGCTATGATCCTAGAAGGTCCAAAATGTTAAGCTGCTTGCCTTCAAAGCCTGCTAGCTTAATGCTTTTTTGCCTATGCCAGACCATCCTGACTCCTGAAACCAGAATGCTTTGCACACACACACATGTTAGATATTAAAAGCTAAGGAGGATGTGCTGCAGCTCTCTGATAAATATCCCTATACTGAGTCTCTTAGGAGCAGACACCTGAACATTTTTCGCTGCCTAATTCTGCAGCCATGTTTGCTCTGAAATTTCTAGCTGAAAGGTTGAAAGATACTCTGAAAACATGTAGAGTCCATACCAATACCTCTTGTCAGAAGACCATCATGCCTTGTGGTAGACCTGGCACTATAAGCACCCCATGTTCCCAGAGTTCGGTCTGTGCCCTAACGTTGGATGTTGTCCTAACATTGGATGTTATCAACAATGTAATTTGTCATGAATTAGGAGTGGGATTTTGCGCGTTGTGGATACAGGAAGTGAGCGGGAGGAAGCCAGTGGCAGACCGGTCTTGTGGGATCGGTTCCAGCCTCTTCCTTCTGATGAAGTGGATAAGGTGCTTTCATCTGTGAAGCCAACCACCTGCTTGCTTGATCCTTGCCCGTCCTGGCTCGTTATGAGCTGCAGGGAGAGACTGGGTGAGGGGATCAGGGCGGTGATGAATGCCTCCCTCGATGAGGGAGTGGTCCCATCAGCCCTTAAGGAGGCTGCAGTAAGACCACTTTTAAAGAAGCCCTCCTTGGATCCCCAAGACCTGAACAACTTTCGCCCAGTCTCCATTTTGCCATTTCTGGGCAAGGTGATTGAGCGAGTGGTGGGGGCTCAGTTGAAGGCACACTTGGATGAAGCCGATTACTTAGATCCATGCCAGTCGGGCTTCAGGCCTGGACATGGGACAGAAACGGCCTTCGTCGCCTTGGTGGATGATAGGAGGAAGGCCTTGGATAGGGGTGAATGCTCCTTCCTAGTCCTCCTCGATCTCTCAGTGGCTTTTGAAACCGTTGACCACGGTATCCTCCTGGACCGCCTGGAGGGGTTGGGTATCGGAGGCACTGTATTACAGTGGTTCCAGTCCTTCCTCTCTGGAAGGTACCAGAGGGTAGTTGTTGGGGAGGAGGCTTCGGACCCTCGGCTGCTCACTTGTGGGGTGCCGCAGGGTTCCATCCTCTCCCCGATGCTATTCAACATCTACCTAAAGCCGCTGGGGGCTATCATCAGGAGGTTTGGGGTGCGGTGTCATCAATATGTGGATGACACGCAGCTCTACCTCTCTTTCAAGTCCTCACCAAGGTTGGCTGTTGAAACCCTGTCCAAGTGCCTGGAGGCAGTGGGTGGCTGGATGGGAAGGAACATGTTGAACCTGAACCTCGACAAGACCGAGGTACTTCTGGTGGGAGACAAGGGGAGGTTAGGGGATGTTGACCTGGTGCTGAATGGGGTACATGTCCCTCTGAAGGACCAGGTCCACAGCTTGGGGGTCATTCTAGACTCCCAGCTGTCCATGGAGGCTCAGGTGTCAGCTGTGAGCCGGGTGGCACTGTATCAACTCCATCTGATACGGCAGCTGTGCCCCTACCTTCCTAATCATCTGCTCCCATCAGCGGTTCATGCCTTGGTCTCCTCTCGCCCAGACTACTGTAATGCGCTCTACGTGGGGTTACCCTGGAAGACGGTTCGGAAGCTTCAGCTGGTACAGAACGCGGTGGCTCGCCTGATTAAGGGCAGCTGCCAGCACATCACGCCAGTGCTTAAGGAGTTGCACTGGCTACCAGTTGCTTGCTGAGCTGAATTCAAGGTGTTGGTTTTGACCTTTAAAACCCTACACGGCTCCGGCCCAGTTTATCTCAAGGAGTGCCTCCAGCAACATCAAGTAGGCCGCTCAACAAGATCTGCCACGGACAGCCTTCTCCTTATCCCATCAGCCAGAGCAGCCAGGCTGGTGGGACTAGGAAGATGGCCTTCTCTGTGGCGGGCCCCATGTTATGGAACTCCCTCCCTAGTGACCTTCGCCATGCCCCCTCCATGATGAGCTTCCGCCGTGCATTAAAAACATGGCTGTTCAGGTGGGAATATGGGGTGGGTTAGGATTTTAAAATAATTTTTATACTGTTTTAATTATCATATTTTATTGTATTGTTTTATTGTATTGTTTTAATTGTACATCGCCCAGGGTGGCCGGGTGACCGGCCAGATGGGTGATTACGGTGATAAGTATAATAAATAAATAATCAACAATGTAATTTGTCATGAATCCAGCATTTCTTATATCTGTATCAGGAAGAGAGCACCCTGCTAGAGTAAAAGTGATGCAGTGGTCTCTGAGATTGGCAACAAGCCTGAACATACCATTCCCCTTCCCTTGGTGAGGTCAAAGGAGGATCACGTTTGGGCAGGGACTCACCTCTTGTAGGCCAAGGGATATTATAAACTCTATGACCTTCCATAAACCCATTCAGTGCTGAAATGAGACAACTGGAAACTTTCTGTTACAGAAACATTTGTAGAGACTGCATTCGAGAGATCAACAGATGTCACAGATCTGAATCCTGGTGGCACTACTGTCACATCAGGATGGAAATCTCTGCAATCATTAATTTCTTGTTCAGTGATGAGCCACTTCAGGCTTAAAAGGGTTGAATATTGTCATTCATAGGGGTCCCAGTAATTAACCATTCAGTACCTCAGGGACTGAATTGGCAAGTCCTGGTTCTATCGAAGTCCAGCAGAATACTAAGTGAAGGGAAAAGACTGACGGATCTCAGCACCACTGGAGGAATGTAGAAGTTTGCCCTATAAGTCAGTGTGGTGTTAAGTAACCCTGATATTGAGTTGTTTTTAAAAAATAAATAAAATTGGAGGTAATAAGCTTGGGTCTTTCATTTACTCTGTAAGCCCTCCCAAAAGGTTCAGTGTTGAATACAAATTAAAATGCTTTTACTTCTAAAGCGAAACATAAAATGGGTGCTTTTTAATGCAAATGCTGATGGTGTGTCTCCCCCCCCCACTGCATATTGAATATTCCTAAAATATGCAGTGTGAGGAGAAATACCAGGGCTTTTTTTCTGGCGGAACGCACCGGAACGGCGTTCCGCCACCTATTTTCTTAGGGATGTGCTAAAAATATCACTCTTTCCGGGTTCATGCCGCTGCCGCAGTGCCCCCTGCAGGAGAGAGAGAAGTGCCGGGATCTCGGATCGGGTGACGGAGGGCGTTTTGTTTTGATTCGGGGCTTGGTTGTTTTTCTCGGAGCTCTTTCCAGCCTGAGGCCGCTCAGTCGGTGTGGGGGCTGGAGCGAAACTCCTGAAAGGCAAGGAGCCCAACCTAGAACGGCCCGCCGTTGCCCACGCAGGCTCCGCGCTGCTCTTTTCGGGCACGTCGGCTTAGTGGGTCTGCTGGAAGCGGCTGCCGGCTTCGGAAAGGAAGGAACGAAACAACGCGCGGACCGACTTTGCTTAGAGATCAGCGGCTCTTGGGGCTCCCACTCGGTTCCCCATTCACGAGAGAGGTGTTTTTTAAGGGTTTGGGGCAACCTTTCCCAACCTGGTGCCCTCCAGATGTGTTGGACTACAACTCCCAGCATCCTCAGCCAGCTAGGAGCTGTAGTGCAACACATCTGCAGGGCACCAGGTTGAGGAAGGCTGGTTTGCGGAACGGCACAGTTTAACACACACCCCCCAAAAAAAGTGGATCATAACCTCCCCAAAATAGACATTGTCCCCGAACCGGCCCTGTCACACACACGCACGGAAACACACTCATATTTTATCTCAGGCTGCTGGCTGGGGTACTGGGGAGTTGTAGTCCCAACATCCGCAGGTTGGGGAGGGCAATGTGTAATTGGTCCCCTGTTATCCCCCCCTTTCTTTTCATGTATTCACTTTACTAAACTGTGATTAATATGTGTAACTGCAAAACTTATAAACACCTTTCAAAAAGGAAATGTCTGAGCTTACTTTTGGTAAGTATTCCAATTTTTTTGCACATTTTACTGCATTGCTTTTTATTTAATTCCATACATTTACTTTTATAGCCCCCCCAAATTTTACTTGCATCCCTGTTCTCTAAAGGGGCGGTTTTAGGGGGCAGTCCTAGGGGTGGGTAGGGGCGTGGCCAGGGGAGGGGGGGTGAGTTCTACCACCTTTTCTCTGAGAAAAAAAGCCCTGAGAAATACAATTAATATTTAAAATCTCATGCAGCATAGGTTTGTAAGCAGTTTGTTTACACTTTTCACCTCCTCACTAGATCAGTGTCTTGGTTCTAGCAAACTAATTTTTTCATATTCTCTTCTCGAGTGTTTTATTTCTTGCACATACACTTAACATTTCCTCCTTTCTCTCCAGAAAATTCAAAGATATCTTCAAGTTCTCTATATAGAGGGTTTCATGATTAATATACAGACCAATTGCACTGGACAATTGTTCCAGCAGGCTGTCTCCCCTGGCTCCATGCTTTCCTTCCCTTTTATAAACTCCTTTCATGTAGCATTGTCTTTTTACTGGCTGCTGGGGTAAACAGTTTCAGTCAAGTGGTTTTCAAGGTTAGGCTGGCTGAAGCAATTCAGTAAACAAACAAACAAACTCTGCAGTGCAGTGATGCCCAATCGGAGAATTACTGCGTTTTGTTTTATTTTATTTTTGTCAAAAATGTATCTCTCTGCCTTTTACGTTCAGACCGGCTGCCTGATGATGATGATGATGATGATGATGATGATGATGATGTATAAACAAAATCTGAGAAAGTTCAACTTAATTTATGCTTACCAAGCAGGCAGTGCTGAGTGTGTGTGTGTGTGTGTATATATAAATATGAGAGACAGATGGAGGATAATAATGCAATCCTATACATGTAGACTCAGGAGTAAGCTCCATTAAGTTCAGTGGGACTTACTCCCAGGTAGGCATTTATATTATTGTAGCCTAACTAACTTCAACTTCACATACTGGAACTGATAAGTGGATCCTGAATCATGACAAAAGTGGTGTGTCATCTTTATGGCAGCCCTGCTGTAATAGACAGCGCCCAGTGGATGGAGTCCACACACAATGGGAAATGCTGGTGTGCAATTATGATAAAATCGGAATGTAAGCTACTGCTGTGCTGAACTTTCCAACCTTTTTCATACATTCCCAGGGGGTGAGGGTGGCAAAAAGGATCCCTCCACAAATGTTTGCAAAATGGGGTGAGAATTTTGGTGAAATACTCTGTGATGTGGTGTGGTGCTTACCATAAATATGATGAGGTATGGGTCTGTGTGTGCTTCCTTCATACAATTTTTCAAGTGGTCATCCCTAAAAAAGCCCATGGGAGGATGATCTACACCTTTACTTCTTTCCAAGGGCTTTCCAGGAGAAGGTGGAACAGTTGGAAAAACTGTTTGCAGAGAGCACCTGAAAGTTGAATAATTTGTTTAAAAGAGGAAGTCCTTGCAGGGAGGTAGAATCAAAGTAATGTGCTCTCTGGAGCTCCACACATTGCTTTTTCAGAACTGCTCTCCACCCAAGCAGGGAGAAAAAAAGCCTTTTAAAAGGAGATATTTTTTAGAGACAACCAGCAACAATCTTTCCTGCTGTGGCTGAGACTCGAGACGTCTGTCCCCACCCAAGCAGTGAGAAAAAGGAAGGAGGGCAGGACAGTACTTTAAAAGTGTGCTTTGGGATCTCATAGCAATTTTAGTTCACCATGGATCTGGCTGGACTGCTCATATGTTATCGTCAAGACATGTAGTTACCTCTGCTCTGCACTGCCTTACAAAATGGTTGATGGCACTGAGAACAGTCAGCTTACCATACTTGATATGTAATAATTATAACAATAACTCTGCATATGATCTGAGGCACTCTTCTCATTTCTTGCCTGCAAAATTACAACTTTAGTTTGATCTCTCACCATGACTTGACTTTTAACCTTTACTTCTGAATTCCAGAAGATTCCAGCTTGGGGAATCCTTTGGAGAGGGTAAAGGACTTGAGTTTAAGTGATGCATCACATGAACAAAATCAAGTCTATGCCTTGGAGCATGACTAGAAAAAGCAGTGCTCTGTAACTTACCTTACAAATAGACATGTTTTCCAATTTGATATATCAATTTTAGTGTCATCATATAGTTAGCAAAACTGCAGAGGGAAAAGCGTATCTGTCACACAGGACGAATGCTTCTTGTTAGATGATGCCATAACGTGTGTACATCATCTAAAAACAAATGGTTTTGGTTCAGAACTATAGTTTTTATTGGTAAGCAAATTTTATTCTTTAATCAATTAAACTAATACAGTTAATCAAATAAGATGCCTTTAATAGGGTGACACCTAGGGAGATCTGCCAATCTCAGTCTTTCTGAGATTGTTAGGTTTTTGAGTTTGAGCGTGTTCTATCCCATTTCTGCATGAGGTTGCGGATAATTAAAAAAAATTATATAGAAATATGTACACATTTTTCATTATGCATTAATGAATGTATTTTGTGCACATTTTTAAATGTATGCATTTTTTCCAAGTACTTACATTCTAAAATGCTGTTCTGTGAATACTTTTCTCAAATACATGCATTTTGTATGCACTTTTCCTTAATGTGCACATTTTTATGGTCATTTCCCCCGAGATGAGCTGCATTGGAAAGCTCACAAAAATGTGGATTTTGGAATACAACTCTGTCTTGTCTTGCTGAAAGGCTCAGGAAGTGCAAATCAGTAAAAAAAAAACAAAAAACAGCCACCCCTCAACGGAGTGAATTATTCACCCATTCTAATGACAGCGGGGAAGTGGAAATTTACATAAAATAATGGTTGTCAGAAGAGTAGGTTTCTGTGGTTCTATATGTATATGGCTTGTACAATCATGCCTTGGATTGAGAGCATAATTCGTTCCGGAAACGTGCTTGTAATCCAAAACACTCTTATATCAAAATGAAATCCCCCCCAAAAAATGTGTACAGAGATTTTTAATTTAAGCCATACTACAGTACTTGTATTGCAAGACGTCGCTTGTATATCAAGTAAATTTTTTTAAAATAAATATTTAAAAATTTGCTTGTCTTGCAAAACGCTTTCAAACCAAGTTACTTGCAATCCAAGGTATTACTGTATATGGAAACAAGTGGGACCTGCAACAAAATACTGCAGTGTGGATTGCTCCTGTGTTCATTGTTCCAGTCAGCCAGTCAGTTCCATGTCCCCATCCATGATACTCCATTCCATTTCCCCTCCCACCAGTATTTCCATCCCCCCCACAACAATCAGTATTCTATCGTCACTGAGCATGCTCAGTCTGCACTCGGCTGTTATAACAGCTCCATTGGGCTGTTATAAACCCTCTGCTTTAGGGTCCCCCCCCCCAAGTTTTTGGTTTTTTGTGCTGCAAGCCTTGGACTTTCCCCAAACCTGCTGATACTTGCCTCTTATGCATGAATAGTGCCATTTTGAATACATAAGCAACAGCACTAACAGCCAGAACACTGGAAATACAGGGACTGGCTCTAGCTTGTCCCTCAATATTTGTACTTATGAATGAGAAGTGAATTGCAACACAAATTGTAGATAAAGTGCTGCTGCAAGGTGTATTATGTTACATGATTATTTTTGTTCCCAGCAGCCTTACCTTTGAATTCTTTCCTTTTGGTAAGAATTCCTTACCAAATACTAAGAATTCCTTATTTGGCCAATAAGGCCCAACAATCTATTACGAAGTCAGATTATTGATATTTCTCCAGTTAACAGAAGTAACCATTTGGCTCACACAAACGGGAATTGCATCCATCTGTTAGAGATTTTTTTAAAAAAAAAAATCTTGCAGAAATGTTTTTATTATGTGGAGTATAAACAAAAGTTTTGTGTGACTTTTCAGTGATACAGTATTGGGAAACATAGTTCATCATTAAATTTTCACTAGCAAAATGGCCATAATGGTATTTGGCATACGTTCTGTGTGTAGGTAGGTATATAGGGAGGATTTCCAAGGTCAGGTGCAGAGTACTGTACACAGAGGCAGATTGCATTCCCCTCGCCAGATATGTTGCTAGTGGCTGCGCCATTCAGTGGCAGGGTTGGAAGGCAGGTTTTAAGTGGGGGTGGGAAAGAAGGTCTGAAATCAGGGATACTATTGAGAAAGGAACTAAACAACCTTATGCTGTCAGCATAACTCCATTCCTGTTTCTGATCCTTCATGATGCACCAAGACACAGTATTCTCTCTCTCTCTCTCTCTCTCTCTCTCTCTCTCTCTGTGTGTGTGTGTGTGTGTGTGTGTGTTCCTCTGCTTTCTCATTCCATTCAGTGCTTTAAAACAAAACAAAAAACAAAAAGACTGACAGATGTTTAGCACATCTTTCTGGAATTTGCATTCCTTGTACCTGAATGTTTGCATTTATAATGTTTTGTCTAAGAATCAGACTTTTCAAAGGTAAAAGAATGATTGATTTGCCAAAAGTGACATGTCAGTGGAAAGCAGAACATATTTAAGCTTGCAGAAAAGTATGACATTCTTTGTATACTCAGCATAAGAACTACACTAGTTATCATGTATTACTTACTGTACATTACATTTCAATGATTACTGCATAAGAGGTATTTTGTACAAGTTCAATGTAACAGCTGTGGCAGTTGATGTCTGATTTCCAATGCTGGCCCTGGCAGACTGATTGCTGAAGCTGGTAAGTATGTTCTTGGAATGGGTAATGGCAGATCTTTGACCTAAAGCCAAACCAATAAACTAGTGCACTAGTGACACTTATGTTGCTGGCTACTGTAGATACAGAAAAGCAATTCAGTGATACTGCTTGGCATCAAAGATTGCTCCAAATTAGCTGTACCAGCTTAAACAATATAGGCTGTGCATTTTGCCTTGTTTGTTTTCTATCAAACGTCTTATTTTGTGGCAAGCATCACTCATAAATACAGGAATACCTACTTCTTTGAGCACCTCCATTGTTAATGTAACAACCAAAACACTAATGCACACATCTCATCCATCTGTGGGCAACAACATTATCATGCAAGTGGACTTCCTCTTGTGCAACAATGGATTTCCCCCTTCTTCCCTGTACTCCTGCCCCTCCCCCACAATATGCTATGGAGGTCCCCGATCCTCTGTAGCAGATTTGGGTGTTTGTGAGGGAGGCGCAGGGAGGAGGGGGAATCCATGCCACCAGTGGTGTCCATTCTGGTGGTGGATGGACACCACAACCCAATGTGTTCCCAAATTCATTTTTTAGATACAAGTGAGATCTGTGTGTCAGTGTACCAGAAATTATTTTATTTATTTTTTGAAGTATTTGAACCTCACTTTTCAACTAAGTATGGTAGCTTACAAAAATTAATAAGACAGTTCCTGTCCTAACCGTTTGAGAATCTGTTGGTGCAAATTTAATGACCAGCTCTCTTATCTAGATCTTAGAAGACTTTAATCATCTTTGCTTTTGCTTTGCCAACAGTTTGGGATCAGATGCTGCCATTTGCATAATTGATTGTATAGCTTTTTCTTCTCAATCGGCATACAAGTATCATTATGTCAAATGCCACTTAGTGGAGCTTTAAACTGATTTAGAATTATTGAGAACCCAGCATCAATATCAAAGGCGTAGATGTTTTTGTAAAATTGTATGCCAATATTGCTTTGGAAAATGAATCAAGGCACAATTTTTCAGATTCCTAGTTTTCTCCAGGCAGTAAGTAGCAAGTGACAATATTCTGCTTGATTTATTTTACAAAAGTAAGTGTCATTTTATTATTATGTCCCATTTTTATTAAGCTACTCTTAATAAAACCAGAACCATTTTGCAAACCTATTCATTCAGGAGGCAAGCCTTCAAATGAGTCAGCAAGGCATAAAGACAGTCTTGTGGAACAATAGTGATATATAGGTTTATGTCTACAAAAAATGCTTAAGCTTCATTTGGTAAATGGAGTTTCTAAGCATATATTAGCTGCATACATAATAAATAGTTGGTGGATTGTGACTGGATATTAAAGCAAAATGATAAGCATATTAAAACTGTTACTTTGTCTTTTCTTGTAATTGACTGAAAAAGCTTTGTGAAATCTTACAGCCATTACATACTAATATATCTTGCACCTTGGAAAATTATTCACACAAAAATGGCCTTTAAAGGAACTTCTTTTTTTAATGATGCTTCTTAACTTTTGAGTAATAGTTCTCTAATCGTTGGAGAATTCTCTCTTTGAGCTAAAACAGAATCTGTATTTGTTCTATCTTATGTTTTAAAAGATTAACATATATTCAAGTTAATGAAAATCTCTTCAAATACTTGCTTTATCTTTGGAGTGATAAAAGAGTGATACTAGCTCCCTGCTGATGTCTGGTGTGTGTATGTGTTTTAACAACAAAAACAGAGTTCTCTAGACTTCAAGGAAGCATATTTGTATTTTAACCTAGTACATCGCTGCCCAACACTATGTTTGAATCCTTGTGGTTCAACATTAGGCATTTGCAATACACATGTTATTGGGCTGACTGCCATTATGAAATGTTTGATATTGTGCCCCAAATGGGGGGGGGGAGGAGAATAATTGCTAAATCAACCAGTTGTGGACAGGTTGTGTTGGTAGGGTAGGTAGTAGCTGTGGTGATGAAAACCCTGTGTATCTCCCATCTGTCTGTGCAGAGGCCTTTGGCAGACAGTGCCCAAAAATCAGTGATGTAAAGTGAGCATCCTTGCAAGGCATATATTGGACTCAACTCTTCTCTCACCACTGAAGAGTGGTGTAGAATGAATGACCTTGTTTGGATGTAGCGACAACTCACCAGTTTAAAAACTGGTGGATTGTCATGCACAAGTGGCTGAGAGTGAGTGGACTGCCTGCGGACTCTTCTGCTTTTATTCCACAGCCCACAGTCAACTCCTTCATAGGTTGTGGAACATAACATTTGAAGCTGGACCATTTGGTTGTTTACGGGCTAAAACTGGTTGTTTAGTCCTTTCCCGCTTGTGCATGACAGCTGATCAGTTTAAAACTCGATGGGTTGTCGTTAGATGTGAACAAGGTCAATGAGTGCAGTACTGGCCTTGAGAGTACATAGCCAACCAAACACTGCAGTGACTGTAAGCAATATAGATTACAAGACAGGCAAAGGTGCTGCAGGCCAATGTAGTTTTTATGCTGAAATCCTTAGCAGTACACTGGCTATGGGAACTAACAATGTAGAAACAGAAAATTGAATTTCTATTAATTTAATCTGCTTTGGACTGCTGGGAAAACCTCCAGAGCAGTTTTTGGTCAGTGTAGAGGGCTGTTTCTCAGGGAAACAGGGAGGCATAAAGTCCTGTTGTGCTAGTGGACTTCTGCTCGTGAAGTGTTTAACTCTGTGGTTTGTTTGAAACAAGCAAGCTTCTAACGCAACAGTGGTCGTCATGGCTCATTCCCATCATGCCAAACTATGGTTGAGTAATTTCCGAATGCACCCATAAGTGGCTAATCCTTGGGGATCAGAATCTGTAACTTGGGAAGGGACTGTAGTGTGGAAGAAACAGATTCAGGTTTTACAAGGGCAAGTATATACTGGCCTGAGTTCCTTAGAGAAAAGGCAGGATACAAGTGTAATAAATCCATTTCTTCTCATGGTATAATTTGTGGCTTGCCTGAGAAGAGCTCTGGTTGTGAAATCACAATCATTCAGATCATTCAGATGAGATGGACCTAATAGCAGTTTAGATGGACACAACTTTGAAGAAGGACATGGTTTCTGTATCTGCAATTCTCCTCCACTGATGCTTTCTATTAGGAATGTGCGACACCAGAAAACGTGTTCTGTGAAGAAGGGACTCTGCCAACCAGTCCTTTACTCAAGACCAGAGATCCAAGGTGCAAGACTGCCAGCCTTAGCTCTGCAGTCTTGACTTGATTCTCTCAGGGACTTGCCCTTGTCTGTACTCTGGATTTAGCGCTGAACCACAGAGGAACCACACACGCCGTGTGGGGTAAAACTAGGAAGGTTTATTCAAGGTAAACAGATTACAACAAAAGGTGGGAAATGAGGGAAGGAGACAAGGTAGGGAGACACTTTGGTACATACACAGTAGAGCTACAAAATAACAAAGCTAGTTCCTTTACCATATCACTACCCAGGCCTTACTCTCATTACCTAGGGGTTGTCTGGTCCTCTCCAGGGCTTGCCTTAGCCAAAGCCCTACCCCGTGCTTCTTCACGTGCAGACCCCAACAACAACAACAGAAACCAGAAGCCATAGCAGCAGTATATTCTTCCCCCACCCTACCCCTCCTTTCAGGAGCCCCGCTGTCTTTGGCCAATCAGGATGAACTTCATCTGGGCCAAGCAGAAGGGGGTGGCTCTTTGGTCATGAATAGAATGCTTGGGCTGCATTTGCATGCAAATACCTGTGGCACAGGGGGATCAAAGAGAACTATGCATTTGCAGGAGACTCTTGGTGCCTAGAGTCTTCAGAAGCCTAAGAGTCTTCAGAAGAACTACGTACATTTTGCATGGGATTCCCACCTCCAACTGGGATTATACTTGTTTACACGTGAGGAGGTGTGTGTGTGCTCAAGGAAACTCTGATGCTTTTTCTCTACATGTTCTGTTTGAGCTTGATGGACCGTTGACACATATCCAACCTAATGTCCAAAAGCTGAGTTGCTGTGAAATTGCTTGAAATATTTGTGCAAATTTGGAGCCAAGAACTGCATATCTAGCACAATTTGTGCAAATTGCGATTTGCACACATTGCAGTTTGCGCAAATCGGGACTGACTCATTAGATCCAAATCATTGCTGTTCTTGTTGTAGCATTTAACCTGAGAAGTATGAAAGCATCCTCTCTCACTGCATAAGCACAAACTCCACGTTGGCCACCTTGAATCTTCTGACAGTTAATTTCAGATTTGTGTGAAATTCGGGCCTCTGCTACAAAATTTATGCAATTTCATGCAATTTGCACCAATTTACACAATTTTGTACAAATTTGTGGAGCGGAGGCACAGATTTTGCGCAAATTTCCCCAGCTTTAAAAAGAAAGTATATGCAAATTGCAGCCCATTTTAAAAATGAAAGTCTGCATGATGGCTCGACTCGCGTCAGATTGAGACTGCGCCAGCGTAGGGAATGGAATCCGTGGGGACAAGTTGAGAAAATCTGTTGGATTTTCACCCCCTATTGGATTCCTCACACATCCCTACTTTCAATGCTTTTTGGAAGTCATTTTTAAAGATGGAAAAAGGATAAACAATGTAAACAAGCAAAAAGTAATTTAAAAACATAAAATGCATTTAAAACGATTAACATGAGATAGCATCATCAAACCATTCCAGAAAGGATGTTTTCTGTAATTTTTGAAGGGATTTATCATTTCCAAAAACAGATAGAGAAAACACATGCATGCACACACACAGACACACATATATACCTGGGCCCCTTGGCCAATTACAGCTCCCCAGAGGCAACAGGCAAGTTTATTGCAGTCTCACTGAATGTCCTTCAGATGTTATGACAAGATTAAGCCAGTCCATGTGGGAAATGCAGGAACTCATTTGTTGTTGCAGACCTGCAATGTGTGAAGTGACCCTTAATGGAGAAGCCTCCTGGGAGACACATATTCTAGCATATTAAACTTATGGTTTCTTCTTCAAAAACTATGTCAGTGGGAATTATAGGGAGGTGGGGAATCAGTGACCTTGTTATGCCACCTTGTCAGTCTGCATTTCAATTTGGGCTAAGGTGCTAATAGTAGCTCACTTGATTGATTCATTACTACGGTACTTTATCCATTGCATCACAGACATCCACACATAAGTGTATGAAGTTTGTTAGTCTGTGATCACTGGCATGCTTCCATTTTGACAAAGGAAAAACAAATCCTATTAAGGTAAGTGCCAAGTTCTTTTGTGTCCAGATTTAAATGATCAGCTCCAATTTGGTGATGAAGTAATGATATCATTTGATGTCAGATTTGGACACGGCTCTCACCATACAAAAAAAGCACATGAAGCTGTTTCAGAGCAAAACTAACATAACCAGGAAACAGAGAAGATGAACATGAGCATAATTTATCATCCTTACATGATAAATTATGTTGCGCCCCTACCTTCCTAATCATCTGCTCCCATCAGTGGTTCATGCCTTGGTCTCCTCTCGCCTACACTACTGTAATGTTCTCTACGTGGGGTTACCCTGGAAGACGGTTTGGAAGCTACAGCTGGTACAGAATGCAGTGGCTCGTCTGGTTAAAGGCAGCCGCTGGTGGGATCACATCACTCCAGTGCTCAAGGAGCTGCACTGGCTACCAGTTGCTTGCCGGACCAAATTCAAGATGTTGGTTTTGACCTTTAAAACCCTATATGGCTCCGGTCCAGGTTATCTCAAGGAGCGTCTCCAGCAACACCAAGTAGGCCGCTCAACAAGATCTGCCACAGACGGCCTTCTCCTTGTCCCTTCAGCCAGAGCAGCTAGACTGGTGGGGACTAGGAAGAGGGCCTTTTCTGTGGTGGCCCCCATACTGTGGAACTCTCTCCCTAGTGACCTCCGCCATGCCCCCTCTCTGCTGAGCTTCCGCCGCTCACTAAAAACATGGCTGTTCAGGTGGGAATATGGGGTGGGCTAAGATTTTAAAATCTTATACTGTTTTAAATGTATTTTATTCTGTATTTTATCATGTTGTACATCGCCCACAGTGGCCAGTTTGCTGGCCAGATGGGCGATCCATAAATGCAACAAATAAATAATGTACCCAAGGATGGCGCCAAAGGTAGGCATCATTGGACAGCTGCAGGGGTCCACCTGGCGCTGCTGCTGCTCCTTGCTATCACTATGTGTTTACTTGCCTTTTCTGAGCTTGCAAGCAGGGAACCAGAGTGAGTATTTCAGAGCAGCTTTATTCACCTGCCTTATACTCTCCCTCCTGGGTGGTTTTACATATTGGGTATGGAGGGTGAGGGCAATTTAAGTGGGCAGCAAGACAGAGGCAGAGGAGTCCCCACTACAGCCATCTTGCCCCTGGGTCCCCCAAAACCTGGAGCCAAAACTGCTTGTACCAAATAGCTCATTTGCCACTTTTTAGGCTAAGCAATCTCATGCTGCAATTAGGGACCCAAGCATAATTTATTGGCGCTCAGTACTAATGTGTAACACAGATAGTGATGGGCGGTCCATCAGGATTCAACTTGCCTCCAGCTCGGCGGACACTGACGCTGTGCTCACTGGAGCTGAGCCAAAAGTGGGTGTGCGCTGCACCGTTCACCGTACTTCTGGGTTCCTGGCAGGCCACTGTTTACATAGGAAATGCTTTAATATATGCCAAAAACGGCTGCAATTTGCACATATTACACAAATTGTGGCTGGTTTCGGCGTATATTAAGACATTTCCTACTTAAACAGTGGCCTGCCAGGAACGTGGAAGTCGCTTTTCTAGCTCACCCTCAGGAAAATGTGAGTCGGCGCTGGCGGAAGCAGCAAGCAAGTTGGTGTCCCAGGGGTCGAACTGAGCAAATCTGCCGGATTCCACCACCTGGATGGATTCTTCACACATCTCTAAACCCAGACCCTCTCTTGCAAGTTCAGATCGACAAAACAGTAAGGTTGCTTAAGTGTTCTTGACCCACAATAGAACACATGCAGTTTTTGATGAGTGCTAGCTGAATTGAACTTTAGCTTCCATCACAGTCATTAGTAATGTGCACAAAATCTGTAGGGCTATACATATTCCACTGAAAATTAGTTCTCAGTTGCTTTGGTAAATTCTTTTAAAAGCTAAGTGGCAGTATTTTGTATTTTCTAAAAGTAACTTGAAGATTTTTCTGCGATGCAATATTTCACAAGAAATATTCTCTGTAAGATCTCTAGAATACTTGTGAAATAGACATTTAGTTGCATATATTTTGGGCCTGTTAAGCTACTAACAGTACTGGCTCCCACTGTCCCTGTGATCATTGCTTCCTGGCACTTCTCCAGCTCGCTCAGGTGGCAGGAGGCAGCAGCGAGGAGTTCCTCAGCCTGGGCACTCTCAGCCTGGAAGGAGCAGTTGGGGCCTGGCCGTCTGTGCCTGATCCGAGAGCTGGCCAAACTATTGGGCATGATGGTCTCATGCCAGGATTCAGTGCAGTGGGCCAGATTCCATGCAAGGCATGGAAACCTACCTTCTGGACTGAAATCGCAAACTGCAAGCCAAGAGTAGACCTTCCGATGGCGGTCTTGCACTCCCTGGTGTGGTGGGCCCACTTGGCCAACCTCTCGATGCGTATCCCCATCCAGTCACCAACACGTGTCCTAACCACAGGCACCTGTCTGACCGGGTGGGGAGTGGTCTGCCAGGACCAGCACATGCAGGGCCACTGGACTGAGGAGGAGTCTCTTCTCTCCATCAACCTTCTGGTGGAACTGAGGGCGATCCGCCTGGCCCTCCGCCTTTTCACCTCGAGCCTGGAGACCCAGAACGTCCTGGTCAGAATGGATGGTGCCGTAGCCAAGGCCTATATGAACAAACAGGGCGGGACTCGCTCCAGGACCCAACAGAGAGAGGCCATGAGCCTGTTCCGCTGGATCCAGTGGTTTCTCTCCTCCATCAGGGACGAACACTTGAAAGGTGCCTTAAATGTCCAGGCCAATTGGCTCAGCAGTACCTGCCTGGACCTGGACCTCCAGCTGGGCCTAACCCTGACTCGACCTCTTCGCTTCTCCCCAGAACACGAAGCTCCCCAGGTTTGCCACCCGCTACCAGGCAAGGGGTGCTGAATTCACAGATGCTCTCACCAGCCAATAGCCTCAGGGGCTTCTCTATGCCTTCTCACCCCTACACTCATCCCGAGGGTGATCCAAATGATAAAATAGCAGCAGGCACAGGTACGTTAATCCTAGTGGCACTGAACTGGCTGCGGCACCCATGATATGCTGACCTGGTGAACCTATGGTTGCTGGCCCAGTCAGGCCTCCTGATCCAGCACAATCTCCTCAGCCAGGGACCTATTGAGCACCAGGACCCAGGTTTTCTTAAACTAACTACCTGGAGACTGAGCGGGGACTCCCAGTCAAATGCGGCTGTTCCTCCAGGGTGATCTCTGCCCTCCTAGCCTCTAGAAGAGCCTGCACCCACAGAGCTTACGAGTGCACATGGTGGGCATTTCTGCGCTGAATGCCAGCCACTGGGAGGGATCCTCTAGACGCTGGCATCACAGATATCCTAGAGTTGCTCCAGGGGGGCCTATCTGCAGGTCTTGAGCCAAACACCCTCAGAAGGCAGGTTTTGGCTCTAGGCTCTGTCTTAGGGGACTTGAACAGGGGGCCCCTGGGCTCCCATCCACACATCAAGAGGTTTCTCAGGGCAGCCTCACTGATCAACCCACCCCCAGTCCAAAGGTTCCCTACCTGAAGCCTGAACGTGGTGCTGAAAGCTCTGACAAGGTGTCCCTTCAAGCTGCTGGGGGCAGCCACCCTTAAGGTGCTGACCCTAAAGACCGTCGTCTTTGTGGCCATCACCTCTGCTAGGAGAGTGTCAGAGCTTCAGGCCCTTTCCTCCGATAAGAACCTGTGCTGCTTTCACAAGGACAAAGTGGTCCCCTGCCCATACCCATCCTTCATTCCCAAGGTCTACTCGGCCTTCCACAGAACCCAGGAACTCATAATTCCCTCCTTCCCACAGCCGTCCACACCCAAGGAAAGGGAGTGGCACACTCTGGATGCTAGGTGAGCGCTCAAGTTCTCCCTAGACAGGACCAGGCCACACAGACAGCATAGCTCCCTGTTCATTTCCTTCAGGCCTTCTTCCCTGGGGAAGAATGTATCTGTAGCCTCCCTGGCCTGGTGGCTGCGCAACGGCATCACGCTGGAATATATTTCCAGTGGCCTTTCATTGCCCAGTGGCATTCTGGCCCACTCTGTCAGGGAAATGACCACCTCTGTGGCCTTTCTTAGATTTCATAGATCATAGAGTTGGAAGGAGCCTACAAGGCTATCGAGTCCAACCCCCTGCTCAATGCAGGAAACTAGAGGAGGGGTCTCCCATCCAAGTAATAACCAGGCTTGACCCTGCTTAGCTTTCCACGCTCAGACAAGCTGAGCCAGCATAAGCCACAGGCCTGTTGTATCCTTCTGTGTGTGGGGGGGGGCTAGATGAGATATGCAGGGTGGCCACTTGGTCATTGGTTCATACCTTCACCAGGCACTACAAGATAGACCGGCTGGCCTCTGCAGAGGGCACCTTCAGCAGGCACGTCCTTCAGAGGGTACTTCCGTCCTAGCAGGAGGCTAGTTAGATCAGTCTGTTGGCCCACCCGGGGATGCACTGTTTTTTACATCCCCATCACTAGCTGGCCTCCTGCACTCGAAGGAGAAAGGGAAATTCATTGCTCATCGGTGAATTTCTGTTCTCCATGAGTGACGGAGGCCAGCTAGGGCCGCCCTTGGGCTGGCCTCCTTCTGGGCATGAGTCAGGTCACATAGGGTTCTCCCTTTCCTTCACAGGCCTCGCCCACAAAGAGCCTAATGGTTCATCGGTGTCAAGAGGATCTGCTGGCTCCCTACCAGATTCAATTTCTTGGAAGTGTGAACTACAGCTTCTGGGGGAGGCCCCGCCTCTTCTGGGAAGATCAGATCAAGGTCTGGCTTCCCAGCCCCAGAGGTAGGGCTTCCCCATCACTAGCTAGCCTCCTTCAGTCGTGGAGAACAGAACTTCACCGGTGAATAAAGAGTTTCCATTTCCGTTTACAAATTTTAACTAAAATGAGTTTTGCAAGTCCTGGCTAAGAGCATTCTGACTTAGCGTCATTAACCATTGTTAAAGTAAACAAAAGGTGGAAGGGGGAATTCATTCCAGATGAAGGAGAAAGAAGTGCATATTCTGAAAGCTGGTTCCCAGTTTAGAGAACCTGGTTTGTAGGTAGGCAGTATTATATCTGTCCCGGACCACTGACTACATTTCAGATTTTGTATGTGTTTTTATTACTTCCTCCAAACACTTGGGAAAGTTTTGAAAACCAATTTGTCTTTTTGAATAAGATTTATAGTAACAGAGTAAGAGAGGAATATAGCATGGTGTAGTGGATACAATGAGACTGGCCAATATATGAATAACATGTCAGTAAGAGCCTTCCCATAACCTCTGCCTCTACAGCAGGGGTCTTCAAACTATGGCCCGCGGGCCAGATCCAGCCCAGCATGCCCTTCCATCCGGCCCGGCTCCGTAGGCCCGAACTGGGCCCGCCCGGGCTCTCAGCCGCCCGAACGGGCTTGCCATTTTCTTCGCTCTTCCCGGAGAGCCAGCTGCGCGGGCTGCGTCGCCCGCGCTGGTCCTGGCGCGTCACTTCCGGCACGGCTGGAAGTGACGCGCGGGACCCTGCTCCGTTGCGCTGGACCCCCGTGCTCTGTTTTTGAACAGAGCAGCGGGAGTCCAGCACGATGGAGCACAGCAGAATGACGCGGCTCCGGCGGTGGTGGTGGCAGTGGGGCGGGGGCGGCGGCAGCGGCAGCGGCAGCGATGACGGTGGTGGGACTTTGGCGGCGGGGGTGGGGCTTCGGCGGCAGCGGTGGCAGGGCGGCGGGGCTTCAGCAGCGGCAGCGGGTGCAGGTACGGCGGGGGGTGGTGGGGGGTGGCGGGGGGGTCTGGTGGTGGCAGCGGGGGTCCGGGGGGGGCTTTGGCGGCAGGGGGCAATGGCGCGGCAGGGCTTTGGCGGCGGCGGGTGCAGGTACGGCGGGGGGGTCTGGCGGTGGCAGCGGAGGTCCTGGGGGGGCGATGGCGGCAGGGGTGCGACGGCATGGTGGGGCTTTGGCGGCGGCGGGTGCAGGTACGGCAGGGGGGTCTGGCGGTGGCAGCGGGGGTCCTGGGGGGGCGACGGCGGCAGGGGGCGACAGCGCGGCGGGGCTTTGGCGGCGGCGTTTGCAGGTATGGCGGGGGTGGTGGGGGGGTCTGGCGGTGGCAGCGGGGGTCCTGGGGGGGCTTTGGCGGCAGGGGGCGACGCCAACGGTGTGGCAGGGCTTTGGCGGCGGCGGGTGCAAGTACGGCAGCGGGTGGTGGTGGCGGGGTGGGTCTGGCGGCGACGGGGGGGATCCTGGGGGGGGCAGGGGGGCTTTGGCGGCAGGGGGGCTATAGTCTGCCCCCCCAACAGTCTGCCCCCCCAACAGTCTGCCCCCCCTGCCCCCCCAACAGTCTGCCCCCCCTGCCCCCCCAACAGTCTGCCCCCCCTGCCCCCCCAACAGTCTGCCCCCCCTGCCCCCCCAACAGTCTGCCCCCCCTGCCCCCCCAACAGTCTGCCCCCCCAACAGTCTGCCCCCCCAACAGTCTGCCCCCCCAACAGTCTGAGGGACAATGAACCGGCCCCCTGTTTAAAAAGTTTGAAGACCCCTGCTCTACAGTATTATCACTTCCCAAAGATATTCAGAAATCACTCTTTACTTCTGTCTGCAATTTTAATCTAAGCCAGAAAAGTTTGAGAGATCTTATTATATTCTGTTTGCATTTCCAACAGATTGATTACAGTTGACAAGTGTTTGTGATTATCAGCTTAATCTAAAATGAACTTTCCTAGCAAAATAATACAAAGGTAAATGCACTGACAAAAGTAACTAAAACAGACACGCTGCTTTGGTTCAGTTGCTCCAGGGGAACACTCCATGCATTGAAATTATGTTTTCAAGAGAAAAGAATGATTATGGAAGGAATTTCATTATTATAGAACAGAACCTAATGGGTTTATACATGATGGGAAAATGCAATATCTTTCATCTAAAGGTTCGATCTTAATGCACGGGTGACTTTACCATATTGGCTAAATGCAAAAAAAAAAAAAGATGCATGTTATGAACTTGTGTCTTTATTACTGCAGCATACTTTGCAGGCATATTTTTTTTACTGAGGTAAGAAAAGCCTCAGAGTGAGTCTCTTCTGTCAGTTTTTTTAAAAAAGTTATTCATTCTTGCTGTCTTTATTTTCTTTCCTTGGTCCATTTTTGGTTTTAAGCTCCTTACTTTAAGCTTCGTTCTTTATCATTTATCACTTAACATTTAACAATCATTTAAAGTTATCATTAAACACTGGCCAGTTCATCCCTTTACTGGGACAGCAAGAGTCTTTCTGTGGGGAAAGAATGGGTACATCCCATCCTCTCCACCATGCAGATAACTTAATGAGTTACCTGAAGTCTTCCAATTCAGACTCCTGATCGCACAAATGCCTAATCTTTCACAGCCTCATACAACTAGGTGCCTATTTAGTCTGATATCTATCATATGTGATATTATCTGCATAATAGAAGCCAGTTTTCCCCCACCCCCACCCCCACCCCCACCCCCAACCCATCGGCTGTTGCAAACCTAATAAATGTCTAAATGAGACCACTGGTGTTCAGTGCCTTCCAATTTTACAAAGTTCTGTTTGCCTTCAAACTTTTAAAATCACATAAATTTACCTCTTTATGGATATCAGATGGTACCGTTCAGAGGTGACTCATTTTTGGTACGTCTTATTTGACATACTTAGGAAGATACGTTTGCATTTGTCAACCTTTTAAACTTTTAATGTATATTATACCTTTTGAAATTGGTAAATGTAGAAAGGTTAATAAGAGAACGATCCTATGGCCCCCTAGACAGCACCTAGGGGGCTATAGGATACTTCAGATTCCCAGATCCAAGGTTGGAAACATAGCTCCTACCATGGAGGGGAGGAGACTGGGGCTATCAGGATTGCCTCCCCCACTTCTCCCACTCTGCACTGGATGTTCCTAAGTATCTGAGTTTCATAGGATTGCCCCCTAAATATAGGTATTGAGTTACACTAGAAACTTAATCAGCACACAAGAAGAATCATATAATTTTGACTTACTGCTTTAGAAAACTGATTCATCTAAAACTGAGATGTCGGCAGGTGGACCACACACATTCAATCTATTTGTAACAGAACTGTAGGTTAAAGGTTTAAATCCCTCAGAAATACATCAGTGAATACCTTGTCTCCTTTGTATTTCCAGTGATATAACAACATGTACTTGGAACGTTTCTTAGGCGTTATAATTGTAGCAAGAGAGAGCTTCGGTGGTCTGGTCTTTCAGAAAGTACAAACGTATATATTGGGATATAATATTTGTGGAAATTGAACTTTGCAGATTAGATATATAAATAAAGTTCAGATGACTAATGCTGCTGTATTGTAATGTTCTCTTTTCCCCAGGTCAAGCTGCCTGTCAGTAATAGGCCAAAAGCAAACTGTGGTTCAGAAAGCAGCGGTTTTAGCTAGGCCTCTTTGATGTGCTTGTTATGGTCATTGCCTTTACAAAAAACTTTTTGCATTTGCATTTAAATTCCTTACAGTACAGCTGTCATTGGGATATTTCATTTGATTTAATTTTGAGAGTCATTTTGGATCCTAAGAGGGCTATCAGAATAAAAAAGGAAAAAATAAAATGAGTGGGTCCCCCCCAAAAAACATGCATATATTACTCAAAACATGGTCAAACACAGGATGTAGCAGCCTTAGCTCCAAGATCAAGTACAGTAGCAACAGCAGCAGAAGAGATCTCTAGTTGGGTTTTTTGGATGTCTAAATATTAGAACATGTAAACAAATATTGCAGACTTGGGGAAAAAGTGAAGTGAGTCCATATGAACTGCCTACTTCAGATGAGCAGCTGCACTAGACTGCTTATATTCTACTTGTAATGTGTGCATGCATGCAATATTTTGGATAGCTATCAAGCAGGTGACTATAGTTCAGTTCCTTGCATGGTGAGTTTTCATGTTACAGTGCCTACTCTTCTGAATTGTTTGGGTGGCTGAGCTTCCATCACACTGAGACTTACCCAGATGTTTGTTGGAGAACTTTGCCCATGCTGCGATTTTTCTCAGCTGCTAAATATAAAGCAATTAACACTGATTTATGTTTTCTAAGTGCTGCTTGAAAGTTCAGTTTATGGAAATGCATTTTGGGGTGAATTTCTAGAAATGGTGCTGCAGTATATTTAATATTTATATATTTAATATTGTCAGCTATAATGCATGTTTGGAAACTTACATGATTTGATCCAGGAAAACATTTTGATTGTATGAGTGACAATGTGCATGCTAAAAATGCAATTTGTTATATAACTGAACTCCATCAGATTTAATATAATTAAATTTAATATCTCACATCTTTTTGAATGTGTAATCATTCAGCATTACAAAGGAAGAATACATTTCTTCATTTGCTCAGGAAAAAATGCAGCTACATAATCCCTAGCAGGTTTATGGACATGAGTTGTAGTACTTGTATAATTGGGGCTGCAGGAAGAGAAATCTAAAATGAGATACAGACATTATGTTGTGTGTTTGTGTGAGCCAATCTCTTTCTCTCTATATAGGCAAAATGTCCAGTAACGTCATTGTGATTGCAATCCTATGCACACTTGTCTAGGAGCAAGCCCAGATTAACACAGTGAGACTTACATTTGAGTACACATACATAGGATTGGAATGGGCTGTAAGAGGAAAATGATATCTGCACACTTCTTTCAATTATACAGATAAAGTCGCCATAAAGTAATGTACTGAAATAGGATTTTTAAAAGTATCCATGCTACAGTGCTCATAAGAGGTGAAACAATAGCTGAGTCTAGTTTTTTTTTAAGTCAGTGTAGTGACATTGACTTCAAGGAAACTGACAATATTTGGGGCCATTCACAGCTTACACTGGCTAAAGATTTGTGTCTATGTACCAAATGGTACTCATATTTTATTGCTGCTGATCAAAAATAATTTATCAGCTTCATTGGTATTTCTTCAGATTTACAGCATCATGCTAGTGATTTCCATCTAATATTGATCAGACATGTATCCCAGAACTCATAAACAAATTAAAATCTATTTGCAAACCACTAACCAAACCTAAGAAGTGCCATTGTGCAGCCTAGAAGACAGAAGGTTGCTCTATCTTGCCGTGACACAGGCATTCTTCAAGGAATTATGCATTGTTGAGGCTCTTTTTCTCTAAAAGAAACATTTACACAACTACCCAGAGGAAAGGGCAACATCAATGTAGGACCCTAATATGTAGCCCTTTTGCAGTGATTCTACTAGTCCTACCCTACTAGGAGGTTACAAAAAATGGTGCTGTGTGTGTGCGTGCATGTGTTGTTCTTCCCTTTCTGGAGCTCTCATTTGGGTTCCTGCAAAGAGCCACATGCTTTTTAACAACTACATGACATTGCTCAGAGACGACATCTAGAGTTTGGGAAAGGAGTTGTTGTTATGCTGATGGCATACAGCTTTGTTTCTTGGTTCAATCTGAAGTGAACCAGGTGTATGTCATGGACCAGGACCCCAAATTCTTGTCCTCAGAGGTTTCCCGTCCTTTGTCCACAGAAGAGGAGGCTCCTGAGTTAATTGTTTAGGGAGAGGACTCAAGTTACAGAAAGGCATCATGTGGCTTCCAGCTCCCCAGGACCCAGTTCCATAGGAAGACCTGGGGACATGTCCCCTTGCATCCAGAGGAGGTCACATTGCTGCCCTTGGACTCTGAGGATTCCAACCATGAAGACATTAGCATGCCACAGCCACTCCTGAATCATCACAGCCTGAAACTGTTAAAACAGACCAGACCTCTTTGAGAAAAGGCCTCAGTCAAGTGTTGAGGCGGGGTCAACAAGCCTAAAGGAATCCAAGCCCCGACTTAAGGCTCAGTCTTGATCTGATGCTGGTTTGAGCAATATGCAGACAAGCTTGTCTGGCTTCCAGCCCCTGCACTACTCTGAGTTTTCCATGGTGCTGTCCTGTTCCCATTCCTGCCTCCCTGAGAAACCTGGGTAAACCCTTGATACGTAGTGGAACTCTGTGACCCAGACCTCACCAGCACCCAACAATGCTAAGTCCTTGCCATGACAGAGGCTGAACAGAACAGTGTGACACAGTGTTTGGTCCTTGAATTGGCTGCCTGAGGTAGCTAAGGAAGGGATGGGCGAGAGTGAATAAGTTGAAAATATAATCCAGAAAAGGAGCCACTCAATGTGGGGTGGTCATAAATTATTTTTATTGTTAGCTGCCTTGATCACTATTTTGTTGGAAAGGCAGGATTCAAACGTTCTAAATAAATAAATTAAAATCAGAGAAATTGTAATTTTCCTGTTCTTAGATGAGCTTACATTGTCTCTGAAAGAGCAGGCTCATAGCTTGGAAGTGCTCCTGGGCTTGGGTATGCTCCTGGATTCTCAGATGGAGACTGTGGCCAGTATTTGGTTGATTATGCCAGATTTATTTATTTATTACATTTATACCCCGCCTTTTTTCCTGCAAGGAACTCAAGGCGGCTTACATAATCCTCCTCCTTCTCTCCATTTTATCCTCACAACAACCCTGTGAGGTAGGTTAGGCTGAGAGTCAGTGACTGGCCCAAAGTCACCCAGTGAGTTTCATGGCCGAGCGGGGACTAGAACCCGGATCTCCTGAGTCCCAGTCCAACTCTCTAACCACTACGCCACACTGGCTCTCAGTCTCCATCTGTCCCTTTCTGGAAAAGAGAGACCTTACCAAGGGAGAGATCAGTGGTAGACCACCTGCTTTGCATGTAGAAGGTCCCAGGTTCAATTTCTGCCAATTGCAGGTAGGGCAGGAAAAACCCCTATTTCAGACCCTGGATTGCTGCTGCCAATCAGTGTCGACAGTACTGGCCTAGATGGGCCAATGGTGTGACTTAGTATAAGGGCATCTTCCTAAGTTCCTATGTTCACCACTCTTATGTATGCCCTAGTAACCTCTCACATGGACATTGTAATCCATCCTCAATTACAAGGAACTGCTGTTTTAAGCATTTCAGAAACTTCATTTGACCTAGAATGCAACAGCAAGACTGGTGAGGGTTGTTAACTGCCGGAATGATACAACAGAAGATCTCCTAGTTACCAGATTCTTTTCCCTAGGCTACTCTCAAGGTCTTCTCTTCAGCACCTAAACAGCATCACTGTTTAGGAAGGGCAACTTAGGAAGGGCATCTTCCTAAGTTCCTATGTTCACCACTCTTATGTATGCCCTAGTAACCTCTCACATGGACATTGTAATCCATCCTCAATTACAAGGGACTGCTGTTATAAGCATTTCAGAAACTTCATTTGACCTAGAATGCAACAGCAAGACTGGTGAGGGTTGTTAACTGCCGGAATGATACAACAGAAGATCTCCTAGTTACCAGATTCTTTTCCCTAGGCTACTCTCAAGGTCTTCTCTTCAGCACCTAAACAGCATCACTCTGAGATACAGAGGTAGACACACTCTCATATACTGTATGTACCTCCCTGGTCACTGAGGCCCAGTAATAAATCACTACTATGGTTGCCATTTCCTTTGGAGGCTAAATTTTCTTCAACAATTAATAAAGTATTCTCTATTACTGCCCCTCATTATTTATTTATTTATTATTACATTTACGAATCGCCCATCTGGCCGGTCACCCAGATGGAATTCATTACTGCTTTGAGATTAGTCAGATTCATGAAATTGGCCTATTTAGATAGGCTATTAGACGTTTTAAATTAGCTTTTAAAATCCAAGGGTGATGGAGTTTAGTTGGGTTTATGTTATTGTTTTTAGATAATGCTTCTTGTTAGAATTTTTCTCTGCGTTTTCATATTTGTGTTTGTTTTTAAAATTGTTATCTACTTTGAGTATTAGAGTCAAAACAGATTATAAATCCTCAAATAAGTAAATCAATAAAATCCATGGAGTGGCATAATCTGTACAGGTTTTAGCTGACACACAGATCTCAAGCAAGCTTGTCTACTTATAAGTAACACTCAGGAACAGCCAGGCTAGTCCCATTGAGCCTGGACTATGTTGTCTTTTTAGCTACAGTAGTACATGTTTGTTGTACATGTTTTGTTTAAAGTGGCTCAGCTGGCTATCACTGAATTGTCACGTAATTGCTTTTCATATGAAGAATAACAAAAGTATGAACTCATCTTGTTTACACAGTCAACATTCAGTTTGTTGTTTTAGGGTTGTTATTCCCCATTTGTTAACCTAAGACTAAAACGGATGCATGAACCAAGAATTCCCAAGTATTTCTTTCTTTTTCTTAATATATATATATATTATTTACATTCATGCCTTGGATTGAGAGCATAATTCGTTCCGGAAACATGCTTGTAATCCAAAACACTCTTATATCAAAACAAAATTCCCCCAAAAAAATTTGTACAGAGATTTTTAATTTAAGGCGTACTACAGTACTTGTATTGCAAGACGTCGCTTGTATATCAAGTCAAATTTTTTAAAATAAATATTTAAAAATTTGCTTGTCTTGCAAAACGCTCTCAAACCAAGTTACTTGCAATCCAAGGTATTACTGTACTTTTCAAAACAAAATATAACAAAATACAAGAATATCACAAAAATATAACCTAAACAGCATACAATAAATCATAAAGTGCATCCCCTCACACCCTCTAAGGGACCAAATAATATACTTCTATCCTATTCCCAAGTATTTCTTTCAGCTATGTGCCCTTTCTGACTATCCTGGATCACTTACAAGACAATGTGTGCAGTTCAGATGTTCATGGAAAGTAACAAAGAATGTGTGACTCTCACTTCTGCTATTGCCACTTCCAAAGAGGGCCAGATGTGTATATATATCTTTGTGACAGTATGGGCTGTAGGCTGCAACATCAGGGGGGGGGGGAGAGGCAAGCTAACCCAGCCCCTTCTTAGTCCTACCACCACTGCCACCAAATGGATATCTCTATTTATTTTAAAACTATTATACCTGTCTTTCTTCCTGGGAGCTTACAGTGGTTAGCAACAGGAATCTAAATTAAATAATTAAAAACATACATGCCATTCCAAACAAAATCCACTAAACATTAAAACACAAAATCAGCAGCAGATTATAAAACTGAAACAGCAGTCAAACTATTTTAAACATTCAAAAACATGCGTATCTATTTCCTGGCTGCCTCAGGTAAATAGCCCTTTAACCTCTAGCATGCAATTGGTGCAGGCGTGGGCAACATCAGGGTGTCCAGCGGCATCCCTCCGATACACACACTCAGGCTGCACTAATTCTCAAGCTAAATTTGACGTAGTTACTGTATTGGGGGGGCTGCACCAGGTGTTGACGGGGACAGCATGCAGCCCACAGGGCTTGTGTTGGCCACCTCTGAATCACTGGCCCAGCCAACAATCTGTACTGGGTAGTGTGGTATGGTACTTAGTTGTGGGGTGAAGTTTGCTTAGCCAGTTATTCAAAAAATGTTTTTAGGAAAAAACCACTCCAACTTTCTCTGTTCAGTTTCTCTGGTTTGGATCCACTGGTTTCTTTCTGCATCAGTGCTCTAATTTAAGTTCTCTCTCTTTCTCTTAAATTCTCTTTTCTTCCCGCCCACCACTCTTTTCATATTTGTAATTCTTCTCTCTACTCTTTTTTTCCTGCTTGAATTAAATGTATTATTTTTATTCTGCTTCCCAACCTTTTGGCCAGTCAGAAGGGAAGTAGAGTCTTGGTTAGAATTTTAGATTTTTCCTTAATTGCCTAATCTCTGGGCTGAACTTTTTTGACCCTCTTATGAGTTTATTTTGCCTTTTATGTTATATTCACAGGCTCTCTTATGTACTTTTGACTCTCCTAGTCAGAACAGAAGAAATAGCAATCATCTTACAATCCCTAAAGCCCAATACAAAACGACTGAAAGTTTTGTTCTGTCTCAGTCCTCAATGGTAGCATGATGTGCATTCTCCCTTGAGTGAACAGAATATTCTGGGTACAGCAGGAATATTTTGCCAGTGTGTGTATGATTCTTTCAATTCACTTTCACTTCCAATTCACAACCTTTTCCTCTCAGAGATGGGGGAAAAATATCTTCCCACGATAGGCTGACTCCTACAGCTGCCCCCCCCCCATCTTTGGCAGCAGCAAGAGGAAGCAAATTGAAGATGATGCATAGTGTGTGCATTGCAGTTGCTCTGGGAGGAACTACTTTGGAAAAGCCAGACCAACCAAGTTGGCTGCAGCCAACATGTAGATCTGTCTGGATAATTCCATGTGTTCTCATGGGTGGGGGATATCATCATCATCATCATCATCATCATCATCATCATCATTATTCATTTCTATACCACCCAATAGCTGAAGCTCCCTGGACGGTTTACAACAATTATACATTTTACAATAAAATACAATTTTACAATAAAATACAATTTAAAAATACAGTTATGCCTTGGATTGAGAGCATAATTTGTTTTGGAAACGTGCTTGTAATCCAAAACACTCTTATATCAAAACGAAATCCCCCCAAAAAATGTGTACAGAGATTTTTAATTTAAGCTGTACTACAGTACTTGTATTGCAAGATGTCGCTTGTATATCAAGTAATAAATAAATAAATAAATATTTACAAATTTGCTTGTCTTGCAAAATGCTCTCAAACCAAGTTACTTGCAATCCAAGGTATTACTGTACAAACAATAAAAACATCGAAAAAAATTTCACTGGACATTTTAAAAATAATTTTAAAATTACTTAAATAGCTAAGACAAGATTATAAAAAGTAGACTGGTTTTAAAAAAGGTGACATCACCACCACCCCATGTACTATTTGGAGCTGTTAAATGCCTCAGCATAGAGGGCGGTCTTAACTTGGTGCTGAAAGGATAGTAAAGTTGGTGCCAGACGGGCCTCAGTGCGGAGCCTGTTCCAAAGTTGTGGGGCTACCACAGAAAAGGCCCTCCCCCTCGTTGCCACCTCCTGAGCCTCCCTTGGGGGCGGCAGTCGGAGGAAGGCCCCAGATGTTGAGCATAGTGTCCGGGTAGATTGTGGCTGGGAGAGGCGTTCCGTCAGGTATTGTGGTCTCAGGCCGTGTAGGGCGTTACAGGTTAAAACGAGCACCTTGAATCGGGCTCAGTAGCATATAGGCAGCCAATGCAAGTGGGGCAGAACAGGTGTTATATGTTCAGACCTCCTGGTCCCAGTTATTAATCTTGCTTTCGCATTGATATTGTACTTTGGTTGATCCAGATTAGCTGGGCTAGCCACTTCTATTAAAAAGACAGCGGCAATATTCTGAGGATTTGTTTAAATTGTTTCAGTGTGCTTACCATAGCTGAGTTGCAGTCATGGTCAGTTTGACCCAGGATTCTAGCCTCCAGGTTTTGAATTACAGGAGAGGTAGAGGGAGCTCTTGGCCTTCTACACTGCTCTCCAGTCATGGCTAAAAATGGGAGGGATTGGTGGATGGGGTTTGTGTATTTCATGAATTCCCCCCTATTTGCCCACTTACAATTTTGTAGCTGGCAGCCTGTCCCCCCAACCCCCATCTCTCTCTGTGATATACTTTTTCCTTACACATCTATACCTTATGAACAAGTAAATATATTCAAAACAGAAACATGCATGTTAAAATGGAAATGTGAAAGCTAAACAGAGCCTAAATTGAAATCTTTTGAATGGTTTGTCACATGTTTACTTATTATCAGTTCCCAAACTTCCCAGTGGTCTTCAGCAGCCTGTTGGGTTCAGATGGACTGCTTACATTTTTAAAACCCTGGCAGCTCTTTATGTCACCATTGATTAGATTACCTAGGGGCACTGTAGGTTGTCACTCATGGATTGAAAATTGGATTGCTGGGAAATATGAATGTCTGATTCCAAGGATTTGACAGAGATTAATAAAGTGAACGTTTCTTTAAGAGAAGCAGGGACATAAGGCTACCTAATTTTGTCTTTCAAACTCAAAGCAAGGCAATGATTTTTATTTGTGGGGAAAGAGGTTTTAAAAGGAGGTGTGTAGCTTGTTGTGATATCAAGTGTGGTGTTTGCTTAGGCTTAGTAAACTGAAGCCCAGAAGTGTGTTCCTTCCTGGATGACATTATACATTATTCCCATTAAGGATGGAGCTTTAAGCGCATATGTTGGAAAGAGAAGAAGGCCCCAAGTGTGGCACTTCATTCCTACTTGTATAATGTTATGAATACCTATGGGCATAATGATGTAGCTTCCTTTTCTTAAAAGTGTGTTAACTTCAGAGAGCACACTTCTAGAACTGCTTTGCAGCATAGAAAGCTATGTGCTATTCTGGCCAATAGTTATTTAAAATGTGAGTTCTTCATTTCATTGTGTTCATTATATTAATAAGCACAGGATGCTTAACCAAAGTACTACCTTTTCTCACTCATATGTGTGGAACTATAAAATGAACATCATTCCAGTATTGCCCTAAATGCTAGCCCATTAATTACACAAGGAGATGCCCACACTTTAAAAAAAAATGTTCCTGTTCCTGAACCTCCATTTTCCAAAATCTTAGGGTTGATTCATATTATTAACAGACTGCTGAACCTATTCCTGCCGCTGCACCTCCTATAAAGTTTGCCATAAGGACTTTGTGCAAACGAAGGCGTCCCACATTAGGTATAATTTCTTCCCCTCCACATGCACACACTCTGTTTTGTGGGGAAGAATTATGCAAATCAGGCCATTACGTGTATGGCTACATACATGAAGAATGTAGAAACCGGGCTTTAGGGATTTAAGTATTGGCATTTGGATACTAATTTAGTCACATAAAAGCAGCAGTTTCATTTCTTCAAACCTCTATTTAATGCCAGATAAATGAGGCTGAGTTGTTTTGAATATAGCATCTTCCACCAGAGAGTAATTCAGGACCAGGAGTCATCCTTCTCTCCTCTCTCTCTCTCTCTCTCTCTCTCTCTCTCTCTCACACACACACACACACACACACACACACCTCATATTATCCTTAATAGCAGCATATTACTCAGTATGGGTAACCTGTTTGTAACCTCTTGGTCTGGCAGTGATAAAACCAGGCTTCATTCCTGTTGAGCTAGGATGCATCAAGAAGGCATCAGCACCAATCAGTGGCTAAATTATTTATTTATTTATTTATTTATTTTATGTATGTATAGAAAATGGTGCTCAAGGTAGCTAAATAACTGAGAGGTGATATCTGTTGCCAAGGGCAGATAATTGTATAGGGAATTTTTCAGTTGGCCAGTTAGAGTAAAAAATACTCCCTGGCGTAGGCAAGCCTGCATTGACTGGCAGCAATCCTAAGCAGCATCTGCAAGAATGAAGCATGTACTCAGCCAGTGGTGTTCAAAGGTGTTTTTTTTAATTATTGCAACCAATCACTAGGTGTATCATGGAAGTTCTCACAATCCTGACTCAAACATAAATAACGGGTTCAGAAGACCCTCACCAAACTGTGTGGCAAGTTTCCCAAACCTTGAGCTCCTTCTCAATACTCAGATAAGGATCTGAGTGTTTGGAGAGGAAGTTCTGCAATCTGCATGCCTGCACCTACTTTTGTTGTCCGTCACCCCAGGCGTTCCCATCCAGTCCCCAAACGCTCCTCCCATCCTTTAAATGGGCTTAAACAGCAAAAACGGAGAGAAAGAGGCTTCCTCCCCACACACACTCTCCCCCCCCCTTAAATGATGCAGCTTATTGTGGGAAGTATAGTTCTTCCAGTAGAGCTTAAAATTACATGTGAACCCCCAGCATCTGCCTCCTGAGACAGCTGCTGCACTGTGCCTAATGGCAGGGTTGGCCCTGAATGCCATAATAAATTTGTTTGTTGAATTGCCACAAGACTCTGTATTTTTTCTCTAAATTATCCTCAAAATAATATGCCATGGTATAATGTTTACTCTACCCCAAACAATTGCCAATACAATCTAAAGAAGAAAAACAACTCTGAAGTAGATATAATTTTGTGTGGCCCAACTCTGTGCATATCTATTCAGAAGTAAGTTTCACTAAGCTCAGTGGGGTTCCTTTGAGGAAATATGCATAACACTGCAACTTCCTAGTGACCTTTTTTTTAATTTAAAAAAAATCACATAGTCAGTTCCCTTGAAATCGCATAGCCTGTTTAATATTCGCTTTATACATTCATTTCTCCCCAAGGATTGCTTCTAATATAGATCTCATGCCACAGACTCCCAAGTTTATCAGCTTTAAATAGTCTTCCTTTGAGGCTAACTGGCTATGATAGACAATTTTTAACTGTCCGTTCCCAAAATGATATCTTAAGTAGTCTGCTATTTTCTGTGTTCTGTAGACTTTGTGATAAGCTTGGTATGGAAGGAACTGTCCGAGTGCCTATTAAATTGAAGTTCAAGATATAGAGATGCTTGATTTGATCCTGCAACTTCCTGAACATTTTAGCCAGAAGGCATAGGGACAAATCTTTTGCATTCTAAAGGTTTAATCTACCTTGGCAAAGTTTCATGAAAGCAACTAGAAAGGTATTTCAGAATTTGCTACGAAAGAATAAAAAGAAAATCTTACCTCTTACAAGTGCCTATAGCTTCTGATCCTTTTTATCCAACCATTTTTTCAGTGATGAACAGACTTGTGCTGTAGTGGAAAGAGTGTAATCTAAAGAACATGCAGTGTATTCTACAAGCAGGATTGCATTCTTAACATCTATTCCTTTTCATTCCTTGAGGAGATACACTTGTATTATAAAATCAGGCTAACTTTATGATGGATCTTAACTGGCAAGATTAAAACACATTTAGGCGGTGGTATTGAACATCTGAAACAAGTGAATCTGCATTTTCATTCTGATATTCTCATTAATTTTTACATAGTGAAAATGTACTGGACATGAATATAAAATACTTGAATCATGCCATAGTTATTATAAAATGAGAAAAGGGGATAGGGTTGTTGTGAGGATAAAATGGAGAGGAGGATTATGTAAGCTGCCTTGGGTTCCTTTCAGGAAAAAAGGCGGGGTATAAATATAATAATAATAAATAAATGGTACTAATTTAGAGGTCTGTCCAAAATTAGCATTGTTATCAATAACTGAGAAGCTTATTTGTGATCAAAATACGAAGGAGTTAATTGTAAACTTGTTAACTGCGGCCAGGCTAATGATAGCGAGAAATTGGAAAGTACAACATGTTTTCCTAATAACAGACTGGTATAAGGAAGTTTGGGACATAGCCCTAAATGATAAACTAACTAGTAGTATCAAATGCAAAAAAGGATTGCTAAAGAAGAATAATTTTATGGAGATATGGAATCAATTACTAGACTATGTATTAATAAAGGGGAAGGGTAACATGCCTTGTCAGGATATGTTATATTTTTGGAATTTAGACTTTATTTGATCAAGAGGATAGAAGTATATTAATTGGTCCCTTGGAGGGTGGGGGGGAGCACTTTATGATTTATTGTATGTTGATTATGTTATATTTGTGTGATAATTTTGTATTTTGCTAAATATATTTTCTGTGTTATAATTTGTTTTGAAAAATAAATAAAATATTTAAAAAATAATAATAATAAATAAAAATAATGCTGACCTGGAATGGAAATGTGTTTCTCATTTGATCGTTAAGTTTCACAATATGCCATGTGAACTCATCTATCATAGCAGAAGAACTCAACTAATACACCAGTCCTACTTATTAATGTGAGGCTTAATCTGCACAGGGATACACTGTTTGCTCCAGACATGTAGACTGTGCTTTATGCTGCCTGAGTCCTGCTACACTGTAGACTTTTCAGACTTGGACAACAGGCTGAGCTGACTCCCTGATGGCAAGACCATTGATTCTGTTTCACAGATGTGGTCTGTTTACGAAAGCATAGTTCCCACTGAGGTGGTAATCCTGTGTCTGGACTGTAACACTTCAGGCTGCTGGTAAGGCCTCACATAACTGAATGTTCCTACACACACACACATACACACAAACATGCATACTGAAACTAGCATGAGAAAGATAAAAGTAGGCGGGAACCTTTTCACTGACCTCTAGTTTTTGTGTAGAGGAGCATTCAGTCACATGAGCCTCCTTATTAAATTATTTACTGCACTTTTACACTGCCCAATAACCAGAGTTGTCTGGGTGATGTACTGATAAATTAAAATCATAAAATACAAAGCAATAAACAATAATAAAAATGTCACATAATAGAACCAAGATAAAACCAACAGCAAGGAGTAAAAGCAATGTAGCATATAAAACAAAGTAAAAACAGCAGCAAAACAAAACAGTACAAATTTCTAAAAGCACTAAAAACAGTTCTTAAAATGTCTGGGAGAATAAAAAGGTCTTCACCTACTTCTGAAAAGACCATAATGTAGGTCTTTGGTTTTTATTTGTGTTTCATTCAGTGTGTTTTTTATGGGATGTATTTTTTTAATTGATGAGTTTTAATTGTACCTTGTTTTCCCTGTATTTTTGTTAGCCGCCTTGAGTGCCATTTTAGTGGAAAGGCAGGATATGAAATGAATGAATGCATGAATAGGATGGATAGATAGATAGATAGATAGATAGATGCCAAGTAAGCCTCTCTAGGGAAGACATTCCACAGAGAGGGTGTCACTATGGCAAAAGCCCCGCACTTGCCTCATCTCATTTGGCAGAGGCACTTGGAGGAGGGCCTCAGACAATGGTGTTGGGATCTGGTAGGTAGATATGGGAGGGAATGCTCCTTCAGGTAACTTGGCCCCACACTGTTTAGGACTTTAAATGTTAAAACCAGCACTAATGAATTGGGCCCAGGAATAGACTGGCAGCCAATGCAGATAATAATATATCATATCAGCCAGTCCCAGTTAACAGCCGAACTGCCTGGACTAATGGAAGTTTCTAGACTGTTTTCAAAAGCAGTCTCATATAAATAAATTTAAAAAGCCCCATATATAACATACAGTCAAGAGTATTACAGCTCAAATGTAGGATTACTGTGTCAATTTAAACCAGGCCTATTCCCTAGTTAGCTGTAAGTCTCATTGGACTTACGGTAATGGCACTTACTTCTGAGTAAACATGCTTAGAGAATTGTGCTATAAATGATGAAATACTAGGTAGTAAACATGAAAGAGAAATACTGTGTGTGTAAGGTGACAACTTCAAACAGGAAAAGAAAATGAACCTGCCAATTACTGATTGCCAAAGGGAACTAAAACCTGTGGTTACAAGAGAGTAAAAGTAGCTAATTAAATCTTCCTTTTTAGAGTGCAGGTTACTCAAGTTATTCCTTTGAGTCATGGGTATCCCTGCTGTAATTTGGACCCATGTCACTTGTATAGACTTATTTTTGTAAAACATTTTGTCTTGTGTTACTGCTGCAATTTTACTTTTCTTTTCCAATTACTTAATCCTGTCAATCTTATTGATGATTAGCAAATACGGTGGCCATAAAGAGTTTGTTCCCAGTCACACTGGAGAGGGCTGAAAGTTTTAGGGGCCCACTGTAGCCCAACACATGAAATAGTCCCCTAAAAGCTAGAACTACTGAGTGGGAGAGGAAAAATCATAAATGAAGGTTGATCCTTGCTGAATGTGGGCTATTACATCTGCAGACAAGTGCTACAAATACAGATAACTACTAGAAAGGAAATATATGTAACATTGTGAAACTGAAAGAAAGCCTCTGTGGTTTCTGATGAGCTAATGAGATATGCCTATGAGGAACTGCAACAATAAAGGTTAGTGCAGATTTAGATGGGAAGATCTCCCACTAGATTGAGGTACTGAGCTTTGACTTAAAAGTAATGAGCTCATATACCAGCTCAGTATAGGATTTGCAAAGCACTTTGGCAAAGTCACAATATTGCTTGACTTGAGCACTTTCAAATTGGATTGACCAGAGTGCTAGATCTGCATGCATGAAAGGTTTGCCCTTCCCATGTTATAGGGCAGGATTAGGCAACATGGCGCTAATAGGCACCAGTGCACCCTTGGGCACCTTTCTTGGTGCCCAGTTTTCTTAGTGGCAGCTGATATTGCTTCAAAGTGAAGTGAGGGCTTCTAGCTGCTCCCATCTTCTTTTCCTGTGAATGCCTCTGGGCCACATGTGGGTCTCAGAGACATTCTTAGGAAATGAAGATGGTGGATGACTGCAGCCTGATGCTTTCATCTGCAGAGCGCCTGTTTTGTAAAGGTGCCCAGGAAAGTTGCGCAAATTGCCAGGAGTGCCCACCGGCCCAAAACGGTTGTCTACTGTTGTTGGGTGAAGGTAAACATGAACCTAAGTGTTTGTTTTCTCTTTCTCTCCATGCAGCATGATCCTAGGAGATATTGTACATGTCTGCAACCTTTTGCTGGTACAATATTGCAAGTGATTGCATTGTGGAAAGCCTAGATCTAACTCCAGAGCCTGCAACAGTGTAGCAGAAAAAATTCCTGCTCCTGTGTAGCTCTGGCAAAGCTCCCACTTTATTATAGTGATGCAGTATAATGGTACCTAATCATGAAGGAATCTGAAGCTGTTGCTTTCAAGAGTGTCTACAAGTGAACCTGATACAGGCAGTTCTAAATTAGATACTGTTCCATATTAATCTCTTAAAGTGGTCTGTCCTTCCACAAATAAATCTTTAGAAGATATTGTAATGTAGGAAAGCAACTGCAAGGATTAGGGCTAAAGTATAAACAACAATATTCATTGCTGAGGCTGGTCCATGGGCAGCATTCTGAGGGGAGCCAGGAGCCAAAAACTGGAAGCTGTGGGACAAGGTGGTAGTCATAATCAAAGAGCAATTTAGAACTGGAGGACAAATCAAAAGACAGAGTAAGAAGTAAAGCAGGAGGCAGGACCAAAGAATAACTAGGTATACAGTAACACACCAGAGCTCAAGAAGTTTGTGTTGCTCAAGCAAGGCCCAGTTGGAACTGGATGCTCTTTTTCACTCCTTCTTTACTCCTTTCTACCCAGGACGATCCAATGGCCAGTCTCTGTAGGCCTGAACATACTACACTTGGAATCAGTCCAAGGCCTGAAAATACTACACTGAGAAAGCTGTCCCACTGCAGTTTAGTGGGACTGCAATTCCCATGACCCCTCACCATTCGCTATGCTGGTTAAGACTGATGGGAGTTGCAGTCCAACTACATCCGGAGGGCCACTAGTTGCCCACCCCTTTCTTATTTGTTAGTATAACTTGCACCACAAGTTACAACCATCACATTATGCATTTCCCTGCACACTATCCATATCCATTAGGTTCACTGGGGGATTGGAACTCATAAGATGAGGGTAATGTTTTGACTGGCTCTAGTCTAGACCATCTTGGGTTATGCTATATCAGAAGGTTATGAGAGACCTGATAATGGTCTCATCCAGAATTGTGAACACAAAATCATTAAGAAAATATTAATAAGAAAGCTATGTAATCTTATAGAGGAAATTTCAGATTCTAGGGAATATAGCAAAGCCATGTGATATTTATGTACTGGGCATTTTAATTACATCATTGGAACTGAACTGATAAACTTTCTGGTTAACTAACTTTCTAAATTTGTTTTTCCTGCTTAACTTTTTTGGGGAGGGGAGAAGCTGCCCATCTTTTCTGTCTTCTGTGAAGCATAAAATGACTGCTATGAAGGGGAAATTACATTGTATGAAGGTCTCTATTCAAGATTCATTCAGGGATTTTCATACAATTCATTAAAATTTCCGAAGGACTGAATGTAGGTAAGGATAAGTAGCTTTTATGATAATTATCAGGCAAAAAGAATATTTCACATCATAATTAACAATGGCTTGATTTAAAACATTTTGCACTTGGCTGTGAACCAACAGTTACAATGTATGTGCTGCATTCCTTGTTCTTTTTATTTGCCTTCCCCCCCCCCCCCGGGAAGTGGGGAATTTTTGGTACACATAATGAGGAATTTCCTTATGTTATGGTTTATTTCTATGCTGCCTTTCAACCAAAAAGGCCCCCAAGGTGGCTCTCAAAGTTTAATACAAATACAAAATTCAAACAGTGCAATAAATCTTACAGTAAATCTAAAACAGCAATATTTCAGTAACTTCTATATAGTCCTGGATCTGCCATAAATCCCTGTAAAAAAGCAGATGTGCAGAAAATTGTGAAGTTAGTGTGTATTTCAGGCCCATGTAGGGATCCATTTAACTTGGATAGACATGCCTACTCTGGTGCATGAATTCTGTAGCTGCCATTTTCCAAGCTGACTGACATGTGAATGGGGATATGCAATAACTCATGAACAAATGCCTGTAGACAGCTCATTTTGATGGCAAAATAGAGGGGGAAGACAGTTTCATCAAGATGGATAGAAGAACTATTACTACTTACTGTTATCATCTGTATGGTCCAGTGAATAGAATGCCACACGAGGTTCAAATCCCTGCTCAGTAGTGAAGCTCACCAGATGTACTTTGGCCAGTCACCATCTCTTAACCTAACCTACTTCAACAGGGCTGTTGCTAGGATAAGAGGAGGGGGAATCATGTACACCACCCTGAGTTCCTTGGAAGAAGGGTGGAATAAAAACGAAGTAAATAAATGTTCAACAAAATTGCATCAGTAACTACATTCAGACGACGTTATACATTGTTGACTGATAGCTGTAAGTTAATGTTTGAACTTGGGCTTGTTATTTAAGATGCATTATGACAGCTTTTCACACTTGCATATAGTACAGCAAGCTATTGAGAACCTCAGTTATTTGCACATTCTTGTGTGGCATGTTTTGCACCCGCACATCATCATTGATTCTTCTGGTAAAGGGAGTTCCACTCAACTTTGTATCTTTTGCAAATAAATAAATAAATAAATAAATAAAAATAATAATAAATTTATTTCTTACTCGCCTCTCCGTCTAGATTGAGGCGGGGAACAGCAAAAATATAAAATACAAACTAAACAAAACACAATACATACTATTAAAACATCTTAAAAATCTTAAAAACATCATTTAAAACATCATTAAAACATCTTAAAATATCTTAAAGGCAACCTAAAATTCCGCCGGATCGGCCTGCCAGAAGAGATCAGTCTTTATGGAATTTTTTTAATTCCAAAAGACTGGTGAGCTGACGAATCTCCTCCGGCAGGCCATTCCATAATCTGGGAGCAGCAGAAGAAAAGGTCCTCTGGGTTAACTCTGGCCTAGTTTTGGCTGACTGAAGTAGATTCTTCCCAGAGGACCTGAGTGTGCGGGGTGGATTGTATGGGAGAAGGCGATCCCGTAGGTAGCCTGGACCCAAACCATGTAGGGCTTTAAAGGTAATAACCAACACTTTATACTTCGCCCAGAAACTGATTGGCAGCCAGTGGAGTGCTTTTAAAACTGGTGTGATGTGAGCACCCCTAGGTGTACCAGTAACCAGTCTGACTGCCATATTTTGCACTAGTTGAAGTTTCCGGACTAGGTACAAAGGTAGCCCTATGTACAGCGCATCGCAGAAGTCGAGCCTCGAAGTTACCAGCGCGTGCACTACTGTCTTTAGGTCCTCCGACTCTAGGAAGGGGCGCAGCTGGCATATCAGCCGAAGCTGATAATAGGCACTCCTAGCCGTCGCATCTATCTGAGATGTCATTTGGAGCGACGGATCTAGAAGCACCCCAAGCTGCGAACACAGTCTTTCAGGGGGAGTGTAACCTCATGCAGAACTGGTTGACATACCTCCAAACCCAGATTGTGGCCTTTGACAGCAAGCACCTCCGTCTTGTCTGGATTCAGTTTCAGTTTATTTTTCCTCATCCAGCCCATTACTGCATCCAGGCATTCATTCAGAGGAGACACACTGTCCTTAGCTGACGCTGTTGCCGAAGGCATAGAGAAATATATTTGGCTGTCATCAGCATACTGATAGCACCCCGCCCCATGCCCCTGGATGATCTCTCCCAGCGGTTTCATGTAGATATTAAATATCATTGGGTAAAGAATAGCTCCTTGTGGCACTGCCACATAGCAGCTCCTTTTTGGAGGAGCAGCTATCCCCAAGCATCACCATCTGGAACCTAACCAAGAGGTAGGACCGGAACCACTGAAGCACAGTGCCCCTGATTCCCAGTCCCCTCAGGCATTCCAGAAGGATACCATGGTCGATGGTATCGAAAACCACTGAGAGGTCCAAAAGCACCAACAGGGACACACTCCCTCTGTCGGTACTCAGGCGTAGATCATCTGCTAAGGCGACCATAGGCAGTCTCAACTCCGTATCCTGCTCTAAAGCCAGTTTGAAATGGGTCTAGAAAATCGGTGTCATCCAAAACTGCTTGGAGTTGGAAGGCAACTGCCCTCTCGATCACCTTGCCCAAAAATGGAAGATTTGACACTGGTCTGTAATTGTTAAGGTCCAAGGGATTCATTGCAGTGCTTTGTAGCACCATGGAGTAGTTTGCCACTGAATTTCAGCAGCATACTGGTAGTTTTTTCCTTCTTATTAAGACTTGGGGGGGAGCGCTGCCACACAGACTGTGTGGACCCCCTGCAGGCTGAGTGCAGCCTGCAGGGGGTCCTCCCATGGTTGCCCACACCTGGTTTAAAGGGCTGGGGCATTCATGGCCCCAGCTGCTCCATGCACACATCAATATATCATGGTTTAACTTTAAAATTATATTGTATTTTTCCATCGAACAATGCAAATGATATTAGTTTACTGTAAATCGATACTGTTGTCTTTATCCTGACTTCTCAGTGATCAGTGCTTCCAGATGAACAACTTTTAGCACTATCAGTCAAAAGACATACTTTGGTGGTACTATTCTGTCTTTCCATCCTTAATGGGGTTTTTTTTATGGAAAGAGAAAGATAGAAGGAGTGGTGGGAAAATTGAAGACAATGTCTGGACTCCCCATAAAATTCTGTGAATGATGCAGGGTGACTGCATCATGAAAACTTCATCTGGAAACACCCTTTATTTCAGGCTCTTTAACATGACCGTGGCATTCTGAGCCACTTCTGTAAAATATGTTTTATAGTGAACTATGTAGTAGGCTGGTTAGTGGAAGAGTGGGAGAAAGGAAGGAAGAGTGGATATAGAGAAATCATGACCAACAGTTTCTACTGCGAACATCTCTCTTGTCTTCTAAACCTGATTTTTTAATTTATTGCAATATGGATTGGGTTGAGATCTTAGTCTCTAGTGATGGGCAGCCTCCCATCCCACACTCAGCTCAGTATTTAGACCAGGTGATGGCGAACCTATGGCACGGGTACCACAGCTGGCACGCAGGGACCTCTGTGGGCACTCGAGCCATTGGTCACCAGATCGCGAAAAGACTGTCCCCTTCTGCAAAACACTAATGAATCTTGTTCTTTCTCACAGTGTAAAACAGAATGATTTTATTCTAGAATTCCTGTTACAGAATCCTTTTTGTACATTGTTATCACATTTAAAAGATTTTGAAGAATGATGCACAGAGCATGGCTTGGATGTAAAGCCCTAACAGTTGACCTGAGTGCTGCATGTGTTGCTCTCAAACTAACGGAGTATGAGCCAAGGTTTGACAAATTATCAGCATGCATGCAATAGCAAAAATCACATTAATTGTGCAAAAGCATGCCCAATGCAAACTTTTACCTAATGCAGTGTTTGCAGTCCAAGACCTAAAGTGTTTAAAATGTGTTAAGCACGTTTAGTTTTCTTGTTCATCTTGCTCATCCTAGTACAGGTTGACTTTTACTTTTATTAATCCGACACCTGTAGAAGCAGGGAAAGGACCCGGGGTAAAGCTTGCCCCATACAATTTCAGTCTGGCATATACGTAATCATATTACAAGTTGAGAATCCCTTATCCAAAAATACATGTGCCTAATTATTTAAAAAGTTTGTATAAATTCCCTTCAGGCTATGTGTACAATGTAGTACTATAATAATTTTTTGAGTTGATTTTTTTTTCCAACAAAAAACTGTTTGTATCATTGAAAACTCTGTTATTGTGTTTTTCTTTTAAGTACAAAAGATGTTAATTAGTTTGGACAACTGTATGAGTTGTTTTTCTAAAACTAAAACCTCGGTATTCAGGTTTAATTGCAGTGTTGCACTTTGAAATAAATAAGTTGGTTTTGTGTTGCAGTTTGGGCACTCGGGCTCAAAAAGGTCCGCCATCACTGACTTAGACCTATCCTGGTGAGTGTTTGGGGCAAGGGGAGAGGGTAACTCATCTGTTTCCCAAGAGTTCTTCTGCCCTAGCTCATAATCTTTCTGCATATGGTGGTGTCAGCATGCATATTGTCATTCCCCTCTGGAAATTGTAATTTGGTTTCATACGCTCCATACCCATTCCATAGCACCAGCTATGGCAGAGAGTGCCCAGAAATTAAATTCCTGCTGCCCCTTGATCACCACCAGAAAAACACACCTGGGAACAAAGGAAGGAAATGTTTTTACAGGAGACAATCAAGAGAATTCATTGATCTAAATAGATCAATAACAAAAATGTTTCATTTAGAGAAAGGGGTTAACATTCAGTAGCATGCACCTATAAAACAAATGACTTTGGGCTGCTGAAATCTTGACTGCACATGTAAAAACCTCATTTTATATTCTAAGCTGGAGTTAGAACTTCTTGGGACAAATGACACTCAATTTGTAATACAGCTGAACGTTATGAACTGGACCAATTTTGTTCAAGTGTAGTACAGCTGATGGCATTTTATTTATTGGAAAAAGTCTCTCTTGCAGATATTTGGGTTACTCCAACTCTGTGCAAAATATTTTTAAAAATCATAATTAACATTGATTACCAAAAAAATATTATTCCGTGCCAGAGGCAGTTTCTCTACATTAATAACTATTTCATAATTAATCATTAAATGTCTGCCTTCTGGAAAATGTGCTCATATACACCATTTTTACCATGTAACAAACAATTGCTTTACACAAACACACAGGTCCTGATAATAGGTCAAAATGCTTTTTAAAATTATTTTTATGTTCTGTTTTTTCGCATGATACTTTCATTGTAATTATATAACCTTAGCAGTGCAGTTCGGTGGCATTGCTCTAGATTAGTGTAAACAAAAGTAGCATCTGGCTCTGTTCAGGCAGCAGCTTGTTGATTGAGCAGAAGAGTCTAACACAACTGCAAGGCCATTACACTGTTGACTTATGGCTGAAGTGCAGTGACTTCCATATAGAGGCTTTCTTTATGTGGTACCACCAGTATACAGGATGGAAACCAAAGGGTACGGTGTTCAATGATATACAGTAATACCTTGGATTGCAAGTAACTTGGTTTGAGAGCGTTTTGCAAGACAAGCAAATTTTTAAATATTTATTTAAAAATTTTTTACTTGATATACAAGCGACGTCTTGCAATACAAGTACTGTAGTACGGCTTAAATTAAAAATCTCTGTACAAATTTTTTTGGGGGATTTCGTTTTGATATAAGAGTGTTTTGGATTACAAGCACGTTTCCGGAACTGAATTATGCTCTCAATCCAAGGCATGACTGTAATTAACTGTGGATTTTGGAAATGTATCATGTTACCACATGTCCTGTCATACACATTTCCATCTGTGTACATATATACCAGATGACATATGTTCGGGTATGTCACCTAGAGTCATGATGTGGTACAGCAGGAACGATGTGCTACGATGGGCTCATTAAGATGGGAATTAGCAACAAGAGCCTGAAGTTTGAATAAACAAATGCATGTTTCATTACCGAAATATGAGATGATTACATGCACCAAACCTTTTTAGGACTAGCAGCTATACGGTTAAAGCTCTGGTGAAGAGGAACCTAATACCAAATAAGGAGACAGGAGTGCAAGAAACACAAGGAAATCCCAGTTGGGTTAGAGGATGGAGTCAATGTGACTAGCTTGCTTTAGAGGGGCTGACTTGCTTGAGAGGAACATAGAAGTGTAGGGCAAGAGTAGGCAGAGGAAAGAAAAGAAAATTTGGAGCACAAATTTTACCTATTCCAATGCAGGAGGGGAAATAGGTTTCTCTTCTAGGTAGAAGGTTGAGTACTGCAGGCCAGGAGGTCATCTGCTCATGCCAGACCATGGGGTTACTCTTTTATGAATCTGCGACCAGAACTGGAGGCAGTTAAACCCTAGCAGTTCCCTTTATCCTTCTGTATTATGAGACTTTTCGGTGAAAAGCTTGGAGGCTGTGCATTCCCTTGGGGATATCTCTTGTAGGTTCGGTTACCTGAGGAAATTCCTGGATCAAAGAGGAAAACGGCATAAAAACTATGATTGCAATATAGATTTGCCCACCATGGATGATGAGTGTATGCACACACTGGGTACGGTTAGGTTGCTAACCATGATGTTAACTAAAGGGTGTTATGTTTACTGAAACTGAACTTTCCCTCTTCAGGGATTTAGGATAGCTTTTGGGTGTGCTTTTGCTTTGCAACTTTTCTTGGGCAAAAAGTCAAGGTGCTAGGTGTCAGGGATAAACCTACCTAATTTGTACTTCTCAAACCAACATGTGAATCAAAACAGTTATCCTTTGGTGTTTCCCAGGGATTTTTTATTTTATTTTACCTGATTTATTAAAGGACTTTACTGAATGGTGGGCAATGGTATTGGCCTCATTTGTTACTTAAATTCATTGTTCAGGAAAAGTTCTAACTGAATGGAAGGACATAATACTGGTCCCCATATATAAAAAGGGTGGAAGAGAAAATCCATCTAACTATAGAGCTATTAGTTTATTTGATGTTATTGGGAAAGTCTATGCTAGCTAGACATCTTCTAATTAAGATAGAAGATTGGGTAGTGACTATTAATCTATTGGCATATGAGCAAGCTGGCTTTCAAACTGCTAGATCTACAGTTGATCATTGCTTACTCTTATACAAAAGTATACAGTAAATTACACTGAAACATGCTTAGTATGTAGCCTTTATTGATCTTGGGTCTGCATTTGATATTATACCAACAGAACAGCTCTGGGAAATCTTGAAGAATTACAGATAGATAAGCATCTCTTATGCAAGCTCTTTATACTAACATCTGATTTAAAAATTAGGGTTGGTGTTCAAGGGAAACTTTCTGATTGTATCAGAACCACAGAGGGTGTCCATCTGAGAACCAAAGGTGGGGTAAAAATAGAAGAATACCAGCATATTGTAGTTAAAAGCTCTTACTCCCAGTAACGAAGACTTAGCAAAGGCCTTTTTCAATGGGGGGGGAAACTGCTGGGAAACCAACCAAATGATTGGTGGTTGTGGGAAAGGGGATGGAGGCCAGGGAAGGGGTTGTGGCTAACTGGGGAACCATGGAGGGTGGGATATTTTTTCCCACCCCTGTGCTAAGGGAAGAATATTTGGATCAGATTATAGAGAGATATTTGGGGAGGTCTGTCCATGAAACAATCTGCTTAGTGGGCAAGATAGTTATCTAATTGCAGAGACTGCATATTTTCTATCTACAGTCATTGGTGCTGGGGGGGGGGAACCTTAAAGGGGGGCTGTTGTGCTTTGTCAGGGAGATTCAAACCTTTAAGTTCATGGGTGATTTTATATAATTTTAATAGGGTTGTGTAATTTTACTACTTTTGGCTAAACTTTAAGTTGATTGTGATCTGGGATTGTGTTAACTTTATGTAAACATGTTATCTTTGTATTGATTTCTAGTAATTTTTGTTAAATGTTTATGTGATGGCCTGATGACTATATACAAATTAAAAAATCTCATATGATCTGATCTTTGGTACTGACAAATTTCATGATGGAGTTCTCCAATAAAAATGTTTACAAACATGGATATTTTAAGGGAAAGTGTGCACAAAATACATTTAATTAGTAAAAATAATGCATAGTATTATTAAAAATAATGCATAGTATTATTAAAATAATGCATAGTATTATTAAAAATAATGCAAAAATGAATATATTTGTGAAAGTCACATACAAAAATGCATTATCTTAGGGCAGGGTTGGGCAGCTTCTGGATAATAAGTGTTCCAAATTGCATGGAGAGCCCCCACAGATAGAGGAGACCCTCCTCTTCACAAAGTCACCCTCTACTTGTAGGGGGCAGTGAGAGAGATAGCTGAGTGGGGAGGAGCTAGCACACTCCCCCTCCTTGCACATTTAATCACCATGCTTTGGAATGCCTGAATAGGGTTCATGTTTTTGCAGATCTGTCAGTCCCAGAATCCCCAGTGGGAAAACACTATCTGCATCATTTCTGCTGGGAAGAAGGACATTTGATAAATTAATTTCTACCTGATTCATATAATTTCCTCCTTTCTCCCTGGCTTGAATGATATGAATAACATCATTTCTCCACCAAGGATTCTGGGAATAATAGTCGCACTCGTAGGGATGTGTGAGGAATCTGATAGGGGGGTGAAACTCCAATGGACTTTTCTCAACTCAGCCACACGGACACCATTCCATTGACCATGTTCTGGTGCCGATTCAATCTGACATGAGCTGAGCCAGCGTGGGCTTCCATTTTTTAAGGGCTGCAATTTGTGTAATTTTTTTTAAAAAGCTGGTAGAAAATTGAGCAAAACTCAGGCCTCCGCTCTGCCATTTGTGCAGATTTATGCAAATTGTAAAAATGTGCGCCAATTGCGGAGCAGAGGCCCAGATTTTGCAGAAATTTTAATTTACCTGGCCAAAGTGGAGTGTGTGCATATGCAGTGAGAGAAGGATGCTTCCATGCTTCTCATGTAAAATGCTACAACAAGAACAACAACAACTCAAATCTAATGAGTTGGGCCCAATTTGTGCAAATTTATGCAGTTTGTGCAGATTTATGCAATTTGCCCACATCGAGCTAGAGATAAGCAGTTCTCAGCTCCAAATTTGTGCAAATATTTCAAGCAATTTTGCAGAAGCCTTAAAAAAAACCCAACTCCTGATTCAGCCCACTTTTGGCCCTTGGGTCAGAAATGTATCGAAAGCCCATCAAGCTCAAACGGAGTGAGTTTTCCAATGTCTCAGTCCCACAGAGCTCTGGGAGTGCTCACCTCATGCCACCACTCATGAATTGGAGTGTGATACAGCAGTGATGAGGTCCTGAACGTTTAACTTGCAAAACATGAGCATGGGTGCCTCTGAAGGCTTCTATCAGACACAGGGATAAAAGAATCCAATAAACTATTTGGATTCAACATCTTTTGTGTCTCTAGGTCTTTTTAAAGATGATATTGATCTTTACCATCAGATACTCAGGCAATCAATCATATGCTGACAGTCACACATATGCAAACCAGCAGTTATCATATCCTGCAGTCTTGTCTCCAGAGAGGTATTGATTTTGACTTGGTTTTGAGAGTTTTCAAAGATACCCTAACAACTTTTCTTTTTCATGGTGTAAGTGATCTGTGTGGAAGGGACAAATATGCAGAGCTGGACAGCACAATGCTTTCAGTGTTATCGATGTGCTTGTAAAACCTCAGACCCGGGAGGCTAGTTTAAAAGTAGTATTGATTTTTTTCCGGGAAGGTTATTGAAGTCTTAAATGCTTAACTACATTCTTTCCATTCAATTATATTGAAATCACCAGTCTTAACAATTAGCCAAGTTGCTATTATTAGCTGTTGAGAAAGATTTACACTGAATCCACTGCCCTGCCCTTCACAAAACATATTATATTTTGTTGCAAACCTGTATTGAGGATGCACTGTCCATTAATTTGATACCTTATCTAAAACTGCATCAAAGTATCCCATTCAGGCAAGGCAGTGATCATAAGCATTTTTAAAAACAACACAAAGCCCCCCCCCCCCATGTATTTCATTCTAAAGTGCTATAAGGCAGCAATCATATGCACATCTACTTAATATAGTAAGGCCGATTGTATATAGTAAAGCTTACTTCTGAGTAAATATTCTGAAAGAATGGGCTCCATATTTATTTATTTATTTATTTATTACATTTATACCCCGCCTTTTTTCCTACAAGGAACTCAAGGCGGCTTACATAATAATCCTCCTCCCTCCATATGACTTTAATGTGTCTGCTCTAGAATACATTAGTGAAGACTTCGGCCCAATTCTGGTTATATGCAAGAACAGAGAAATTCAAAATTATTCAATATTGGAAAAGGAATTGGAACATGAGCTAAGGGTTTTATTAATTTAATTTAGTGGAAAAGCCAGTATTGATTTCAGTGGGCAGTTAGGCTGACTCCTATCAAAAGTGACAATAATGAAAAAGTGTTACTTTCTAGCAGTGAGGATAATTAAGTGCTGGAAATCATTGCTCAAAGAGATTACCAGCTCTTTGCATTGGTTATTGGATGTCTCTTTAAAATATTAATTCAGCATTCAAAGTACTTCAAAAATTGGGTTTGCAGATAGTTTGCTTCCTAGTTGGGCTCAGATATTGTAAGCAACAATCATTCAAAATTTCAATTTATTACCAAATAATTATTTCAATTAGGATGTGGATTAAGGAAATAATGGTTAAAAATTCTCTGTGTGATCTCTACGCAATGGCTATGCTCACTTTATAGCATGTATTGTATTGGTAAATGTGATTAGATTCCTCCGTTTAAATTAATTAATTTTAGTGTATTCATAGAACCATTAGAGTTGAGGAGGTGCCTTGTAGGCCTTCCAGTCCAACCCTGCTTTATGCAGGAAATCCCAGAGCAATAACCCCGGTCCAGCCTCCAGTGAAAGAGAGCTCACTATCCCTCTAGCTAATTGTCCCCATTGTCAAACTGCTCTTACCACCTGAAGTTTCTTTTAATGTTCAACTGAAATCTACCTTCCTGTAACTTAAGCCCATTAGATCTAGTCCAGCCCTCTGGGGCACAAAGAGCAAGTATTTCCCCTCTTCTGTGTGACTGCCCTTCAGGGATTTGAACAGTGCTGTCATTGCCCGCCATCCACCCAACCATCTTCTGTTTTCAAACTAAACATACTCAGTTCCTCCAGCTTTTCTGCATAGAACTTGTTTTCCATTGAGATTGCCCCCCTCTGAACATTCCAGTTTTCCCATATCCTCCATAGTGTGGTTCCTTGAATTGGACCCTAAATGATGTGTGACCTGTGAAGAATAAATGGAACAATTATTTCCCGTGATTTGGAAATGATGGCTCTACCAGTGGGACCTGCAACAAAATGTTGCAGTGTGGAATGCCCCTATTCAGGATACTTCATTATTATTAGCATATGTATCCTGCCCTTCAGCTGACAAGGCTCCCAGAGTGGATGACATGAGCTCAATTAAAACAACAACAGTGCATTAAAACAGTAGACTGTTTACATAGGTGGAGATAATGGCAGTTCACTACTTCTTCCTCTCCTGCTGACAGGGCAGTTGATTGGCATGGCCTCTGTGATGCAGGGAGGGGGCAGTCCCAGCTTATTCCTTTCCTGCTCACAGCATTCCATCTATCTATCTATCTATTTATATCTCACCTTTGTACCAAGAAAAATGGCACAAAAGAGGAGTTAACTGTAAGCATGGAGGGAGTCGGTGAGGAGCTGCCTGGTCCTCTGCTCTCCATTCCCAACCTCCATGCACACTGCTCCACTTCACAGGCAAATCTGGCTGATCAGGGTTTCTGACTGCAGTGCATGGGGCTCTGTTATTGCATTCAGCCAAATGCAGTTACAGCAGGCCTTCCTCATCAACACAGGGAGGTCGACTCTCTTCATACTTATAGTTAACCCGACTTTGGTGAATCCCTGAGGAGCGCTACAGTCAGTCAGCATTCTGTTGCCACGGGGCACACAGGGCGTGTTCACACGACACAGGAACCGCGGGGGAGCAGAGGTCCCCCGCGGTTCCCATGTTGTGCGAACGCTGACCGGGGGTGCCCCCGCGGGACGCATGCAAAGTGACCATGGGCGGTAGAGGGGTAAGCCCCTACCACATGTGGCCACCCTGCCGTGCGAACAGCGGGCGGCTGTCCCGTGGGGGCCGCACAGAGGCGGCAACCCAGAGCGGCCAGAGCTGCGGCCGCTCCAGCCTGTAGGGGCAAATGGCCCCTCTGGGCATCCCAAGCCCCCACCCCCTATCGCTGGGAGGCCCGCACTGCGGTGCTGGGACTGCCGGCTCCACTGGGGTTCGCCCACGCGTGGGAGGCGCAGGTCGTCTGCGGTGCCCCGCTGGACCCCGCTGGACTGCCCCCAGGGGCCTCCCCCACTCACCACCTGGGCCGTACGAACTGGCCCTTAGTCTCCATTGGGCTGTTGCAGTGTTTTTCTCCCCTTACTATTTTCCTCCTCTAAGATTTGTTGTACTTCGGCAAACCGTGGTGTCTCCCGAAGGCCGCTAATACTTCTCCCTTGATTGTGGTGCAAAAAGGTGCTCCATGAACCTTTACCTCCCTGGAGTGGCCCTATGGGGTGTCTCCTGTGTTGAGAGAGCCCGCTGCTCCCTGCCACTCCTTAAGGAATTTTTGGTTTGTGGAAGAGGAAGGTGGAGTGGCACTGGGGTTATCAAGTGTTGGTATCAAACACTCAGAATGCTCTTAAGGCTTTTCAAGTGATCACTATGAACACTCAAAAATCCCAATTTATTTTCAGGGGTAATCAGGGACTGCTTCCTCCCTCCCCACTCCCCCCACCCTCCCTCTCCCTCACACACATACACGCCTGTGCGCACACGCACACACACTTTATGTTAAGGGGTAATTCTTCAGCCCAGTTTTAGTATTATTACTTAAGAATGGTGATGGTAAAGGGATATAATTATTCTGTAGGATTACTTTTCTTTCCCACTGTATGGAGGTTTATTCTTTAATCTGAAGCTACTATAAGAACCCATACCAACAGCTATGTAATCATAGCCGTCTGAGCTCAAAGTGAGAGCCAGATACAAACTATTTGAACTGAACCATGGGTTCCCAAGCTACACTGATAAGACTGGAGTTGCCTTCTATTAGAGGATGATAAATCATTCAGGAGAAATCTCAAGTTAGTTTAAACTGAGTCACATAGACAGTAGATTTGTTGTCAGAGAGAGAAGAGCTTATCACTAAAAGTGGTCTGAGAGCTGGAACTGTCTGTCTGTGAGTTGCAAAATAAAACAGCAGCTCTTACAGAGCAAAACCTTGGGAGGAGAGAAAAATATAAAGTTTTTAAGCATGCCCTCAGTCTTTGAGGTTGTGGTGAAGCATGTTATTTTCTCCTCTAATATGATATTCTCTGCAGGACAGCTGTAGCCCCAGGGAAACACACCAAACACTTAATAGAACTTACTCCTTGGAGAGTAGTTCAAGGTAGTGGCACAACTCATTTTGCATTTTCTTCTCAATGATATATGAAGTTTGTATACTGCTAATTCAGAAGTGTGTGTGCCTCTCTCTCTTTTTTGTATGTACGTGTATTGCTACTGAATGTGTGGTTCTGCAAAATGCTTGTGCTTCTCAGTACCCTTGCTACCTCTATAAGCAGTCTTAATGACATCTATAAAAACAGGTGAAGGAACAGAATCACTTGCCTTCCAGGATGACACTCCAAAGTTCCATGTACATAATTCTGCTTTTATGGATTGCTTTCAGTAGAACTAACTGATAGAGAGAACATGTTGCTTGCCACCACAAGCAGCAGGCACACATCTTCTCTTCCTCTGCTTCCTCCACCCAGTAATGTCTGGTAAAACTCAGCATGTGACATCAGATTATTTTAAACTACAATGAATATTTAGTGTCACAGATTTTGCTATATTTATTTATTGTCTTAGTCTCAATGATGCCACAAGATTCCATGTTGTTTTTTCTTCAATAAACTCACACGGCTACCCTTCTGGAAATAGCTCCTGCCCTGAAAGGCAGTCTAGAAATATTTTAAATAAAATATTAATAAATAAATAGTGCTTGTACTCTTAAATGTAAATAAGCTTCATACATGTACCCTAATGTCAAACTGACCTGTGTATGAATAAGTCCTGATCTCAGCCAAGTCAAGGCTTGTATTTTTCTTAACATACTCAGTAGGGATGTATGATAAATTTGTTTCAGTTTGTTTTGGATCAGGATTTACCCAGTTCGCACCTTCTGGACCGAACATGGACTCAAACGCAATCTGTTGTCGAAGTTCATACATTTCCAAGCTTGCAATGTGCAAAAAAAATAAAATGTATGCAACAGCATGCATACATTTGAAAAATGCACATTAAACAAATGCATACTTTTGAAAAATGCACACAAACTTTCTTTAATCAATGGGAGAAGAATGCATACATTTCTAAGATGTGCACAATTGATGCATACATTTGGAAAAATATGCATGAAAATATGCACAAATTTTCATGAAAAAAGAAAAAACAAAGCTTGCCATCTAATAGAGACTTGAGTTGGAATTCGGAGAACTTCGATGAGCTCAAGTTTTGCTGATTCGCACGTCCCTAGCAGAGACAAAAGGAATAGGTAGGGGCATCATCATCCAATTTACACATTGAGTTGTGGGGTCCATAGGTCACTCATACCAAAATGGGCCAATAATTTTAAAAACTTTTTAAAAACCTCCTTCTTCCACCTTTTTAAAAAACAACACCAAAACAAAACCATAAAACAGTGTTAGTGAGATCAAGCTTGGAGTTTCTAAGTTATACTCTGAATTAAAAGCATTCAGTGGGGTTTATATTTTAGTATTGTTACTAGATTTTAGTATTACTATTGGCTTATGGCCTAAAAAAGTAAATTTATTATATAATGGGGTTTATAAAGTACTGTATTCCTAAAGCAGGACTCTCCAACCTTGGGTCCCCAGATGTTGCTGGCCTACAGATCCCAGCATACCCAGCCAGAATGGCTAATGGCAAGGGATTCTGGGAGCTGTAGTCCAGCAACATCTGGGGACCCAAGATTGGAGAGGCCTGTCCTAAAGGAACCAGATGTTATCCCCAACACACATTGCCTGCAGATTTGATCATGGGAGCAGCATTCATTTCCAGATTATAATTGTTACAGACAAGAGTTCTTAAGGCAGGAAACTTGAACAAGCTTACACCTAACCTTAAGCGCCACTAGTTCTGACAAAATCAAAGACAAAAACTGAAGTTTAGTATTGTGTTGGGAGAATTTAAAAAATGCACATGAAGTCCACTGAGTCTTCCATCTGAAATATTTCTTAACATTGTCTTCTGCTCTCAGTGGTTATTCTCCTGTTAAAATGAGGAAGGTAACTAGAACTGACCTTCTCTATGCCATGTATTGTTTTAGACTTCTACAATGTCACTTCTTATTCACCTCATCACAAAATTGTCTTAACCTTTTAGATCTTTCCTCAAGTGGAAGACTTCCCATGCCTCTAGTTATTTTTGTTACCCTTGTCTGAACTTTCTCCAATTTGCCGCCTCTTCTCAGAAATGGTGTGACCAGAATTCAACACAGTACATTAATGTCAAGACTTATTAGTATGGTATTTGTTGTTCCACTCTGTGTAGCAGAACACTATGGCTTATTTCTGAACTCATTTTCTCTGTTTAAAATCAGGAGGAACTCCACCAAAGTCCACTGAATTAATTTGAGGCAAGTAAGTTCAGTATGAACTCCTCCTTGTCTGTTTTTTAAAGTTCCCCCAAATCCTGCCTTAATATTATTGTGAGGAGATTTGGAGACAATGCAGAGGGCTGCAGGGGAGAGGAGAGGATGCAGAAGTATCCTTCCACTAGCAGAACAATAATGCTGCATCAAACCCACTCTGTGTGTGAATTTTAGGGTGGATTTAGTCCCAGTGGTAAAGCTGGAGTAAATGTGGTTTATTTAATGACCACAAGGGCTCTCAAAAGGAACCAGCAGGTCATACCTACCGACTGCTAATTTAGAAGGAATGGAACACAAAATACTATAGAATAGGATATTTAATTCTTCAACATGGCTAGATAATCTTCTTTAGTCATGGATAAGTATCAGGATGAAACCACAAGCTGCTGTTTTGATCACAAAGTTCAGGGTAGGAGAAGAGTATGGTGTGCAGATTGCTGGATTTGGATCAGATTGTCCTGGGCTCAAATCCAAGTTCAGACATGAACTTTAGTAGATGGCTTATGGCCAGTGACTGTTTCTCAAACCAACCTACCTTGAAACCATCCTTGAAAGCTGCTTCTTAGAAAACAAGCCCTCCCACTTTAGCAGTGAAAAGTTTTCCAAGCTCCTCCAACTAAAACATTAGTCTTTTATCCTGTGCTGTTACGGAAGGATAAGAATACTGTGATCATTCTAGTAGGTAATAGACTCTATCATTACTGGAAGCCAGTTCTTTATAAATTCATTTATCAACTCTCTGCACCCGCAGAGCCTTCCCTTTCTTATTTCTCTGGATATTAAATTTAGTTATAGCTGTGGTATTATTGCTTTCCTCTGTACATCATTTTCTCATGGTGGGGGAAGCTGTTTATTCAGTCAAATAAAAAAGTGATTTTCTGGCAATGCAGTCAAAATACAATCACCAAATAACTTTGTGTGATTGATGTGGGATTCCATTTCTAATATCTAAGGAACAATGAAGGCATGTAGTGAGGATAGACGCAAAGCATATTGTTCCTTTCTTTAGAAAAGTCTGACCTTTATGTTGAGGTCCAGCACTCATATGTCAAAAAGCTTTAAAAAAGCCAGTTGTGAGGGATTTTGTTTTATATTTTAGCTACATTTTCTACAGAAACAAACCACAGCAAGGGAGAACACAGCATGAGCCAAGCCTACTCTTATATCCATTGGCATTAGTGTAATCCTTTCAGTGGAGAATGGATCAAGCTTTTATTGATTTGCCCTTAAGAATCTGTGTCAGGACTAGACCAACAGAGTAGAAAATGGCGCACTCTCCACTACGTAGTGTTCTGTCCCCAATCTTTGGTGATAGGGATGGCAAATATTTTGTAGGTATAGCCCTACTGCCCCAATAGTGCCCCATTTTTTTCCACGTTTGAAAAGGATTAGATCCTGCACTACATGGTCCAAATTTGCATAGGGATCAAGTTACAGATAGAGAAACAGAGAAAACATTTAATGTACTGTACTGCCCAATCCTATGCATAGCTACTCAGAAGCAAGCCCCATTGAGTTCAATAGGACTTACTCCCAGCCAAGTCTGTATATGATTGCAACTTTTCTCATATAGTAGTGGTTGGAACTATACTGCTTCTAAACATGGAGGTTCTGTGCTAAACAGCTGTATCAATAGCTATATTCCATGAATTTGTCTAATCTTATAAAGCCATCTGAAATACTGCCATCACCACATCTATATTTCTGCATTGTATGAAGAAAAGTTTCCTTTTGTGTTTCCTCCCAGAACTTGCTGCCTTTCAGTTACATTGTATTTCAAATCATGTTTACCTTTTTATCCCCATGGACCTCTTTGCACACTTTCCATTTAGCTCAACTTTTTAAAACATGGGGTGCAGGAAGCTTCTATAAAGATACACCCTTGAAGTGTTTATAAGAATCAATACCTTACTGAATCTCCACATAGTGTTAATAACTTTTTTGTTGTATTGTTAGACAGGTTTTATGGTTCATTTGATTTCAAATATTTCCTGAATAAAATGGCTTTTTTTGACAGGCACATAATAGAAATTCTCCTCATATGCCTAAAGCAGGACAGTTTTTAAATCATACCTTGAATTGACACTAAAGAAAAGAAATTATTTTCATATCTTTTTGACATGGCTTATCGCTTTGGAATTGAGTCAGCTACCTATAGACATTCAATGAATTGATATAATATTGCTATTCTATTACTGTCACTCATTGCTTTCTGGTGCAACTGCATATATGAAGATAAATGAGTGATTAAGGCAACCCTGCTGCTGTATTCCTGCACTTGTGATATATAATGTCTGCTGGTTTATTAAGGCCTCAGGATACTCATACTCAAAAGTATCTCCTAAATTCTCTTGTTTCTTCAGATAGGCTCCCTGCTTTGAACTTGCTAGTTAGGTCTTTGTATTCTGCCTTTACCTTGCTACTTGACAGTAGCAATGGAGTAGCTTAGACAAGTGGGTCCTAAAACAAAATGTTGCAGTATATTCTCACCTTCTAACAGGAACCCTGTTCAGGGTTCCAGCTACCCCGCCAGCCATATCCTCTTCTAGAATGCTCCACTCGATCTGCCACCCCCAGAGTTTTACATTTTCTTTTCCAACTTATACTCAGTGTTGTGTGATTACTGAACATGCTCGGCTCTCATTGGATTGTTTCTTGGGGGTGTTCCCTTAAGTTTTTTCTTAAGATTTTTTGTACTTCTGTTCCCCCTGCATATTGATATATACCTCTTGTTTTTGGTGGTCTTGTTTTGGCTCCATTTCTGTTGGCACTCACTATCTGAATTGTATATTAGAGGATAAGAGGAGGTAATATTGAGCTGTAAACCAGAAAGTTCTGATGTCAAACCTTGCTTTTGCAATAAACTCAATAGTGGCCTTAGGCAAAGCCCCCCCCCCCCCCGGCTCAACACATACACCCCATCTGCAATGTAGGCATAATAATATCCCCGCATTACATGGATATTGCTGACCCTGCCTTACATGGCTGTTGTAAGAATTACAGAGATAATGTATGTGAAGAACTTTGATTTAAATTCTATATTAATGTGAATAATGTAATAATAATAATAGTTGTTGTTATTGTTGTTGTTGTTGTTGTTAATATACTGTATGAAGATCAAAGGCAGCAACATCTGGCCATTAGGGCTGTCAACTTTTTTTCTGGTCCTCTTCCTGTTTACCATGAGCTCAACACACGGAAATTAAGCAGCTGAAATTTTCTCCTAATTTTCTCCAGAAAATTTTTCTACAGAAAAAGCTTCACCTGCTAAATTTCTGTGCACAGGAGGAGGGTCAGTAAAATGCCACTGGCTAGTAGATCAAATATTTTAGATGCTTTCACACACTCATGGTCTGTGGAGGCTAGTGTAATGTATACTGATGCTGTTTACGCTGACACTGAAACACTCTGACAGATATTTTCTTAGAGGCTCCATGAGCATGTTATCAGGTTATTTGAAACAGTGACTCTAGCCCACTGTGCTGGTTGTGTACATTCTCCCCAACACAGATTGGCAACATGCCTGGGGCACTTCTTAAATCATCAGTAAGCGTCTGCCCAGCATCTCTTCTGGTCCTGATGGTAATAGATCCCATATTTCAGTATTACTTCGGTATCATAAATATACACATTGACTTTTCTTTCAGTTTATAAATAACATGAAATATTGACACCTTAATTTGGATTCTGCAGTTTCCTCATCTAACTAATATAAGCAGAATGTGATTAATAAGAAAACATTAGGAATGATGATGCTTCTATTATTATGTATTTGCCAGTCTATATTAGTGCCTGGAAAGGATATTGCTTCTTGTTTCCTATTTTGCGCACACATTCTTATGTGCCTTATGTTTTTCTTATTTTGTTATCATTGGGCATTTTAAAAGAGAAACTATTCAAAATTGTGCAGAAGACTGCGACAGACAAGAAATAATAACATTGGATCAGGTGGTTAAGTAATGTGTGGCTCATGTTACTGCATCTCCAAAAGTAAAATAAAAATAAAATTAAACTTAAAGATAGATGCCTTTGCCTGTCAGATTTCAGAAGTGGAATATATCTCTGTTCCCAAATTTCAAATGAAGTTGTGTGTGAGTAGAATATTGGTATTTTATTAACATACTAACTCATAACTGTCAGGTGTCTTCATGGTATGAAAAGAGGATGAATGCTCGAACAAACAAAAAGACACAGAAACTTATGAAGAGTGGCCCTCATATTTTGTGTAAATCATTATTAAATTGACTGCAATGAAGTTAAAGTTACACAAATAATAGATGGTACCAAGTGTTAGGAAATGCACAACAAGCTGAAATGTCAACCCTAGAGTCATACTCATACATGTGTTCTGCTTGATCATTGCCTGAAGCCGAATCCTTTTTTCCTTTCTAGATTTTGAGATGCCAAATTATCAGAATTGGTTACCATAATCTCCAGTTCTGATGTTGTTGCTGAAAAGTCACAAAACTAACTAAAAACAAACAAACACCACTCTTAAAGGAATAAAATAAATTGTTGCAGGAAAGAATATTACCGTACTCCATGCTGGTACATTCCTGCAGAAAGGCAATATAAAAAGCAATAAATATCATGTAGAAATAAATACATTTTCCTTCTGCAAAGTTGGGTTATATTTAATTTTTTAAATCTGTGCTGGGGTGCTAGTAAACTCTGGGAGAATAGCAACATTAAAACATTTTAAAAGGGAATTGGAAATGGTATTAAGGGAAAATAAAGTAATCAGAATAAAGGACTGGGTAGAAAAGAAGGGATGTAAAGAGCATATAAGTGAAGTTTTAAGAGAGGAAAAAATATCTTGGTTTAATCTTATGCCACTAGAGCAATAGACAAGAAAATGGATAAGGGAAAATGAGGAATGTAGAGGGTATACAAGATTTGAAAAGATGATTATACAAAGGGAATCTATAGAAGGGAATTTAGTTATAAAAGGTACAACAAGTTTATAAAATTTATAAAATGTTGTTAGAAATTAGAAATTACAGTCATGCCTTGGATTGAGAGCATAATTCGTAATCCAAAACACTCTTATATCAAAACGAAATCCCCCCCAAAAAAATTTGTACAGAGATTTTTAATTTAAGCCATACTACAGTACTTGTATTGCAAGACGTCGCTTGTATATCAAGAAATAAATAAATATCTAAAAATTTGCTTGTCTTGGAAAACACTCTCAAACCAAGTTACTTGCAATCCAAGGTATTACTGTAGTTGTTAGACAGGCCTGTGGTTTATGCTGGCTCAGCTTGTCTGAGTGTGGAAAGCTAAGCAGGGTCAAGCCTGGTTATTACTTGGATGGGAGACCCCTCCTCTAGTTTCCTGCATTGAGCAGGGGGTTGGACTCGATAGCCTTGTAGGCTTCTTCCAACTCTATGATCTATGAAATCTATGAAATTAAGTCTATGAATTAGGATAACAAGATTATCCTAAATCAGTATGGGATTATGATTTCACTGAAAAGATAAGTACTCAGAGTTGGAAGAAGATATGGGATTTGCATATTCTGAAATCTATGTCTGTATGGATAAAGGAAAATTTCTATAAGTTGATTTTCAGATGGTATCTAACACCAGTAAAATTAAACCAAATTGATAAGAAATACTCGGCGTTATGCTGGAGAGGTTGTCAAGAAACTGGCACTTATATTCATATGTGGTGGAGTTATGTGCATGTACAGAAATTTTGGCAAATGGTTTTTAAGGAGATAAATGAAATAACTGGGGTAAATATAGAGGTGTGTCCTAAAATAGCATTGTTATCAATTTATGATAAGGTTCATTGTATTCAGGTTATTAAATATTTAATCTCAAATTTATTAACAGCAGCAAGGTTAATGATACCTAGAAAATGGAAAATGCAATATGAGTACCAAATAGAGAAATGGTATAAAGAAGTATGGGACATCACCATTAATGATAAATTAACATGTAGTATCAAAGTTAAAAAGGGATTATTGAAATGGAATGATTTTTAAGATATTTGGGGCGGATTTATAGATTTTGTTTTAGTAAGAGGGAAAGGGTGTATACCTTCACAAGAATCAATGCAATTTTGGAAGGCTGAATAGTTATGTATCTTAGTTGATCCCGGTGGGGGGTGGGGGGGTGTTCTTATATTGGTATGTGGTTTTTTTTCCTTTTTTGGATGTTATATTGTATGTTATAGTTTTAAAAATTTAAATAAAGTATTAAAAATATTAATATAATATATATAAATAGTAAATTCAATTTATGTTGAATTTAAAGTAGATTAGATAGTAAATCTATATTTGGGGTGGGTGGAGACCTCGTGTGTTTGTCCTTTTTTGTTTTTTTGCCATAACTGGAAATGATCTTTGGTTAATAGAAAATGTTCTAAGAATAACTGTGGTTGCTTATGCTGTGGAGAAGATTGGAAATCTTTTTTCCTCCCTTCCCCACAATTCCTTCTACATTTCCTCTTTTGTTTATTTTGCAGCTTTGACACCCCTTTTTAATTGCATATTATTAACACCCTTAATTCTCAGGGAGAAAAACAAACCTGCGAGCAATTTAATTGAATGTGTTTCATATTAATTTACTGTTAGATTCAATGTTTATATAGTCTGCAAACGCTCACCTGTAAATCTATTCTTTTCACACATGGTATCTATTTGAAGTTGTTCATGTAGGTAAAATCTTCTGATGTTAAAAATAATTGTCCTTTAACTTGTGCATTTCTGATGCTAACACATATTGACACTCGTGCTTGATGACAGGGACATACATGTTCCTGTTTGTTATGGGGGAAAAAAATAACTGATTCTTTGAAGCCTCCACGTTGCAAGCAAGGCCGGCTATGACATTCTCTTAGCAGTGTGGGAGCTGTGCAGAATGCATCCTTCTAGTACCACTCTGGGAGTGTCAGAAGTTTGAACTCGTATGTCAGAAGTTTGAACTCATGTGGGAGGAGCCCACAATGCATTTCCATCCCACACCAGCTGGACACCTAGTTTCCAGAAGTATAGCTTGGCATAGCCTAATTAACCATTGGGTTGAGGTAACTGCAGTGCCCAGCCCACTACGTGAGGGCCCATTCTAGTTAGCCCAGGTTCCCACTTTTCAAATAAAGAGCAAGAACCCGAGATATGAGATAAAGTGATCAGGCACAATTCTGTCCAATAGTTCTGTGAGAAATTAGCCTGTCAGTGTGGTTACCCAATGAGTGAAGTCACAGCTATGATTGACATTTGGCCATAAGTGTAACATGTATGCAGAAGGAACTTCTTGGTTCCCTTTGAACCATTTTTTCTCTCTACCCATGTGGAATAGTGATTACTCCCTGTAGAAAACAATTGAGATATCCAGAATTTTAGTGTAGCTGTGATTTGGCAGTCGCATATCCAGGCCCAAACAATAGGTAGCAGGAGCCACATGAGTTCATGGGAGCCGTGCCATCCTTCCTGAGCAGGTAGGCCCCAAGCTCAAAGTTCTGCAAGTTTCAGGCAGGCCCCAAGCTATCCCTACCCGGGATAAAGCCAAGCCATTGGGTGAGGCCTGGGACTTGCTCTTGCTCTTGTAAGCAAGTACTAGCTGGGCTGTTGGGCCTTCTCTTTATTTAGCACAAGAAGTGCCTGGACTGTGGCTGCCCCACCCTCACTCTGCCTGTCTGGGATGAAGCAGGACAGTTAGGCCCACACGTTTCTGTTCTCAGTGCAAAGAGCACCACAGAAAGCAGCACCCCACTCTTCCCTGTTAGGGACCAGGAATGCAGGTTTTGCTCCAGTACCACTCCCCCACACACATACAAACACACACTGTGTTAGTCTCTAGCCTGCCCCTACCTGGGACCAGATGAGGCTGGTTTGTGTGCCATCAGCTGTCCACACAGTGGGAGCAACAGAAGCTATGGGGAAGTGAGAGGAGGCAGCAGCATCACTGGGGTAAGGCTCCTCCAATGCTATCCTGCAGCGATCAGCAGAGCCACTGATGGGTCCAACAGGAGTGAGTCTAACTGAGGCCCTCCCCTATATATTCTTAATGGGTGCCAGACTGGAGTGGCTATCAGTCCCACCCCTATTTCCTTGCTTGTGTCAAACACATTGTGGCACAGGAAATTAAGGGCATGGTTTTGCATCCAGAAGACAGAGAGAGGCTCAGCTATTCACTGCCCATTCGGGGCGTGCGTAAGATACATATGGGAATAAAGAAAAGGCACTGCCACTGTTTTAGGGGACTTCCTATGATTCCCCCTCATAGTGTTCTCACAAGGTTTCTTCCTGTGATGGATACAAGATCAGTCTGCCTACATCCTGGCAGCAGATATGATCAACTGTTTTCTTTGGCAAATATTCATTTTGGAAAGTTCTGAAGATGGTGTAACAGAACAAGAGAAGGAGAAGTTTTCCAAGACCTGTACTAGTTCCTTAGGTCCATTTAGGCAGCAGTTTAAGTTCAGGAATTATAGGAACTTCACAGTTTTTCTAACAGGATGATGACAGTATCCTGTCAGTTTGGTGAGGGGCTGGATAAGGGGCAATATCTGAATCCTGGCAAGCTGAATCCTGGCAAGATAGACGCCCTGTGGGTGAGTGGTTCTCCAGTCCGGGAGATAGGCTCATTGCCTGTTCTGGATGGTGTTGCACTTCTTTTGAAAGATCAGGTTCATAGTCTGGGGGTACTCCTAGACCCATCATTGTCGCTGGAGTCCCAAGTGCCTCACAGGTTTGTAGAGCCTGGTCATTTATATATATCTTCCTAATATTTCCTCCAGACCATCGAGTTTAAAACTATCTTAAATTCCAAGCTGTTCAAAACTGCATAGATTTTATATAGTTAATACTGCTATTTTATAATATGTGAGCCTGTATAGCCTCTTGTTTTTTGGTCCACATTCATCCACATTTGGTCACATTTTTGGTTCATTCTCATTGGTTGTTAAAGCTAACAGAGTTCATTTAGACAGGTAAGGCCACAAGGCTTCCTGTGAGCCAGCTTTCTTTCCAATCCTATGTAGAAGCTTAGGCAGCTTTATCAGGAGGTGATTGCAACTCACAATGGATCTCTTCACCTCACCAGCAAACAATACGGTGAGCAGATTCCTGTTTAAGTTCAATTTAGAGGATGAAAAAGACATGGCTCTTCTGCACCCCCTGTTCTTGAAGTCTACAGTGCCTTTCCAACTACCGTCCTGATAGCAACAGTACTCTGCAAGTTTCAGTGGAGCTGGCACAGGTAATCCTAGCAGCCCCCCACAAGCCAAGGATGGCTTGGTACTCCTGGTGGTGCTAGCAGCAGAAGAGTCTTGGCTCCTTCCAGTATCATGAGACCCCCTCTGCCAGTGAGCTTATCTACACCTAGATCCAGATTGGCTTTGGCTCCATGCCTTGTTATTGAATGGTTGAAGCTGAACTGTAGGGCCTATGATGGGAAGGTCATATATATCATCCTGGATTCTCACAGGGCTTCCACAAACAGATTCTGTGAAAATACCTGGAGGGCCTTTGCTGAGTGTGCAGAATGAGAGAGATAGATGCAGTCAAGGCAGGGATTAGGGTCATGCTTGTCTTACTCCAGGCTGCACTGGAACAGGATCTGCACCCTGACCCACTGCAAAGGCAAGTATCAGCCTTACTACTGGCCTCTTCAAGCTCTATTGCTGCTCATTCCTGTCAGGAATGTTACAACTGCCTCTGAAGAAATTCTGAACACTTGTGGTTTCTTGGTGCATTTCCACTAACAGAGTGTACAACAACACCTGGAAGGCCTTTCTTTTCTGATGGAATGAAAAAAAGTATCAAGATCTTGAAATATATATATATATATATCATTTTGTTCCTTGAGGTAGCCCAACACATTTCGGCCCTGTATAATATATATGAGCCTTCTTCAGGGGTCAATATTTGTAGAAATGCCTGCATTCCTTTCTTGGTGCAACAGCTTGAGTAGAGTACTTGGGGAGAATGACCTATCAGGGGTTTTGGAATTTTTCCAAGTGGGTCTGCTAAAGAAGCTAGGTACCAGCACCCTCAAGTGCCAGGTTGTACCTCAGAATAGTGGGTTGGGCTGCAGGGGGCAGGAGTCCTTTAGTAGTCATGCCCATGTGAAGAAATTTCTGAGGAAAGTAGAACTGTTTAATACTCCTGTGCTTCACAGATTTCCTATGTGGAATTTAAATTGGGTGCTTCAGCCCCTTATGGCATCTCCCTTTGAACCCCTAGTAACTTGCTCTCTTAAGATCCTTAGTTTTGCCCTAAGCCCATCCCGAAGAAAAGGCTAGACACAAGTTGGATGTGCATAGGGGCCTCCATTTCTACCTAGATAGTACAGTTGCCATTAGGCAGGTGGAACCTTTGTTTGTTTTGCATCTGAATAGTTCCTCCTTGGGTAAGAAGGTCTCTTCTACCTTTTCCAGGTGCCTAAGAGAGTAGATTACCTTGGTTTATCAATCTATGGGAAAGTCTGCCCCTGTGGGGCACATAGCTCACTCCCCTCAGAGGGGACATCCACCATAGCCACTTGATGGAAGAGATTTGCAAGGGCTTCTTTACTCATCTTTGCTAAGCATTGTAAGATGTTTTCTCAATGGCAGATACTGCCTTTGGTAGGTGGGTTCTGCAGAGAGTGCACTTACACGGATTGGTACACCATTTATCCCACCCAGAGAGAGACTACTTTGGTATATCCCAATTCCCAAATGTCTTGGAATGCCCTCCAAGCTTCTGCCTCCGCCATACATGTGGACCCTTGCACTTGTTTTATAGTTTTCTTTGTTCTGTCCTGCTGTTCTCCTATTTTGACGTTTGATGTTGAGGGGCTATTGGCTTTTTTAAGTCCAGTCTGGGAAAGCAGGGTAGCTCCTGCCCCTGGACAGGATTATCTGGATTGAACTCTGCTTGTCAACCAGTGGGAGGGGCTAACCCAGATGTCTTGGAATGCCCTCCCAGAAGATACAGGAAACAGGAATCCATGGCAAGAAACTTCTCTTTTATCCTCATGTATACAAAGGTAACAGCAGAGGCATCTTAGTTGTTGCTGTGAAAGCTGCTAGCTTTGTGGATAATAACTTGGGTACAGAATTTGTCTAAGTAGGCAACAATGTATTTAAATTATTTTATAACAGTAACAACTTTATAAATTATGCACAAAGTCAACCAAACCAAGTAGATAATCAAAACAAAATAGACAAAACACTGCTTTCTAATTTATGGTACTTAACTTTTTTGTGTTATTTTTCTCCCTGAACTACAAGAACCCTGAACCCTAACCTTTGTCTTAGGGATGAGTGAGAAATTCATTTCAGTTCATTTTTTACCAGAATTTATCCAATTCACACCTCCCAGACCCTCCCAGAGAGCCAGCGTGGCATAGTGGTGAGAGTGTTGGACTGGGACTCGGGAGATCCAGGTTCTAGTCCCCACTCAGCCATGAAACTCACTGGGTGACTTTGGGCCAGTCACTGACTCTCAGCCTAACCTACCTCACAGGGTTGTTGTGAGGATAAAATGGAGAGGAGGATTAGGATTCTGTAAGCCGCCTTGGGTTCCTTGCAGGAAAAAAGGCAGGGTATAAATATAATAAATAAATAAATAAATAACATGTACTTTAACACAATTTGCAGTCTGAAGTCCATACATTTCTAAGCTTGCAATGCGATTCATGCAACAACAAAAATGTACCGGTATTTGATAAATGTATACATTTGAAAAGTGGGCATGAAAAATTGTATACAGTTGAAAATGATTGTGTGCGCACACACACACACACACACACACACACAGTCCTCTATACCAGTTGCTGGAGAACATGAGTGGGAGGGTGCTATTGTTCTATTTGGGGGCTTCCCACAGGTTGCTGGTTGGCCCCTGTGTGAACAGAATGCTGGACTACACAGGTAGGCCTTGAATCTGAGTCAGCATGGCCCTTCTTATGTTCTTCCATTTTTTTCATCTTAGCTGAGGGAGTATTCCTTTCCTATTTCCTTACTTTCCTCGAACTTCTCTCCCCCAACCCCAGCTTCCAACTGCCCTAACTGAATCTTCTAACCTCCTGCTACCACTCTCAGAAATCCAATTCCATCTCAGGAAAGAAACCTACTCCTGTTTAAGATCTATATACACCATACTGAATTGAAACATAGCAAATTGAAGGGGACAAGGAAGCAATCTTGGCCTCTCATAATGCTCTGGAGGATCCCTGGCCTGCATATGAGCTTTTCAGGAGACACACGGGGAAAGAGGAATTGCAAAGATTGCTTCTATGTTCCCTTCCTCCAGCCTGAATGGAACTCCAGTAAGCACTAATGTGGATCCAAACCTATGTGATCACAGGTGGCAAAATTCTGGGCTTCAAGCTGCAAGAGTCAATTGCACATTTTGAATCTGTCCCCCTCTTTGGGGGGAAAAACCCTTGCACATCAGTTACTCTGGAGGAGAAGAGAACTCTTAAGCCCATAATTTAATGAATGTCTTTCTCTGAGTCCAAACTGCTACCACCCTCTATTCACTGTAAGGGTAAAGAAGAGGCAGAGGTATAAAGACTGTCCATTTGGCCATCTCCCACCAGCAATTCTTTGCAGGTTACCTCTTCTTGTTAGAGAATTGCCCCCCACCCCATCTCCACAAAAATACTGTGGCACAATACAGATTTTAGCTTTCATATTTTTAGTTCTTACTTTTTAGAATTGTTTATTGACACTGCCCTTCCTTATAGATTTGGATATACAGATAGGTGAGGATTTACACTGTGCTCATAATTAAGCACATTGGAGTTGGGTACATTTAAGGCTATAAATTTCGGTGGCCTGTATCCAAAGGATTCAGTGAATATCTGTAGTTAATTGCAGCGAGAATAAGTGTCCTGAATCAGTCTACTGGTCTCCCAGTTTATTGAAGATCCACAAATACAGTCATGCCTTGGATTGAGAGCATAATTCGTTCCGGAAACGTGCTTGTAATCCAAAACACTCTTATATCAAAATGAAACTCCCCCCAAAAAATTTGTACAGAGATTTTTTATTTAAGCCATACTACAGTACTTGTATTGCAAGACGTCGCTTGTATATCAAGAAATAAATAAATATTTAAAAATGTGCTTGTCTTGCAAAACGCTCTCAAACCAAGTTACTTGCAATCCAAGGTATTACTGTAATATAATCTCTAGCAAGAAACGACAAAATTAAGCCAATTACATGGAACTGGAAGAATGTGAAATAATCTGATATTTTAAGCAACAGGTTGGCATAACGTGAAATAACAATCTGGACAGCACTTCAGTGGGGAACGGCGATAATAAATGCCCATGTGAAAAAGCAAATCCGCCAAGAGTTTTAGCAAACATAATATGTATTTATGGTAAGATGCAGACTAACATGTGAACTAAGCATTCAGAAAGTCCTACTGTTACAGAAATTACACATCTACTTTTGTGGATTAATGCCCTGAACTTGCAGCATCGCACTTCAGTAAGATGAAAATTTCCATGGAAATAATAGGGATGTTTTCGCACATCTCTACTATGCCTTTATTTGATGATGGCTACTGAGTGAAGGTTACAGTTTATGTTTTAGAGAAAAGCCAGCAGGAACTTTAATCATGGTACCCATTTGCACTCAAAATTATATTCAGGGTTGCACTTACTTTTCATGCTTTCTTTATCACATTATCACTAAAGTGGGTTTTTTTCCAGCCTACCACTTCAAAATATGCTCATTTTTATAACAAAATTGATGGGCATATGGTATGTTTAAACAAGTAAATTGACAGCATGTAGAGTCAGCCTGTTGGGAAATGGACATTCTTAGCATTCTCTTATCAACAAAGCAGGATTGCTTTGATGTTGCTGCTGTCTGGAGATAAAATTCACTACTGTGGGTAAACTGGTGTAGATAAATGTCTAGGTTAAAAGCCTAAAACAAAGGTCTGGGGATGATGGGGAGAAGGGCCAGGCAGAACAACAGGCAGAGCCAAAGGGCAAACTGAGGTGTGCAAATTTAAGATCATGAGTGCAAAGCAGGGGGAGGGGGTCTCTGACCCATACAACAACACAAAAATAATCCTCTGAGCCCACATTTGTCTGCTCAGAGAACCTGTTTCACAAGCAAGCCAATTAAGTCCCCCAAAGCACCTCTAAATTAACTTAATCTCCCCAATTTATTGCCTAATAAATTTATTTATTTTATTAGTCTCTTCAGTCCTGCCACAAAATCTCTCCAGAACAACTTCCCCCCTAGCTCATTGCCCACCTAGATTCTGCCCCAAATGAATTCTTAAATTAACCCTCACTCACCTCATTTCCCCTCTGCCCAGCCCCAAAAGAAAGAAATGTTTCTCTGTTCTCCAGTTCTCCTCCGCAGCCTTCACTCATCCTCACATGCACATGGAAAGAACTCAGCAACCCACATCCAGCCCACTAGCCTGCATGAACAAGCAGGTGGGAATGAGAGACTTGCACCTACAACTGTGCAGAGGAGGTCGGAGGAAGAAGCGTTGCCAGCTGGGGGAGGGGGAGCCCTCTGTGTGGCAGAGCCCAGTTGAGAGACCTAGGTTGAAAGCAAATTCACCAGATCTAGTTGTTGCCACTGCTTTTTCCTTGCCTCTCACTTTACCTGCAAGTCTCCAGACCCTGAGAGTGGGTAGCTGGTCCTCAAAGATGTATGTGTCCTACATCTTCTGTGGTGAAGACAAATGAAAATAATTCATTTAGCTTCTCCACAATCTCCTTATCCTCCTTTAGTAGTACTTTAACTCAGCTGTACCCAGTGGTCCAACTGCCTCCCTAGCTGGTTTTATGCTTCTGATATAGTTAAAAAATTCTTTATTGTTGGCCTTGATGGGAGGAGGATTATGTAAACTGCCTTGGGTTCCTTGCAGAAAAAAGGTGGGGTATAAATATAATAAATAAATAAATAAATAAATAAATAAATGTTGTTAGCAATATACATCTCAGAATGCTTTTTTGTATCTCTTATTGTCTGCTTGTATCTCCTTTGTGCAAGTTTGTGCTCCTTGTTGTTCTCATTTGGGCAAGACTTCCATTTTCTGAAGGAAGCCTTCTTTTCTCTAATAGCTTCCTTGACACTGCTGGTTAACCATGCTGGTGACCTCTTGGACTTGGTGCTACCTTTCCTAATCTGTGGTTTACATTCTAGCTGAGCTTCTATTATTGTGGTTTTGAGTAACCTCCAAGCACTTTGAAGGGATTTAACCTTCTTGATGTCCCTTTTCAATTTCCTTTTTACCAGTTTCTTCATTTTAGAGTAGTTATCCTTTTTTTGAAGTCAAATGTGACTGTGTTGGATTTTTTTTGGGCAACTTTCCACTTAAATATATATTAAATCTAATAACACTGTGGTCACTGTTTCCAGTTAGTTTGACAACACACACATTTCATACTAGGTCCCGGGCAGCACCACTTAGGGTTAAATCCGGGGTTGCCTCCGCTCTGGTTGGTTCCATGACCAACTGATCTAGAGCACAGTTGTTTAGGGCATCGAGAAATTGAACTTCTTTGTCATGACTGGAACATGTGGAGGTAATTGAAATCACCCATAATTACAACAGTCAATGTGAAGGTAATTGAAGTCACCCATTATTACGACGCTTCCTTGTTTGGAAGTCTCCCTGATTTTGTTTTTCATCTCAAGTTAACCTTTTAGGTTTTCTAGTCTGACGCTATAATCTCTTTGAAGGGCAGGACGTCACCTCCTCCTCTATGCCTTTCCCTATCCTTCCTATAGAGTTTATATCTAGACCAGAGATGACTGTGTTGTGAAAATTCTGGGCCAGAGATGGTTAATGGCAGAGAAGTCCAAGAAGATTTACATTCCATGTAGCCTTATAAGGAAAAGGGAAGAAGGAGGGGGAAGCTGGTTAGTGTCTGTGTCAAAGGCAAAAGCTCTTTGCTAATTTGTGCTTGTCCATTCTCTGCAAGTTTAAAACATTGCGCTGTGGCACAGACCGACCTCTGTCTTCAGAAATGAGGGCTCAATGCGCTGCGCATGACTTGTGTTTTTCCATCAACAACTAGAAGTTTCTGTTTAGCAGGGTACATGCCGAGAAGATGATGTGTAAATAGATAAGCTCTGTTTGTCTGAGGAGAGACCCACTGTCAGCATGAGTGCTTGTGTTTCTCCTATTCTGCAGAATAAAGCTTTCGGACTATTTCCAGACTTTTTCTCCTCCCTTGTGTGCACAATTTGAACTCGGCACACAACGGTACTTAGCATATTTGCCAGAACTGTGTCTCCCTGGTTCTCTCCATTCCACCAAGCTACCGTAATGCCCACTATAACTAGTTTCTCCTTTAAAATCAGGCACTCCACCTCTCCCATTTTGGCTCAGAGGCTTCTAGCATTTGCATAGGAACGCATATACATGGCATCCCTCCCCAGATGTCTCTGGCTTGTGCAGCTTCTGCTGTGGCACTTAGGTCTCTTTGATCATGTTTCACCATATAGGCCTTTTCCCACCCTTGGAGCAATCAGAAACATTTTCATCTTCATCCCCTAGGGATGATTCAACCCAAATTGGATTGGATGCTTCCCAGCTCCTGTAAGCTTTCCCCCAGTGTTCATTCAGTTGAAAAGCTGCTCTGCCTCTGCCACCTTTTTTAAGCGCCATCAGTCTGGTTCCATTTTGGTTCAAGTGGAGCCAGTCCCTCTTGTAGAGGCTTGATCTGACTAATTTTAAGTTCCATTGTTTTCATTAAAATTAACTTGAGGTGAATTGAGGTTGAAGTCTATTTCAGGGTAGCATAAGTTTATTAATCCTCAGTCCTAGCACCATTCTATATGTGTTCCATTTCCAGATAATTATGTTAATACATTATCACTATTATATATTAGTATGTAAAATATTTGTTTCAACAAACAATTTTGTGTCCCAGAAAGAAGACCCGTATTTGCATAATGTGCTAGGTTCATTGTCTGAAGAGGAAATCTGAAAATGAAGGAAGACTCTTCTCATACAAAACTGAATTATAAAATATCTTCTTTCTTGTGACTAAGGGGCTGCCAAAAGAGAAGGATAAGCCTTACAGCAAAACAGTTCCAGGGACGACCCAAGTAAACACTTTTTCACGTGTGACAGATATTTTAAATTCAGAGGGGCCAGACTTGGATGAACAGGAGTCACAAACTTCAGCCCAAGGACCACGCTCATATGCCGGGAAACCTGAAGTCCTTATTACCAGTCTGGAGTTAGACAATATTGGAACAGATAAAAGCAATCCAATTCCGGTTCTGATCAGAGACAGAAATACAGTATATAGATCCAAATGGAGGAAGAACAGAAGGCTCAAAGATGGGACTGAATATGTAAATAAGGGGTCTAATAGGATGTTGTTTCCTGGAACTGAGTGGCAACAAAGTGCCCCTAAACAGGCAAATGACAAAGAAGCCAATTATGATTGGAGGGGACAGTTCAGTCATGGAGGTAGAACGGAATGGCAATACATCTACTGACATGGGGATAACCTAAATTCACAGACACACCTTGGAGTAGCCATCAAGAAACCATCTAGAACTGCCAACATCTCATGTAAGAGGGATTTTGTTGTCCCTATGGGGAATTTGATCACATATCCCCTGTCAGAAGAGTTGGATTCTCTGCAATACACCGTCTGCACTCATTCTAACATAGAAGCAATATCTGTACTTGAGCAGGAAATAACTGACTCGGAGAACAGAATTACAACACCCTCTGATCAGTCCTTGCTAAAACTTCAGATGGAACAACAATTGATTTATCCAAACTCAGACAAAGTCTTACTTAGCAATGCAGATTTGGTAACTGGAACTAGTCACACAAGAGTTCTAGATCGACCATCTTTACATCAGGGAAATTTTGTAATTAAGTTCTTATCATGGAACATTGCGGGATGGTTTACAAAAGCTAGAGACTCTTCATTTGTAGATTATGTTGCCAAATTTGACATTTTGTTGTTTCAAGAGACATGGTCCCAGGAGGACCTGATAATAGATGGTTACGCGTCTCATATACTTAAAGCGGTCCCCAGTGAAAGAGGTGGTCGTCCGAAAGGTGGATTGGGTATCCTTATATCAACTAAGTTATGTGCTTCTTTTTTTAGCCTTGAGCCTCTGCTTCAGTTTGCCACTGCCCTGATCCTTAAATTTAGACTAACTGATTTTTTGATCATTAATGTTTATTTACCTCCCCAGCAGTTGCAATCACAGACTAGGGCGGCGTGGACTAAATTAGAAGAATATATTAATAATTTGTCATTATTATATCCCGAAGCCTCTATTATTGTTACTGGTGACTTTAACGCAAGGATAGGCAAAAATGATGAAGCTCTTTTTTCACGCTTCCATGCGTTACCCCCTGAAATGGATTTAGGCCACCATCTTCCCAATAGGTACTCTAAAGATCAAGGTTTCAATTACGCTGGTTTCTGTCTTATGAATATGCTCAATAATCTTGATCTGGTCCTTGTAAATGGAAGCTTGAAGGGTGACAGGCCCGGGGAATTTACATTCTTATCAAACTCTGGAGCATCCACCATAGATTATGTTATGATTTCTCATAAATTGTTGGATTTGGTATCGGATTTTAAGGTGGATTGTCGCCCAGAGAGTGACCATCTGCCTTTGGCCCTGAATGTGAAACTTAGAGACTTAAAAGTGTATGCAGACATTGAATTAGCATCATTGACTGCGGTTGATCTAAGATCCACCCGTATTAAGTGGTCTAGTAAACTTGATGAATCTCTGCAACAATTATTTCAGTCAGAGTCTTACATGCATTTCAGTTCCTCTCTTGTAACAGCAGACTCAATTGAGACTGTACTAGAGGTATATGGGAATTTGATACATTCTCTCCAAAAAAAATTAATATATCAAAAGCCAAGTAGAATCCACATCATCATCAGGCGATCACTCGTGACCGAGTAAGATTGTCTTCCAGGATAAAAGGAGGAAATTCTAAAGAAGATTGTGTAGACTCTAGCGATGGGTCCGTAAGTGACTGTGGAGGCCAATCAGATCCACACAGCTTCCCACAGTGAGGACACAGGTTACCAGATAGAAGATGGTCCTGTAAAGGATTCATTTGACGTGCTTTTCGCTTAGCACGTTTCTCCCTTTCACCTTGCATTCGGGCTTCTTCAAAGTCCATGGAACCTTTGTGAAAGGCCAACCTCCATTTAGATCGTTCATGGGCCAGAGCTTCCCAGTTTTCGATGTTTATATTGCATTTTTTTAGATTAGCCTTATGAACATCTTTAAACCTCTTATATTGACCACCGATATTCCGCTTTCCATCCTTGAGTTGGGAGTAAAGTAACTGCTTTGGGAGACGGCAGTCAGGCATTCGAACAACATGACCAGTCCACTGAAGTTGGCGTTGAAGGATCATTTTTTCAATGCTAGTAGTCTTTGCTTCTTCCAGTACACTGACATTTGTTCGCCTATCTTCCCAAGTAATTTGCAGGATTTTCCGGAGGCAACGTTGATGAAACCTTTCAAGGAGGTGGAAGTGACGTTTATAGATAGTCCATGTTTCGCAGGCATACAATAAAGTTGGCAAATACAATGGCTTCATAAACCAGTGTTTTGGTCTTCTTACAAATATCCCGATCCTCGAACACTCTATGTTTCATTCGAGAAAATGCGGCACTTGCGGAGCTCAGACGATGCTGGATTTCACTGTCGATGTTAGCTGTAACAGAAAGATAGCTGCCAAGATAGAGAAAATGATCGACATTTTCCAGTATTGTCCCGCCAAGCTGGATAGATGGCATCACCAAAGGATTGGCTTGCACTTGCTGATGAAGCACTTTGGTTTTTTTGATGTTAAGTGAGAGACCAAGTTTTTCGTATGCTTCTGCAAAAGCATTTAGGATAGTTTGGAGATCATCCTCTGAATGTGCGGAGACCACATTATCATCAGCATACTGAAGTTCCACAACGGAGGTTGTAATTACCTTACTTTTTGCTTTCAGCCTGCTGAGATTAAAAAGCTTTCCATCTGTTCGATATATAATTCCCACACCTGTGGGAAGTTTCCCCTTGACAAGATGTAAAACCATGGTGATGAAAATGGCAAATAATGTTGGGGCGATAACACATCCCTGTTTAACACCTGATCCCACTTTAAATGGAGCACCATGAGAGCCGTTGTTGTCCAAAACCGTTGCCGTCATGTTGTCATGGAGAAGTCGCAAGATATTCACAAATTTATTGGGGCATCCAATTTTCATAAGGATAGTCCAGAGAGCTGTACGGTCTACAGTATCAAAGGCCTTAGCCAAATCGATAAATGCCATATAAAGGGGTTGATTTTGCTCCCAGCATTTTTCTTGGAGCTGACGTGCAGTAAAAATCATGTCTACTGTCCCTCTAGAGGGGCGGAAACCATATTGAGTTTCAGGGAGGATCTCTTCTGAAATAGATAGAAGACGGTTTGCGTCTTCTATCTATTTAGGTTTATAATTCTAAATTCTATATATATATATATATAATTCTAAACCTTGGTTCGATAAGGAATGTAGTGAGGAGAAAAATAGATTAGTAGCGAAATACAGAGCATATAGGGAGCAGAATTTGGCAAGGATCCCTGCAGACTGGTTTACGATGAAAAGAAAATACAAAGCCTTGATTAAGAGGAAAAAGCTTCAGGCGCAGAAAGAGCTATGGCAGCGTCTAATAACTGCATCCAAATTAAATGACTCAGCCTCCTTTTGGAGGATAGTTGCGCAAGGCTTGCATAGTTACTCTTCCAAACTTGATTCCTATATTTCTGCGAATACCTGGGAATCATACTTTCAGAGCATTTTTGCAGTGACTCAAGAAAGTCACCAGGGACTGCAGGAAAGACTAGATTGTATGGAGGAATGGCTACCCGTATCTACTGCAGAAACCACCAAGTTGATTCAACAGTTAAAATCAGGTAAAGCCCCAGGCCCAGATAATATTTCATCTGACCTGCTTAAGGCCAACTTAGAGTGGTGGACCCCTGTATTGGCATCTTTGTTTACATGGATTGACCATACAGCTTGTATCCCTGAAGACTGGGGTTTAGCCATCATTATCCCAGTATATAAGAAGGGGAACAGATCAGACCCAGCCAGTTACCGTCCAATTAGTTTGCTGAGTATTATTAGCAAACTATATGCTCGCCATCTGCTTGGAAAACTATTGGATTGGCTACATGCAGAAAACATTCTTGAAGAAGAACAGGCGGGGTTCAGATCTGGAAGGTCAACCATAGATCAAGGATTTATCTTTCAACATCTGGTAGACAAATATGCCTCACCAAAACATGGTGTCCTCTTTTCTGCTTTTATAGACTTTAAGTCAGCATTCGATCTTATCCCTAGAGATAAACTTTGGGCCAAATTTGAGAACACCAACATTGACAGGAGATTATTACTGCTTATGCGTCGTCTGTATGGAAATACTAGGCTACGGGTGAATTGTAACCAGGCTGGGGTTCTGTCTAGGCCAGTTTCCACCTTTAATGGAGTTAAGCAGGGTTGTATTTTAGCCCCCACGTTGTTTAATTTTTATATTAATTCAATTGTGGCAAGTTTATCAAACCCTGATTTTCATCCACCCAAGTTAGCTAACCGCTCTCTTTCAATTCTCCTTTACGCTGACGATGCGGTGTTACTGTCTCTATCCAGTATTGGGCTAAGGCGACTTTTGAGGGCTGTAATGAGGAACGGCTGACAATCAACTATTCAAAGACTAAAGTGTTGGTTTTTAGTAGTAGGAGAATCAAGCACAAATGGTCAATTAATGGGAACCTTTTAGAACAGGTTTCAAGTTACAAATACTTAGGAATAATGTTTCATACTTCTGGATCCTGGCTTTCTCAAATAAATAATGCTGCAGCTAATGCGCGGAGGAGTGCTGCAGCACTGATAAGATTTTTCTATACCAAAGGTGGGCAGTATATCCCCTCCGTGATTCAAGTATTCGTGGCCAAAATTGTTGCACAAATGTTGTACGGTTCCCAATTGTGTGCCTATTACAACTTTCGTCCCCTAGAAATTATTCAGACAAAGTTCCTAAGAGCCATATTTTCAGTTCCTCATTGTGTCCCCAACATAACTTTGCGACTGGAGGCTGGTTTAATCCCTATTGAAGCTCGTGCCAAGGTATATATGATAAACTACTGGCTAAAACTTGTTTTTTCACCAGTAGGACTTGCACCACTGATTCTGTTGGACTCCTTTCAATCGAAGTGGAAAAGGCACCTGCTTAAAGAACTGTTATTAATGGGACTCTCCCCCAACACCTTAATAGCGCTGGGTTACTCCAAAGCCAAAGCAGTTGTTAAGCAGAGAATCTGGGATATAGAATTACAAGATCATTTAAGTGCATTGCCCAAATTTAGTGGGATAGGTAATAAGATTTTTGACCCCCCTTCATATCTGGCCAATTTAACTTTTCCCAAGCTCAGAAAAGCTTTTACTTTGGCCCGATTTAATGTCTTGCCTTCCATGCTTTTGGAGGGGAGATATCAAGGAATACCTTTCCAGGACCGTCTCTGTCCCTGTAATAATGGGGAAGTTGAATCCGTGGGTCATGTTCTTTTATACTGTTCCTTCTATCGGGACATTCGCAGAGAACTTATTTTACCTATTTTGTGTAAATTCCCAAGTAGATCAGAAGATCATTACATACTGCTGCTACTTTCTGACCAGATCCCCTCTATTACTAATAAAGTGGCCAAATTTTGTACAGCTGCCATAGCTTGCCGCACTTCCTTGTTAAGATAGTGATCCTTTACCCTGGTTATGGTTTTGTTTGTTTGTTTGTTTGTTTGTTTTAAATCTGATATAAATTTTATACACCTTGGAATGTATTATTGTTATAATGGTGCTTTGTACGTTATATGTTTGTATATTTGATACTGTTTTATTATTGGGAGCTGGTCGTTGACCGTAATAAATATATTCATTCATTCATTCATTCATTCATTCTTGTGAGCTTGATTCAGAGTATCTAGAAACACACACACACACACACACACACATATTCTGGGAGATTTTTGCATTTAGTAATTTTAAAAAGTTTTTTAAAATTGAACAAAATATGTGTTCTCAGACTTAGAAAGTGGAATAGAAAACATGACCGAGAAGCATGAAGCGGTTGTTGTCTTTAAAGTTTAGAGATCTGTTGGGTAAAGTTAAACTTTCTCCATGTAAATTACACTCCAGTTCCACAGTTAATTTTTCTACTGTCCTTTTTATTTGTAGATAAAATTGAATGGATGGAAACTATTATACATCTATTCTGTTACAACCAATTTTAGAATATGTAAAGGAAGCTTGAGAAAAGCAGCACATAGTTTTGGTGATATATAAACAAACAAATTTGGATAAAGAAAGCAAAATCATATTTTCTCAAACAAATGTGAATATTTATTTTTAAATTTATTTATTTTTTCATAGAGGAACACCTGGAGCACTTGCAGGCTGTAGTGGTACAGTCCATCCTATTGCCTCTAAACTCTACTACATACTTGCTTCTCACTCTTCTGCATTTGCAGACCAGACCTTAATTCCATTCCATGGCAGACATGCCTACTGGCCCTCAGCTCCTCTTCAGAAAACAATGATCTAGCACATGTCTAGGCATTTGTCAGACCATTTGTGTAACAAAGACTGTCTGCTGTCCTTGGGTATGCTGAGCTTTTCTGACCAAAGGATTTGTACTGTAGTTTATTAAGAGTGGTATTATGACTGCTATCTGCCTCTGAGGTACCATGTCTTATCTAATTTGTTTATTTTATAACATTTATTCAGTGTTTATTTTTAAGATATTTGTTTATTGGGGATTTAATTGTTCATTTTCTATTTTTCTGTAAATACCATCACTTTACCCAAAGGACATTCTCGTTGGGTGTAGAGGCATTGGTTACTCTCAGTGAACTGTGCAAAAGACTGAGGGAATGAAAAATCCAATGCCAACACAGTAAATTACACTATACTCCCAACTCACACTGGGACTGAGCTCAGAAATGATTAATGTGGTATAGATTTTGTACAGAAGGCTAGAAGGGCAAAGAAAATGATCCCTTCTTTCTCAACAGGACACAAGCCTCTCTGTTCAGTATGTTCATCCATGCTTTCACTGTCCAAAGGAGACAAAACAAATGGAGGAAATGATATTGATCTCAGTTCTGTTTAACAAAAAGGTGTGGAAGAGATTGGTAATAATATTATATAATGGAAAGCAGTAGAAACCATAGCTACAGTTCTGTGTGGAGGTTATACATGTAGCCACTCTAGCTTTTATCATACTTTTCTTTGCCTTCATGTGATCCTGTGGGTTTTCCCTAATAGGATTGGGAAGAGTATTGGTAGAATACAGTTGATGCATATTGTCATTAGGCAAAATACACCAAAAGAAGCAAAAAGATTACTCAGAAGATATGTGCAGAATGCGGATTTTCCGCTTTTCTTTTAGTGGAATCCACACATTGAACTTTTTTTTCCTCTTCTCTTCTTAGATTTTAGGAGACATTTTTGTATTTCTCCTTTCAATAACCATGGAAGCTGGGGGTTGGAGGGGATGACAAAATGAGGATCCTGGACATCTGTATATGTTACCTGATTCTGTGCAGGCTAGCAGAAGAATGCCCTGTACATCTTTACCTTTCAAATACCAGTGCTGAACTGAATTTGTGAAGCACACATGGGGAAAATACTGGTGCACCAGTTCTGATGGCTATGGTATGCTCATGATGGGACTAAAGGAAGGCCTAATTCTAATGGAGGAACTCAGTTACTCATCATCAGGCGATCACTCGTGACCGAGTAAGATTGTCTTCCGGGATAAAAGGAGGAAATTCTAAAGAAGATTGTGTAGACTCTAGCGATGGGTCCGTAAGTGACTGTGGAGGCCAATTCTAGATCCACACAGCTTCCCACAGTGAGGACACAGGTTACCAGATAGAAGATGGTCCTGTAAAGGATTCATTTGACGTGCTTTTCGCTTAGCACGTTTCTCCCTTTCACCTTGCACTCGGGCTTCTTCAAAGTCCATGGAACCTTTGTGAAAGGCCAACCTCCATTTAGATCGTTCATGGGCCAGAGCTTCCCAGTTTTCGATGTTTATATTGCATTTTTTTAGATTAGCCTTATGAACATCTTTAAACCTCTTATATTGACCACCGATATTCCGCTTTCCATCCTTGAGTTGGGAGTAAAATAACTGCTTTGGGAGACGGCAGTCAGGCATTCGAACAACATGACCGGTCCACTGAAGTTGGCGTTGAAGGATCATTTTTTCAATGCTAGTAGTCTTTGCTTCTTCCAGTACACTGACATTTGTTCGCCTATCTTCCCAAGTAATTTGCAGGATTTTCCGGAGGCAACGTTGGTGAAACCTTTCAAGGAGGTGGAAGTGACGTTTATAGATAGTCCATGTTTCGCAGGCATACAATAAAGTTGGTAATACAATGGCTTCATAAACCAGTGTTTTGGTCTTCTTACAAATATCCCGATCCTCGAACACTCTATGTTTCATTCGAGAAAATGCGGCACTTGCGGAGCTCAGACGATGCTGGATTTCACTGTCGATGTTAGCTGTAACAGAAAGATAGCTGCCAAGATAGGGAAAATGATCGACATTTTCCAGTATTGTCCCGCCAAGCTGGATAGATGGCATCACCAAAGGATTGGCTTGCACTTGCTGATGAAGCACTTTGGTTTTTTTGATGTTAAGTGAGAGACCAAGTTTTTCGTATGCTTCTGCAAAAGCATTTAGGATAGTTTGGAGATCATCCTCTGAATGTGCAGAGACCACATTATCATCAGCATACTGAAGTTCCACAACGGAGGTTGTAATTACCTTACTTTTTGCTTTCAGCCTGCTGAGATTAAAAGCTTTCCATCTGTTCGATATATAATTCCCACACCGGTGGGAAGTTTCCCCTTGACAAGATGTAAAACCATGGCGATGAAAATGGCAAATAATGTTGGGGCGATAACACATCCCTGTTTAACACCTGATCCCACTTTAAATGGAGCACCATGAGAGCCGTTGTTGTCCAAAACTGTTGCCGTCATGTTGTCATGGAGAAGTCGCAAGATATTCACAAATTTATTGGGGCATCCAATTTTCATAAGGATAGTCCAGAGAGCTGTACGATCTACAGTATCAAAGGCCTTAGCCAAATCAATAAATGCCATATAAAGGGGTTGATTTTGCTCCCGGCATTTTTCTTGGAGCTGACGTGCAGTAAAAATCATGTCTACTGTCCCTCTAGAGGGGCGGAAACCATATTGAGTTTCAGGGAGGATCTCTTCTGAAATAGATAGAAGATGGTTTGCGAGAATCCTAGCAAATATTTTACCTGCGGTTGCTAAGAGAGAAATGCCCCGATAGTTTCCACAGTCTGTTCTATCACCCTTCTTAAAGAGGGTGATAATTATGGCATCCCTGAAGTCTTCTGGGATCTCTTCTCTTATCCAGATTTTTTCGATGAGTTTATGAAGATGTTGTACAAGTTCGGGGCCCCCTTCTTTAAAGATTTCAGCAGGAATCCCATCTGGTCCACTAGCTTTGTTGTTCTTCATTTGATTAATGGCTTTTTTTACTTCATCCAAAGTGGGGAGTATTGCAAGTTCCTCTTTAATTTGTTTTTGCGGGATTTGCGAAAAAATCTCATTATCCACCTTAGATTTACGATTTAAAAGGTCATAATAATGCTCTTTCCAACGCAGTGCAATAGACTCTTTGTCTTTTAAGAGTTTGGTGCCATCTTTTGATTGTAAAGGGTTTGTACCATAGGTTTTTGGTCCATAAATGGCCCTTGTGGCCTTAAAAAAGCCCCGTGCATCATGAGATTCTGCAAGTTGTTGAATTTCTTCAGCTTTCTTTTTCCACCAAGCGTTCTTAAGTTCTCTTGTTCTTCTTTGGACCTCAGCCTTTGCGCTAGCGTAGGTTTTTTTCTTGGCAGCGCAGTTAATATCATTTTGCCATATTTGGAAGGCTTTCCTTTTTTGGTCAATTATATGTTTAATCTCATTGTCATTTTCATCAAACCAATCCTGATGTTTCTTAGTTTCATATCCAATAGTTTGTTCACAAGCTGCAGTAATGGAGGTTTTCAGCTTAGACCAATGGTCCTCAATGTTGTCAGTAAGGCCAAATAGCAATGGAGGAGTTCCTTCTTGGATACCTTTTGATACACCAGCACTCTCTACATTAAAAATGTCCCCAAGATTGCCATGATACTATGCTGGATTAGTTGCTTTTCAGGAAAACAGGAAAGGTACCCTGGAAGGTGCTTTCTCACACCCATTGCGTCTTCAGACACATCCTGCTCACATGATGAGGCCACAGACTAATAAGTAGTGATGAGCAAACTGACCTTCTTACCATTCATAATTTTGTACCTGAGTTATGAATCCAATGTTACAAGTTTGAACAAAAGTTATGTCATTACAAGATTTTGAAGTATCTCCAAATTTTGGTCGTGTGTGTCACCAAAGTGCATCCTGGAAATGTGGCTCATGTAATATGGTGGTTCTGATAAGCTATCTCAGAGTTGGTTTAGTCTCTCTAAACTCTTTGAGAAAGCAAAAAAAAAAAAAAAAGCTTGGCCTTAAACAAGAGATAGCTGGCTCATCATAGAGGCCGATGCTTTGCTAATGTATAGTCCCGGGGTCAGTTAGCCCATTCTATTTCTTATCACCTCCTATAATCTTTCAAAACAAAAGTTGCCTATCTGCTGTACAGTTTCACACACAGGATTGCTTGTCTTCTCCTTTGTCCACCACCGCCTTCCTTCTATCTTTGGTGAGTTGTTTTTTTTCTCTCTCTTAGTGGTTTGGGCTCATTGGCTGCCTGCGACAACTGGCTCCCAGCCTCCCACCTCCCTTGGGAATGCTGCAATTACTTTCAGATGGAGTAGTGAGGCTAGCCAAATTTCCACTCATGCACGGCCTCTCACAGTGTTCTTTCCCCACCCTTTGTGCCATGATGTTGTGCATCATATGACATGTGATAATTAGCTGTTATCACATGTACTTTGTTTATAATACTAGACTGATGTTGAGCCATCACAAGCTGCTGAGGTAGTGGCTGTGGAAGCAGAACTGGCAGAAGCAGCAACAAAAAATGCCTGTTTTTTGCAAGGCGTGGCATGTTGCTGACACTGTCAAGGAGGAGATGGCTCCTGGCTGGCTGCCTATCCGTATCCCTCATTTCAGATCCCAAGTTTGGCTCCTTAGTCATGCTGTACAGGTGCAGAAAGTATAAGTTAACTCATAATGGATCTTGGTTTGAATTATGAAAATATTAACATTTGTTGGAACGAAGGGCTTGCTATACATTTGTGGATTATGAACATATTAGATTTTACTTCAAACTGACTAATTTCAAGTTTTAGTGGCATTGTTACTGATAAGATTCCTAATTAATTAGGCATTTAAGGAACATCCCTGCTCTGTTCCTTCCCTGCTTTATTTGCTTTTAGCAGTAAAAAAAAAACCACTGGGAAGGCCCAGCTTCAAAGCTTAGTTATGCATTGACAGGTCCCAAAGTCACACTATACCTTGAATTCCAAGCCAAAAGTCTCAAATAAAACATCTATTTATAAACTAAAAATATGCTTTTCTTGAGAGGAGAGATCAGAACTCACCCATTCTAGAGAATTGCTATCCATCATGGTCCCAAACCATATATGATGAATTCTGATTCTTAGCCTAGTAACTTTCTAAATGGTAGTTTTGGCTAGCTTCCTGGGTTGTGTTAGCAAGCACTAGTTTCCTATTGTGCTGGTGAACATTCCTGCTAGTCCAATGTGTTTAGAATTGATGGATTGCCTGCACTGGATACTGCTCATAGTTTTGCATTATTCAAATATTTTAATAATATATATTTTAAAAAGTGGTTAGTCTTGTCCTATGACTCTGAAGTGTCATGCTTGCCAAACTTTGCCTATTAGACACTGTAAGGATTTTTCCTTTCCTTATATCTAGTAACAGCTACATGGCTTCTCAAGCCAATACAGTATGGAACTGAATTATTTAATCCAAGACCATTTTTTTTTTTGCAAGGATTCCCAATTTGTACTCTTTCTGTGCCTTGTGACAAATTATCCACCATAAAAAAATCTCTGCTTTGTTGGTTTTTTTTACAAAGACAATGCACCAAAGGAAACACATCCTAATGCTGTTATATAATTTCTATTCATTACTTCCATTACTGAGAAATAAGCAACAAAGAAAAGTGTACACCATAATCCTAATCAAAAGTGAAATCTGAGTTTATTTTCAGATTCAGTATTTCTGTTCAGCTTTCCACAGGGTGCAAACAAATGCTTTAGGTAGAGAGGGGGAAAGTGAGAAGAGGATTTTTCTCCTATCTTTCACCAGTATCAGATTGCAATTTAAATGAATTGGGTTTATGGATGGCTGCAGAACTGTCTTTATTCACACTCTATATGCATCCATCAGACATTCTGCAGAATTTTACTGCAGCAGCAGGAGAAGAGCTAATCAGAATCACCAAGTGGAATATTATGATAGGAAAAAGAGAAGAATAGATTACATATTTATGTAGTCTGCAGAAATGCATTTGGACAGAAAGAGTGCTTATAATGTAAGCACTTCCATTACACAGCCAGAAATCCTAAGCAATAGTTTGGGAGCAAACTCCACTGGAGTCAGATGTGGGTCCTATTCTCAGATGTTTTTAGGACTGGTGCAACTACTGTCAAACTTTGTTGCATCAGTCATGTTATAAATAGGTTGCCCTGAATGGACAACCTATTATTAGTGTGAGTTCCCTCCATTATTCTAAAAATAGAATTTTAAGAAGGTGAAGTTCTCCACTTCTAAAAAAGAGAACAAGGAATGTTAGGAGTTTTACTTTAAATTCAGATAATAAAGGGAGAGAGAGAAAACTGCCAAAATGTTTTTGGACGTTTAGACTACAATGCTGTACACACTTACCTAGGAGCAAGCTGCATTAAACTCTATGGGTCTTACTTCTGAGTAGATATGAATAGGATTTCACTGTTAAAAACTTGAACATCTAAACACTTAAGGCTGTTTGACATGTGCAGCAGTGCTGCCAAAAGTTATCTTTCCTTGTGCTGATGCTTGCAAGAATTAAAGTAATGTGTGAGCAGAAAGTACACATGTGTTCATTTTATAGATGACTGCAGCAGTCCTTGAGGTTGTATTTATTTATTTTATTTATTTATTATATTTATACCCCGCTTTTTTTCCTGCAAGGAACCCAAGGTGGCTTACATAATCCTCCTCCTTCTCTCTATTTTATCCTCACAACAACCCTGTGAGGTAGGTTAGGCTGAGAGTCAGTGACTGGCCCAAAGTCACCCGTGAGTTTCATGGCCGAATGGGGACTAGAGCCCGGATCTCCCAAGTCCCAGTTCAACACTCTTACCACTACGCCACACTGACTCTCAGCCTAACCTACCTCTCACAGTCCTTTCTTGGGTTATCATTAAAAGAGCCCTGCCAGTGCAGACTGAAGGCCTGTCTAGTCCAGCTTGTTTTACACAGTGGCCAACCAGATGCCTCTGGGAAGTCCTGAAGTAGTGTATGAGTGCAATAGCACCCTCCCACTGTTGACCTCCAGTAGCTGGCATTCCGTGACATACTGCCACTGAACCTGGAGGTACCAAATAGCCATCATGACTAGTAGCTATTGATCGATCTTTCTTCTGTGTATTTCTCTAATCCCCTTTTAAAACCACTCAAGTAGAGAGTCATCGCTATATCTTGTGGCAGCAAATTCCACAAATAGCTGATTTTTAAGCTAGCAAAAAAGAAATAAGGACATTGATGACAAATATATATTTATTTTATTATTTATTTCTGTATTAATACCTATATATCACTTAATTTAAAGACATCTCTAAAATACACTATGTTTAGAAATGAAACAGGGAGGCTGACTAAGTTTATGAAGCTGACAAAAATTCCATAATTTTCAGTCTTTTGATCAGTAGCTGATTTATTTCAACAAAGTATAATACTTTTAGGCATATATAATTCAGTAAATGATATAGTTGAGTGGGGGGGGTCTTTTCTCCTTTCTAACATTAAAAAACAGAAGCAGGAACTTTAAAAAAATATTTAAGTGTAAGTCACCTGTATGATAACATATATTTTTGGTTAATATACCAAGATCTTTCTGGTATACAAAAGTCAAAGTAGACATGATGTTTATTCATGTCAAAGTAGACATGCTGCTTATTCATTCTTTTCTCTTTTTTTGGTAAAGTAAGTAGCAACTGTGCCAGGGGCCAATCTGGATTGGAACTATAGCATGGGAGAGGAGGGCTTTAACCCTTTCCCCTACCTGTGTAAGTTTATGAATGCTGAACCCTTTGCCTTACCTGACCAAAGTTTATGAAAAACTAAATAGCAGCTGCAGGGAGCCCCTGCAGCTGCTATTTACATTTTAAGAAAAACCACCACATAATTGCCAGCTGCATGAATAATGTCTTATTCATTAACAGCACACTGTTGTTTGCATTTCCTAGCAACTGGTGTTCAGAGGCATATTGCTTCTAATACTGGAGATAATATATAGCCATCATAACTAGTAGCTACTGATAGCCTTACCCCCCATAAATTTGTCTACCCCTTTTAAAGTCGTCCAGGTTGGGGGCTTTCACCACACTTATGACATCAATAATCTACATGTAATGTAAGAATTTGTCCTGTCTCTCCATTGTGAAGGAAGAGAGGGGACAAAGAAGAATCCAGGTTTCTTCTCCTGTGGTTTTATGTCTGTTGACTAGTAGTGTAAGTGAATCAGCCAGACTATATGGGTATCATAGAAACACACACGCACACGCACACACACACACGCGCACACACACACACACACACTGTATACCCTTTATGAGACACACAACAAAAGACCTGATTAGTCTACTGGGAACTGAATGCTCTTCCTTGTCAAGTCTAATCAGTCCCCAATAACATTGTTTCATTTAGATGGGGTCTTTCTAAGTGGCAAAGAGTAATTTGGCCAAAACAACTGCTGAGTGCTTTGGAGTCCAGATTTCTCTCTTTGCTACTGTTGGAAAGAACTTCCAATGGCCCCTCACCTGGGGCCGGGGAGAAGGCTTGTGTGTGGGGGAGGAGAGAGGAGGCAGGCAGCTGGTCAGGTGGGTCACTGGTAACGAGCCAATGGCTCAAAAGGGCGGGGACACAGGTAAAAGCTTATTTAAGCTCCTGGGTTCCTGCCTTCGGTCTCTTTGCTCCTGTTTTTCCAGGGGTTTAGGCAGGAGCGATTAGGGTTATGGTGATCATCCAGTGGCACCTTTCAAGGTGACTGACGTTTACCCAAGGCTACCCTCGCTAATGCCATGAGGCTTGGCAGGAGGGAGATTGGGACGTCTTTGGGGTTTTACCTTTCTCACCTACTTTGGGAGCCTGGATGCGCCAAAGTAAGGCGACGATGGTAAGGCCCTCCAGCTCCACATGGAGGGCAACTGGCCGGTGGCGGGCCATCCTGCCTCCGCTTCAGTTAGGATGTATTTGCCAAATATTGGTCTTTTATCCGGCCGATGGCCGGGCTAGGTTAGTACCGCACTTCACCCTTCACAGATCTTCAATTCAATAAATGTGGCCCTGATTTGAAACCATATACCCTGTGTCTGCCTCTTCTTTATCTCGCCTTTACACGCGCAATAGAAACCCCACAAACACTAAGTCTGATGTCATGATCATGACCCATGTTCACTTTGTATCATTGCTATAGCTTCCCACTCATAATGGTTTATATTAAGCTTCTCACACATCAAAATGCATTAACAAGACAATATGTGCTCCGACTTACTTTAAATTCCAGAAACACAGGTTGTTAGATCCCTGTGCAAACTCAAATCTGTCAGTAGCTTTCTACTTTTGCACATTTAATCTTCCATCAGTTTCACTGCTCTCTGAATATTTCATCCAAGCTGAAGGCTTTATCGCACAAGGAGCCTGAGATAGCTTGATATTATATCATGGGAACACCTCGCTGTTGCCTGGTTAACATCAAAGTGCACTTGATGAGTATTATGCCTTTGACACTGTGCAAGTCAAACGGACAGACCACAGTCTCTTGTGCAAGTTCAAACAAGCCGAAGCTGTTGTTGACTCCTCACACTGGGTAATGTGTACTTGCAGAATCTAATTTTTCCTCCATGCAAGTAATCAACAACTTAGCTTCTCAGCTTCAGATAAAGGTTTTCCAGTTCACCAGTCAGGAATGCTTCAACTGAGACTACAGTTATCTCTAATCACTGAGAGGTTCAGACTTTGGCTGTTGTTCTGTCAAACCAAGATACCTTTTTTCTTTTTGCCAAAGGATTTACTCTGTATTGCTCTTCTCTTGCATTCTCAGATTCATCAACAGACAGCTGAAAATATACAATAATGTTGTCACAAAGAGATGCTTCAAAAGTTCATGTTGTTTTCATTTTAAAAAATCAAATTCAGTTATTTAAAACAGCTAAATCTCATGGCTTTCTTCCATATACCACTGCCAGTGTCATGACAGAACTTGATTTAATATCTTCACTAGCAATATGGCCACCACATATTGGGAATATGTGCAGAAGCATATTGTTATAAAGATGAACTAAAGCTATGTGTGAAAATCTGCCATCACCAGCATCTCTTCTTCGTAAGTAGATTGTCCTCCATTCCACTGGAGTTTGTCATACTAAAATTTAATAGATAGAATGCACATATCATCAGGGAGTTACATTATGTCTTCAGTTTAAGATTTTCTGTTTTCATATTCCATGCTCTTGTAATTTTATTATGGCAATGACGATGCTGCCATAGATGGGAGCTTTCACGATGCATTGCCTGCAGCTTCAGTGTAAGAATTGTTTTCCCTGAGTTAAACCTACCTTGAAGGGAAACTCCTGGCATTGGGGCTGAACGTGGTCTCTTCCCTACCAGAGAATAGATTATGCTCACCCTGAGGCTGCAGTCTGGAGCATCTTCCTTGGTGGTGTTGGGAGCAGGAAGCTGAACACGTGGAACTGATACTCTGGTTTGTTTCAGAACTTCATCCAGTAATCCTCCTCCTCTTCTTCCTCCTCCTCTTCCTCCTCCTCCTCCTCCTCCTCCTCCTCCTCCTCCTCCTCCTCCTCCTCCTCATTATTCAGCTGTAAACATTCTGATTTAGAGAAAACATTCTGATGATCATCATGATGGTTGTTGTTGCTGTTGTTGATATAATTCTGATTCATCCATGCTGAATCAGACCAAGGGCCTATCTAGCCAAGCATTCCGTTCACACAGTGGCCAACCAACTGCCTATGGGAAACCCACAAGCGGGACGTGAGTGCAATAGTATTCTACCTCATGTGTTCCCCAGCAACTAGTATACAGAGACTTGCTGCCTCCAATGTTGGAGGTAATATATAGCCATCAGAATTGATATCTTTGTCTTCCATGAATTAATATAATCCCCTTTTAAAGCCATCCAAGTTGGTGCCCATCACTACATCCTGTGGTAGTGAATTCCATAGCTGAACTATGCAGTGTGTGAAAAGGTGCTTTTATCTGTGCTGAATCTCCCATCCAGCTTCATGGGATGATCCTGTGTTCTACTATTATGGAAGAGGAAGTAAAACGTCTTCCTACCCACCTTCTCCACAAGGTGAATCATTTATGTCTATCATGTTTCCCATACTGGCCTTTTAAAAAGATAAATAGACCTAGTGTTCTATTTCCTCTGCAATTATATGGTTGATAATATATGAAATGTTCAAGGGGCATTTCTTTTATTCTAGAGAGTTTAATGATAAAAGATACCTGTGTTTTATCCCTCATCCCCACAGCTATTCAAAGTTTAGCAACATATAATGTAACTATTTAAAATGTGGTCTAGAGTGGGGGTGGGGGTGTCAGAATTCTGTTCCTTTTATTGGTTCTCTCTGTCATGCATTCCAGCCCCTACTAAATTCCTGCTTTTCTAGGATAATTTATAATTTTTTAATTGGAGCATGTGCAATTTGTGTAGATTTCAGTTGTTCCTCCCTCCTCTCCACCATCAATGTTCATACACATTTTTTTAACTGTGTGTGTATTATATATATACACACACACACACACACACACACTTAAATAAATGAACAATTTACAACATGCACACACCACTCAGCTTGCATGTATGGTTGCAGCATGATTCTTTTTTAGTGGTGTTTTGCATGTGTACTCCTGTACGTTGGTGTAATGCCACAGATGTAAAATCACATCAAGATTGGGTTTTTTGCTATTGTTTTGTTAATGTGTACATGCAGTTTGGTAATGGTGGGGAGAGAAAGAAATGAACTGGAAGAATGGAGCAAAGCAGTTTCATTTCAAAAACAACACCAGGCAATTTAGAATGTCAAAATGAGGAGAACCATTTCGAACCTTTGCATTAACTGTGGTTAATGTCTAGAGTCATGAGATGATCAGACTTCAGAGCAGTTACTTGAGAATTCAGCTGAACAATGCACCCTACAGATGGTATATTAACTAGGAGGACAAGAGCTGTTTCCAAAGTGAAATAACAAATGGTACTATAATAAATTCTTAGTCAAAATAAATGTAAGGGAGGTGATACTCCTAGAAACATTTATGGAAACTGCTATGATCTTTTGTTGCAAATCATCTTCTCATATTGTGAAAAATTGTGATAACAATGGCTGGGAGCAACTGATATCCCTTATCACCTGTTCGGTTGCAGTGTGGCATGGATTTCTTGATCCTTTCCCAAGCATATACTGTTCATGCATCTGCTCTTATAAGCCATTTTCTATCTTCACATTACATTACCAATTACAGTAGTTCGATGTAATGGGAATTATTCTTCATTCATGACAGCTGGTGTATTTTCTCTTACTATTCTTATACAAGAGCGTACTAGTATATAACTTCAAAAGGTAACAACTTTGCTACATAATACAGTGTCATTCAAAGTTGCTCTAAACATATTTCCTCATCTTTATTTGTTGCCTGGCTGTCTGGTGAATAACTTCTTAATCTCTTGCATCAATAAATGCAGAACTGGAAATGTTAAATTAAATAGTGGGTGGGGAGTATGTTAGTGTGAGACCACCCAGTTGCAAAGTCTACCTGTTCTGTATTCATAATGTGCATGGCTTCTAAGGGCTAAAACAGACATTATTTAAACCATAACAAGCAGCTTTGTCTTTTTCATTTTTGCTCTGGAATAGGCATAGGGCCCTGGGGTGGGGATGGGGCTTTTACGATCCGCATCAGGGATCCTGTGCCTACTCTAGTGTAAACATGAAAAAAAAGTCACAGCTGCTAGATACAGATTTAAAGTAATGTCTGTTTTGGCCCTCAACATACAGTGTACTGGAGCAGCTCCATTACTTCTTGATTTGAGTGAATGTCATGCCTCCAGCTTCAAGCAACAGCCAAGGGTTGGAGATGAGGGGAGGATGTGCCAGTCAAGTCTGTGGCTGCCATATCTCCAGCTGATGAACACAACCAGGTTGCAGATACTGAAACCGGCACAGACAGCTGTGAATCTACAGGGCCTGAATGCCAAACTAAACATCCTCCATTATAGCTTTCTCTACTCTTCTGTAAGTGTGCAAGGCCCTGATTTTATTGGACCATGGCATTCTAGAAGAAGAGGATGTAAGCTCCCCCACCCCCGACCAATGTTTTTCATGAATTACACCACCACCATAGGGAGGAGGTGTTAACAAAAAGAAAAATATCCTGCATAGACTCCAATTGAGTTATTTTTTTAGCCCCCTCCCCGGTGTGTGTGTGTAATTTCATAAGAAAAATGGATGGGGGAAGCTTGAATTCTGCTATTCCAGAGCACCATGGTCCCGATCTGAATTGGGGCTGCATGTGCTGACAGGAGAGTAGAAAAGCTAGAATGCAACATTTAGTTTGTCTCTGAGCCAGGACTCTCACAGATGGTGCTCGGAGCCTGATTCTTCTGAAGATCGAAGGACCTCATGCTCTGCACATCTGCTGCTCAGTCAACTTCCAGCTATTATTGGTGCAAGTGGCTCTTTTGGAGCTCTCCAAGGTGCTGCAATGTTTTCCCACCTTGCTGCTTTGCTGTGTGCCCCATGGGGTTCTGTTTGAGATCAAGACATGTAAGAGTTTTAATTCATTTTTAAGTATCTTACAGCAGTTCCACAATAAAGGGATACATTTAAAGAGAACACTTTTTTTTATTGGTGCACCTTTTCTATTTAAGATGACACTAAAATAAAAGCTTTTGTCCATCTTTATTGTGGCACTCCATTCTCCAAGACACATGGCCCTGACAATTGTTTCTCTTCTCCTAGAATCTTAACTTCTTAGAAGTTAAATGGACATCCTGGTACTAATCTGGACAACAAATGTACAATGGATTGAAATGTGTTTTATCGTTTAGTATTTGAGCACATCTGTGTGTGCAGGGGGAGATGTAGTATGTCCCTTTCCCTATTCCTAAAGGGCCAGCCCAAGCCTACTTCCACTCTCTACTCTCGTTATCTCAAATGGGCATGTTGCCGACTGGGTCTGCTCCCTGAATAATGTCAGGTAGACTAATAAAGGAACTGGCAGAAGAACTCTCAGAACCACTGTCTATTATCTTTGAGAAATCATGGAGGACAGGTGAAGTGCCAGATGACTGGAGGAGGGCAAATGTTGTTCCCATCTTCAAAAACGGCAAGAAGGGGGAACCTGGGAACTACAGACCAGTCAGTCTGACATCAATCCCTGGGAAAATTTTGGAGCAGATTATAAAGAAGTCAGTTTGCAAGCACCTTGAAAACAATGCAGTGATTACTAGAAGCCAGCATGGATTTGTCAAGAACAAATCCTGCCAGACTAATCTGATCTCATTTTTTGATCAGGTAACCTCCCTTGTGGACTGTGGGAATGCCGCGGACATAATATATCTGGACTTCAGCAAAGCTTTCGACAAAGTGCCTCATGATATCCTGATTAGCAAGCTAGCTAAAAGTGGGCTAGAGGGAACAACTATCAGGTAGATCCACAATTGGCTACAGAATTGGACTCGGAGAGTGCTTATCAATGGTTCCTTCTCAAACTGGGGAGAGGTAATGAGCGGGGCACCACAGGGCTCGGTCCTGGGCCCAGTGCTCTTCAACATTTTTATTAATGACTTGGATGAGGAGGTGCAGGGAATGCTTACCAAATCTGCAGATGACACAAAGTTGCGTGGAACAGCTAATACTCTGGAAGACAGAAACAAAATTCAAAGTGATCTCGATAGGCTGGAGCACTGGGCCGAAAACAACAGAATGAAATTTAATAGGGATAAATGCCAAGTGCTGCACCTAGGGAGAGGAAACCAAATGCAGAGTTACAGAATGGGGGACACTTGGCTCAACAATACTACAAGTGAGAAGGATCTTGGAATTGTGGTAGATCACAAACTGAATATGAGCCAGCAATGCGATTTTTATTTATTTATTATATTTTTAAATTGCCCATCTGGCCAGTCACCCGGCCACCCTGGGCGATGTACAATCAAGATAAAACACCATTAAAACACCATTAAAACAATGTAAGAATTTTTTTAAAAAATCCTAACCCACTCCATATTCCTGCCTGAAAAGCCATGTTTTTAAAGCCCGGCAGATGTTCATCAAGGAGGGGGCATGGCGAGGGTCACTGGGGAGGGAGGGTGGGGAGCTGCCACAGAAAAGGCCCTCTTCCTAGTCCCCACCAGCCTGGCTGCTCTGGCTGATGGGACAAGGAGAAGGCCATCCGTGGCAGACCTTGTTGAGCGGCCTACTTGATGTTGCTGGAGGCGCTCCTTAAGATAAGCTTGAATTCAACACCTTGAATTCGACCCAGCAAGCAACTGTGATGTGGCTGCAAAGAAGGCAAATGCTATTTTGGGCTGCATTAATAGAATCGCGTGAAGTGATCATTCCCCTTTACTCAGCACTGGTTAGGCTTCATCTTGAGTACTGCATCCAGTTCTGGGCACCACATTTTAAGAAGGATGTAGACAAACTGGAGAGGGTTCAGAGGAGGGCAACAAGGATGATAAAGGAACTGGAAACAAGGCCCTATGAGGAGAGACTGAAAGAACTGGGCATGTTTAGCCTTCAGAAGAGGAGACTGAGGGGAGATATGATAGCGTTCTTCCAGTACTTGAAGGGTTGTCACAAAGAGGAGGGCCAGGATCTCTTCTCGATCATCCCATTTTGCAGGACACGGAATAATGAGCTCAAGTTACACAGGAACCCAGATTCCACCTGAACATCAGGGAAAAAATCCTGACTGTTAGAGCAATAAGACAATGGAACCAATTACCTAGGGAGGTGGAGGGCTCTCCCACTTTGGAGGCATTCAGGGTGCAGCTGGACAGCCATCTGTCAGGGATGCTTTGACCTGGATTCCTGCATTGAGCAAGGGGTTGGATTCGATGGCCTTGTAGGCCCCTTCCAACTCTACTTTTCTATGATTCTATGATTCTATGACTATATTCACCCTTCTGCAGGAGATGTTGCCTTGAGACCTTCTTCTCTCATGATTGTGTTGCTTAGTGTCTGTCTGTGTACCTGCACAGCAGTGTTTTGCCCAGCAGTGAGTACATTCATGCCCACATCTTCCCTCTATGATTTATGACACATCTAAGAATGTAAGAGCTCTGCTAGCTTGGACATTGACTGGGTGAATTCTCCCCTATGTGCTCAGTGCTTAATGAGCACATCACTCATTTTTGGAGACATAAAATTCCTAAAACAAGGTTTAGACTTTTTGTAAGAGAAAACGAATTGATAACATACTTCTGATTAGATACTGAATTTAATGTAATAAGTAGAAGGTATGTAATTCATCCTCTTGTGTCTGAGGTGTATTATTATGTATTCAGATATGTCATTGTGCGGTTACTCAAAACTTCAGTTATGACACAGCATAGAGCCTATGTAGATTTGCATGTGATGCTGTGGATCCCTGAGGCTAAGAGAGATTGGGGGGGGGGGGGGTTCCCACAAGAAAGACAAAAGAAGCATATGTAATAATCAGTATTATTTCAGGAAAAAGGTCCTACATTGTTCCTAACATTACTTTTTTCATACATTGCCTGATTCAACAAGGTGTAAAGCTTTAAAGAAAATGCATTGTAGGATACCAACCATCTTCCATGTAGAAGTACATTTTCAGTTCTATGCAGAGATCATGCTGTTCTTCTGCAACAGAACTTTCCCAACTTTTATGGTGCTTTCAGACTATTACCTCCAAGAGTTATCCAAATCACAACAATGCTTCTAATTTCAGCCATAATCTGTACATTGAAAGAATCAGTGGATTTGCACATCATAGTCTTCACATCTCTCCTTGTAAAGACTCACCTGTGCTTGTTTCAATAAAAGTAGGCTATTTCTTAAATACTCGGGCACATTCTTCACCATTTTTCTCTGTCTTTCAGCTGGTTATTCGATGAATTCATGTCCTTAATGCATGGTGCCTGTGGTGAAATGGATAGTAGTATTTCACTCAGCTACTCTTCATTTTGCCCCAATACTGGATCCTGGTATTTATTTATTTATTTATTTATTATATTTATACCCCCGCCTTTTTTCCTACAAGGAACCCAAGGCGGCTTACATAATCCTCCTCCTCTCCATTTTATCCTCACAACAACCCTGTGAGGTAGGTTAGGCTGAGAGTCAGTGACTGGCCCAAAGTCACCCGGTGAGTTTCATGGCTGAGTGGGGACTTGAACCTGGATCTCCCGAGTCCCAGTCCAACACTTTCACCACTAGAGTGAGTAGGGCACTACGCTGACCCCTACCCTACCAACTAACTCTTCATATGTTTCACTGCCACCACGTGGAATCTTCATTTAACTGAGGATGCATTCCCCATTTCTCTGAGTCTTCTAGTAAAGTTTTAGGTTAAAGAACAACAAATATGCAGTACTGCCACTGGGCTCCTGCTCATTCCATTGCGCCAGAGGAACCTGCCACTCACATAACAGAAAGCAAGTGGCTCAAAAAGCAAAAAGGGAGCCAGTGTGGTGTAGTGGTTACAGTGTTGGACTGGGACTCGGGAGATCCGGGTTCTAGTCCCTGCTCGGCCATGAAACTCACTGGGTGACTTTGGGCCAGTCACTGACTCTCAACTTAACCTACCTCACAGGGTTGTTGTGAGGATAAAATGGAGAGGATGAGGAGGATTATGTAAGCCGCCTTGGGTTCCTTTCAGTAAAAAAGGTGGGGTATAAATATAATAAATAAATCCTGGAAATCAGGAACACTTATTTCCAGATCTGGACTGGTCTGCAGAACTTCCTTCTGCAAGCTCCACTGACCATCCCCATTCCAGAAATGAGTATTTCTGCACATTTCTGGTTGTTTTTTAACAGCTAACTACCCATTGTGCTAGTGGTGGGTAGACTTGGATACTACCCATTGTCATCTCTTTGGTAGCTGGCTATTAGGTGTCAGAGTTTAACAAGATACTCTATCAGGTTTTTTACTGATAGATTTTAGTCGTGGTCTGCATATGGATGTTTCGTGTGTTGGGAGTTCCCCCCCCCCCTAAAAATACATAGTTTCAACAACACATTGTCAACAGGTAAAAATTTAAAAGACTTTAAGATCTCCCCCTGCCCTGCTTTTTCCTTGCCTGCCAAAGCCAACAAAGCAAGAAGTGGATTGACAGAGAAAATTAGTGTCATTAATAAGAAGCAGCAACCATCCTTTTTGTGTGAAACTGATTAATGCCCAATATTGTAAAAGAGAGGGTAGTTTCAGCTTGTTTTAAAGATTTACAATGGGAGAAAGAGAATAAATACCAGTGCCATTGAGGGAGGGCAGGGAGGACTGCCTTCCCTTCCCTTCCCCTATGCCTTGTGTTTCAGACCAAATGTAATTATTCTTTATTGTAATTCTTTTTTACTGGTTATTCTGCAACAATTTTTTTTTTTTAAATGACTACAACAAATTCTTCCTGAATAAGTTTAAAATCAGATGGTACCTGAAACAATTTTGGCCTCTAAATGTTACTCGTTTAAGGGTAACTTGGAGGAAACAAACATATATAGTTGATCTTATAAGAAAGAAAATGGAGGTTGAATTACTAGGAAAGAAGCATAGTACAAAGAGAAAAGGAACTCCAGTTTACTGAGAAAAAGAGACATTGCCTTTCCTAACCCACTCACATCCTCAGCCTTTCCTTATGCCAGCCCACGCAACCTTATTTGCATTTCAAATATCTGGATGCACTACAGGCAGCTAGACCTTTCCAGTGTCACAAATGATGGGACATTTCAACTAGTGAGTTGCTGACAGCTTGTGAGTTCAGAAATTTCCTTTAAGGGTTTATTTACATTTGATTAATGCGTCTCACAGTTCTGACATGACAAGGAGTGGATCTCTTGCATCATCTTTCAGTCTGTCAAGCTAAAACAGAAGCATAGCATTTTTCTTTAAGCATAGTGCAGGTTCTTGCAACTTTGGCTCTTCAATGATACTGTTACATGTTGGGTCAGCACACAAGAAACTGCTATATACTGAAAATGAGATTCTGGCTTTGCCCCTGTGGGCAAGAGCGTGTGCCCAGAGCTGACTTAAGGCTATTTAAAAGTTCAATATGTTTGAGAATATATTTTAAAAATTAAGTAGAAAATTGTGAATGCTCTTTAACTTTTTAAACACATGAAAACATGCCACACAGGAAGGCTTAAGACAAATGGTTTATAGAGAAAAGTAAATGCAAAAGAACATCACATACAGAAGTAAAATGTGAAACATGCAATGATTACAGAGGAAATACATTTGTACCCAGGAACCATATGTGTTATATGCAAAGACTGAAACATGAAAAATAGACTACAGTTTAATTCTTGCTGAGACCTATTAAGAAAACTGTATTAGAGCATCAAATGGAATAGCTTTGACATACAAAAGTTATAGTAGGCCAAACTAGCAGCAGTTTGAATTGTTACTTAGCTGCACTGAAATGCAGTGTTTAAAGCTTTCAGCTATATAGCTGTATAGTCCAGGTCTTTAGAGAAAATGAAGAGAGAAAAAGAAAAGGAATGTATAGCTACCTATCCTAAGCAGATCTGAAGAACAGGCTTTTGTAAACCCAGATGTAGATTGAAAGAGACCTCTCCCAGGGTCCAAAGCGTAAGACCCAGCAGAGCCCAGTAGGGAAAATTAGTCCAGGTAGAAAGTGAAGAAAATGTTTTAAACTTAGTGGAAAGGGTGATGAAGCCCAAGACTTACCAGTGAGTAAAATAAAATAGTGGGGGGAAACTGAATCAAGCTGCTCAGGAGATAGGCATATAGCCTCCAAAAGCTAGTTCAGAAACTATGGCTAGTTGCAGCCTTAAAAACTGAAGAAGGGCTATGGTTAAAGTAAGAAATACCCCGTTCTCTCAAAAAGAAGGCAAACATGCAAACTATGGCCCTAAAAGCCCCCAAACTAGCGAAAATCTGTTGGCAAAAACTGGAGCTATGTAAAAAGGAAAAAGATGAAGGGAGTGCACTAAGTTTTCTCTTCTAGGGTTCAGTTACTTTTTGATTCACTGACCCCCCCCCCCCAATTTTCCTGTCTTCTGAATGACCTTTTTCCTTTTTTCCAGTTGCCAACTAGAAATTTTGTTCTGGATTGGAGAAAGAAATTGGGTGGGTAGAAGCCTGCAAAAATAGTATTTTTCCATAGTTTTAGGCCGCTGGTGTTACCCTAGGCATTATCAGGGTACAAGGAATCATTCCAGGCTCATGGAGGTGCTGGCTGCAGGGAGTTACAGACATTGTAACTTCTTCTTATACTGGTCCATTGTTGCACAACTTGACTACAGCTTTCTCAGCATGGCTGTCTGCATCTTGGAGTCCAGGCAGCAAAACTTTCTGCCCTCAAGGAAACACAGGCTTGCTTGTGAACCGAAGTTTTGCCCACTTATAGGCCTCCCCAGCACTTAAACCCAAAAGGGACCTGAGTGACATATACAAGAGGGTTTTTCTTTTATTTATTTATTTGTTGTATTTATGAATCGCCCATCTGGCCGGCAAACTGGCCACTCTGGGCGATGTACAACATGATAAAATATAAAATACATTTAAAACAGTATAAAATTTTAAAATCTTAACCCACTCCATATTCCCGCCTGAATAGCCATGTTTTTAGTGAGCGGCGGAAGCTCAGCAGAGAGGGGGTGAGTGATGTGATCCCGCCGCCGGCTGCCTTTAACCAGGCGAGCCGCCGCGTTCTGTACCAGCTGAAGCTTCCAAACTGTCTTCCAGGGTAACCCCACGTAGAGCGCTTTACAGTAGTCTAGGCGAGAGGAGACCAAGGCATGAACCACTGATGGGAGCAGATGATTAGGAAGGTAGGGGCACAACTGCCGTATCAGATGGAGCTGATACAGTGCCGCCCGGCTCACAGCTGATACCTGAGCCTCCATGGACAGCTGGGAGTCTAGAATGACCCCCAAGCTGCAGACCTGGTCCTTCAGGGGTAGATGTACCCCATTCAGCACCAGGTCAACATCCCCTAATCTCTCCTTGTCCCCCACCAGAAGTACCTTGGTCTTGTCGAGGTTCAGGTTCAGCATGTTCCTTCCCATCCAGCCACCCACTGCTTCCAGGCACTTGGACAGGGTTTCAACAGCCAACCTCGGTGAGGACTTGAAAGAGAGGTAGAGCTGCGTGTCATCCGCATACTGATGATACCACGCCCCAAACCTCCTGATGATAGCTTCCAGCGGCTTTAGGTAGATGTTAAATAACATCGGGGAGAGGATGGAACCCTGCGGCACCCCACAAGTGAGTGGCCGAGGGTCCGAAGCCTCTTCCCCAAGAACTACCCTCTGGTACCTTCCAGAGAGGAAGGACCGGAACCACTGCAATACAGTGCCTCCCAAGCCCAAGCCCTCCAGGCGGTCCAGGAGGATACCTGACAGAGGATATGTGGTGGTGGGAATGGTTGTTTATGATCATACAATTGTTGCATTGAGGGGAAGGAGAAATTAGCACACATGTGCACACACGTGCGCGCGCGCACGCACACACACACACACACACACACACACACAGGGATTAGCCTGCAAGATACAGCAAGTCTCTGTGGTTGCCATCAAACATCCATAAACATCCCTTGAGTTTGAAGAGCTTATAAATATTAAGCCCGCAAGTGTAAACCTGAAAAGGTTTTATCCGAAAAGGATCTGTCCAAAACTTCTGATTTGAGCTCATCTGTATGAAATGCCATGGGGAAAATGTGGATTTTGATATAAACTTTGCCTGCTGTGAAGGGACTTGGTTTGAACTTGTTCTGTAATAGACACTCACATTGTTATCCTTCATGTAGTTTGCAACACCCTGCACTTTTGATTGTCAATTAAAAATAAAAAGGCAAATCTGATAAGGTTAAGGGGATAAAGTTCTGTGTCTGTGTTGCTGTTGTCTTCCCAGTCCCACATTGAAATAGGATCTCTTCATCAAGGAGGCCAGCTGGAACTGAATACAACCAATATATACAGCAAGTTTGATAGGTAAAGCAACAAGTAGCTTAGTAGTTCATCATGACTAACTGTTGAGCCACATTCAGCCAATGAAGGATGTAGACAGTGAGGGAAGAAAACCAACCATGTGTGTCCTATTATCCATAAACTACAGGGATATTATAGGGTGCATGGGGGTGGGGGCACGGGCCTGGCCTACCTAGTTTATTTTAAAGGGTAGGCCCAGCCTACCTAGCTATTATTAACTTGGGAGTCTCAGCATTTAGATTTTTCCCCTGTATTAGGCTGACAGAAAACACCATAAATATTTAGAAAATTAAATTTAACTAGTGTACTTCATCTTCAAGAAGGGTAATTAATTTACCCATTTTACAAATGATTAATTCCTTGATAATATGCCACATATATGCCTGCTTGTGGCACATCCTACTAATCTGGTTTATAGTTGAATGATAGGGATCACTGTGGCCCTGCCTTGTTCATGAGTTAGAATTCCGCTCCCAGTGATTCCTAGGCAATGGCACTCTACGCTTACGTTATTGACCTTCTCCCCCTTCCTGAAGTGAGCCTGCTCCTGGCAAGGAACTGGCTTTGTTACTCTACCAGCAGTGACCTACATTATAGCCCGTCAGAACTGAGAGGAGGTGGTGGAACTAGCAATCCACATACAGTTTGCAGTAGGCATGGGCATATCGGTTTGTTTCTAGTCCGTGTCATATTTGCATACACATTCACCCAAAAGTCCATTTTGTGCTGTTTCTACATTAATCTGTAACTTTGCCCCCCAAAAATGTACATGAAAATATGAATTTCTATACATAATTTAAAATGTATTTTCTCTCAAAATACACATTTCTGAATGATTTTTTTAAACAGAGAGCTGTGTGAGAACATTTGGGAAGTGTGCAAACCAATGGATGGTGACTTTCTGCTCTGCACATTATTCTGGGAGGTTCAGATCAGGACAGTTTCAATTCACAAATTCTAGTTACCGTAATCAAGCATCCCTTCTTTGTAGTGGCATTGTAAAAGTCTCACTGGAGCATTTATTTGCCTCGTATTTGGAAGTACTTATTTATTACATTTTGTATCCTGCCTTTCCTCCAAGGAGCTCAAGGTGACATCCAAGGTGGCTGCTATTTTTATCCTTACAACAACCCTATCAGGTAGAACTGGGGTTGGCCTTTCACAAAGGTTCTATGGACTTTGAAGAAGCTTGAGTGCAAGGTGAAAGGGAGAAACGTGCTAAGCGAAAAGCACGTCAAATGAATCCTTTACAAGACCATCTTCCATCTGGTAACCTGTGTCCTCACTGTGGGAAGCTGTGTGGATCTAGAATTGGCCTCCACAGTCACTTACGGACCCATCGCTAGAGTCTACACAATTTTCTTTAGAATTTTCCTCCTTTTAAAATCTTTTTGTAAATTTTCTTTTCTTTTCTTTTCTTTTTTTTTTAATCCTGGAAGACAATCTTACTCGGTCACGAGTGATCACCTGACTGACTTTATATAGGGTGACTTAGATTCCCTTTGCCACACTATTTTACTGGTGAGGCAGCGCCTTCCTCTGTGGCTGGTTTCTCCAATATCACTTTAGGAATCTGTACAGAAGTCTGCTCATGTGGTTGCTTTTGTGTTAGGCCACATAAGTATATTGGGAGTAGCATACTGTTTGAAGCTGTACATGATCGTAGAATCGTGTGGGAGCAGCCACACTAGTAAGGGAACATATAAAGGGGTGTTAATAGAATAACTGTATGACAATGCTTACTGTATTTTGCTAAAAAAAATAGAAGAATTCATAGTTTCAAGCCCAGAGTATAAGCTGATCAGTATTCCAGTCTTCTCCTTTTGTTTAACAGGTGGTGCTGTTGTTAAATATCACATTCTCACCTTTAGGTTTTCCAAAACCGTGTTGGTTGGTTTTTAACACATATAATGATTTTCAACCCTTCAGCAGGTAGTAAATATAATGTCTCAAAAGCAGGAAGATACCTCTGTTTACAGCCACAAAGTTTAGAATTGCTTCTTGAAGATTCAGGAGCTTTATATTCTCTTGAACCATAGCTATCCAGTTAGGAAGCATCTTAAAAGTGAGAAATAACGTTTTGTTTCATCTGGTTTCCTTGTGCCATTGGTCATCCTAACACAGGCTACGCCATGCTGAGGAGAAGAATGCAAACACTGACCTTTTTATCAAACACAGAGTCATATGTCCTGGTCAGTTCAATGGTACACCGTTTCCCTCTACATCACACTATTACTTGTGTGTCCTTGATTCATGAAAGGGGCTAGTTTATGTAAAAAGCAATTTTAGTTGTTTTATAAAGCTAAACATTTTGAAGGGATTTCTCCCCCTCCTTCCCCCACTCCTGTTTCATTATTGTTTGCTGTTACATTATTATTGATTGGTTTATAGAAGAGCAATGCAGTATTTAAAGTGCAATCCTATACATGTTTACTCAGGTGTAAGTGCCACTGTATTTAGTGGGATTTACTCCCATGTAAGTGTGCTTAGAAGTAGAGACTTACAGTGCAATCCCATGCATGTTTACTCAGAACTAAGCACCACTGCAAATGTGTATAGGACTGCAGCCATAATGGCATAATAATAATTTCATGTAGCATGAAAGAAACTCCCTCCCTGCCACTACTTCTTATCATGCATACAGAATTCAGTTTTTGTGGCAGTTGATCACCTGCATGATGTGTACAAGAACTGGCAACATCAGTAAGGCATCTTCTTTTCTTTTATTAAGTGTTCTAGGACTCTGGGAAATCTTGCTTAGGGGAAATTTCACTGGTTTACACTGACCTGGTTTGCATGATCACTGCAGCCCACCGTGGCTTATTAGTCATGGTGGGTTGTGGTGTCTGCAGGCACCCGGTTGCCAATCCAAGCCCCAGCAAGGGCGGGTTGTTGGGATGGTCAACAAGCCACCTAGAACCCATAGGCTGTTTTAGGGTTGTGGGTGGCTCGTCAACCATCCTAGCAAGCCACCCTCGCCAGCTGCACCCGAATATTCAAAATGGCGGTCACCACCACAACAAGGAGCCCCGTGGGGAAATTCCCTCATGGTGGCTTTTTGTTACATGCAAACTGGGCCATTATGTTCTGCTGCTTGGTTTATACTGGTTAAGAGGTGTACAGACATGTTTATGAGAGTCCATGTTCATAGCAAATATTCATGGCATTCCTAGTTTGGCTAGACAGTGCTGGGAAACTAATAGTGTTGTGAGCAGGGATTAATGGTGCTGGTGTGGTTCATCCCATTTACTTTGACCATTACATTAAGATGTTACAGCAGCATTGGAAGGTGCCCTAAGGACAAAACAATCATGGCACTCTAGTAATATATCAGAAGCTCTATTTCTGCCTGTGAATATAAAATATTGCTATTGGCAAAATATATTTAATAGATATCTTTAAGAATGTAATTAAATGAACAAATTGGTACATGGGAGGTTTAAGCTCACTTTCACGGTTGGCAAGCTCTCCCACATTAGTATAAAGGCTCTAATGTCCATGTTCAGACTTAACATTAAACCATAGTTAGTGCTACATGAGAGCCAGTGTGGTATAGTGGTTAGAGTGCTGGACTGGGACTCGGGGGATCTGGGTTCTAGTTTCCACTTAACCATAAAACTCACTGGGTGACTTTGGGCCAGTCACTGATTCTCAGCCTTGCAGGGTTGTGAGGATAAAATGGGGAGGAGGAGGAGGATCATGTAAGCTGCATTGGGTTCCTTGGAGGAAAAAAGGTGCGATATAAATGTAATAATAAATAAACAAATGAGCAAGCCTCAGGCACATGTGCTCCTTCTCCCTTCTCCTGCTCTGGCAGCATCCATCCACTTCCATTATAAACTAACTGTAGTTTGTTGTTTTATCTGAACAGGGACAAAGTGTGGTTAGTTTAAACTATAGTTTTGCTGAACAAGCCAAGATCCAGCTGTTTTCTGATCCTGGCTTGTTTGGAAAAAATGTAGTTAAAAGTAAATGTAGTTCTTGGTTCAGACAAATTAACAAACTGTGAGATTAGTTTTAAATGGAAGGCGATGTTTCCAGTCTCCTCCTTGCAGCCACACCGGAGAAGAGGGAGCAGGCTCATCTACATAATGCTGAACTCTGGATTAGCGTTATGTCTGAATCACGTCACTGAGACTTGGTCCTTTCCAAGGCTTTTCTCAGACTTTGTATGGGTTATTTATCTACTTCAGAAGATGCTATTCCTTCTTTCTGTCTTATATTCTCCTTAGGGAACCTTCTACCTAGTGCCCATATCATGAGGGAAAAGGTAGGGGCACACTTAAAGGTAGGGGCACACCTGGCTATCGCATGATGATGAGGATGATGATGATGATGATGATGATGATGATGATGCCCTTCATCCAAAGATATAAGGGCAGTGTACAAAACAAGACCTCCAAATAGTCCTGTAACGTGAGTCGTATTATGCCTCCCACAGCCTTCTAATAATAGCTAGCTCATGGGGCAAATACAAAAGCTAACCCCTGTAATTCGAGCACTGCTTCTCCCTTCTTTTAAGTGATGTTCATACCACTTCTTCATGCCGATTAAGCTCCAAGCTTCAGCAGAACCAGACGTGACAAAGGATACCCTACTCCCACCTTCCTTCAACTGCCCTGCCGTAGCTTGCCCTTCCGCTTGTGGCGCAGCCAGTTCTCTGTCAGCAATCCTAGCAAGAGGAAGCTGGGATTTGTCCATTCTCCTTTTTATCTGTAGGCAGCTGCTGATTACATGAAGACTAGCAGCTGGGCTCGGTGGTGGTGCTAGCATACTCCATTATACATAGTTTGTAACTGAAAATAGTCTTGTAGAAAACAAATCTTTGCTTAATAAAACTTAAAACAATATTTATAATCTGTCAAGAAAATATGACCCCTGTTAGAATTATTATTTCAGTCTAGACAATTCCTCCAACACAAACCACTACAAGAGTTAATAGAAAGATGTATCGACTTAGGGATCTGCCAGCATTCAATAGACTTAGGTTTTACTCCTGAACCATAAAAATCAAGAGAGGGAACCACACCAAACCTCCCATCCCATCCCCCCCCCCCGCGCGGGATGGGATGGTTTATACATTAATTATCCTGTTGTTCTCCCAGGGGTGGTTCATGCAGCTTGCATACTCTTCCTCAGGAAAAGAGCCTACAAAGAAATTATTTATTTATTTATTTCATTTTTATACCGCCCAATCGCCGAAGCTCTCTGGGCGGTTTACAACAATTAACAAGACAGTCCATGGTTACATCACTGATCTAGTGGAGGTTTTCTGCAGCAAGCAGTCTCTCTAGGGCCCCTGCAAAAGGCATGCTTCCCAGAGAGAAAGGGAGACAGCAAATAGTAATCTTGCAGACTTGTGGGAATTGCTCATCCCTAATTATTGGAGGAGAAGGAGGGACATTACTAGAGGAGAAGGATGGACAGGGACAGTAGCAGAGAGAGAGAGAGAAGGCAGAGCAGTGCATTTCCTTCTGGTTGCAGAAGGAGGCTGCAGGGGGAGCCAAGTTGTTCAGACAACTCATCCAACAGAAACCACTGCAATATTTTGTAGAAAGATGTATAAACTGGGGATCTGGCAGAAATCAATAGACTTGGGTTTTACGGTTGAACCATAAAAATCAAGAGATGGAAATACACAACAAACCTCCCACTCTTTCTGTTTGCTTGTTTTGATAAGGTTTAAATGCATTAATTATCCTATTTATTCCACTAGGAGAGGGCCATGCCTTTTATGTGAGTTTCTGTAGTGTGCAATACCCTGGGATTTCACGCATAGCCCGAGCAAGCCTGGGGTGAAGGAGGAGGGGGGAAAGGGGATACAGCAAGGAGAGATGATGGTGATGGTGATGGTGAAGATGATGATGATGATGATGATGATGATGATGATGATGATGATGATGATGATTAATTTTATTTCTATACCGCCCAATACCCGAAGCTCTCTGGGCGGTTTACAACAATTAAAAAATACAATATAAAATACACAATAAAACATTATTAAAAAATTAAAAACCAAATTTAAAATAACACAAATAGCTAAGAACAAGTTAATACAACGTGACCAGTAGAAAAGTTAAAAATAGCCCACGTCTCACCATGCACTATTTAGAATTGTTAAAAATAAAAGCCTCGACATAGAGGGCAGTCTTAACCTGGCGCCGAAAAGATGACAGAGTTGTTGCCAGGAGAGCCTCGCAGGAGCTTGTTTCAGAGTTGAGGGGCTACCACAGAAAAGGCCCTCCCCCTTGTTGCCACCCTCCGAGCCTCCCTTGGAGGTGGCAGTCAGAGGAAGGCCCCAGGACCATGGCAAGAAACAGGAGGAGGAGGAGGCAGGACCTGGGCAGAGGTAACAGTGGGCAGTACAGGCTGGTGTCTCCAATGTCAGTGGGGCCGTGTATCCACTCTGGATTTTAGTCTGAACTTTAAAGGGGTTATCCATAGTGCTTGACCCTATCCCCAAGATTGGTTCGGCACTATGGATAGCTCCTCAAAAGTTTGGAGTGAAATCTGGAGTGGATACGCAGCCCTGCTGACATTGGAGCCACTAGCCTCCACTGCCAGTGGGCCGGATTGAGAAGCCACGTGGGTCAGAGGTTACCCAGCCCTGCTTGGCGCCTTACTGACATGAATTCTTGTAGAAACTGAGTGAGGTTTTTTGTCACTGCTCATGATTGTCTAACTCTGCTAATGACCAACCAGTCTTGCAGTTTTCTCCTACTCACTTAATAGCAAAGATGCCTCCTTGTGAGAAGAGAGGTTTCAGAAGGATAATATAGCTCAGAAAACACTTTTATGTCCACCCTGAAAATGCAGTGTTTACCAATATTCGGGGGCCCAGCAAATCTTTGGCTATCTGAAATACCATCTTGCAAGTTAAACAGTTAGCTAGTCTTTTTCACATTGAACCCAAATTGAATTGCCATTTAATATATGCAGCTTTAAGGATTGGAATTACCTTTATACTGTGCAGCATAGAGTGCTCATGAGGAACAAGCTGTGCTAAAAGTAGACAATCATATTCTACTCCCACCCCCGACCCAAATAAAATTGAATCTGTCTTCATGGAAATTCTGCTCTGTGGACGTTAGCAACCTTTGCATTTGAGTCTCACTGCAACCATTATTTTAGTTTAGTGGTCCATCCACTGAACCAGTATATTGTATTTTAGCCTATTTATCTTATTTTTATTTCTTTTTTATTGACTATTCTAGCAACTTCTTTCAAATGCAAACACTGTTCAAGCTTACAAAAAGTTTATCTTGGAAATATTATTGCCTCAAGCAGATGACAGCATGCAATTTTATGGCTTATAACTTTTTGTCATTCATTGTTAGTCTTCCCACACAGGTGCTGCAACAGACACTACTAATATGTTTCTTAGTTATTTTCTACTTTACTATTTGAATGTCTAGATATGTATCAGTGGGCACGTATAAAGATACTGTTGAACAGCTCACTTAATTCATTTATCTGGAATTACATCCGATAGCTATATGAATCAATGTCACACAGCTAGGACAGTCAATTTCTGCAAAGAGTGGTAATTTGTAAGATAGTTCAACTTAAAAAGAATAAAAATAATGGTGCCATAGACCGAGCCATGAAACCAGCATTACTACATCAAAACAATTGTCACTATAGGACTGTATCCTTTCTCCGGAAGGAACCAGGTAATCCAGAGTATCTCTGACCATTCTTGTTTCTGTTTAGCTCTTGCAAAATTTACATGCCCCATATTAATTTTTCTCCACAAGTTTTTGGTTTAACCTATGCTTCATCTCTCTGGGCTCCACCAATCAAGGGAGGGATTTCTAATAAGGAGCATGACCAGGGTCTTTCTCAAGGCAAGTGTAGTGGTTTAAAAAATACAGGCCTGTGGCTTACGCTGGCTCAGCTTGTCTGAGCATGGAAAGCCAAGCAGGGTCAAGCCTGGTTATTACTTGGATGGGAGACCCCTCCTCTAGTTTCCTGCATTGAGCAGGGGGTTGGACTCAATAGCCTTGTAGGCTCCTTCCTCCAACTCTAATAGGACTAACCACAGTAGTGAAACTAGAATATTGATGTGCATCCCACTCACATACTCAAATCGAGAGGAAGCTGCTGCTGAAGAAAATCAGAAAAAAATGCTCCTTCTGCCCCTACTATTCTATCTGGGGAGAGTTTTGTTGAAATTGGTTCATTTAAATTTGTTCGTATTTAATTTGATTCTATTAATATGTTTGTAATGTTTTTATTCTGTAAACCGCTGCAGAAAGACTATGATTTTGAAAGACAGCTGAGAAATTGATTAAACAATAATAAATAAAATGATGCTTTGGTTTTTTATTAATTTCATCCACTTTTGCCCTGAAGATAACTTGATGTGGGCCAGAGATACCTAATGAGTGCCTTGTAAATATGGTGTAATTAGTTTTAACTGGTTCTTTTAGTTGATATTTTACCTGGTTTATTTTCATGTTTTTACTTTGTATTTATTTATTTATTTATTATATTTATACCCCGCCTTTTTTCCTTCAAGGAACCCATGGTGGCTTACATAATCCTCCTCCTCTCTCCATTTTATCCTCACAACAACCCTGTGAGGTAAGTTAGGCTGAGAGTCAGTGACTGGCCCAAAGTCACCTAGTAAGTTTCATGGCTGAGTGGGGACTAGAACCCAGGATCTTCCGAGTCCCAGTCCAACACTCTCACCACTATGCCACACTGGCACTTTGTACTGCTGTTGCAGGGTATATTTATTCCTGCTGCTAGTCATCTTGGGCATCATTTGGTGGAAATGGGAGATATAAATTTAACAAACAAAGCCAACAATGGCAGGCATTAGTAGTATAATAACAAAGCATGCAATGCTTATTCAGAGTAAGGGATACATTCTTTTAAATTGTTAAATAAAACCCAGTGTGATTTCTGATCAACAGCAGTCAGGGTTTTTTGGATTGATTAATTCCCTAATACAAAGCAAACTAAATATCCAAGTACATTAATCAGTTTTCTAATATCTGATTAATGTACTTGGATATTTAGTTTGATTTGTATTAGGGAATTAGTACAGTTTTCTAATATCAGGGAAGCTAAGTATTTCACACAATTTAATTGTGTTTTATTGTATTTTATCCTGATTGTACGTCGCCCAGGGTGGCTGGGTGACCGGCCAGATGGGTGATTTAAAAATATAATAAATAAATAAATAGTCTTGAGTGACCATTGCTAAAGATCCTCTATTCTAATGTAATCCGAGCTAGGGATGGAGGAAAAATTAGTTCAGTTTGAATTTTTATGCGAATTTACCAAATTCACACTACCCGAACTGGAGCACACTTAAATGTCAATATCTGCACTTTCTCAAAGTTTGTGATCAAAGTTTGCACTTCCAAACATTCACATGCAAAAATATGTACCGTATAGTACAGACATTGTGCACATAGTACAGAAAAGTGTGCACAGAGCTGTATATTACTGAAAAGTGTGAACAAGAATACTTTATCTTAGGGGAAATCACCTGCAAAATATGTATTTGAAAATGTGTACAAAAATGCACATGAAAATATGTACAAATTATCGTGCAGACTTTTAAAAAATCACAAACTGATGCAGAAATAGGACAGAACAAACTTAAGTTTGGGAAAATGAGAAAGTGACCGAAATTGAACTTGACAGATTTGTCCATGCCTATAATTTCTAAAGCTAACAAGTAAAGCTGATCTTTCTTCACTGCCATCCAGAATTAATAATTGTAGAATTGTCCAGCTGTCAGGAGGGTAGGTGAGACTAATTCCCAGTTGGATAATTTGCTGCTGCCACTTGGCGGGAGAGTTGGGTTTTCTTTTCTTAACAGCATCCCATGTTGTTTTAATTTCTTGGCCAGGTGCACATGGTGCTCTTGTCTGTGATATAGCTGACAGAAACGAAATGGATTCTGTTTGTTTTAGTACAATAAAATGGACCTTATTGGTCCAATGTTTCACTTGCTACTTAATTTGTTACCCATTTTGCTGTGGAGCACTCAGACATATACGGTACATATCAGGCCTGCTCAGAAAATGTTTCCATCCCTGCCAGAAGCAGAGGTTTCCATGCAGATGCCTGCTGGGGGTGGCACTCTATCCCATCACTATGGATTTTGGAGGTGATGATGAGATGAAAACAACAGAACAAAGCAAGATAATTTGGGAACAGAAGTAGAGAGAGTCGTCAAAATTTGCAGCTCTGGGCAGAGGAATTCATATAATAATAGCATGGCCAAACGTTAGTAAAAAAACAACAAAAGAAGGAAAGCTGTAGCCAGGGCCGGATTAAGACCATTATGGGCCTGGTGCTGAGGATTTTGTCCCCACCCACCCCCGGCCAGCCTCCCCCAACCTGGCGCCCTCCAGGTGAACTGGACTGTAGCCCCATCACCCCCAGCCAGCACGATGGGAGTTGTAGTCCAACACCGCTGGTGGGCACCCAGTTGGGGAAGGCTGACCCGGGGGAGTCCGTCGGCGCCCAGCCAGAGCTGCGCACGCTGCTGCTTCCCTGCCGGGCCGCCGCCGGCGCGCCAGTCCTGCCACCAGGCCGTGAGAACCGGGTCAGAGGCAGGCAGCGCACGCGGGCAACCACCTTACCTTACAGGAGTGGCTTTGGCTCTCCCGAGCCGGACAGACGGGGCATCTCGCAGAGTCGCAGGTCCCCGGCGGGAAGAGCCGCCGCTGCCGCGAGGGAGCCGCTGCCTGGCGTCTCGACGGGCAAGTGCAGCAGCGGCAGCAGCCAGCAGGCGGCGGCGCGGCTCGGGCGAGTGGGCGCGCTGCGCGCTGCCGGGCCGGCTCAGCTGTGGGCCTATTTTGGTAGGGGCGGGCCCGCCGCCGCGAGGAGAGCCGCTGCCTGGCATCTCGATGCAAGGGCAAGTGCGGTAGCGCAGGCAGCGGCAGCAGCCAGCAGGCGGCGGTGCGGCTCGGGCGAGTGGGCACACCGTGCGCTGCCGGGCCGGCTGTGGGCCTATTTTATGGTAGGGGCCTGGAGCTGCAGCTCCAATAGCCCCTATCTTAATCCGGCCCTGGCTGTAGAGCAGGGGTTCTCAACCAGGGGGGAATTTTAGGGTTTCAGGGGGGGAATTGGGACCACAGACTCAAACTGTTGGAATACTGATCGTTCTACAAATTACAATTCTACAGATTGTACATAATCTATAGGACATCACGCCCTATTGCATGGCACAGATTAAGACAATCTTGGAAAGGGGGGGAATGACATTCTGACATATGGTGAAAGGGGTGCATGGGGTTGAGAACCACTGCTGTAGAGGAAGGAAAATAAATTCAGAGTTGGTGGGGACAGGGCCAGCAGCGATCATGGGGTAGCAGTACATGCTGGAGAGGTTTGACAAGCAGAATGGCAAGCAGTACCTTGGAAAACTTGGAAAGGCTATTCATTTTGGTACAGACTGTTACCTGGCTCTTGCATTAAAACCTTTGAAGCATTTTGCCTCCCCCACCCCACCCCACCCGGTCTCTGCATCCTTGCTTCAACACTCATTCCCCTTCTACTGCGAATATTCTTTCAGGCTCTTCATCTTTGTCATAGTGTGTTTCAGTACTGCCAAGCAGAAAGCATAATTCATCAATGTCATTATGGAAGACAGTGAGCCTTGATACTGTGAGAAAATATCTGTTCACACCTTGCATTGGGCTAAACAGGATTAAATGAGATTTCCCATTCCAGGAGATAGATATAAACTCAATATTTAAAATGATGAGTTAAAATAAGATGAGAAATGAGATTAAGGGATAATTTGACTGGTACAGAAGTATTGTCTGACTCTGATGTTTTAATATGAGCCATTAAGGCTAGGCAGTCAAGCAACAGTAGCTATTTAAGGGTGGCAGGGTTTCTTAAAAAAGGGGGGGGAGGAACCATTCCTAATTGAACATACCAGATAATAAGACTATTCAGTGGACATGATTAACTACCATAGTAAGAGAATTGATCATACAGTGCCTTGCAGAAGTATTCACCCCCTTTGATTTTTCCACATGTTGTTGTGTTACAACTTGGAATTGAAATTAATTTAATTGGCATTGTTACCACTTGATGTACACAAGATACTCAACACTTCTCGAAGATGATCTATCTTTGTCTGCTGGGCCGGCAAACAACAATGCAGACCTGCAAACCCAGCCAGCAATTGGGACACTCTCCAGGGAGGCAAGTGAGCTGGTAATTTACCATCTACCAGCCAGTTCTCCCCCCCCCCCTTCCCAGTTGTTCTTTGCTGGACTGGGGCCCTGTTCCTCTGGAAGGCTGCAACAACTAGAAGGAGCTGGCCCCAGAACTGACTGAGGACCTGTGCCAGCTGTTCTCTCTGGGGAAGCCTTCATCTGACAACGCCAAAGGGGTTTACCCCTTTGGGGGGGTCACAAGGGCAAGGGTCACCACCCTAACATTCAACTGTAGTTGAATGGAGTCCACCTGTGTGCAATTCCAGTGCTACACGATCTCAGATTAAGTACACCTCTTTCTGGAAGGCCCCAGAGTTTGTTGGAGAGCATATCTAAACAACAGCATCATGAAGACCAAGGTGCTAGCAAAACAACTCCAGGATAAAGTTGTGCAGAAGCACCAAACAGGGTTAGGTTATACAAAAATATCCCAAACTATGAACATCTCCCAGAGCACCAATGAATCCATTATTACAAAATGAAAAAAATGTGGCTGAACCACAACTCTGACTAGAGAAGGCCGTCCACCAAAACTCAGTGACTGAGTAAGGAGGGCATTAATCAGAGAATCAACCAATTCAGTTGATTCTCAGTTTATTTAGTTACGGTCATAGACCAAACGTAAAAAATAAACATACATGCATCAATAACTTTTGTTATTTATTTACAAAAGTAGAGATAAAACAAATATATTAAGATAATTTAGTTTGGTCTTTAGGATGGTTTTATCGACTGCTTCCTAATCTTACAAGCCCGGGCGCAAAATCTTGCCACTCTCTGAGTAATCTCATTTCTTGAACCCGATAGGAGGAGATAGATGTAAAATGTATCCGATCTGCCTGGAGCGTTGTTTAAAATTGAAGCAATAAAAGGAACGAATGTCCTTGTAATAACTGCAATGTAATAATACATGGGTAATTGTTTCTACCTCATTCGATTGGCATGGGCAGGTTCGTTGGGGATAGGGTGTTCCTCGGTATCTGCTAGGGATGTTACCCCGAATATCGGGAGGCTTGAACTGGGCCGATATCGGCCCGCTCGTAGCCCCCGATATTCGGGGTGACTCGCGGGCTTACCTGCCGCGCAGCTTGGTCCGCTGCCGCTCAGCATGCACTGCCCGCGCAGGCTCTGTCACGTCATTTCCGGCTGTGACGCGACGGGCCCTGCGCCGACACGGCTGAACCCTGTTGCTGCAGTTTTGCCATAGAAACCAGGGCAACAGGGCTTAAAACAGGGCCCGTTGCATCACTTCCGGCTAGCTGGACGTAACGTGACGGGAGCCCGCGCTGAGTGGTGCGGCTGCCCGAGCGGCGTGGAGAGCGGCCGGAGAGGCCCTCCATGCCATGGAGAAATCGAGGAATGGGGGGCTGCGGCGCGGAGAATCGAGAAGATTCAGGGGGGACATTCAGGTACAAAATGCACCACTAGTATGCCCTCCAAAAGAGCTAATAGTAAAGAATCAAAGTGCGCCAGTGTAAACACCCTGCAATATGTCGGTATTACCAGGTCGTTACGATAATCCTCGAGGGCGCAGTTCTTAGTATAAATCAGAGGTGGCGTGTAACTGGCTGCACGAGCTCTGTCCTCTTGCAAGGCAACATCCTTAAATTATGTTCACTAATTATTTCCTTGGCCTTTATAAATCCAAATTGTAACAGCGCTGGAAGAAAGAACCCATACCGTTGCAGTTTTTTCTCCACCAACTCTACCCATCCACCCTTCAATCTGCCCATCAATATCAGAGGGGATAATCCTTGGGGGCTGAGATTTAATTTCAACCAATAAGTGATTACATTTATCCAGGCTCGTGCTTTGATGGGGATTAGGCCTGCCTCTAATCTAAGTAAGGAGTTAGGGGTTCCATATGGAGTGCCGAATATGGAGCGTAAGAATTTTGTCATAATTACCTCCAGGGGGCAAGGGTCTTTGTAAATGCATACTTGGGAGCCATACAATAGTTGGGCTCAGCGGTGTTCATGAACCTGTGGGGGGGCTCGCCTCTCCGCCACCTCTCCTCTCCGCGGCGGTGCCCCCCCGCCTCGTTCTTCCGAGTGGCGCGGAGCGTTCTCCGCGCCGCTCAAGCTGCGTGCTGGAAGTGACGCAACGGGACCCTGCTCCGGCGCGCTGGACCCCCGCGCTATGTTTTTTGGCAGGTAGGCTCGCGTGAGCCTCACGCGGACGTCAACGGAGCCGATTTCAGCCTGCTACGCCTGCGTGAGGCGAACAGACACATCACTAGTTGGGCTAAGACTTTTCCCTGAACAACTTTGATGACAGATGGTATGTGGGAGCCACCTTCCGTGAAGAATAATCTTAGAATGGCTGAATCTGTTCTTTGGGCGTGCTCAGCAGAATGTGCGATTTGAGCCCTCCACGATCCAGAAACTTGGAAGACTACGCCCAAGTATTTAAAGATCTTAACCTGTTCAATAATATGATCATTTAGCCGCCAGTTATGCTTCGTGAATCTCGCTGAAAAGACCAGAATCTTGGTCTTGTTATAGTTTATAACAAGCTGCTCCTCGCAGTACGCTGAGAGAGCATGTAAGGCTCTCCTAAGGCCTACTTCTGTGTATGATAAAATAACTATATCATCTGTGTATAGTAGGGTGGGGACCGGGCGGTTTGCAAGTTTGGGTGGAAAGAATCAACCAAGAGGCCAATGGTAATACTTAAGGATCTGGAGAGATCCACAGCTGAGATGGGAGAAACTATCACCTGGGCGCTCCACAAAGCTGGACTTTATGGAAGAGTGGTGAGAAGAAAGCTGTTGCTGAAACAAACCTGTATCAAACCAGAAACAGTTGCCCTTTTCAGTTAAAGTTTGAATCTATGAAGTTGCCTTATATTGTGTCATGCTTTCGATGTTTATGTACTGTGGACCCTGAATCATGGTGGCTCTCCAGAATTCCAGCCAACCTTGCCACCTGAAACATGTTCACGTCAGCCTGGGACTTTATGTATGCAAAACATGTGCTCTTCCATGGAACTCTTGCCCCTGAGCAGTGGCATCTCACAGTTGACACTGACGGTAGCAGTGCATTTATGCATATAATTTACGCCCCTCCCTTTTCCTCTCCAGAAAAGCAGTTATCTCAAAGAGCTTACAAAAAAAATATAAAAAGCATTAAAAAAAAAAAACCAGTTATTACAACAGTTTTATAACAAGCTAAAAGCAACAGCAAAGACAAATACACAAAGAGCCAAAACAGCAACCAAATTCTTCATCTCTTGATGATGAATTTAAATTTTTCTAAGTTGCAATATCTGTGTGTTCAGTGTTTCTGAGTTCTTCTTATACAGTCATGCCTTGGATTGAGAGCATAATTGGTTCCGGAAATGTGCTTGTAATCCAAAACACGCTTATATCAAAACGAAATCCCCCCAAAAAAATTTGTACAGAGATTTTTAATTTAAGCCGTACTACAGTACTTGTATTGCAAGACGTCGCTTGTATATCAAGTAAAAAAAAATTAAATAAATATTTAAAAATTTGCTTGTCTTGCAAAACGCTCTCAAACCAAGTTACTTGCAATCCAAGGTATTACTATACTTAGTTCACACAGTCAACAATTTAGCTTGGTTCAGTGCTGCAGCTAGGGTTGAGGTCAAAGGCCTGACGATCAGGGAGCTCCAAAATTACCACCCAGGCAGTGGCAGGTGATAGGGGCAGCAGCAAACAGGCCCAGCATCAGCACTTTGGCATGGGCCGGAGCCTGCTGGGGTTTACACTACTGACCGCAGCAGCATCCTTTAAAAAAAAAATGTTATAGAGGGAAGCAGATTGGACCTGTACGTGGTTACAGCTGCTCACTTTATTGTTTACTTTACTTTAAATATATATTATCCTTTAATACAGCAAAATGGTTCTTATTCCCAAGTTAATGTGTTCAGCATTAGAGCAGCAAAAGCGAACTCCACTTTATTCCTACAGTCATGATAGTGCTATAATTTAATCTATTTTAAAATGTGAAACTGCTCGTGCTCATATTATTTCTCTCTCTCTTTTTAATCAGGATGAGCAAACGGGTCTTTTGTTTTGGTTTGCTCTAACGTATCAGGAATGTAGAAGTACTTGTAAAGCATGGAATGTGACTGGGAAGAGAAACATTTGTTGTATGCTTCACAACCAAAGTAATACTCAAGCCCCCCCCCCCCCCGAGGACCATGAAGTCCATGGTTTAAAATTACCTAGCTGCACCACTGGCTTGTTTGTCCATGTTATAGTGTAGAGAAATGTATTATGTGATCCAGTAATACATATGTTCATTCTGTAGCCATTCCTGTCACTGCAGGAATTCCTTAAATGTGAGTAGGTCCTCCAGGCAAAGAGAACAAATACCAGCTTTTCAGAATAACAGTGAACTTTGTGCTGAGGGACAATGTCAGAAATCAGATAGAATGCTTGTCATTCCTATTTTGCTCACAAAACAAATGTGACAGTTTATGAAGTATCTTCACATTTTCATGAATGCATTTCAGTCCACCAAGGAGAAATCTTCCTGTTACTAGTCCAGTGTTGTTCCTTTTAATACCCCACATAGCAAATACTGCCAAAGAAAACAAATTTATTCCATAGATACAGAATTTTAGTAGTTTCCATATCAACATGATATCACTTTATGGCCCCTAAGGGTGGAATTCCTTCTCCACCAATGGAGAGGGAGGTCTCCAGGCGGAGAAGGAGGCCTGCTCTTTGAAGCCTCCTTCAGGTAGTGTTGGGAAGGTCTGTTGCCATCGCTCCTCCTCCATCAGAACTCTGGCAGAGAGGGCTAAAAGGAGACATTCCAGGGGCAGATGAGCCCCTGAATTGGGAGAGGGAGTTACTCCAGGGCTACTGTAGTTTATTTCCCTTCTACTGGGAGTAATGGAAGGGAAAGGTTTAAAAAAAATAAAAGACCAAAACAAAACAAAAAGGGAAAACACCCCATCCACCATCTTCCATTCTGCTGGGGCATAGGAAATAGCATTCATCCTCTAGATTCTCCATCCCCTGCCCCCTGTGCCCATTAATATTGCTATCAAGATATCCCTCGTTGTGCTTACGGCATTCCAAGCAAGCTAGCTGGGGTACTACAAACCCAAGTATATTTTTTAATTAAGAGTAAAATCGGTTTGCTCCAAAGACAACTTGATGGATGTCGCCATTTATATAATGGCTGGCCAATATATGTTGAATTAGCACTAAGAATTTGGTGGAAATGCATTAGGTGTTTTATGTTCGTGCAGTCTGCTGATTTGCTACAGAATTTCTGATTTGTTAGTTTACTTCCTGGACACAGGAAGATTGTTTTGAGCAATTAATGGATTGATTTTGTAAATAGAATAGAAGTCACAAATTTTAATGGCTCATGAGGTTTCAGGCAGAGCGGGTCCTAGCTCAGCAGTGGTGCACATGCATTGTATGCAAAACGTACAAAGTTCAATCCACACTATATCCAGTTAAAGGAATGGGAAGCACGGCTGAAAGAGATGCTGCTCTGAGACTCTGGAGAATTGCTAGTACCACTGGGCTAGATCAAGGGTGGGCAACTTGTGTCCCCACAGGTGTTTTAGCTTACAACTCCCATGATCCCTTACCATTGGCTATGCAAGCTAGGGCTGATGGTAGTTATAAGCCAAAACATCCAGAGGAGCACAAGTTGCCCACCCCTGGGCTAGATGGACCAACAGTTTGAATCCAATGGCAGGTTTGACTCCTATGGCAATGGTCTGACTCCTACCTTGAGTTCCATTTTTTGGTAGAAAGACAGGGCACAGATAATTAAATAAATACCTGAATTCATAGGTCCAGATGATCATGATTCATATTTCTAGAAAATAACTGTTTAGCAGTTCATTTCATAACCCAGAACGCCACAATCCTTTTGTGCCTGTTTCAGCTTTCAAAATTGCTGGAAGGAGCTCTGGGTACAATATAGATCAGCCTTCCCAACCTGGTCCCTTCCAGATGTGTTGGACTGCCCATGCTGACTGGGAATGATGGGAATTGCAGTCCAATACATCTGGAGGACATCAGGTTGTGAAAGGCTGGCATAGAAAGTGGTATAGTTTATATTTTTGGGTAAACTCTGTTCCAAAATTACGGTATTTTTAGCAATGCTATATGCTCTCTGATGAAGGAATAGAAAGTGTGTGTTTTAAAATACCTTGAACATATACAAATAGCAACAGATATTTTCTTCATGATTAGTGGCTCATTGTAAAGAACACCTTAAAATCTCTGCATATAGTTAGTGTTTTCAGCTATCTCTGTTGAGCTAGAACACCTGTAACACTAAATATCAAAATGAGATAAACTGGTTGTACTTGACTGCTATTTGTTTCCCTATAGATTTTTACCAGTGGGGCTTGTAGTTCTTCATGAAACATAATTACAATTTGATTTATAATTTAAGTTCCAGGGAACCGTGATATCTGGAGAACACTCATTTTATCTGATACTCATTCTTCTCAAAATTAATAATTTAAGAGTTAAACCAATGCAGAACTCTGAGTTGCTTCCATAATACAAAGCAAAAATGTTGGGTAACTGTTCCATTACTATAAGTTACTTCCCTTGGTACTTGTACTGGGTGCCTTAATAGTGAGTGAATGAAGATGGAACTCTTGTCCTGAGGTGGGATCCAAAGAGAGTAAAAAAAATTGCAAGCCTATTAGATTAATGTCTGTCATTAAATTGATGGAAAGCATTATTAAGGCTAGAATACTAATTATATAGAAGAACAAGCCTTGTTGGCAGAATCATCTTGACTTCTGCAATAGAAACCCTGCCTCAGTTACATTTTAGAGTTTTTCCCATTATCAAGGATGTAGATAGGGTTGAACTGGTAGGAATTATATATTTCCAAGTAATAATGTCAGGGATTGTTAGAAAAGGGACTGAAATTAAAACAGCTTGCATTGCAATGCCTTTATATCACTCTATAGATGTGGAATACTGTGTACAGTTCTGCATTGCTGATCACAAAAATATCATAGGGCTGGAAAAATGCAGTGAGGCAACCAAAATGCAGTGAGGCAACCAAAATGATCAAGAGATTGCAGCACCTTCCCTATGAAGCTAGGCTAAACCATGTGTACTGCTAAAGACTTTAGAGTGCTTTTTAGCTGGGTGGTAGGAACAACAAATGTGGAGAAAGTAGATAGAAATGACACACAAACACACATATACACACAAATACCAGAGCGCACGGTCACCCAATAAAATTGATTGGCTGTAGATTCACAATACTATGGAATTTGTTCGCCCAAGAACATATGATGGCCACAACCTTAGATGGCTTTGGATACAGATGTGTCCTCCATTAATATCAAAGGCCATGGGATGTCCTTGGCTTAATGTGATGTCGAGGTATTCAGAATCAGGAAGCTTCTGAATACCAGTTACTGGGGGTAAGCAGCATGGCAGGGACATTTACTTCCCGCCCTGCATGTGGGCTCATCCCTGTGGAAAATGGAATGCTGTTCTAACTGAGCAGGGCTGTTGTAATTGGGCTGAGTTGAACTACCCTCCCCCCTCATTTGACTACCCAAATTACAAGGTGCAACATTGGGAGACGTTTAGGTGATTTTCAAGGGCCTCAAAGTGTAGTGCTGGTGCTCATGGGTTCTCTGATAGCTTGTGGCTACCAGATTTTCTTCGTGTTTCTTCCTTAAGGGGAGGGGGAGGAATACTCCTATCATTCTGACTGAATTTGGAATGATCATGTGGTATTATTCTGAAGTCTGTCAGAGTAGGGGAATGCTTGCTGTATGTGTGGGGGGCTGGGGTGGCAGCCACCAGTTCCAGTGGCATCAGCAGGGCGTCCAAACAAGTGGTGGCAGTGCAAAAAGGTGAGCCAGGAGTTGTTTTTTCTGCTAACCCTCTGATTTTGAGCAGAAAGTTCTCAGAACCCTGGCTGATACTTCTCTTCTGCAAAGTGGCATTGGAAGAGGGAGCAGTTATCAAGGGAGGAGTCACAGGTGAGAACAAAGGTACTTAGTGTTGTTCCAGGCCTGTTGAAGAGTCCTTGGTCCCGAGTCCCGAGTCGAGTCCCGAGTCTTTGGACCCGAGTCTAGAGTCGAGTCTAGAGTCCGAGGTCCAAAATGGTGACTCGAGTCGAGTCCCGAGTCCCTCCCAAAGCGGCGGCCCATGGAGGGAGCAGGAGGGTCTCCGCGAGAGGAAGAAGACCTGCCCTTCCTCCCGTGGAGACCCTCCTGCTCCCTCCATGGGCCGCTGCCGCCGCCCTCACCTCCACCTCCGCCGCCCTCACCTCACCACTGCCGCCGCCCTCGCCTCTGCCATCGCCACTGTCGACGGCGGCGGCGGCGGTGGTGAGGGCGGCGGCGGTGGCAGAGGCAAGGGCGGCGGCGGCTGGAGGTGAGGTGAGGGCGGCGGAGGAGGAGGAGTCCTTGGGCTCGAGTCCCGAGTCGAGTCTCGAGTCTCACATAAATTATTGGGACTCGAGTGGGACTCGAGTCAGAGGGGGGACTCAGTCGGACTCACGAGTCGAGTCCCCGAGTCCGAGTCCCCATCCCTGTGTTGTTCCAATTTCCGCATCACAGCACAGATACTGCCCACCTAGCAAGGGTTCCAGATCCATATTTCTAGGGATGTGTGAACGTGCGTTTGCTTGTTCCAAAAAACATTTAGGCTTTACAAGTGTTTTGTTGAATGCTTGCAAAACTGAAAAGGATATTCTGAGTACCAGATATGAATTATATATTAAAAAAAACACATTTTTAAACCACTATGCCCCCTAACCTGCCAGTCCTACTCCACACCACATCCCCCCCAACCCCTTATGTTGGGAAAGAAGGAGAGCAGTTAATAGGAAAATAAAAGTACAAGGCCCGTGATCCCCTGGCAGGTTACACTCAGTCATCATTTGCAACTAAGGATTCCCTGATGCCTGTTGCCTCCCTACCCTTTCCCCAAGCTAAGCTTTTTGGTTTGGTGAAGATGGGAGAGATTTGCAGGGAAGACAGAATAATGGCAGAGGTGGGAAGGCAGACATTCAGGGCTGGCTCCAGATTTGATGGGCTCTGGCCAAAATGCGCTCAGTGTTCCCCTGTCCTCCCCAGCAGGCCAAACCAATCTGGGTCCCCTTCCTCCCCGCCCAGTAGGCTTACTAAGAAGCAGGCAGCAGTGGGTTGCCTAGTGGTGGCATCCAGCAGCCTGACAGCAACGCTGACAGGATCACTGAGCCCACCCAGCTAGCCCTGTTGGTGCCACCATTTTAATTCCCCCACAGTGCAATGCCAGATATACTTTCAGTATTGCATTGTGGGGAAATTAATATGGTGACACCAGCACATGCAGCTGAATGGGCTCAGTGCTCCTGTCAGCAGTGTCCCAATGTCAGTGGGGCAGTATGTCCACTCTGAGTTTCAGCCTGAACTTCAAAGGAGCTATCCATGGTGCCGAACCTATTTTGGGGATAGCATTCAGCACCATGGATAGCCACTTAAAAGTGCAGACTAAAAGCCACAGTAGACACACAGCCCCACTGACATTGGAGCCACCAACCTCCACTGGCTCTTGTCAGCACCCAGCAAAAACCTGCGGTTCCAGATCAGGCCCTCTGGCAGCATTAAGGAACCTTGCCTTTGCCTAAGTCTGCTGTGTTCATGCACTGGGCCTACTGGAGGTTGCATATTGGACCACAATAGTCAAAGCCCCATGCAGCCCATACTTTCTGCTTTGCAATGTAGAAGTGGAGGACTGTCAAGTTTCTTGTGGCTAGCAAAGAGCCAGTGGGGGGAAACATTTTCTCTGAGTAAAAGAACTATAATATAAATAGTTGGGGCATTTTTGGGAGTTGTAGCTGGCCGGGGCATGCTGGGAGTTGTAGGACTTTTTTCTGTCTAAACATGCATAGGATTGGACTCTTCTAAGCCAGAAAACTTAAAGGTCTCTTCTAAGCCAGAGATCTGGCTAGAATTTCATTAGCAACTGAAGCGCAGTGACTTCGAGAGAGATCCTGTTTTCCCCCAGCTCTACCTCCCGCTCCAGCACTACTGCTATCTAAAACTATCCTTTTTATATTTTTATCAAATTATCTTGTCATGTGCAACAGTCATATCTCCTGAATTCCAGCTGCCCTGGGAAATGTATCACTATGTCTTCAAGGATTCCTTCTGCTACAGGAAAAAATAAAATAAACATTCCCCATGGTATATGCAATCCACTCACTGTGGAAACCAGCCTAATTGAATGAATATTCCACATTTCCCAAGAGACAGGGTGGGAAAAGATTGCTAGAAAGATTACAGTGTGATTAGGAGGCTGAAAGACCAATCTTTCTACTAAAGCAGATTCTCATCTGTAGTTATAACTGGGAAATCTGCATTAACGGAGGGGGGGGGATTGTGTAATTTGCTGACACCACAATTTGCTTTAAATGGACAGGACATTATGCCTTGGGGAGTTGTTTATGGTAAGACTAGACTGGTATCAGCAAGCAGGAGCTGGTGCTCTCACATTGTCTTGCTGTTAGGATGATCTTCAACATTACAAGGTAGAGGAAACAAAAAATTGCAGCTGCCTCTTCCTAGGACTAGTTTCAAAAGGGCAGGGAAGTCATAATTATCCTTCTTCTCAGATGCTTTTAGTAAGGCTGAGAGGGTTTTCTTAAAATATGTGGTCAGCATGAGCACTGTGGCAGCGTGGCTCCTTCTTGGGCACTGGTTGCTTGGAAAAGTACTGATGAATGTATGGATTTTATTAAATCTGTTCTGTCTGCATTTTTTGGATTTTGTTTTTCGTCTTTTTTCCATCATCTGCTCATTGTGGCAATTGTCTTTCTTTCCATCTTCTGCTCATTGATGGAATCAGATTTTGCACAATTGCATTTGTACAGATTTCTGCAAATTCGTACTTCTGAAAATGCGCAAATCCACCCAAAATACGCGAATCCACCCAAAATGTGCATTTCACGTTTTAGTCTATGGGGGGAAATGCACATTTTCAGTTGGGTTTTTTTAAAAAAAGAAATTCATATTTTTCTACAACTAAATTTGCATAAAATTATGGAACGTAAAAAAATCTGGTCCGCAAGTCTACAGAATCCGTGTGACAGGAAAAGCCAGTCCACTGCGGAATCCACGGGTCGGAATCATAGAAATCTGAACTCATTTGAATCTGTTACAGATATATTTTTTTTTTACATCTCTATGGAGCACAACATGGGCCCCCTCTTGTGTAGCCTAGGGCTTCCCACGTCGTCCCACCAGTGAAGGAAGGGGCCATAGTGCAGTACTCCCACATTGGAGCACCAGTGTGACATAAGACAGCAGTAAGGCAGAAGGAGTATGACATAACAGGGGGTCCAAGAGTAGGGATGAATGAGTCAGGAAAACTCGAGCTCCTTGAGGTCCTCCAAATTCCACCTAGAAGCTTATTCTGCCTCATATCTGTATTAGATTGCAAGGTTTTCTTTTTTTCTGTTCATATGAAAATTTGTGCACATTTTTGTGCACTTTCCCCCAAATGTATACATCAGTGGTGTTCAATTTTGAAATGTACACATTTTCCTCCCATTGATTAAAGAGTGTTTACCGGTATGTGCATTTTTCAAATGTACACATGTTTTCATGCACATTTTTCAAACATTTTTTTTTTGTTCCACAAATCGCATCGCAAAGCTCGGAAATATAAGGACTTCGCAGATTGCGTTTGGCTCCATGTTCAGTTCTGGGAGGTGCAAACTGGGTAAATTCTAGTAAAAAACAAACTGAAATGAATTTCTCATACATACATCGCTAACCAAGAGACTTGATCATAATAGGACTGAAGGGGAGGAGAAAAACAGGAAAAACAGACCCAGTGTTAAAGTCACAATACATGTAGTCTTATGAAGGGTGCTTGCTGCTCAGCACTACTTTTAATATGGTTTCAAAGTGCTGAATGTGTGAGGAGTCTAGAAATATTTAGAAATATTTATGGTCATTCCTATGCCGTTATGCATATAGCTGAGAAATAATGGTCAACATGCACTGGATTACAATTTCAGAACACCAATGCACAAAAAGGCTGTTTCTTTCAACCTAACTAAAGCAAAGCTGAGGTTAGCAATTTAGTTCAGCAAATGTGCGAATAATGCCTTTAGAGTGATATGCTTCCTATAGAGTTGTCTCATTGCTGCTAGATTTATATGCAGGTATAATTGATAACTACAATTAATATGACAAAAGATAAATATTTATGGCCCTATTTAGCTAATGTTCCTGCTATTCATAAATGTAAGCATCTTGTGTAAGCTCCTTTTCTTTGACAAGCTAACAAAACATCTATTAAATGTGGTCCCATGTTATCAAGAGTTTGTGCTTGCTTCAAGAAGTTTAATTATCAGGTTTATGAAGCAGAAATAGAAGAAACAAGAATAAGCTTTCTGGGTGGAGCTGCATGAATTTAGAACTCAGCAAAGTTAATATTTGGTCATCTGAACAATGAAATTATGATATTTTATTTGATTTATTTTTATTCAAGTTCAATTGCAATCTCTAGGTCTAGGATAATTGGGGGAGGAACCCAGGCCTAAAATTTCGCACATGACACTTGCTATGTATATTGAAAATTCTCATTAATGTTACCACCTGCTCCTACCTCCAGAGCCTCAAATGTGTGTTCACATGCTCCATTAGCAGGTGTGGGAATGTAAACTTCTGAAGACAGGTGTGTGAAATAAGTAACAATACCATCCCCCAAAAGTTGCACATTAACTATGACAGTTCCTAGAAGTTCCTCATCAACGATATATGTTCCTACTGTTGTAACAAATGAACAAAAGTTCAAGAAAAACATAGCAAACTATTTTCACTTGATTATGAAATGATCTATAATTATAAACCTTCTGGAATATCAAGCAGACAGCCCCCTGGCTCTATCACTCATGTCCATGGCAGAGATTCATAGATTCATAGATCATAGAGTTGGAAGGAGCCTACAAGGCTATCGAGTCCAACGCCAGTGAAGGTCACCATATCCAAGATCTCATATGGTTTCTGGGAACTCATAGTACCTCTAAGAAGAGGCAGACATCAGAACCCCAAGTAGTTCTCTGGCTTGGATTAAATTCTGGATTCAGTCTCAGGACTAGTCCTGACAATTGTCCTGCAGTTGGGGAAAATATAAAAATACTGTCCACCATGGCTTAAAGGAAATGGCTAAACTGGAGGACTGTGGGTAGCTGTAACTTGGCATGACAGCAACTGGCTGTATGATATGTACAAGTAAGAGGCTGGGTTTAGCTACCAATGAACTAAGATTCCAGATGCTGAGAGGAGCAAAAACCTTATCCAGGTCACTATTGGCTCTATCACAGAGGTCCCCAACCCCTTTGGGTCAGTGGGCACATCTGGAGTTTTGAGAGAGTGTCCTGGGTGCTCACAAAATGACTGCAATGGGGGTGGGGCTTGCCAATTCATAAAACAGCTACCATGGTGGGCATGGCCAGTCACAAAACACTCATGTTCCAGATGGCAAGTGGTAAGATAAAAGAAAAGTAATTTGCCCATGGACCTAAGGACAAGGAAGAGGTGGGGGCTGAGCTCCAAAACAGAAAAAGGTTTTTTGAACCCAAATAAAGATGCCACTAGAAGGCATCACTTTGCTTTGCAGCACATCAGCCTCCAAGTTAGAAAGCAATAGGAGCCCAGTAAGTGTCAAACAAGGTGTCCATGGACAGATTGGTACCGATTGGCACCACATTGGAGATCCCAGCTCTAGTAGATGGTGTTTCAATAACAATTACCATTACTTTTCTTATTTACCAATGAGAATACAGTAATACCTTGGATTGCAAGTAACTTGGTTTGAGAGCGTTTTGCAAGACAAGCAAATTTTAATATATATATATATATATATATATATATATATATATTTACTTGATATACAAGCGACGTCTTGCAATACAAGTACAGTCATGCCTTGGATTGAGAGCATAATTCATTCCGGAAACATGCTTGTAATCCAAAACACTCTTATATCAAAACGAAATCCCCCGAAAAAAAATTGTACAGAGATTTTTAATTTAAGCCGTACTATAGTACTTGTATTGCAAGACGATGCTTGTATATCAAGTTATATATATATATATATATATATATATATTTAAAAATTTGCTTGTCTTGCAAAACACTCTCAAACCAAGTTACTTGCAATCCAAGGTATTGCTGTACTGTAGTACGGCTTAAATTAAAAATCTCTGTACAAATTTTTTTGGGGGGATTTCATTTTGATATAAGAGTGCTTTGGATTACAAGCACGTTTCCGGAACGGATTATGCTCTCAGTCCAAGGCATGACTGTATTGAATTTTCATTTGCCTAATTGCCTCTTTTTTGGCAATTGTCATATCACCTCTGACAATCAGAATAAAATGAGAGCTGATTTGATTTTTAATATCCCATGTAATGCACTGCTATACTTTTTACTTCTTTCCTACTTTTTTCTTATGTACTTTTTTTTCAATGGGAGATGGGAATACTATGTGGGTGGAAATAATTACTGTGGTGCATACTGTGAAAAGCTCTATAGGTCCTATAGTATAGGAGCTTCACTAGAAATGAAAGGAAACCCTTGACTGTATTCTGGAAAAGTTTGGGCAGAGACCAGACTTCTTCTATAAACACCTTAATGCATTGAGGTATCTAAAGTGGATTCCAAGATGCAGCCTATGTATGCATAGAGGAGAGGCCACTCTGAGGCCCCCAACATGGCAATGGTGATGAACATACCATTGCTGATGAAAATACCGGTCCCTAGCCATGGCAGAGGCCCTAGAGCATGTGAGGTCAGGTCTAATGCAGCAGGTTCTGGTTCCAAAATGGCTTATATTGTAGCTGATACCTGGAGTTCTATTCTAGCCAATTGGGGCCGGACTTTGGTAGCACCTTCGAGTCTCACAGCACAACACAAACTTTGAGAAAGTAGCAATAGCACAATATATATGTTGTAGCTTGCAGCAAAAGAGCCTTCTTGCCTAATCCGCTTTGTAGTCCCCTGAATAGGCAAAAATGGGATTTCTAGAATTGAGGTCCAGGTTTATCCACAACTTTGCCCAGAAGCTTACAACACAGCGTTGACAACAGATTGTGAAATCTGTTGATTTCTGCAGTTGATTTCTGTTTATTCTTCATAAGTTGTTCAAGTACATGATTTCATGACTATTGAGTTGTTGTTTTTTTAAGTATTTTATTTTGTACAGAAGTCTGTGTGTGTGTGTTTCTTTGGGTAATGATATCTCAGAAGCTGCTAGATTGATTTGTAACAGAATTTTGAATATTTTATATTAACTTGATTCATTTATCCAATAAAAAGGACACATTTCAAATTGTGGTGCTAAATTTCCGTTCCAAAATTCAAATATCAAAACTTGATCATTCATCAAATTCTGAAATCTTTGGATATTCGTCCTAGTTTGAGTGCGCCTAGTTGGATCCTAGCCTATAGTTTAATATTCCTGTATCATAAAAGGCTAACTGAAGATAACTAAATGGGTACATCTAAACATAAAGTATATTCAAATCTTCAGATTTTAAATTGTCTCTTGCATGAAAGTTTTTTTTTAAAAAAAAAAATATTCCTAGGAAAAACACCGGAAAATGCTTTGCAGAATTTAATTTAATTCTTTTGTTTTTCCTCATTTATTATGCGTACGTAATCAGGAAGTTGAGGTATGTATGAAATATATGCATCGTGCATCTCTTTGGGACTTTGTATGCAATATGTAAAATGTACATATTTGTATTTACTACTGTGTCTGAGAATGTGTGGGGTTATCTCCAACGTGGATGCGACGGCACGGCCCCTTCACACTTTAGGACCAGGCGCATAAACCCTTCTCAGGTTAAGCATCAACACATAAAAACCTGAGGGGAGGGTCAAATGAATGAGGGAAAAGATTAATACTGGTTATTAAGGATCTAGCTTAAATTTATGATAATGTGGGTACAAAGGTGTGTGTGTGTGTGTAGATTTAAAATAATGCAGGTTAATAACACCAAGCTGACACGTAGGATTTGGGTAGCAAACAAAATAAAAATAAGTTCATTTTAATTCTCAAAATCTTAGTTCCAGAAAATAACTTTAAACCTGCCTGCACCAAACACTTTATAATTAACCTAAGTCCCTATAACTCTAAATACTTCCACTCCTCATACAAGCACTGATTTCTCTCAAAACTCCTGACAAGACACAAATAATCCAACTAACCTAACTCCCAACTCTCCCCACACTCCAAACACTGTCCCATAACACACTAACTCAACTATCCTGACATCACTCAAACACTCCTTATATACTCCTCCCCCCACCCTTTCTAAGACATCACAAACCACACCCACTCAGTTCAACATTCTATACTCACTAAATATACTAAAGCAGACATACACCAGAGAACTGAATTGTGGGGTTATGCCACAGTGGACCTCCCACCAGCAGAAGAGAAACAGAACTGGTTTTTCCCTTCCCTGCAGACCCACACTGCAGGGAAGGGAAATTTGGGAGGTGTTTAGGGGGCTGTAGTAGGGAAGAGAGCAAGGGGAAGTCCTGTTGCATGAGCAGAAGACCCTTGTAGAACCTTGTTTTTAACCTGTGTTCTTTAAGTATGAAGTCTATACTGCTAGATGGTGTCAACTTTATTCTGGAGCCTGAGCATTCCTGGCCCCTGGAAAATAGATTGAACCCATTTCTTGTATGTAAATAGAGGGGGGGGGACCAACATTCTGCAACTAGAAAACTAGCACATCAGGAAGAGGACATGGTTAGACCCTCTTTCTTTGATTCACTAGATTTGCGGGAAAGTTATTCTTCTTTTGTATTTTATTTCTTTTCTTTTCTTTTTTAACATGGGGACCATTAAAAAAAATGGTACTTCTACCATTGGTCTGTAGTGATGGCCCACTTTATTGCTTCATTTTGCTGCAAGCATACATCCAACCTAATGACTACTTCTGAGAGTGCCTCAAGTTTCTTATTTATTTATTTATTATATTTATACCCCACCTTTTTTTCTGCAAGGAACCCAAGGTGGCTTACATGATCCCTCCATTTTATCCTCACAACAACCCTGTGAGGTAGGTTAGGCTGAGAGTCAGTGACTGGCCCAAAGTCACCCAATGAGTTCATGGCTGAGCGGGGACTAGAACCCAGATCTCCCAAGTTCCAGTCTAACACTCTCACCACTACGCCACACTATTTGAACCAATGGGAGGGAATTTTTTTTTTTTTTAAAGAGCTCTGCTGCGAAAGGAAAAGCGGGGGGGAAGAGCCCTTGCACCTCCCACCCTGGCCGGAGCAAGCCAGCAAGGCTTTAGAAGTGATGGACTGTCTGCCACTGAACTCCCAAGCCTACTTAGCATTGCTTTGTAAATTAGCAGGCTTTTCCTGCTCCACCGGATTAGATCTGTTTCCTACTTCAGCTCACACGTTGTTGTTGTTGTTGTTGTTGTTGTTGTTACTGTTTTACACTTAAAATGGTACTGCACAAAAATTAAAAATTAAAGAGGCTCTGCCTGCAGTCTTACAATCTATTAAAAGACAAGATATATTATGGAGGAAACGGAAGGCAAAAAAGGAAGGATGGTTATCGAGAAATCCAGGGTGAAAAGTAAGTTTTTCACTGCAGAAAAGAGTCTGATGTGAGGTGGAAGAGCATCCAGGGAACAGGGGAAGGAAGCATGTGGGGAATAGAGAATGTAATTTGAGGTTTAACTAGGAAATTAGAGTAAGTGCATGGAGAAAGTAGAGATAGTAGATTTAGACCTGGTTCACACAACACGACCAACCCACCATGGGTAACCAGCAGATTTGGCTTATTTTCTGCAGGGTGGCTCATTTTTCATGAACAAGCCACCCTGAGAACCCAGGGCTTATTCTAGGAGTTGTTTACCCATGATGGGTTGCCGTATCATCCGAATCCAGCAGGGCAATTTTATCATGGGTTGTTGGGAACAGCTCTGCAGCTGCCTGGCAAGAGTGGCAAAAACTCTTGCCACACGCTTTCAAAATCTTGTCAGTGACTGCCCCTCCACCGATGCCAAAGCAGCACTTTAGAAGGACCATCACTCGTTCCTCAGCTTTTGGGGGGGGGGGGAGTCTCAAAAAAGTGCAATTTTCATTTTGTTCTTTTTCAGCCCCCGATAACTGCACATTTTAAAAAATTATTATTTTTGTCAGTCCTTACAACTATCCAGTACAAAGTGAGATTGTGTATAGACTAATTTGTGGACAGTTGACAGGGACCAAGTGCCTAGCTGTCAATGGAAAAGCACCAGTAAAGGAGGAAAAAGCAGAGAAAGAAGGTGCACCAAAAGGGGTGGGGTCATTATCACCCCCTTGACAATGACATCCTCTTGATTTTAAGTGTTGAACTGACATTTCTCAGTGCCCTTCACCTTTTCAACACTTCCCTGAGTCTGCAACTACTCCAGAAAGGGGAGATATTAACTCCCCCCCCTTTTTGGAGCAGTTACTGCAGCTGCACAAATGTCCCCTCCATTTACTTCCCAGCCCTTAAATTTGTGTATATTTCTGTGGTTTTTTAGAACTGTCAGGGAACCACAGTAACTTTAGCGGGGTAAGTGCTCCAAAAAAGTAACCATGTAAAATACAACATGATAAAATACAATATAAAAGTTTAAAACTATGGTATGAAATAAAAATGAACCCCAAAATAAAACCTTGCAGCAGTGCAAAGATTTAAAATACAGTGACAGATTTAAAATAACAGAAACTGAAGGACTAAAATGTCTGGGGAAATAAGCAGGTAGGTCTTCACCTGGAGTTGAAAAGACCACAGCATAGGTACAAGGCGAGCCCATTCTACAACTGGGATGCTACAACAGAAAAGGCCCTCTTCTTAGCCACCCACCTCACTTCCATTGGCAGGGTCTCCTGGAGAAGGACCACTGAAGACAATCTTAGGTTCGGAACAGGTATATATGGGAGGGTACAACCCTTATTCAGCTGAAGCATGATCTTCAGAGCACAACCACTGTGAGCTTCCCATTTCTTGGGCTTTGTGTACAATGCTTCCACAACCCACCTTGTGCATGTGGAGTAGATGATTGAGGCTAATATTTTTACACACTGCTTCATACATATTTTTTACATATATACATTCTTCTTAAACACAGACTATTTATTTATTTATTTCTATACCACCCAATAGCCAAAGCAATCTTGCCACTAATGTTGCTTCCTTTACGTTTCATTTGCAATTGCATCACAGTTGCTGGATCATACAGGTATACATATAATAAGGCAGTTGTAATTGATTGCAGCCCACTGTCATGTGTGCACATAAATGGCAAACACCCATTTACTGCTGGAATGTGTGAAACAGTCCTTCTTATCCTACAGTATTTAGTGAGGTCACAGCAGTTTATCACTCCCTGGAGAATGTCAGCAACTCATAGTGCTCAACCACAACATGAAACAAGCATTATGACCCCCAGAGTTCTCCACAAGCTCAGATATAATCCAACCAGAAGATAATTCCTCCTTCCCTCCCACCTCCCAATATGCTCACTTACCTCCCACACCTACTTACTCATATAATCCATACTTCTCCTTCCCCTTCCCCTTTCCTGGATGTGGCAGCAACAGGTAGGTTCTACCTTCCTTCCATCCAAGTAACATATGGGTCACTGCTACATTTCCCAGGGCCCTAACACCTGCAACTGCAATGGCTCATGACTCATGAGGCAAAGACAGTTGGAGGTATGAGCCTACCTGCTGGTTTTGCCTCAGCCTCATCGACCAGCACATCCGGGGTGAGAGATCTGCTGCCATTGCAGTTACAGCTCCAGAAGCAGGCAATAAGGACATGGATTTAGACCCTATCACACTCTATCACAGACAGTGTCATTGGGAGTGTAGTGGTGTCCAAAGAGTGCTTGGAATTGGACTTGAAAATAATCAAGCTATCTTATGACATCTTAGAAAAATAGCTCCGTCAAATAAGCCCAGTGACAAATGAAGCTGAGGAGAGTTTGCCCATCATATGGCTTTGAAATTATCTTGGGCTATACATTTGTTGTTAAAAACCCAAAGCTGTTAAGATAACACATTATATTGAATTGTGAAATATAACTTCATTTTCTTTATTTTATTTGGTGTATAAGTTTGAAAGCAGCATGCTAAATTTGTAAATCTACTTTTATCTTGAGGCTAGAGAATAACAGTAAACAGATTACAGAAGAAGAGCTTAGCATATTTGTTTTTGTGTTTCTGTTTTTGATTAAAACTAACCCAAAATAATACTTAGGTTTTATTTTAATGGTTTATTTCCATCTTCTTCTGCTTAGGATGATTATTTCAGAAACTGGAATCCAAACAAGCCTTTTGATCAAGGTAAAAGAAATATTAGATTCACTCTGTTAAACTGTTTTGTGTTGTGAACATTAAGACAACCCCTTTTATTTGTGGAAAACTAGGCCTATCCATTTTAGAATATGGAAATGTTTGCCTTTTTTTTTTTTTTAGGGTTTGGACCCAGTCCCGTTCAGGGCAAGAAGGTTTTGTTTCTCCTAACAGTGTCTAACTAGGACACTGTTTCTGAGTGCAATGTGGAGTAAATTATTCAATACTTGTTAACTTTCTTGTTGTGATCAAAATTCAATGTGTGTTAATTTCCTTGACTATAACTTGCCATTCAGATCCAGTTATTGAAGAAAGAGCAAAGTTTACATAGGGATATTTTGCTTAATGGCTATCCAGCTTGAGGTGCTAAAACATATGTTGCATGTCTACAAATGATCAGGGAGAGGGAGACAGATACAGATGTACAAGAGACATGGGTTATACTGTCTGTTGCAGAGTGCCACTTCCTCACTTTCAAAGCAACCCCATGGGGCTGCTGATTAGTAAAACAAAATCCGTTGAAGTTCTTAATCAAGGATCCACCACATCACATCTGTCTGGTTAGAGTAATCAGTTTGGATATTCTAAAGGCTTATTCAGAGAACAACTGTTCCATGCAAAACAATGATAAAGTACGAGGGAACTGCATGCCAACATTCTAAGCAATGATAGCTAGTGACAGGTGAGAAATTAGTTGGGTTTGAATTTTAATACTAAACTTGCCAAATTCGCAATTCCTGAACCTAAACACAAGCCGGAACACAGTTTACCATGAAAATCCATACATTTACAAAAGTTGCAGTATGATTTGCAAAAACAATTGCACAAAAATGCATACATTTAAAAAAATGTTCACAAAATGGGTGCAATTAAAAAGTGCAGAATAATGTGTATATTTGAAAAAATGCTCACAAAAACTCATTATTTACTAGGAAAACAATTTTTAAAATACATATGTCTACAAGAGTTCACACAAAAATGTACACATTTTAAAAATGTGTATACAAATATGTTGGTTTTTTAAATGCACATAAAAATCTGTGTAAATTGTCATGCAGACTAAAAAAAAATAAATTCAAACTGATTCCGAGACAAGACAGAATGAACTTAAAAGTGAAAAAATAAGAAATGCAAGTGAAATCAAGCTCTAATGAGAGCCTGGTTTCAAAGAAATTCCTTTCTTGTGTTCTCCATAGTGCCTAGATTTTTAGGCATTAAACTAATAACAAATATTGTTTCCCAGTAAGATGCTGGAAGAAAGAGGAAGAGAAAGAAAAGGAGGTGGCAGAAAGAGGAAAGGGGTGACCACCCACCTTTGGCTCTAGCCCTGCCCACTACTAGGTTAGGCTCCACCTACCACCAGCATGTAGCTCCCATGAGGGAATGCAGCCGCTGAGAGAAAAAAGCTTGCCCATCCTCCCTTACAGCAAAACTGTAGTCATATTTGTTAAAGTTGGCTATTATTTATGTATCTATAAATAGTCTTGTCGAAATTCCAAACCAAACTTATGATGACACAATCGTACCGACTAAGATGACATCTCTAGAATTGCAACATCTTTTGTTGTATTTCCATTGTTATTGCTCTGTTTCATTTCTTTTTTTTCTTTTCTTGTAGTGAATGTGTATAAACAATACCTTGGTTTGGTTCCTCAGTATGAAAACCAAAGGTCAATGTTAGCAGTAATGTCATAGGACTGAAGGACTGTGTTGTTAAATGTGATTTTTGTTTCATCCTGAGTGCAGATATCTCCTAGGGTAAAGGGTATATGCATCAAATGTGCTAAAAAAAAAGGTGTCAGAACTGTCTTCCTCTCATGTACGGTACACATACAAGAATAAAAGAGTCACACTACATTACACTATCATATCTTGACAAGCAAATACTGGTAAAGCTATGATGAAATGTATCATTCAAGAAAAACAACATAACCAAATGATGACATCATTAAGCTTATAGATCAGAAATAATATGTATTTCTGTCTATTTAACCTGCCACGTGGAAGGTTAAATAGACAAGGAATATGTGGCCAACCATTGCCATACAAATTCCATCTACCTCAATATTCTGTCTGTGACATTTTTTGGTATAAAGGCAGGACATAAAACAAACAAACAAACAAACTGTAATACATGTTTGGATCTTTCAGGAATATCAAGATCCCTTCCTTGTTAGTCCTGCTCTGTTTTGATAATCCAGAGATACATGGAAACCACAAGTACAGTAGGAAAATAATTTGACAAGTCCTGCTAGCTGCTCTGGCTTACATAGTCTCCTCAGCTATCAGTTTCTAGGATCTTATTGATAGCATCTGGAACTTCCAGACACCCTCCAGCAGTGTTCTTCAAATGCTTTGATCTTTCCCATCTTTAAAACCTACTCTAGCATTTGCTCCTGCCCAAACTATTGCCTATCATATTGTACAGATAACATGCATAGATCCTTGCTCGTACTACTATGCATGAAGTCTATTGCTGCTGCATGTAAGGATCTGTCTTTGGGATACTATTCCGAGCACTGCCTTGCCTTTAGAAGAAGAATAGAACAGGATATCTCTAATTCCACCCATAAACTATTCTCAGGGAAACGTCATAACTTCAGAGCAGTAGCTCTGTCTAGCTTCCTTCTTTCCAAATCACATTAGGATGATTGGGGAGTGAAGGTGAAGCTGCCTCCCCTCAAATCCAATGTCCTCTGTTAGGGGGACATATTATCTACCCAGGAAAGGGGGAGGGAGTACAACATTGCCTACTTCAGTATCCTGTATCTCCATGAAAATGTGTGTGTCCCCGCCTGCAAAGGTACGCCTTGTCACCTCCAGGAAGGTACCCCACAGATTGAGAGTACCTGCTATTCAGCATAGTGGATCAGATTCTTTCAAAATTATATTGAACATCATTGGGCACATTACCAATCTTGCTGTGGCTGTGTATATGTGCTTAACAATTTCTGCCCATTGAGTAAAAGGCAAAGAATCCAAAATAATTTGTCTGAAAAGTAGTCCTAATGCAAGTTATAAACTGACAACATACATCACACTGGACATTACAAAAGAAGAGTGTCATTTTCCCCACAGTAGATCTTAGATTTCTACTGACACCAATAACATGATAGAAGCATGTCATTTTGCACTGGTACTCTGAAATGCCGAAATAAGATAAAAACAAAACTGCCTGAAATTCTTTTCTAATAAGTCTCTGCTATTGGCAAGGAGAACATGCAGGACAATTAACCTTCCCTGAGTCTTGCCTCATTAAAATGTAAGCAGATGCTATTGATCATCTTTACTCTGCATGGTGTCTACTGCAAATAAGAACTGTCGGCACTGTTGCATATATAAGAGGACAGCATCCCATATTGGTGGTCAGCATTACAAGTCATGTGCTTTTATAAATCACTATGTAATAGCCAACCAGTTGTGTGTTAAAAACGAAAAATCCCAGACATTTTGCTGACACATTACAGACCAAAAGTATTCTTTTCCATATTCATTGCTGTGCAATATGATACACATCAGAGAAGTTATAGATCAGTATGTTTCTTATTAAGTGCTAAAACCGTATTCAAGATATAATCATTGCTACAAAAGAGCTGTATTGTGCAGCTGCTGTGCCCTAGAATTTATCTCCTGTGTCTTTCTAGATGCAAATTTAGGACTAGGGTTTCAGACAGTTGTGCATGCTAGATTCAGGTCTGCCACTACTGGAATACCAATGAAATCTCTCTCTCTTTGGACTAGATGTTCAACAGAATGGCTGTGGACTACCTAAAACCCTTTTGAGCCTTGTTTCCAGGATTTGAATAAAGTTTTGTTTTTCACTGCTGATTGGCACAGAATTAGTTTCCTCTTTGGACATTTGAATGTATAGTTGTCATGTTCATGAAAATAAGGCATTTGTGACAGGATGCACCCATTTTCTAATTAGTACATAATTTCAAGCTTTCCCCCTGTGCTTATTAGATAGATGTATATGTTGATGGTATGTGTGTCAGGCATTGGGGAAGGCATGTTTCATTTCTTTATTTAAATGTGACCATTTTATAGAAGCAATCCATGTGTTCCTGCATTGCAATATCTACATATTTTTATTGCCTTGTATTTCCTGGGCTGCTAATGTCCTTGGGTACTTAGAATTCTAATGATGTCAGTTCTCTCTCTTATATTTACAATTGCTTACTTTCAAGCTGCTAATCAGTCTATTGTTATTGTGAATGCTGTGCAGGGACTCTGAAGCTACTTTGCACAGGCCCTCCCCCAAAATCAAAGCACAGCTATTGTATTTTGACATATAATTAGTGACCTGTTTTAAATTATTGATTAAGCTGTTCAGCAGTCAGACCTCATGAATTGGGCACTTATCATAAGATAATTGACTCCAGCAGTTAGATATGTCCTATTTCCTTATGACAAAATGGGGGGGGGGGGGAGATAAAGTTATAGGTACAGTGCAGCAAAGAATATATATATTTCCCCCTATCATTAAGAGTTTCATTCTAAAGTCCCCATCATAAGACTGAAATTGTCTTACAGTTTATCTGAATAAATCTGACTGAAATCAGGGTAAATCGAAGACTACAGATATACAATTTCATTTAGATCTAGTCATATGATCTAGCCTGGCATTTAGTCATCAAAACCACAGTGAAATATATTGTACCAGCTTTAGTTTCTCACAGTTAAAATTATTTGATCCTGTGCTCTCTATCTATGCATACATAAAGCTTATCGGGGGAAGTAAAGAAAATAAATCCAGCCCTTGGTGTCCAGTTTCTGTCCTCCTATCTGCATTCACTTATTGGTAAGTCCCATTAAACTAAGTGAATGTTACATCTGAGTAGACATGTATTGGATAGGGCTGCCAACACCATAAAGAGTCTATTAAAAGTCAGTGAACATCCCGGTAGATAGGCAGCTTCATCCAACCAACGTGGGTGCCCGTAACCCTCTGAACTCAGAGGATTACAGCCAGGGCATCCAATGCAAGGTGGGAGAAGTGTGGAGGGTAGTATTGCCTCCGTGCTCCCCTCACCCTCCAAAAACTTAGACAGCCGATTTCGGCCATCTAAATGTCCCCCCCCCTCATGAGGAGGAGAGGCTGAGGCACCACCTGGATTCCACGGAGGATGGCGGTGCCTTCTCCTCCCCTCCCTGCCCCTGGGGACACCCCCCCCCATGCTGGCTCTGAAGATGGTCTTCCATCTTCGGAACCTTGTCAGCACGGAAAGAACCGTGCTGGGTGCCTGGGCAGGAGGGAGGGTACTGTGACCTTGGAAAGCATTTTCCAACGCCAGAGTGGGGACTCCAACTTAACCTAAGGTTCCCCCACACAAGGTCAGGAGGCCTTAGGATTGTGCCCCACGTTATTCAAGTTATGCAGATGTTGTTGAGAATTCTACCCCCAGTTTGTTACATAATTATTTCTTTATTTATTTGTATCTATGTAAACTACAACTCACTGACATCTCAAGCTTTCTAGTTGTACTTTAATTGTTAATTTAAATTCTCAGAAGTAGCTTACTATGTACTATTGCTAATTGCAAAGTTTGGGCACATTTTATATCTAGAAAAATGTGTTTACTTTCTTCAGTGCTCTCTATGTTGGAGTTCAGGATAAATAGCAGAGGTGATAGCTTTGCCAACTTAAGGCACAATCCCATGTGTGTTTAGATAGAAAAAAGTCCTACAACACCCAGCATGCCTCAGCCAGCCATGCTGGGAGTTGTAGGACTTTTTAATGTCTAAACATGCATAGGATTGCACCCTTAAAGTCTCATTCGAGGAGGAGGAGGAGGAGGAGGAGGAGGAGGAGGAGGAGGAGGAGGAGGAGGAGATGATGATGATGATGATGATGATGATGATGATGATGATAGGAATTTTTTCCTGGGCATCAAATGGAGAGCTATAGGGTAATTATACTATTAACATTGCCATTAGTATTCTATTCTCCACTGAGATTACAATATTGATTCCATTTTTTCTTAGATATCCTAGAGGAGTTCTTTCACTTCAGATGTGAGGACTTGACAGAGAATGAGAGAACAAGTAGAGTGAAAGAGGCAGGAGGATGAAAGGATATTTCTCTCCTCTCTTACCTCTGTAGACTCACAATGGCACCCAGTAGGGAGAAGAAAACTAAAGGGTTGAGAGCTCATAAGCCACAGCACTATATGCTCTTTTACTCTTGTACATAACATGTTCAGAATTGAAGATAGTCCTGGTACTGGACAAGAAAGCTAATTTCTGTACTTTGTTGGAAATAGTTGTGGATTTGTGGCAAAGGAGGCACACATTCTGCTGTGAATGAAGATGCCTTCTGATATGATGGAACGTGGGAATAACAGGAAATGCAAGTACCCTGTGCTTTCTGTTCTCCATGTTTCCTGTTCTCCACATTTCCCCTATGGGAGTATATATGTGCTGCCGTTCAATGTGAGTTTGTGCATCTCCCTGAGAGTGTAAAGGACATACAAAAGTTCTATTTCACAAGATACAGAGAAGTTCAGAACACTTCATAGATTTCATAGATCATAGAGCTGGAAGGAGCCTACAAGGCTATCGAGTCCAACCCCCTGCTCAATGCAGGAAACTAGAGGAGGGGTCTCCCATCCAAGTAACAACCAGGCCTGACCCTGCTTAGCTTTCCACACTCAGACAAGCTGAGCCTTGCAGTTCCTCTCCACCTTATCTGCCCCCAGGTGAAAGTATGCCCAAGACCAATTGCCTACTGAAATAAGGTAATATGAACATACCCCATAAAAGCACTCCAATTCCTTCAGCTGATGGGATGTGTGCACACACGCTGTGAATGCCACACAAGTGGTTGGCAGAAGTCTTCCAAGCAACTTGTCCACATCCTCAGGCTGAACAAGTAGAAACCTTTCCAACAAAATAGGATAAACAGCCACTTCTGTCATCATGATAGATCCTGCTCTCAGCGTGGAGTCAGAATGGATGTGAGCCAAGGAGACTGAGCTCTATCAATTGATAGAGGGTACTTGGGACAGATCATATCAGACTGCCCAGGCCCATCTCTCCCCATTTGAGAAATCAACCAGCGTTTCAACAGAACCACCAGGTCTGGTAGCAAGAAAGTCCTCCAGAGCATACAGGAATCCATCAGTCTCTGAGGGTGGAACATTTTAATGCCCAGCAAATCTAAACCCTATGAGGTAGTAGTAGTGACCTGTCCATGACAATGGAGTTATTTCAGTCTCTCCTAATCAGCAAATTACCAAATCCAGAGTGTCTCATGCATTTGGTGTGTAGGACCAGATATCAATTGAGACAGGGCCATGATTGCTATGCAGGCCATGAAATTTTGAGCTCCTATAGACAAGGGGGGCTCAGGATGGATGTTGATCTTCCCCAACATAATTAGTCTGGGGAAAACCAATACCACTCCCAATAACAGCTCAGCCAGCTCAGGCAGAAAGATGATGGGGCAGTGGGGTGAGTGGTACTCCAACAGAATCCCAATACTGTCTCTGAAACCTAACCCCCCCCCAGGTGCCATTACTATTGTTAAGAATTTAATATATTAAAATGCTAAGTTAAAAGAACATAACTAATCAAGCACAGGAAATCTTATATGTAATTGCAACTGAATTTCATTTCTGTTCTTAAAAGATTTGCAAAATTCCTAGATACACAAACAGATGCTGTTAATCTTTCTGGTAATGTGCACCAATAAAGAATAAACACTGATAGTCTTAAATTCACTGAACCAGTTTAGAATTTGTTTGCCATATGGCATTTTAAAAGGCATCATTACCCAAAAGACAGAAACACTGGAAGTAATGGGGTGATTTTTGTACTGCAGTAATATATGCTTTGAATTAAAATTATTGGTCCCACTGAATGACCATTATTATTTCTAATAAGCAAGCAGATGGATACAATGAGAGAGGGAAACCTGCCTAGTGAATGAAATTATATCCACTTTCTCTAGAATTCTCGATGCAAGAGATTATAGAATTGCCAATTATAATTTATTTAGGGGTGCAAATAACACTCACTTGTTGACCAGTGCTAGTCAAATTACATTTCTCACCACTCCCCATTTTATTGGTGAGAGGGTAGTTGCTGAAATTTCTCTATTCAAACAAACTGATATTTATATATTGCTTTAGAGTATACTCAACCTGTCAAAGCAGTTTACAAAGCAATATTAAAACAATATATCAACTAAAACAGGTATGATACATTAATCTTCATAAATATCATAATGGCAAATATTAACTAAATGAATGAATAGATGAAATATTGGAATAAATGAAAACACTTGGCATAACTGAAGGTCTTCAATGGTTCCACAAAATTGGCTGTTTGGAGAGAGAGTTCCTGTGGGCTAAGCTCAACAGGACATTAATTGTTTGAATGCAATTAACATGCACATAGCCATAGGGTAACCTGAGCAGCCTTGGAGCAGAGAAAGAAATGACCAGTTTGCACAATTATGGTGGCTGAAACAAGCCACCGTGCATGCCGCCCAGATTTCCCTAATTACCCACACAGGACTGGCTTGTCGTATTGTCTGGACCTGGGTGGCATGGCTTGTTTGGGGTGTTTGAGGAGATTGACATAGCTGTTTCTCTTGAGCAATACATTAGAAAATAAGCACTCTTGAAAAAGGCTTAGGCCGAAACGCATCAGGCACAATAAAAATACACAAAGATCTCTATTGGTACTTGGAGTTTTTTCTCTCTTTTGTCTTTGGGGCAGGGATGGGGACTCGGACTCCAGGACTCGACTCATGAGTCGGACTGAGTCCCCCCTGTGACTCGAGTCAGACTCTAGTCCCAATATTTTTAATGGGACTTGAGACTTGACTCGGGACTCGAGACCAAGGACTTGTGTTCCAAAATCGTGTTCCTCAAATGCAACATGGATAGGTTTTAGGAAGTACAGCAAGTTTATTTTTTAAAATCATTTTCCTAAAATGCAACCTTTCAGACATTTTGGGTTTGGTTGCCTCTGCCTGCCTGTTTGGGGTTCCCAGCCTCCTCTGCCTGCCTGGTCTCTTCTTAACCAGTTCCACAGTTTGAATTGTCCAAGACAAAGGCCTCTGCCTGCCTGCTTTGGGGTTCCCTGCCTCCTCTGCCTGTCTGGTTATTTTGGGTTTGTCTGCCTGGTCTGTTCTTGCCAAAATCAGTTGCAGAGTTTTGAAATAAAAAGGCACACTTGTGCCTAGAATTTATTTAAGCCACACATCTGAAATAGCCTTATTTTGTTGGGGAAAAAAACCCATTGATTTTAATAGGGACTCGTGGAGTCAGCTTTGAGTCAGCTCGTGAGTCACCATTTTGGACCTCGGACTCGAGACTCGAAAGCAAGGACTCTTCAACATCCCTGCTTTGGGGTGTGCAGCAACCCTCAAATAACCCACGGACTGTTGTTGGGCTATTTGAGGGTTGCTGCCCACCCAGGTTTGGACAACTCGGCAAGCCATGCCAGTGTGGATAAATAGGGAAATCTAACTAGCACATGGTCAACCTATGCCCAGCACGTGTGGCAGCTGCAACAAGCCACAGTGGCTTGTTTCAGCTGCCGTGAACATGTGAACTGAATCAAAGAGTTAAACTTCCCTCCTATGCCCACCCCTCCTCCAGTCCTTAAAAAAAATTCTTCTCCAAAGGTGCTCTTTCAATTTCATTCATTCATTAATGACTTCATCAGAATACTCTTCTTTGAGTCTATTAGTTCCACATAAATTTCTTATCATTTGAACTGGACCCATAACAGGAATTTCTTTAAGCAGCAAGAGTTTGCTTCCGAGTGTTTATGTGGAACTAATACTCGTAAGCAGTGATTCAAAGAAGAGTATTCTGATGAAGTCATTAATGAATGAGAAACAGGATTGACTACTGGATTCCTGTATCCAACACTATGTCTGTTAAAATGTGGTCACTCCATGTCTTGTACCCTATTGTACTCAGTTTGTTACTGTGATTATTTATTGATACTTGTTCACTATTATATATTATATTATATTCTGTTTATTGTTGTTATCCTTAATTGTTTCACACCTCTGGAACTCAGTTTGTTATGATTATCAATACTTTCTGCTATTTGTAACTTACCATCCTGCATTTGGTTTGTTACAGGACTTTTGCACCTGTTTACAATCAGCCTGTTACTGTTAATTATTATCCTTGGTCAGTTGCCAATTGTTTATAATGAAGTCAATATTTTGACTCATTACATGTTATTCTCATTATAAATTACTTACCAGGTTTATTGTGTTTAACATTTTGAGACTTTGTTCTTTTGTATATACATCAGTATTTAACTTTTTGTAGTTGTGTGCATTTTGGCACTCTCGTTTATTGGCTTTCCTTATCAACTACAGCCTGTTGGTTTTTGGTTTCTGGGCAGCCTTATATCAACTTCACACAACTGCAAGACACCCACTGGTGTGAAGAAGAAATGTTTCCAAGATGCACAGCAAGGCATTTAGTATTGCATCAGCTGGGAGTTCCTGAAATCAGTGTATGATTGTGAAAACTTTTTTTATGTACAAATATCTATATGTATATTTGACCTTCCACTTTGTCATTTGAAGTGAGAGTAGGACCACATCTCTTCAGTATAAGACAGACTAGCTGTTGCCCACGGCTGCGCTCAGCATAGATTTTAGGATTTGGTATAATTGTTTTTAAAAGAAACATGTATGGAAAAGATGCAGTGTCTCTGACTGAAAGTGTAACGTTTAGGCTGGGTGCTGGCAACAGAAATATTTTGTGACAGAAATATCTGTTCGTAAAGAAAAAACAGGTTAATCCTGAGAGTCTACAGGTGATGAAGAGTGAGCATGCCAAGTTTGGGGTAGATCCATCTAAACGTGATGGAGCCTATGTGACGATGCCCCACACACAACAGTCAGTCAGTCATGTAAAAAGTTTCCTGCATACCCAGCCCTATTGGCCCTTGCAGGAATTCATAGGAACATTCTAAGTTGCATATGGGCTATTTGCGTAAGTGCTGCTATTGGCTCCTGCAGCAATTATGAGGTGAGGCCTATTTGCAGAACTGCAGATATGAGAGTGGGGCGATTTTGCCCCCATTTTTCACCCCCTTAGGGACGGAATTTCCCAAAATCCTTCCTTAGTGGGGGTCTACGTCATAAAAGCAATGTCCCTTCAAAATTTCACATTCCTAGATTAAACGGTTTGAGCTGGGCGTTGATGAGTCAGTCAGTCAGTCAGGAAACTTTCTTTTATATATATAGATGAATTAGGACCCAGGAAACGATTCTCTCAGGGCCAAACTAAACATTCTGATAATCACAAATTGCTTAGCTATGTATGCTAGGTTTCCCTATGTTGCTATAAACACACATGGCCCCAGTTTGGATCAGGACCATGGTCATCCAAGAGGGGGAGTTAGACATTCCATCCCACCCATATTTTTTTTTACTAAAATACACACGGGGGGGGGGTGTTGTTGTAAAAAAACATCTCCATTGATTCCATTAGTTGCTGGCAGATCCCTAGTTTATGCGTCTTTCTATGAATACTTGTAGTGGTTTATGTTTGATGAGTTGAAGTCAATGGAGACCTTTTCTTCTTTTTTTAACCCCCCCCCCCGAATAAAATGTTGCCATGGTCCCAGTCCAAATTGGGGCTGCATGTATTTACACCAGTGTAAGGAAACCTATCACATATAGCTAAACTATGTGTGAGTACCAGTACATTTAGTTTGGTCCTCCGTACTGGGGTGTGGGGAGAAGGAAGACTGGAGTTAATGAACATCCTTCTAGAAGGAGATAATGAGAGAATTGTGATGCAGTGTAAAATCATGGAATGTGCAATTATTTTTGAAGGCTTTAATTTTCTTTTAGCCCTAACCAGGATGTGCTTTTTTAAGAAGCCACTCATAAATCCATTTTCTAGAGTTGCTTTTTTCCGTATCTATTTTGCTTCCGAGAAATGTGCAGTTTTCTAAAATCTTCTGTTATTTCTGTTTCACTTGGCAGATTTTCTATTTGGCAGTTTATACTGTTGTGGGGTTTTCTGTATCCTGGTTTTATAAGTTTATTAATAAGAATGATTGCCAGTAAATCAGAATTGTTTTAATAGTTTTTGAATATGCAGAGTAAAATAACTGAAACACTGTGAATGAAATGAAGTGTTTAGTATAAATATATATACAGTCAGAATAGCTGTAGGAACTGACACACTACATATGGACAAAATCTGTCTTCATGTACCCTCAGCAAGTTATATTATTAAAATGTCTGTGCATTTGGCATGCTGTCAACTTTGAAATTCCATTCACATTAAGAATAACAGACACACAACCACTTTTTAAGAGGGGCTCTGGACCCAACATTGGGTTGGATCAAGTGAAGTGTGAGCAGAACTCTGCTCACACAAAGGAATTTCCCTGGCTCCTCCAGGAAAAGTCTCCTTCACCTTCCAAAAAGCTGCTGCTCCTAAGAGTTGAGGTTACTTCTGGAATGGCATGGGAGGCTACAGTGAAACAGCAGAATTGGAAGACTTCAGGAAGACTGCCTTGCACTAGCAGAAGTGCCTTTCTACTGGCACAAGACACCTTTGGATCCAAGCTGATGTGCTTTTTGCTCCCATGCAAGTCCTTTAAGAATGAATAGACATTACATTACAGCAGTAGTTAGTGAGTTGTGTCTAGCATCTTTAAGATTGTTTGTGTGTTTCTTCATTGATATTATATGGGAACATGAGAGCATTTCTTTGATTATATGTGGGAGCCTTCCCCAACCTGGTACCCTCCAGATGTTTTATGCTGCAATTTCCAGCATCCCCTGACTATTTACAATGCTGGCTGGGCATGATGGGAATTGAAGTGCAAAACATCTGGAAGACACCAGTTTTGGGAAGCCTGGTCTATGAGGTTATTGACTTTGACAGATACATTCTGGTAAATTATCAAAATGAGGTTGAAATTGTGTTGTTACTTGAAGACACTTGGTGGTTCCTGACATTTCATATTAAATATTAGAAATCTTGGGTGTTATTCTGGCTTCTTTGGGGGCCTTAGAAAATTCTGACACTCACTGGTAAATAATGGAAATGGAAGTTGGCCATTGGCCAAAAGCGCATGGGTAGCATTAATTCTGGCATTTACTTATTGCTTCGGCAACATGTTAAGACCTTTTTATTCTCCAAGGCTTTGAATGGGTGATTTGTGACTGCTGCTTTTATTATCTTACTCTTCTGATTTTAGTCGCATTTTGCCCCTGCTGGGTTTTAGAATGATTTTATTGTGGTTTATATGTTGAAGTTGTGGGAATGATGCTTTGGATATTTTAATAGAAAAGCAGTATGTAAATATTTTAAATAAACATTAAAAATATACTGGTAAACAACAACGCTTCCAGAAAGGGTAAGCAGGTTAATTTGTTGTAGCAAAACAAGGAATCTTATGATATCTTAAAGAGCAATTATTTCTAGTGACATAAGCTTTTGTGGACTAGAACACATTTCATAGATGAATGAAGTGTATCCTCAGCTGGCAGACATGTACACACATAGGTACAAAGAAAAAATTCATTCACAACAGGAGTCATTGGTGATAACACAATCTTCCTAGGTTTTCTGTGCGAATGAGAAAAAAATCATTTGATTCCTACTGAGTCCTAAATAAATACTATCAAACCTGTCAATACATTGTAGTTCATCAATTGCATGCTGGGCTCTCCCTTTTGAGGTTATTTTGTTGAGCATGGTGAGTGGGGAAGTAGAAGTTTTTTGTGAGACTGTCACTAGACTTCTTTTGAACAGTTACTGACTTGACATGATAAATGCTAAAAGTTTCTATAATGATGGAAATAAGGAAAACATTTGCTCATTGGCCAAAGGCTGACCCAAAGATTTCGTAAATGTCATTTTTTAAATCTTCAGCTGGCCTCCTAACGTTTTAAGTAGTAATAGAACATGTTAACATTGAATAGACCGTGTTAATATTCACAATATTACTAACATTTATCACAGCATGTCTTTTGTTTCATCTTTAAATCTTTAGCAGCACAATCCTCTATGTGTCTACTCAGATTTAAGTCTCACTGATTTCAGTGAGGCTTACTCCCAGATGGATGGGTATAGGATTGCAGCATAAAAATTGTCTTTAAATACAAATACAGTATGTGTCAAAAGAAAGTAAACTTATTAAAGTTTCAGTGAGGAATCCTTAAACACCAACATTATAACAACCAATTTTGGAGAGTACAATTATATCACTAATTATTATTGGCATGATCCAACCAAACTTAAACCATTCTAAATCTTATGGATTTCAATGTCATAGAGATGTGATTGAACCCTGTAACTTAAATTAATGTGTATTAAACATGCTGAACTTTGGTTGTCTCTTGCCTTAAATGTTCAAATGATACACTAGATCTACCTCCCTATAGAACTGGCACGGCATTCACTTTCTGCTTTAACTTTTACATTTACGTAGTTTCATGTGTATGGCCTTACTTAATCCTGAGTCTCTTTGTCTCTATTTGCTCATAATTAAAATAGATGGTAATACTTAGGGTTGCACTAAGAAATAAATACTAAGGAATACAATACTGTTAAGTAGAAAGCCATTATTTTAATATGACATGTATTTTTAGATTAGATTCATATTCTTCTGAAAATAGATATAAAGCCTTATATAAACACAATGGTAATTCTAATTACCTAATTTGCCTTTGTGTCATACAGTATGATGTACAATACACTTTGATGCAAAAATTTTAATTTCCTTTATTTAGTGCCTTACTTGCAATAAGACCAATAAATGAAGAGGTGAAATGACTCATATGTTTTTAAACTAACATTTTGTTAGAGGTTTACCCCCTCCTTTTTAAAAAGACTGCTAACCATAACAGCCCACTCCTCAATAGTCTTCCACCTCCCAGGCACAACCTCAGCAAGGGTATGTCATGTTGTCATAACATACTGCTAAAACCTACCCATAAGCATAGCCTGAATTGTGCTTCAGACTGTTTTTGATCATTTTACTGGAGAAATTCTCCTCCTTCTCCCAAAATCTTATTACCCTCCCATCCCTTGAATGAACAGTGCACAAAGGTGAAATTGGTCTAGGAAAATTCAAGCAAATGCATATTTAAAAGAGAGGGGGGAAATAAACTCTGTTTGCAGAATGGAACAAGATGGTGTGACCCAGCCTTAGAGGCAACTCTGCATGTAATGAGCCCGTGATGCGAAGCTCTTTCCTAACAGGCCTTACAGTTCAATCACACATTGCTCCAAAAGGTTGTTCCAAGTTTCATCAAGTTTATCCAGGTTATTGCCCTTCAGGCACCTTCTCATATGCTACCTGAGGTAACAGACCCCTTATCTGCTAGTACAGACTGGGAGTACACTGAGATGTCCAAATTTTGAACGATAATTCTCTTCAAAGCAATCCTATGCATGTCTAATCAGAAATAAGCCCCATAAAGCTCAATGGGACTTACTGCCAGGGATTGCAGCCTTAGCTACTAAAACTGCTTGGAGAAACCAAGCTGGCATAGGCCAACTGAAAGGGATCCATCCTAAGCAAGCATGAATCACACTGATAGGGAGGATGTGCACTAGGAGTCATATTTAGCTGACCGATTATTTGTTTCCAGAATGCAGAGACCCACCAGACAATTTCTTACATTGATTTACGTTTTTCATCTGTTAATATTCCTCTCACTGTAGCATACTCCTCCACCACTCAAAGGAATTTACAAAGTTTTCCCCAGGTAGGTATGAAAAGTACTGTATTTTTAAAGAACAATATATTTGTGATGATATTTTTTACAAGTTTTAGGTTGTAGCAATTTGAAGTATCCAGGCAAAAGCAAAGCAAACTAGGACTACCTTGAAAACACCAATAGCCCTTTAAATGATTGCACTTCCAGATGCTTCTTTAACATTTGTTTGTTTTAATACAAGCAGTAATGTCGATAACTGCAAATCACTGTATCAGGATGCTTGTTAGAGACTGAATGTATGAAATGGAGGTCAAATGTTCTATTTCCCATTGTTAATTTTACATGAGTTTACTGTACTAGCATCTTTCAGTACTGAAATATGTGAAATACTGGCTGGTTGAAAGCCACTGTCTAACAGAAGCTCATAAAACTGGAATTTAAATTTGAAGGTAATTTTACTGTTATATTTCCATTTGCTTGAAAAGATACCACATGTGCAAAAAAAGAATTTCTCTAGTGCTGCCCAGACCCATTGAATTTTTACCCTCTAATATCCTCGGTGCAGCTACTATCTTAAGACCACTTCTCATTCGTCTTTTTGTACATGCAGATGTAAATCATGACTTTTAATTTAGCATTTATATCCCACTTGTCAATGGCAACCCATAGTAACAATACTTAAAATTAAATACAGTATGACAACAAATCAGAAAGCCACTAAATACAACAACACTACAAAACAGGGGCATAAGACCAGCTGGGATCAAAACAAAAACATCAGTGTAATCAGTCAACAAAAGGCCACAAAACAGAAAACACAAACAAACCAAGAATAAAAAATGGACAGCAGAACGAACAATAATTTAATCCAAAGGCCTTATGGAAAGGCCAAATTTTAGCCTGTTGTCCAAAGCCACATTATCTGAGCTTGGCATGCATGCTGGGAGTTGTAGGCCAAAAAAATCTGGGGACCCAAGGTTGGAGAACACTGAACTAGAGCATGGATTATCATGGAAAAGTCCAATCTATCCAGGAATCTATCCAGGAAAGGGCATAGCTGGCAAGCCCTCTAATATTGGACAAGGTTCTACTTGTCACCACCACAACATGAGCCTCCAAAAGGTCTTCTTTTGTGACTGACGCCTTCAGAGGTGTATTTGGTGGCAACCTGAGAGACCATCTTTTTGGTGGCTGCTCCCAGGCTATGGAATTCCTCCCAAGGGATGGTTTGCTTCCTTTCTGCTGTCCTTCTGCCTGCAGGCAAAGACCGCTTTATTCAAAAAGTGGGTCTGTGGGTTGGGTGCTGTTTTTATTTTTTTATTCTGTAATTGTTATGTTTTTATTGTATTTTAATGTATTTTACTGTTTTAATCAATATTAATTATGCCTGTAAGCCATCTTGAGTACCCATTTTTTGGTGGCAAGGCAGGGTACAAAGCAAATAAATAAATAATAAAGCCACATCTGATCAAGTAATGTTTTGACAGATGCCACTTGGGAACTGTGCATTATGTATCCTGATGTTCTGGTTACTGATTGGCTACAGGAATGTGGAGGAGAAGTATCAGGAACTCCATCAGCATTGATGGTGACAGTACTCTTGCACACTAAACAGCCGATGAATGACTGTGGTAATACATGGCTTAGTTATATCTAAGTTGGATTATTGCGATGCACTTTACATCTACAGTGTCTTTGCTTATTAAAGCTTTTTCTAATATGTATTGTTCGTAGAAAGTGCTTGATATATGAAACTGTTGCCAGAAATGTGTAGCCTGGATGGATTGTGTAGTTCAAAATTGCATCAGAGATGAATTTTTGATAGATGCAGTTCTTTTATTTTATATGAAAATTGACTTTTTATCACTTAGGAAAAGGCAGGAAGACATATTAAGCAATGTGCCCAGTGGGGTTATAGGATTAATTCAGAGTGAAGATTCATAGCAAACAGGTATATGTCTTGCCACATAGTTACAAATATTTCTCAAAAAATGAGTTCCTGTTAGTAAATAGTATTTTTTCACAAGCACAATGGGCTTGATAACTTTCACAAGATAGATGAGCAGCAGAAAAATTTGTTGCATAGAAATTTTCCCTTCTCAGCCGTTCTCATATCCTTGTTGTGAAGTAACATTCCTCTTATTAGACTGTCAGCAAAATCTATGTAAGATACCAGGTTGGGTCCACATCCTTGGTTCTACCAGTGGAAAGACACTGCTTGCAGAACAGAACTTCCATGTCCTTTCCTCCCCCTACACCACCCCTGCATGCCCTCCAGATCTGCTCTGGAGGGTTGGAGAAACCTCTGGATCCAATCCATTATGTTTAAACTGAATTTGGAGCTCAGGGGAATTAGGCAGTCCTCACAGTCCTCACTGCTATTGTGGTTAAGTGCAATCCAAAACTCAGGATGTATGAGCATTCTGTTTGTGGGGTTAAAACCTGATGGATTTTTCAGGTTTCCAGTTTTTCACAGGGTCATATACAGATTTCAGGGCCACATATGTCCCTGTAAAAAAAAACCCTGTTTAGCCCTGTGAGAAAACATGTTTTAAAAGGAAGCCTTATTTTTGACAGCTGTCAAAACTCTGTGCTCCCGTAAATGGGGTGGCTCACACTTTTCCAAGCACCTAGAGTCTTGGGAAAGGGTGGAAAAGGTGCAGGACACTGAGAACTGTCAGGTTCAAACAAAAAACTAGAGGATCTTGCCACAAAGGGGGTGATATACACACCAACCCTTTTTCAAACAAAGATCTTCTCACAGCTGCTTTCACTTCACAGCTCACCATTTGATAGCTGTCAAGTGAGTGCAAAGTAATACTGTAAATTAACCTATTTGCAGCTTCTCTTAGTCAAGGCTTTTCTTTTTGGACTTGCAAAAGTCCAATTTTTTACACACACACACACACACACACACACAATTTGCGCAATGGTGGAACCCAGAAAAAATGTTCCCAGAATCTGGGGAAAAAATACAGTGCAGTCCGCTGCTGCTTACAACCAGGCTTAAACAAAATGGAACTCCCAATGTCACACAGAGAACTCATACATTTTTTCTTTCAAAATCAATGCATCTTCATTGCAGGTTCTGAATCATCGTAGTGAATCTTAAGAATTCTTTGCTGTGATGACAATTAGAAGATCCTGACACATAATACAGAAGGGTCCTTGGTGATTCCGCTTAGTTAAACAGCCCAGCTATCAGCTATCCATCGTCTTATGGCAATAGGCAGCATCCCTTTAGATGACATAGATGCATTTGAATTGCATTTCCTTTGGTGGCTAAAGAGCTTACTCCAAGATGAACAAGGCATACTGCAGCTTTCACATCTACACATTTCAGCTATGACTGATGCTCTGCCTTCTTATGTTCACTCTTGTGCTGAAGCTGTAGGAGCCATTTCTCGTCATAATTCTGAGTCCAGCTCAGTGCGTGTAACAGCAGATGTTTCTGTTACTCACCAGACTTTCCCACTCATTGATGTCAAATTCTCTTAAGTCACTTTTACAAACATCCTTATATCAGTCAGACTGTTGAGGGCTGCCTAAATGTATTCTTAGTTTGGCATATGGCAGTTGTATCATTGCTTCTGAATGTGCACAGGTAGAGATGTGTGAAAGCTCTCTGAGAAATTTCACTACAGACCCAGACTGCAATTCAACTCACATTTATCATGCCACTATTCCTACACACACCACACAGACACACACACACTTTTCCGAAGCTTTGCACTGACAGTGTGTAATGTGTCAGATTACAAATCCTATTCTGTACAGAGTCATAGATTCACAACACACAAATTTGGTTGTGTGAATTGACCCTACATGCCAGTTCATATGTATAACATGTAAGTACTGCTCTCCTTTATAACAGGATGCTTTTTAAAATTGTAATTGTATTGTATTGTTTTAAATTTTTATTGTTATATATGTGGGGGCTGTGTAAGACATTTTGAAGGTGTTGAGTAGCTTAAGCACTATTTGCTGGAAAGGTGGGATACAAGTTTAGCAAACAAAGAAAAATGTGGCATATCAATGCTGAAAATGAGTAAATAAATGTTTAAACATTTAATTTTGAAGTCAATTAAATGCTCCTGCTCCATGTACTAAAGGAGGATAAGGAGATTGCAAAGAAGCTGAATGAATTCTTTTCATCTGTCTTCACTGCAGAAGATACAAGACAGATGCCTGTGCCTGAACTGATATTTTCAGGAAGGGAGTCTGAGGAATTGAGGCAAATAGTGGTGACAAAACATGAAGTTCCCAGCCTTATTGACAAATTGAAAGACCATAAATCAGCAGGCCCAGATGGTAACCATCCTAGAATTCTTAAAGAACTCAAATATGAAATTGCTGATCTTCTAACAAAAATACCTATCATGTCCTTAAGATCAGCTTCTGTATCAGAGGACTGGAGAATGACCAAAGTAACACCAGTTTTTGAAAGGGGATCCAGGTGCGATCCAGGAAATTACAAGCTGGTTAGGTTAACATCTGTTCCAAGTAAATTGCTTGAAAGCGTTATTAAAGTTAAAATTAGTAAGTATATTGAAGGACAAGCCCTTCTGAAAAAGAACATGGCTTCCGCAAAGGTAAGTCCTATCTCACTAACCTTTTAGAGTTCTTTGAGAGTGTCAATAAACGTGCACAGGGGTGATCTGGTAGACATAGTTTACTTGGACTTCCAAAAGGCTTTTGACAAAGTCCCTCACTGAGGACTCCTGAGCAAACTTAGCAGTCATGGAATAGGAGGAGAAGTCCTCTTATGGATCAGTACCTGGTTAAAGAACAGAAAGCAGAGAGTAGGACTACATAGTAAATTCTCCCAATGGAGGGATGTAAACAGTGCAGTCCCACAGGGATCTGTATTGGGACCAATGCTTTTCAACTTATTCATAAATGATCTGGAATCAGGAGTGAGCAGGGAAGTGACCAAGTTTGCTGATGACACCAAATTATGTTGGGTGTTTAAAATGCAAAGGGATTGCAAGGAGTTCCAAAAGGATGTATCCAAACTGGGAGAATGGGCATCAAAATGGCAAATGCAGTTCAGAGTAAGCAAGTGTAAAGAGATGCATTTTGGGGCAAATAATCCTAACTTCAAGTATATGCTGATGGGATCCGAGCTAGCGGTGACTGACCGAGAAAGAGATCTTGGGGTTCTGGTGGAGAGCTCAATGAAAATGTCAACCCAATGTGCAGCCATGGTGAAAAAAGCAAATTCCAAGTTAGGCATAATTGGGAAAGGAATTGAAAATAAAACTGTCAAGATTATACTCCCTTCATGCAAATCTATGGTGTGACCACAGATTCCATAGCCCCAAGAAAAGTAACAAACATTTCCAGCAGGATGGGTGCTGAAAAATGGATGAAAGTATTTGTAAAGCATAATGAGTAAGGCCTCACCAGAAACCATTTTACAGATGTATTTTACACCTTTCCTCTCTTTCTCCCCCCACACCTTTGAAAAGGTTCTGAAACCTCTGTGAGTTTAAAGTTGCCTGGGCCCCCGAGTAATGATCAGCCACAGCAGGGTTCCCTGGCCATTGCCCCCACTCTCTTCCCTCATCAGTCCTCCTGCAGGTATCCCAGGGTACACCGCAGGAGCACCAAGTCCCCCCCATACACACCTGGTGTGGCTTATAAACCACCACACAGTGTTCAGACAACACATTAAGCCACTCTGCCTCTTAACCTACTGAGCTTTAGCGTGTTGTGTGAACAGTCATTGTGAGCTATGGTTCATGATTTTGAGGAATCTATTCAGCTCAGTGGCCTACAAGTTGTGCAAAGCCTACAGGCCTGCTGAAAACTCCAAAGGTGGATGCCCAGATCACTTGTGCTTGTTTGCCCTGCAGTCTTGTAACATCTGAAGCCACTCTGAGCCAGATTTGTATAATATTGGCTAATTCAGGGGTTTGAACAGAGAATGCGTTAAATGTCCTTTTCCTTCATCACAACTCCAAAATCCCTTGGAAGAATATAATCTAATTAGTGGTGCAGCCCATTTCTACTTGTTATATTAATGCCTACTTTCAATTGATGTTATTCAGGAAAAGAGCATTACATTAATTTTGCATCTCTTTTGTTCAGTGAATTAGTACAATCCAATAGCTCTAATTTTTAAAATGTTTCAAATTCATTATTAATATATTTAATCATGGTTTCTTAAGACACTGAATAGTCTAAGTCAGGGCTCTCTAACCTTGGGTCCCCAGATGTTGCTGGACTACAGCTCCCAGAATCCCTTGCCATTTCCATGCTGGCTGGGTATGCTGGGAGCTGTAGGACAGCAACATCTGGGGACCCAAGGTTGTAGAGCCCTGGTCTAAATAGTCCTTATAGTTACATAATCCCCTCATCCCTTATAACACTTGTTCAGAGGATATTTTTTGAAATAACTAAATGAAAATTTATTAACATCTCTTTTATGTTACATTATTGGGAAGATCTAATGATATCTTCAACCAGATGAAAGTTATACAATATGGGGATAAGCCGGTTTTTCAACAAATATTACTTATGAGTTTTACTCATGCATTTGCCCCCAATACTATGAGCTGCCACCACTGACCTTCTCCTTGGTGGAAACAGCTCACATAATATATCCCCATTAGAGATGTTGGAAGGGGGACGTGGAAGTGGTGGTGGCATCACAGTGGAAGCTAATCAAGTGCCTTCAAGTTTTTGCATGTTTTTGCTTGTGCATTCCTAGTTTTGAACAGCCGGAAGTCTTGGATATGCATTGTGTGTGGTGAATTGATGTTATTATTTTTAATCCTAATAGAATAATTTGAGTCTGGCAATTAAAACAGGCATTAAATCATAATTCATTAGTTTGTGTTTTTTCACAAGGGTCAAATATCCCATTCATACTCTCTAGTTCTAATACATGCTGCAGTAGATGATAGATTTCCATTGGATGACCAATAATTAGGTCACCTAAGAACTTTTTCTTTTACTGTGCCAAATTCTCATATCAGTTGCACACAGTCCTGTTTTGTTGGCTTTCAGTAGTTCTCTTGCACTTTATTTCTTTGTCTATAAGGGGTGGTTTGGGTTACTGGGTAGATAATACATAGTACTGTATATAAAGATAGAAATGGATGCCTGAACCATCCAGGAACTTACATAAGAAAAATTGGTTCCAAATGCATTATTTCATATTTCACATGATTTTTACCTGATAGTGACCAAGCAGCTCATGCTTGAGGGTCCCAGGGCATGAGCACAGTAAAATAACTGGCATTCTTACTCTAATACTTGTTCCTGTATAGCTGCCAGGGCATGTATGTACCAAGTTCAGTTTAAATAATAGAATGTGGGTTAGAAAAAGAGCTTCGTAGAGCACTAAATCTTCAAGCCACTGAATCACAGTCTCCCTCTAGTGTCTAGAGATTTTGACAAACACATTTTACACTTTTGTAAGGGTTTTCCCCCCCAAAATTAATAATGGCAGAAGGAATGCCTTAACTTCTGTTGAAAAACAAATGAAAGAAATACGGTTATGCGAATCCATCCTGCCAAGTAGGCAGGATTATGTCTGTTCACAGTAAAATGCATGTGATTAAGCAGTGGGATGTTATAACATTAATCTCCTCAGAGATTCCGGAATTAACCCAGCAGCTATGATCCATGCAAAACAGGATCCAGCTTTTGCTGCAAATTGAAGTACTAGATTCAGGGTAAATTAGATTATCAGACTGATGGGGAGGGAACCTTTTGAAAACACTCAGTTGTGGGAATTTGGGGTCCCTGGCTGTTAGAAAACACTGATATGCCTGCATTTCTTTCTTCTCAAATCCAAAGACTGTAGCATTCATTGATCCCTTTGCTCAGTTGGGATATTACTCTATTATATCCCCAGATGTTCTTCCTGCTGGATACAGGTGTTTATGGTGCCCAGGTATCCTACTTTACAGAGGACAGTCCTCTATTTGAAGGGCTATCCAGTCTAAGTCCAGTTTAAAGGTAAAGGACCATAAGAAGAGAGAGGAGCGACCTTGAAGTTGCCCATCCATCAGCAATGCCTAGACAGCAGACCAAGCAGGCACGCAGCTCACTTGGTCACAGGCTTCCCCAGTACGGTGAGATGTATTGCATTTCAATTTCAATTATAGTTAATATTTTTAAATTCACATCCATACACATTAATTAGCATATGCAAATATTATGCAAATTGGTGCTATCTTTTGGGGGGCTCTGTGTAAGGGGCCACCATACATGTGTTTGGGGTTATCAATGAGGGCCATAAGGCAGGTGTGGTATAAGTAGTTGAGATGGTCTGGCAGTGTCAGTAGGCAGATGGTTGCACAGTCCAGCATGACTTCTCCATGCTACTTTCATTGCTGCCACAGCTTAACTAGGCAGAGTAAGTACAAGGGCCAACCATGCATATCCTTGTTGCCACTGATACTAGGGATGTCCACCAGCCAGACATGGCAGGGACAATCTGAATTTCAACTGTCCTTTGACACTGTCATTTAGTTGGGTCTATGGTTTAGGCACAGCAACATAACCATGAAGTATCCTTGGGCAAACTGCTGTGGCAGGGCCCACTGCTGGCATCTGTCCTGAGCCCCCAGTAAAAAAATATTTTTAAGGACTCTCAACAGCACCAGGTGGCTGGACATAAAGCTACCATTTTAGTATCCCACAGTGCCCCCATCATACCATTGTTCTGGGGCATTGTGGGAAATGTAAATGGCACATCACTGCTCTGCTGCAGTGCTGCTGCTGCTGCTGTCACTACCAGGTAAAGCCCACTAGAGTTCACTCTGACATAATAGGTGGTCCATTAGAGGGTTTCATTAAACCTTGAGCTGGCTCTGATATAACTTTTATTGAGGTTCCTATAATATGAGCTGCTGAATATGTAGCAAAGGGCTTCTCTTAACTGGGAGTTTGTTGGGGCATCATGTTTTCCCTGCATTCCCTTTGCCCCAGCACCTCCTCAGTCCATGATTAAGAGACAACGACTGGGTTCACACAACATGATAAGCCATGGTGGGTTGTGAGCCTCTAAGATATTTGTTTGAGTGGCTTGTTGTGTTGTCTGAACCCAGTCAGAGTGACTTGTGTGTGGTTAACAAACCATTCTGCCAGGTTTGGACAACACGACAAGCTACTCTGAAACAAATATGACTCACAACTCACCGGGGCTTATCGTGTTCTGCAAACCTAGCAATTGACTTTGATTTAACTATGGTTAAACTGTCCATATTTTCTGCTTAACCAGTATTCTTAACCAGCTTCACACCCTAGTTTAGAAACCTAGTTTAACCTGATTAAGTGATGGGAGGAGAGAATTTGCTCTGAGGAAGGGCTGGAAGAGAAAGCATATGCTCCCAGTTGCTTAACTACAGTTAAATGTCACTTCATTATGTCTGTGCTGTCTCTCTGTGAATATGATGGTGCATAGGTGGGTCAATAGTTCAGGGAGAAATGTAAAATTAAACCATCTCTTTCCCATGTATTGTACCTCTAAAATGCAAGTTTTATGCGGAAATCTCTGTTAGGATGCTTGCATATTATTATTTCATTTACTGTCCATTGAAGCTCATGCACATTGTCCATTACAACTTTTAATGAAGAAACAATTTGCTATCTTCTTCTAAAAACATTGCACATTGCAAATTGGAATTGTTTTCCATGTGTTTTGATTTTTACAAGGTGTATAGATTCTTCAAACACCATGAGAAAGTCATTGCCTTCTTCGACATTTTGCTACAATCTCTAGCCTTCAGCTTTCAGCAAGCAGGGTTTCCACATTGTTTGAAATAATTTCACCCTCATTGCTTCTATCCAGTTAAATAATCCTTTAATCCTGCTTAGTACTAACAGATCTTGTCTTATTTAATGCTTTTTACTAATTGATGTATATACAATGGCACGGTACAGTATAGGAGGTCAGATTGATCAGTTTATCAAATGACAAAGTCATTACCAAATCATTAGTTCTGGTTGCTTCCTTGATTAGAAAAAGAATTCTTATACCTAGGGCCGACCGTGCTCTTTCATAATAAGGGATTTAGAAGATATTTATAGAAGCAGAAAATTGAATCGGCATCACCATCAGTGCATTAAATTATAGCATTTTTAAAGTGAATATTGTCTTAAAACACAACAGTAGATGTGGATAGAAAATAATGATCTGTATTGAGCATCTTTAAATTACACTTCTTATTATTTCAAGAATATTAGCCAGGATAACAAATGCCTTTCCTTTCCTTTAAATTATGGACATATAACGAAAGGGTTATGCTTTGGAGGGTAGAGCACCACTCTGGAGCAGCCAAGGAACCACCAATACCACTGGCCTTCCAGATTACCTCAAGTTTTATTTCCCCCAATTCCCTGTGCTTCCCTCATTAACCCTTTCCATGTCTTCTCTGTTTAGATAGCAAGCCACTTTGGTGTGGTGTTATGCAATCTAGGCAGCACTGAACAGAGGGACCAATTTGAGCCAAAACATAGCTCTCACTACTGTTTTAAATGTCAGGTCATAGATATAAACTAGAACATACATGGTAATATTAAAATTGCCTCTGAGAAAGGTCAGAGTGCATTTGTCTCAACAGTCAGTAGCCATAGAAAGAGCAACAAATAACAGCTTGAAGAAATCCTTAGGAAGTCCTCTGACTGCCAGTTCCAGGCACCTGCAGCAAGCAACAGCAATTTGCAATGGGTAAATGTGCCTAGGATATGCACATGTGCCGAAATATGCCTAGGATCTTTATTTATTTAATTTATTAATGTATTTATTGCATGGTAATTGGTAAAAAGCAAGTAGCCCAAGAAGTGCAGATAAAGATCCAAAATGAAAGTGTGGAGCAGGTTGATAAATACAGTAATACCTTGGACTGCAAGTAACTTGGTCTGAGAGCGTTTTACAAGACAAGCAATTTTTTAAAATAAATTTTGACTTGATAAACAAGCGACGTCTTGCAATACAAGTAGTCGTAGGGATGTAACCACAGGCGTAGCGGGCTGAATTCGGCCCCACTCACACCCGCCAGAGACTCGCTTTGATATAAGAGTGTTTTGGATTACAAGCACGGTTCCGGAACGAATTATGCTTGCAATCCAAGGTATTACTGTATAAATATCTTGGATTCTGGCTAAATGAGCAGTGGGATCATAACAATGCAATAAAAGTTAGAATAGAGATGGCCTGGAGTTGATTTTTTAAGACGAAAAATGTAATATGTAATAAAAACTTAAAATTATCCTTGAGAATGTGCATTGTACAGTGTTATGTACCTAGTATTCCTAGTTCTACCATATGGCATGGAATCGTGGACTGTAACACAGACTACCATAAAAAAGATAGAAGCACTTGAAATGTGGATTTATCACAGGATGTTACGAATTGCTTGGACCAAGAGGGTGACCAATGAAGAAGTATTAAAGAGAATGTATAAAGACCAATAAATCAGAAAACACAGAAAATTAGAACATTTTGGGTCATAAAATGATAAATGAAAAACATAGATTGTTGCAGCTGATTCTTCAAGGTAAAATAAATGGGAAAATAAGTGTAGGAAGAAAAAAGTCTTGACTGAAAAACCTTAGAGAATGGGTCGGGGACAATACAATATCATTGTTTAGAGGGTCAAGACAGTCTAGCCATGATGATGTCCAACCTCTGTTAGGAGTGGAACGAGAAGAAGAAGAAGAAGAAGAAGAAGAAGAAGAAGAAGAAGAAGAAGAAGAAGAAGAAGAAGAAGAAGAAGAAGAAGAAGAAGAAGAAGAAGAAGATTTATCACATTTATATTCTGCCTTTCCTCCAAGGAGCCCAAAGTGTCATACATGATCCCCCTCCTCTCCATTTAATCCTCACAACAACCCTGAGAGGTAGGTTAGGCTGAGAGTCAGTGACTGGCCCCAAATCACCGAGTGCTATATTATGACTTCATTTATATTCTGTAGCTGAGTTGGTTTACTTTAGTTACCTGCAGTGTAGATTTTGAGTTCTCTCCATGGATCCACTTTATCTGAAGGCTTAGTTGGTTCCTTGAGTGATCTATCCATGCATTGGTTGTGAGTTTGTGTTAGGAAGTCCTTGTCGTTGGCCTGGTATCATGTATAGAACTATTGCGTGGTGACAAGGCATTGGCAATCACATGGACAGCTGTGCATTTTCAGTGGGGTTTTCTTCTTTACATGGGCCACACCCAGATGGCAGGACTTTGTAGACCTGTATACAGGCAGTCCCCAAGTTAAGAACATCCGACTTACAGACAACCCATACTTAAGAACGGACTTCTGGGTTCCTTGGCACTACATTTTTACGTAGAGTACATAGCGTAGTATACTACGCAATTTGCGTAATTTATGCAATTTGCGTAAATGCTGATTTTAACATATAGAACGCTATGCTGTTCCGACTTACATACAAATTCAACTTAAAGACATTCTTAAGAACGGAACTCGTTTGTAACCTGGGGACTGCCTGTACCTCTAGTATACAGGTGTCCTATATTGTTACTATCGATGACCTGTATTTTGCTTGTATCGTTTTGGGCTTTTTGAAAAATAATTAAAAGAATTAGCTGTGAACCAACTAAGCCCTTGCTTTAAATCTTACCTTAGTCACAAGCTTTCTCACTGGCTTCAGGCAAGCATTGTTTGTCTGCAAAATGGGAATAGTAATGCTGGCCAACTTGACAAGGTGGTTTATAAAGCAACTGATATAATGGATGTGAAGCTCTTTGAACATTTAGGATCCTGGGAGAAAAATCTAGATTTGTTTTAATTGCTGATTTAGCAACGTAATGCAAGTTGAAAGTAGGGGTAAAACTATGAAAATTAGGGACACTTAAATTTTGTCTGTGAAATTAGAGCTGTTCTAGATATTAGAGCATGTTTGCTTGGTTTGATTTTCTAGAAATTAGTAATGTTTGGAGGGGCGAAAACACAAAGGGCATAGTCTCCTGTAAGGGGTTACTGAGAATAGAGAACACCATTTTAGAGTGAAAGCTCTGAATAGTTGAACATTTTCAACCCATTACTCAGCAATCCCAGAAAAATTGTCAGGAGAGCAGGGGCCTTTCAGTGCTGACAAAAATGTTCATGTAAATGTCTCTCCTAGTTAATGTTAATAGTTGTGTACCAAACAGCTTGGCCATATAAAGAAATCTGATATTAAAGTACAATGGGACTTGTCATTCTGGAGTAACTGGTAAAATAAACAAGCCCTGGTTCTTCACATATTTAGAAGACAATATTATCTAGACCAACAGGGTATTAGCCTTTTGTTACTTGAAGTTGGATATTATGCAGTGCTTTGCCAGAAAAAAAACAGTCTCCCAATGGAACTAATAAAACAAAGTGAAATAGCTTGAATATTATCACACAGTTATGCTCTACTAGATACCTAGAAAAGCAATTAAAGGGACGCCATCAATGAGAGGACCCATTGGAATGAAAATGAAACCCGATATTACCATTGTTTACCTTAAGCTTCTCTGAACTGAAATTACTTTTTGTTGCTTCTGTATTCAAACACAATGACAAGAGCAATTTAATCTAATTTATGCCTTTTCAGAGCTTCCCGAAGGGAATGTTCATGTTCCCAATCAGCCTTAGATTTATTCAGCCATAATAATGAATAGTACTATGGTCCAAAATGCATCAATTTTAATATGTTCTTTCATTTCCAAAGTGAGCCACTTAGAATATTTCCTCTAAGGTTTTTTTCTTTCTTTCTCTTTCTCGCCACCATTTATGACTTCATTGAAAGTATTTCTATACTTGTATGTTTTTTCTATACTTGTATTTCTATTTCTATACTTGTATGTTTTTGATTAAATTATCATTGACCGGTTTGCATGTAGTGGCTAACTATGCGCTAAATAACCCATAGATAGCTGTGGCCGTGCTGAAATGATCAAACCCTGCCTCCCACACGCATGCCACTTCTGCTTTCTTTCCAGATCGCCAGACAACCCAGGAATGCCCTGTTCCTGGGTTGTTGCTGTGATGTGCAAAGCCAGCACTCTGGGTTGTTGAGGGAGAAAAAAAAACACCTATGTCTGAACCTATGCTTTGTTTTTAGGTTTAAACTTGGGGTAGTTTCTCCCTGAACAATCCAAAATACTGGGTTCACATGTTGTTTGGTGATCCAGAAAGAAAGCAGAAGTGGCAGGCACGTGGGAAGCAGTATGCTCACTTGCTCTGACGTGGCCATGGCTAACTATGGTTTATTTAGCCCATAGCTGACTGTTACATGTGCACGGGGAGATTTAGTCCTGCATGCTTCATGTTCTGTAAAAGAATGCTGATATAATCATCAGGAACAATGGAATTAGAGGTAAAGTTGCAACTGAATTCAGGCTAAAATAGAATGTGGGGTTCCATCAAGGCACAATCATTTTCCAAAATATAAAGAACTGTTACCCATATCTACACTGCTTCTGAGAATTCTGTCAGGCTCCTTCTGTACCTATTCTTTTCACTGGGCTGTTCCTGGGCATTTAAGTGGAGATTTCTCAAGAATATTCTGGACAGAGAGTACCATCACATTGGAGAAGGTGAAACATATTTCCCAAATGCCATGAGTATTTGGGAGATCTCATCTCCCAAAAGAAACCAAATCCTAGTAAATGCTACCCCTAGAATTTCTCCCTATTCAGAGAGGTGGGGCAAATGTAGCAGTATTTTAAAAGTAAACCTTAAGGTTTGTAAGACTGAAATGTGCCTCCAGTTTTAGCTCAGTGGAAAGTGTGCCACAGCTAACAGAGATTTCGGAGATTCCCAAAACTAGTTTTAGCAACTTTTCTGTGTGGGTCAATTTACCTCCTTGCTAGAAGCCCCAAGTTCAGTGAGGTTACAGTATATTGCAGACAGGCTCTCACCTAACATTGGTTCAAAAATTTCGAAAAGGGTATTGTGGCTGAGCTCTCTTTAGGAATCATCAGTTAGGATGAATTAACCAGACATTGAATGGGTTCAGACAACATGATAACCCACACTCGGGTTGAGTATGGGTTGAGTGTGGGTTGTCGTTGAACTGGGATGTGGAATTAAAACAAGGTTCTGTACAGCACTTGAATACACTGCCATATTATCTAACAATTCCCTTCCGCATGGCAAAGATCTTCCTGCAATTACTCACAAGTAAATCCCATGCAGCAACGGTTCCCAGCACATTAATTAAAAGCTTGTTCCATGAAGGTTTAGCCCATTTTATTGCTCCCTGATGAATGTTTGTGCGAGGGCTGGTGTTGAATAGACTGTTAATTGTTTCAATGTCTGTTTATGTTCCCGATTGGTGAGGGGGGGTCCTCTCATTTGTTTCTCAATTTTTTAATAGCCAAATATCACACTTTCTTTAGAAAAAAAATTTAAATGATTTGAAAATGTTGGGGAAACCTACATGCAACTTCTTGTCATATCTATGTTGACCCTAAGGGTGTGGGCTAATGGAAGCTTTGTACCTGGCTTCAGCACTGAGGGCAATTCTGGATGTTATGGGAAACATAGAATCATCAGTAATTTTCATAGCCTTCTATCTTTGCTTGTTCATAACATCACAAGTAGAATTTGAGCATCTTCTTCCCCACACTTACTTAGAGCCTGCACATTTCACTATGGTGGGAGATTTGCATGTTCCACTTCTAGACATTCAACAAGTACAGAGAATGGCAAGCACAAGTCATATTCCTGCTTTCTCTGCTTGAGGCAACACACAAAGCTTCTCTAAGCATGAATTCTCTGCCTGAGTGCTGATTGAAACTGAAGCTATATTTTCTGGAATTACTTTAAAAGAAATGTATAGTATTAAAGAAGGGGTGACAACAGCACACATCAATTTGCCCATTGGTAGCCCTGTGATGGGCATTCCCAGCTGTGTGTGACTGGGGTTTCCGGCCGCTGGTTAATTCTCACTCATGTTGCGAGTGTATGGGTGAGATAAAGAAGAGTCAGACACAGAGTATATGGTTTCAAATCAGGGCCACATTTATTGAATTGAAGATCTGTGAAGGGCGAAGTGCGGTACTAACCTAGCCCGGCCATTGGCCGGGAAAAAACCAATATTTTAAATATTTTGGCGAATACATCCTAACCACACCGGAGGCGGGTTGGTCCACCCCCGGCCAGTTGCCCTCCATGTGGAGCTGGAGGGCCTTACCATCGTCGCCTTACTTTGATGCCTCCAGGCACCCAATGTAGGCGAGAAAGGCAAAACCCCAAAGACGTCCCAATCTCCCTCCTGCTAAGCCTCGCGGCATTAGCGAGGTCAGCCTTGGGTAAACGTCAGTCACCTTGAAAGGTGCCACTGGATGATCACCATAACCCTAAGCCATACTGCCTAATCCCACACTTCCCGCAAATGCGACCAATTTACTAAGATCCCCCTGGTGGGATCGAGATCGAATTCAAAAATTTCCCTACCCTGATTCACAGTGTAGAGTAGGTGAAACCCACCCATTGTCCCGGCCAATTGAGACAATGAGCCAAAATTCCTACTCGGCCCCCGTTAATGGGCGACCAGAGGAGCCTACACTGCTAACAGGGCGGGATGGGAGGGAGCCAGAAAACAGCAGCAAAAAGAGACCGTGGGCGGGAACCAAGGTGCCTAAATAAGCCCTTTCCTGTGTCCCGCCTTTTTACCTGTGACCAACCTGACCTGTTACCTGACTCCTCTCTCCTCCCCCACTCGCAAATCTTCTCCCTGTCCCCAAGTGAGGGGCCAGTGGAAGTCTGTTGCGAGTGTATGGGTGAGATAAAGAAGAGTCAGACACAGAGTATATGGTTTCAAATCAGGGCCACATTTATTGAATTGAAGATCTGTGAAGGGCGAAGTGCGGTACTAACCTAGCCCGGCCATTGGCCGGGAAAAAACCAATATTTTAAATATTTTGGTGAATACATCCTAACCGCACCGGAGGCGGGTTGGTCCGCCCCCGGCCAGTTGCCCTCCATGTGGAGCTGGAGGGCCTTACCATTGTCGCCTTACTTTGACGCCTCCAGGCACCCAATGTAGGCGAGAAAGGCAAAACCCCAAAGACGTCCCAATCTCCCTCCTGCTAAGCCTCACGGCATTAGTGAGGTCAGCCTTGGGTAAACGTCAGTCACCTTGAAAGGTGCCACTGGATGATCATGTGTCCCCGCCTTTTTACCTGTGACCAACCTGACCTGTTACCTGACTCCTCTCTCCTCCCCCACTCGCAAATCTTCTCCCTGTCCCCAAGTGAGGGGCCAGTGGAAGTCTGTTCTGGTAGGTCATGTTATGGTTTCAGCCATGAACATGAGTTAAGAATTAGAGGTACGTGTTATAGAAACTCTTGACATAACTTGTAGTATACAAAAGAAGCTCACTGTTTTAGATGCTGTAATGGACTTGTATGCATTGAGTGTTTACTTGATCATTCTGAATTGCTTAGAGTGAAATCCTAAAGGATTGCTGTTTGTTAGATCTCAGAGATCAGAGCCCTCTTCCCATCCAATGCTGTTGCCAGCAATTGCCAGACAGGATGGGTGTAACGATTGAGGCTTTTACAGTCTCCCATTCCACCTTAAATGCAATTTAAGCTAGGTGAGTCTCTGAGCTTGTCTAGCTTCCTTACCTTTTGGTGAGTGGGAATGGTGAAGGAGAGGATCATGAATCGAGTGGATCGAAGTCTCTCCTTCCCCCCCTCTCTCCTCCCACTATCCCACCCCCTTTTTTCCCTCCCAGATTCTCTTTGGGGTTGCAACAGTGAACTTGAAAGAGGAGCCACTGCGGATTGTTCTACGAGTGGGGAAATCCCTGCTCAATTTTTTCCCTTCCAACGTAGTATCTGTGTCTACAGCCTCAGAGAGCAATCCACAATATCCTATGCCCCTGGGATGCCCTCCCAGGGACCATAGGATTGCTCTGCCTGAGTCTAAAAGTCTGAAATCTGGAACCAAGATCATATACAATGAAATTAAACAAGAATCTTGGTGAAATAGATATATACTGCCCCCACTTGCACATAACAGTGGCAAATTAAATTAATAACTGGTGTGTGCCTGGTGCGTGCCACTATCATTTTGAATATGCAACCTTCAATCAGCCTCATCAGAGGTTGCTTTGTGACATGTAAAACTGGACACCATGGGTTAATTGTGGTTTAAACAACCCAAAGTTAACCTAACAACTAATTAACCCATAGTGTCTGGGTTCACATGTCACAAAGCAACCTCTGACTGGACATTGCATATTCAAAATGGCAGTGACACGCGACCCTGGCAAATCAGGTTAATTATGTGTGAACTGGGTCACTGAGATAGTTTCTTTCAACCTTTCCATTTCCCCCAATCCTTTTGCCTCTTTTCACCTTCTATAGTAAAATGAGATATTCCCCCCCAAGACCATGTGCATCTACGTTCATCATTGACATGCATTTTGTGATCAGACCTGTCAATAAGTATTGATTTCCACGTGGTGCCAATTTAGCCCTAAAGATAAGAATGTGTCTTTTGTGCTGTGCGTGTGTGTGTGTGTGTGTGTGTGTGTGTGTCTCAAGCACTTTAATTTGGGCTGCAACATAATGACATTTTGAAATATGCAGTGGCATTTCTGCTTGGTTGCTTCTCATCATTTTGTTTCCTTGACATGGAAAATAAAAGCTTACTAACTGAGGGAAGAATTAGCATGAAACATGTTAATGTTCTTCAATCTCCATGAAGAAGCATTATGCTACAGAATTATATTAACTCTGAAGTAAAGGTGGCATAATTGAACAGAAATGTATGCAATAACCAATAGTCTTAGTAATTAGAAATTCTCTTAAATTCCGTATTTGTTATGTCCAGAATTTAATTAATTCTTACTTTATATTTTCCTGCTATTATTCTTTTATTTGTAGTCAATAGAGTTGGAAGGAGCCTACAAGGCTATCGAGTCCAACCCCCTGCTCAATGCAGGAAACTAGAGGAGGGGCCTCCCATCCAAGTAATAACCAGGCTTGACCCTGCTTAGCTTTCCACGCTCAGACAAGCTGAGCCAGCGTAAGCCACAGGCCTGTAAGACATTTTATTTTGTGGTGTATTGCAGAGTATGCTGAATTTTCTGTTTGGGGAAAAGGGTCCAAATATACCACTAAGATACATGCTGTTACTAGTTACTACTACTACTACTACTACTATTATCATCATCATCATCATCATCATCATTTATTTATTTATCACCCATCTGGCCGGCAAACTGGACACCCTGGGCGATGTACACAAGATAAAACACAGGATAAAATACATTTAAAACAGTATAAAATATTAAAATCTTAGCCCACCCCATATTCCCGCCTGAACAGCCATGTTTTTAGTGAGTGGTGGAAGCTCAGCAGAGAGGGGGCATGGCGGAGGTCACTAGGGAGAGAGTTCCACAGTATGGGGGCTGCCACAGAAAAGGCCCTCTTCCTAGTCCCCACCAGTCTAGCTGCTCTGGCTGAAGGGACAAGGAGAAGGCCGTCTGTGGCAGATCTTGTTGAGCGGCCTACTTGGTGTTGCTGGAGATGCTCCTTGAGATAGACTGTACCAGAGCCATATAGGGTTTTAAAGGTCAAAACCAACACCTTGAATTCGGCTCGGCAAGCAACTGGTAGCCAGTTCAGCTCCTTGAGCACTGGAGTGATGTGATCCCGCTGGCAGCTGCCTTTAACCAGGCAAGCCACCGCGTTCTGTACCAGCTGTAGCTTCCGAACCGTCTTCAAGGATAACCCCACGTAGAGCGCATTACAGTAGTCTAGGAGAGAGGAGACCAAGGCATGAACCACTGATGGGAGCAGATGATTAGGAAGGTAGGGGCGCAGCTGCCGTATCAGATGGAGTTGATACAGCGCCGCCCGGCTCACAGCTGACACCTGAGTCTCCATGGACAGCTGGGAGTCTAGAATGACCCCCAAGCTGCGGACCTGGTCCTTCAGGGGTAGATCGATGTACCCCATTCAGCACCAGGTCAACATCCCCTAACCTCCCCTTGTCCCCCACCAGAAGTACCTAGGTCTTGTTGGGGTTCTGCTTCAGCATGTTCCTTCCCATCCAGCCACCCACTGCCTCCAGGCACTTGGACAGGGTCTCAACAGCCAACCTCGGTGAGGACTTGAAAGAGAGGTAGAGCTCCGTGTCATCCGCATACTGATGACACCGCACCCCAAACCTCCTGATGATAGCTCCCAGCGGCTTTAGGTAGATGTTGAATAACATTGGGGAGAGGACAGAACCCTGCAGCACCCCACAAGTGAGCAGCCGAAGGTCCAAAGCCTCCTCCCCAAGAACTACCCTCTGGTACCTTCCAGAGAGGAAGGACCGGAACCACTGCAATACAGTGGTTGCAACCCCTCCAGGCAGTCCAGGAGGATACCGTGGTCAATGGTATGAAAAGCCGCTGAGAGATCGAGGAGGACTAGAAAGGAGCATTCACCCCTATCCAAAGCCCTCCTCATATCATCCACCAAGGCGACCAAGGCCATTTCCGTCCCATGTCCAGGCCTGAAGCCCGACTGGCATGGATCTGAGTAATCGGCTTCATCCAAGTGTGCCTTCAACTGAGCCATCACCACTCGCTAAATCACCTTGCCCAGAAATGGCAAATTGGAGACTGGGCGGAAGTTGTTCAGATCTTGGGGATCTAAGGAGGGCTTCTTCAGAAGCGGTCTTATTGCTGCCTCCTTAAGGGCTGGTGGCATCACTCCCTCCTCGAAGGAGGCATTCACCACCACCCTGATCCCCTCACCCAGTCTCTCCCTGCAGCTCATAATGAGCCAGGGCAGGCAAGGATCAAGCAAGCAGGTGGTCGGCCTCACAGATGAGAGCACCTTGTCCACTTCATCAGAAGGAAAAAGCTGGAACTGATCCCACAAAACCGGTCTGCCATTGGCCTCCTCCCGCTCACTCCCTGTGTCCACGACGCACGAAATCTACTATTGCTGCTAATTACCACATCTAAATATATTAATGATTAATACCTATCTATCATAGCTCTGAAACGAAATCTAAACCCTCACCTTTCCCACAAAAACTATGTATATGTGTGAGCATGTATTCAGTTAATAGCCCTGGTTATTTATCAAGCAGTTTAACATTTAGCCCTATACATCATTCACTTATATGATAAGTAGTTCAACCACTTATACACTGAAAAGAAATGGAAGTGATCCTCTTTTAAATGTTTTCATTTCTTGTAACAGAGGCTTCTTAACGAATTGCTGTTATGGGGGAGATGCTGCTGAGCTGCTTACTGAACTTCTGTTGGGCCATATTCTGCATATGAGAACATTCAGAACCTCATTAATTTTCTAGGCTGTCCGCAAGCCAGTTAAGGACAAGGCCGAGTGCCCAGAGTTTAATTGAACCAAGTTTTGATTCTAATTAAGGGTTTCTAATGGGAATATATTTGCTGAATTTGCAGTACATTTCTTTCAAGTGTTCTAAACAAAAATACCTCGGTATGATTTTAAAAAGCTTCAAGCAGTGTGTATTCAATTACACTTTAACCTTAACACTTACAAAGATTCTAAGTAAGACCCTGGAAACTTATCACCCAGCTCCATAGTAGAAATGAAGTGCTTAATCAGAGGAAAAGTGTTCACGACTATCTGCTCCTACTGAAATTAAGAGCAGAACAGAAGACTTTTATTTGTTGTTGTAAGGAGTCCCCAGCAGCTGAATTATATTAGCTCTAGGTATTTAATTTTTCTCAGAATAAATTTTAAAGCTGTCTTTAAAAAAAGAAGCTATAGCATATCTTTGAGGCCACCTTCTCTACTTTGAGGTTCCCCATGCATTAGAGAGCTGTATGTAAGCCTCTGCTCTGGGCTCTGCTTCCATGGGAAGTTAAATCCTTGAGTGTACAGAGTAGAGTATGGAGCACATTTGCTCAGGTGAGGAAAACTCAGCCCATAAGTCAAGGGAAAACAGACATGCTGAGATGCAGCTATCAAACTCTGCCAGTCTAGGGGTCCCCAAGCTTTTTGGACCCATGGGCGCATTTGAAAATTGAGAAACTGCTGTGGAAACCACCATAAAATGGCTCCCATGGAGGATGTGGCTACTCACATAATGGCTGTCATGGGGGCCTGGCTAGTCAAACGAGGGGAGGGAGAGAAATAGTGAGGCTAGAGGCTGGGAGGGAGGGGGAAATAGCAAGGCAAGGGGGTAGAGGGGAGAGAAAGAGCAGGGCTAGGAGTGTGGGAGAAATAGTAAGATAAAGGGGTGAGTGGGAAGGAAAGAGCAAGGCTAGGGGCTAGGAAGGAGAGAGAAAGAAGAATGCTAGGGATGGGAAAGGAAGAGAAATAGCATGGTAGAACCTGGGAGTGGAGAAAGAGCACGCACAAAGGGGAAAAGTCTGTGTAGACAAAAGAAGATTGAGTGCAACCAGAAAGCAACTTTTTCCTTCTCTTCCTGCCCACTGAACAGCTGATCAGTGGCAGGTTCAGGAACAAGAAGCAGAACCTGGAGCCCTAATGTTTTTGAAGCTTTTTTAAAAATTAAAAATACATTTTGAAGGGGACAGGGAGTGGAAAGTTTCTCGGGTGCTGCTGGATGTCCCCGCAGGCACAGCATTGATGACCCCTGATCTACATCTTAGATCCTTTGCTTAATTAGCATTTTAGCAATGCCCATATCTAGCACTGGTAATTGGGCAGGAGAGAAACTCAGGGAGATTATTTTTCTGTGAGAGAGGACTTCTCCCAGTAACCCTTTTCTTACAACAACCCTGTTAGGTCAGGCAGCATAAATTATCCCCACATTAAAAGAGGGGGGGCTGAGATGAATAGGTACTTGAATATGGCCACCTAATGAGTTCATGGTTGAACTGAGAATAGAATCTGGCTTGTAGCTCATGTGTTTAACCACTATACAATTTTGTCTCTTAAGACTTTACAATACACCTTATTTATTTCATTATCCTATGTGATTTCAGAAAGTACTTATTCTTGTGCTTTCCGTAAGACAGCATTCCTGTGGAAATGTCAAGGGATTAACTGGCATAATTTAATGTCTGCATTCAAATAACATTACTGCACTGAAGCTGTTTTTTTGCAAAGGCATCACCTTAAGATGCCAGCTTCCATCTATTCGTATTGTTTTTGAGAAACAAAAGCAGACCAAATTGAATATGTTCAAAATGAATTCTTATGAGATTGGCTTGAAATAATCTAAAAGCTATAACATGTACTTCAGATCAGAGTGATATGTTCAAACTCATGGGTTAACCAAAGAGCAATAGAAGGGCAAGTGTTGTACGTTGAATGCATGAGAAAGATAATTCTGGGATCATCTGAAGGTTATCGAAAGTGTAATCAACAACTATATATGGCTGTAATTGTTGACCCCATTCTAGAAATGTTTCCATAGCAGAAGTGTTGCAGTCAAGTAGTTGAAGGCCTACCATTTTGCTGTCCCTGCCATTAGGCAGAATAAGGTGGCTGGTCCAGGTGTGTCAGCTTCCTCAAGTCAGTTCCTCAGCAGCACGTCTTGTATGTTGTTGGCCTAGACAGGCTGCCTGGTTGTCTTGCCTAGTTGCCTTACCTCAGTGTATCACAGACAGCTTTGTTGGGAAAGGCCCCTGACCTAGCTGAGCTGGCAGGGAGGCAGGCAGGTAGGTTAGGCCATGTGCTCCATCAGGCCACACACATGTGCACCTCTGCTCATGTAACACATACCAGTATTGCTGCTGCTATGTAACAGCTTTTGTCTGAGCAGGCTGCAAGCAGAAGCCAGGCAGAATGGCAAGCAAGAAGCAGTGTGGCATTGGAGAACAGAGGGCTCTGTGCCAGACAGCTTGCCCTGTGCCCTGTAAGCTAGTCTGTTGCCCTGAGTTGGAGAACATTGTCCTGAGACCACTGTTGAAATAATATTCAAATGACAGCCTGGTTAGCTTCTTTTTGTGGAAGAGGTGCTGTTTTGTCCTTTGTCTCTGGCAGCCGAGCCCTGAGTTGGGAGGGAGGGACCATAGCTCAGTGTGATAGAGCACCTGCTTTGCACGCAAAAGGTCCCAGGTTTGATCCCCGGCCTCCAGGTAGGGCTTGGAAGACTCCTCCCTGAAACCCTGGAGAGTCGCTGCCAGTCAGTTTCAACAATACTGGGCTAGATGGACCAATGGTCTGACTCAGTATAAGGCAGTTTCCTATGTTCCTATGAGTTGCTCTGAAGCTGGCAAGGGTTTCACACTGGTTAGCGGTCAATATCTGTTCACATTTCTGTTTGGAGCATCTGAGTGCAGAAATGAAAAGCGTTTTCATTAATGAGTCCGGAAGCAGACCACCTACTTGAATTATTCTTCCGTCCTTCTGCATTTATGTTTATGTCTTTGTGTATACGATTAATTGAACATGTATTTCATGTATATGTTTATGTATATGTTGTCTTTATGTATACGTTTAATTGAAAATGTGAAGGAGAGGATCCACCTCTGTGGTGTTTGCTCTGAGATGTACCGCATTGGCTATTATCATAGTTTAAATGCTTAGATTTAAGTGTCATACTAAGAATGTAGATTGAAAACATGTTGGTTGTTTTCATATGGGACATTTAAATCAGCTTTTGTATTCCCCACATCCAGAAACTGAATAAATAACTGATTATAATGTACTTCTCCCTGCCCCCCTACTGCTGCCAGGAGGGCCCACCTCTCCCTGTAGCAGGTGCTCTGGAGAACCTTTCCAGCAGCTCTCCTGCCGGGGCATTTGCCACAGTGAGAGAGCAGCCAGTAGAGCTCCCTGTAGCAGCACCCTTTGGAGAGCCACATTGGCCGAGGAAGCAGTTGTCATGGCTCTTCAGAGAGCCCACCAGGCCAAAATGCCTGTCTCTGAGTGTGTCTGCACAGGCAATCTGGGGCACGCCTGGCACTAAAGAAGGATCCTCTCAGAGCCAGGCATTTGAGCCTGACGGACTCTTTAAAGAGCCATGCCGGCTGCTTCCTCTGGCCGCACTGCTTCATGGTAAAGCTAAGAGGAAAGGGGGGTGGGGGTGATGCAGTAAAAGGGAAGGAGTGGAAGGTGAGATGTGGGAAGGGAAGAGAACGCAATGGAAAGAAGGATAAGCTGGGAGGCATGGCGTGATAAAGGGAAGGGGGACGTGACACGGGAAGGGGCTGGGAGGAATGTGATGTGGTAAAGGGAAGGGGATGAGGAGCGTGATGCGGTGGCGGGAAGAAGAAGGTGGGGGTCTCAAAGCAGGAAGGGGAAAGGCATTGGGGGGGTCGTGACGTGGCAGCACATCTGCTCTCAGGTGTATTCCACCTGATTTATTAATGTTTAATACTAAATTTATTAATATATTTTAACTACTAATGGAATTGTTTTTGTTTTAGTTATAGCAACAAAATTTATTCCCAATAATATGACTACAATTTTTTATTTATTATCTTTGTGTTTTACAGTGACCATAGCAGTAAAATTTATATTCAACAGTATTATTATAATTTTCAACTTACGGTAGTGGAATTATTATTTTTGTTTGTTTGTGTTTTAAAGCCATAGCAATAAAATTTACTCCCAACAATACTGTTGCAATTATTATGTCCTTAAAACTTACTGTATGATAAATATGATAACAGAATGCCTATAAACAAATAAATGTCCTCAAAAAAAGCGGGCTTTTTGTTTCTGTCATGGTGGTACCCAGGTTCTTTGATAGAGGAATTGGTGGGATGTAAGATATGAAATGTTGAAAACCACTGTTCTATATCACATGTTTGAAATGGAAAACATTGCTAGGGGTGCACTAGGGGTGCCTCCTCCAAGACTTTCTGAAAGCCCTGACTGTAGAAATACGAAATTTTTCATGCAGGCAATGTACCAAAGCATTGGTTCTATGCTAATGAAAGGGCTAGCAATGGAAAGAAGGGTCTTGTACTGCACAAAGCCCTTACTGTTCCACACACAAATATGGGAAGATCTGGCTTCATGTAATATTACCATGTTTGTCATGGAGGCTAAACAGGGCTGCATCCAGGTTTGAGCCATAGCTCACTTCCTACAGGCTTTCCTGGCAGCAGTACTGGGTAAATGTGAGCTGCCGATTTAATTTTCCACACTGCCCTGAGCAACACTATGTTGGGCACACTGAAACTTTGTGGGCAAGTTTAAATAATGGCTCATTGCCACCTGGCATGAGGAGCCCAAGGCAAATGTAGTTACCAGTAGGCCCTGCTAGGAAATTGTGGCCCAGCCAGGTGTCTGAGGGTGCCAGGTGCTGATGGTCGGCCTGATGCTAAGAGCCGTGAGCAAACCTCAATAAAATGGCTATCTTAATCCTTCCTTTCCCTGGGATATGGCTTATGTTCCTGCTACTACATCATTGCATGCTTCTTATTTCAGAAGATATCTTTCAGCTATGTGCAGTTTATATACTCTTCTAAAACTACTTTGGATAGCAGGAGTAGGGCTACTATAGTCAATTGGGCTGATGCCAGCCTTTGAATTGAGCATGTGATCTAAATAATATGTGAATTGAATCCACAGACATGTCACATTCAAATTCATAGGAATCTCTTTCTGTGTTCACATAGATAGATATCTGCATCTGTTTCGATTGACGGTAGAACTAAAGCCTTTAGAAACATTTTATTGTGTACATTATGTACAGTAAAACATTTTTTTGTTTAGTCAGAATCAATCAAGACTAATGGTGTGTTATCTATTTCACAAGCTGGGAGTAGAGTCTCTTGATACTTGACTAAACAAATTGTTATGAAAATGGTTTGTATTCCCTGCCTGTGGTAATGTTCCTCATCTCCTACTTGTACTACTTGTACTTTAGAGTGCTGCTACTACCTACTTGAGAAAACTCAGAAAGGGAGGCATTTCTTTACATTTTAAAGTACTGTATTATATTAAGGCCTTCATTCGCAAATTATACAATGCTGATTTCAATATTAATATTTCTATTTCTGTAAGGTACGTATTGTGGGGGTGGCAAATTCCATTTTATGTAGTGAATGCCCTCTGTGTACCATTCATCCGTTATTGTTAGGAGTATGATTCACTGAATGTATTCAGAAAACTGTTACCTCTCCATTTAACCAGGGGTAGGTAGAATGTTAACAGAATTATCTTTGGAACCATGTCTGTCAGCGATAAATCTATTAACCAGTTTATTCTGTGGAAAGGGAAATTTAAATACCATAAGCTTGAGTTTTTCACTGTCTCTTGGTTTTCTTTCATATTTCTTTTCTCCTAAAGATTTTGAGTACTATGGTCATCAGTACCTCTGTTTGTTAACATTCATTTAATTTCATTTCATTTATTTCATTTCTATACCGCCCCACAGCCAAAGCTCTCTGGACGGTTCACAACAGATTGTGCATAAAAACAACAATAAAAACATACAGAATAGTTAAAAAGATTAAAAACCAAATTTAAAAACACAGTGTAAAATAATAATCCAAAGTTAATAAAACTAAGCCTACAGGTGACAATTCTCCCCCCCCCCCGTGCTATTTGAGCTCCTAACTATTGAATGCCTTGGCATAGAGGGAAGTCTTAACCTGGCGCCGAAAAGATAGTAAGGTTGGTGCCAGGTGGGTCTCAGTGGGGAGCTTATTCCATAATTGGGGGGGCTACCACTGAGAAGGCCTTCCTCCTTGTTGCCACCAACCGAGCCTCTCTTGGAGGTGGCAGTCGGAGGAGGGCCCCAGATGTTGAGCGTTGTGTCCGGATAGATTGCGGTTGGGAGAGACGTTCCATCAGGTAATGTGGTCCTAAGCTGTGTAGGGCTTTATAGGTTAAAACCAGCACCTTGAATTCGGCTCGGAAGCATATTGGCAACCAGTGCAAACGGGCCAAAATGTGCTCGGACCTTCCGGTCCCCGCAATAAGCCATGGCTGCCGCATTTTGCACAAGCTGCAGCTTCTGAACATTCTTCAAAGGCAGCCCCATGTAGAGTGCATTGCAGTAGTCTGGTTTAGAGATCACCAGAGCGTAGATTACTGAGACCAGGCTATCCCTGTCCAGATAGGGGCGTAGCTGGTCCACCAGCCGAACCTGGTAGAAGGCACTCCTTGCCACTGAGGCCACAACAGACACAAGTGCTTGTACAATGTCAATATTCCATGAATTGTCCTTATAAAATCGAGCTTCCATTGGGTTGATTTGCTCATAGCTAGCTACCTGGGAGAGAATAGAGAGGCTCATGAATACAGCAAAACCATGGCCTGTCCTTCCCCCTGCCTTCACCATTAGTCCCTCCCTGACTGTTGCAACCTCAGAAGAGAAGTTACTGTGGTGCTTTCCACTGCAGCTGTGCAGGGTGGGGAGCAGTGGGAAATCCTGGGATGTCCTTCCAAGGGACCATAGCATTGCTTTTTTTTTTTAACACAATTTAATAGACTTTATTCCATGGGGAATGCTCATTGGAGCAATGAGACAAGCAAAATATCCTTTGCCTACAAGAAGTGCCCAAGAAAGATTCCCTTTCTTTAAGAAGGGCTGAGTTCCAAAGATATAGGCCCCAGATCTTGGGTATGACCTATAGGACTTAAATAAATTTCCTTGATCCACTGAGCAAACATCCCATAGCACATACAGCTTTTGAAAAATCATCTCAGTTTCAAATGTAGTTTGGCACAGGGTTGGCAGAGGTTGGCATAGTCAGGTTCTTGCCTAAGCCCATATTCCAGCAGGAGCTTTAGTAATAGTGGTGGTCGTAGTAGCAGAGTAGCTGAATTTAAGAAATAAAGAGGAGAAAGAGCAAAATGTATCAATAGGAGTACTGAGATGCCACATCCAACTTGCAGCTAGGGGGTACATTTTTCTTGTTTATTTATTTATTTACATTTATATTTCTTTATCGCCCATCTGGCCGGCAACCGGCCACCCTGGGCGATGTACACAGAATAAAAGCAATAAAATACATTTAAAACAATATAAAAATTTTAAAATCTTAACCCACCCCATATTCCCGCCTGAACAGCCAGGTTTTTAATGAGCGGCGGAAGCTCAGCAGAGAGGGGGCATGGCGGAGGTCACTCGGGAGAGAGTTCCAGAGTACGGGGGCCGCCACAGAAAAGGCCCTCTTCCTTGTCTCCACCAGTCTAGCTGCTCTGTCTGAAGGGACGAGAAGGCCTTCCATGGCAGATCTTGTTGAGCGGCCCACTTGGTGTTGCTGGAGACGCTCCTTGAGATAGACTGGATCGGAGCTGTATAGGGTTTTAAAGGTCAAAACCAACACCTTGAATTCGGCTCGGCAAGCAACTGGTAGCCAGTGCAAATCCTTCAGCACTGGCGTGATGTGATCCCGCCGGCGGATGCCTTTAACCTGGCGAGCCGCCGCGTTCTGTACCAGCTGTAGCTTCCGAACCGTCTTCAAGGGTAACCCCACGTAGAGCACATTACAGTAGTCTAGGAGAGAGGAGACCAAGGCATGAACCACTGATGGGAGCAGGTGATTAGGAAGGTAGGGGCGCAGCTGCCGTATCAGATGGAGTTGATACAGCACCGCCCGGCTCACAGCTGCCACCTGAGCCTCCATGGACAGTTCCTCCAATTCTTTTTTAAAATGCCCTGAACATAGGAAAAATCAGGAGAAAATATACATTTGTTACATGATTTGAAATTATTTTAAGCACATGATTGAAATACATCATTTTAAGTACTTGGCATGCTCCAGCCTATCTTCTGATCCCTCACAGAGGGAATTAATTCTAATTCTTAATGGCTATTATATCAAAGCAGGCAAAGGCATGAAGACAAAACTGTCCTCAGAAAGTGAGCCCTATTTTCTGCAGATCTTATACATTGTGCACAGGACCGGTGCAAGGCAGTTTGGTGCCCTAGGCAAGATCAGATATTTAGCGCCCCCCTTCCCACTTGAGAGCGCTGTATTTTGTTTTCAAGGCGTTTCTGGCGCCCCCTTTAGCCCTGCGCCCTAGGCGGCTGCCTAGTTGGCCTAATGGTAGCACCGGCCCTGATTGTGCACACCACTCCACAGTAACATTGCTTCATCCACATACTGTAGGGAGAGAAAAGTTTCTTGTATGCCCTCTACAGCTGCATAGGAGGAAGAAGGGTGGTTTCTTTTAAATCTTAGCAGTGAAAAACTCTCTCCGGTGACCTGTGCGGAATGTACAGTAGCTTCCTCTGATCCTTTTGCATTTTACCCAGTCCACCGGTCCTAAGCTAAGGGTTCCTGCAGAGTGTACCTTTTCAGGCCTTTGCTAGAGCTGGATCAGTCATCCATATATGATATGTGTAATAGAGATCCATTTTGTCTGCACAGTAGGAAATGTGAATAGCTGGATAGTCAGTCACTTTTAACCAAATGCGAGCCCTACCCATTTCTGAGCTTTCTATTTTTAGAAAATGGGATGAATAGTGTTATATTCTAGGCTCTCTCTGCTGTTGCAAAGTGCTGATCAAGAATCCTGTACCAAGCTTTGTTTAAAAGGAAAAGCAAACACAAAAAAACCTTAGTCTGAAAAATGGAGTTCTTCGAAGATATAAACGTAGGTGAACTAACTGAAAGCTGGACCAGTGTAGAGAGAAGATATATGTTCCAACTGTTGTAGAAGAATGATGATTCTTTTTTTAAAACAAAAACCTGCTGATATATTTAGGTCAAACATATTTTTAAAGAACCCTAATTGGTCGCCTGTGTTTCCCAGGCAATTGGTATTGTATGAAAATGACTGTTATGCCTCCGTTTGGAAGACATGGGGCAGCTGTGCCGAAGTGTGTTTGGGGCCTGTCTTTTAAACAGGCACTGATTAGCAAGGCGGCACAGCTGGGCCAGGCTGCAGATGACACGTGCCTGGCCCCACCCCAAACACACTCTGGCACAGCTGCCCCGTGTCTTCCAAATGGAGGCACAACAATGACCAGGAGGTGGAACATTACACGATAACCCACACTCAAGGGTTGAGTATGGGTTGAGTGTGGGTTGTTGTTGAAACGTGGGTTGTCATGTGTTTTCTGAACCCATCCGCAATAACAAACCATGGCCTGTTATCGCGGCTGGGTTCAGACAACACCCAGTCAACGTTTTCAGAATAAAATGCATTCATGTATGCATCTGTGTGTCTTATGGATGCATGAAACTGTAACATGGACACGTTTTTATGAGAAAAGCATGAGGCAAAATATAAAAATAAGGCAGAAGCAGGATGCAAAGTCACACATTTCAAGGATAAATACAAACTGGGGAGAAAAAATGGACCTCTGTTACACATATCATATATGGATGACTGATTCAGCTCTAGCAAAGGCCTGAAAAGGTGCACTCTGTAGGAACCCTTAGCTTAGGACCAGTGGACTGGGTAAAATGCAAAAGGATCAGAGGAAACTACTGTACATTCCACATAGCTCACATGACAGACTTTCCCTGGGGATGGTTAATATTATTAAATCTTTCCCCATGCTTAATCAATTTACTTAGAGGGGTTCCCTTTCTCTATTCTGCCATCTTATTATTTTTTTAAAGAAAGAAAAGAAATAAATTCTAAGTTTTGTTGTGGGTTAAAGAATGGCCAGACTTTTCACAGTCTCATGTGTGTTTATTAGTGGAAGAGCAAGGTTTCAACTTCCCAGAACTCTAAGCATATCACAGTACATTTAATACTCTCTCTGACTTTCTAGTGGTTCTCTAATTGTGTTATATGGCTTGGGGAAAGGCCACTGTCCAGCTCCCAGTGGTGGCCCTTCCGTCCCTCAGCTGCCAACAGAGAGGCTTCTGAAGAACCAATTTGCCCAGAAGGAGTAGAGGAAAAGCAGCTACAGCTTCTTCAAGACCAGCTTCCCCCAACCTGATGCCTTCCAGATGTTTGGACTACACATCCCATCAGCCCCAGCGAACATAGCCAGTAGTCAGAGGTGATAGGAGTTGCTGTCCAAAATATCTAAAGAGCACAGGTGGGGGAAGGCTGTTCAAGGCAGTTGCTCGTCTTTTCTGTTCATTGTATAACTTTTATTGTTGTTACTGTGTTAAAATTTGGTCTGATCCAGCATGGCTCTTCTTATGTTCTTATGTTTTGTGAGATGCATCTGAAAAGCAGTATATAAAAATCTTAAATAAATATATTATATCTACATATGTTAGGTTATGGCCAGTTTGTTGTTTGTACTGTATAAAAACAAATACTTCAAGGAACAAAATGATCATTTCCTATTTTATGTCTTCATGCACTTTCACACATGGCTGTGCACACGTCTTCTAGTCTACTGTAGGAAATTAATGCTTGTTTGTGGCCCACATATTGGGTAAAGTATTTTAGGGATGGTACTGATCAAAATTCCTCAGACCCAATCAGTGTGAAAAGTACTCCTGGAGCACAATCATATGTTTCCATTGACTCTACTGTGAACAGGCAGGGAGAATTGCATGACAAAGGGAAACTAAGGTGGAAGATGACAAAAGAGAGCAGAAGATAGCAGCAAGAAGGATATGAGGGTTGAAAAAGAGTCAAGTGGACTGTTTTAATAGATGCATACAGGCTAACGGCTAACTGAGATAAATTTGACCTTTGAGGTTGGGGAGTCCAGAAGATTATGTCGTTTGGGAGAAGCTGAATAAATTTGATTCATTAGTCACTTGAAATGGAGGACAGTTCTTGTCATATGCGGTATATGGACATTTGAGTTACTAGAGCTTTCCCTTTACTTTTTTAGTGAGTGAATTTGAGGTAGGGGGAGAATATCCTATATTCAAGGCTGAATCAGAATTGCTGCCTCACCCATGGTTTAATTGGGAGAAATGGCTACATAACAGATGTGTTGTTGGTTTTCCCTTGCTTCAGAATCCTTGGTGCTTATTTGTACAAATTCATCTTGAGTACGAACAGCTTATCTTTTCTGTATAGTCTCAATTGGTTTATTGCACTTGGCTGAGCATGAGCAATCTCATCTAAACTGAGGGCAGGGTTCTATTCTGCTGCAAAACAGAGTCCCGATCATCCAAGCAACCTCACATGTAGAAGCAGAAGTTGAATTAATGAGGTTTGTCTCAAAATACTTTTTGGATGACTAAAACTACACTCCAATGTACTTCCCATTGAAAATAATGCAGTGCAAAAGAATTTCCACATCCTTCAATTAAATGTGCATCAGTTGAACATCCAAAGTTGGATGTCATTTTTCTGCACTGCATTATTTTCAACGGAGTGCACATTTGGATGTGCATTCCAATGTGACAAGTGTGAGCCCAATTCCCTGGGTAACAGGTATGCATTTTATTTTTCCAGCCCAACACCAATGCACTTCCCCCTGACACCAAAAACTTGCTAAAAAGAGCCACTCCTTTTGTAAAAGGAAAACATGTTCACAAAACACTTCCCATCCCATTTCAGCTCAGCACTAATTAAAACTCCATGTATCATTTTACAAAGCTGAAAAGTCTGATGTCAAAGCTTTAAAAAATGGTGGGGGGAATTTGTATATTCTACAATACCCAACACAGAGAGGAGCACACACAGATACCCTCTTTTCGAGGCAAATCACAGCTTTACTAGAACTTTATGTAACCACAGCTTTACTAGAACATTTCCATTTTCTACTTACATACATTAAGAAGTAACAAGTACAACAGTGGTCTGATTTCATTGCTTTAGTTTAACTTTATTCTGTTAAAAATAAGTTGTGCTATCAATTCCAGCACCAGAAATATGTGAAGAAGGAATTCCAGTGTAAAGTTGTACTGTAGATGGTATTGTTACCACCACAACATCAAGGTGCCCTTGCTCAAGTACAAACAACTGAAAGGAGAAAAATTCCATCATGGTGGCAGTGATGTACAGGAGCTTTAATTCACGAGTTTTTGTTTTGCTTTTGCTTTAGACTTGCTGAGAGCAGTATTGGTACAAGAAGTAATTGTAATGGAACAGCTAGCCTTGGAATTTTATATGGCCATACAAAGAAAATTAAGTGCTCCAGGGAAGCTGCAAATTTCAGGCTGGATGTGCAGTTTTTATTAGGTATGGGAGAACATGAGTAACTTCTACCTGGGGAGAGGTCTCTTAAAAAATACTTTCAAGTTTACTCAACTTTTTTGTGTAAATGTACTTTTACAATTATCAATATTGTTAGTTTTACTTCAGGTGGAGGTTATATCCTATTCAGGAGCACTCTGTACAATGAATCAAAGTGGTCACATGATACCGCTTGTTCCGCTTGTGTGAAATAGGTACATGCAGCTCTTTTCAAAACTGGAGAGCCTCCTGGGCATTGTGACCAATACATTAAGTTTCTGTAAAGAGTTGGCTATATTGGGTGTAAAACTTAAAGCACTGCATTGGTGGAAACATTAAACAGTTGTTTTGTACAAAATAAAACATAATTTTGGGTGTGCACTTGCCTGTTACGTTACCATGTGACTTTTAATTGGATGGAAGATTCAGATTATCTCTCTAGCTTCCCTTAGTTCAGGTGTGGGTAACACACAGCCCATGGGCCACATGTGGCCCACACCATGCCATCAAATTTGACATCAGCAGGGGGGGGAATCCCCCCACATGGTGCCTTTTAGTGCTTTGTAGCTGCTGCCAAATTCACTTGCAAACATTTCAACAGCAAACTGCCACTTTAAAAAATTGGGGAAATCTGATGTGTGAAAATGGCCCCCAGACCTCTTACAGTTGCCCACTCCTGCGTCAGTAGTTGATCTCCATTTCTAAAGTAATATAAACTCCTGCACCGTGACTGTATAACTGCAGGCTGGTTCACAAATGGGAGCCATGCTAATTTTCTCCATGCAATCCTTCCTCAGCTCAGGATGAAACAGATTGTGCTTGGATGCAGCCCATATTGTCACATATAACCCAGTCCCTGTTAGGCTTGAGGCCTACACCTTGTGTCAAGTTATGTTAAGCAGCGTAGTTAGTCTGTTTATAAAGAATGAATGGGATGGATGCGTGTGTGAGAAACAGCTGAAAACAAACCATGGATAGAAAACAGGAGAGAAGCTGGTAATCAAGGAAGAACTGTTTCAAGGTCCCATATGTACCTGTTTGGACCCTTAGGTCATCTTCGGAGGAAGTTAGGTGGGTGTCTACAAGAGAGAGGGCCTCCTCAGTTGTGGCACCCCACTTATGGAATACCCTTTCCAAAGAGGCTCACCTGGCGCCTACGTTGTTATCTTTTCAGCACCAGGCAAAGACCTTTCTTTTCTCCCACGCATTTTAGAGACCTAGTCTATTTGTATCATTTTTATCTGTTTTATCACTGTTTTTATCCATTCCTGGGCTGTTTGTTGTTTTGTATTGTACAGTATTTTATACTTTTAAATATTTGTATTTTATTTTATGTTTTTAACTGTTTCTGTGGTATTTTATTCTTTTAATTGTTTGTAATCCTCCCAGAGAACTTTGGCTATTGGGCAGATTAGAAAATAAATAAATAAATAAATAAATGTCTATAGGGACAGGATAATGGGACTGATTCTGAGGCTTATCTGCACAATGCTATTCCTAGCTATACTGAGCATTCAGAAACAGCAAGGCACCCCCAAGGGCATGAAGAAGCAGCAAGAACAAAAAATAAACTATGTGATCACAGCATGAAAACTGTGTGAACAGTGCCTGGACGAGGGATGAGGCAAGCTGATAACGAGCTGACTGCTGCAGACCACGGCAGAAGAGCCCACAAGGATGCCAATGAATGCAAGACCACAGGAAGATGTTGATATTTCTGGCAGCCATCCACAAGGGTGTATATGAAGAAACATGAAAGTAGAAAAGAGGGCCTCAGATTAGTAATCTTTGAGAAGCCTCCAATTGTTACCAATGTGATAAGCTTGTACACACTCAGCCTGCTTTTCTAGTCCCATCTTCTAACTCGGGTGCTTATGGGTTGGCCACCCTAGGTGGCGTGGATGTGAGTAAGATTGTAATGCTTAGCACTTAGCTAAGGATTTAGAATGCTTTTGCTTGCTTTTGAAACATGGGAATACCTTTCTCAATAAAAGTTACATACAAGGTGTTTTAACTATAAATGCTTGTGTTGGTACCTCATTACCCCCAATAAGGTCTGCACAATTGAGAAACATTTAAATCAGCTAAAAGTAGTATGTAATAATACTAGCCTACAGCCATTTCGGCAGTCATGTGGCACTTTTATCAGCCACTGTGATTACATAAATGGCTGGGTTTGCTGCAGGTTCAGTTAACTTCACACTGAAGTAAGTCCATGTGATCCTATACACCATAGGATAAATAAATAAGCCGGTGGCTGGCCTGTGTTAGCTAGTCCCAAAGCTTACTTGCATGGTATTATCAAATTTCTACCTCTACTGGCAATAGACATTTATTCTTCCTCCATAATTTTGAAAAATTAGACATATTTCCTGCTTGACACATTTAAACATGAGCCTGGCATACAGCAGTTAGACTGGTACACTATACAGTACGCTACTCCCTGTCAGACTCAGTTGCAACCAAATAAGTAGGGCACATGGCAAGGGAGTGTTTATAAATGCTATATTTTGTCACGTGACGTCTAGCCTATATCAGTGTTCAATAGTATTTTTCAACGTTCCTCTAGCCAGTGATCAGATGTACTGACATCCCCAAGGGTTAGTCTGAAGGAAAAGTCCATTTAATCAGCTTAGCAGCAGGAGAAACAAGTGCAGTTTCTTATCAACATTTAGTTACTCTGACAAATAATAATGCCCAAATGGTTGATTATTTAGATATCTGGCTTGATCTTCACAACTATAAGAATGCCAGGACAGTTAAAAAGGGCCAGAGCAGTGGCATTTTCATCTTAAAACTATGGACCTGTTTGCACAATCAAGCAACCTACGGTGGGCTGCTGTGCATGGGATCAATCCATTTTGAATATTCAAGCTGCAACTGCAGCTTGTCATAGCATCCAAACCCAGCAAAGGTGGATTCTTGCTGTGGTTAACAAATCACCCACAACCCTATATAGCTTATGGGTTCTGGGTGGGTTGTTAATTATGCCAACAACCCACCCTCGCCGAGTTCGGACAACACAAGCTGCGGTCACAGCTTGAATATTCAAAAGCTGCCCGGCACATCTGCAGCCCACCATTGCTTCAATAAGTCACACTGGGTTGCGGTGATCATGCAAAATCATTCTGTCTCTGACAGCTCTATATGTTTCAGGGACTTTGACCCAGTATGACTTGCTGTGTAGACCTGAGAAATTTGAGGAATGGGAACTAAATAGTGATGGGTGAACTTACCCTCAACAGAAAAGGTAATTTGCTTATCAAGTTACAAATTCTCTGGTTCAATCTCAGCCAAATGTTCTCCATCATTTTGAGATCTCCTTGTGTATGTATATGAATTGTGTATGAATTGTGCACCAACAGCCACCCAGCTGGCTTCGTAGTTGGACCTGGAATTTGAGCCTGGAAATACATTTCTGTAATATATTCTGGTTTCAGAATTGGAGACATAACTATGTTTATATATTATGACTTCATACTTTTTATAATTTCTATAGAAGCAATAGTGTGCCGGCCACAATGTCTGTGCTGCTGTCTTCTGTGTTGTGTAGGTAATTTGTAGAACTTGGGAAGGGTTCAGTATCCAGAACTGTCAGTTCAGTACATGACCTTTCAGGAGTAATCAAGTCCAGTGAAGTCTGCCTCCAGGAGGATGAATATGCCTCTCAAAGTGACAGTGTATTCTAATTCTTTTTCATATCTGACAGCAACATTCATAAAGGAGCAGAATTGAAAGCACCACCTGATGTTCTTTCCTCATGAGTTGTTGTTTTTTTTGCCCCACATACTGATTCATTTACTCTGTTGCCTGGGAATAGTAGGGCTGAGCCCAAAGATCTCAACTGAGAATGTTCAGCTCAAAATCTAGATGAGGCAAGGGGCAAAAGGGAGAGCAAATCCACTGCCCTGGCATACCTTTTTGTCACCAACACTACAGGTTTTATGGTGGTGGCATTCCTTCAGCAGCAACTGGCTGGCATTTCCACCCAGAATGCCCCTTGATGAGCCTAGCTGAATGAAGAATGTAGGTGAAAGTTCATAAAGCATTCTGGGGGAAATGGTTGGCCAGCAGACACTGGGAGAAGTGCCCTGTTGCCATAGGACAATGTCATTTAGATTGTAATCCTGAGGCAGGGAACATCTTATAACTTATTTATCTAAGCCACTCTGGGAGCCCTTTTTACCTGAAGAGTGGGCTAAAAATGATTTAGATAAATATTAAATACGTTTTGCTCCCACCCCCAAAATTGTGAAAATCCCACCCGTTTCACTATCTATGAATGGGATGATAAAATAAGGGGCAATTTGGCGCAACCCTAGGGTTCATTGGAGCTTTCCTAGGTACTGCAGATTCTGAGTCTGATGGCCTTCTGCTCCACACCTGTTACATAGAATGTGGAACCTGCTCTTGAATGGCTCTAAAGAATGCCCTGTGCCCATCAGTTCTGGCTTAATGACTCAGGGAGCCATAGCCTGGCTGGATCAGAACATATGATACTGCACATGCAGGCAGACAAGATTTGACAGAAAGATTAGGTGCCCATTATGATAGCCCAGCAAATTAAGGTACTTATATGTCAATCATCTTGGCATAATAAGCAAGGCTGTAGAACTGTTTTGGGGTGGGCCCCCCGGATTGGATCAGAACACCCCACTGGACAGATGACATCAGGTGGCTTTGCCCCAGACACCACATCAAGGGCATGCCCATGCCCCCTGGTGCCATGCCCTTTTGTCTTTTATTTCCCCTCCTTTATGCTGCAAGGAGACACAGAACTGTGCCTCCTCCCAGCATGGAGAAAGCCCAGGCGACCCACCCCCCCATCCACCCCCCACTGCTATCTCCAGTCTCAGATCACAGATAGCAGTGGGGGTGATGGATGGCTATGGTTGGGACTCAGCCATACACAGGGAAGAGTGCCCACTCCCCCCACCTCATGCAGGCGAAGTCCCACGGCCCCCCTGTCTCTGATGTCCGTTTCCAATCGGAGATCGCAGCAATAATGAGGGGCAGTGCGGGTTGGAATTTGCCCATGGGGGGGAAAGCACTTGCTCTGCCCCATACCCAGATGAGTCATGTGTCACTCAGGCCACCGCACATGCCCCTTGCGATCTCAGATCGGAAATAGCAGCAGGGATGAGGGCCATTTGTGACTCACCCAAGTGGGGAAGCGCAGCCACTGTGCCTGGCTTGGGTGAGACAGGCCCAGACCACGCAACCTCCCCACGGGGAGGTCCTCTGAGGGAATTCCTCTAGGACAGGGGTTCTCAACCAGGGGGGAATTCCCCCCCAGGGGGGATTTTAGGGTTTCAGGGGGGGGATTGGGACCGCAGACTCAAACTGTTGGAATACTGATCTTTCTACAAATTACAATTCTACAGATTGTACATAATCTTCAGGACATCACACCTTATTGTATGGCACAGATTAAGTCAGACAATCTTGGAAAGGGGGGAATGATATTCTGACATATGGTGAAAGGGGTGCATGGGGCAAAAAAAGGTTGAGAACCACTGCTCTAGGAGATGAGGCTTGGAGCCCTAAACACCACCCCTGGAGGAAGCCGAAGAGGTGGTGTGGGCCAGACTGTGTCACCCCATTGGCTGGATTAGGCCCGTGGGCCGGAGGTTCTGCACTGTGGTATAAAGCATTAGGTAAAATTGTGGATATATAACATTTACATATATAAACTTGGTGAATGTGTTTCTCTCCACATCTATTTTTGGTTGTTTTTTTTAATATAATGTGAAATTTGAAATGTAAATTTTGTGTTACATTTTCCTAAGTAAAAGTTTTGCAGTTATGCTTTTAAATCTCTAAAGAGCTGGAAAAAATAATATATTAATTGGCAGTGGGTGAGAATTGTGTTTCAGAAGGTAGTATTCTTATTTCAAGGAAGAAGCTTTTTTAAAAAAGTTATATATGTTTCGTTATTAGACTATCTACAGCCCTAGCTGGATAGCTGACTTTTCCCTTAGTGCACCAGGCAATCAACATTCAATTACTCAAGTGCCTTGATTAGTTGATTAAACATCTACTTATTGAATATGCATGAAATTCCTAAAACAAACATTTCCAGATTAGTGAGTTTATTCTTTTAAACCACTTGTCCAGCAACTTTGAAAGGTTTACAATTCATCAATATTCATAGATCCATTTATTTGAAGCTTGTGTCATCTTGCCTCACTTATTCTTAACCTTATTGTGCATCCATTAGTGCGGTATGCTTGATACTCCTTTACATTTTCAGTATCTGAGGGGGGAAAGACTTGTACAAGATCTGCTATTGTTCAGCCTGTAAACATTGTATAATATGTGTTTTTTTGCCATACATATATGTGCCCAAAATTGGTGAGCAAGCAACCTACTTTCAGAGTTCTTCTGTATGATTTCCAGTTTCCTATGCCCTTCACAAGATCTTGTTTAGGCGCTTTATCTTTGAGTTGCATTCCCCATTACAGAGAGGCTAAGTTCAGATGTAACAGCCTGCTCCAACAAACCATGCTTTGCATGTGAGTGGTCAACAAGCTTGAGCGCCCTCCATTCTCCCATTCCCTCTGATCTCAGGCATTCAGCATGATATCCAAACCACGAAACTGTACTTCAGCCTTCCCCAACTTGGTGCCCTCCCAATGTTTTGGACTTCAACTCCCATCAGCCCCAGCCAGTATGGCCAGTGGTCAGGAATGCTGGTTGCTGTAGTCCAAAACATCTGGAGGGCACCAGATTAGGGAAGGCTGCTGTAATTTAAGGCTTCCCTCCAAACCAGAATTTCAACCAAGATCTGATCCATCAGTTCAACTTGGACTAACTAGCATTTGTCTCTTTTCCCAGTCAGAACTCACTGCTCTTTTTTATTTCTTTTATTCTTAACTATGCATTGTGTGAAATAGTACTTTATTTTGTCTGTTCTAAATTTCAATTTCACTGGGTTACCCTAAGTTTATGAATCTCTATCATATCTCTCCTGAGTCATAATTGTTCTAGACTAACAGATCAAAAATGTGTTAGGCTTTTCTTGTAGGGAAGGTGCTCCCATCCCTTCCATCATTTTGGTTGCCCTTTTCGGCATCTTTTGTAGCTCTTCAGTATTCTTTATAAGATAAAGAGACCAGATCTGTACACTGCATTCCAAGTGCAGACACACCATAGACTTTCTGTAAGTGCCTTATACTTGCCGTTTTATCTTTTAAACTCTTTCCTAATAATTCCTAACATTGAATTGACTTTTTCACTGTCACTGCACACTTAGCTGACCTTTTCAGGGAGCTGTACACCACAACTCCAAGGTCTCTTACTCGGATAGTCACAGCCAGTTCAAACCACATCAGTGTATATCATTCCACTATGTTTTATGATAAGTATATTCTTATTCCATTGTGATCTCCTGGATGCATTTTTTAAAGGACAAAGCTAATCACTGTTCTCACTAATAGTGTATGTTGGAAATAGACAAGCTCTCTCAAGCTTGCCTCAGATTAACTCAGAAACAATCCAAGTAATTCGGGGGGGAGGGGAGAGAGAGAAATCAGAAGAACTCAGATCGCTTTCCACAAAAACTCAGAAAAATTGCTCTCTTGCACATTGCCAGTGTACCAAGTTGCAAAACCTGGGGAGCAATGGTGATCTACTTCTCCTAAAGGCTAATCTGGGTGATGATGGTGAAAGAAGCCTCACTCGTCCCTTCTTCCTGTGCACTGCATGGTGAGGGCTGACTGCAAGGACTTCTGGGTAGGGGCAGTGCTGGCAGGGACAGCGGGGAGGAAGCCACAAGCCAGTAATTTTTCAGCCAGGAAAGAATTCTGGGGCTTTGAAAGCTCACCTCTCATTTGAGGTAGGCTTTTATGGGCCCCCAGAAGTTCTTATCTGCTGGGAGAACTTTACCAGCAACTCAGGTGTTGCTGGTGTGTGTGTGTGTGTGTGTGTGTGTGTGTGTAAAATATACATTCATACTCATAGAGTTAAAGACTGTACTACATGGTTAATATGATGAAATTTTTCTGACTGTTGAATGATGAAATCAGCTTTGTGCTCTGCTGGCTGAAGCTGAGCCCAATATAGCTTGCAAAAGAATTTTTCAATAACGCTTTGTATACTAACAAGGGGAATATTAAAATTCCCATAAAAACAAATTGAAATATGGTAATGTTGCATTTTTTGATAAGCAAACATTATAGCAAGAGAGCATGCAAAGTTAATGCAAAAACAGCTCCATGCAGCAGGGGTCCTTTTTAATGTTATATAAGGGTGATGAGTCTGCTCGATTTTCCTGTGAGTGCCTTGCTTATGGGCGTGCTCAGGAAGACCTTAATGTTGTTTCTATATTGAGTAGCAAATATTCATTACCAGCATTTGTTGTTCAGGAATCATTATGCTTCTGTTCTTTGGGTGCTTACAGAAATCACTGGTGTATCACCCTGCATATTCCAGTGATGCTGCCATATCTAAGGTGGAAGTTCAGATGGCCTTTCAGTCTCTCAATATCGGTGTAATTGGCAAAATTGTCATTTAACAATAAGTTCAAAAGAAGAAGAAATGATCTAGAAGCGTGATTAAAACCCTCTACAAAATTTAAAAAATTAAAACCACATGTGCTGTGTTACATAAGAACATAAGAAGAGCAGTGCTGGATCAGACCAAGGGTCCATCTAGTCCAGCATTCTGTTCACACAGTGGCCAACCAGTTGCCTATGGGATCCCACACGCAGGACATGAGTGCAACAGCACCCTCCCACCCATGTTCCCCAGCAACTGGTGCACATAGGCATACTGCCTCTGATCTTGGAGGTAGCATAGAGCCATCAAGAATAGTAGCGATTGATCACCTTCTCCTCCGTGTTACCTATTGACCTCCGGTGATACCTCAATAATAATAGGATGAATAAGCATAATCTGCCCTATGAATAAGAGCCTACTTTGTGATGAATGTTTTAAGAGACACTCTGCTAGCCACTCCTTAGTGACAAATGTTTCAAAATGCAATTGCAAACTTTTAGTCAGCAACAGGAAAACCAACCATATCAATGTTCCTCTCATGACCCAATAGCCACAGTAGAGTAATACCAACTAAAATGTCAACTAAAGACCAACTATAATGTCACAAAGTAGTGAGCAAGCCTTCAAGTTCTCCAAAACTCTTCCGCAGGTTGGACATTAATGTGGAGAAAAAGGGAGGAGGAAGTTGGTCACGATGGAAAAAATCCAAAGCCTGCAGTTTGTAACTGACTCAGAATCAGCGTGGCTTTTGCAGCCAATGTGCACTCTGCTTGCTAAGGTCTCATAAAGGTGCCAGGAATGCCATGTGTGAACACGGCACCAACAAAGCAACACACACCACTTGGGAAGCCTCTCATGCATGCATAGGGATTTTTTTAAAAAATTAAATCTTTATTTTTGAGGGGATAGTTTTGTAACCCAATTTCGGATCAATTGCCAGTGAATGGGAGGAGATGGCTCAGGACAATATGCTCAGCACCTTCCAGAATTATTCCTTGTCTCACTATATTTTTGATAAAATTATTTTTAGCATTCATCAGTACTTCAATCTGACATTCAATTTGTTCAGTCCCATGTGTGGTTCAGTGTACCAACTCTCTTTTGCCTTGCCTCTCTCTATAACAAAAATTGCTCCCCTAAGGGAGCAAAATATAAATCAGCCCCATTGTGAGCAACAATAAATGCAAACAACTCCCAATTACAGAGTTGCAGAGATCCATAATGCAACACATATAGAAGTCACCAAAGGCAATATGATTCAAAATATTTTTTGTGAATATCTAGAAGCATAATCTCCCCCTAAAGGGGATGTTGAAACTCTCTTCCAAATAGGCAAAAATTACATATCACAGTCTGTGTAAAATATGTATCTTCTGGATTTTGAGTACAGAAAGTCATAGCAGTAGCTATGCTATTCAATGCATTATAAGGGAGAGAAAGTTCAGTAGAAAGCAGTAATATCATATAGGCTATAGATACATAGAGTTAGCACTTTGTGGGTGGTTGGGGGGGACGACTCCAAGAAGTGGTGCTAGACAACAGGAGAAACTCAAATGTTGGTTTTATTTGGTCTAGTAAACAATGGGCTTGCACACTGGAATCTCCAATTTATATTTCTTTTATTATTCCCATTTATATGTACATTGGGAATAATAATAGATTGGGGGGAAATGTGTATAAAACCACATACAGATTTACATGCAGACTTTTTTTAAAAAAAAAATTGCAAACTGATGTAGAAATGGGATGGAACAAACTTGAGCATGAAAAAGTGTGAATATTATAAAATGCTAAACAGACATTTGTTCATCTCTTACTCAAATCCAGTTATATGTTTTAGTAAAATTTCTTGTGACAAATAGTGAGTATTGGGAAAGTATGTTACTTCATTCTGTTAGATGGCATGCCATCTGCACAATAGTGTATTAAAGAGAGAAAATGTCTACATCGGTAAGGAGGGAGAAATGCTAAATTCTTTGAAATCAAACCATTGCAATGAAATTTGTTATTAAAATACTGATTTACAGGGACAATCCTATGCATGTCTACCCAGAAGTAAGTCGAGCTGAGTTCAATGGGGCTTATTCCCAGATAAGTGAGTATAGGATTGCAGCTTAAAAAAAAGAAAAGTAGCTGGTTACTATTTCTGCTGCGCAACCACTTATATTTCTCTAGCTGCAAAATGTACATGAAAAGAAAACCAGCAATATCAATTGCTTCTAAAAATTGGCATTAATTATATATCTTGGTTTACACCAGAGCTTAATTCAATTAATGGGAATTAATTCACAAATATGGTGCTTGTGGGTTGCTCTTGGGCCATAAAGGGACATAACATCAATGTGAGCAAGCTCAACTGTGATTGTCCAAGCCACTTTCCCCCCAAAAGAATATCCTTAATGAGATGGATAAAAACATACATAATGGCACCACCATGCATGGAGACATTTCACACTATTAGGCTGATTTGTTCAGTAAGCACAATACAAGCATAAATCCCACCCTGGAGAGTGCTTGCATAATAGATGTGGTCCTTTTCCTTGGGAATCATTCATAATTAATACTGTGGTTCTGATAATTATATCAATGTTCGAATATGGTTGACTCTGTGGCTCAAAGTATAATATTAGCAGACTACCAGTCTTCACAGTTAAAAAGTATGGCCAGGATCAAAAGAGGTATGTGCAGGCACTTTAAAGGCAGAATGATTTCCCCCATTTTATCAACTGGAACTTCTGGGCCCTGGGAGATACCACCCAAGTCTTGGGAGGAGCTCATTGGGCAATGTGTATGTATCAGGGATGAGATGCTATAGGCCTCAGAAGCCTTGCTGCATGCTCAGCAGCTTCCTGTATGCGTATGAGTTCACGGGCAAGGAACTATTTTTCTGCCTTAGTTTCCCCATCTATAAAATGGATATAATAAGTTACTGGAGAAAAATGAGTCCAAAAAAAATATATGGATTTTTGTGTAAGGTGCACATAGCACTGTACACAGTTTCATAAGAATGGAAGGAGATCCATGCTGGATCAGACCAAGGGTCCATCTTGTCCAGAAATAAGCAAAACATAAACTGCTTAGAAACTAAGACTGAGAGACAATAAAGAACAGAACAGAGGCTGCAGATGGAAAGACCAGGGTTGGGAAGCCCTTTGCTCCTTGTAACTAACAGGCACTCACTTCAACCTTTCTTTTGAGCTAGAGCAGGCCTGGACCACCCTGCATATTATTTACACTTGAGTAGCTGCCACAACCATGTTATCTGCTCTGGGGCTGAACACGTGGAATTCCGACCTGTGGCATGCACTTGTGGAAAAGTACAAGCTTACATTTAAACTCTCCTTAAAAGCTTGTAGCATGGACAAATAGTTCAGGCCAGTAAGAATGATCATATGATTTAGCAAAGATGTTTAATCAACTCCAGTGTTCCAATCCAGGTATTTTATTAAAGGGTTCACATAAGTAAGTAGAGAAATTAAAGTTACATATAATAAATTAAACCAGTGATTCTAGCTAAGGCTCACACTGTTTACAGTTGCTAGCTTAGTTCAATAGATTAACATAAGCACAGTCTCCATTAACATCTACTTCTTTGTAGATCAAAGTAAGCAGCAATCTTCAGACAAAGGAAGTCAAAGGAAGCACATACCAGAATTCTCCAACACTTTTAAAGTTGGGTTCTAGGAGGCAGGCTGGTGGGGTGGGTGGGCAAATGGGTTATCATCCAATCAAAATGAGGGAAATGATGCCTGACTATTTGCAAATAAGCTGAATCCTAGTACATAGCTGCTAGATGTTTCCCACTTTTCAGATGTATATTGGATTAATTCTTACATTCTTCGCCTCTTTTCTCTGATGGAGATGGGAAGCTGTTATCTGGGAAGAGAGTTCTTAAAGGAACAGGGGAGGGGACACATGGCTTTGTTACACTCCTCTAAACAAAGATGGGTACAGATATGTAGAAGGCTCTTTCCAAGCTTCGTCCAATCAGATTAATGCAATTGGTGACATTTATATTGCACTTGCAAGATTGACAAATGAGTAAAGTTCTGATATTTATCTTTTAATGCAGCCATTTGCCCCAAAGGATCTACAAAGCAGGACAAGCCTGGAAGAGAGATGGGCTTAAAGAAACTGCCTGGTATTCAATTTCCACAGTTTTCTGAATTTTAGAGATAATTCCTTCCCCCGAAATGGCATTCCACAGCAGCAACCTGTTTATCCCTTTTAAGTTGGCAAACTTGCCCTCTAATGTAATCATGCAGATATGACTTGGGGCCAGGATTTGTGCATCAAGGCCAAGCCTGTGTTGCTACAGCTGCCACTCCAAAGTCTTAAACTAAAGAAGTTTAAGTCAGTTTAAAGGATTTCCAAAGGGGTGAAATAAAAGGTGTCATGCTAAAATGAAGGAAGTAAGAGAGAGTGTTTTGGAGTGATTCAAGTGTGTTTTCAATGTTTTATAACCGTTGTTCACTGAAATATTTAGGCAATCAATAGTCTATTGATAAGAAGGTGTTACAGCTGTAGTGGAATTACTTATCTGAATATGCAGGAGTAATACTGATGTGCTGTCCCATATTAATCTAATAATGCAAGTTTCTACCAGTATGCAAATAACACTTTATCTGTGTGTCTGCCCCAAGTTGTTCAAGAGCATTTTTTGTACTGATATCCTTATATACGAGATCAGTTTGGGAAGGAGCTGTAGCTTTGCAATAGGTCACATGAGTTGCATGCAGCAGACCCCAGATTCAATCCCTGAAATCTCCAAGTAGGGCTGGAAAATACCCTGTCTGAAACCCTGGAGAGCCACTGCCAGTCAGTATAGACAATATTGGGCTAGATGGTCCAATGATCTAAGTTAGTATATGGCAGCTTCATGCTTTCATGTGTTCTTTGCAAATCCATGGTGCCCTATACTGTTAAAACTGTAAACATGACAGCACTAATGTCCCTTGAAAAGCACCGTGAAGGTCAGAGCCAATAAGTAGGACATGAGGGCAATGACACTCTCCCACATGTATTCTCCAGGAGCTGGTATTCAGAGGCATGTTGCCTCCGTCCGATGCTGGTGATAGCATAGTGGGTGAGAACCTTCTCCTCCATGAATTTGTCTCATCTTTTAAAGCAGTCCTAGTTAGCAGCCATCACTACACCTGTGGTAGCAAATTCCATAGTATGAATATATGCAATGTGAAGGAATACTTCCTTTATCTGTCCTGAATTCTAGTATTACATGAGGGAGAAAGAAATTTCTCTCTAGCCACTTTCTCCATAGCATGACAGTGTTCTAAAACCTCTATCAATTCCCCCTTACAGTACTCTCCTTTTTCTGATCTAAAAGCTACAAATGTTATTACTTTTCTCATATTCGAGTTGCCCCAGCTCCCTGACCATTTGGGTTGCCCTTTACTACATATTTTCCAGCTGTACTATACTCTTTTTGAGGTGTAGTGACCAGAACTTTCATAGTATTTGAAGTGTGGTTGCACCATAGATTTGTATAAGGGCATTATGATATTATGATATTTATATTCAATCTTTCTCCTGAAATGGAATTCACCTTTTCCCTGGCACACTGGGTCAATTTTTTCATTGAGCCACCATTACTGCAAGATCTCTTTCCTAGTCAGTCACTGCTAGCTCACACCCATCAATGTTTATATGAAAGTAATGCTTTTGTCCCAATGTGCATCACTTATTTGCATTGAACCACATTTGCCATTTTATTACCCATTTATTCTCCCAGTTTGAAGAAATCCTTTTGGAGCTTTTTGCAATTCCTGTTTCCTAATTTGGGGGTGTGTGTCTGTTTGTTAGAGAGATTAGTCTCTGGAGTTTCCACTCCCCAGCAGGCCTTGTGGTCACTTCCTTTTTGTGGGCAAGGTGAGTGAGTCAGCCTCAAAGGCAATCCTTATCTCCCACAAACTGAGCCGCAAACCCCAGCAATGGGGAGCCTCGGGTCTTGCCAGTCACCTAGAAGCCACGCCCCAGAGGAGAAAACGCCAGGCCACAAGGCCCACTCGGCCAACCAGGCCATGCAGGAGACACAATAGGGTGGGGGAGGATATGCCCCTATCGGCAGGCAGGACCCCGTGTCAACACCAGCCGGGGAGGCTACGTGGCCAGTGACCGGCTGTCTCCACAGAGGGGGGGCACAACCCACAACCGCAAACAGTGGTGCACCAACACGGAAGATATTGCACCATGCCGAATGAACCCTCAATCATGAGCCAGGCCCGAAGCAGCGTGCAGGCTGTGTGGGTGGGGCAGGCCTTGCCGAAGGACCACAGGCTGCTGCACAACGATCCAACACCCGGTGGTAAGTAATGAGGAGGGAGGGGCTTGCTAGCACAAATGGCAGGTTGCCACTGTATGACCTGGCCCACCCGAAACAGCCCCAGGATGTCTCAGGGAGATTGCCAGCAGGGCGATCTGGCCCAAGGCGTGGTAGCGCCACATGGCCCCGCTCTCAAAGGATCTCACTATGGGCAAATGCCCAATAAAGGAGAATGGGCCGCAGCTGTGGCAAAGTTATTCCCAACACCCCCCTTAATCAAACCAATCCGCCGTCTTCGGGGCTCCAAATCTACAGTACAGCTTTCCAAACTGCAGGCCATGTGTCATCAAATGAACAGGCATGAGGATCCGCAGCTCTTCCATTCGTTCCCTCTTTCTCCGCAGCTGCAAAAGAAAGAGGCCGAGGGTGGTGCAGCCAGGCCTAATATTGGCCCTGGCGCCCCGCTCTCCTTGAGCCTCATTGGTGGGTGAGATCACCCCATGATGGTCTCACTTCCCCCCTCACACACACACTCAAAATTCTCCCAGCCCACAGCTATGCATGGTTGGGGGAAGGGAATTCTTGTGCCAAGTACAAGTTAGCTAGTCACTAATGTACAACTCCTGTTATTTATTAATTGTATTTGCTAAAGGATTTCTAAACCATCTTTTCGGTTATGATAGCCCTCACAAGGTGCTATACAGTTTGGTCATGTTTCCAATTGATAGCATTCTTTTGTCTGCATATATGAGCACCAGCAATTGTGCTAGACTGGTTGCAGCTCGACTGTACATGTTGCCTATCAACCTTGATTGTTCATATGGAAACTAGCAGCCTTACAGCACCATCCTACACCTGACTTCTTAGGAGTAGTTCCTGTGAGTTCAGTGGGGCTCACTCCCAGGCAACTGGATACAGGAATGCAGCCTTAGCTCCCACTGAGGGAAATAATAAACCAGAATGAGCACTCTTAAGTTCATATACGTAACTGGCCAGTCCTTTGGGTATCTCCATTAGCTAAAATATGAAGTACTGCTGTTTTTATAAATTTTTATTTTTCATTTTATTTTTAATCAGAGAAGACATTATGGGCAACATTTCAATACTGCCCTTTGCTTTTACAAGAACAAATTGTTGCCATGTGTATTTACTTAGGGTGCTTTATTCCCGCTTGATCCTTTTCCAGCTGTTCTTTGTAAGAGATGAAAGAGAGATTCTGTTATGTATGTATTTTATGTTTGGGGATCCTAGTTTAATATATATTTGTCTATACCTCTCCTGCAAACAGTGCTTCTCTACTCATAGCTTGTCCAGATGCAGTGCTCCATTTTTTTGTCATCCTTATGCTAAGAGTGTCATTTATTTTCATTATTCTTGAATATGCTTTTATCTAAATGCAGCATAGCTTCCCTTTTACATTTGCTGATATTTTAGGAACATTTTTGTTTGTTCAAGTAAAACAGTTTTTAAAAAATTGTAACCTTTCACTTTCTCTGGAGATTTGGTCATGTCTTTAGCCTTCTCCTAAAGCAGTGTATTTGACTGGGTGGTGGGGTTGATTGGTTTTTGGCTCATTTGGAGTTTTCATATGTGTTTGGTTTGATTTCTATCATTTTAACTGGTCATTTGTTTAAAACGTGCTTTTAAGGAATCATTGTTGCTCAAGCCTTGGAATAGGGCATGCTACAAAGGGTTTCTTTGTTTTTAATTATGGTTTTTTGTGACTTGCCCCATATACCCAGAGTATATGGGCCAAAATATAACCCCCCCATTCTTGTTTCAGCTGGGAGTTCTGAGGAGGGTAGTGAGGGAAAAATGAGCATCTATACAAATAATATCAATACAGATGTTATGTCCTAAAGCAGAACTGCCATTTGTAGATTGTGCTCCATGACTCTGCGCTTTTCCATGTCTGTGCCTGAAATTTCTCCTCACCATCCCCACATTTGTTCCTAAGCTTGTCTCCCTTTCTTCCTTTCTTTCTCTCCTGAGGAACCATTTCTACTAAAGCCTTTCCTGAAGGCCTTTCAACTTCATATAAACTGTCCCTCTGCTGCCATTTGATGCTCTGTTTCCCATCACAGCCTGTATGTAATGTAAAATGAAACAAAAAATGTGAGGGATTTTTACTCTGTCCAGCCTGCTGGTGGTTCAGAATAATTTGCTAACATTATGCCTGTCTTGGAGATTAAATTGGAACATACAGCATTGATAGTTTGGATTTGGTGAGCTTGTGCTTTGGTGAACTAGATTAAAAGTTTTCTCTCTCCTCAGAAGGCTTTTCCTTTTCCTCCCCAGTCAATAGTTCCAGAACCAGTGTAGGATAGTGTGTAGAATGGCAAACTAGGCTTGTGGACACCCTGGTTCAAATCCTCACTCCACTAGGAAGCTTAAGGAGAAACCTTGGACCAATCACTGAGCTTTTCTACCTTTATTGTGTGCTTGTGATTCCTTACTCATGGTTGTTTATGGGTTTTTTAGACAACATTGTGATCCTACAGTTTCACTTATGTTTTTTTAAGAGCACTTCTACTGGGTTTTTTTTAGAACAGAGAAAATGAAGTATTATTTCTGAAAGCGAAATAAAAGGTATTTTCCTGTTTGTGTAATTGTGATATTCTGCTGTAGCACAGCACCACCAAGAGGTTATTGCATAGAAAAACAGGAAAGAAAAAGCTCTTTGTGTAGAGCTTGGATCTCAGTTCTATGATGAAACCAAAAGCAGATACAGCAATTAACAGCCATGTAGAAAAGCTCTCTTAACATGGGGTTGCAATGAGAAATGGGGGGGGGGGGCAGGAAAAGAACCATGCACACCTTCCTGAGTTCTTGAAGGAAACAAAAATGTTGTTAATAGTAATAAATACATTCATTGTCTAGTAGAAGGATATTAAGATTTTCTTTCTCAACTCTTTGAGTAGCCCAGAGTCTTATGCCAAACTCTCATGATAATTCCACTGTATAATTTCTTTTTCCAAATGTTTTTATTTTCTTTCCAAACTTTATTTGGATGCTAAGAAAGCATCCATATCATAATCTAATGAGAACATTCATCCCACAGTGCTTTTCCAAGAGATTTAGTTCTCTGATTATAATTCCTTGATCTGCCAATCTGCACATAAAAAATCAGTTTTATTTAAATACTTCATCTACCAAGATTAATGTAATTGAACAGGTGAGGAAAAACACTCTACAAGCTAGTAATTTCTTTAACTAGTTGAGTGGGGGTGTTTCTGTTTAAATCACCACAGCCCATTTATATCTAATGCCAGATCAGCAGCTGCTGTGGCAGCAGCATCCCCAGATGAAAGGCAGAAAGATAAAAGGGAGGGAAAATGTTTATTAATTAACTTCAGATATTTAACGAGTCCCTCTTCCAATTCGCTCTGTCTGAAATTACTGGCATGCAGTATGGCCTGCAGATGGATTGACTGTGGGTGCACATATGGCTGTGAATTTCTAGCACATAGATCTTAGTTTTGAGCTTGTTGAATGACCAGACTCTGAGAATGGAATCACCCACAGTTACCGTATTTAATAGTAATGCAAAAGGAATGGAATCCACATACAGCACTGTAAGAGCGATGATCCACTTCTATTGCATTGCAAAGATGTCATATGCTTTGATGACAATGTACTCCAATCAATATTAATGTAGTAATACATTATATATTGATAAAATAATAATAAAATAATAATTTTCTTTCCCCCCCCCCATGCCACCTATGCCAAAGATAAATAGAGGATGAACCTTTCCCCATTGATTATTCTTGGAAAATGAAAAGTAGACTCTGCCACTATGGCTAAAACTGAGTCATTACAATTTTTTAATTACATTATATTTAAGATTTAATGCTACCTTAACCTTACGTTGGTCTTCTGTGCATAATTAATTGTGTGAAAAACAAGTGCTTGGTTTTCCTCTGTTTAATTTAATTCTAAAATTATTTTCCTCTCTGTTTAATTCTAAAGTAAACCAGTACATCCAACCACATCTATAAATTCAATCTAAAATCAGAAAACTATTGGAGAAGCACTATGTTTGAAGCATTTTTTTTTCCAGGGAAGGCATATCCCAGGGAGAGCCAGTGTAGCGTAGTGGTGAGAGTGTTGGACTGGGACTCGGGAGATCCGGGTTCTAGTCCCCGCTCGGCATGAAACTCACTGGGTGACTTTGGGCCAGTCACTGACTCTCAGCCTAACCTACCTCACAGGGTTGTTGTGAGGATAAAATGGAGAGGAGGAGGAGGAGGATTATGTAAGCCGCGTTGGGTTCCTTGCAGGAAAAATGGCGGGGTATAAATATAATAAATAAATAAATAAATAAAATATCAAGAAATGAACATACACTTTATATTTCTTGAGGTAATGGGATGAGACTGACACATCAAAGGTGCTCCTATATGAGTTGAGGAGTGTATTCTGAGATGAAGTTGTTCCAGCTATCCTAGTACACATTTGTTAGCCTCTCCAAATTTGGGCTCCAAATCGTAGTGAACAATGGCAATGGGCAGTTGATGGTAGATAGCCCTGTGAGTGGGTGGGACGGTGGGGTGTACCTCCAGCTGGACCAGGCCCTGAGGGGCGTCTTCTTCACCTCCCTCTCTTTCCTGGTAAGCAAGAGAGTACATTTTGGGGCCACACACACCATTCAGAAGGGTAAGAATTCACATGGAAACACTTTAACATACATTTTAAACACACTTTTATTCCAACAAAAAATATATATCATGATGCATGTATTTTAATATGAACTGGTGGTTATTATTTCAGGAAATTTAGTGCTACTCTATAATGTACAGAATTCTGAAAGAACTTTTATCACAAAATCCCAGTGGCATAAATTTTCGATAGGCCTATAAACTTGTAAATTAAGGACAGTTTATTAACTCACACATGTCCTAGGCAGCTCCTATTTTTCCTAAAACCCTGACTGTCTCCAGCTGCCTAAAAACTTCACTGACATAATAACTCCCTGCTCCCATCCTCCACCTCCTCTCCTTCTATTCCGTTTCCTTGGTAACCAGACATGCTCATTCACATTATACCCCCTTGCTCCTGCAGCATCATTCTGGACATTATCCTTATGAACTTCCATAGGATAAAACTGTCAAATTTTAAGGGAAAAAGCTTCAATTGTGTTCTGCTTCTACTAGGGCACAGCACATACCAGACCTTCCCCCTGACCTGACACAACAGTTTCCCAAAAGATGCTTTATAAATGGAAAAATTGGCCCATAAGGTTTAACCCCAGCAAAGAAAACAGACAATACCTGTCAAACTGCTGGAGGTCACTCCTCAGACTTTAAACTCATGTAATTATGACATTTCATATTCTTTGTGCCACAACATCAGCTTCAACCATCATCAGAATGACCTCTCCTACACTGCCATGTTTCAGAGCCATTTCTGAATATAAGCCATAGAGCCAACTGCCATTTTATTTTGGCGAAATAAGATTTGTCTGACTCACCCTTAACATAGGGCCACAGCTGTGGCCCTCTAACTAATTGCAAAGAGAAAACTAACACAATAAGGAATGAAAACCTCTGGTGTACAATCTTTACTTGTTGAGCGTTGGGGGTGCGGTAATATACTGTAGATAGGGAAGTGTTCAAAACTGATGTCCTTACCTGTATTACTATCTATTTTTCCACTTTCCTTCTTACCACCTCATATGCTGCATGTGTCAGCCAGCCTTTTCAGAAAGCTAATACCTCAACCCGTGTCAGAGAACCATATAGCAAATACGGAGGTTTATTTAGCTGGCTTATCTACCATCCTCCAGTTTAAGCAGAGAACAATCGCTTTGGTCCTTTCCTTTGTTGGTGAGGGGGGTTAACAGCTTCAGGCCTTGTTTACAGGGCATTCTCAACTGTCTGGCAGTGTTCTTTTGCTCTAGGGGATGATCTTTTGAACAGCTTGTGTAGCACTGATAATAGGCAGGTATGGCTACAGAGTTGCTACAGATATGGTAAGATGTCCACTTTGCTTGATGATGTTACAAACTCCTGTGATTGGAGAGCCTACTGAGAATGTACAACATTGCTGAGCTGTCTACACTGTAATTTTCTTTGTTCCTGGCAATGGCTCTTGTCTGTGGGTGAAGAATCAAAACTGAGTACTGAGAAATTACTTCTGCACTGCTGTTACCAATTAACATTGTGTTGCCACTTACAAACAGCAGTAGAATTCTAGAGAGTTGTGTGAGGTGGTTTCTGATGATACAGTGTCACTTATCATGTCAGCATTCTGTATCTCTGTACACTGTTGCTACCAGATGTTGTTCTACTCAGTTGCAGCCATCTATTACACCTCTGGAAAATGAAAGGGGAAAACTCTGAAATTTTAAATAGGAAAATATTTCCTGACCACTAAGAAGACATATTGGATGAGGCATAGGGTGATACATACATACTTAATAAATGTATTCAAGTCAATAGTGTAGTTTTTAACCACTAGCTTCTCTGTGCTGTGCATCACAAGGCTTCGTCAATGAAGATTGATAGTGCTACTAGTGGAGTTTATTAAAATAATTATGAAGGATTAATCCCAAATGGTTACAACAGTATGGCTTTATCGTATGAAGATTTATGAAAAACTGTAATGAAGTAATCCATCAAGCAATGCTACCATGAAACTTCATGCAAGCCCCATTCAAAATTAATGGAGGTTATGTGACAACTGGTTGGGAATAAACATTTTTTGGTGTATTTTTATTTTATTTTTTCTGGTTAATTTGCATCCTGCATTTCCATTTCAGAAAGTTCAGAGCATCTTCTCTGGGGCTCCCAGTTGTTTTCTTTCCAGAGACTGATCAAGTTGCCACTGTTGAAATTCAGATTGTAAGCTCTTTGGGTATCTTTTTTTTCTTTTTTGGCTTCCATTACTCTGTAAAGCACCATATGTAGTCATGGTGCTATATTAAGAATTCAGCATGGTTTGAGCATTTTCCCAAGGTCCCCATGAGCTGAGATGCTTATGAGAAGAGGGCCTTAGAAGGCTATACAAATGTACTCAAACAAGTAAAAATTATTAGGTTAGACTAAAACAATTAAGCCCTTCCTCCTCGTCTGTAACAAATGATAGCCAAGAGCCTAAGTATGTTAAAACTTGTCAGAGTGCGATGTGTCCTTGAGCAGAAATGACTGCAGCAGAGCACCTGTGAACAGAAGTTCTATTTGGGAGTGTAACTTGTTAAAGACGGGCAGTGTGCCCAAGGTCATAAACAGAGTGATGAGAGGGGAGGAGTTATATGCTGTAATATTCTCTCCCCACTAGTCTTTATCTCTATGCTTTTTGTGCCGTGCATGGGGAGCCTTGCACTGATTGTGTAGCTGTAAATTGTAATAAATCTATGCGTGAAGAACCTCAGTAAAAGTTTCTACTGATGAGCTCTGCTCACGTCTCCTCATTATTCTTCGAGCTTGCACACAACTCCTATCTCTGCAATGTGTGGCGGCAGCAGTTTCGACAAAACTAATACAATCATGCTCTTCTCTCACACAAAAGTTAACTTACTTTTGCACACTTATCTTCTCTCTCTTCATCTGAGAAAGAGAAAGTGAAGAAAGAGGGTTGAAATAACTATTCATTTTAAAATAGAATCCAGGCTTTTCTCCATTGTACTGTAGTAACCAACCAGTTCACTTCATCAGGTCATATCCAAGCCACAACCATACCTCTGATCTTTTTCTTTCTAGACTATGCCTTTCAAACTGCCATTGCAAAGCCTCACATTCTACCCAGATAAATGGTAGTACTGCACTAGGTGAAGGAGTTCGAAAGATCACTTGGAAGCATGTTAGATATCCCTTTAATCCTACTTTAACCACAATTGTGTTCATATAAAAACAGGGAAGGTGTGTGTGTGTGTGTGTGTGTGTGTAAAATGGTCCATTTTATCCACATTATTACAACGATGCAACCAGGCTGGTTCCATATCAATCCAGAATTATTATTTTTTTAAAAAGAGAATTATTTTTTTTAAAGAGCATCTCCAGCCTTTAAGTGTGGAATATGTTCAGGGGTGAAGTTAACTGATTTGCTTTAAAACAAAAATATGGTTTATAGAAGGTGTAAGTAGAGGGAAGAAAGGACATTTGCCTCTTCTAATTCCCTATGTATTTCTGCTGGGCTTGCCAGTACAGAAAATAGAATATATGAATACAGAATACAGTAGAGACAACATGAAAATACTCATTAGTGGAACTGTTTTGTCAATCCAGGCCAAGGTGGTTTCAAACTATTTCTTTTTTATTAGAATAAATCTCCTGCCAACACTGCCTTTAAATTTTCCCTTTAGCTCATTTGTATGCTGTCAGTGACACAACTTTTGGTTATTGTCTCTTATATTTGTGGAGCTGTCTTGCTAAGGTGTTAACAGGTTATCAGCTCTTGAAGTCATTTTTAATCATTGTGAAGAAATGTATCTTTGTAATAAGGAAAGTGATTAATTATCGTGGCCTTTTTTATGATTGTAAAAGCCTGTCAGGTGTATTGTGCCTTTGAGATATAACTAGAGAGGAAATGAACTTGGAGGAGCGGGAGTCACTCAAGCAAATTTCCTCAAATCAGAGCTGCAAAAAGTAAATATTTTTTTTTGAATTAAATTTATATTCTTTAATTCCTCCCTCATTATTCCCATGGATGCTCTTGGAATAGTTTTTGTAATTTTAAAAATTTAGGGGAGTACAAGTCTTGAATTTAGACTGCTCCCCACAAGCCATTATATGGTAAGTCCAATTCCCCTCCAAATTTCGCCTCAGCTCGTAATGACTCAGCGCCCGCATTCTTGTCTGCTGTTCCCTCCTTCCCCCATTCCCCACACTTTCATTGGCATACCAAGGGAACATCAGGGCCTGCTCCAGTTGGACTGCCCCCCCCCCAGGGCTAACTGACATCTACAGCCCTGTGGGGAAGAAGAAGGAGGCTGGAGCTTCTTGAGACACAGAGAATTACAGAAGTAATAATTAATATTCCCCCTTCTTCCCTCCCCATTCCTCTTTCCTTGTGTGTCGTGTCTTTTTAGATTGTAAGCCTGCGGGCAGGGACTGTGTTGTTAATTGTTGTAAACCGCCCAGAGAGCTTCGGCTATTGGGCGGTATAAAAATGAAATAAATAAATAAATACCAAGGTGTGGGGAGGAGGGAAACGCAAAATAACAATGAAGGCTAAAACCAAGGGCTGTTTCTACACTGATCCTGCATTACTGGCATGAAATCTGGACAGTGTAGGGTTCCCCCCCCTTTCTCCCCATGGAACTGAACTGAAACTGAAATACAGTTTCTAGTGTTCCAAAACACAAAGGAGAGTCAGAGCATGCTCAGAAGCCTTCATTGAAGAGAGTCAGAAATTCTGGAACTCAGGATAGGAAGAAAGAAAGGAAATTGACCCGCAAGGGGGTTGGTGGCAATCTAGTGGTGGGGCCGAGCCTGGAGTCGGCTGGAGGCTCACTCCGGGCTCGGCCCCCCACGAGCGGCGGGGGCCCGATCTCGCTTTTCAGAGCAGCACAGAGCGTTCTCCGCACCGCTCGTGCCGCCGCCGGAGAAACCTGGGTCTTCCGAGCTTTGGAGAATCCTTAGAAGAAGCTGAAGTTTTTTCTTAGAATTCTCCATAAAGACTCAGAAAGATCCAACCCATACTGAATCATGAGGAGGGGTTTCATTCATTGATAGCATTATCCTCCATGAGAAAGGACAGTCAATGGGTCCTAGTCATGAAGATGATATATTACCTCCAGTATCAGATGCCTCTGAATACCGGTTGATGGGAACATGAGCAGGACAGTGCCCTTGCACTCATGTCCTATTTGTGGGCTTCCCGTAGGCATCTGGTTGGCCACTGCGCAAACAGAATGCTGCACTACATAGGCCTTTGGTCTGATCCAGTACAGCTTATGTCCCTATGACTGATAAAAAACATTCCTTCTTCCCCAGCATTAAGAACAAACTCAGGTGCTGAGTGCCAAAAGGATTGTAGCCAGAATGGAGCCACTGAGTTACAAGAGGTAGGCAGAAGCATGCATCAGTACACCAACAAAAACAAAAATCTAAAAAAAAAAACAGTGAAAAGGGTTAAAACAACAACCCCAAAACAGCCAAATGAGAACTGAGCATAATTTTGCACTTAGATATGTTGAATCTCAATTGTCATTCTGTCATCCATTCACCCAATTTTGAGATATCATTTTGGAGCTCTACACAGTCCAATTCAGGGAAGGTGCTTTGTTCAGTGGTAGAGCAGATGTTTTGTACGCAAATGGTCACAGGTTCAATTTCCAGCATAGGCCATAGGGAAAGACTCCTGTCTAAAATCCTGGAAAGCTGCTGACAATCAGTGTAGACAATACCGAATGGCTGACTTGGTATGAGGCCACTTCCCATGTTTTTAGTATCCTGAATAATTTGTTGTCACCCACAAACCTGGGTATCTCATTTCTCATCCCTGATTCCAGGAGAATACAGTGACCTAGATTTTTACTCACTGGTGGCAAGTGCAGACCAGTAGTTGAGCCTTCTAATCTAATTGGCTGCAACAGTTGTTGAGGGAAGCTAGCCAGGTCTATAAAAGTAGGCAGGGTTGCAAGGGAGCCCAGCTCACCAAGCGTGAAGAGGAGCCCCAGTGACAAGGCAGCAAGGTAAAAAAAGAAGTGAACAAAGCTAGTAATAACAATTAAAGAAACAGCTATGCAGGTAGAAAGCCAGCAGGGGTGTGGGAGCTATCCAGTTTATTGCATGGAGTAGTGTCATATGTACGACTGTCTGCCTGTTGGACAGATGTAATGGGTGTGTGCCCAGTGTAATGAGCTCCTTGCCCTAAGAACAAGTTCATTCCTTAGAAGCCAAGGTTGCTGAACTAGAGTAGCTGAGAGAGGCAGACAGGTCCTTTGTGGACCTGATAGTGGCATCCCAGTCCCTGGGTGACAGCTCCTTACTGGTCACGGAAAATGTGGGTTTCTGGGAAGGAGGACATCACTCCAAGGAAGAGGGAAATGATCACTTCGTAGGGATGTTGGAGAAATCTGAAACGGATTCAAATGACTTCAGATTTCTATGAATACAGCCTGCAGATTCCACAGCAGACCAGTATCTTCAGAGTCGCACTGATTCTGCAGACTTGTGGACCATTTTTTTTAAACCTTCTGGATTGTACGCAAATTTAGTTGTACAAAAGTTACTGGAAAATATGCTAATATATACACTTTTTAAAAAACCCAACTGCAATGTGTTATACATCTTGGCTCACGCTGGCTCAGTTTGTCTGAGTGTGGAAAGTTAAGCAGGGTCAGGACTGGTTATTACTTGGATGGGAGACCCCATCTAGTTTCCTGCACTGAGCAGGGGGTTGGACTCGATGGCCTTGTAGGCCCCTTCCAATGATCTATGAAATCTATGAATCTCTCTTCAGCCACCGTTGTATAGCATTCTTTTGTTTGTGTGTGCTCTGATCATTGGTTGTATGCTGTATACAAATAGCTCCAAAAATGATCTCTCCAAACTGGGAGTATGGGCATTAAATGGCAAACACAGTTCAATGCATGCAAGTGTAAAGTGATGCGTGTTCACTCCCAACTTCATGTATATGCTGAGGGGATCTGATCTGGCAGTGACTGACCATGAAAGAGATCTTGGGTTGTGGTGGAAAGCTTGATGAAAATGTTGACCAGCGGGAAGCTGCTATGAAAAATGCTAATTCCATGTTTGGCATAATTAGAAAAGGAATTGAAAATAAAACTGCCAATATCATACTGCTCTTGTTCAAATCTATGGTGTGACCACACTTAGAAGACTGCGTACAGTTCTGGTCACAACGCCTCAAAAAAGGATATACAGTTGCAAAAGCTACAGAAAAAAGCAACCAAAAGGAAGGAATTTGAGCAACTTCCCTATGAGAGATTCTAATGTCTGACAGTATATAGCTTAGAGCAGGGGTGCAGAACTGTTTTGGGGGGCCAGATTGCCTCACACCCCACAGGCAGAGATGTAATGAAAAACAACTAAATAAAACATCCTTCTTTCAAAAAGCTTTCCAGAGCAATCCTTTGAGGCTGCCTGTAACCCTCTGAACTCAGAGGATTAAGGGCATCCAATTGAGGGTGGGAGGGGTGCAGAGGATAGGATATCTTCTGCCCTCCTACCGCCCTCAAAAACATCTAGACGGCGGCCAATTTCAGCTGTCTAAATCAGGGCTCTCCAACCTTGGGTCCCCAGATGTTGCTGCACTACAGCTCCCAGAATCCCTTGCCATTAGCCATGCTGGCTGGGTATGCTGGGAGCTGTAGGCCAGCATCATCTGGGGACTCAAGGTTGGAAAGCCCTGGTCTAAATGTTTCTCCCCTCCTCCTAAGGAAGAGAGGCTGAGGTGCCACCTAGATTCCTTGGAATCCAGCAGTGGCTCGCTCCTCTCCTCCCTGCCCCCAGGAATCCCCCCCAGGGGGGGGGGAACTGAGCACAGTCTTCTGTACTTGGTTCCATGCCAGTGCGGAAAAAACCGTGCCGAGTACAAGGTGGGGGGGCAGGCACTCCACAGTGCTGCTGCTGCAACCTTGGAAAGGATTTTTGAAGTCTCAGTGCCTTCTATGGCAATTCCTATGCCCCACCCGGACCAGTTTGGAGGGACATAGGATTGCGCCCTTATTTGCATTATCAAATACCTTATGATTTCTTAATTAGCATATATGAAACTGAAGACTTTTATTTTATAGAAACAGAAAAGCAATCACAGAGATTACAACTTAATTAATGAAAGTAGCAGTGTAGCCTGTAATGAAAAAATAATGCTGGTATGTTAAATAAAACATATACAGACTTGCAGTAATCCTATATGCATTATTGTATACCTTTAAATGAAAATACCGTATGATTTCTTACTTGGCATATATGAAATTGAAGACTTTTAATGTAAAGGAACACAAGAACACCACAGATTAGCATTTAGTAAATGGAAGCAGCAAAGTAACTTACACAATCTCTTCTCTTTGCACATCAAATTTAAAACATTTTCTTTCATGATTTTAAAAGACCAAAGTCATGGAGGATGTCGTCAAATGATAAGCTGTGATGCTTATCATTTTCTGTGCACATAATGCACAGTACTTAGTGCAGACAGCTTTTCTTGCAGCATTGCTTAGTGCAGTTCATTCTTAATCCTTTTCAGCTGTGAAAATGACCTTTCTCCTAAGCAGTTTGTTACCATTAGCCTAAAAAATAACCGCAATATTACTTCTACATTGGGGAAAGCCAACTGAATCTTATCTTGGAAGATGACCTGATACAAATTCTGGTGGCATGTATCCTTTATCTGAATAATTTTGCGTGATATAAGCATGGAAGTGCTTTATTTCCCCAACAAGGTCGATATCAAAACATCATCAGGATAGTCTTTCATGAGAAGATTTACACCCTCACACAACTGTTCTTCTGACGCTTCTAAATCAACCCAAAACATAAATCTTTTTGCAACATTATCATATATGATTGCTCTTTCTTCAAGTTGACTTCAAGGGCATCCATTATTGGAACAAAGGATTTTACGTGAAATTTGTCTCTTGGGGAAAGCCTTTCATCAGCATTAGGTGCACCACCATCATTGACTTGTTTTTCACCCTTTTTGTTTTATTCACACACTTGTAGTCAACATCAGGCAGCCTTCCTTTCACTTTGAGTTCAATTTCAACAAAACACCCTCTGGTTTCTTTCATGAAGTGATAGATAGAGCGAACGATGTGTAAAGTTTTGCACATGTGCTAAGCCCAGTCTGTGGATCCCATAAAGCCTTGCTGGTTTTGGGGAACTGATCTAACAAACAAATCCAAAGTTTTAGCATGAACACAAATTCTAATTCTTCCATTTTCTCCGGAAGAATGCAAGCTTCTCTTCTTGTATAAGCTTTTTCACAGTCATTAGTGTGGGTATGAGTAAAAGCATCCATAATTGAATTAAAACTCATAGCTACAGCTGAAGTAGCCTTTGCAGGTGCTAATCCCACCTAGTGACAGAGAGATGTTTTGGTTCTGTGGATTCTGGACTCAGGGATGATTTGAGTACTGCCCAGCATTTAATAGAGGCTGAGAAGAAAGTGTATATTTGTTGCACAACCACAATTTTTTTTTACTGCATCTAGGCAGCAATGAACCTGAGCACAACCAACAAGATTCAAGGAAATGTCCAGCACATGGAATATATACAGCATACTTATTTTTCTCTCTAGAAGGTTTTGCTGCATTATCATATGACTGTACTCTGCACTTACTGAAGTCATTTCTCAAATAATCCAGCGCTTTGTTGGCCATACTTTCCCCACTATGATCTTCTAATTCAAGGTAAGTTAGAAAGCATTCAATGGGAAAACTATCATTAAGTTACCATAACAGTTAGTTGATCAACATGGGAAATATCTGGTGTAGAGTCAGTAGACAAACTAAAGTATCTTGCTTTTCTCTAATCATCGAAAACAGATTCTCTTACTTTTTTAGCCATAAGATGGATGACTTCATCACATATTTTTTTAGACAAGAATGCAGGCTTCCCAGGACCACTGCTTCCATAATGTTTTATATGGTTGGCAAGAAATGGATCAAACTTAGCAGTGAGTTCTATCAAGCCAAGAAAGTTCCCATTATGTGGTGAGCCAAACTTTTCATTGCCTCCCCTAAAAGCTAGTCCATGTTCCACCAAAGTGCACACAAACTGCAATAACACATTCAAGTACATGCTGCCAGTACTCTTTTTTTACATGTTCCTCCAGGTGTGAATCCAAGGTTAAACCATGCTGCCTTGTCAAATACGTAATAAAAGCTGTTCTATGATCCTCAGAGTTCTCATACTTTTGAATTCCAATGGGATTTCGCCAGTCATCAAACCCATCATTAGGAAATGCTGTCATTGGTGATGTTGGAAAGAGCTTGCAGACAAAACAGTAAAGACAACCGGTTATTAGAGAATATAGTAGCTGCTTCTGATTCTATTTTTCACCATTAGCTTTTTTTCAGTGAAGCAGACCTTTGAACAATATTGGGCAGCACAATTCTATGGCTGTGAGACAGCATCTAGACAGCCATAGGATTTTTCGGATTCCCAGCTACAAGTTGGAAAATCACTCTGATCTTGTAGCTGGAAATCCACGCTCGTATCCCCTCCCCACCTCTCAGCCAGTGTGGAAAGAACCACACCAGCTGCTTCTCCAAGGTCACAAGAGTGACCTCGAAGGGCTTTGGGGCAGGACCGGTGCAAGGCAGTTTGGCGCCCTAGGCCAAGTCGGGTATTTAGCGCCCCCCCTCGGGTGGGGGGGGCGGGCTCCGGAGCAAAGCAGCCTAAAACGCCTGCTCGCCCAGCGCCCCCCCCCCCGCGCGGCCAGCAGCTCTCTGCGGGCCTGGAGCAGCAGCAGCATCTCGGCCAGCAGCAGCGCGCTCAGAGGGGCCCGTCCAGGATGCCCAGCCGGACGCTGGGCCCGGAGGCGCTAGGCGAGGGCGAGCACGCGGCAGGGAGGGAGTGGCGGGGCGGGAGGGAAGTCAAGGGGTCCAGATACCCCACCCCCCGCATCTCCTTTTGCTCTTTTCTCGGGCAGGTAAAGCGAGGCTGCCTCCTTCTCTGCTCCTCCTCCTGGCCGCGGGATCGGAGCCCTTATTTACTCGGGACGGAAGTTAACTTCGACGGAGCGGCTGATTCCCAAGCGGGCGTGCGTGCAGGGAGGGGGTTGTAGCTGGGAGGGGGTTGTAGCAGGGGCTGTGTTGGCCCAGACTTTCCCTCCCTCCTGTGGAAGCTACCATTATTCATCGGCTGTGTAATACGTTCACCCGCCCATCAGGTCCCGGACCTGGTTCCCGACTCAGGGCTATGGAAGAAAGAAAAGTTCTTCCGAGCAAAGGCGGGATGTTTTCTTGACTCCCGAGTCGCCCTAAGTGGCGTCTGAATAAAGATCTCAAGCAGCAGGGGTATGCCTCACTCCGCGGCATCTTCTCCACCTTGGTCCGTTTGCAGGCAGGGTCCCGAGGCGGCGGTGGCTGCCCCCTCCCCTCCTCCTCTAGCCAGGCTCGGGCCCAGCCTCGCCGCCTGCCCCGCACCCGCCGAGGACCCACTTGGGCATCCCCGCGGGAGGCGCCGGGGAGGAAGGGACGGAGCCTCCGCCTTCCTCCCCGCCCCGCTGTCGGCTTGCGCGGCCTGCGCCTGCCCGGGGACCGAGGCTTAGATGGAGAGCAGGCGGGAGAGCAGCGGGGCGGCGAGCCGGAGGAGAGGCGGGCGGAGGCGCCCTGGCTCATGATGGCGGGCGGAGGCACGCCCCCCCACCGAGGAAAGCTGAGCGCGACACCGAGCCTGCCCGCAATACCCCCGCGCTGACCTGGTGTGACTGGTGGCCTCTCCGCAGCTGTCCCGCCTGGCCGCCTCGCCGACAGATCCGGGCTCCGCGAGCGGCAGGCGGGCAGCGCGTCGCCCAGCAGTCCTGGTGGAGGTGAGGAAGAGTCGGCCGGCAGGAGCAGAGTGCACCCCCTTCAGCCACGCGCCCTAGGCAGCTGCCTAGTTGGCCTAGTGGTAGCGCCGGCCCTGCTTTGGGGGCATTCTGGGGAACGGAGAGGAGAGGAGACCGGCACCACCAAGATACAACGTATCCTGGTGGTGGATGCCTCAGCCTCCTTCCCTCCCACTCTGAAGCACCACACTTAGCTGGCTGAAATCTAAGTGCTTTGCAGGGTGAAAGGAGCACGAAGGTGACCTTTGCCTCTGTGCTCCTCCTGCCCTCGATAGGATGCCCCTAATCCCCTGAGTTCAGAAGGTTACAGGTATCCCAATTGGATTGTGCCCTAAATTGGTTTTTGAATAACTGTTTTGATTTCTCAAATGAGCTATTCCAGTGTTGACACTCTGTGTCCAGAATGAAATTTCACACTCAGTCAAGACATCCTACATACCAAGGTAATTGGACTTTGTGCATCTATTTCCTTCAGCTGGGATTTCTAGGCTCTGTAACATTCTCATGTGTACTAGTCACATTTTGATTCATATATCCACAAACTACCTCAGTAGAAGTGTATTCCTGTGGTTGTTGTGGGCCTGGCTGACTAACTTGAGTATGAGGTCTCTTCTCTATAGCTGTAATAAAGTAACTGACAAGTTTTGATTTAAAAAAAAATAACATATATACTGCCCTTCAAGGTGCTGCTTCTTTTTTCTCTTCTGACATCCACTTTCAAAAGTTCTCTGAGTTCCGGGCAAAACATGGCTTTCTAGAAGACTCACAGAGATATCTGTGGGGAATACGAATGCAGCGTTTCTTGGGTCAGAGACGTTCTCTGGCCGGGAAATCTACTTCTTAAGGAAGAAGATAAGATCGGCGTTACCCTCAAATCGTCTCAAGGGTCATACATTGCTTTCTGTCTGCCTTGTTGACAGACAGATTTGCGGCGTGATCTGAGATAGAGGGAAAACGGCGCTGCATTTCGGAGGTCGGTTCACCGATCATTAGGAAAGTCCGTGCTTGCTTCCAAAATGAATGGAAACATCTGGATTTGTAACGGCAAGGAATCTCTCTACAGCATAATTGGACTTGAAATTTAATGTGAGTACATCAAGAGATATAACCGGGAGGCAAAAATAAAAAAGTTGATGGAATGTCTGAAAGGAGGTTCCCTAATCTTATCTACAGTAGCTTGAAATAAGGAATTCGGCCAAGAGTGCTTTGAAAAATATCTACAAGAAAAGATGGTTTCATGGGAAATGTTTATGAGACTAAGAGATAAATTATTGCAATTCGATAACAAGGTGGAAGACTTTGTGAATAAAATGGTGTTGAAAATGGATGTTTGGTGTGTTAACCTTCAATTGGAATTACAACATGATCAAGAGAAACTGGATACTTACTCAGGTCTGTCACGGAAGAAGAAAGAAGTAAGTAACAATTTTGGAAGTTTACCAGATCTGCATAGAGGCTTTGAAGAAGAAATATCTCACAAGATACGTGTGACGCAGCAGTTTTTTGGAACGAAGATGGAGGATGTGTCCTTTTCAACAATACAAATGGGAGGGCAGGAACCCTCAGAGCAACAGAATAAACGGACTTTATTCTTCGCTTTTGGACTGATTCTTAAGGGATTTCCATTTGATAGGGGGAGGGGGTTATGAAAGAGACAGGTTTGGATTTACTGGGCAAGATAAAGGGTTTGGAATATTGTCTTATTGGCTGATTTTGAAATATGCTCTGATTTTAAATATTAAGATATAAATGTATTGGGAGTTTAAAATTTTATGCTTTAGGTTGATTTGGAACTTGAAAAATGAGAATCAGGGTTAAGTATGTATTAGTTAACATATATATGTTAAATATATTATTAGGGTGAAAATATATCCAGAAAATGTGTGCAGGAAGATTGGAAAGATGGCTGACGCATTTCCTTCTGTTGTTTTTTTTAATTGGAATGCCCCACAGAGTATTAGAACAGACTGAGTTTTTATTAAGGGTTGGGAATATTGTTTCATTTGCTAACTTTGTTATATATATCAGTTTTGTTATGGAAATATTAGGGGACTAAAAAAAAAATGTGTGTGGGTTGTATATTGGATTGGAAGTTAAAATCTGTAGTGGGTTACCTAGAAAAAAAGGGGGGGGGTTATTTCCTTTGGATTTTTAATAGAAGGCTGAGTTAGGATTTTTATGTAGGGTGAGACCTCTAGTGGGTTTTTTTTTTTGCCATAACTAGAATTAATTATTGTATAGAAATTATTATTATTTTATTTAAGAAATGCTTATATTGCTGTAACAGGGGTTGGAAGTCTATCTAGTTTTGTGTTGTTGTGGGTTATGTATGTATTTGTTGTTTGGTTTTATTGTTATATGTTTGATATTATGTTTGTCTTATATAAAAATAAATATATATATTAAAAACAAAAACAAAAACACTTTCAAAAGTTCTCTTCATTGTTAAAGTTAATTTTTTCCTTAGCTGGTACTATAAAAGTAGTCTTTAAAACGGTCTTCAGATTAGATAAATAGGCCTCTGTCCCCCTGTGGTGTGTAGTAAGTGAGCTGCATGCTGGGAGTTGTAGTTGGGGACATGGAAGAGAGCTGGGAGGAAGAGGAAGTGGGAGGGCAGAGCCAGAGTTGTTGGAATGTGGCCTGATGGGTTAGTTTTCAGTTTTGCTAAGTTCCTGAAATAAAGAAGCTTCTGCTCCTTATCTCTGGTAGGTTGTGATTCCTATATTTTTTGTGCCACCCCCAGAACACTGAGGCAGGCTACAGGTGTATGTAGTGGTATATGGAGAGGTGGCAAGGAGGGGATTAGTGGAGCCGGAGATGATGCCTGGTGTGCAGCGGGGCTCTAGAATGTGTTGGCAGGCTAGCCCCCATTGTCTCCTCTTGAGGTCTGAGGTGAGGTTCGGCAACCTGTGGATGATGTGAGAAGTCCAGCAGCCCTGGAAGAAAGGTTGATGGGATTGAGAGGTCAGAGTTCAGAATTTTTGTGGTAGATTTTATACGAAAGGTTATTTAAGCCAAAGCAATTTCAATTATAATAAATCTTCTTAGTTATCTCCAACATATTTAGAGGCCCCTCATAACATGATGCCCTAAGCCATGGCTTACTTGGCTTGTTCCTAATCTGGAACTGTAGAGATCCCTAGGGGACACAATGGAATGGGCAGGCTAAGTATCTCTTGAAGTTGTATGTCAAAAGCCAAATTGGAATGTTTTTAGTTTAATTCTGAAATTTGTAATATGTGATAACCTCAAAATTATAGCCTTCTAAGGGTTACTTTGGTGAAATGGAATTGATCTGGGGGGGGGGATGGTGCTGCTAAGCAGATCTTTCATTTGACAAGCTATTATCTCTCGCTACTTATTTTGTATGCAATTACAAGTAAAACCCAAACATATTCCATATATGTGAAAAAACACTCAATGTGAGAAAATAAAAAGGAATTTCAGCACTGATATTGATAGTTAAAACTGGCATCAGAAGCTTAATGAAAACAGAAATGTATTACACTTCCTTTATGATGAGAGAACAAGACTTTTTCATAACTTGAAAATAAATGAAATACCAGTACAAAATTAGGAATATGCTTTTCATTTGCAAGGAATAATGGAAGGAAATGCTTTGTCTCCTGTTAATAATTTCACTTCAGGCTCAATTATGAGAATTAATGGAACACCGCAACAAGTTTGGGGAAATTACTTGATTGTGTACAAAAAAATAGACAAGAACTTTTCACAGGGTCAGTTTTCACGGAATGCAGAGCGCCATATATAGGTGTTAAATGCAGGACCATTTTTGAAAGCATTTATAAAATCTGAGGTTAATAGTAAGCCGTGTCAAAGCTGTGTATACAAACAATTACCACAATCGTTGTTATTCATATTATTGTGAAGTGCTGAGATGAATGAGGCAGGTTAATTAGTTAGCTGCTGACTGTATGCATGTATTATTTTGAAAAGCATTTATATCCTGCCTTTCAGCCCTAATAAGTGCCCTCAAGGCAGTTTACAATAATAACTAAAAAGCACACAAGTCAGATAGAGAACTCCGAAAGCATAAAAACAGACTTAGGGCACAATCCAATGAGGCTGCCTGTAGCCCTCTGAACTCAGAGGATTACCGACATCTCATGCAGGGCGGGAGAAGCATGGAGGTGAAAGTCACCTCTGTGTTCCTCCTGCCTTGCAAAACACTTAGACGGCCGATTTCAGCCATGTAGGTGTGGCACCTTGGAGCAGGAGGGAAGGAGGTTGAGGCGTGACTAGGGTACATCGTATCTTGGTGGCACCAGTCTTCTCCCCTCCCCGCCTCCTGGAATGTCCACTAAACCCCTTCTCTGAGGTCTCTTTTGTGACTTCGGGGAAGCCACCAGCACAGTTCTTTCCGCACCAGCTGCGAGGGATCTGAGCACAGATCTCCAGCTCCAAGGTTGGGGTGATTATAGGACCTCAGAGCTAGGAATCCTGAATGATCCTATGGCCCCCTAGACACTGTCTAGGGTCTATAGGATCACTTTGTTAGTCACACTTAGAGTAAACGCACTGAAATCAATGGGACTTGAGTTGGTTATGACAAACTTAAGTCCCATTGATTTCAATGGGTCTACTGTAAGTATGACAAAGTCAGGATCCAACCCACTGCCAGTGCAATAAATCACCATCAGTGCAACAGAGGGACATTCTGCCACAAACTAAATGGATGGTGAAATAAAATGGTTGTAACAGGATGTGTGCCACAACTCAAAAGTCCTTATCTATTTATATACTACAATGCGTTTACAATGTAATAATAATAGATAAGAGACATTATCCAGCAGGGATCTAAGCGGGAAGATACAAAAAATAAGCAAATACAAGGTACCAACTCGTTCTGTTATGTAATGAGGTTACAAAATTGAACTCAGGAGACAGTTCAAGATAGAAGAGAAAGAGGAGGCAAGTGGCAATTTCCCCAGCTGAGCAAATGAATACCTTACTGACTTGTATCTCTGACTGATGCAGCCAGGTGGAATAGCTGTTGAGTTCTTCCATAACCTTCACTATAAGCTTGTCTGATTGTTATGAATAGTCTGTCACTATGGCTTTTCCTACAGTGTCACCTGATTGGAGTCAGGTATTTGACAAAAAACCCTAATGTTCCTTTAATGGCTGTTAATGTTTCCTGAACAGGTGGGTTCAGGAAAACTTGTGGTGTGTGTGTGTGTGTGTGTGTGTGTGTTAGACAAGTACACTGCAAGGTAGAATTGTGTATGACAAACAGTCCCTTTATAGTTCGAATTTTTGAGATAGAGGCAGAGCTGGACGCTAGCTAAAACAAAAGTCCTTTAGGGTTCAGTGTCTGTCGGGATCTCTTACCTGTTTCTCGGAGTGCACTTGTTTAGATTCTGTATTTGTAATTTGTAAATAAAGCAAATAGTACAAAGACACCACAGGTGTACAGTAGTACACACTCTCTCACATACATGCCCTCTCTCTCATCCAGAGAAAACTAAATCTTATAGTGTTTCCCCTGGAACTTCTCAGGTACTACTCATGAGTGGGGATTGAGTAACTTTAGTGTTAGAGGAGAAGATGATAGTTTCCATGCATATAAACTGTGAACTGGTGAGTGAGCCAGGTTGTCACAAATGATAGAGCTTCTGAAAGAAATCAGAGAATTGTATGAGCAGTTTGCACAAGAATGAAAAGATGTGAAGAATTGTATGGAACATCAGTAAGCTGTTACTTAAGGGGTGAAGACCTTGTTTATTTAGCAGCTACAAGGGGTCAAAAGAAATGCAAACATCCAGCTGCAGAGCACTGAGTCATGGTGGCTAAAGAGGACCATGAGGTGAGCAGCTGATGGGCTTGGATTTCGGCACATTGCGGTTGAACTGGGAGTTCAGGAGCCTGAGAGCAGTGGTAATGGAGGAAAAGTCCCCGGAATGGGAGAAATACTGAGGAAAGAATTTGAAAGGGTTGAAACAGAAGAAAATACTGTCCACACTGGAAATGAGATGTTTGAACGAGACCAGCTTGAAACATGAAACCATGGGCAAGGAATAACCCCTTATAGTTTATAAACCTTTGTGAGTAGGATCCTAATCTGATATTTCCAAGAGCCATGCTGGTCTAGTGGAGTAATCAGAAGCTTGCAAATTATGGGGGAATAACAGACAGTGGAGTCTACATACCTCAATTTAACATTATCCCCATTGGGATAGAAGAAAAGTGGAGTTTCTGTCAGTCAGGCTCAGTGGATCAGTCTTGCTGGACTGGCAAAATATATTCCCAGATGAAGACTTTGTGGCAGGATTTAGCTGAGTAGTTTGGACCCAGGGCCAAATCCAGTGCAGGAGTTGCTACTACTGCACTGGATTTGGCCCTGGGTCCAAACTACTCAGCTAAAGAGGAACTCTTTCCATTATTTGCAGCAAATGCAAAGAGGTGTGGGTTTTTTGGATTTGGCATACAGAAATCTGCACAAGGCAAGGCAGAAGACCCTGGCTAAAAGACAATTGATTGGAACTAGTATTTGATCTTCATTTGGAATGTACACCAAGATCTTTTGCCAAGCAGCAAGAACCATAACAGACATAGAATTCTACTCAGCTCCAAAACAAAGAGGAGCACATCTCAAGGGGAATGTATTGTTGTTGATGTTTTTAGAATTAAGTGTTTTGATAATTTCCCTACAGCAGGGAGTTAGGGATGTTTGAGATAACTAGAAATCAGTGTCTGCTGAGGTATTTTTGTATTGAGAAGCAGCAGGGAGGACAAAAAGGTCAACCTGTGTTAGGTAGTAAAGAGAAGAAATATTTCTGAGATGATTTGTGTTGAGAGAGCAAGAGTTTTTTTCTATCTGGAATGTATCTCAAAAATTGTACACCCTGGAATTCTTGTTCCATGCTCTACCCAGGCCAGGGAAACCCATTCATCTTAGGAAAGTGGTCAAGTGTGAGGACTGAGTGGGGGATAATAAGGAATTAGGGCCAAGTCAGCCCTATTTGTGGGTGGTGAAATGTGGGGTAGGGGGAATTTCAGCCATTTTTGGGGGGAGAACAAAAATGGAGGAGGCTTACTGGTAGCGTCAAGAAGTTCTGTCACTACCAGCTGCTAGTGTTTTTTGTTTTGCAGAAGTCTTTGGGAATAACTCTGTGCATTGCATAGTTCCAAGGGGACTGGGGGTGGGGAGACAACAATCAGGAGCAGTGCTCCTCGCTACCACCACTGCAGATCTGGTGGTGGCTGAGTTTGAAAACAAGGAGAAAGGTGAAGTGTGTGTCATTGTCATCCCCCAGCCCCAACTTTGAACCAAAGGTTCACCTCTTTGGGCTCATACCTAGTTTTAAGTTGTGTTTGTGGGAAGCTGGAAGCTGAAAAGATTCTTAACTTTATAACTTCTTCTTTCCCTTTTTTCTTGTCACTATTGATGGTCTGGGGCCATTATTTCATCTAGCAAAAAGCCACATACATAGGTGATAGGAAAATACCTTAGCAACATGTGAATAGTTACTGATAAATCACCTTGTATCTTTTAAAGTTTTAATATTTCTTGTTTCACTTGCGTTTAAACTACCCAGTTGTCTGTTCCTCAGTGCACTTGCAGCCCTCAGTAATTTAAGCAATCTCTGGCGAGGTAGCAAGGCGTTTTCTGAGAGGATGAATTGTGCTGTGAGTGTCACCATCTGATATATGTGAATATGTCTACCAGTGTGGTTTTGCCTGAAGTGTCGCTTAAAAGGGTCCAGAGATTAGGCAAAGAACTTGACTGTTCATTTAATGGCTATGGATGTTTCCTGAATGGGCAATTCACCTGCAAGGGTGGGGTTTCAGATCAGCGCTGGTCTGCAATGCTAAGCAAGATGGAATGATAGTCTGACTCAGTATTACATGGGTGGGGAACCTTTTTCAGCCTGAGGGCTGTATTCCATTTCAAAGAAGCTCTTGGGGGCCGCATTCCAGTGGTGGGCAGAGCAAGAGAGTACGGGACAAAAGGCAAAGGTGGTGGGGCCAGAACCACAAAAAAATGCCAGGATATTTTAGCTTAAAGCTGTTACTGTCAGTAATTAACCCTTAGGAGATGCATTTCAACCTTTTAGAAGTGGGGGGGGGGGGACACTGAAGAAGCCAGGAAACCACCAAACCATCAGCAGTCGGGGAAAGGGGTGTGGGAAGATTGAAGTGCCAGATCGGGCCCACAGGCCTGAGATTCTGTACCCAGCGGTATACGTAAGGTCACACAGACCTACGAATGAAGATGTGAAACTGACACAGCCTGGAAATATCCATGCATCCCTAGATGAGAGTGGAAGTTACCTTCATATGATTAGGGTGGTCAGTGAAAATACAAATCTCCCCCAAGTGTAGCGTGCGCACAAGGCACACATTCACATAATGTGAGAACTTAGCCATGTTGGTATATGTACTTTAAAGTCATTGATAGAATAGAATGGAATGGAATGGAATAGAATCAGTGACAATATATAACTGTGGGTGTGTTTATCTCAAAGTGAGCAAACCAGAGGATGGAAATTCTCTTCAAGGCACAAATGCATTTATCCCCAGTAATAGTAGATTTGATCTTTATGTTGTTGTTGTTGTTATTGTTGTTGTTGTTGTTTAAGAACAGGTATGAAGCTTGAAGCATATTAGTTCAAATGTAAATAGGATTCATAATATCTCTCATTCTTTTAATGGTGCACTGATAAATTCAGCCATTTTTACTTGCCATGAAAATTACTACAACAACATGCAAAAAAAATTAATCTCACAGGAAAATGTGTATAATAAAATAATATGTCATAGGTAGGTCATGTAAAGTTTGTAATACAAGACAACTCCTGAATTATGGGGAAATGGGTGATGAATGCTGGCAATGTTTTTTGTTTTTGTTTTTCAAATCACAATCTTTTTTTCTTTTTTTTGCTACCTAAGCCCATCAGTGGTGTTAAATACATGTCTTGGTGAGTAGTCACAGTAGCACAAATTATACTTTTACAGAACCATTATTTTTTTTAAAAGCCCAGCTTCATTGCCACTGCTACAGCAGATGTCCATTGTGCTACTGTTGTGCAAGCCCTGGTACAATTTAAAAGTTAATATCTCACCAGTGCAGAGAAATGCCACTTGCACTCAGATACTTTACAAGGACTGATTCATTTCTCTGGGTGGGGAAAGCACAGAGTAAATCCCCAAACAAACTTTGCCATTATAGGAAAGCTTTTCTTCTGATTCTCCTTTTAACCTGTTTTTTCTCTCTCTCTTTAACCCCAACACTGGCTGACTAGAATTGTAGCATTCACCGCTTGACTGGCAGAGCAAGACACAAAGTATGCTTTGAAATTGCTTCACAGTACATCTCTGTAATTAATCAGTAGAGTGCTCTGAGCTCAGGAGTCCAGTCTGCATCTCCTTTAAGATTTACTGTGTCACATTCAGAATGTTATTCATATCTCTGAAATGAACAAAGGTTCCACCCAGCTCTTGCACACAGCGCAAAGCCTCCCTCTTTAGTCCTGCTAATACAAAGCAGCCAATAGAGGTCACCATAGCAGAGAAAACTTTTGGATTTCTCCCACCTTTAGGTGTTACCAATACAAGCTTTCAGTCTCTGCAAGAAGTATCAGTTGAAGGTGAAAGTTCTCACGTGGCTTCAGAGGAAATGTTGGGTTTCTGAGGATCATCATCAATGAACAGGTGCCTTTTTCCTCACCTGTTCATTGGAAAAATGGAGCATGTGACCCAACTCTCTGGGAAATGGCATTGGTCATGGCAACAACAGTAGCATTGGGCCTATGAAGGTCACCTCCACCTCCCTCTCACGGGAAAGCCTGAACACTGGCAGCTGTGCCAGATTCAGGAGTGCACACTTGCAAGGCTTGAAGTAGAGAACTGTAGCAAAATAGAGTTTTAAACCAGGAGCACAGAATCCAGAGATTGGATCATCAGGTGATTTACAAAAGTGTGTGTGTGTGTGTGTGTGTGTGTGTGTGTGTAAGACTGAAACACTTAAGTAAAAGGTATGATGCAGGAGCAGCAGACACAAGGCAAAACAGGGAGGATCAGAGACAAGGATGGAATGATGCTTTAGAAAAAGTCAGTCTCAGTCAAGGTTAGGAAATAGATAAACCAAAGTGGCCGGGTGACCGGCCAGATGGGCGATTAATAAATATAATAAATAAATAAATAAGTGCCTATCGGTTGAGGGCACACGATGCAGCAGGGACAGCCCTACCATTAGGCAGAGTGAGTTGGCTGCTTCAGGCAGTAGATGCTGAGGAGCAGGGGGGCAGCAGTAAAATGTTGGAAGATAGAGCTGTGAGTGTTACACAGCCTGTCCTGTACTCACTAAGCGAACTCGCTATCCTTAGGTATGGTGGAGGACACTACCCCAGGGACAGTGTTGAAGCAAGCTTCAACTATCACTCTAGTCAGCTTCTGTACATGGAATGGAAGAGGGGTGCCATGTTATCCTTCACCTCAGGCAGCAAAATGTCTTGGGCTACCCCTGTGATGTAGCAACCTTGCCGAAGCTAAGCAGGTCTGTATCTGATCAGTGCCTGGATGGGATATCACTTGGGAACCCCATGTATGGGGGAACTCCATTTCATTATGGAAGAAAGGCAGGATATAACTATACTAAGTAAACAAATACACTTCAAATAAACTTAGGCATGTCCTGGGACCATTATTTTGTGTGAAGCAGCTCTCCACATGGTGTGTGGCCATGCTGCTGCAGTTACAGAAGGAGAGAGAGAAATAGGTCAGTGGTCATGTGCATGATTTGCATGCAGAAGGTGCCAGGTTCAATTCTTGACATCTCCCGTTAAAAAGATCAGGTAGCAGGTGGTGGGAAAGACCTCTGCAGGAGACTCTGGAAAGCTGCTGCCAGTTAGGATATATAATAATAATAATAATAATAATAATAATAATAATAATAATTATTATTATTATTATTATTATTATTATTATTATTATTATTATTATTATTAAAATGTATATCCTGCCTATTCACACATTGGTGCCCATGACTGCTCGATGTAGTACTCGGCAAGAGAGATCAATGGTCTGACTCAGTAAAAGGCAGCTACTTATATTCATACATCTGAAGTGGACTCTAGTTATCAATTCTGTGTGCATTTTAAAAAAAATCATAGCTTATGACAATGAGCCAATCCAAGGGAAGAAACCACCTTGCCAGCATTATCTAAGCTGCAAGGTAAATGAAATGCCTATAAGTTCCTAGTCTCCACTGCAAAGGTAATGCTGCCAACCCCTCTGTAATTGGATTCACTTCATGGCAGCAGAGATAGCATGGAAATGTTGTTAGTATTTACCTTTGACTTATCAGCTAATGCATATTAATACAGGAACTGACTGAACTCCATCCTGATTTTTCTGTTCTCCTCAAGGCCTCATTTTATTATCAGTAAGTTTCACTGGCACTGCTTTAGTAAACGTTCTAGAGAATATTATATATCAACTCCCACTCTGTCAATTATACTTCAGAGTTTGTTAAACAGTGGCTACCAATAGCCAGCCTGTGATAGGATTAGCACCTTCTAATTTACCTTGTCATTAGTGAGCAATTGCCTGATGAAGTAAAAAACAATGATCCTTTATCACTGATGATGTGATAAATTAAGATAACCGCATGATATCAATTATCACATGTGTCAGCTTATCAATTATCCCATGGGACAAGGAACAGTTGCCATCTTCCCTTTCTTAATTTCCTACCAGCTTTTTTTACCTGGCGTTGCACGGGTCGTCATTTTCCTATAGGCACTATTATTTTGAAATTCCTTAAGGAGGCTCTCCGCTGTTTTGAATCCCTCCATAGGTAAGGTCCCCCGGGACTACATAATGGAATCCCAGCTTCCCCGGGACTACCAGCTCCCCCAGGATTACACAGTGAAATCCCAGCTCCCCCGGGACTACCAGCTCCCTCGGGATTGCACAATGAAATCCCAGCTCCCCTGGGACAACACAATGAAATACCTGCGCCCCCCCCCCCGGGACTACACAATGAAATCCCTGCTCTCTCTCCTGGCCTACACAATGAAATCCCTGTTCTCTTTCCTTCGGGACTGCACAATAAAGTCCCTGCTGTCCTGGGACTACACAATGAAATCCCTGTTCCCCTGGGACTAAGTACACAGTGAAATCCCTGCTCCCCCCCGAGACTACACAATGAAATCCCAGCTCCCTCCCCCCAGGTACTACACAATGAAATCCCAGCTTCCCCCCCCCGGACTATGCAACAATGAATTCCCTATCCCCCCCCCTGGTACTACACAATGAAATCCCAGCTTCCCCCCCCCCGGACTATGCAACAATGAATTCCCTATCCCCCCCAGGACAACACAATGAAATCCCTGCTCCCCCCCCCCGGGACTACGCAATCAAATCCCTGCTCCCCCCCGGGACTGCACAACAATAAATTCACTGCCCCCCCCGGTACTACACAATGAAATCCCTGCTCCCCCCCCCCCCGGGACCACACAATGAAATCCCTGCTCCTCCCCCCCGGGACCACACAACAATGAATTCCCTGCTGCCCCCCCAGGACCACACAATGAAATCCCTGCTCCCCCCCCCCGGGACTACACAGTGGTGTTGCACGGGTTGTCATTTTCCTATTGGCACTGTTTGTCAAAATCCCCCCCCCCCCGTGTAGGCCCCGGCTGCAGTTCATATGAACATTCTGTTTGGACATAGGAGAGATTTGCATATCCGCTCCTGATTGGGCCCCTGTGGCAGTGCATACCAACATTCTAAATGCCGTTGGAGTGATTTGCATAACCGCTCCTGAATGGCCCCTGCATGCATTCCAAGTGACGCCATTGGCTCTCATCCATTTTGGGGCGTACAGGCACAGCGAGGGTTTTTCGGAGATTTGAACCCGCCAGTCGTTGTCCTTGGGTGATGGAGAGTATGCGTGCCAAGTTTGGGCCGATCCGTCCAACCGTATAGGAGCCTATGCGACGCACACAAACCGATCGGACATATGTATTTGCGCGCACAAAAGAGGAAATAAGAGTCGAGACACAGAATGATGGTGAAATTATGGGCCACATTTATTGATTCGAAGGATCTGGGAAGGGATGAGTGCGAGTGCTAGCTAAACCGGCTCTCGGCCAGTATACCCTTCAATGGGCGAAGCATCCCAATCGGAGGTGTGGCGCTGTAACTCGCCACTCCCCAATTTTACACCGTGCGGTGTCGGAAGGCCTCCTCCATGTCACCGCACGGGGCCATGAAATGCCATGCGGGTGAGAGGAATTGACCTCAAAGGCGGACCCTATCTCCCTGGCCGTGCCGTGAAACCGGGCTCAGGTGAGGCTAAGGTATCGCCAGTCACCTGAAAGGTGCCGTGGGATGATCACCGAACCTCACCCCACTGCCTAAAACCCACACTTACCGCCACAGAGAGGGACTGGCTAAGCCAAGTCCCCTCTCCCCCACCTGCGCTGAATAAATTCAAGCAGGGCCCTTTGCAGATCCTCCAAGAAAATATTGTTACCCCCGTCGGAGAGATGCACGCCATCTGCCCGATACAGCTCCCCCCGGGCCAAGGAGATCACAGCGTGAGGAATCGCAAAACCTACCCCTCCGAGGCCCCTACAAAGCTGACGATTCAGCCTTCTTCCTGCTCTGTTTCAGGCATTGGGGTTGCACCACCCCGCCACAGAAACGAGGCAACATGTGGGACCAGAGAATCTGGACCCCAGGCCAGCACTGCCACACAACAGCAAGGTCCGTAAACGCTTGCTCGATCAAGGACTTGCCCTCGAGCAATCCAAGATCATTCCCACCGAGGTGCACCACCAGCACGTCTGGGAGGATGGCCACATGGCCTGACCGGAGCAAAGTCGGAAGGAGGCTGCTCCACTGCATTCCACGCCGACCCAGCCATTGTCCGTCAGCTATCCGGCAGATCCCAAGCTGGGGTCCAACACGCGACCGTGCAGCTCTCTGGGCAGCCCAGTACACCATGCTGTGTCCGAACACGAGCACACGAATTGGCCTCGATCCACTCCAGTGACCTGCAATCAAGAAGAAAGGCACAGCAGCAGCACCACTCACGGTAACTTTCGAATATAAGAATGATAGTCAGCCTGTATTCCAGCCGGTGGGAAAATTCAGAGCAGTGACCATCCAAAAACAAACAAACAAACAAACAAAAACAACAACTGATGACTGTAGAATGCTCTAAGCACCTGGCATGTACTGTACCAGTGACTGACAGGAGTGTCTTAAACCAACACCACACCTCTCAAAAGTGCGGAGAAGCAAAAGCTCGCCCTTGACTATCAAGTCTGCGAAGGCCACATACTCAATATTGTTGATCAGAATAATCGCAAATGCAGGCAGCACTTGGGTAATATTGTGCTTCTGCAATACAGCCATTCCAGTGTGTTCGAAGAACAGGATGTTGCTTTCATGTGCGATTGCAACTACAGGGTAGGCAATACATTGCACTCCCTGCCTGGCCAGGATTGGAGTCGGCCAACGCCGTATCTATGGACACTCATGGCAGCTGCCTACTGCTCCAGTAGGAAGCGAGGCCCCGTAGGCTAGGCAGAGGCTATAAAGGGAACCAAACAGGTGGCTCGTATTTCACGGGCCGGCAGACAGGAATTAGCATGTGCCGCACCCTGACAACCGAGGGTGCATAAAGCACGCCCAGCTATAACTATACACTTCATGAAAAACTGTCACAGACGCAATCAGCAATCTGGGCCAAACATAGTGCATGGAAGCACATAGGTCGGACGAGCCTTATTCTGTTGCATACCATCCTTGCACTGCCAAAATGGTTGAAGCCTTCTGACAGAAAGCCCCTACTTCCTTAGAGGAAATAAAAGGGGTATGGAACTGCCTAGAGCCACCTAAAAGGAGGCCTCAAAGAGGAAATGCGCTTATGGCAACTGAGCCCCCAATTGATGCCATAGAGGCAAAGGATTTCTGCCCATATCTTAGGGATACCCACCTGCTGATACCCCAAGCAGTCTCCCGGGAAGGCAAAAATGAAATTGGGCCCTTCCCACATTAATGAGAATATGAGCCCGCCCAGCTATAGCTGGCACCCCATGGCAGTCCATGCCAGAAGATCAGAGGGCAAAACCAATTATACTAGGACATGGATCACTCTATGGAAAGCATGAAGTAACCCAAAATTGGGAACCCATCCCCACCTGTAGGAGGCATGTAGCCAAGAGAGGATGCCTGAGGCAAAGTCCACCTGAATACTGCCCAACGACAGCCAATCACACTGCCTACTACCCCTAACTCAAGCAAAACGTGGGAACCAAAATAAATAACAATGAGGATGAAGGCAAGTCATTATCAGGTCCAGGAACTACATGGGCCAAACGAATCCTATAACTCTGGGAATGGAAGTAACCCTTTCAGAGTTACCTGCTTGAAATTGTCATGAAGTGATGAAAGAAGTTCAAGCCACCAGAGAAAGCACATGGCTTAAGAGCATTGGGACTCACGATTATGCGCTGGGTGAAGAAATAAATGATGGAAACATCTCCTCAAAGGACTAACAGGTACGCTACTGCAGATCCAGGAATTGCCTCATGGAGAACACACGGCTTAAGAGCATCGGGGAAAACAGCAAAAGAAAACATACAGTATTAATATCAAGGGATGGCATGGCAGGGGACAAAACCATGAAATGAACAAAGACATCATAATACCCAAGCGGTTGAGGCAACGGGAAACAGAATGGGGCTGCACGTGGGTGTCAGGTACTAGCAGGGCGTATGTATCAATGCCCGCTGAACTGCAAATAAAAACACCACACGAACTAACAGCACGACCTGGCATGATAAAATTGCTCTTGCAAGCCCAGAACATGACTTGGTTGGCAATGCCAGGACAACACGGATTAAGAAAAGTGAGCAATGCCACAATCGCTATAAAAACCTTAAGTGAAGCAAGATTCGTGTGGGCGTATGTCCCGCATTAAAATAATTAAGATCATACGAAAATTAATAGGGTGAACATGAAGTCCCTATCATTAACACGCCAACACCACTGACTGGATAAACTGAATCAGACCATTGGGCCATCCAGTCCTTTACCCCCGACACTGAGGAGCAATGGCCATCTGGGTTCCAGGCAGGAGGCCCCAATGAGATGCCGGGAACCTGTTCCCAGGACCCCCGGTACACAAGCCAGAGTTAAACCATAGAGCCACAGCCAAGTGCTCATGGAAACACCCCTTTATTTTTCCCTTCTATCATTCCCCCCATCATGAGGCAACTCAATGCCAAATAATATAAGGGGATCACCAGTGGCAGATTTCTTCCTGCTGGATGACTATACAGCACATAGAAATCCGCTTTATACTGAGTCAGATTATTGGTCAAACTAGCAAAATACAGTCTGCTCTGACTGGCAGGGGCCCTCCAGGGCACCAGGCAGGGATCCCTCCCAGCTCCACCTAGAGAGGCCAGAGACTGAACCCGGGACCCTCCGCATGTAAGTGCTCTACCACTGAGCCATGACCCATTCCTAAATTGAGAAAAGTTAATGAAATGAGGACCACCAGAACAACAGACCACTCGGCTCAGTACCACCGACTAGCAGTGTCTCTCCATGATTTTAGGCAGGATTGTTTCCCAACCCTCCTAGAGATGCTGATGACTGAACAAGGGCATACGCTTGCAAAACGGGTGCCCCACCTACAGAGCAATGGCAATTAACTTGAAACAGATTGTTTTAATTCACTTGTTTCAGTACCAGAGCAATCAAAGTGTTTCACATACTTTCTCGCACAGTGATCTTGTGAGGTAGACCGGGATACGAACCCCTTATTTTAAGGAAGGTATTGTGTAGTATTGTACTGGTATCCCGCCTGCTTTCCTGCAAGGAAGCCAAGGTGGCGCACACAATTTTCCTTACATGTTATCCTCACAACAACCCTGTAAGGCATGGCAGGCCGATAAGGCATAAAACAAGAGGGGGGAAGGTAAACCAACCCGTATGTGTAAGGACAGGGCCAGAACCTGTGCAAGAAAAGCAAATTTTACCGCCAGACCATAGACAATTAAGGATATAGAAAGTATGATATAGAAAGGATATAGAAAGTACGGTTGCCAGCCAGATGGGCGATTAATAAATAATAATAATAATAATAATAATAATAATAATAATAATAATAATAATAATAATATGAACAAGCGAGCTGTCATTGCTCAGCTAATACCATTAGTAACTAATCACAAAATTATATATATATATATATATATATATATATATATATCACAACAACTCTGCAAGGTAGGAACAAGGCAAAAACCAGTAGGGTAGGAATTCAATGCCCAATCGTTGCCACACGAGCCAGACAGGACCCCTGACATAGGCAGGCAAGAATCAGGGTAGTAGCATGGGGGCAGGGCGGCCACATGAGCGAGCAAGGCCCCCCCCCACAAACCAATGGCCTAGAATTTGTGCTCCTTTATTATCATTATTATTGTTGTGATTGGAATTAGTATTATTTAGCTATGTATAGCAATTATTCATGTGTATGTACAGTAATACCTTGGATTGCAAGTAACTTGCAGAGTGACACCAATTTATGTCAGAGTGACACCAATTTAGCCTGTAACACTGAAGGGTTATTGGAGACTAGAAAACTTAAATGGATACACCTGAAGTGTTTTTTCCCAACTTTAGAAAAACAAACAGACACATTTTACAGGACATGGTGAGTATTTCAAACCAGACTTTGGGAGAGGGGATGTACCTCAGTGGTAGAGCAAATGCTTTATGTGCCAAAGCTCCCATCTTCAATCTCTGGCATCTCAAGTTAATGGGATAGCAGGTGATGAGAAAAACTTTTGGCTGAGACCCTGGGGAGCCATTGCCTGGGGGTAGGTAGACAAATACTTACCTGATATAAAGCAGTGCCTGATCCTATGAGCAAGGGTGCCAGAAGAAGACCTGTTTCAAACACTTCTTTCTACCTTTTGCTTCTGTGCTATGTAGCCTGAGAAAAGTGCCACCAGACTCAAATCCTTGAGAGATACATGAGAGAGTGCCTTCTCCCTTATCAACCTGCCGGGTCACTGAGGTCATCAGATCGGATGCTTCTGGTGGTTCTGCATGGACCTCTAGCCCAATTGGAATCTACCCAGACTAGAACCTTCAGTGTGGTGGCTCCCTCTCTGTGGAACTCTCTGTCTCTGGAGGTCAGGCACTTACCAACATTGGGTCATTCTCGGAGCCTGCTGAACACATATTTATTTCAAGAAGTCTTTCTTGATTGACCAGCCATGGTTTTTATTGGTATTCTCTTTTTTAAAAAACTTCTATTATGTTGTTTTGTGTTTTTATACTTTAATATGGTGTTCTTAGTCTCTTTATCTTTTATTGTTCATCTCTCCAAAATCTATTTAGATGTGAAGTGGTATAAAAATGTTGTAAATAAATGAAATAAATAATAAATGCCCCCTCTCCCTTCCGAAAAGGTAACCATCATGAAGTCAAACTACCTCCCACTTTTTCATCACAACCTACTTTCTCCTCCCCTTTTCAGACAGCTTTCAGTGCAGCCTTAACCATGTCATGACCTGTTCTCTTGTAACATTAACAACTTAGCACAGGTTTAAAAAAACAACAAATTCTGTTTATTGTAGTGAGATGGTAACACAAGCAATTCTTTAGCGTTTGTGGCATGGAAACTTCACAGAGGTTATAGTCCCAAATGAATCAATTAGTTCAATTAGGAGCACAGACAGGGTTGAAAATCCAGCATCAAGTTCCAAGGCACAATCCAAACAGAAACCGGGAGCAGTATTCTGAAGACCAATGATGTAGATTTATAGATTTCATAGATCATAGAGTTGGAAGGAGCCTACAAGGCTATCGAGTCCAACCCCCTGCTCAATGCAGGAGACTAGAGGAGGGGTCTCCCATCCAAGTAATAACCAGGCCTGACCCTGCTTAGCTTTCCACGCTCAGACAAGCTGAGCCAGTGTGAGCCACAGGCCTGTTGTAGTCAAAACAGAGTTTCAAAGGCACAGGTTTCTAGATTTACAAGAGTTCACAGTTCAGGAATAATATCCATGACTTGGTCCCACGAACATGGGAGTCAAGGCAAGCCCAAAGATCAAAGTCCAGGTATATCCAAGCAAGACAGTTTTCCAGTACTAAAGATGTTGTATCCACGAAGCTCCCTGAGCAATGTAGCTGCTTTTAAACTGAGGTGGGGGTGCCTAGAGCTCTTCACCAGTCCATTTATCCCTGCAAGCAAACTTAGTTTGTAAGCCTGAACCGCTTACAATGAATGAATGAATGAATGATGTTTATTTTGGTCACAGACCAGTAGAACAAAAACAACAATAAAAAAATCCGTAAAATACATAAAATCATTGTGATAAACACAACAGTCCCAGCCTATGGCTAAAATATTATTATTCAATAAAATGACTTAACATCAGTGTCCATTGGTTTATGGCAGCCGCACAGAAGCTGGCCACTATTAGAGTAACTTGAGGATCCTGATCCAACAGTAGATACTTTAGGTAATATTCATCAGATCTACCAGGGGTTCATTGTAAGATAGGAATAATGAATACTTGGCAGAAATCCCAATAGAAGGAGCAGTGCAACAGAACATGGCCTACCGTTTCCACTACTCTCATCCCACAGGGACATACCCATTCTTGGTAGGGTATACCTCCAAACCTTCCATCCAACAGGGCTGAAGGCAGGACATTAAACCTGGCCAGCGTGAAGTCTTTCCTAAATTTGGGAACAAAACAACAAAACATTTGTGCACGCCAGATATTTTGTGTGCACAAATGTCCTCCCATTGTCTCTATGTTCAGGGTACGCTGAAGCCAGACTCAAATTATATTGTAATTCCACATCCCAGATATGCTGCTGAATTATTGTTTTAGCTTTTTCATAGCCAAGAGCTATTAGGGCATTTGGTGAAAAGCCCTGAATTCACAATTTTTCATATAGCGTGGATTTCCATTTTGTCTGGCAAGTATCAATTAGTGTCAATGGGGCTAAACCCACTGGGGAGAACATCAGCTTCAGCCAGTAATGAATCCTAAGAATTCATGCACGGGCCTCCACCAAGATTTGCCCATCCTCTAAGCAAACAATTGCATTGGGAACCCAACTTGGGACTCCACTGTCCGCAGAAACTTAGTCTGAGTGACTTCAAAGGGGGCAAAGCTTTTATATATGCAAAGCTGAGATCCATATAACATCTGGGAGATGGCCTTCACATTGAATACCTGGATGGCTGAGGGAATATATTGGCCTTCTTTCGTGTAACAGAAGCGGAGAAGAGCCTTAATGCTTCTCTGGGCATTCTCAATGGCATTTTTAGTTTGCAAGCTCCATAAACCAGAAGAGTGAAAGGTTATGCCCAGATATCTAAAAGGTGCAACTTGTTCTATAGGGTAGTTGTTTATCTGCCATTTGTGCTTTAGCCTTCCTCTGGAAAAAAAACAACCTTACGCTTGACGGAACCATGCCTAAGTGGATGTTTCTCTTCCAACCTCTTTAGACACCTCCATTCTCAAAGTGACATACCTGAAGCCTCCCCCTTCCTCAGCCAAATCTCCTCCCTGCTTGTTTCCCACAGAATGTCTCTCAGCCCCCTGAGCTGAAGGCTTTTCTCCCAAGGTCGATTTCTTGTAGCTGGCTATGAATGCCAGACTTCTCCAGCCTACTCCCCACTGAGAAGTTAGGCAGAACCACCAAGTTCCCACCATTCTGACATTCCACAGCCTGAGCAGGCTACAAATTATCAGCCCCTTCTATGTCTGAGTCTGAATCTTCTTCCGAGGCCACAGTGCCAGTGATAGGGGAAGGCACGATGAGGGAAGGCATGACAAACCATTATATCTTGGTCGCACCACAGAAACTTCTCCTATGTCTTTCTGTCTTCCATTTTTCAAAAGCATGTGGTGAGAGGGCATTTCTGTATCATTTGTGTTGCTGTTCCTCCCCCTGATCCCCGCATTATGTAAGTCAATTTACAGGGTTAGAGAATCATAATTGCTGTGTATTCTTTAGAGATGTACAACACTCAAAACCCTGGTGCATTTCTGCACCTAGGGTCCTGCCATCTTGATGAGAAGAGCATGCAGGCCTTCCTTGCTTGTGAATTGCGGCTTGCTTCAGGTGATTATAGATCTAGTGTAGAGATACTAGAACCAAAGTGGCCTGAATCTGCTGTCCTGGCCCCTCGCTTGTGGTCAACCTTTTCAAGTCTCTGCTGAAATGACTGACATACTATGCATACAGACATGGCAGTAAGCCCCACTAAACAGAGTGGGTCCAATTCTGAGCACATGCATAGGATTGCTCTGTAAATTTGATAAATATGCAGAATAATACACTTTTATATGCTAACTAAGTTATAAATCATATGGGTAGGAGCACATTGTGTCTCATCAGTCTTTCAGCACAAACTGAAAAATTACAATGATGGAAATAAGAGCCTAGAAATTCTATGTATAAAATGTAATACAAGAATAAAAATCTATGGTGAAATAAAGTATATTTCTTTCCCCAAATAAAGTTCTAGAGTGCAGGTTAACATTTTACAACTTTCACCTTTAACTGATATGATTCTTCATATTTCAAATGAATTTATTCCCAGTCTGTATGCTAATCCTTTTTATGATACATGCAGAATGCACAAGCCTGAGATGTATGATGTAAAGGAAATGATTGCACACTGTTAATTAAGGCCAGATCTTGAAAAGAAGCTGAATTCTCTGCTGTTTCAGTAGGAGCTGGAGGTGCTCTGGACATTCTCCAATCTGACAATGGGCTGACTGGAAATGGAAGTTCAATTTATATTAATGAGGAGAATTGTCCTTTGTGCAGTACATCAAGATGATAATCTGTAATTTATAGAATACACTGTGGACAGGAGCATACAGATTTAAGGGCTATCAAAATAGTTGTCTGTCTCCCCATAGATAGAGGTTGGAAAGTGAAAAAAAAGCTTATTGATAGAAGTTAGAGCCTGTCACCTACTTTGGCTACATGCTGCATATCCTTTTAACCCTTTTAATTTCCCTAATGTAATCAGTAGAATCACACCAGGACAGTTTCCACATCAGTTTCTCTGGCTGAAGATACATGTAGAGAAGTACTTGTGCTGTGAACATACTGTGAGCTCTGTTTTTACATTAATGTCAGCATATGAGAAAATCAAATGCTGATATGTCCATCCTGTCTGTCCCGGTTTGCTCACCTGCTCAGTTGCTACTAGTGCCTGTGCCGCCGCCTCTAGCTGGGAAACAAAGCAGCAGCTGCTTGAGGGCGGGGAGTTGGTTCCATGAGAAAGCTGTACCTTGTTCCCAAGTTTGAAAGTCTTCTATACTGAAGATTGTAGAGTTGAAATATACAACCTAAGTAAGTCCAGACCTCTCCCCATGTACAGCACCTTATTATAAGGAGCAGAGGCTAACCATGGACTTGCATACAGATATTTTGTGACTTTCTAATTCAGTCTTTAGCAATTCTCTTTATCAAGGCCTTGTATGCTGCCAGTCAGTTTTCAGGCCCAATTCAAAGTGTTGGTGCTGACCTTTAAAGCCCTAAATGTCTTAGTACCAGCCTACCTTCTCCCATATGTTCCTGGCCAATCGCTAAGATCGTCTTCAGTGGCTCTTCTCTGGGTGCCACCTCCCACAACGATGCGATGGGTGGCTCTTCTCTGGGTGCCACCTCCCACAACCAGGGAAGAAGCTTTCTCTGTAGTGGCCCCCAATCTGTGGAATGACCTCCCAGGAAGATCCACCTGGATCTTTAAGCAGGCATTTAATATTTAATCTGCTGCTTGGTTATTAATTTCACTCCTAGCTCCTCAATGTTTTAAATGTTTATTATTGTATTATTCTGATACTTTTATTGTATTTTTGTTACTTTGATGTTGTTGTTGTTTGGTTTTATGATTGTAAACGACTCTGAGAGCTATTTGCCAGTTGGGCGGTATACAAGTCTAGTAAATACATAAAATAAATATGTTATAAAAATTGATAGTTCCAGTTTTGTACCTTTCATCATTACTTCATAGTTTTAGTCTGTGGGTTTGTTTTTGTTTTTTTTAATTTTTGGATTACAGTTCATTGTAAGATTGGCCAGGGTGATCACAGCAGCTGGTGTGGCTGGTGGTGCAGCAGAAAAAGTTTAGGTTAGGATCACGCCTCGTCTCAGCACCCAGTATAGTTGGGCAAATGCTGGGTTCCACTGGCCCCAGTGGACCCTCGTGGCTGATGCTGGCATCATCTATTTTAAAAGATATTTATTTATTTATTTATTTATTTGCAGTATTTGTATACCGCTCCATATCTAAATAGATTCCAGAGCGGTGAACAATAAAAATATAAAAACAGATAAAACAAACAAACAAAAAACATTGAAAACAAGGTATCATCAAAATGGTGGTTGGACAGCAGAGAAGGCTTCCTGGAACAAGGACGTATTCAGCAGTCACCAAAAGCAACACAGTGTCAGAGTCTGACTGAGCTCCAGAGGCAAGGAATTCCACAGAAATGGAGCTGCCACACTAAAGGCTCTTCTGGTGGACTCCAATCGGGCCAAAGGTCCATGAGGAACCACCAGGAGCATGCCATCTGATGACCTCAGTGACTGGGCAGGTTGGTATGGAAGGAGGCGCTTTCTCAGGTAACCTGGTCCCAAGTTATTTTGGGCTTTGTTTGTATACAAGTACCAGAACCTTAAACCTGGTCCGGTAGCGAATATGTCGCTAGTGCAGTTCCTTCAGCAAAGGAGTTGCATGCTGAAAAGGGGAAGCTCCCGACAACAGCCGAGCTGGTGCATTCTGCACTAGCTCCAGATTCCAGAGCAGTCTTAAGGGCAGCCCACATAGAATACATTGCAGTAATCCAGTCTTGAGGTTGCTAGCATCTGTATCACTGTGGCCAAGCTATCCCTGTCCAGGAGAGGCCTTAGATGGCGAACCAATTGAAGATGGTAAAGGGCACTCTGAGCCGCCGCAGTCACTTGGGACTCCAGTGACAATTATGGATCTAGGAGTACCCCCAGACTATGAACTTGATCTTTCAAAGGGAGTGCAACCCCATCCAGAACAGACAATGAGCCTATCTGGACTCAAGAACCACTCACCCACAGGGCTTCCATCTTGCCAGGATTCAGCCTCAGTTTATTGGCCGTCATCCAGCCCATCACTGAGTTCAGCACTGATCCAGGACTTGCACAGCCTCTCCTGATTCATTTGTCACAGGGAGATAGAGCTGTGTGTCATCAGCGTACTGATGGCACGGCTCCAAATCCCCTAATGACTGCTCTCAGAGGCTTCATATAGATATTAAACAACATTGGGGACAAGACAGTACCCTGTGGAACCCTATAATGCAATCTCCCACCCAGCTCTCCCACCCAAGTCTCAGTAATACACGCCAGATCAGCCTTCTCATCCACGATTAAATTGTGAATGAGTGCAGTCTTATTGCAGACTGATACGGCGTTAAATAGCAGCACTGCAAGACAGGAGAGCTCAGTGGATGAACTACCAGATATGTGAGAACTAGAGGAGGGGGGTAGAAGAGGAACAGTCTCTAAACATCTGTGGCCCGTTCTACTCCGATGTTCCGATTCCCTCCTCGTGCCATATCTCCTTCTGCCCTAAATCACTGTGATGGCGGCACCACCTCCATGGGTCCCTGAAGCAGGGTTTTCCCTGCGCGTCTTGCCACACCAACACTTTCCACGCACTCTCAGTACTCATTCACAACACAAACAAATCCACAGCCACTCAACCTCACATATACTATTCATCATCCAGTCATACAATCAACCCAGCACAATCACAAAATAAATATAAAACTAATCAGGCAGCAGTACAAACGGGCACACAAGCATCTGAAACAGAGGGGTGATGAGAGAAAAGAGGGGTGCCCTCATGGTACCCCGAAGGGGCAAACAAAAGGGGTGTATCCCCTTTGGGGCAGCCTGCCACCCCGCAGCAGGCTGGCTTATAAGCCTGAGGAGGCTGCTGGATTCCTAGAGCCAGGTGTTTCTAACTGCCCTGATGGTGTTCTGCTGCGGGCAGGGAAGATTACTGGAAGGCAGGGGCGGGCAGCTATTGTGAAGAAAAGCAGACCCTCGGTGTCCTTCTCCACCACACACGTGTAAAAATGTGTAACCTCATGCAAATGTACATAGTTCCTCTGATGGCTCTGGGCCTCAGAATCTCCTGCAAATGTACATAGTTTCCTCTGATGGCCCTGTGCCAGCCTCAGACTCTCCCATGTATTCGCATGCAAATGTTCCCCAAGCACTCTAGTCATGGTCAGGAATTCACCCCTCTGACACCTAGGAGCCACCCCTTCCCTGCCTAGCCCAGATGAAATTCATCCTGATTGGCCAAGGACAGCCGGGCTACCGAAAGGAGGGGCGGGGAGGAAATCGATACTGCCAGCCGTGGCTTTTGGGTTTTGTTGTTGATCTGGACGCGAAGGAGCATGGAGTAGGGCTTTTTGCTGAGGCAAGCCCTAAGAAGACCAAACCCCCAGGCAAAGAGTAAGTGCCTGGGTGCTTATATAGTAAAGGAACTAGTTTTGTTGTTTTGTAGCTCTACTTGTGTATACCAAAGTGTCTCCCCACCTTCTCCCCTTCCCTCATTTCCCACCGTTTATTGTAATCAGTTTACCTTAAATAAACTTTCCTGGCTCTACCCCACACGGTGTGTGTAGTTCCTCTGTGGTTCAGTGCTCAAATCCAGTGTATAGACTAAGGGCAGAGCCCTGAGAAAATCAGTGTCAAGACGGCAGAGCCAAGGCTGGCAGTTTAGCGCCTTTGATCTCTCGTCTTGAGGTAAAGGACCATTTGCAGTCCTTCACACTGGACTGAGGGAGTACCAATTGACTGAGCTGGGGTTTAGCTTGCCGCTGCTGTTTCCCTTTTGCTACTTGTTCCCACCATCAGTCCCTCCTCCACAGTCCACACTGGTTTCACCACCGGTCCCCATCTGCTCTTGGAAAGCCTTGATGGGGATACCAGGGAAGAGCTTGCGGGCCCACCAGGGCACTTTGCCCAGAGCCACATTAAACTTGGCACCAAACCTTTTTTGGATATGAGGTTCAAACTTTGTTCACCCATGAAGGTTCACTTTGATAAGCCTGTTCAGTATGTTTCAGCATGCTGACATCTAGCCACAACTATTTATTTATTTATTTATTTATCATATTTATAGCCCGCCTTTGTTCTGCAAGGAACCCAAGGTATACCAAGTGTATACCAAGCTGTGTACCAGTAACCACATATTAAATGCAGCTGTTCTTGTTATTCTTATTATATTTCTATCCCACTTCTCTACAGATACTTTGTAGCGAGGAGGGATAAAAATATAATTATAATAATAGTATCAGTATTATTCATAGTAATAGTAGTATGCTCCTACTAATCCACATTTACTGCCAATACTGAGGCCAATTAGAAGTCGGCAAGGCCTGGCTTTTCCATGTCTGCCACATAACTGAAGTGCTCAAAACTTGTTTTAATCTCCTGCTTCATAGCGTAGTCATGAACATCAAGTGAGGAAAGAATATATTATAACCATACCTGAGTCTGTGGCTTACGCTGGCTCAGCTTGTCTGAACATGGAAAGCTAAGCAGGGTCAGGCCTGGTTATTACTTGGATGGGAGACCCCACCTCTAGTTTCCTGCATTGTGCAGGGGGTTGGACTTGATAGCCTTGTAGGCTCCTTCCAACTCTATGATCTATGAAATCTAAGGGAGTCCTTGGAAAGGAGCAGGAAAGAAATCTAAATAAAATGTAAATAACAACCAGCTTTAGAGATTATTGATTGTATGTTGGATCCAGTGACATGTGGTTTTAAGTTAAATTATTATTTATTTCAGCAAAGGCAAGGTTGCAGACTAGGAATAAATGTAGGGATTGAAATATCAGTAATATATTGAGTTAGGAAAATGGACTGAAGCGCAGCTACTGTGGGTAGCCTGGGGAGATGTTCTGAATTATCTCAGGTTTTATGTGAGTTAGATATGTAATGAAAACAATGCTGGATGCTGTTTACATATTATACTGCACTTACTTTTGTGAACACCCAAGCTTTCTGTGTATTAGACATAGCATGAGTGGAGTCAATGGACTCACTTTGCTTGATCATTTGTGTTCTGCCATGCTGTTCTTCTAATTACTCAAGCACTCTCAGTTCTCCTAGTCTCTATCATCCCGTTTTGAAATGGTGATTCACCAGCTAGCTCCGTGGAGCACAGTATGTGAGGCCCTAAATCCTTCACAAATAACAAGGCATATGTTGGTGGCTGTTTAATTAGCCCTTTTCTGTGTTGCTTATTGGAGATTTGCCTTAGGAATTTTAGTTATTTCTGTAAGATGAACTGATATTTCACCCTTGCCTGAAGGCATCTATAGGCTGTCATATGTTTGGTGCTGTCACTTTGCATTGCATTAACTGTCCTGCTCTAATTTTCACTCCTATCAAATTGCTAACTCCCATCTCTTCTCCATTGTTCATATCCCTTTGACAATATCAGCAAGCCTTTTTAAGGCTGGCTATATACAACCGTGCTTTGGGACTACTTATCTCCTGAACAGGATTTCCATAATTCTGCACCACAGAGACTGCTGGTTTTATTTATTTGTTTGTTTAATGGTATTTTTATACTGACTTTCTGAAGGCAACCAAGGGTTGTTTTTTTTTTTAAGGCAGAAGATAAAACAGCCTAATGAAAACATAGTGAAATACTAAAAGCCACCTTAAAAATGATAATAACAATTTTAAAAGCCAAGTTAAAAAGATATGTCTTGGCTACATTCCTCAATGCAGAGAGAATGGCAACCAGTTGGAGCTTCAAAGGGAGTGCATTCCAGAGTTTGGGATCAACACAAGAGAAAGCCCTTTCCTGCCTGTCTGAGAAGCAGGCCTCTGCAAGCAAGGGTGTCTTCATAAGGGCCTCTCCTGCTGATACGAATACTGGAACAGGTTTATCCTGAGACCGGCAGTCCCTCAGTTAGCCAGGCCCTAAGCCATTTAGAGCTTTAAAGGTTAAAGACAACACCTTGAATTGAGCCCAGAAAACAATTGGCAACCAGTGCAGATCTTTCAGTATTGGGCTACCAGCCTAGCTGCCACATTTTGTACCAACTGAAGCTTCCAAATACCGAAGCTACCCCATGTAGAACATATTGCAATAGTCTAACCATGATGTAACCAAGGCATGGATAATTGTTGCCAGATCAGACTTGCAGCTGGCGTGCTAGACATAGTTGTGCAAAGGCACCCCTTACCACCACAGCCACCTGAATATCAAGCGAATGCTTAGAATCCAGGAGCACTCCCAAGCGACGAACTTGATCTTTCATGGGGAGGGTGAGCCCATCCAAATCAGTTTCAATCCCTATCCCTGAGCCAGGCTTACTGACCAACAGCATCTCTGTTTTTTCTAGTTTGTTTACTATCCAGCCCATTATCAAAGTTAAGCAGCAATCGAGGGTGTTGGCTGTTTCCTTCGAGTCAGGTAACAAAGAGCAATACAGCTGCATATTCATGGCATCTCACTTCAAAACTCAGGATAACCTGTCCCAGTGGTTTCATGTAGATCAGGGATGAGCGGCTGAATTGCCCCCCCCCCCCACTGGGCCTTCTGGGTCAGAAAATGTCAGTGGGGTGGCCATACCTGTTGACGTTATTGCCCCACCATCACCCATTTTCCCTCTCTCTGTTCTGAGAGAGGCATATGGTTCAGCTTGGAGAAAAGGACTCAGCCAGCACTGCGAGGAGCAGCCAGTCCTCTTAGCAATGGTTGAGTCCACATATTGCACACAGGGGAATCCCCACTCTTATTTCCAATCCGAGATAAAAGATAACTGGGTATTCCTCCAGGAGAGATGCCTCCAGGGAGCGGGATTTGGACGCCAGGCCCCACTCCCTGGAGGAAGCCAAGGAGGTTCCATGGACCGAATGGAGAACCTTCCTGGACCAGAGGTTCTGCATCCCTGATGAAGATGTTAAATAACATAGGGGACAATACAGAAACCTGTGGGTCATCACAGGCCAATAGCTGCAGTGCCAAGGGGTACTCCCCCAGCACAGGCGCTACGGAACAGGCCAGGGTGAATACCCTCAATCTGGTCAGAAGAACCACCCGCTAACGACATCTCCATCTTGTCTGGATTGAACTTCAGTTTATTAGCCCTCATTCTGTCCATTGTCACAGCTGGGCACCAATTTTGCACATCCACAGCCTCACCTGATGAAGGTGAAAAGGATACTGATGACAACACAATCCAAAACTCCTGTTGACCCCACTCAATGGTTTCATGTAGATGTTAACTGACAAAAATGACCCCTGCAGAATCCCATACTGAAAATCCACGGGGCTGAGCAATATCCCCCAAGCACCACCATCCAAGTAGGATTGAAACCACTGCAATGCAGTACCTCCCACTCCCAACTCAGTGAATCACCCCAGAAGGATACCATATTCAATGGTACTGAAAGCCACCAAGAGATCAAGGAGAATCACACACACCCTGTCTCTCTCCCAACACAGGTCATCAGACAGGGAGAACAAGGCAGTTTCTGTGCCAAAACCCAGCCTGAACCCTGACTGAAATGGATCCAGATAATTAGTCTCATCCAAGAGCATCTGGAGCTGGTTGGCAACTACCTGCTCAAGGACCTTGCCCAGGAAAGGAACATTTGCCATTGGTCTAAAGTTAAGAGCTTCCAGGTCCAGAGAGGATTTCTTTAGGACTGGTCTCACCACCTCCTACTTCAGGCAGTCTGGGACCACCCCCTCTTGCAAAGAGGCATTAACCACCTCCCTGGCCCAAATGGCTGTTCCCTTCCTGCCAGTTTTTATAAGCCAAGTGGGCAAGGATCCAATATGGAAGTGGTTGCACAAATCCATCCAAGCACCTTGTCAGCATCCTCAAGCTGTACCAACTAAACTCATCCAACTAAACTGAACAAGATTCCTTTCCTGGTCAGTCACCACCAGCTCAGACCTCATCAGTGTAAATATGAATTTGGGATTTTTTTTTGCCTCAATGTGTATCACTTTACAATTGCTTAGACTGAACTGCATTTGCTATTTGAATGCCTATTCCCCCCCCCCCAAAGTCTGGATACACCCTTTTGTAGCTCTTTGCTATCCCTTTTTGTTTTTACCATCCTAAATAATTTTGCAAACATGGCCACCTCACTGCTCAACTCATCCAGATTAGTTATGAGCAAAGACCTCTCTTCTTATTCCATGACTGCTAAGTTTGCTCAGGAGTTTTTTGGTGAGGAACTTTGTCAAAAGCCTTTTGAAAGTGCACTGACCTGGTTTGCATTATCATAACAACATGTGTTGGGTGGAATCTGAATATTCAGTGCCCAGCCACAGCAGATTGTATCATGCTAACCCGGGTGGCAGGGGTTGTTCAGGGTTAAACAACCTTTGCATAACCCATGGTCTGAGGTTCGTTTATACAAGGTTCATTTCACCCTCACACAAGCCCCACGTCTGGGTTGGCATGACATGACATGCTGCAGCTGGGCGTTGAATATTCAAAATAGTCAACAGCACATGCCACAGTCCACCATGGCTTAAATAAGCCACGGTGGGCTATTTTGATCATGCAAACCAGGTGAGTGGACTTTCAAAAGGCTTTTGACAACATTCCTCACCAAAGACTCCTGAGCAAATTTAGCAATCATGGAATAAGAGAAGTCAATAAACCACAGAGAGCTATTTGATCATGCAGTTATCTACTGGATTACCCCCTATCCACATACTTATTGATACTTTCAAAGAACTTTAAAAGGTTAGTGAGACAGGATGTACCTATGTGGAAGCCATGTTGACTCTTATTCATCAAGACTTGTTCTTATATAAGCTTGGTAATAATACTTCCGATCAGTCCTTTTTTTCTGGAGAAATAGGTACTGGAACTCTTGGATTACGTTTCCTCGGGAGTAGATGGCGATTAAATTGTAATGAAATTGAAAGAAGAAAAGGTGCTGGAACTCAGTTCCAGTGAGTTCCACCAGAAAAACAGCCCTGCTTCCGATTAATTTATCAGGAACAGATGTTAAGCCACATGGCTTGTAATTTTCTGAATCTGTCGTGTGATCAAGTTTTAAAAACTGGTATTACATTGCCCCCTTTCTAGTCATTTGGTACAGAGGTCTATCTTAGGGTCATGGTACATATTTTTGTTAGAAGATGAGCAGTTTCACATTTCAGATCTTTAAGAACACTTGGGTGGATACCATCTGGACCTGGTGATTTGTTAGCTTTCAATTTGTCAGTAACGTCTAGAACGTCATCTCTTGTCACCACTTGTCAATTGACAGAGCCTTCAGAATATTTTATTGTACTATACTTATTGGTGGTGGGAGGGAAGAAGAACCAGGGAAGTTCAAACTTCAAAGTGTCATGTCATGGTTGGATCTCTCATTGTTTTGCATTTTAAACTTACTTAAATCATAGCACTTTCATGACTACAGGAATAAAATGGAGTTTGGTTCTTGTGGGGGTTGGGGTGGGGCTGGACCTTGGCCCAAGGTCCATCTTAGCTGCACCACTGCATAATAACACTCCTTTCCCAAGAAACATTTAGCACTTCAGTCTTAAAATGCAATGTGGAAATAGAGCTCTGCATACATTCCTTCTTCGTTCACTTCTGTGTTGTGTGCTTCATGGTTCTCTTTTGTGACCACGGCAATACTTGGCATGTGGATGCAGAACCTTCATCTTCTCACCTGACACAAAATAGAACCTTTATACCAAAAAATGTCCCCATTCTGCACCATGAGAAGCAGGCATCAGGTGGGCCATGCAGTTCTCACTTTCTTGGGCCTGCTGCAAAAGGCAAGCTGTTCTACAAATGTCTGTGAAAAGGAAAGCATCTAAAAGTAACAACAATTTGGGAGTTGTGCAGGGGCATCTGCATACAAGGCACTGTGTTTTTTGTTTGGCATAAAAATGTTGGGCCAGTATTTGGAAGTATGCTTGGCACACAACTGTGATGAGTGGATTGGGATGGAAGAAACCGGTAAAGAGGTATTGGAAGTTTGTCACTGAGAAGAGAAAGCAAATGGGGCAGGGGGTGGATGGGTTAGCTGCACTGAGATCATAGGCCCTTCCCTGGATGATTCAAGAATCTAATGTGTGTTGCTACCTGGGGCCAGATGCTGCTGGATTGGTTATATACTGTGCTTCAGAGACTGTTGGAGCTGGTGGGAACATAGGAAGCTGTCTTAGTACTTAGTTGGGCCATTGGGTCATCTAGCTCAGTATTGTCAACACTGACTGACAGTTGCTCTTCAGAGTTTCAGGCAGGGAATCTTTCCTAGAAATACCTGGGACTGAACCTTGGATATTTTGCATGCAAAGAATGTGTTCTAATATTGAGCTACAGACCTTCCCTACCTAATGGGGTGGAGAGAATTTTGAGCTAATGTCTGTAGTGTCTCTGTGTGAGTGTAATATATATATTGTACTTTTAGGCTGCTTGAGCTCAAAGCTTCTAAGCACTGTAAACTGGCAGGAAGGGAACAGCCATTTGGGCCAGGGAGGTGGTTAATGCCTCTTTGCAAGAGGGGGTGGTCCCAGGACTGCCTGAAGTAGGAGGTGGTGAGACCAGTCCTAAAGAAATCCTCTCTGGACCTAGGAAGCTCTTAACTTTAGACCAATGGCAAATGTTCCTTTCCTGGGCAAGGTCCTTGAGCAGGTAGTTGCCAACCAGCTCCAGATGCTCTTGGATGAGACTAATTATCTGGATCCATTTCAGTACAATTTGCTTTTGTGGCTTAAGGAACTAACAGTCAATCCTATGGGTGTCTACTCAAAAATAGACTTACTCCCAAGTAACTGTGTATAGGATTGCGGCATAACAGTACAATCATATTCATGTCTACTCAGAAGTCAGTACCAACTGGTTCAATGGGGCATACTCCTAGGTAAGTGGATATAGGATTGCACCCTTAATCAATGAAAAAAGTTGCAGGCATTTTCATGCAGAGTGTATTCTGTCGTAATAAACATGAACTATTTGTGAATTGTACGGGGCATTGCTTTCCCTGCCTGTGTGAGATTCTGCATAAAAATGCAAAGGTAGCCATATGTTAGTTGCCAAAAAGTACCTATCCATGGCAAGTACATATCCCTATGGTTGGGATATCCCAAACAGCAGCTCATATCTCCCCAATTCTTTGTAAGTGTGTTTTGACATCACAGTACAACATAAGGTCCCATAAATCCTATACTTTGCATTAGCTCACACACATTGTATACATCTAAGTGCAAGACACAGAGTATATACAGGCAGAAATTGGACTTTCTGTAAAAGTTAAAAGATATCTGCCTTTATTCTGAATTTTGCTTGCTCCATCCCAGCTTGTATTGGAAGAGACTGGGGGAATATTTGCTTGTTGCCAGAAGAACTGAGAACCCTGTCCCTGAAATCCTTAGCCCCAAATTATCCTGTAAATGTTTAGACACCTTGACAGATTGTCACATTACCTTTTTATGGCAAGTATACCACAGGAGCTTCTCAGCTAAAACTAGCCTCTTCTCAGCAATAGACAAATGACTCTACAATGACTATGCTATTGGGAGAGTCTGTAACGGCTGCTAAAACCCCTTGTTCCCCAGTTGACAATTCACCTTTCATTACAGACTATAGGTACTGTAATATTCTTGCAGATGATGATGGGGGGGAAACAAATCATGGAGATTTGTGCTCATTTTAAAAACTACAGGGCATGAAATTGATACTCTTATGAGGGACAGAGAGAGGAATTTCCTCATTAGTTTCTGTGTGTTGGTGCCAAACCTATGGCTTGTAGAAGCGTCAGTGTAACCAGATGTGAGGGTTTGTGAGATTTCTTCACAGTAGCACTCTTAAGTTACACTTCCACATGGAATAATACATGTGTGAAAGGGCAACATTTCTCCTCATTGTAGTGCTCAAATGGCTTCATTTTGTTTTTATGCACGCAGTATGGTTAGGTGGAAGAAAAGATCACTGTATAAATAGTTCCATTGAAAACTCACTGAGATACCAGGAGAGAACCTCCAGAGAGTTGTTTTAGAGGGAAGACACTTTGCGAGTGTATGGGTGAGATAAAGAAGAGTCAGACACAGCGTATATGGTTTCAAATCAGGGCCACATTTATTGAATTGAAGATCTGTGAAGGGCGAAGTGCGGTACTAACCTAGCCCGGCCATTGGCCGGGAAAAAACCAATATTTGGGCGAATACATCCGAACTGCACTGGAGGCGGGTTGGTCCACCCCCGGCCAGTTGCCCTCCATGTGGAGCTGGAGGGCTTTACCATCGTCGCCTTACTTTGACGCCTCCAGGCACCCAATGTAGGCGAGAAAGGCAAAACCCCAAAGACGTCCCAATCTCCCTCGTGGCAAGCCTCAGGGCATTAGCGAGGGCAGCCTTGGGTAAACGTCAGTCACCTTGAAAGGTGCCACTGGATGATCACCATAAGCTTAAGCCATACTGCCTAATCCCGCACTTCCCGCAAATGCGACCAATTTAGCTATGATCCCCCTGGTGGGATCAAGATCGAATTCAAAATTTTCCCTACCCTGATTCACAGTGTAGAGTAGGCGAAACCCACCCATTGCCCCGGCCAATTGAGACAATGAGCCAAAATTCCTACTCGGCCCCCGTTAATGGGCGACCAGAGGAGCCTACACTGCTAACAGGGCGGGATGGGAGGGAGCCGGAAAACAGCAGCAAAAGAGACCATGGGCGGGAACCCAGGTGCCTAAATAAGCCCTTTCCTGTGTCCCCGCCTTTTTACCTGTGACCAACCTGACCTGTTACCTGACTCCTCTCTCCTCCCCCACTCGCAAATCTTCTCCCTGTCCCCAAGTGAGGGGCCAGTGGAAGTCTGTTGCGAGTGTATGGGTGAGATAAAGAAGAGTCAGACACAGAGTATATGGTTTCAAATCAGGGCCACATTTATTGAATTGAAGATCTGTGAAGGGCGAAGTGCGGTACTAACCTAGCCCGGCCATTGGCCGGGAAAAAACCAATATTTTGGCGAATACATCCTAACCGCACCGGAGGCGGGTTGGTCCGCCCCCGGCCAGTTGCCCTCCATGTGGAGCTGGAGGGCTTTACCATCGTCGCCTTACTTTGACGCCTCCAGGCACCCAATGTAGGCGAGAAAGGCAAAACCCCAAAGACGTCCCAATCTCCCTCCTGACAAGCCTCAGGGCATTAGCGAGGGCAGCCTTGGGTAAACGTCAGTCACCTTGAAAGGTGCCACTGGATGATCACCATAAGCTTAAGCCATACTGCCTAATCCCACACTTCCCGCCACAGAGAGAGACAAGCTATCGCTTAGTTGAATCTCCCCCACCTGCCTGATAAACAAGCGAGCAGGGCCCTTCGCAGATCTCCAATATTATTCTCATTATCTACACCGGATAGGTGAACCCCATCCAGGCGAACCCCATCTGGGCGATACAGCTCCCTCCGGGCCAAGGATATTGTGGGATGGGGAATACAAAACCCAATCAAAGCCCTACAAATCTTGCCGTTCACTTTTCTAATTGCTCTGTTCAAGGCCTTGGGCCAACTGAAACGTGGTATCATGAACGACCAAGGATCAGGACTGTCAGCCATCGTTGCCGTATGTATGCCATATCACATGACACCTGCAAAATCAGGGCCTTGCCTTTTGACAAGCCCAAATCATTCCCCGCCAAATGGAGACCAGGACATCTGGGGGGAAGAACACTGATCAGTCCAGAACAAAGTGTGGAGGAGGTTCTGCCATCTCATGCCGCAGCGACCCATCCATTGGACGTCCTCCAAAGGCTCAACCTCCAGGAACTCCCAGCTGTATGTATGCCATATTGCAAGCCCTTTCCTGTGTCCCCGCCCTAGTTGAGCCATTGGCTCAGTATCTGTGACCAACCTGACCTGTTACCTGACTCCTCTCTCCTCCCCCACTCGCAAATCTTCTCCCTAGCCCCAGATGAGGGGCCAGTGCAATCCATAAGCTACGTAAGAAGAGCTCTTGTGCTTTTGTGCCTTGAACATACTCTTGTGCCTTGAACATACTGAAGTTAATCAAAATTTCCTGGCTTTACGTGCCAATAACTACAATAAATGGTTTGTAGATTATACACTTGCATTCTAAAGTTATGCTTTAAACATCTCATTCAAGTTCTCCACTAACATTCTTGCTTGTAACTTATATTCAAACCAGATGCTTATTCTGAAACTGTAGGATAATGTAATAGAGTAAACAAAAACAAATCTGGATTTAGCAGGGATGGGGACTCGGACTCGACTCGTGAGTCGGACTGAGTCCCCCCTCTGACTCGACTCGGACTCGAGTCCCAATATTTTTAATGGGACTCGAGACTCGAGTCAGGACTCGAGACCAAGGACTCTTCAACATCCCTGGGCTGTGCCAGAAGGAGTGGAGAGGAGCGTGATTGCAGGCGAAGAGCGCATGGAAGCGAGGTGCGCCGCTGCTCAGCCACTATGGACGGCTACCAGGAGTGCAGCCCCAACAGTGTGTCAAGAGTTATTTTGATTGATGTGTTGCGTACTTGGGAGAGGCAGAAGAAGGACCTGAGATTACTCTGTGTGGCTGCTCTGAGTGTGTTTCTGGTTCCAGCAAGTTCATCACCAGTGGAGCGGGTGTTCAGTGAGGGTGGAATTGTGATGAGATCTCACCGTTCCAGAATGGGGGCCAAGCATTTAGAAAAAATCATGTTCCTCAAATGCAACATGGATAAGTTTTAGGAAGTACAGCAAGTTTATTTTTTAAAATCATTTTTCTAAAATGCAACCTTTCAGACATTTTGGGTTTGGCTGCCTCTGCCTGCCTGTCTGGGGTTCCCAGCCTCCTCTGCCTGCCTGGTCTCTTCTCGACCAGTTCAACAGTTGAATTGTCCAAGACAAATGCCTCTGCCTGCCTGCTTTGGGGTACCCTGCCTCCTCTGCCTGCCTGGTTACTTTGGGTTTTTCTGCCTGGTCTGTTCTTGCCAAAATCAGTTGCAGAGTTTTGAAATATAAAGGCACACTTGTGCCTAGAATTTATTTAAACCAACCCATTGATTTTAATAGGGACTCGTGGAGTCAGCTTTGGGAGTGACTCGTGACTCGTGACTCGTGAGTCACCATTTTGGACCAAGGACTCGGACTTGAGACTCGGGTCCAAAGACTCGTGACTCGACTCGTGACTCGAGACCGAGGACTCTTCAACATCCCTGGGATTTAGTTGTTCAAGACTGTAGCCTAAATAGGTCTGACATTACATTGGTAAAATATTTAAGTCTCCCCACCATTTTTTAGCTGGCAATCTTTCAATGTTCTCTTTTGACCAACTCTCATTACTTTAATATGTTAAATGTGCATTAAATAATAAAGTAATGGTTCTTATTTATTTATTTGTTTATTTATTTATTTATTTTTGTACACAATCATGGAGGCTATTTTTGGAACCAAAAGACAGAAAATTGTTTTGTAAAATGGTTATATAACAGAAATGGTTTTGTAAAATATAAATTTCTGACTCAATAAATGCATTATCAAGAACAGCTGCAACTTGAACTGGTCTGTCAAGAGAATGGAGAGGGATTAGTCCTGTCTGCTTCAGGTCCCAACATGGCTTCCAACCCAGCCATCTCAAGGCCTAGCAGACATTACTTTAAATCTGTATATATCAACTACAGTATTTTTCCATGTATAAGACTATACTTTTTCCTAAAATCGTTAGACTAAAAATTGAGGGTCGTCTTATACACGGAAGTAAGCCGAGGAGAGAACCGCGCGGTTGCGAAACTGCCCAGTGGGGGGCGTCTTATACATTGGGGCGTCTTATAGACGGAAAAATACGGTATGACTTTCTCCCCTATTTTTACTCTAGAGTAGGTGCAGGGGGTTGAATCCAGATTGGGATCCTAATGTAGGGGGTAGGGGTGGCTTTTATGATCTGGACTGGCCCCACTGTGCCTACTCTAAAGTAAAAATATAAAAAGGCTATTTGGGCCCTCACTGGCTCTCCTGATTTGGTTTGGTTATCAGGCTTAGGTCTTTTGCCTGAGTTGTAATATACTTTGGGCCTTGACTCGTTTGCTTGCTACTTCCAGCCTGTTTGTTCTTTGCTTACTTATTGTATCTTACTCAGTTTAGAGTGAGGTAGCAGCTTTGCTCCTGAATACTGAATATGAAATAGGCTTTGGACAGTTCCTTTAAAAGGAACAGTTTGAACCACTAGTCATCTGCTATTGAAGCAAAGCAATGCCATCCCCAGGTCCTGCATATAGTCACACTCAACCTTGGCTACCTACAGCCCAGTGCTAACACTCTTTTGCATCTAGCCTCTGGCCATGCCGTCTTTGTCCAGAATTATAGTGTTCTTATTATTTTTATCTGTGTTACCTTTGAGCTCAGGTACCAACATCCTGTTCTCTGGAATTATTTTATGCTAAAGTTAGGGAAAATCTAATATTTTTAAAAGGAAAAGAATTGACCATCCCACCTTCCCCACTGCTTTCTGCTCCAGGCAACCCATTTTCCATTGATGACTTTCATAACATAATTGCTTTCTCTGGAGTATATGTCTGTGGCCAAAGCAGCATTCTCTAATAGCTGTATGCCACTACCTTGAATCTAATATATATTTCTTAGCAAGAATATTGCAGCTGTTTTCAGGATTTCCTTTTAAAGATGAGGACAAGAACCTTAAAAAGAAAACCCTCAGATTTAGAAGATTCAGACAGATAACTTGAGGTTTATTGTTGCTTCTTCATAGGAATGTTTCAAGTAAGCCGCATAATCCTCTGTTTATTTTTCTGTATGAGAGCTGGTGTGTGTATAAGTATGCATGCACACACCCACACATAAACACACATGTACTGCATCTATATAAATGTGTAATTATGTGTGCATGTGAAGTAAATAGTTTAAGTATGGATCAGAAAACATGCCAGAAGCTATAAGAGTGGCATTTGTTTGCACTAAAACAAAATCAGAAGTTAGTTTACAGGCCAATAAAGCTTAAAATTACTTATTTATTACATTTCTATACTGCCCAATAGCCAAAGCTCTCTGGGCAGTTCACAAAAATTAAAATCACAAAATAAAACATAATATAAAACTTTTAACATTTTAAAACAGAATATTGAGTAAAAAACAGAGTAAAAGCCAGCAGAGATATAAAGATCTGAAAATATTTAATTCTGGGCTGATCAGCATATTTCCCTGCATTTTTCATATGATGTAACACATTCCAAAAGACAAGTCATTTTTGATGGTCTTTTACAAATGACTGAGAGCTGAATCATATGTTTAGTAGCCTCATGTGAAGAAGTTGTTGATGGACTGGATCACCAAGAGATTCTTCATACGAGGCTGATGTTCCTATGATTCATCTCTGGGGTATGTGGATTTTGACGTTCCCTGTGAAGCATGGACATCCCTGCTGTGTGTGGCTCAAAACTGATCTGTTTTTTTTCAAGCATTTTGTTTGAGGGCTTTTGCGAGTACTTACAGGATGTATCTATTGAAATAAGTAGAGACACAGAGGTCTCTGTTGATTTCAGTTGCCTATTTTAAAGAAGATACATGCCCCTAAACAACTGTTTGGGGGCAAATTCAGATCCACCCATGAATACCCTCTTGCCCCAAAGATCTTTTTATCTCCCATTAGCCATTTTTGGAGCCGCAGGCTCTTTAAATGTGCCTATTGAAATCAATGGAGACTTAACGTCTCCATCAATTTCCATATGGAGAGTTAAAGAGCACTGCAGTTCTAAAAACACTGGTGCAAGATAAAAACGAAAAAAATCAATAATGTTCCTCAGCCATGGGTTGCTTTTTGCCCTGCACCAACTGTTTTTGCAGATCCAGGCTTTGCAGCCTGATGTCATGGGAGCTGACTGCCGTGTTAGCACTCATGACCTCAGGTTGCAAAAGGAAGCCAGCCCAGTACAGCTTTGGAGAAAGGGGACAGGAAACGGGCCAGGGATGGGATGTGAGCAGAATTCATCAGGGGCCCTGCTGGTAGTGGGCTGTGTCTACCTTGACTCTACTTGTAGGAATTTGAGCAGCAGGCGGGTGCTTGCATATTTGAGCACCCATGCTTCAAGTGCTCATTCTGTTTCCAGGTGGCAGGCCTGAGCCCGCTATAGTTAGATATGTGGTCAAGTAACTTAATCACTCACCTATCATTCTTCTGTATATTGACTCACTGTTTCAGATGTAAACCTCAAAGATAGTCACTTGTATAAAAGGGAGTGAAATACTAGCAGCAGATTGGCATGTGGTGACAAATAACATAAGTATAGTAATTTTGCAAGTGCATGTTTTTCTTTCCTGAATAGAAGGTCACCATTCCCTGCCTGTATCTGCTTAACAATACTTTGACAGCTGCACTATAGTTGGAGAGCAGAAAGATATACAATACTGTATAGCATGCCTTTATTTATTTATTTATTTATTATATTTATGCCCCGCCTTTTTTCCTGCAAGGAACCCAAGGCAGCTTGCATAATCCTCCTCCTTCTCCTCCTCTCCATTTTATCCTCACAACAACCCTGTGAGGTAGGTTAGGCTGAGAGTCAGTGACTGGCCCAAAGTCACCCAGTGAGATTCATGGCCGAGCGGGGACTAGAACCTGGATCTCCCGAGTCCCAGTCCAACACTCTCACCACTATGCCACACTGACCTTAATTTTCTCTTGTATCATGAGACAGTCTTACCCTTATTGGCCATGTTTGCACGACACGCTAAGCCACCCTGCGAATAAGCTATACAGTGTAGGTTGTTTGTGGAGCAACCCATGGTATAGGGTTGGGCTCACTGTGGCTTCTTCTCTCTCTCCTTTCCCTTCAGTCCTCCAGCTGGTATCCAAGTGTCCTTTGCAGCAGAACCCATCTTGTCTCCCCTCCCGTTCTGATCACTACCCCTTCCTGTTTGCCACTTTTTTAAAAAAAAATAAAAATCGGAGCCTCAAAAATGCAGTTGGGATCATATTTTATTTCTATTATTTTTTCAGCCCCAGAAAATTGTGCAATTGTGTTCGTTGTTGTTGTTGTTGTTGTTGTTATTATTATTATTATTATTATTTTCTCAGTCTTTCACAAGTGTGCTCTTGTGGCTTTCCGATATGTGTAGTCTTGCCTGGTCAATTTTCTTGTATGTTTCAGCTGTCAAAGGGAGCAGGGGAAGTGGAGTAGGTAACATACATGGAAATTGACAACACAAGACTGCATATAGGCTAATTGGCACACAGTTGCCAGGGTCCAATTGCCAAGTTGACAATTGAAAAGCAGTGAATAAGTGGAGAAAGTGGCAAAAGTTGCTGTATCAAAAGGATGGATGACAATATCTTTCTCTTAGCAATGTAATGCTTTCGATTTTAGGTGTTGAACTGACACTTCTCAGTGCCCTGAGGTGCGCAAATTTCCTCTCCATTTTCTACCCTGCCCTTAAATCGGTGTAAATTTCCCCTCCATTTACTTCCCAGCCATTACAATTGTGTATGTTTCCATGTCAAAAAATTGTGCAAATATTCCCAACAGTTTAAGCAGAAAACCCTTACAGGTCGCAGAATGGGGCAGAACAAATGGGGTGCCAGCACCAGCCATACTTACACACACATCCTATAGGTCCCCATTCACTGTGTCCCATTCAGCCACCTGCTCAGGTTTTGTTTTGTTGTTGTTTTGTTTTATTTTTTAGCAGTCAGGGAACTGCAGTTACCACAGCAATAAGTGCTTTGAAAAGTAGCTGCAGACATGTACAGGGGGGGGGAGCCAATATCTCCCATTTCTGGAGTAGCTGGAGACTCAGGGAAGTGTTGAAATGGTGGATGACTTCTAAGAAGTGTCAGTTCAACACTTAAAATTGAGACGGTTTACATTGAACCTTACATTACATTTAAAAAAATCCTTTCCCATCAGAAGAGAACATTCACATGCAGCTGAGAAGAGAATTTGGCCCACTGCAAGACTCACAGCCTGATCTGTAGAGTAAGAGGCACACCTAAGTCCATTTGAAATGGATGTGCTCGCTGAGGTGAATGAGGTGCTACATCATTCCACAGAGAGAGAGACAGAGACAGAGATGTGTAAATGATTTCTTCATTCATGTGGATTTTTAAACTATGCTTTATTTCCATTTAAAAAAAAGAAACATGATTAGTCTCTGAAATCTCCCCTTTCATTTTTGCATTTGGTTTTCTTGGTGAAGACTAAAATTAACATAATATGGAAACAAGTCTTTAAATGTTGATAAAGGAAATAAAATGCTTCCACACATTTCCCTGGTAACAGGCAGAAAGCTGTGATGAATTGTTGTGGCTCTGAGTTCTGCAGGGGTTTCAGCTGTTTTGTACAATTTATTTATCAGTAACTAAAGGCATTTAGATGTGGTTGCACATCAGAGGGCGCCCTGAAGTACCTCAAGTAACCTATATAGCCAGGCATTATTGCTCCTAGTTTAAATGGGGACAAAAACAGAAAATACCACTGCTAAAATGAACAATGAAGGGTGAGAAGCAGAACTCTGAATGGGTTTTCTTGCATAGTAAACTAATACTTTATTTCTAACATTTATTGCATTTTCAGCCAGTTGGGGCATGTAGCTGTAGCCAAAGCAGCCTGTGCATGTATTCAGATCCAAAGGACAAAAATAAAATCCGGGTTGATGCCTACTGCTCTACCAGGAAGCCAAATCAGTGATCTCTGGAGATAAAGGAGGGTGACCTATAATTTCATTGGATCTAGATACATTATTCCAACTCTTAAGTCCATGTCAAGGCAATCTTTATTGCCGTATTCTGACCGTATTCTCCTCCCATCTCTTAGCCAGCAAATTGGCTGGACACTTGGGTTCCCACCCTCCAGTTCCAGAGTAGGCAATCCGGTATCCTCCCTATGTTTTGGACTACAACTCCCATCAGCCACAGCAAGCTGGAGTACAACTCCCAGAATCCTGGAAGTTATACTCCAAAACACCAGGAGGGCATCAGGTTGCCTGTCCCTGCTGTAGTTTGTATAATGCTTGGTAAAAAAAGAGAGGAAAAGGGGGGGGGGGAGTTGAGCCTGTTCTCCACTTAGCTTCTTTGTTGGGTTCCTGCTTTCTCCCCCACTCCCAGTAAGGGCACAAATATTCTGAGAGACTTGTCCTGCGTATTCTGTGGCATATACCTCCTGAAGGGTAGCATATAAATAACTGCAAGAAAAAACAAAAAGGAGACTGTAAGCTATACTGAATCCCCAGGAGGAATGAGTAACCATTTCTATTGTGAAGTGGTAACCAGGTGAGAAATATGTGAAGAACAATTTTAGTCTCGCCATTTAGTGTGTGGGGGAAATAGAATCAAGAAAGCACCACTGAAAGTAGGTGAAATATTCCAGTTGCTGTGGATGTTGCTGAGAATATAACACAACCTATCATCATGCCTAATTGCTTTTTGGAACCCTTAGTGTGTTGTGAATGTGTAAGATTGATTCCCTGAATGGGAATTACAGCCACAATAATAACTATACTTGTCAACACACTATGCAGTTCCATTCTGCATATGTGACTCAGTCTTTAGGGATATGAATTTTCAAAATCTCATAGCAAATACTTACAGCATGTAGTGTTTACTAGGAAACAGAATCTTATTATTCCTGCTGAAGTTCAGATTCATAAGCTTGATAATTTGCTGCTTAATTTTCAGCAAATGGTAATAGACTCAGAGTTATGAATGAGGACCATTTTTTTTCTTCAGGAAACACAGCTTGGTTGCATATCTAGAAATTAAACATTCATGTTGTTCATATGTTTTCAGCTGATATAACTATATAAATGGCTACTGCAGAAAGCTAGGATCTCTTCTTTAAGATGGAGGAAATTATATAAACAATTTATTCCAGTTACAGTGTAGTATAGCTCACTCATGCAAAGTTCACACAAACATGCATTTAATTCCTAATTGCTTTGGTTGAGAATCTCAGAAGGCAGCTACCCTTTGTTAGCTCTTGTCTCCCAATAATCACTGGATATGCTTGCTGATTGAAGGATGGTGCCAAAATCCAGCCAAACATAGCTACATTTAACTCCCATTGATTTCCAAATGAGGGTTAAGCATTCCAACCGATGGGGTTAGAAGCTCTTAGCTTTGGCCAGACCTTCAGTTTCTCATTTAATAGAAAATAAAAAAGTATCTTAATTGCCATCCTCTTCAGCAACAATAAGGGGAAAGGAATAATATTAAAATATTTTATTCAGATTGATGGCATATACCTGATGAAGTGGATTCCAGTGTCATGCTACAATTGTTAATCTTTAAGGTACCACAGGATTCTGCTTCTTAGATTGGCCCCAATCCAAAGATCTGCACATAAAGCCATCGGAGAGATAACTGTAATTGCCTGATTTGAAAGCCCTTGGAGGGATGGAAAGGGAAGATCTGGATTCAGTTTTACAAACCCAAATTAAAAATTAATAGGTGCTTCTCAATGCTGCTATGCTACTTGTAGACTCTAGAAGTAAGCAGGAATGAATCACTTAGCAACACTTTCAAATAGCATCCCAAATCCCAAAAGCTGATTGGAGATAAGAGCTTTTCCTTGTTTGGAGAGGCCATGTGGCCTGGGGCAAAAGCTGACAGGTGGATCACCTGGGCTGTGGGGAAAAGTGGGGTGCAGCTGGCTTTTCAGGCAGCCAGGAACAGTTGCAGGGTATGGGATGTACACCCCTGTGTTAGAGGATGTGTACACAGAGCTTATCCAGCTCAAATAACCACATGCCCAGAGCTGTATACTGGATGTAGAGTTAAGGGTTGTTTTCTTACTCAACAAAATAACCTGTTGTGCATGCAAGACACAATCTAGCAACCGGATTTCTACATAGAAGTCTGCTTCTGCACATGGCACATGCAATATTTTAAGGACAATATTTTGAGAATCATGTCTAAAAATAGAAGTGTATACACTTAGAAACATAGGTGATGGCCAAACTAAAAGTTTTGTCTAGCAGACATGGTGGAGCCATCTGTGCTAGTTTTCTTTACCTCCATGTAAGTTCACACTGCCTCCATTCAGATTGAGACTGTGGTGCTCTGGGAGGGGAGGTTAAACAGTTCCCCCCCATCACCAATTTTTTTTCACAAAAAACCCCTCCACCACCCCACTTACACAGAGGTAAAGAAAACTTATCACATATGGCTCCACCATGCATGCTAGACAGAGCTTTTAGTTTGGTCCTGAGATAGTATGAAAGTACACTATCATGAGAAACAAGCTTTAACTCCAGCAGCTTAAGTAGTTCCTCATTTGTATTCTCAGTACTTCCCAGAGTTAATAATTGGGTAAACAGCCAACCACTGACCTTGTTTCAAAGCTATTTAGTTTCAAACAGAGTTTGGCCTTGAGCTTATCAGGACATGTGGCATAGCTGCCATAGAGGGAGATGCATCCAAGAACAAATTAACTCTCACAGACAGCAACTGGGACTTAAGGGACCAAAATGCTACAGATGTCAGATTATAGATTATTAGACTTAAAAAAATGCTCTTTGCATCTATCAGCTAAATGTTTGCATTTCAAACCTGATCCCAGTTACAGTAAATTTACCTGGTTTTAGGTTGTAACGTTAAAAAATACTACAAATTTAAATATTTTTTTATTTTAAATGCACAGAAATAGTATTTTCAGTTTAAGACACAATCCTATGATTGTTTAGACATTAAAAAGCTTTACAATTTCCAACATTTCCCAGCTGGCATGTCTAAACATGCATAGGATTGCAACCTTAGTATTATTTGAAACTACCATGTAACCATGTGATAGTCAAACTAAAGCAGCAATCTGATGCAATCTTACATGGGAGAATGGTGTATTGAACCTAATGAGAGTTACTTCAATAAAAACATAAACAGGAGGTGGCTGCATCAGGACTGGCCCAAGACATTTTGCTGCCTGAGGAAGATTAGCAAATTCCTACCCCACCCCTATCAATCTGCATACCCAGCTTTGACACCTGTGGCAGAAAATCCAACATGCATATCTCCTCCTCGCTGGTAGTGAAAACACAATTGGTTGGATCCAGACTTAATTGTCCTTAAAGTAGACCCATTGAAATCAATGGGACTCAAGTTAGTCATGACTAACTTAAATCCCATTCATTTCAATGGGTCTAACCTAAGTATGTCTAGGTCTGGATACTAGGTCAACAATAAATTAATAAGTACTATTTGCTTTTTTTTTCACAACACCAAACATGTCTGAATTGGCCGCCTCACTCTGCCTCATGGTAAGGCCATCCTTGGGCTGCATGTCTAGATCCAACTTCCAGCACAACATATTGTCCCCATGAGAGAGCTTTAAGAGTGATTCTAATAAATAGCACATACATGGGACACATGTCATAGGCTAGCACCAGCAATGGACTTGATGAGGGTGAACTAACTGAAGCTTAATCTAGACAAGACAGAGGTGCTTCTGGTCAATAGGAAGGTACATCAAGGAATTGGGTGTCTGTTTTAGAAGAGATTACATTTCCCTTGAAACCTTAGATTAGTAGTTTCAGTGCACTCCTGGACCCACTCATAGATTTAGAATGTCCAGGTTTTGGCACTGGCCAAAGATCTTTTGCTCAGCTGAGGCTGATGCACTGACTATAAAACCTAGAAGTTTTATATCTGGCCATGGTGATACATGCCTTGGTTAAATCTTCTTTGGATTATTGCAATGTTCTTAAGTCAGGCTGCCTTTGAAGGCTGTTTGGAAACTTCAGCTGGTTCAGAATGCTTCAATCAGACTGTTGACCAGGCCTCATTATAAGGAGCATGTGACTCCCATGTTAAAACAGCTTCACTGGCTACAGATCTTTTGCTGGGCACAATTCAAAGTACTGTTCATGACCTATAAAGCCTAGAAAGAGCTTAGGACTGGGATACCCAAACTGCCTTCTCCTGTATGAGCCTGCCCAGGTGGTCTGATTTTTGCCCTGCACCAACTCTTTTTGCAGTTCTGTTAACATGAGCAAGGTTTTAGGATTGCTTTATATGATGACATATTCTCTACATCCAAGTTGTTTGGGGATATGGATGCACCTGAAAAATTTGGAAGCTGCAGGAGTATTGTACCCAACCCGCCCCCAGGCTTGCAAGGGGCATAATATTCATTCTCAAGGTGCATGGGATACTTGGATGTACTTCTTAGGATACCTGCATTCTTTTAAATAATACCCATATTAATATAATAAAGCACACAAATGCTCATATCAGCATGAAATGCAGGATCATATATTTGCCATGAAGGTGTTTATCTCAGACATCCAGCCTGGTGTTTCCTTACCTCCCATCACCTATTGTAGCTGCATCTCATATACCTTTGACAAGCAGGCTGTCATTATTCATGTTTCTTATCAGAGCTGGAAAGCAAATCTGCTCAGTCCTTTTCCAGCATTTTTAGCCTGGATATACATCAGCCCCATCATACATCAGCTGTGAAAGATGATTTTGGAAAATGCCCATGTAAACTAATAACTGCATCTTTTCCTTGGGATAACCTGGCTGTTTTACTGCTCATAGGCTATAGTTTATTTAAAACCAATTAAAACCAAGGATATTAATGAGTAACCTAAAAAAAAAATCCATCATTTTTGGGGGGCTTACATTGGTCCTATTTAGGCAGACGTGAACTCTGTATCCTAAACAAGTGAGTGGGGTGGGGGGACAGACGCTAGCCCTGCACCGACCCTCCTCATGTGACTCTGGCACCCTCTACACATGGAGGGTGACTTTCTGAAGGGAAGACACTCCTTATTGCTGGAAGCTCTGCATGTAATTTAGAATGCTGGAAAATCAGTATTCCACGTTACTTGGAGAGCCTTCCCTGGATACGGGAGGCTCTGCTCTTCAGAAAGTCACCCTCCACAACTAGAGGGTGATGGATATGACCACACAGAGTGCAGGGCTAGTGCATACACAGTTCCTGCATGCCTGAACAGGACTATCATCAAGTTCCATTTACTCAGAATAATTCACCTACATGTTTGAAGCACTGAAATGTAGGGATGGGCGACCTGCCTGGCAATTGACTCGCGGCACGCGAGCCTAGCGAGTACCAGATGAGGCGTTCGCTGGACTTCTGGGTCCCCAATGCTATGTTGTTTACATAGAAAACGGCCTAATTTGTGCAAATTAGGCTGTAATTTGTGCAAATTAGGCCATTTTCTATGTAAACAATGTAGCACCGGAACCAGGAAGTTGCTTTCCCCGGCTCCGCTCATGAGAACGCGAGTCGAGACGGGGAAAAGGTAGGATGAGCGGACCTTGGGGGGGTCAAGCCCGGCAAGTATGCCAGACTTCCACCACCACTGAAGGAAACGAAATAGTTAAAAGAAAATCTTACAAGAGATTCTAGCCAGGCATGTAGACAGATTGCCAGAGTAATGACTGTGGCAATAACTGACAATAGCCGTCAATGGCAATGTTGATTTGAGGTGTTTTGCTGTCTCACCCTGTATACGTGACCAAGATAAGAAAATACCTACCAGCTGCTTGATTATAAGATCATCCTCCTGTCTCCTTGTAAGGAAATCCCCTCCCCTAAAGCAAGCCCCCTTTGGTCTTGAGCTTGCTAACCAATGTAAAGAACTGTTCCCAAATGACCAGACTTATGTATGCTATAAAAGTGGTTGTAAAAACCCCGCCCGGGGTTCTGCTTTGCGACACAGTCCGCAGGACCTATTGTGCACAATAAACCTTTTTCCAATAACCCGAGTTGGTCCTCGTTGTCCTTGTCTGAGGTAAAAGGTGACCACTTCATCTGGCAAACCACGAAGGGACAGCAAGGAAGCTTTGTAGCTTGCTTGGGGCACAGCCCACCGCTGCCCCCTAAGGAGAGGCCTTGCGGAGCTCCCAGCGCGCATCACAGCACTTGGCTGTGAGGGAATCCGAACAGGGGGCCTGACGGAGCAGTGGTCGGACGGTGACTCCAAGAACCAACAAAACTCGGTGCGGAACTAGGACCAAGGGGGCCGGACCGGCGGAACAGGCGAGTATACTCTAGGGTTCCTACAGGAGAGAATAGGAACAAGGGGAGGAGGATTGGCCATCCTCCGGGGATTGGACCTACGAGGCAGCTGGAAAAAGCTGAACTGGTTCTTTCCCTTTTGGGTAAAGGAATAAAGGATTGGGCCTACGAGGCAGCTGAAAGAGGCTGAACTGGCCTCCCTTTTGGTAAAGGAATACAAGAGATCTCGGGAGGAATGTGTTGGTATGTGTGGTGAAGTGTGAATGCCGCTGCAGTTCCCGTAGGTGACCGTGGAACGTCCGGGGCCGCGGGTCAGCGGAGCGTGTGTGTGAAATCCCTTAACGTCTAACAGGAGAGACCCCTTACTCTCCTGTCCGTACCCCACCCTTCTGTTTCTGTTCTTGTTGTTGATCTTAGAATTAAGAGAATGGGGTGGGAGGGAAGCAGCGTCCCAAGGACACAGCTTCAATGCATGGAAAGGAATTTCAAAGCAGGGTTTGGGAGAGACTACGGGCGAAAACTTAAACGCCAAATTCTCCAGACCCTGTGCAAGGTAGAGAGTGGCCATCCATGGGAGTGGGGTGGCCAGCACAAACCCACCCCATGGTTAAAAAGGAGTGCAAGATGGGGGCGGCACACATAATGATTGCCTGGAAAGGGACCCTGCCCTGGCCCAGAAAAGAGGAACGCGCCAGACCAAAAGAAAGGCAGAAAAAGAAAAAGAAAAAAAATAAATAAGTGAGTGCAGCTGTCCCTTTAAAGTAAAACCTCTGTCTGCTCGCCCAGTTGCCTAAGAAAGAAAAGCACAGACTAGCTAATCGCATTCCTAATAGATTAGAAGTCAAACACAAGATCTAGGAATGGCAAGAAGTACTGGTACTCAAAGAACCCTGTGTTGTGTTAAAGAAATACAACAACAACAAAAATGTTTGTGAGCTTTTTGTGCAAAGAGTTCCTGAGCATACACAAAGTTTTGGTGCCTTTTGGAGTCTCCACCAGTCCTGTGTTTAGTGAAAAGGAAAAGAGTGTGCTCCTAACCCAAGCACATACTTCCTCAGATCTGAACTGGAGGCGAAAAGTCCCAAAATGAAAAGAGATATATATATATATATTTGTTATAGCTGCTAGAAAAATCAAACTGTTCTCCAAAGAAATGGGCAAAAATGAATTGAAATACCTCCTTTTCATTTGTTTCTGGTTCTTGATTGTTGCATTGTGTTATTGATATTGTGTTATTGTTATTGATGTTGAAAGGTTTAAAGTTTAGAAAAGAGGGAAACCTTCAATAAGGGTAGTATACATGTGCGTGTGAAAATGTCTGTGTGTATGAATTAGATTCATAAGCTGTTGAAAGACAGACAGGCCCATCTCTCTCTCCTTCGCTTATTAGAATTCATAAGCTGTTGAAGCTGGGGATTGTGGGTTCGAGTCCCACCAGAGTCAACAGACAGGGACACCCCCCCTTCTTTCCAAACCTCCCTGCTGATGAATGCATATAAGTCGCTGAACAAGATCTGGGATTAAATCAGGTCAAGACGCCCTGATCTCTGTTGCGGCAGAGTTTCAAAAGCAAGTGGGCCTGATTGAACCCCCCCTCCCATGATCCAGTGACATGTGAATGTTGTGTGCCTGTTTGTGAATTAAACCAAAGCACTACACACACACACAAAGTGAGCTCAAAAGGTAGAATTCTGTGCCACAGTACATCATAGGTGGGAACCAAAATGCTCCAAAAGGGGCACCGTTAGCAATAGTACTCCAAGAATTTGCCTCTTTACCTAGAAGTAAGACTTTGTCAAAGACATAGTGGCAAACTCTTTGTACTGAGGAATGGCCATGCAGAGGGAGAAGTACTTGGCCCAAAAATGGGTCCTGAGAAAAACAGATCCTAAGGGACCTTCTGGTGGCCCTAGAGAACAAATTCCAAATACAATTAGATGATTGGTATGTTTAGACAGAAGTGAGATTTCAAAAGGGCTACCTTAAGCCTTCCGAAGTAGGTTCACCAGACAAAAAGTGCTTCATGATGCTTTAAGAACTTTAAGAACTCAAGCAATTGAAAACAGTTAAAGAATGCTTGCAGTTGTCAGCATAATCTCCAGCACAATTTCTGTACTGGTGAAAACAACAAATCCACTTGTTTAGAGGGGTAGAAACTCACTGGGTGACTTTGGGCCAGTCACTGTCTCTCAGCCTAACCTACCTCACAGGGTTGTTGTGAGGATAAAATGGAGAGGAGGAGAATTATTATGTAAGCCGCCTTGGGTTCCTTGCAGGAAAAAAGGCGGGGTATAAATATAATAAATAAATAAATGAGCCTTTAGTGATATCCATTTGTAAAACATTCTCAAAGGGGGGAAGAAAAAACATGTAAATGAGATTCTGGCTACTGCAAGCCATGTGTGTAGCCAAAAAGAAAAAAGAAGGTTTATGTTCAAGTTAAATGTTTATTCTTCCAAGTGGGGCTAGTTGATGGTGTAAATTGAAAAGGTTTTTATTTTGTTTTGAGTGTGGGTTAAATCTCTGAAGTAAGCAAAGGAAAAAAAAATATGTTGCTCCTGGTTATGCAAATGCGAGGTTGCTTCCTCTTGTATGGCAAAAGCGACTAGAGATGTGAAAAGATTAGCAGCCAGGAATTGCAAAGATTGAAAACAAACAAAAACCCTCAAGTGACTGCAGGTTTCCTGGTATGCAAGAATTGGCCATTCACGCTCCCAGAGAATCAGCAGCTAACCACTAGAGCAAAAAACGATACTAAAGTGTTTTTTTTAAGAACTGTAATTAAGAGAGTCTGAGTATTAAGAATGCAGGTTTTCTGAGCATAAACAAAGTGTTAGTGCCTTTTGAGAATTGAACTGTGTTAGCTTTAAAAGGTCAGAAAAAGTCTGCCCCTGATCAAGGCAGGTTTTTTCTCTGAGACTACAGCTGATGCAGGATAAGCTCAAAAAGAAATGGTTAACTATTTTTCACAGAAGATTCAAGAGCTTCACCAATGAGTGGAGCCAAAAGGTTTTTGAAAAAAGAAAAGAGATGATTATTTAAAGGCATGTAGACTGTCCCCTCTGCCCCGAAGAGGGGGGGGGGAGAAGAGGGCCATTTAGGAAAATGTGGAAAAGAAAAAGATAAGGAAAATAAAGACTAGGCAAAGAGAAAAGTTGGACAAGGGCAGATGCAAAAGAAACATTAGAGTTGCAAACAAAGGGCATAAAAAAAAAAGAAATAAAACCCTCTCTGCCCAAGGTATGCAGGCAAAAGAAAGTTGTAGAAAATGTGATAAAAAGTAGCGATTTTGAAGGAAAAAAAGCTATTTGAAAAAAAAAAGTTGTGTGAAGCAGTGTCAAAAACATAAACAAAAAGGAGAATGCATATCTTTAAATATATATATTAAGAAATAATGTGCAGTTCTGTTCTTAACAAGGCAGATTAAAAATCAAAAGTTTTCTTGTCTTCTTGAAAGAAAAATGAGAAATGGTTCTGTTAAGTCATAATGGATTGTGTAAACTAAGGGCTACAATAGAATGTAGTCCCAATTCTCCTGGCATTTGCTGAGTCTCTTGAGAATGAAGAAAACAGGGCTTTCCGCCAATATTAGCTTTGGTACCAGCAAAATATTAGGCGGAAAACCAAAAAAGAAGTAAGACTCTTAAAAGTCTACTTCTCTGGTTCAAACAGAAGAAAAAGGAGATATGCTGCAATATCCCCTCCCTCGAGAAGCAATAAATGCTATAGAGCTCATTAGGTAACTTGGAGTCAGTCACAGACTCTCAGCTGTACCTACCTCAAAGGGTTGTTGTAAAAGAGAAAAATCCAGAAAAATTGTAAAATGCTGTGTCACTTGAAACCTTGCCACCTTGCTGCTGCTCCCAACAAAAAGGAAGGGTAAGCAAGGGGAGGGGGAGCATGATTATTTACCAGCAATAAAAGAAGTGCAGCTATCAAAGATAAATCTAAACTACTAACTCAGTTTCTGTACGTTTTAGTGCCCAGTTTTGTTGAAATGGGCTTTCCTGAAATTTTACCCTCTTTATTGTCTTTTTTTAAGATGTATGCTTAGTTAGTTTTTGCCAAAGGCAAACCAACAGGGCAGCTTTGGTAAATTTGGGCAGCTTTGGTAAATTTGAACAGTTTAGTTGCAAATTGTATGCTTGTCTAGTAGCTTTTATAGCAAGCTAACAGAGCACTTTTGTAAAAAGCATTTAAGTGTAACATAACACAATGGCACCAAAATACCAAAAGAATTGCAATCCTTCTGTTGTTGTTAAGTTAGTTTTCAAAAAGTTGTACAAATGACCTGTTGTGTTTTATGTGATTTTCAAAAGCTTGATTTGCCTTGCTAAAGATAAAAGTCTGTAGCTCATGCTGGTTCTCAGCTTATCTGAAGTGTAGAAAGCTGAGCAAAGTCAGGCCTGGGTATTACTTAGATAAGGAACCCCTCCTCTGGTTTCCTGCATTGAGTGGGGGGGTTGGGCTTGATGGCCTTGTGAGTCCCTTCCAACTCAAAACAAGTCAGTTTCTCCTGCATTCTTTATAACAAAGTCACAAATTAGCAAGTTGCTTTCCTGCTAAAGACTATGTACAGCGTCAGTCAGAAAAACAGATTTAGTTGTTGGTTTGATTGTTAACAAAAAGAGTGGTTTGAATTTAATTTTACATCTGCAGTGACTCAGTACCGGTACTTTGCCCAGTGCGCAGTGTGCCAGGCTCATAATACTAGAAAACCTGTGAAAGACAGGGTGAGCATACAACCTCACCCTGAGGACCTTTTTGTAGTGTACAATTTGATTTTGTTCAAATGCCTAAGTATTGTTCCTATCAATATGTGTTTGTAGTTGTTTATATGGTTCTAAGTAAGTAAAACATGCCCCTGTGTGAGAGCTAACGCCACAGCAGCGGGCAGAGAAAAAGAATCCTTTTTGCTAAAATATTGGAAGACAAGCTAACCAAAGTATGCACAGAAACAAGACTAATGTGGCCAGATGCACCTCCCATGGCCCTTGTGTGTGTGAGATCCAGGCCAAGTCAAGTGGCGAGACCTGACCCCTCGTGAAATGTTGATGGGACATTCAATTCAGAATTATTGCAAGGCCCTGGTGAGAGGTGTGAAGACTCTTCATTCACGGGTGAAGGCGGCTCAGCACCAGCCCAGCACGGAGGGACACTCTGTCCCAGGTGAATGGATTCATATTCAAGTACAGCGAAAGGAGGTGTACTTAACGCTGTGAAGTGCCAAGGACTTCAGCCATAAAAAGCCTCAAACCCGAAACAAGAATGAGGACATAATAACGCCTCCAACGATTCGGGGGAACGTGCTAGAAACCTCTTCCCCTGAAACAGAAGAATTTGTGCCAGAACATCAATATCATCTCAGACTTCGGACGGGACGACCATCAAAGACAACACCCAGAGGATCGGACGAGATGAACTGATGTCAACTCCAGCTCAGTCTGAACCAGCCTTACCTATCAGCCTTTAATTAAAAGTGACCCTCAGTGTGCATTCACTTAGAATCAAAAAGAGAGAATGTGGTAAAGTGTAGTTTCAAAATGTAATTTCTATATTGTATAAACGCATAACCTGTAGCCAATGTTTATTGTTATTCTGCTTGAATGTAATCCTATGGCTTACATATGCATCCAGTCCAGACCTAGGAAGGGCTCGATCTAGGAAAAGCTTTCTCTAGATGGTTCCCCAAGTTACCAGGGTTGCAAGCGATAGGGCTAATCGCGATGGGTTGCATCCTGCTCCCTTGTGTCTTCCCTATTGTGGCCCGGACAATCCAAAATAGCCTGAGCCTATTGGCAGAAAAAAAGGGCGGCTGCCCAGGTCCTGGCTATGTGGGAATATCAGCCCATCCCCCAGGGTGAAACTCCAGATAAGTGTTGAAGTTTCAAGGGGAGGAGTGAAGGAAACGAAATAGTTAAAAGAAAATCTTACAAGAGATTCTAGCCAGGCATGTAGACAGATTGCCAGAGTAATGACTGTGGCAATAACTGACAATAGCCGTCAATGGCAATGTTGATTTGAGGTGTTTTGCTGTCTCACCCTGTATACGTGACCAAGATAAGAAAATACCTACCAGCTGCTTGATTATAAGATCATCCTCCTGTCTCCTTGTAAGGAAATCCCCTCCCCTAAAGCAAGCCCCCTTTGGTCTTGAGCTTGCTAACCAATGTAAAGAACTGTTGCCAAATGACCAGACTTATGTATGCTATAAAAGTGGTTGTAAAAACCCTGCCCGGGGTTCTGCTTTGCGACACAGTCCGCAGGACCTATTGTGCACAATAAACCTTTTTCCAATAACCCGAGTTGGTCCTCGTTGTCCTTGTCTGAGGTAAAAGGTGACCACTTCACCACCACCCCCAATCGAGCTCCGCGCACATCCCTACGAAATGTATGATGTATCTGAATTGATTTCCTTATGCAAAAACTACAAGCAATTATATGGAAGGGAAGAAAGGGAGCTAAATATCCTAGTGTGTTAATCAGAGTCTCCCTCTCTTTGCATGTGTTGGGGGAGGACCACTGACAATTTTCTTACTAATGAAGTGGAATGATTTATAGCGAGATTTGTAGAAGATTTTAAAAAGCCCTTAATTATGTGCAACTTATTTTGTTGTTGTTTTCCAATTGATGATACTAAGGAGTATTTTGTAAAATACGAGAATATATACAGTTACTCTGCTAATCTTAGATTATTTTCCCACCACCAGTTCCATGTAATTGGTAATCAAAGCAATGCCTTGACTTACTAAAACAATGGAATGGGGGGGACCAGATCTTCTCTTATCTTGAATAACTATTGACTGCATTGATGCATGCTTGTTAGAACAAAGATTAATAGTTAGGTCTTCAGGATTTTGTTCTCTTTGTCACTGGTAGGTCTTGTCCCCATGAAGCTTATAACATTGGATTTTAACAGCATTTTAATTGGACATTTAATCTTATTTTCCAATTTTATCATTGCCCTCCCCAAGATGCCAGCAAGTGTCAGGCTATAAATACAAACAGATTTAAAAAAAAAAGTGTTCCCCAAGATCTCCAGTTTTCTAATAAGCATTTTAACCATAGTGATGTCAACTTTTCCTACTTCTTCCCAGGATCAAACAAAGGGGAGTTGTTTAAGAGCATGGATAGAGATTGTGTCCCCATATATCTGGCTAGCTTGGGCTACATGTCTCTGCAACTTCAGAGCTTGCCTGATGTAATCCAGTTTTTTTTTTTTTTTTTTTTTACTTATCAAACCGTGTTGATTTTTCACACACAATTTATCCTGGCTGCTTCAGCACTCATAATGAGCCAGACAGAGAGCAAGTTTATTTGTGCACAAATTCAAAGCTTAGTTGAGTAGAAGATACATCTGGGTTGATCCAAATAGCCCTTACTGGATGCATGATTGGCCATGCATAGTGCAGAATAATAAATGGTGTCTATCACTAAGCCCACTTTTAGAGCCTCTTCCTTTATGGCAGTCCTTTTCTCACCCCATCATGCCTCTTAATTCATAGTTCTTTGCATCAGTGACCATGTGTGGACACTGGGGGGAAAGGGGGCAGACAGCAATGTATAAAATACAGATCTCTGCTGTGGACTCAATATAGAGGTTCATTTTGCCTTGAAGCTGCTTTTTATTGCCCCTGTTGTTTAGCAGCACTTGTGCTATCTTTAGTAATGCTTTTACATTGAATGTTTATGTTCCCGACAAGATCTGTTGCAGAGCTCCCCAACCTTTTTGGGCCCATGGGCACATTTGGGAATTTGAGAAACTTCCGCGGGCACCACCACAAAATGGCTCCCACAGAGGATGTGGCTAGTCACATAATGGCTGCTGTGGGGGCCTGGCTAGTCAAATGTGAGCTGAAGAGGGATGGGGGAAAGAAATAGCGGGGCTAAAGTCTGGAAGGGAGAGGGAATAGCAAGGCAAAGGGGTAGTGGGGAGAGAAAGGGCAAGGCTAGAAAGGGACAGAAAGAAGAACTAGGGATGGGGAAAGGAGAAAATAGTGAGGCTACAGACTGGGAGTGGGGGGAGAGAGGGGAGAGAGAGAGAGAGAGAGAGAGAGAGAGAGAGAGAGAGAGAGGTCTGTGTGGGTGGAAAAAGATTGGGCAGGGCCAAAAAGCAACACTTAATTTCTCTGCCTGCTAACCAACAGCTGATCTGCAGCAGGTGCAGGAACAGGAAGGAGAACATAGCGCCCTAATGTTTTTCAAGGTTCTTATTCAAAAATAATCTTTTGAAGGGGGCCGGGAGTAGAGAGCTTCATGGGTGCCATAGGAGGCCCCCACAGGTGCCACGTTGGGGATCCCTGATATATGGTCAGTTCATATTGTTGATATGAATGCTGACCAAGCCATGCCAGCTGTATATCCTTTGTTAGGTAAATAGCTTTGGATGCTTGATGGTTCCTCAAGAAGGGCTAATGTTTAGAATATGTGCAAAGGACATATTTGCATACCCATGGAATCTGAGAGCCATTTGGGGAAGGTGACTACTCCCTTACCCTCCCTGCCAGCCAAGGGTGGATATTAAGGTCTCTGTGTGGAAGAAACTGCAGAGGGGAAGTTTGGGAAGAGAGGGGGGGGGAGAGAAACTGAGAGCATCTCTCTGATATGGGTTCATTGCCTGTTAAGAGTGAGTATACTCCTCCACTTATGCTCTACTTGTATATTTGTAAATAAGTCAAATATTCCCAAAACACCATACATTTCCAGTGATAGCTCCTCCAAAAGGAAGCCAAACTCAAGTAGCACTACCCCTAGAACATCTCACTCACTGCTCAGGGAAGTGGGGAGTGTGTAACGTTATTTTCCTTCAGTCATTAAATTCTGAGCAGATGTTCTTCCTTCCTCTTACACCAAGAACAATTCCAAGGGGATTGTTTGAGGCAACTGCTCTTGACATTTTGTTATATAAAACTCCTTTTCCTTTGGGGTATTCATGGTAGTTACAGTAGGGCAATATTGAAAACAAAGAGTGTTTACATAATGTCATATTACCTTTGATTGCTGGCTTTTAAATAGCAGCTTTACTGAACGCTTGTGAGGTTGGATTGATTTTTTTAATAAAAGAACGGTCGTGAAGCAAAATCAAATTCATAAATCATCTTGCAAGTGCATTATAAAGTTCTTTTGAAATGTACATCCATTGCAGAAAGCCTTTGGGAGTATTTATTTATCACCCTCACATGTATGAAGAATAAATTTCCTGTGCTGTGTGTTTAACGTATAACCTAGAGCTACAATATAGTCCTATATGCCAACCCTCCAATAGATTTCTACCATCTGAACTTGAGAAATGGATTTCTTTATAGTAGTTATATGTAAGTTTGAAATTTAATGGAAAAGTAGCTCATGTACTATTGTTGGTTTTTTGTCCAACAATTATCTGTATTGTTAAATTCCAACTTTCTATGGCAGATAAGGGGGAAGCTGACAAAGCAGCCTGTATTATTCATAGCACTCATAAGATAAGTGGAGTCTTGTAATACAGTGTACACACAGACACACGTACATTCTGGTATACTGCTGGTAGTTTGTTAACGACTTGATGCAGTTGGTGTTTATTTCCCAATTATTTCAATAGCTCTGGGAAGAAACTGCAGAGGATTTATAGATTTAATAAGGGCTTAGGAAGTTATGAATAACAAAAGGTCAGCTGGAAAACAATGAAAGAAGATACACTCACTGCAATGGGTGCACTGCACCCTTTAATGGTTGCAGCCAGAGAGTAAGCTTAAATAGATTGGCTTTGGACAGGAATTTGAAACATCGTACATAGATGGAAAAATCTTTTAATCTTGACATGGATTTAGCTGACCTTTTGCCTGTCTTTCAGCCAGTGGCACCTCTCAGTAGGTTTTGGTAGCCAGAGAAACTATATCAAGTGAGTCGTGGGCCTTATCCTTGACGTTGCTTCCATCCTAGACATATCTGTGTGTTTTGTTTTGTTTTTAAACTCCTGTCATCTGTTTTAAACATTTTAGGTATTCGATTTGGGTCTGTTAAGTGAGATTTTTTCAACATGACAAACTCTCTGTGTTTGGGCCAAAGAGTAAGAAAAGTACACCCTTCCAGGGGCATGCATGCATTTTATTGTCTTATGTCTTCATTCCCCTCCCGTATGTCTATTTATGACCCACTGGTAGCCTCTTATAGAATAGGAGCTGGCAACTGCATGGGGAGGACTTGTGCAATTGGCACTACCATATACTACTGTCCTATTCCACTGTGTGTGACTTTAGTGCCAATACCACAGAAAAGAAAAATGCCGTAACTGATTTTCATTCATCATACCTCTGCACCTATCCTTCTGAAATTTTGCAGGTTTCCTGCCAAGGGACACTTCTATGATGTATGCTATTTTCATACAAATTGCCAAACAACAACAACAAAAAGACCCCACCCATGTGGGGGATTAAAAAACATTTGACAATTCCCCTTCCACAAAATCCGATTCACTCATCCTGAAATTTTGCAGGTTTTTAAGCTAGGGGCACCTCTATTTTGTATGCCATTTTCATAACAATTGTCAACCAAGAATGTAGAGGGATAAGTGCATCCTTTTTTAAACCTGCAAACAGTATAGGCTACTCTTGCACAACCCCCTGCTGCAAACCTATTCATCTGAAACTTGGCAGGCTTGAGCCCTCTCAGAAGGGACAAATATGTCTGGAACTTTCATCCATTTTTGCCAAGCAAGTAAATGGTGATTGAAAGTTTGCTTCTTCTTTTTTTTAAAGCAACATTTGAAGGCATTTAGCAGACATATACCTCTGCACCTATTCTCTGATATTTGGCAGGTTTTGTCTCTTCACAAGGGGCTACAATGTCTGCAAATTTAATTCAATTCTGTCAAACAGCAAAAAAAAGTTATATTTGTTTGTTGATTTCTGCCTTATGTTTCTCAGTCTATCTTAGTATGACTTTCTTCTTCTTTTTTAAATTTCTAAAAATTACAGGACATTTTGGAATCTTTTCTACTGATATTAGTGGTTAGAGTGTTGGACTGGAACTCGGGAGATCTGGGTTCTAGTCCCCACTTGGCCATGAAGCTCCCTGGGTGACTTTTGGCCAGTCACTGACTCTCAGCCTAACCTACCTCACAGGGTTGTTGTGAGGATAAAATGGAGAGGAGGAGAAGGATTGTGTAATCGGCCTTGAGTTCGCAGGAAAAAAGGCGGACTATAAATAGAATAAAAAATAAATATAAATATAACTGCTTCTACCAATACTGTATCTTGTGGTGATAGGCACAATTCCAGCATATAGGCATGGTGGCCTCTTTGATGGCAGTATGCATATGCATTGGAGCAGGGGGGAACACTGTAACTCATTTGAATTCTGTGGAGATGAATTAATCTCAGTAAAGGGAAGTGGTAAAGGGCACTTCCTTTGACTGGTATGGCAAAACTTTTATTATTCTTTTATGAGAATAGCAAGGAAATTATAGCCATGTAGCATAGCCAGGGTGGGCTGCCACCTCATTATAGCACTTATTTGCATCACGAAGCAAAGTCTGCATGAATAATTCTTTGTGCTCTTGTCTTGCCTCCTTCTCCTCCTCTTGCTATGCATATAGAGTTGTAACTGTTCATTTCAAAGCTTTCACACTCACTGCTCCTGCTTTAGGTCACAAAGAACCATGATAACAAAATACAGGATTTGTTTCTCTTTCATCTTATTCCCATGGGACTTCTTTCCCCGACAGATGATGAACAACATCTGCTCCTAGAAACTGATTAATGGAGCTTGATCTGTCATTAGCATATTTCATAAAATGTATCTTAGGTTCTGTCCTTGGAGGGAGTGGGGTTATTGTCTTGTATAAGTGTGACCTAACATGTGCCTTCAAGGTGTTAAAGAAGTGTCAGTTGTTATCAGTCCTAGAGAGTACTGAAACAGTACTTGGTTTCTGTACAATCTGTCAAGGTGCATCTCAGGTTAGTGGAGCCAAGTGCCATGTATGTATGAGAAAGTTAATGGTCTCAGCTTTCCAGATGACTTTTCATTTTTCCTTGCCCAGTAGAACAGGTTACCCACCGGCTAGCAGCTGGCAGTGTTCAGCACCTCCAGAGTATGGTAGAAGAGGATAGACTGTGTTTTGCTGCATGGAAATCGTTCACAGGCAGTATACCTCTAAAGATGCTGGAGACAAACAAAACAGGAGGGCTTTTGTATTCAGATGCTTGTGCATTTCCCACAGGTATGCTGATACATACTGATGGAAACAGAATGCTGGACTAGAAGCCAGCTTTTCAGACCTGGGACTCACCCTTAGACCAAACATGCAATTGAGGACCTTATATAATGCATACACTAGGGTAAATTGCATACAGAAATGTGCCTAGCAGGAGAATAGAGTACAAAAAGGCAATTAGGGGAAATCACTTTCAAGAATGTGTACAAATTTTCATGTGTACAAAAACGTATTTTAAAGATTTGATTATGGAGATACATTTTTTTTTACATGGCATGTCTCACATATGACCATCCTAAAGCTATAATTAGGATTAATGGGGAGTTTTCAAGAGAATTCTTTTTTTCTTCAGAGAGGAATTAGACAAGGCTGTCTACTCTCACCTATTCTTTCTATTGAAATTATGGCAATTTTGGTTAGATCTAATGAAGGAGTAATAGGACTCCAATCAGGATGGTTAGGTAGTAAATTATCTATCTATATGCAGATGACATGTTTTTGAGGGGAAAATCAAGACAGTTGATTATTCAGTTGATGGCTATGCCAAGTGATTTTAGTATAATCTAAGGGTATAAAATAAATCAAGTAAAATCTGAGGTTTGGGGAATTAACATAAATTAGGAATTGAAATTAGAGTTAACAAATAAGAAATAAGGATGGAGACTTGGCAGTTCCCAACATTCATTGACATTACTAAGCAGTTATGTTATCTGCTTTGATTCAGTGGTTTACTTATCAGAGTGAGCACTGGAACTTAGAATAGGTGGGTGTTCAAATATCTTTAAAAGATTTGACTATGAAAAACGTAAAGTCAAACTATACATCCTAGTGCTGTGCATGATGTGATAATGCATGTATGGTTGAGGCTTAGGCCAATATTAACCCCCATAATGTCTTCATTAATGCCAGTTTTTCTTTGAATCATTTTCAGCAGGCTGAAATGTATTGTGCTAGGAATTTTTGGAAACAGAAGGGTTGGAAAGAATACATTATTTTTTTATTTTTATTGAAAGAAGGGGAAATAATTGAATAGAATGACTTAGAGTAAAGAGGTATTTAAGTTCCGATACTTCAGTACTTAACAAATAAGGAGTTCTTTAGACAAAATGTCTAGGACAAATAATATACGTAGACCCTTAACAAAATATGACAAATTATTATTTATGGCCCCCAAAAGGGATTGGTATCAAAAGTATGTAATATGCTTTCAGAACTACAAGAGAAGGAAACAGGATAAAGGCAAGATTGGAAAAATGTTTAACATCAGTGTATCAGATAAACAATGGAAGGATGTATGTGTGCGAGGTCCAAAGCACTTTATGGATGTAGTGGCAAGGGAGAATTCCTATAGGATCATATATTTGTAATATTTAATGCATCATAGACTGCAGAACATGTATAAATTGCCTAATGCATTATGTTGGAAATGTGGTCAGGATTCTGCAGATTTTAGGCATGTATCATAGGCCTGCAACTATATAAGAGTTTTTGGATTAATGAGTTAATGTAATTATGAGCATAGAAAAACTTACAGGGTATAAATTGCCTTTGGATCCAATGGTTTTATTATTAGGTAAGATATATGATTGGTAGTAACTAAGAACGAATTGATGATTGCAAACATGTTGGTTTCAGCTCAGATTCTAATAGGAAAATACTTGGAAAAAACAAGTAGTACCAACTTAGGCAGAGTGATCCTGTGGCCCTCTAGACAGTGTCTAGAGGGCCATGGAATCATTCGGATTCCCAGCTCCGAGGTTGGAAAACAGCTCTGACCTCAGAGATGGGGGTGCATGAGCGACCTCTCCCCTCCCTTGCAGCCAGCATGGAAAGAAGTGCACCGGCTGCTTCTCTGATGTTGGAAAAGTGACCTGATATAAAGGGTTTAGGGGCGTCCCGGGGAGCAGGGAGTGGAGGAAACTGGCACCACCAAGATACAACATATTCCGGTGCACCTCAGCCTCCTTCCCTCCCCCTCCAAAGTGCAGCAGTTAGACGGGCAGCCTAATTGGATTGCACCCTAAGGGAATGGGAAAATAATATTTGGCATAGAGTATTAATGCATAAGCTATCATACTATAAAAAAAAATATGGGAGGGCCAATTTACAAAAAAAAAAAGGACTATTTCAATCAATGGGACCAATTCATCCAGTATTGGAGACAATAATTATTGGAATATAGGAAAAGAGGTCTTAAAAAAAATAAAATGTTTTATTTTTCTTTTGAAAATTAAAAAAAAATTGAAAAGAAAGAAAAAAAGAAAAGAGGTCTTAGAAGTTGTTTAACAGCTATAATTGAATTTAATATAAGTTTGATTGGGAAAAAGCAAGATAAGTATTGAATTGAGAAAGCACAGTAATTAATTAATTTTATTGATTTTCCCACTTTTGGAAATGTATTTGCTCTTTTATGTTAAATGATATTGTCAATAAAAGTTTTTCTTTTCTTTTTTAAAGTCAACTCGGTAGTTCTTATGAAACTGCATCTCTCCATTCAGTGTAATTATATTGTTCAGAAAGTGCAGCATATTCACTAAATACGGCTTTGCAGCTTCCAGGAGGTATGAAAATTATATGGAAATTATTTATGATTAAACTATATAAATAAGTTACAGCTCTCTGGTTCATTCTGCACAGGCTTTCAGTGATGACTTTGCCACTTGGAATACAAAGAAATCTATCCTAAACTATAGTTTGAGCATTTTTCTGTTGCTGATTTTTAACTAGGTAATGGTATCTGAGAGGATATGAGATGTGATAATTTGAATGTTGCTATGCACTTGAGAAGCAACCAGAAGCAGGTCCAGAAGTATTCTCAGCGGCAATCTGGTCTTTCAGGGGAAGTACTACCCATTCAGTACTGGTTGAACAACAATACTCAGATTGGCTTTCCTACTGACCCAAAGCACTCCTGTCTTATCTTGTCTGGATCAAGTCTTCGCTTGTTAGCTCACATCCAGTCTACTACAGCCTCCAAACAATGTTTCAAGATTTCCGCTTCCTCCTTCTAGGAGTTGGGTGTTATCCATATATTGATTGTACCTTACTCCAAACAGGGATGGGGACTCGGACTCGGGGACTCGACTCGTGAGTCGGACTGAGTCCCCCCTCTGAGTCGAGTCAGACTCGAGTCCCAATATTTTTAATGGGACTCGAGACTCGACTCGGGACTTGAGCCCAAGACTCCGCCACCGCCGCCCACCTCACTTCACCTTGCCACTGTCGCACGCCGCCGCCTCGCCGCCACCCTCACCTCACCTCTGCCGCCACCACCATCACGCCGCCGTTGCACGCAGCATGCCGCCTCACGCCGCCGTTGCTCTGTTTTTGGCGGGGGGAACCAGGGCAACAGGGCTTAAACAGCCCTGTTGCCGTGGTTCCCCCCACCAAAAACAGAGCAACGGCGCCGGCGAGGTGAGGCGGCATGTGACGGCGGCGTGCGACGTGCGATGGCGAGGTGAGGCAAGGCGGCATGCGACAGCGTCGTCGTGAGGCGACACCGGCGGAGGTGAGGGTGGCGGCAGCGTGCGGGCGGTGGTGAGCTGAGGTGGCGGCGGCGAGGCGGCAGCGACTCGAGCGGCGCGGAGAATGCTCCGCGCCGCTCAGAAGAGCGAGTTCGGGCCGCTCCGCTGCTGAGAACTACGAGCCCAGGGAGGGCTCGTAATACATCCCTGGGGTGGCAGCGGCAGGAGCAGGGACGAGGGAAGGACCTGCTGACAGTAAGTGGCGGCAGTGGCGGCGGCCCATGGAGGGAGAGGGAGGGTCTCCACGGGACGAAGGGCAGCTCTTCTTCCTCTCGCGGAGACCCTCCCACTCCCTCCATGGGCCGCCGCTTTGGGAGTGACTCGGGACTCGAGTCACCATTTTGGACCTCGGACTCGAGACTTGAGTCCAAAGACTCGTGACTCGACTCATGACTCGGGACCAAGGACTCTTCAACATCCCTGACTCCAAATCTCTGGACAACCCCTTCCAGCTGCTTCATGTAAATCCTGAAAAGCATGGGGACAAGGTCACCATAGGCCAATGGACATGGAGCACAACATCACCACATTCTGAGACTTATCCTGCATGTCAGACTGGAACCAGCACAAAACCATGGCCCCCAGCCTGCTCAGGTTGCTTAGAAGAATCCTATGGTTGATGGTATCAGAAGCCACTGAGCGATTCAGTAGAACCAACAGGAACATACTCCCCCATCTAGCTCCTCCTGTGTTGTCCACCAAGGTGAGCAAAGCAGTTTTAGTCTCCAAAATGGGCTGGAATCTAGACTGAATGGATCCAGATAATCCATCTAATTCAAGACCACCACATACTCAAGCACCTTGACCCAAAAATGAGAAGCTAGACAAAATCCAACTATATCAGAGGCATCCAAGAAGGCTTTGAACCTCTGCTTCCTTCAAAGCTGGAACTTTACCATCCCTTAAGGAGGCATTTTACTTCCTCCATCTACCTGGCCTGTTCTGCCTGACACCTCTAATTAAACATGATGGGAAAGAGTTGAGAGTGCAAGTTGTTGGCGCCGTACTTCCTAAGGCACAACAAGTTGAAAAATATGCATAACCACAGGACAAGTTCAGATGCATCCATGGATAAAGCAATTAACTTGGGGTCCCTGTCACCTCAGATATGAGCAATTTTTCTTCAAAGTCTTGGTTATAGTGTGCCACCAAGAATTCCTCCCCAACTTCATTAGGAATCAAGATGCAACAGGCCCTTTATCAATCAGAATAGCTCTGCTGTCCTACACTTGGTGGACTTGATGGTGACAGAAAAGTATGCTTTCTTTTCAATTGATGTCACTGTTATGGAGTAGACCCTAAACTGGGTGCTTTCCAAAGTTTCAGCAGACTTGTCATGAATCTTCCTGCAGCATTTCTCTAGCTATTGTGTGTAAACATATATCATCATCATCATCATCATCATCATCATCATCATCATCATCATCATCATCTTCATTTCTATACCGCCTAATTGCTGAAGCTTTCTGGGCAGTTCACAACAGTTCACAAAATAATCATACAAACATTTACTTGGAAGTAAGTTCATCTTTGTCAAATTGGTTGTTACTCCCAGGTAAGTGTGCACAAGACTGCAGCCTACCTCCTCAGATCTATAACTGAAGTGTTCTATAAATTTGTGAAACCCATGGTTTGAACTTGTTCAAAGAAACACTTTCAAGAAAGAATTGGTTTGCATATATTGGGATGGATTCCATAAATCCTGCTTAATGCATTTTAATTACATCAGAGGATTATTTTCCCAAATGCCTGAATGTTGACGCGTACTTTTTGTTCAGAATTGTATTCGAAAGGGTCATTTTTAGAATATGTAAGAGTAAAATTACCCATGCTCAAAAGGGCCTACGCCCCCTCCCCTGTCTACATAAGCTACTGCTCTGAGCATGCCCCCCGATTGTAAGGATGCAAACCTAGAATAGTGACATGTGTGTGACTCTTCTCTGAGAGCGGCTAATCATTTTGCTGCGCTTCAGTGACTCAATGAGGTCCAATAACACACAATGGAGAGAGGCACTGGAATAGGTTTTAGACAGGGCTGGCATCAAGTGTAGTCATTTTTGGGCACATGCTGAAGACCCACACCCCTGCAGGGGCCCAAATGACAAGAGTCCCCTGGACTTGCCTCTCTTCACCATTGCAACCAGCTTGTTCACCTGCCTCTTGCTCTCTGCCCAGACAATGGTGGTGGTGGTGGTGATAGTGAGGAGGAGGAGGAGGAGGAGGAGGAGGGGGAGATGCCACTGCCTGCTTGCTCACTGGTCTCTGCCTGCCAAGCAAGCACATGGTTGCAATGATGAAAAAGGGGAAGAGGAACAAGAACAGACAATGGAAGCAAGAAGGTCAACTCAGTGAGGGAGGGGGGCCATTGACGGTGTCTTGCCCAAGGGCCCTCAGAAACCTGGAGCCAGCACTGGCTTCAGCAGAAAGCAGGTGTACAGAAAACTGAATAATGTGAGGAAAAGTGGAAAGAAATGGAGAAAAGAAGACTGGGGGGGGGGGGGAGGACATGATATTATTTATTTATTTTATACTATATTTATTAGATACCTTACAATCAAGTTCTATAGGTGTTGTACAAATCAGTTTATACTATGACCATACATTCAGGAGAGATCATGTCAGTCAAATATTGCAGTTTGCTAGTTGGTCATATGCAGGATGAGCCACGACAGGGCTGCAGTCTCTTCACAGGGAGAAGACAAATTAGGCATGCAGTTTCATGAATCATTTACTGTTTTGTCCCTAAACAGTCTGGACTGAGGCATAATTAACTCATACTATGTATCAACATCTATGAAGGCAATATTATTCACAAACTTTATCTGCTAAAAATCTTGTTTCTACTTTGTCATCAGTAGAATACCTATTATTGACCTGGTATCCACTTTGCTTTCCATTTTAACGATGATGATGATGATGATGATGATGATGATGATGATGATGATTCCCATTCCTTTCTCTTTTCCTGTTGACCTCTGGATCTTAGGACCTGATGTGGACCCCAATTTCAAGCATGGTCTCTAGAGCACTCCACTCAGTTTGGCCCCCCTCCCTTATATAGAATGTATATAACCGAAAAACAGACCAGCAGAAGAATCAGATTGAGCTTTAAAAAGCTATATTAGTATTTTTGAGCATACCAGTCATAAGATAACCTGCCAATCATCATGGTCACTTCCTACAACAAATCAGGCATTACAAAACTGAGTAGGCCAAATGCGTGAGGAGCAAGAGAGCACTAGCACCCCCCCCCACTTCCTCATGCGTTTCCATTGCCCTCTACTCATTCTGAAGAGGAGAGCCTCTTGCATCCGTGGAGCCTCTCCATGTGATTAGGACCGCTGATTTTCCTGGGGGGGAATTCAAAGTACGGTAGTCGCCCCAATGCCGCTCATGAGAATGGTGTGTGTAAGCCGACTTCCACAGCATATCACTTGCTGAACCAGAAACTGCCAGTGTATATCTGATGCGCATCAGAATATGCATTTGAAAGCTGAGGCCATCAAACCACTTTGGATTGCTCTCAAAGGAATGTGCATATGAATACACATTTGACTGTGCATCTACATTGTGGTGCAACTAATCATACATGAATACCCTTTCAAAGCGTAACCAGAGTTGGATTACGGTAAAATGTATTTAGTGTTTTATTGGGGTATCTGCTGCTGCCTTGAGTGTATATCAGGGGTCCCTAATAACTGACCCACGGGCACTTCCAATGCCACCTGTGAAGTGATCCTCAATGTGGCGCCTGAAAACGTTTTCATTTTTTTTTCAAATTCCATTTTTTAAAAACTATATATACATGGATATGTATATATCTTTAGCAATGAATACATATGAAACACATACCGCATTTTAGCAATTATACATAGGCTTCAACATAGGACCGTATATCCAAATAAGTATCCATTTGAAGGTGTTGTCTATACGCCACTGTCATGCCCCTGCCCATGGGCAAAGTGTTATAGCAGTAAGTATGTGAGGGGAGGGGGGAGTGTGAGAGGAGTGTGGAATGTTGAGATGTCTGCTGATTGGCTGAGAGAGTGAGAAGGGGGGGTGAAGCCTGTGTTATAAAAAACAGTGGGTGGTGCTGTTCAAGGGAAGTCTAGGGAGAGAGGGGGAGAGAGAAGAGTCTGAAGGGAGAGTCTGAAGAGGAGGTCTGAGACTCTGAGGGAAGTCTGAGAAGAGGGAGGAGAGAGAAAGAGAGGGGGGGAGAGAGTGGGTTTTTGTTGAGAAGTCTGAAGGGAGTCTGAAAGAGAGGGTGTGTGTTTTTTTCAAAGTTTAGAATCTATTAACATTATCTATTTCCCTACCCTTAATTGTAATTAAATAAACTTGTTTCTTTTTAAAATTTAAAAGGAGTGGTCTGAATAAGTTACCCTGAAGGGGTTGGTGGCAGCGGAGGAGATTAAGAGAGTGTTGATTTTTGAAGCACTGACAGGAGGTGGTGGGCTGGACAAGGAGGAGGTGGAGGAAAGTCTGACAGGTGGTGGCAGCATCGGGATTTGACCTTAGTAAAGCTTTGGATTCAAATCACAGTGAGGAGGTCTGACAGCCACCCAGTCAAATATTGAAAGCATCGTAAGGGCCTCAATCCATTGCATTATACGAGGTGAGTGTTTAACATTGCAGTGTTGTAATATTAGTCTTTTAGCTGTCAGAAGGGCACAGAGAATCCATTTACAGTGATGATTTGCTGATTTCCATGAAGCAGGTAAATAATTTAAGAGTGTGTACATCAGTGAATATTAACGATTGCTCCAGTACAAAATTTATCTGTGTAATATAACCTCCTCCCCAAAAGAAGCAACTACAGTACTGGACATTGCCAAATGTGTTTAAAAGAAGATCTAGGTGTATTGCACTGCCAGCACTTAGCCGAATTAGACAATCCCTTATTAAAGAGACATTTCTGTGTCCAACTGACATGAAACAAAAGTTTTTGCTGAATAAGATGCAGCCTAAGATCCATAGACGCGACAGGGAGGAACCTTATTAGGCATTTCGTGGTAGTGCTGCTCACAGCAGTTTCTCAAATTCCCAAATGGGTCCATGGGTCCAAAAAAGTTGGGGACCCTTGACCTAGAGGTTTTTTGCTTTGGGGTTTGTTTGTTTGTTTGTTGTTTGGTTGTTTGTTTTGCATGTGTAAACAGCAGATAAATACAAGATAGATAGCTCGTATGATAAGGCAAGTGGTGATATGCATGAATGCACTCGTGAAATTGTGCTGTCAGTTTTAGTTCCTTTATACAGGCAGTCCCCAAGATCCATTCTTAGGTCTGTCTTTAAGTCGGATTTGTATGTAAGTCGGAACAGGTACATACGGTTCTTATTAAACGTCACTTAGTCAAATGTTTGTCTTAGTGTAGTATTTATTTTACCTTTCTGTGCATATAAAACACTTAAGAAACACTTCCGAATACAATAAAACATCTTAAACATAGCATACAGTACAGTACAGTACAGTACATAATAATAATATGGTAATAGTGTAATAATAATAATAATAATAATAATAATATACTGTATAATAATATTACTGCATTATTATCTGTTACATACAATACTGTAATGTATTGTAAAAAAACATTAAAGAAACAGTTCTTAAAACAGTTTAGATAGAAAATAAAGAAAAAAAGGAGTCAGGGTTTGATTCTGCTGCTGGAAAATGGATTTTTTGTTTTGTTTGTTTTCAGGTCAGGTTAGGCTAAACTCCCTGGGGTCACTTTTGTTTCTGGGGGCGTGGGGTGGTTTATTTCTGAGTGGACAGATAAAGTGTTTTTATTTATTTATTTACATTTATCAATCTTGTGTTGCTTGTAATGACTTCGTTTTAAAAAACAAAACAAAAAACACACACCACTTTGTGACTTAAATGCAAGATCTCACTCCAAGCCAACAACAGGGAAGATCGGAACCACATAAATCCTCAGGGAAGTTAATCCTTTCCAATGGAAGGGGCTTGGGATGCTGCTCTCACGGCCGATTCGAATCGCTCCCCCCACTCGCCCTTTCCCCCTTCCAAGCTTGACCGTCTCCTGCTGCAAAAGGTTGACTTAGATTTCATAGATCACAGAGTTGGAAGGAGCCTGCAAGGCTATCGAGTCCAACCCCCTGCTCAGTGCAGGAAACTAGAGGAGGGGTCTCCCATCCAAGTAATAACCAGGCCTGACCCTGCTTAGCTTTCCACACTCAGACATGCTGAGCCAGCGTAAGCCACTTGATGAGTCTCTTGGTTTGGTGGCAGTGGCGGCTTTAATTTCCCCACCCCCAGGAGGAAAAAAGCATGAGCGCTTAAGTTTGCTCTGCTCCTCCGGCGACAGGCGCTGTGCTTCCATGGCCAAGCGCTGCAAGCATGTGCCTGCCTAAGGCTGCAGAGGGAGCTCCATCTCTGAGCGAGTATGGTGGTCCATTCGTAAGTATGCATCATCCGGCTCTCTGCGGTGAGCTGCCCGCATGGCCCGCTCCGGTCCCGTCGCGTCACCGGAAATGACGCGATGGGACCCTGCGCAGGCGAAGTACGCGTCACGTGGGTCCAGCGTGCCTGCGCAGGGTCCCATCGCGTCATTTCTGGTGACGCGACGGGACTGGAGCGGGCCGTGCGGGCAGCTCACCGCAGAGAGCCGAGCCACCCAAAAGAGAAGGTAAGGCCTCGCCGGGCATGAGCGGGGCCGATTTCGGCCCCATTTTGCCAGCGTGAGGCTCGATTGTGCATCCCTAGGAGAGATAGAGCTGGGTGTCATCTGCATATTGATGACACCTCAGCCCACACCTCTGGATAACCTCTCCCAGTGGTTTCATGTAGATGTTAAACAGCATAGGGGATAAAATAGAGCCCTGTGGCACCCCATGGCATAACTGCCAAAGGACAGAGCAGTAATCCCCCAGCACCAACTTCTGGAATCGGCCACCCAAGTAGGATCGGAGCCACTGGAGTGCAGTGCCTCCAACTCCCAACCCTCCATTTCCAATCTTATCTGGCTTTGGAGTTCTTGGTGCCTTGCCTCTATGGCTTCAAGCCTCTTTACTGAATCCAGTTCAATGTGGAGGTTTGTACCATGGTATTGTAGGACAGGGCTGCAGAATGATATAGAAAAGGGAAAGGACTGGGGAAGAGGGTTGGAGAATGGCATCCTTCAGAGCAACTTCAGAATGAAACTGGACTTGGAGAAAGCCAGTGACCATTATTACTGCATGAAATTTAACTCCAGAGCATCCCCCAAAGGATCAGAAGATCACACCCACAAATGGTTTCATTCCCCTTTCTGGACACTGCTAATTTATCCTTGCAGACATCATTTATCCCTGAGGCTCATATGCTTACATCTGAGAGACATGCTGTTTTCCCCTTCAGGATGGATGAAAGCCAATATGGGCAACTTGTTAACCTCTAAGAACTCCTGTGAACAGGAACGGTGCAGGGCTGTTTGGCGCCCTAGGCCAAATTATATTTAGCGCCCCCCCTCTCGTGCCATGGGGGGGCTCCGGAGCAAAGCAGCCCTGCTCTGCAAACCCCCCCCGCGCGCCGCTGCCGCCCCACCACCACCTACCTTCCCCCCGCCCCTGCTGCTGGCTGCTGCCGCTGCCGCCGCCTCCTCCTCCGACGCGACGGGACCCCCACGCTTTTTTTTTTTTGCCGGGGAAACCAGGGCAACAGGGCTGTTTAAGCCCTGTTGCCCTGGTTCCTCCTCCCGCCAAAACAACGCCGGTGGGGCTTCAGAAACGACGGGAAGGTAGGTAGGTGGCTGGCGCGCGGGCGCGCGGGGGGGAGGTGCGGTGGTGGCGGCAGCGGCTGGCAGGCGGGCGGGGAGCCGCGGAGGCGGCAGGCGGGGCAGGAGCGCGCTGGAGGCGAGGAAGGGGCGCAGAAACGCTGCGCCCTCTTCCGCCACGCGCCCCTAGGCACGTGCCTGGGTCTGCCTAGCGGTAGCGCCGGCCCTGCCTGTGAATATCATAGAATCATAGAAAAGTAGAAGGGGCCTACCAGGCCATCGAGTCCAACCCCCTGCTCAATGCAGGAATCCAGGTCAAAGCATCCCTGACAGATGGATGTCCAGCTGCACCTTGAATGCCTCCAGAGTGGGAGAGCCCACCACCTCCCTAGGTAGTTGGTTCCATTGTCTTATTGCTCTGACAGTCAGGAAATTTTTCCTGATGTTTAGGTGGAATCTGGGTTCCATATGTATCATGAGATGGAGAGGTGCAGCTACTCTGCATAATTAACTGGTGTGAGCCTCATGGATGCCAAGCCATGGCTAATATCCATGTGGTTCTTCTTCCACAATAGCATTTGTACAATTTTAGGGTGGCAGGAAAAGTAACATTTCTGAACTTGCTTGAAAGATTGTCCTGAGCTTATTGAAATATGAATTCATGCACTCTTAGGCTCAGAAATCTACACTGTGTCAGTCAGAAAGAGTTAAAGGCTTCAATGGAGCACTCCATTTTTTAAGGAAAATAACTCTATAATGCTGGGCTGCCTCTCACCCATGGATTCTGTGTTTCAAAATAATAAATATTATTGCAAATTGTGATATAATCTTAGAAATTGTGTGTCTTGCAAATAAAGTTTGAAGTCTTGTGCATTTGCCTGAGAAAGCATAAGGCTTTGGGGTTCTTTGGTTTTATGCTCTCATAAATTCTCTGCAACCATATAAGTAAGACATGGTATATTTTAGATGAATTCTAAGATTTCCAGAATTCTTCCAGTAGGAAGCCATGGGTTTCATAGTTGCATGGTGACTGTCTCTGGATTGAACATCTGTTTTGGAAGATGATTTCACTCTATTTTTTCAACATGCTTTTTGTGAGGGGGAAATGTAGACACCTCCAGCTAGGTATATGGAAGCTAGTTAGTGTAACAATAGAATCTAACAACACAGAACTGTGAACCAAGAACTCCCTGGTATAAATTTCACCTCAACCATGAGACCTTAGGTGGGCTTGGGACACTAACTCTGAGCCTCTGCTCTTCATCTGCAACATCAGGATAATAATATACTTACCTATCTAATGTGGCTGCTCTAAAGATTTCTGAGACAATAGGGCTGTTCACTAGCTTATCCTGCACAGGCTCATTCAACATATGAGGAGGAAGTAACACCTCCAAGCCATGTTCCCCAAATGAATGGATTCAGTGTTTGCTTGAGAGGGGCCTCTGTGCATATAGCTCTTCCACATAATCGGAAACCACAACGGTTCCTGATTGCATGGAGGCGTCTTACGCACATACACTGAATGCACAGATGCTGGAGGCAGAGCAAGCAGGCTGGAGCCGTTATGCATAGACCTGATGTATATGAAGCAATTTGGATAGAAAGCACCTATATAAATGTTGATACCTCAACATCTGAATCTGGGGTCTGGGAAGGTAGCTTAGCATAGTTTGGTGTTTTATAAAAAATATTTTATAAAAAATATTTCAAGAAGAAATTGATGTATCAGGCCCATCCCTCCCTTCTGTTCTTTTCCTGTATATATTCAAGCGCCATACACAAAAGGTTTATCATAAGTTAAATGGGACATTTGTATAGAAGCCCCTTATTGGCAGAACATCAGTGGGCTGCTTGTAGTCCCAAAAGATCATTTTAGGATGTGAAAAGGTTTTAATCCTTATGTCCTGGCAAAATTCCAAATTTGTACTTATTATTTTTCTATGGTATTAAAAAGACAGCCTGCAGCTTCACTGTGATATGGCATTATCAATTCCTTCAAACCTATGCCATGGTTTGGTGCTACATTGTACAGCAGAGATGGTATTTTAACCCAGATGCAATTGTATTTAACTGGCAAATAGAGCATCATCCATATCAGTATATAGAAAGCTTCAAAGGGTTCTTTTGGATTCTTTGTAAATGAAAGGCAGTGTTTAAAAGTGAGATTGTTGCAGTAATGATAGTATCTCCATTCTGCACTAGTGTTTGGGTGTCATGCTGGCACTAGCTGGGACTGCCATGCTGCGTTTTTGTTGATTTTAGAGTTATGTTGGATCAAATACAGGAAATCATACATTGTACTAACACAAGATTGCTAAGTTTCACGTGGGGCTCAGCAATCACTACATGTCCTGGTGCACAATAGCAGTCATTAAATAGGCTGTCATGTAGTTGTTATTTCAATGGATACAGTGACATTTGGCGACAGTCCAGATTTCTACACATCGCAGACTGGCGATGTTCTATGTACTATTCTTCTGTAATCCTTTTGCTTGTTCTAACTAAAAAATAGTTTTAAAAAGCAATTCTCATATTTTTGGGATCAAGGAGAGATGTTTGCTTCCAGCCAGCACCTAGTTTTTTCATGCAAAATGTATCCCTTTGTCTCTTCTATCCAGGTTTTGTTCTTGGCTTCTGGCTTGTTGGGGGAGAGAGACAAGCCAGAGTTCCTGGTTTGGATGTTATGCTAACCAAGCCTGGGAAGGAGAGTCCCTGGCTTGTTGAGCCGCTCCTGCTGGCAAGAGAAGCCAAGTAGGAGCAATCAAGTAAACCAGGATTTTAAACAATTCTGGCTTGCCGTGACATGTGAAGCAGGCCTGTATCTGTTGACAATAGTTATAAACAGCCCTGCCTAAATGTTGTTATTAGGAGGAGAGAGGTGGACTTGAGGATTCTTCCAGTAATACATTTCTGTGATTCTGCAGATCCAAGCAAGAGTGTGGGTCACCAGGATATTGCAGTTGGTAGAACACTGGGCCTTGATATTAGCTCTAGCTTCAAATCCTAATTAGCTGGTTACAGAGTGCATGGATGACCTTGATCAGCTGACTAGATCTGAGCATAATCTACCTTGTAGAGTTGTGAGCATAAACGAGATAAATATTTTAGAGCACTTTTTACCCTGAAAGGTGCTATTGATTTCTTCACGAGATATCTAGCTCATTATTTTGGCTAATGAGTGTTGAGAGCTAATTTTCTAAACTACTTCTTTATACCTTGTTTTTCATAGCTCTTGATCCGTCCAAGGACCCGTGTTTGAAGGTAAAGTGCAGCCCACATAAAGTGTGTGTCACTCATGACTACGAGACAGCCATTTGTGTAAGCCGTAAACAGCTGGTACACAGGTAAGGATGTGGTGATCTATTGTTTCAATTAAATAGCTCAGATTGCTCTGTCGGTGTGCTGACGTTATGGCACTGTGTAGCCAATTAGACTAGGCTATGTAGCAATGTCAGTCAGAGCCAATTAAGCCCTTGTCCTCACCCTGAATGTGGAGGACGAGGGGGGGGATAGAGGAGGAGGAGAAGAAGAAGAAGAAGAAATGCTTCCCTGTTGCTGAGACGATCAGGGTGATTCCCCCAGTCTTGCCATATGGTGCTGGCGGTTTCATTGCCTATCAGTGCCACACAGCAAGACAAGAGAGCTGGCTTGGTTGCCTCAACCAAAGGGACAACCTTCTTCATCCCAGCGTCTTCCCCTAAACACATTGAATGATCACTATTCCCCTTTTTCACAGTGCCCAGCAAATGGTCACTGAAAGGACATGGCATTAAATACAGTGTTGCGCTAGTGGAAATCTGCTAGCACAATGGGATGTTCTCCCTTTCTCCTCCCATTCCCCTCCTCAGCCCTTCATGTTCCAGAGGGTTTCACAGCTCTTTGAAGCAGATTTTGAGGGTGCACAGGGGCTGTGTGGGGAGGGGGAATTGCCCCCTTCCAGTTCCACTGACAAAAGCAGTTCCATCGGTGGAATGACAGGGTTGGATTCAACTTGGACTTTTTGCAGAGGGTGAAAGAGACGATGAAACAATGAAAATTGTCTCCCGCCACCACTTTTTGTGTAGCTGTACTTGCAAGTACATTTTGTCAGAGCAAGAAGCTTCTGAGAATAATATGGAAAGCCAAAAAAAAAAGTGAGGATATTGCCAGATGTTGAGAGAACTGAACCCTGATAGTAGTCCCTAGTCCAGCCTTCCCCAGCCTGGTGCCCTCCAGATGTTTTGGGCTACAGTTCACAGAATTCCTGACCATTGCTATGCTGGTTGGGACTGACAGGAGTTGAACTCCAAAACATCTGGAGGGTGTCAGGTTGGGAAAGTCTGCCCAGATCCATCAACCATTAAAGTATCCAGCAATTTGTTCACTACATCTACTCAGTATTGCTGGAGCCTTTGTTAGGGACCAAAGAGACAAATAATGTAAACCAGGTGTGTGTATGTGTGTATTAAAAATCTGGACAAGTCCCCAGATAAAACATCTGTCCCTCAAAACTGCAGATCAGGCCCTTCTGTTGACTAGAAGCAGCAGGCAGCACTGACAACTGCATCTATCCAAAAGAAGTGGAGCTAATCTTTATTTCTTTCTGAAAAGTATCTAATTCCACTAGTTAGCTAGCTCCCTGTGGCAAATAAAAGCTGTAAAATTATTTCTCCCAAGCATGCAAAACTATCTGCATCACTCCTAATCTACAGGGTGTTTGATCCAAGCTGTGCCTAAAAGGAAATTCAGGAAGGGAAGATACTGATCATTGCAATACTTTCTGATCCTTGGCTGCTTTTAAGAACTGAAGTCGGAGTTTGGGTGTTACAATTTCATCTTTGTCCTGTTCAGGCTTTTTGGTTACAAGTATATTGCCACTAGTTATTTCTTTCTATTTGGGGCGCGGGGAGGTTAGAAGCACTATTTGCATTTTCTTTTAAGATGAGTTGAACATCGAGCCTATAAAATTGGACACTGTCATTAATCTACTTTTTTTATCTCCTGTACATCGCCATGTTTCCCTCTTTTATGTTCACGCTTTGCCAGAATGTTAATTAAGAGTTGGCTTAAATCCATGCACTCATTTAGGGACAGTCTCTTTATGTATTAAATGTCTGACCCTTGCCTTTTAATAGCCAAGACAAGGTGAAATAGGGTATGATTCTTGAGCCATTTAATCCTCATTTAATTCTAAGTTATGTATATACAGGATGCTACTTAATGGTTTGAATATATGAACAGCCCAGATTCATGGGTTGATGATGTGTCGTGGCATAGTGAATCCTGAAGCTAGTAATTAGGTAAAATGTGTTGGATTAAACTCTGCACCAACTTAGTTCAGCATCCTGTTTCTATCTGCCGCCAGCCAGATGTTTACAGGAAGCCCACTAGCAGGACCTGGAAATTGCCCTCTTGCATTGTTGTATCTCAGCCACAGTTATTCAGTGGCACATTGCCTCTGAACCTGGAAGTTCTGTTTAGAGTAGACATCATGAGTAATAGCAGTAGATAGACTTATCCCCATGAATTTCTGTAATCACCATTTGAAGGCATCTAAGACGATGGTCATCTGCACATCTGCAGAAGCAAATTCCATAGGTTAATATATGCACTGTGTGAAGTACTTTCTTTAATCCATCCTGAATCTCATGCCAATCAATTTCATCAGGTCTCTCTGATATCTAGTGTTATAAGAGAAGAAGAGAGGGGGAGGGAGGAGAGCTCTTCTCTCGCCATATTGTGTATAATGGCATAACATTTTGATGGCCAGGTTTGCACGTCATAACAATCCATAGTTAACAAACCATGGCTTGTGGTAAATGCAGCGGGAGCAAGTGAGTGTGATGGTTTGCTGCCTGCCCACCAGCTCCCTCTGCTGCCAGGCAGAGAGCTAAACAACCCACTTGCACTTATTTTCCCTCTAACCTCACTGAAGCTCACAATTCACCTCCCACACATCCTGACATCCATGCCCATACATACATCTATCTGCCAACTTAGGATAACACTTTATACATCTGATGAAGTGGACTCTAGTCCACAAAAGCTTATGCCATAATACATTTGTTTTATCTTTTACGTGCCACAAACCCCTTTGATGTTGTTTTTCAGCTACTGATTAACTATTTGGATTGTGTCTGTAGAAAAATAATCTAAATTCCACTGGTTCAAAATAAAAGAATTCGATGAACTACTAGTGTTGTTGGAATTTAGTTGACAGTATTCTGCTGCTCTAGTCACACTCTGGGCCGGTTCATATGACTCAGGCGACGAGCGGGGGGGAGGCACCACGGGGTGTCTGCGGGGTCCGGCGGGGTGCCGCAGACGACCTGCGCCCCGCACGCATGGGCAGACCGCAGTGGAGCCGGCAGTCCCCGCACCGCAGCGCGGGCCTCCCGGCGCTAGGGGGCGGCAGCTTGGGAAGCCCAGCAGGGCCGTTTGCCCCTACAGGCCAGAGCAGCCGCAGCTCAGGCACTCTGGGCTGCCGCCTCTGTGCAGCCACAGGAGGCCCCCGTGGGATGGCCGCCCACTGTTCGCACGGCAGGGTGGCCACACGCAGTAGGGGCTTACCCCTCTACCGCCCATGGTTACTTTCTGTGCTTCCCGCACGCAGCTGTCCCTCGGGGGCGCCCCCCACGGTGTCTGCACGACACGAGAACCACGGGGGGCTTCTGCTCCCCCGCGGTTCCCGTGTCGTGTGAACCGGCCCTCAATGTTCCAATATAACGGGAATATGCACAGCTGCAATTATATTGTAATGCTATGCCTTGCAGAGAGCTCTTTAAATGTTCAACTTTTCTTGCTGTAGAGTTGATTTTAAAATCTAAAGAAAATTGGGATGGAAAAAAATTTATTAAAAAAAACCCCCACTAATAGTATGGTAAAAAGAATAGAAAATCCCTTTGATTTGGAACAGTAATAGACAGATTTTTATACCAGGGATATCCCCGTTAACCCCAGTGGTAGCAATGGAGGACTTTCCAGAAAATGCACAGCATCTGGAAGGTTTATTTAGGGGAAAAAAGGTTATCAAATTAATGGATTGGATGGGAAAAATTGAGTCTAGACAACAAATAATTGAAATGTTTGGGTCAGGTAGAATTTCGTGGTTAAATTTAATGCAATTAGATCAGTGGACTAAGAAATGAAAGAAGAAAAATGAGCATGAGAGAGAACTCACTGGATTTGAAAAGAAAGTGCCGTCTGGAGAATTTATAGAGTGGAAACTTTCTTCCAGAGGGTTAACAAAGGAGATTTATAAAATGTTTCAAAAAATTGAAGAGCAAAAAGATAATCTTAAGATGATATGGGAAACGGAATTTGAGGAAGAGATATCGAACACGGGCTGGAAAAATATTTGGGGCAGAGGTATATTAAGAAATATGTCTGTAAGGATAAAAAGAAATTTTAAAAAAACTATTTGGAGATGGTATTTGACTCCAGTAAGATTAAATAAAATAGATAGTAATTGTGCTCCATTGTGTTGGAGAGGATGTCATGTCTGGAACTTGGTACTTATGCTTATATGTGGTGGAGTTGTAAAAGCGTTTTGGTTTTTTGGAATAAAATTTTTGTAGAAATTTCAGAAATTATTGGCATTAATTTGGAGGTCTGTCCAAAATTAGCATTGTTATCAATAATGGAGAAACTTCTGTGTTCTCAAGAGATAAAGGAATTAATTGTAACTTTGTTAACGGCGGGGAGATTATTGATAGCAGGGAAATGGAAAGTTCAGCATCAGTATTTAATTATAGATTGGTATAAAGAGGTGTGGGATATTGCTTTAAATGATAAATTAACATGTAGTATTAAATGTAAAAAGGGACAATTAAAGAAAAATAATTTTAAGGATATATGGGGACCATTTTTAGATTATGTTTTAGTAAAGGGAAAAGGGAGTAAGCCATGTCAAGATATGATGTATTTTTGGAATATAGATTAATAATGGATTATGTGGATAGAATTATTATTTTTTTGGCCCCGTGGTGATGGGTGCACTTTGTAGTTATATGGATTTGTGGGTTTATTTTCTTTTTGTATGTGTGTTCATTTAAAAATAAATAAATAATTTTCTTAAAAAGAAAGTATTCAAACATTGACTGGTTTCACACAACACAACAACCCATTCTCAAGGTTGAATATGAGTTGTCATTGAATCATGGGTTGTTGTTGAACCATGGGTTGTTGTGTTGTGTGAACCTAGCCATGCTAACAAGCCATGGTTTGTTAACCATGAAGAACCCATGAAGGGAACCCATGGTTTATTGTTGGGTTGTGAACTTTGGGTTGTTCGTGGCTAATAAACCATGGTTTGTTAGCGCGGCTGGGTTCACACAACACAACAACCCATGGTTCAGTGACAACCCACAGTTCAACCCATACACAACTTCGAGTATGGGTTGTCATATTGTGTGAACCCAAGCATTAGATTGGTTCCTTTGCGGGGGGGGGAGACCATCTGACTCCTTCTTAGTTGTGTGTGTGTGAGTGAAGGAGGAGACATATTGTTTATTTGATTAAATGAACTTGAGTAGGAACTGGTATATATTCGTCTCCCAAAGCAGTTACTTTATTCCCAACTCAAGGATGCAAAACGGAATATCGGTGGTCAATATAAGAGGTTTAAAGATGTTCATAAGGCTAATCTAAAAAAATGCAATATAAACATCGAAAACTGGGAAGCTCTGGCCCATGAACGACCTAACTGGAGGTTGGCCTTTCACAAAGGTTCTATGGACTTTGAAGAAGCCCTAGTGAAAGGTGAAAGGGAGAAACGTGCTAAGCGAAAAGCACGTCAAATGAATCCTTTACAGGACCATCTTCCATCTGGTAACCTGTGTCCTCACTGTGGGAAGCTGTGTGGATCTAGAATTGGCCTCCACAGTCACTTACGGACCCATCACTAGAGTCTACACAATTTTCTTTAAAATTTCCTCCTTTTAAAATCTCCTTTTTGTAAATTTTGATCCTGGAAGACAATCTTACTCGGTCACGAGTGATCGCCTGATGATGATATTCTTCCTCTCTGGTCAGCCTACTAGTTTTCCCAATTTACATGACATTTATACAGACACTGAAAGGAAAGAAGTGCAGAAGGTAGGACTTACTTCAGTGTTTTTAAAGTTCTGCCTTTTCTTTTTATACTGTAATTTCTTACAGTGACCTGGTTCGCATGTCACATAAACGCCAGGGTTGTTTAAAAAAAAAAAAAAAAACTGGTTTACTATGGATAAGCCACCATGCTAGTTTATGAGACTAGATCAGACTTCCAATGGCCCCTCACCTGGGGCCGGGGAGAAGGCTTGCGCGTGGGGGAGGAAAGAAGAGTCAGGTAGCAGGTCAGGTGGGTCACCGATACTGAGCCAATGGCCCAAATAGGGCAGGGACACAGGAAAGAGCTTATTTAGGCACCTGGGTTCCCGCCCTCGGTCTCTTTTGCTCCTGTTTTCCGGCTCCCTCCACTCCCGCCCTGTGAGCAGTGTAGGCTCCTCTGGCCGCCCGTTTAATGGGGGCCAAGTAGGAATTTTGGCTCATTGTCTCAATTGGCCGGGGCAATGGGCGTGTTTCGCCTACTCTACACTGTGAAGCAGGGAAGGGAAATGTTTGAATTCGATCTCGATCCCGCCAGGGGGATCTTAGTTAAATTGGTCGCATTTGCGGGAAGTGCGGGTTTAAGCAGTAGCAATTAGGGTTATGGTGATCATCCAGTGGCACCTTTCAAGGTGACTGACGTTTACCCAAGGCTGCCCTCGCTAATGCCCTGAGGCTTGGCAGGAGGGAGATTGGGACGTCTTTGGGGTTTTACCTTTCTCACCTACATTGGGTGCCTGGAGGCGCCAAAGTAAGGCGACGATGGTAAGCCCCTCCAGCTCCACGTGGAGGGCAACTGGCCGGTGGTGAGACATCCCGCCTCCGGTTCTGTTAGGATATATTTGCCAAATATTGTTTTTTTACCCGGCCAATGGCCGGGCTAGGTTAGTGCTGCATTTCACCCTTCACAGATCTTCAATTCAATAAATGTGGCCCTGATAATCATTTGAAACCATACACTCTGTGTCTGGCTCTTCTTTATCTCATCCATACACGCGCAACACTCCTGCTGATAACAAATGGGTGGCTTAGAGTGACATTCGAATCCTGAACTCTGGCTTATCTCGCCCCCTGGTCGCTCATTCACAGTAACCCAGGTTGCTGTGATGTGCAAACTGGGCCAGTTGTTATGTACCTTTTCCTTAGCTGTTATGTACTAGTTATGTACAGTCATGCCTTGGATTGAGAGCATAATTCGTTCCAGAAATGTGCTTGTAAAACACTCTTATATTAAAACGAAATCCCCCCAAAAAATTTGTACAGAGATTTTTAATTTAAGCCATACTACAGTACTTGTATTGCAAGACGTCGCTTGTATATCAAGTAAAAAAAATATTAAATAAATATTTACAAATTTGCTTGTCTTGCAAAATGCTCTCAAACCAAGTTACTTGCAATCCAAGGTATTACTGTACTTAGTTATGTACTAGTTGTACATAAAAGAAATGCAGCACCACATGCTTCATATGATCATGAGAAAGTTGCCTTGGAGATCAAGAGAAAAGGTATTTCCAGAAATGGGTTTTGTTTTTGTTTTTTGGGTTGTTGTTGTTTTTTAAAAAGAGGAGGGGAAAAGAAAAAGGCAACAAAGAAAGGGTGTTGTTGCACTTATGTCCTGCATGTGGGTTTCCCATGGGCAGCTGGTTGGCCACTGTGTCTGTGTGAACAGAATGTTGGATGAGATGGACCCTTGGTCTGAGCCAGCTCGGCTCTTCATATATTCTTATGAAAATCCAAAAGCTTTATAAAGCACTGTATCTGTCCTCTGTTTTACGAGATGGCCAGGGAATGTATTACTATGCATTGGAGCTTCAAATTTTATGACAAAAAATAATACCCACCCAGAAATATGAAATATCTGGGTTTTTCCCTTGCTGATAGAAAACTGCAGTAAAATTTATGTTGGGTAGGTTCCACTTAGCCCTACCATTCCAGCAGTTTTGTTCATTCAAATGCCCTTGAGGACTCTATAAAACAAGACAGATTTACATAACTGACTTCTGAATGTTTACCGTACTTGACTTATGAATGTCTACAATTGGCCCATTTGAAAGAGTTGTGTTTGCTGGTTATTAACTTTGCTGTGAATATATAGTGAATTAGTTGTTTTTCTTTCTGTATTTCCATGAATGAATTTATTAGTAGGCAAGGCTGAAGGCATTATTTGAACCACATTGTCATTTCTTTTACAAAAATAATTGGTGAAAACACACACCCTTTTAAAAAAAAAATCTACAGTAAAGCTAGCATGGACATTGAACTATATACAGTAATACCTTGGATTGCAAGTAACTTGGTTTGAGAGCGTTTTGCAAGACAAGCAAATTTTAAAATATTTATTAAAAAAAATTTGACTTGATATACAAGCGACGTCTTGCAATACAAGTACTGTAGTACGGCTTAAATTAAAAATCTCTGTACAAATTTTTTGGGGGTGATTTTGTTTTGATATAAGAGTGTTTTGGATTACAAGCACGTTTCCGGAACGAATTATGCTCTCAATCCAAGGCATGACTGTATATAATTAAGCCAACAAAGGGGGGGGGGGATATGTACACATGTGCATATAAACTTTTGCAGAAACAAATACATGAATAGGGAACAAGATGCAATAATGATCTGTACTAAGGTGAACTAACAAATCAGAAAATCCTGCCCTCATGAAAACTGCATCAATGCCTTAAACATGCAATATCAATTTTGACAATGCAGAATTATCACCAAAATAATAGGGAAAATTTCATCCATCCTTGGGCTTCTCTGTCACTTATCCCAAAACATCCTACGCAGAGTACACATCAGTGCTGAAATACTTCAGTGTCCTCCTTACAGTATACTCTCTGCTTCTGAGTCCTAGCCATTACATGTCCGGCTATCTTTTCTACACAGTTTCTTGATCAAGTAAACAATTTGTCAGTTCAGAATCACTCAGTAGATTTTCATCATATTTAGCAATAAGGTATTACATTTTAGCTGAAACGTCTACAAAATTGGTTACATGATTTGCATACCACTATATGACTCCTATCCTCTTGTCTTGCCTTGTTCTGGCTATCATCTTATTCTCTGCAAGCTCTTAATGTCAGGGAAGGCAATGTGACATGACTGCACATTGGAGAGATGACTGAAAATTAGTTATACGTAAGTAAATGGGTGCCATTTGGGTCTCCCTTAGGACAGATCTTGGGAGTCCACTATCAGAGAATGAAATTTAAATATATATATATATATACAGGGCTTTTTTTCTGGTGGAACTCACAGGAACTGAGTTCCAGCACCTTTTCTTCTATTAATTGCATTACAATTTAATCGCCATCTACTCCCGAGGAAATGTAATCCAAGAGTTCCGGTACCTTTTTCTCCAGAAAAAAAGCACTGTATATATATATATATATATATATTAGTAAATATGTGCTAATATTCTTTTAGTGCACCCTTTGTGCTTATGGTGACAATTAAGATTACACATGCTACAATAACGCTGACATTTTCTTGACTTATGAATGCTTCATTGAGCAACCTTCATGTTTCATTACTGAATGATTTGAAGACATTATTATTATTAATCATCTTAAAATAAACATCACCCATCACACCTATCAGTTTCCAGCAGGAAAAAAAAGTGCTACAAAGATCTTCATAATGTAACTGTGAAGATTCTCACAAGCTTAAGTCCCACCAATTCCCTATACACCCATTTCTATGCTTCCTGGCTATAAAACTGGCTAGAAGAGTTACTTTCCTTGCAGGATTATAATCAGACTCCTTTTGAAGTAAAAAAATAATTAGGTTTGAGATGAAGTTGGTGCCAAGTTTCAGGCTTCAGCTAAGGGATGATGCCTCCTCTGTCAGCTGAGAAGTTCTTTCGAGGTGAATTGCATGGGAAAGCCAACTGAGAATAATGGACATATGAGCATATGAGTCAGGGCACATTCATACTGCTGTTTTGCAGCATTTAACTCTTTGTCACAGTAGGAGAGCAATCTGGTTCCATACCATCACAGCATAAGTAAAAACATGACATGAAAGGTACCAGAATTGGCTGCCTCCCTATAAAATTTAACTAGCAAAATTCGGTCTTACAACCTCTGAGAAGCAGCCGGTGCAGTTCTTTATGCGATGGCTGCGAGGTGGCGGGGGGAAGGCTGTCCAAATACAGATCCCCAGCTCTGAGGTTGGAGCTCTTTTCTGACCTCAGATCTGGGAATCTGAAACCAGTTTTGTAGCCAAGAAGCATAGAATTGGGTGTACAGGAAATTGGTGGGACTTAAGCTTGTGAGAATCTTCACAGTTACACTACCACTTGAATGAAAAAATGTTTTGGTGCAAATTAAAACATTGATTGTAAAAAAAATTAAAAAGTCACACCACTAAAATGGCATGCTTAGGTGCACCATTATTGCTGCCAGACCAGCTATGCTGCAACCATTAGTGTGGAGGGAACATGGTGGGATGTATGCTATACCCACTGAAGCAAGCCAATAGCAATTCTCCATGTAACTTACAACAGAAAGGAAACACTGGGTGGGTAGCATTAAAAGCCCACCATCTGGAAGTACCCTTAGAAGACTTAAAATGTCTAAAATACCCGAAATGCCTAGGCAAATTAATATGTCTTAATCTGGTGCTGAAAATACATCAAGCTCATGGCCAAGGAAGGAGGGCATTCCAAAGAGCTTCCACCAAAAAGGCTCTGTCTCAGTCACAGCTGAAGGTGAGGCACATTAAGAATGGCTTCAAAAAATATAATCTGAGCAGGTTTATGTGAGAGAAGGCAGTCTGTACGATGCATTGGTCTGCAGCCATTTAGGCTGTAATTCTATTTGCACTTACCTGGGAGTAATCCCCATGATACAGATTGGTACCCTATGTTATGATGCCCTTGCTGGAAGACTCCTCCTTGGAGGAAGAGCTGGAGGATCAGGAATCACCAGCAATGCCCAGGATCTGCCAGTAGACCAGGAGGAGTCCAGGGCCTCGGGGTGACTACTATGAGGGCATCACCTGTGTAGGACAAGGACTCTACCTCAGATGTAGAGGCCAAGAAACCCCCAAGCCCTTGAGAGAGACACCGCCGGAAAAGACAGGAACTGAGAAGGAGTACTAGACTGAGCTAGAGGCCTCCTTGTGTGAAAAGGTCTACTCACATGTAGGGGGCTTGCTCACAAGGAGGACTGCTTCAGCTGCAATCACCAACAGCTCACAGGTGAGGCATGCCTCTGACAGCATGAAAATAGCACTGTATGGCTAAGAGAGTTGCTGGAAACAATATTGATCAGATTTTCCTGAAGCCACAATCCAGCTTGTCTCTATATGGCTGCCTTGACTGATTCCTGGTGTGAGTACTTTTGGATTGAACTCTGACTATCCTTTTTCCTCTTCCTTGTCTGTTGTGTTCCCTTGGAACCTGTTTGCTGTGACCTGGACTGTGGAGACCTTGCCTTTTGCCTGAGCCTGCTGGTGCTCACTGTCTTGCAACTCTTGGACCTCGTGTGGTCCTGATCTGAATCAAAGTCCCCACACCTGCAGTTTGCATAGGTGGGGAAAAAACCCAATTGCTTCAATAGGAGTTGTTGGGGGGTTTTCAATGCAAATTGCAGGCACTCAGAGTCCAATCCAGATCAGGACTCCAATGTGGGATGTAGAGGGACCTTGTCCCCTACTCAGGGTCTGATCTAGTTCAAAGCCTGTGCCTGAAATTTACACTGGGGGGGATCTCACTTTGGAATGAATGGGAAGTTTTTCTCTAATGCAAATTGCAGGTGTGGAGGGCCCTGCAATTGCAGGTGTGGAGGTGGGCAAGGGGTTAAATCCATCTACCTCCACAGCAGGATTTCAACCTGAATTGGGCCCCTAGCACCTAGAGAAACCCCTCCCACTGTAGCCAGCACAGAATCTGTGGAGGAAGGGGCGGGTCCAAGGAGAGGCACCCCACCGGTCAGATGGGAATCCTCCAAGGGTTCACCCAGGTCAGCAGTGCCTCATCCCTGGTTTAGGGGGAGTGCAACCCTGCCCAGGATAGCATTTGTACCACATCAGCTCACCACCACTGACCAACAGTTCTTCCCACGTTCCTGGACTGAGTTTCAGTTTATTGGCCTCTTATATTAGATCCCCAGTGCTGTGTTCAACCTACTGTGTCTTGCTGACTCAAGACAAGTGGCCCATTCACAAGTTGAATGCGGCTGGAATTTCACATTACCTTCGGAAATATGACTTCCCAGACCTGTGTTAGGGTAACAAAAGTGCAGGGGCAGAGTGGTCATTTCTCAGGGGAAATCAGCTAGGAAAGAGAAGAGCTTGCTTAATCCCTTGCAGACTTGCTAATTCTACTCTGGAAATATTTCCTTCCCAGGTTTACTTTTTGTTTCAGAGGTGGGGATAGGGAACCATTCCCACTGGGCTAGGGGTATTTGCAGGAGGACATTGATAGATATGAGGAATGTTAAGCTAAGAACCTCCCCCCTGCTCTGCTCAGTGATTCACTTCTGTGGATCCACATTTGCTTTATGAGGAAAACATAGGGCTGGGAGCAATGTATTTTCCTTCTCACATTGGTTCTGCCCTGAGAGAAGTTTGGTTAACTAACTTGTTCCTATCTATGGGTTTCCTAGGTCTGACTTCAGCTGGACTATCAACCCTTTGCTTTAAGGCCACAAAAGCATAACTGTGTTATCATTACCGGTATGTTCCTAAGTCAGTTGTCAGCTTTGACCAATTAGGTCAACCGACAGAAATGTTTGCTATGAGAACAGGGCTTCCACACTTCAGTGGTTCATTGCCTAAAATTCCCCATTTTGTTCTTTACATGTTTACAGTTATGGTAATTATGGAATTGCTGCCAATGATACTGTAACATTACTGAACATAACTCTTTATTTTTCCTGTTTATCCACATCTCAAATTGGCTGAACAATCCATTCAGCCAGAAATGGTTATTTAATGTTTACAAATGACCACCAATGTTGCTTAAATTATTCTTTATTTATACAATCTACTTACTAGATATTCTGAATTTATTGCTGTTTTTTGCTGTAAAAGCCGTAGGACATAAATGTGTTTAGCGGGAAAATCTTTTTAGTGGTAATAAAAGGCATGTTTTTATAATATTTGAATTTATGTTTACAGGGAAATATTTTTTATTTTATTTTATTAAAGCCTTTCTTCAATTTCTAGCATATCTACTATACTGGGAGAAAAGTGTTAAATATGCAGCCTTTTAAAATGGGTCTTTTGACAGATGGTATTACAAATTCCAATTGTAGCATATATTATAAACCTGAAGTATTTCATTCATATGAAATATGCAGATTACCCTCTCAAAAATATTGCAGTGCAGTTGAAAGTGGTCAGTACATTAAATCTTTCCTGCTGTTTTGTATTCATTATGAATTAAAAGTATCAGAGTCTTAAACCTATCATTTTAAATATCAGATGGTAGCAAACCTTTATTTCATTAAAATTAGCATGGCTAGGATCTAAACCAGTGTTCTCCAACCTTGGGTCCCCAGATGTTTTTGGCCTACAACTCCCAGCATGCTACGCTGGCTGGGGCATGCTGGGAGTTGTAGGCCAAAAACATCTGGGGACCCAAGGTTGGAGAACACTGATCTAAACAGTGGTATTTCAATCTCCCCACTCCCTTCAGACGGACCTTTTTTCCCTAATTGGGGAAGACCTCACCTGAATCCTTACTTAACTATTTTATACCTCCACTTCCGCCCTTTCCAGCAAATTCATCCATATCCCATAAACCCACAATTTGTATGGGCTCAATTTTCAAAGACAAGCACCTGAAAATGTTGCATACATGTTGATGGAACATTTTCTATCGATTTCTGGAGGACTGACCAATATGTAATAACAAATCCGCTGTGATCTAATATCAAGTATATTCTTAAATATAATTTTGCAGTCTAAATACATTCAATAAGTGTACACATACGGTCAAAAACTACATTACTTTTAATATGTGTCTTGGACCTACATCTTTTTCATTTTTACTCTACAGTACGTGCAGATTCTCCAATCCAAACTGGAATCCTAGCATGGGAAGGTAAGGGAGCTTTTAAGGTCCGGATTGGTTCCCCTGCACCTAATCTAGAGTAAAAATGAAAATAAGCTGCTAGACGTACATTTAAAGTAATGTCTGTTTTTGCCCATGCAGACATTATAATCAGGGTATGACAAAACACACCCCAAAAAGGGACAGTACAATGTATGGGAATGGTGTGTTGTACCCCTCAAGGAGCAGCGGCACCAAACAGAAGATCTAATCTGAAGTGGAAATGGCAAACGTCTCCTAAATTTTGATGGTGGAAGGACAAAGTAACATTCAGTTACTGTAGTCCATCTTCTGTGGTTTTTAAGCAGCAACCGTCTGCATGCACCACACAGCTGACCATACCAGTTCTTACTTTGCCCATACTCTAGAGCAGCCTCCCACAATCTGGTTCCCTCCGGATATGTTGGACTACAGCTCTCATAATTCCCAGCCAGCATGGCCATCCCTGGCTGATGGGGGGGAGTTGTCGTCTAGCATACCTGCAGGGCACCAGGTTGGAGTAGGCTGATCTTTAGCAAGGGTTCCAGTATTCGCAAAGCAGACTAGTAGGATGGTAGTGAGCAACCCAATTCCATTAACAGAAAGGTGCATGGCAAGCTCTGCGTGTGCCCTGGCACCTCTGAGTCCCCACTTTCCAGAAGCAGGTCTCCTCATTCACCAGAGATGGCTGGGGTGGGGGGGAGTTTAGATCAACCAGCCATCAGGAAGCACACAGAGGAGAGGTAGGTCATCTCTCTTTGGGATGGGGACCCTGCTGCAGTGCTCAGATTATGGGAGAGAGCAAAGGGGGACTGTCACGAAAGGTACGAGTGCAACTGTTGTTAGGAGGCTGCAAGGGAGGCGTGATCAGCTAAGATTAAGGGAGACTTGTGGATCCCCCATAACCAGGCGCACTGGTTGGATTGTTAACTTTTGATCCGTAAAGCTCAAAGGTTTACTTAGTGCAGGGCTCTCCGACCTTGGGTCCCCAGATGTTGCTGGACTACAGCCCCCAGAATCCCTTGCCATTAGCCATGCCAGCTGGGTACGCTGGGAGCTGGAGGCCAGCAACATCTGGCCTTGGTGCTTGTAACAATTTTCCTGAAGCTTATTGTTTTTTTCAATGTGAATTCTCATAATGTAATCTAATTGCAGAAGAGATAATATTCAGCTATCGCCGAATATTACAAAACCCATGGTGAAATCCTGACTTGTCTATATAAAAAGAAAGGGAGTTAATACAACAAAATTTCCCTGCTTGATGCAAGCAATCTTGCCACATTTAACTTTTAATCTGTCACTTCCTAGTACTTTCATTCTTCAGTTTCCATCCATCTCCTTTTTCATTAATATGCCTGCAATTGCCTGCTTAGCATTCTGCCAAAACTCATCAAGAGTTCAACCCACAGATTTTCAATTTAGTCATTTTCTATCAGATTAATTTGACCAATGAACCATGAATGACATTATTTGTGGGCATCAGCCATATAAGTACAATCTCTTTCAGGCTCTGAACATGTGGATTATACTAATGCTTGTCTAAAATTAACCCAAAGGATCTTGCTTGTTTAAAATAGATGCATTAATATGGCTTGGCTTTGGTTATAAATTAATTTTTAAAAAGACCAATAATCCATTCTGAACCTTGGGCAAAGAAAGGTACCATATTTCATACTTACATAGAAATGGAAAATGCCTGATCATGAATTAAAGCAAAGTTAAACATAAACTGTATAGGATCAGGTGGAACCTTATTGGCTCCTTGAGTCAACTAGCCCCTGCTGAGGTGGTAGTTATACCCATGGGCTGTTGTAGGATTTGGCTGTGGCTTGTCAACCATGGCAACAAGCCACCCTCTGGTTCTTATGACATGGCAAGCCACTCCGATGAGTTTAATTATGCAAATTCCCTCCCTAGTATGTGTGGCGAAGGAAATAAGCCACCATTGCTTATTTCCCCTTCTGTGATATGCAAACAGGCCCAATATCAACTTCTGGCCATCTTCAGGGGTGGCCCTGAAGAATAGCAAAGATTAGGCCCGAGGCTCCTGCCACAAGAGTGGCAAAAGTTAGGTGCCAGAACAGCCAGTTTGAGACCCTCGGCAGCTTACAGTGAAGTTTCTTCCATGTTTTGGCCAATACTCATTGTTTATGTTTCTGTAGGTATTTAGCTTGGGGATTTCCCTGAGAACGAAAATATAAACAGGCATGTGGAATTTGTGAGATGTCCAATTTGGCAGGAAAACTCCACACTGCCTTACAAACTGCTTTGGAAGCTCAGAGGAGCAGCCTGGATGCAAAGCAAATAGCTGCTGTTTGGAAGGGGTGAGTGGAGAAGGCCTGGTAGAGGTGTCCCCAAACATTTTGGGTCGGTGGGCACATTCTGAATTTTGACAGAGTGTTGTGGGTGCTTGTAGAAAATGGCTGCCGGGGGGGGGATTTCCCATTTACAAAATGGCTGCCATGGTGGGTGTGGCCAGTCACAAAATGCCCATTTCCTGGAAGGCAAACTGGTGAGACTAAAAGAAAAGTAACTTGCCCAAGAACCTAAAGAGAAAGCAGAGATGAGGACTCCAAAATACTAAACCACTCTTTTGAACCCAGTTTTCTGCTCTGACATACATTTCATAGAAGGCAAGCTGCTGAAGCTCAGAGATAAGTAACTTGGCTGAGGAATTGCATACAAGGGAGAAGTGTGGTCTGATCTCCAAATGCCAAATCACATATTTGCCCTCACAAAGCACAAGAAAATACCAGTCTCACCAAAGGTAAACTGGTGATGCTCTGAGAATCACAAACATGCCCAAGGAGCTCCTGCTATATTTCTTATTGCAATAATAATTGGTTCCATGACATCTAGAAACATGTCTCAAAAATTTTAGAGATGTGTTCACTCAGACAACACAGTTTGGGGGCTCTTTTGTAGATTGGTTCCCACAGGACAGTTCATAGTCTTCGAAATAAATACCCTCTGACAGTTCATCTTTGACTTCCTTTGATTCTGTCACCATTCAACCTGCCTAGAAGGTCTGCACTTAGCAAATGAATGATTGTATTCCTTTAGTGTAAGAGCTAGTGTTGTCTCATATATCTGAGTCAACATGACTGTACACAACCTGACATTTTAAGCACACATGCGCGCGCACACACACACACACACACACACACACACACACACACGTCTATAGTGGATACTTTTATAGTCATGTGCAATTTTGTGTTGATGCGTCCCTTGTTGAAATGGAAAATAATGGGAGCCCAGCTGCTTTCAGCATGATGAATAGCATGTCTTTATGTTGCATGCATTCATTTAAAGAAAATACAATTTACATTACTGCAGGGCAGCTGTATTCCATAACTTTCTAACATTTAAGAAAGTGTTGTCTCCTAGCAGCGACAATCAGTAGACAAACAAAATAAGTCTTCCATAAATTCCTGAGCTAATCGTCCAAATTCTGTGATATATATATATATATTTACACTTTTGACAACCAGCCATGATTTTGAAAAATAACAAACTGTGTTTTCAGTGCCTGCTGAAGATGTCGGGAAAAGAATCAGCCCCCACATCTGAGAAGTTTCAAAGGAGAAGTGATGGCTGATACATGCACGTACACAAAGTATTACAAGAAGCAGTCAGCAGTATTTTGATGTTATATGTAGCAATCACATACTAGTCATATAGCAAATACGCAGGTGAAGTCTCTTGCCTCCCACCTCCCTGCTGTCCTTGTCCCAGAAATTTACCTTGGGGCAGGGGAAGATGGAGATAGCAAGTACTCGGCCCCTGTGAAATGTTTATACCAGGTACTGGGACTACAAGTCCCAGAATTGCTGGTGGGAAATGGGCACTACGCACATCAAAAAGTATATATGGGTTACTTGTAATAAGAGAGCCATCACACTTCCCAGAACAAAAAAAAATGCAGATTGCTTTAGAAACAAATAATGCACCATGTTTTTAAAAAGCTATTGACTAATAGCATGATCATCTGAACAGAATGTAGAGCTCTCCCTTTCTTCTTAGTTACCCACTTGGGAGACAGGCAAAGTATAGCATTTTTAAGCCCATGATTTTGTAAACCATTCAAAATAGACACTGAGCTGGTTTGCGCAGTTGCCACAGGCACAGCCCACCATTGCTTATTTAAGCCACTGTGGGTTGCAGCATGTGCTGGTGGCCATTTTGAATACTGAAGCTGCCGTGGGCAGTTGCTGTAGCTTATCGTGTCATGCAAACCAGGTGAGGGTGGGTTGTTGGCATGGCTAACAAACCACCCACAACCCATGGGCTGTTCTAGGATTGCGGGTGGTTTGTTAACCGTGGCAACAACCCACCCTCTCACTGGCTACACATAACACAAGCCACAGTCATAGCTTGAATATTCAAAAGTAGCCCGGCATGCGCTGCAACCCACTGTGGTTTAAATAGCCCTCGGTGGGCTGTGGGGATTGTATGAACCAGGTCACTGTTTTATTGATGGATTTGTTTTTAGTGTGTGTGTGTGTGTGTGTGTGTGTGTGTGTGTATGTGTATATTGAAGGAAACGAAATAGTTAAAATAAAACCTTACAAGAGATTTTAGCCAAGCATGTAGACAGATTGCCAGGGTGATGACTAATACAAAAAGAATGTAGTCAATGGCTGGTAATGACTGTAGCAATGACTGACAATGGCCGACTATGGCAATGTTGATTCACAAAAAGTTGAGGTGCTTTGCTGTCTCACCCTGCCTACGTGACCAAGATAAGAAAATACCTACCAGCTGCTTGATTGTAAGATCATCCTCCTGTCTCTTGTAAGGAAATCCCCCTCCCCTAAAGCAAGCCCCCCTTTTGTCTTAACCTTGCTGACCAATGTAAAGAACTGTTGCCAAATGACCAGACTTATGTATGGTATAAAAGTGATTGTAAAAGCCCCGCCCGAGGTTCTGCTTTGCGACACAGTCCGCAGGACCTATTGTGCACAATAAACCTTTTTCCAATAACCCGAGTTGGTCCTCGTTGTCCTTGTCTGAGGTAAAAGGTGACCACTTCATCATAAGAGGTGTTTTCACCTCTTGTATGCTGTTCTGCGATATTTTCATTTATCAGGCTAGCAGCTAACTATATGCCATGTCTTGCAGGTTACTCATAGTGTGTATGAATAGTTTACAAATGCAGGCCATGTTATAGCATATTGCAATGAAGCATTGTATTTTCAGAGATACTCCAAATGAGAATTACAAATTTCTTTCAAAATTAAATTTTTAATAATTAGTCATGATCGTGTTGTTCTTGTAAGTCTGTCATTGTTTTATTATAATAACCGGAGGAAAGCCTAATAAATATATTACATATCTAGGATGACAGTTTGGAGTGTCGTCTTGTTAATTTAGTTGACCTCTGTCTTCCAGCTTTTGATTACCATGTAACCTATCTTCTTTCATTAACAACCCCCCACAATCCTGAATCATTACCTGTTATCAGCAGTTAGCATCAACTGCCAGAGACTAATTAAAATCGGGAGCAAGTCATAATGTTTAATTCATCCTAGAATTGTATTTTATGACAATGCAAGGGTTGCTTAAGAACTTCCAGTACTACATTATACTAGTTCCACTAGTAGTACTCTTTGGGACTCTCTGGGATGTCAAATGAAGATGCAAGAAAAATGCTTGAATTCCTTCATGATTTCCTACCCCAGTTCTTTTTGCATCTTAACACTTGTTTTGCTTTGATGCCTCATCTTTACTTTGGCAACCACAAACACCCATCGAGTTTTACAAAAACTTGAAAAAAATCTTCCCTTTTATATTATCCCTTTGTACATGTTTTATAGATTTACCAGGATACTGCCTTCAATAATTAATTGAATTTGATGTACAGTAAGGGATCTCTCAGACATTAAAGGTGCCCCTCATCAAATGCTTGAGATCAGGATTGGGGTGAGCACATCATTGTGCATAGCCTGCTACAATCCTGATGAGCACGGCTGTGTTCACTCCTCCTTCACCTACCCAAAGGTGAAGAAATGGACTGTGGTACCCAAAGGCAAAGAAAGGGGCTTTGTGTGGTACCCAAAGGCAAGAAAGGGGCTGTAGGTACTCCTTCAGGCAAATGAAGAGGGCTGCAGGTATTCCCAGGCAGCATTCACTTGCCCACTGGGGTAGCAATCAGTATCGCCAGTGAGAAAGCGAGGCTGCATATGCCCAGGGCTACACATGCAGGGACTTGGAGTCCTGGTTCAGTCCCCAGAAGGAAAGTAACCTTGGAGCACCTGAAACTTGCCACCACAACCTCTGCCTTCCCCTCATCTGCCTGAAGGTACATTTCTTCCGGGCAGCTTTTCCCAACCTTTTCTGCTTACCCTAAAGCAGCCTTGCCCAACCTGATGACTTCCAGATGTTGTGGACTTCAGCTCCCATTAGCCCCACCCAACATGGCGAAAGGTTAGGAATGCTGGGAGTTGTAGTCCAAAACATCTGAAAGCCACCAGGTTGGGCAAGGCTGCTTTAGGGTAAGCAGAAAAGGCATAAGTTCTTCTTGAGCACCATTGAGGGATCTGCATGTATTCGCTTGGAGTGAATACAGCGATGCTCATGCATTCCTATTCCTCTAGTTTTTGATGTTTGAGAGTGAGTAGTAACCTGAGAACAAGTTTTACAGATTATACTCCAGTTTTACATACCAGAAATATTTACAATGTGTGGCAAGTATTTTATTTATTTACTTATGGTTTCTACCTCACCTTTCAATCCAGAAGGATTGCAGCCATTGAAACACTCACTTTAAAAACTACCCAAAAATCACAAAACCAACAACAAAATTAAAACTATCCAGTATCTGTGCCAGCCCTCTACCTCAAAGTGTTTGTGAAATAGAAACATTTTTTGTCAGTCTCATCAAAGCCAGGCTGCTTCCAGGCAAGGATTTATTCTGGAACTGAGGTGGCTCATTTGCTCACATTTTATGGGAGGTACTTCTGTCTTTTTTTTTTTTTTCCTTATCTGAGAATATCTACCTTTTTGAGAACGATGACAAGTAACACCATCTCCACAGGTGTAAATGCCCCTAGTGCTTCTCTTCTATCTTTTTTTAAGAGGCGTGATTTTGACATGGGTGGTGTCCTATCAGGTGGGTGAAACTATCTCAGCACAAATTCAACATAACCTTTCTGGTGGCCATTGTGTTTATCACTTGTTTATTTTTTCCCCCAATAAACCTTTTCTGTAGCTCTAAAGTACTCCTCTGGCTATTTTTTTTTTAAAAATGGAAATGATAGTGAAATACCATTAAAATAAGTGTTATACCTATAGCACTATCCTTCCTTAATACAATATATAAATGTTTTACAATATGGGAAAATACAGACCACCACTTAGGCCACAGTCATATGGTGATGGCCATAAGCCCCCGAACTGAGAGAGTTATGGTCATCCAATGCAGAGCAGGAGGCGTGGTAGAGTTTTCCACTAGACAGGCTTTTCTGCTCATCTAGCTGGAGTGTCTCAACAGTGGGAGGGGAGGAGGATGGCGAGGTGTTAGGATAGCTCATATCCTGGCCTCTCCAGTCTCCTCCCCTCCCTGCCCCCAAAACACCCCTTTCTCCCCCCTCTCCAAGATCACTTTCTCGACCTTGGAGAACAACTGGCATGGCTCTTTCAATGCTGGCTGCAGGAGAGGTGGGCCGGAGCTCCGATTCCCAGGTCAGATTCCCGGGTCAGAGTGTCCCAAGACCTTGGATCTGGGAATCTGAACTATCTTGTGGCCCCTCAGACACTGTCTAGGCATCATAGGATTGCTCCCTCCAGTAGTATTTTGCTATTCATTTAGACAGAAAAGTGTTCTAGCACTACTTAAAAAGATTGTTTTAAAAAAATAAACAGGTGATTAAAAAATAGTGCCCAATGCAAAGGGTATAGTATAGTGCAGTGTTCTCCAACCTGGGGTCCCCAGATGTTTTTGGCCTACAACTCCCAGCATGGGCTGGGGCATGCTGGGAGTTGTAGGCCAAAAACATCTGGGGACCCCAGGTTGGAGAACACTGGTATAGTGAATGTGTGCTGAGCTGTCACAGGTTCAGCTGCCAGATAAATCGCTACCCATATCAAAACCATGTCTCTTAAAATAAAAAATAATGGGGGGAGGGAGGAAAGACAGAAGAAGTTGCATCATGGGCATTGGTGTGGACAGAACATAATGGATGTACACACAGAAAATGCACAATATCCCTGGATTTTGTGGAAACCTATTGCACTTCCGCTTGTACCTTAAAGTGGAAGAGCAATGATTTATTGGCACTAGGAGCCGTCTGTCTGGAGGCACCCCAGGAGAGCTTGGTGGGTGTTCTTAAGCAAGTAGTCCAGGTCCACCAAAGAAAGGGGTGTCATTAAAAAGGCCCTGCTGCCTGTAACTAGCTCCTGAGGCTCTGAAACCCAACATGCTTAAAGCAGGGCCCCATCTGATGACCTAAATGTAAGGGGAGATTTATGTAGAAGCAGTAGTTTCCCATAAGTATCCTGGACCCAAGCTATTTAGGGTTTTAAGAATTAAAATTATTAAATATTGAATTGTGCCTAGAAACTTACTCAGAGCCTTAAGGTAGCAGTCAAAAGCACACTGAAAAACAGAGGCTCTTTTCGATAAAAACAAAAGCAAAAATGAAAATAAGCAATGTTTTGGCTGAGCTCAAGTGATGCCAAAAATATAATGAGACAATAAATCACTGAAGCACTTGAACTATATATAGAGCATAAAGAGATACTTGAACTTCATCAGTGTGTAGATGGACTAAAATATATCCCTGAGGGACTCCAGAAAATATGAAGAGTTGTAAGACAGCACATGCTGGAAGAGCTACCAGGGATAGGGGCATAGGGGCTACCAGAGAGAAAATAGGAGAAATTAGAGAAGATGAGACAAATCCAGCAGAAGACAGCATCTGCATTAAAATATAGTCATGATGACAATTTTTTTGTGGAGGAAAATGCATACAGAGCCATACACTTTGTGTTTTGAAAGGACAACATACTACAAATACCTCCCCCCCCCTCACCTTAATGCCTACAGTTTCACCTAGTTTTCAAGGCTGTTAATGTCCAGTACCCATAATCAATGGATATAACAAGTAAACACATGAGAGAGCAACTACTGTCCTTCTCTTCTTAAGCACACATACACTACAGTCTTACTTCTGTTACACGAGCAATCCCGTGCAAGTTTTAGGGGAACTATAAGCATCCATTATGTAAGACGTGAGCACAGCACTGGAGAAACCTGGGCTGGCCTGGTATAATGGGAGGACATATTAGTAACATCATAGGAGTGATGTTGAATTTCACCTAACATTCTCCTTCCTGCAACTGCTGCTCTGAAGCTGGTGTGTTATGCCAAAATGTGACTTTGGTCCCACAGAAACGTAGAGTCCACCCTGGAGAGTTCAAAGGTAAAGTGAAGATGTGAAGGTGTGAGAGATGTCTAATTATATAAGGCACATCAAGGAAACCATGACCATGGTGTGTCTTAAAGGAAGTAGTGAAAAGTTTAAGGGCAAAGAAGTGATACTAGCAGTTGTATGTGCACCAGCCAGTGAGGTGGTACAATGGTAGTAAATGGCTGCCGCCACTGATTTGATAACCAAGGATGCATTGCTGATCAGTCAGCAGCCACACACCACCTCCATAGTGCTGACCTCTCACCTCTCCCTGCCTCCAGTGCTGCCTTACAGTGTCCACTGGCAAGGGCTAACGATGGAAGAATTCTCCTTGGGCCAGTTTAGAACTGAGTTTGGCAAACCAAGCTATTCCCCACCCCCAAACAGCTTGGTTTATTCCAAATCCAATTCTGAAATTTGAATCACGTTGTGGTCAAAATGCTTCCTTTCAACTCGTTTGCCTTTGATCACCTATACTCTGCTTTGCAACCCCCTTCCTCTCTGACTTACTTGGTCAATTGTGGTGGCAGCAGGAATTTCTCATAGGGGGGCTCAGGGTTTCCCCCCCCCTCCACCATGGCATCTTTAATGCTGTAGCAGCATGAACCATAGGACATGGAATTTTCCCCCAGGGACCTCCATAACAAGGGCCCTAGGAAATCTAAATTTGCCAGGAAGCATGGTATGCTACAACGTTCAAGGCACCAGCCAGGGAGCTGCAGTGGCTTGGAGAAAGAACCAAGCTGGAGAAGAATCTTTGGAGAAAGCCAGTGTGGCGTAGTGGTTAGAGTGTTAGACTGGGACTCAGGAGATCCGGGTTCTAGTCCCCACTCGGCCATGAAACTCACTGGGTGACTTTGGGCCAGTCACTGACTCTCAGCCTAACCTACCTCACAGGGTTGTTGTGAGGATAAAATGGAGAGGAGGAGGAGGATTATGTAAGCCGCCTTGGGTTCCTTGCAGGAAAAAAGGTGTGGTATAAATATAATAAATAAAATAAAATAATAATAATTCATAATTTTGGTTAGTGTTACAAGCTAGATAAGCTCATATTCCATGCCAGGAGAGTTTGAATTTCAGTACAACCCTTGTAAGAGTGTGGGGACATTCACTGGCAGCTTCTGTTCACTACCACTGCACTAGATACCAGTCACCATTGAGTAGGAAATGACAAGTCATAAAGCAGCCCAACTTGGTGTCCTCCAGATGTGTTGGATTGTAACTCCCATCATTCCCATCAATGGCCATGCTGGCTGGTAATGATGGAAGTTGCAGGCCAGTATATCTGGAAGGCACCAGGTTGAGGAAGGATGTCATAAAGGAGGATATGCCAAGACAGTTGCCACACAAGAACCAGGCATAGTAGACAAATGAGAAAAATGAAAAGAGATTGATGGAAGTTTTACAAATTTTATTGAATAAATTAAGGTAAGGTGGTCATCGAGGTGAATATGATGCCACATGATTCATGCTCTCAGTCAGAGCACAAAAATAGGATATTTAGGAAAGAATAGGAGTCAATTAATTGATGACATGTGAATATGGTTTTTGGGAACCCTGGATTTTTCTCCCAAGACATTGACATTCATAGAGCTGGGCTGGAAAAAGATCATGCACAATGCACACCATATTTGTGTAATGATGGTGATGGCAGGGGGAAGTCAGCCTCTGCCTGTACGACACAGCTGTTATATGATCTGATTTAAAAGCATGATACTGCACAGACTTACCATACCTGCTCCCTTTACGATTTCAGTAATGTGATACCTTTCATATATTGTAATGTATATTATACTTATCTATAGCACTAGTTCAGATTTTCTTTTCATATAACAAAGTATGGCTATGTGGTAACTGCTATAAAAAAGTTAACATTTTGAGAGCATAAATATGGCAAAGTTGCATTTCAATAGTGTGTGAGTGCATGTATAGTTATGATAACACCTGGAGCAACATATTTGAAGAATATGGGAATGTTAGTGCATAACACACAGTTTGCCTGGCTTCAGATTCAAGGGCAAAACACAGAAGTTAAAAGCTCAATAATACTTTATTTAATTATACTGGAGAATACTGAGATATTGAGATGAGAATAACAGTAATACCTTGGATTGCAAGCATAATTCGTTCCGGAACCGTGCTTGTAATCCAAAACACTCTTATATCAAAGTGAGTCTCTGGCGGGCATGAGCGGGGCCGATTTCGGCCTGCTATGCCCGCTCGAGGTGAGTGGTTACATCCCTACACTTGTATTGCAATACGTTGCTTGTTTATCAAGTCAAAATTTATTTAAAAAATTTGCTTGTCTTGCAAAACGCTCTCAGACCAAGTTACTTGCAATCCAAGGTATTACTGTACTGAGATGCTGTTAGTGAGTGGTCCCTCTGACCAGATGGAGGGTGTTCAACCTGTTCTGGATGGGGTTGCACTCCTCTTGAAGGAGCAGGTCCGTAGCACGGGGATTCTCCTTGAGCCATCTTTGTCACTTGAGACTTAGGTTGCCTCTGTGGCACGGAGTGCCTCCTACCAGCTTCAGCTGGTGGCCCAGCTACACCCCTATCTGGACAGGGATAGCCTGGTTTCAGTAATCCATGCTCTGGTAATCTCAAAGTTAGACTACTGCAATGCACTCTATGTGGGGCTGCCCTTGAAGACTGTTCAGAAACTGCAGCTTGTGTAAAACACGGCAGCCAGACTAATCACTGGGACCAAAAGGTCTGAACATATAACACCTGTTCTGACCCGCTTGCACTGGCTGCCTATATGCTTCCAAGCCCGATTCAAAGTGCTGGTTTTAACCTATAAAGCCCTACATGGCTTGGGACCACAATATTTGATGGAACACCTCTCCCAACCACAATCTACCCAGACATTATGTTCAACATCTGGGGCCTTCCTCTGACTGCCACCTCCGAGGGAGGCTCAGAGGGCGGCATAAGGGGGAGGGCCTTTTCTGTGGTAGCCCCCCAACTGTGGAACAAGCTCCGCCCTGAGGCCCGCCTGGCACCAACTCTACTATCTTTTTGGCGCCGGGTTAAGACTGCCCTCTACATTGAGGCTTTTAACAACTGAATAGTATACAGTGGGGTGGTTAATTCTTCTAGAGGTCATGCGGTATTGACTTGTTTTTAGTTATTTGTGACTTTTTAAAAATTGGTTTTAAATTTTGATAACGTTTTTATTTATTTTATATTCTGCTTTATTGTACTTTTCATTGGTTGTAAACCACCCAGAGAGCTTCGGCTATAGAAATAAAATAAATCACACACACACGTGTGTGTGTGTGTGTGTGTGCTCTAGTGTGTAGAATGTTTGGGTTCTGGCGGCTTACACTGGCTATAATTTTCATCACCTGATCCCAAGTGATCAAGATGAAAGTTTTGTCCAAAGCTAGAGTAATTCATAACCAGGGTAAATGCACCAGGGTAAACCATGAGGCATCAAGGCAAGTTATGGAAGTAAAGGAGCATAGGAACCATTGGGATAAAGGCTGCACTCAACAAGGCTCCTTGAAGTTTGAACCTGTTGTATATCCATTTCATGGGACAGCCCAAACTACATTTCTATAGCATATTTTGCAATATTTTAAAATACATTCAGCCTGTAGTATAGGGCAGAAATTTAACTGAAATCAATAAAATGTAATGCATGGCATTTGATTGTAAGAGCATTATAAAATGCCAGGTTCCTGCCTCTTATCTTTTACAACCTAATTTATTACACTTACAAAATTAACTTTTTTTTTATTTGTAGCACGTAAGTGCTAGTCATATATCATATCATCTTAACACAGTTTCCTTAATGTAATGTTTGTTTTGAAAACTGGATTACATTTTTTTCAAAATTGGATTATATTTTCATTCATTTATATTACACGCTCCTTTTCCAACCTATGTTCAGCGCAGATTACCACACACAGGGGGTGAAAAATGCAGTCTTAACATCTGTATGAAAATAATAACTCTTTGGCTGTAATAACAAATCCCTTATTGTGTAATCTGGGGTAGTCTCCTTGACAATGTAATAAGCTTGCCTCTTTGAAACAAGGTGTCAGAAAGGGCAGCCATTTTGCCAGGACATCTTGTAGCTCATTGTTTCTATCAGTGGTGAGGATGCCAGATATTGTGCAGTAATTTTAGAAAAGAGGTGCAGTATTTGGTTTATTGCCCTTAAGGTTAGGGAGGAATAGTAGAGCAGTTCTTCTGTCAGCCTGGTTTGCATAACAGCCCAGATCTTTTAAAACCCTGGGTTGTTGAGAATGAGCAAGAACAAACAGGCGTGCTGGTTCCTGTCACACAATTGCTCCCACTGCAAGTGTGAGGGGCTAAAGAAGCCAGGGATGCTCAATCCCTGGGTTGTTTAGGGTTATGTCCAAACCCGGACCTTTGGCTTGTTTCTGCCCTGACAAGCCAGAGAAAGGACCCATGTTTTTTTTTCTGTGTGGTTTTACATGCACACAATCTTTTTTTTTTTAATTAAAAAAAAAACTCTCCTAGAATTGTACAGGGCTCTCCTAGAATTGTACAGTGGTGAAATTGCAAATATCTGTCTGTGTCATTTGGGCTTTTGCCATGGTTTTTTGTGGGTTTTTGGAGAGGGGCACGGCAGCTTCATTTGGTAAGCTTAGGTTTCCATGGAATCTTAAATAAAGATAAATTTTAGAGAACTACTCATTTTAGTTGTGCCCCTTTTTGTGGAAAATTGTGCAATAATGGAACTGAACCAAAACTGAACAATTTTGAAAATAAATAAATATTGTGGGGAACTGAATTGCTAAAAAATTCAGGGAATGGGGACTGTTCTTTCAAAATGTCAGCAGTTTAGTTTTCCCGAGGGGGGGGGAAATCCAAAACAGTCCTCCAGAATCCAACTGGATTCTCCGTGACCAAGTTCTGGTCTGGAAACATGGAAGTACAGAATGACAAAATCTGGAGCAGAATCAACTGGAGGTGAATTTTGTTACCATTTAATTAGTTAAGGTCCACCTTGTCAAGTCACTGGAAGGTCTTTGGATTTTGGCACTACAGCCCCCTAGTGGAGAGGTGTGAAGTATAGCACTCTGGTCTGGAGATCTTGGTCTTTTCTATTTCTCCAGCAAGCACCACCTCCAGAGTTAGATTCCATAGGCCAGCTAAGTTGTGCAGGAAACAGTGTGAGGGGCCGCAAACCACCTGGGAATCTCTTCTATTGCATACCCTCCAACATTTCACAGATGAAAATAGGGACATACATGTGAAATTGTAAGAGGTATGGTTAAGCAACATGGAGGTGTGATCAAGAGGGTGTGGCCAGGCAACATGAGTGTGTGGCCAAGGGTATGGCCAGGCAACCAAAGGGCATGGTCAAGTACAAAATGTATTCAAGGAAACACACAAAACTGCAGTATTTTCTCCCTCTCACCTAGAACCTGGGGCTATCCACTAAAGCTAAATGCTGGCACATTTCTAGGGACGCGAGTTTCGGGGGGGCTGAAAGCAGGCCGAAATCTGCCCGCTCTGGCCCCCCCGAGACTCGCACACCTTACCTGACCAGCGCTCAATCCATTGATCCATGCCGTGCCAGCAGCGCGGGGTCCCATCACGTCACTTCCGGGTTCCGGCTACCAGGAAGTGACACGACGGGACCATGTGCTGCGTTTTTAGCATAAAAGCCAGGGCAACCCGGCTTAAAACAGCCGCGATTTGCTATTCGTGGTCGTTTTAAGCCGAGTTGCCCTCGTTTTTATGCTAAAAACGCAGCGTGGGGTCCCATCCCATCCCTTCCTGGCAGCCGGAAGTGACACGATGGGACCCCGTGCTGCCAGCGAGGCGGATAGAGTGGCAGGGGGGATTCGCACCTTGTGGGGGGATGCTCGCCGAGAAAAAGGCAAGCACCCCCCAAGGTAAGTTTTTACATCCCTTTTGGGGACAAACAAAATGAAGTATTTCTTTGCATTGTTAAGCTGTGGAATTCACTGCCATAAGATGTAGCACGATGGCTGCCAACTTGGAGTAGACAAATTCATGGAGGTTAGTATCTAGTTTCCCTTCTTAAGGCATTATATTAGTGATAAGGCTATCAATGGATTAGTCATGATGGCTACATAGCACCTCCAGAATTGGAGACACCATGCCTCTGAATACCAGTTGCTGGGGAACATGAGTAGGAGTGTACTGTTCCCCTCATGTCCTGCTTGAGAGCTTTCCAGAGCATCTGGTTGGTCACTGTGGGAACCAAGATGACCAGATAGGCCTTTCCAGCAGGGCTCTTTTTATGGTCTTAATCTAGCACTGTAGCACAGAGAGGAAGGCGTGAACACCTTCTCTTACAAGAAGATACAAGCCCAGTCCCTATATACAAACCCATGTTGCTTAAGTGTATGCAGGGATTTGGTTTGCATGAAGATGTCCTTCCTTTTGTCTGTTAGACTTCTGGGTTCAATAAGGCAATCTGGAGGTTAATTTTTCACAGCCAAGTTCAGAGCACAAGCCTTTTAAGGGCACAAATTGTGTCAGTCTTCAGAATAAATTCATGAGAAGCTGCCCATTATAAGTCTCTGACCGTCAAGGGCTATTCCTGGAGTTCCAATAGGAGCAAAGTCTAGTTTTACAGCCTGATGCTATACATGTTCATTCAAAACCTACTCCCACTTCTTTCAATGAGGTTTTACTCTCAATTAAGTGGCCAGAATACTGGTGCCATAGCACAATCATAGGCATGATCACTCAGAAGTATGTCCCACGGGATTCATAGGGCTTACTCCCAAGTAAGTGCACAATTGAATCATACTATTAGATTTAGGTAAATTCAATAATAAGTTGTCAAGGAGGGCCACCGGTATTGACTATACTTTGTTAAAGGACACAGAAGGCCTAATACAGTAATACCTTGGATTACAAGTAACTTGGTTTGAGAGCGTTTTGCAAGACAAGCAAAATTTTTAATATTTATTTAATTTTTTTTTACTTGATATACAAGCGTCGTCTTGCAATACAAGTACTGCAGTACGGCTTAAATTAAAAATTTCTGTACAAATTTTTTTGGGGGGGTTTCGTTTTGATATAAGAGTGTTTTGGATTACAAGCACGTTTCTGGAACAAATTATGCTCTCAATCCAAGGCATGACTGTAGTTTTTTAAGTTATTATTATGGAAAAAGGGTATGCCTTATGCCTAAATGTAAATGTATTCTGGGACAAAATATTTCAACCTTTATTCTTTTTTAAAAAATTCATGATTAGAGGTTAATAAATATTTTTCCTTCCCACGATTCATATATCTTGCATTTGAGCACATATATCCAGTATTAAACACTGAAGCTCCTTGTTTTAAAGCAATCTACAACACTGACCATCACATCTTGTGGCAGCAAACTGATTATGCATTGTGTGAAGAAGTATTGTGTAACTGAGGGATAATTGTGAAATGCTGCTCCTTGCTAGAAGAAGAGGTAGCAGCAGCAGTAGCAGTGCTAGGATGACTTTTCCAGAATTATATTACTATATAATATGTTATATATTATAATTAATTCTTTATTATATTATATATTATTTTATAATATTTTATAAGTGGCTTTTGTAATCCCCCCCCCCTTAAACCCTTAATTGTGGATATCTGGTATTTTTCATGGGGGTGGTGTCAGTGCTTGCAGGGCAATCTCTTCTTTTTGTTTTAAAATTGTCAGGATTGGCACAAATTCAACAGGTGACACTTACCCACCCACCCACCCACCCCACACCCCCAAACATGGAGCTTCAGAGAGAAGGGGAAGTTTCTTGCATTTCCTCCTGACACTTTATCTCACTTGTTAGAGGCACAGAGTCAGTTCTGTTAGGAAATAAAATCTTTGGCAATATAAAGATAGGAATCATATGATAAATTTCCTCATTCACCTCTCCCTTGGTCCAGGCCAGCGGGTGCAGCCTCCACCTCCTTTTCTTTTCACCCAGCTAATCCCTTCCCCACAGCAATGTGTAGCAGAGGCAGCAGGTAGAGCATGCGTACACGTACACACACACACACACACACCTTCGCCTGGCCCTCCCAGCTTAGCAGCATCTGTGGAGACCCTGCGGCTGTTCGAGCCTAAGCGGAGCTACTCTTAAAGGGGCCATGGGAAAAAATGCAGCTAAGCTAAAACTGTAAGCTTAGCTGCAATTTGCCCATGGCCCCTTTAAGAGCACCTTAAATTAGCTGGTAATTTGGGACTCTGCATGGCAAAGTGAGAAGCCATGATGGCTTAAGGTTTTTCCTGATGGTCCCAGCATTTTCGAGGCAACTGGAGTCTATGCTATTGCTCCTTGCATACAGATTGGCTCTCCCTCTCTGATCCTGATTCCTGGATTGTTCTTTGATTTTATGTGTGTTTGTGTGGAATTGGCATCTGGCTTGACTGTTAGACTGACCTAACGTTCGCTCCTGCTTGGTGATTCTGTTTGTTCCTGACTTCTGATCTTCTGGCTTGATTCCTGGATCATTCTGACATCCTCTGTCTATCACTTGCCAGCTGCTCTTCACTGCCACCCAAGGCCCAGGCATGATGCACCACCTCTGTGACATTGGTCTACTAAACGAAATGTGCTTCCCATTTCTGCTAACCTGTGCATAAGAGATACTTATTTGAGGTCAACTTCATTGTTCTATGATCCTTAACTCTGAAATAGACCTTTCATCTCTCTCAGTGTGCCACATGCTTTCCTAAGATGAACACATACAGCAAAGGATATTCATTTAAGTCCCATAGTTAAAGGAACCAAAAGAAAGGAGAACATATCGTTCTGCAGGAAGGCAACTCAATAGTCAAGATAGCTAGTTTTTGCAGATCACTGTGACAGAACCCAAGTTTTATATAACACATCAATCTTAGATAGTAATACAAAATAATACAAATGAAGGGTTCATCTCATATCCCCTCAATTCATAATTCATGGAGCTTTGTTGATAAGAATCTCAATCTGTTGCTGCCATCACAGCTGGTGAAGAAAGAAAAGGGCAGTTTATAGCAAATAGACTTTTTATTCAAACTTCAAAGGTTCTGATAAAGGTTTCTAGACTGAGGGCATTCTGTACTAAATTAACTCTCTTCTGTTTGGTAGATGTTGATTGTCATTTTCTATATGCCTTTTCCCATATCCTCACCATAGGCTGGGTTTTGGTCAGTTTTTTGAACAATGGGTAATTCTCTTATTTCAATCCCCCCCTTATCAACAAATTCCTTGGTTTCAGGAAGTGTAATAGGGACCTACTTCTCATAGTTGCGGTAAATCCATGCTGTGACTGTAACACTTCAGACAATTGTTCAGTGTTCACATAACCTGATTGTTTCTCCTTACAAAAAAACAGCCTCCACATAGAAAGGTAGATGTTGAAAGAAGGATCCCTGACATGCTAATTTTCCATTTTGAGAAGCATTCGGTCATGTGATTTCCCCCATCTCTACTCTGAAGTGGTACCTCCTAAGCTTACCACCTCCATGAAAACTGGGTTTGGTGTTAAGTTTTGTTACTCTAAGGTCACTTTTGACTGTTCCTTTTTATGAGGCAAAAATTCTAAATACAAATTTAGCTTGCACAGTATTTTTCTGGTAAATCTTTATACACAGACACATAAGGATTAAAAAAAAGAACCAGCTCTCTGTGGTCGTTCCTGGCAGAGTTTATGAGAAGCCACCACTGAACAGTGGCTGAGGATGGGACTACATGTATTTTCTGCAGTATGGTAACCGAAGGAGGGCCCAATTCCCACAGAACCTATAACACACAGCATTGTTACAGAGGTCTACAGAGGCATTCAGTGGTATAGGCCCTTATGGTTCGTGTCTGGCCAGGCGATTTATAGGCCCCCGCATCTGTCCTCAGCCCCAGCTTAGTTATGGCTGTTGAGAAGTACAGGGCACATCCCTACGTGTGCCACAACTTTCAAATTCCCCGTTATGAAATGCCCCTCTGAACATTATTGTAGATGGAGGAGTTAAAAGAAAGTATTTCAGCTTTAATTATTAAAAATTCTCCCATCTCTCAATTTCTTCTGAAAGTTTAAGCTCTCCATGGTATTTTTTTCTATACTTTTCTGTTTGAAATTCTCTTTTATGTTGGTGTAAATATAGCAATAAAAAGAAAACAGTTCTCTTTGTAAAAATGTATGAGATCTAGGAAAATCATGAAGTTGTGTGTTCAGTAAACTCTACTGGTACTGAAAGAAATATCAAGGCGTTTTGAGATGCATGGGGACAAGTACCCCTTTTTAGTTTTTAAATTTCTGAGCATACATGAGCCACTAAAAGTTACAGATCAATACAATCAATAAGAAACCAAAAAAATGCCTGAAATGTTAATATCTCATCTTTTGAACAAAGTAACATCCTTTTGAAAAGAATTTTAAAATGTTCAAAAAGCCTAAAACCAGCAGTATACCATCTGCTCTCATGACCTTCAAACCATCCAGTTTCAATCCAGAAAACAAAACTACCAGCAGGCTGTAATAAATAGAAAAGAGTATTTACGTTAGAAAAGTTTGCGCATAACTATAGTTGACTAAGTCAGCACTGGGTTAATAATTACTCGTCACTTGTGTCTCTGACTAGCTACTACCTTAACAATAGGAAAACCTATAGCAGTGATGGCGAACCTTTTTGAGCCCGAGTGCCCAAACTGCAACACAAAACCAACTTATTTATTTCAAAGTGCCTTAAATTTGGCAAGAAGGAGGAGGGGGCACTAGCTAATCGCGCCCCGCTCTGTCTCAGGGCATGGCTCTTCACCGGGCGCGCAAAGATTCGGCCCCGCGCGCGCGCGCTGTTCTTCTGAGCTGTCTGTTCAGTTAGAAGGAGGGCTGGGTGCCTGCGCAGTCCGCTTCTGGGGGTGGAGATGTTGGAGTGTGCCTGCCTGTGGAGGCCAGCGAGGAATGAGTGGAGAGGAGTTACTATGCAAACCCAACGCTGAATGCAGAAGGGGACGGTCTTTTCGCAATCTGGCGACCAATGGCTCGAGTGCCCACAGAGAGGTCCCTGCGTGCCAGCTGTGGCACGCATGCCATAGGTTCGCCATCACTGACCTATAGGATATGAACAGCCACATTTAGCCTTGCTTACTGAAGAATGCTCATGGTGAAGGATACTGATACTGACCTGGTTCGCATGTAACGAACCTATGGTTGATCAGGGCCACATGTGAGTATGCAAGCAAGTGAGCATACTACCTCCTGTCTGCTTACTTTATCTGCTTTGCATCTGGTTTAGCAAACAACTCAGGAATGCGCCATCCAGCATGATGTGCAAACATGGCATGCTGGTTGTTGAGAGAGAGAAAACCCAAGAGTTTTAACCCAACAAACCATGGGTTAAATTTTTAGGTTGTTTCCCCCTCAACAACCCAGAGTGCCAGGTTTGGATGTTGCAGCAAACAACCCAAGAACACGATGTTCCCGAGTTGTTTGCTGAACCAGATGCAAAGCAGTGAACAGGCAAGATGCACCCACTTGCTCACATGCAGCCCCAACAACTGATGGGCTAAATAAGAGTTAGCACAAGACACCTCACAGTGCAGTGCCACAATTACAGTATAAGGAATATCTAATTACACTTTTAACTTGCTTCACAATATAAAAAACAGCTGATAAAGAAAATTTAGGCTGTGGCATATTAAAGATCTTTAGAATGGACCATTAAGTGGGCAATTAAAAGACTTTAGAATGAACTTGTGGAAATGGAGGAACACGTCTGGATGTGGGGTCACTGTTCTCATGCAATTCCCTTCTATTAAATCAAAACTAGCCTTGTGCTGAGTGGAAGGGCACCTTTTGTTCCAACCCAGTGTTTCCCCACCTGTTGCAAGCTTCAGCCAATAAACTGGAGCAGGAAAATACCGAACATCATGATGCCGTCATGTTTCTTTTTTTAAAGTAGCATCCATGTGTCTCCTGAACTGTTTAGTTTGGGCCTCAGGCTACAGCTGGACAACGTTGCCATTGTCATGCCCTTCTTCCTAGAATCATAGAAAAGTAGAGTTGGAAGGGACCTACAAGGCCATCGAGTCCAACCCCTGCTCAATGCAGGAATCCAGGTCAGAGCATCCCTGACAGATGGCTGTCCAGCTGCACCTTGAATGCCTCCAGATTGGGAGAGCCCACCACCTCCCTAGGTAGTTGGTTCCATTGTCTTACTGCTCTGACAGTCAGGAAATTTTTCCTGATGTTTAGGTGGAATCTAGGTTCCTAGTTAAGGGCACATCCCTTTTCCTCCTCTCATTTCAGGTGTCTGCTAATAGACCTTCTTTTCTGTCATTCTTCACTCCTACAGGCCCGTTAGCAGAACCTGACCTTCTCTTAGCCCTTACCTGTCAGCTGAGTAAATACTTACATTAAATACTCTTCCGAATAACCCTATTAGACCAACCTGGTATAATTTCACTGCTGTTTGTGAGCTTCTAGTGGAAGTGGATTTGGAGCATGTGCTGAGGCACAGAAAAGAGCAACCAGAGTGCTTAGCGATGTTCTGCTCTACTCAGAGCCTTTCCAAGTCATTGGAACCCATTCATATACTCGACAACATGCCAAAAGGCATGCCGTTTATTATGCTAGACATCCCTGGGAGAAAATACAAGGAGAGAAAGCAGTCATTTCACTTGCCTCAAAGCATTCTAAAATTGCAAAGTCATTTATTCCAATTAAATCATGGAACGTCTATCCAAATTATCTAGGACAATGCTGAAATGACAAGATAAATTCTCCCATTTTATTCTTTGTAAATGTGAATATTTAATCCAGGAGAGGGAAATGACTGATTTGCGCCTTTCACTTTACAGTGTTTGTGTTAAATGAAGGGTTTGTGTTTCATTCAAAAGCCACTTTATTTCGCATAAACAGAATACAGGTGGAGATCATTTTTCTCCCATAAAATGAAATCTGAGCAGAGGGCTCTTACAACAGCTATGGATCTATGCTGCCACTAGTATTAAAAATTTAGAAGAGTGTGAAATGTGCCTTACCCCTCTGCACAGAACAGTGATGTAAGAAGAGAACATAGCTTTGACATTTATCCTAGCAAATTCTAAATCTATCATTTCCTTTTTTGAAATCACAAGAAACATCTTACATGAGGTAAAGGCAGAAATAGTCCAGGGACTGCTGGTTCTCTTGTTATAATGATAAGTTTCCTTCTAGGACACAAGAATACTGTGTGCACCAAGGAACTGACACTTCATTTAAAACTTTGCTGCTTGTTTAACAATGAATCATTTCATTGGCAATAAAATATTTTATGTCTGTTTTGACTTTCAAAACTTTGGATAACTTTTGAGTAGAAATACTTAGTGACATTTTTGTTCATCTAACAACAACAGGAACGCCTACCCTTCTTGTTTCCTTATTTGCTTTCATGCACTAAGTTACGTGCCTGTTCACAAATGCTCATGAACTGTCCTGCCCTGCTTGAAGTATATGGGGTAGCATATGCTGTTAGTACTATTGGCAATCTTAGGCATAATTGTGGCATCTAACTAGATTGTGTACAGAATTGTGGGTTGTGGATATTTTTGTGTGTGACGGGGTGTTGCTGTTTTTGCATGTTCTCATCCAACCACCATCTAAGGCTGCAATCCTGTGTAGTTCTCAGATCTCTTCCTCTGAGGGTGGAGAGGGGGAGATCTGACCTGAGATACCCCCTCTCAGCCCCTGTAGTAACCTCCACAGTTCATCCTGCCCCAACATCAGGAATGGCAAAAGGTGGTCAATAAGGGTTGTGGTGTGGGTGTATCAGAGCCCCTCCCAGTCCCCAGACACTCATACACCCCAATATGAGGGGAAATTTACACCTGGATTGGCTGGAGTTGGCATAAATAATTTACCTCCCATAAATAAATAATGAATTTCAGATTGTTGCTAGAAAATGTGACTTGTACACTAGTTCAGAATTCACAAAGTGAATTTCTTGGGTTGTAATCTACCTTGGGTTATCCATGCTGTAGTAGCTACGATTACTCTATGTGGAAGCACTTTTGAACTCTTATTCTTACTCTCATTAATAGTGCACATGTGATTATTATTTTCTTTGCTTTGTAGGGTGGATAAAGTATTGGTATAGGTGTGGAATCAACATAGAGATTATTTATTTAGGTTTCTTCAGTAGTCATAGATCATGGAGTTGGAAGGAGCCTACAAGGCTATCGAGTCCAACTCCCTGCTCAATGCAGGAAACTAGAGGAGGGGTCTCCCATCCAAGTAATAACCAGGCTTGACCCTGCTTAGCTTTCCACACTCAGACAAGCTGAGCCAGTGTAAGCCACAGGGCTGTTCTGGTTTATCTTTGAGTGTTTTTGCTATAAATTAGCTTGGAACTAATTTTGTCATTCTGATCCAACTTTTTTCCCTTAGTAGTCCTTTAATTCCTCAGTATTCTAAATTTTAAAATAGAACAATAGCTCACTATGCAACATTTCACCTTGCTCAAGGCCAAAAAGACCAACCAGGTTCCCGTCTGTCTCTTGGAACAAAAAAGGCTGATTGCAGAAGTGTTACCAACTGGTTCAACTCTCTGGCCAAATAGGAATATTTTATAAATTACTTGAGACACAAAGAAGGTCAATGCTAAATGCACTGCCTGCAGTTTGAAATTCTTTTTTAAAAAGTGCTTAATAGCAATTTTTACAAATAGCCTTGTTTGTCCACTGCAGCAACCCCAAAGTCAAAACAACTTTACAGGTTGTTCACTATGGTTCCATGTTAAACACTTGATATGCTTTATAAGTTAGTATATAACTACTATTTAATCTCAGGAAGTTAATAAAGGAGACCAAACTCTATGATGTGTTTAGGCTTTGTTTATACATATTAGAATTATACACACTTTATTTACTTGTTAATGTTTTAACTGTTCCTTTGTACCTTTCTACCAAGAAAAATGGCACTCAAGGTTGCTTACAATCATAATTAAAAATGATTAAAACAATAGTAAAACAAGTGAATTTAAACACAATTAAAAACACAACAATAACCGAATAAAAACAGGTTATGTTTCTAAGAGAGCGTTCCTATGGCCCCTAGACATCGTATGGGAGGCAATAGGATACTTTGAATTCCCAGGTCCGAGGTCGGAAACAGAGCTCCAACCTCAGACCTGAGAATCTGTGCTCCAACCTCCCTCTCCCCCCCACACACAGCCAGTGCAGAAAGAAGCGAGCAAGCTGCCTCTCTGAGGTCGGGAGACCTTGGAGAGGGGGCAAAGGGGGTGTTCCGGGGGGCAGGGACGGGAGGAGACTGCAGAGAGCAGGGTATGATGTATCATGTGTCCTCTGCAGCCCCCTTCCCTCCCCCTCCAAAGCGCCCCACCGAGATGGCTGAAAACAGCTATCTAGCTAAAGTGCAGAGCAGGAGGAGCAGGGAAGTGGAAATTGCCTCCGCTGCGCCTCCCACTCTGCATAGGATGCTTGTAAGCCTCCAAGTTCTGGGACATACGAGCACAGGGCACAACTCATAGGATTGCACCCAGAATTCCTGAAATTGCTGCTTCTATTGAATTTTATTTATTTATTTATTTGCTATTTTGATGCAGCAGCAAAATAAGAAAACTGGAAAGGTTTTCATTTTATATTGTTTGCTATTTAATATTATACCACAATGGCTGAGCTACTATCCGATTTACCAGAGTCATTATGCTCAGGGTGATATGATAAGCTGTTTTCCAAAAATTGAACACTTCTGTTCTTGATGGGTAGAGAAATCCTATGGGGGAGGGAGGAACTGAAGTGGAGGAACTACATTTTCTGATCCCCTGTTGGCTTATGCCAGCAGGGTGAAAAACGGGAGGCCAGCTTATTTTGGGTCATTTTCTTTCCTTTTCCCAGGACTCATGGAGAGCATTCATCATTCTTTATCTTTCAGGATATTCCCTCCTCTTCTGTCAGTACGCAGGGCCAACATCTTGCTCTCTCCTCTAGGGGGTGGGATATCCTCCAGAGTCCAGACAAGTCCTTCTTACTGGTAGTACAACAGAGCCTCCCATGAGCTCTGAGCTTACCCTGTCTTGTTTATTTTTATTTTAGTTGCCGAGTCTTCTCCGCTTCCTCCCCCTCTTCCTTCCCTGCATGGACTAGTTAGATCTGGAGGGCCCTTCAATTAGGTACGAAGAAGGGAGTGTTATTCTCACTACTGCTACTGCTTCCCCACCCCAGGCAAGGCTACAGCTGGACAACGTTGGCATCGTCATGCCCTTCTTCCTCGGCTGCTAGGCCATGTACTGCTGCCCAAGGTACTGCAGCACGAACGAGCCAGGAAGCAGTGGGCCCTGCTGCCCCCTCGCCTCACAGAGCAGGCAGACAGGAGCCAAAATAATATGTTGTCTATCCCTCTTCCCATTGGCTGGATAGGGATGGAGGCCGAGCGCCAGAACAGCATGGGAGAAATGGCCACCAACACCAGCGGCGGCTGGGATCACACAGCACCATGGGAGGATCTCAGGGCAGGGGAGGGGGTGAGTAATGATTCTTCCTCTCCCTCCCCCAATCTGCCAGACCTGAGCAGGGACAAGCCCATCCCGGGATTCCACAGTGGGTGCAAGTCCTAATCCTCAAGGAGGTAAGGGAAGCCATGAGGCCTGGGCCAGGGGCTGACAGGGCATCCTCCACAAGATTAACCTCCCCTCCATAAGAAACCCCATAAGGGGAAGAAAGAAACAGCACAAACATAGTCACAGCCACAGCAGATCAAGGCATAAGCAGAAGAGGGGACACAGATCTCCCTCTTCTTTATCTAGAAGTCCATCCTTTAGAGCAGTGTTCTCCAACCTTGGGTCCCCAGAAGTTTTTGGCCTACAACTCGTTGCTGGCTGGGGCATGCTGGGAGTTGTAGGCCAAAAACTTCTGGGGACCCAAGGTTGGAGAACACTGCTCAAGACAATCCTCATCATCTCAGTGGATGCTACAATCTAGCAAGGAAAAAAGGGGGGAAATGTGTACAAAAATGACGCAAGGGGCATCAGACTCGCAGGGTAAGACACCTGCCCCCAGTTCCAGGGCACACAAGCCTAAGTCCCCCTCCCTTGGGGTGGCCCATAACAGAGCAGTCTCCAGGGCACTTCACAGCTCCCTCCAGAAGCTTCAGATGCCCAATCTGACTCTGATCCCAAGGAAGAGGGTGAACTGTCAGAGGAGAATTTGACACAGGTAACCCCCAGGGTCAACAGACTTTTCCAGACAGACCTGTTCCTAGTGTTCTGACCAAAGCCTCCTGGGCCATCTAGCTCAGAAACTGGGGGAGGGGGAGAGATAAAGGGGGAAGACTTCTACAGTTTGTGCACCAATGGACAATGACAGATGCTTGGGCCTTGGAGTCAGTCTCCCAGGGTTTGTTTGTTTGTTTATTTATTTATTATATTTATACCCCGCCTTTTTTCCTGCAAGGAACCCAAGGCGGCTTACATAATCCTCCTCCTCCTCCTCTCCATTTTATCCTCACAACAACCCTGTGAGGTAAGTTAGGCTGAGAGTCCAGTGACTGGCCCAAAGTCACCCATGCCCTGGAGTTTGCCGATCACCCTAGGAGCACATTTTGGATTTCTCCAAGAATCCCATGAAGCAGTGCATTTTCAAAACAGCAATCCAGCACTTGTCAAACATCTGAGCCATTGAACCATTTCCACAGGAACAGGAAAGTTTGGGGGTCTTCTCCAAATTTTCCTTGGTCCCCCCCCCCCCAAATCAGGATGTCAGAGCCATTTTGGATTTAGAATGTCTGAACAAATTCATCCGGAAATGCCACTTCAAGAAGGAAACCCTGAAGTCAATAGTAGCTGCCCTGACTGAAGACGACTTTCTGGCATCAACAGATCTCTCCGAGGCCTATTTACATGTGCCAAGCAGGCTCAGTCATTGGAAGTTCCTTCAGTTTGTTTACCATTGCAAACACTACCAATACAAGGCAATGCCCTTTGGGTTGATATGTGCATCATGGGTATTTACAAAGATTCTGCACCTTTAGTGGTTCACTTGAGACAGATGGGAATTTACCTTTATCCATACTTGGACAGTACTCATCCAATCTGCGACCAAAGAGAAAGGGATCAAGGATATTCAGACTACTTTAGACTGTCTTCAGGTGCATGGCTTTGCTGTGAATGTACAGAAGAGCTCGTTCAAACCAAGACAGCGTCTAGAACACCTGAGGGTGATCCTGGAAGTTTCTCACGGTGGAAAGGAAGATCAAGGTCTTTCAGACAGTGACAGAAACAGTACAGGCCAAGTAGCTGGATATGATGTCTCTGGCTCAGCTGTTAGGTTTAATGCTGTCCTGCCAGGAGATGGTCAGCTGGTCACGCTTCTACACTTGACCTCTGCAAAGATTACTTTGCCCCTTCCAGGCTCATGTAGCACACCAAGATCACTTCATGATAGAGGTTCTGGCAGCCGTCATTACAATGGTGGCTGCACCCCTCCTGGATATGTGGAATGCCATTGGCAAACCTCAACGGAATCATCACCATGGGAACGAGCCTGTTCAGCTGGGGTGCCCATCTGGGGTCTCATGTAACTCAGGGAACCTGGTCAGTGACAGAGGCAAAGGAGATCATAAATCTTCTGGAACTCAGGACTATCAGGCTGCCTCCCTTGGAATTTCAGGACAACATATATGGGCCCTCCATGTTTTGGTGAGGATGGACAATGTAACTGCCAAATCATCTGTGAACAGGCAGGGGGGTATGAGATCGGAGGCTTTACATCTAGAGGTGTGTGCAATAATGACTTGGGCAGAAAAGAACAATCAGGGCTGAGCATCTGGCAGGGAAATCCAACATTCTGGATGACTGGCTCAGCTGCAAAGTGGTGCAAGAGGCAGAGTGGGCGCTTCACTCAGAGTTGTTTCAGCAGATCACTCATTGATTTGGATTGCCAGAAGTAGATCTGTTTGCCAGCTTCCTCGGCTCATGACAAGGGATCCATGTCCAGAAGCCGTAGGAAGCAACACTTTCAAGACACCGTGGCCTCTGGGGCTCCTTTATGCCTTTCCGCCACTGCCCTTGCTTCCACCTGTGCTCCACAGAATCAGACAGTTGGGCGCAGAGGTGATTCTGTTGACCAAGGAGACCTTGATTTCCAGACCTGGTCAACATGTCATTACAGCAGGGATGGAGGTTTCCCAGTAGAGTCAAGCTACTGACCCAGGGACCAATGGCACACCCTCAGCCTCACAAGTTTCATCTGACAGCCTGCAGGCAATGGTTAGGGTCACTGGGCTATTCCCAGGGGGTCCTTGCTACTCTCCTGGTCTCACATAAGCCTTCTACTAATTGGGTATACTCCAGCACTTGGAGGGCATTCCTGTCATGGTGTAAGCACGAGGGAAAGAATCCTGAGGAGAGGCAGGTTCAGGATTTCCTGGATTTCCTACAGGCAGGTCTATCAAAAGGGCTGACCACCAACGACCTGAAATGGCAGGCAGCAGCCCTGAATGGTGTTTTGGAGTGTCGAGGCTGAATGGTCTGTATTCCCATTCCCATGTCTGCTGATTCCTAAAAGTGACAGTGTTGTTGAATCCTCTGATCATCCATAGGTTTCCTTCATGGAACTTAAACTGGGTTCTTACACCACTTATGAGTTCTTACCTTGAAAACAGTTCTTTTAGTGGTGTGACTTCTGCACGCACGGTATCAGAGTTGGGGGCATTGTCTTCTAATCCACAGTTATGTGTCTTCCACAATGACAAGGTGGTTCTCTGCCCTGATCCATAATTTATTCCCAAGGTCAATTCAGTATTCCATAGGTCCCAGGGGTGGTTCTACCATCTTTCTGCCCTAACCCAAAACATTAGCAGGAAAAGAATTGGCATACGCTCAATGTTAGAAGAGCTCTCCATTTCTATTTGGACAAGACAGCTGTACATAGGAAGCCTGAATCATTTGTGTGCTTTATGGATGCATCCCTTGGCAAGAAGGTGTCGTGGACAACTATTCAGATGGCTTAGGGAGTGCGTTCATCTGGCATATGTTAGTCTTGGGAAACAGCATCCTCAAGCTACATCTCCTGCACTGTGCGGTAGGTCCTCCGTAGAAGAGATGTGTAGGGCTGCCACTTGGGTCTCTGTACATACCTTCTCTAAGCACAATAAGGTTTACTATTCTGCTGATGCAGCTTTAGGTAGGCGGGTGTTGTGCAGAATTGAGGTTACCTAAACTGGACTGCCACCCTGGTATGGCACTGTTTTTGTACATCCCAAAGGATAAAGAATGATGAATGCCCTCCACGAGTTCTGGGAAAAAGGAAATTTTTACCATGAATTTCTGTTTCCAGGACTCCCAGAGGACATTTGCCCGTCTCTTCAGTCTAGTACTTGATATGGGGCGGTTTTTTAGGGCTTCTGCCTCCACCGTACATATGGGTGGTAGGTAGTTTTCCAGGGATTAATTCCTGCCTCTGTTGATAATTTTTGACTTATCAAGTTAATATGTTTGAAGGCATTATTTTATTTTTTGCTGGCATGTTGCCAGGAGTTATAGCATTAACATATATTTTATAGTTCCTTCTTTTTGGAGGTAGTAGGGTTTTTCTGCTTTTCCAGTACCAGTCTGGAGAAGGGGGATATCCCTCCCACTAGAGGAGATGGCAAGACGTTGGCCCTGCCTACTGATGGAAGAGGAGGGGCTATCCTGAAGGATAAAGAATGATGATGAATGCCCTCCGGAAGTCATGGAAACAGGAATTCATGGTAAGAATTTCCTTTTGTTTGTTTTTTACGTTTGCCTCCCATTGATTCCAATGTGAGATAATAAACCATGCCAGCTCCTAGTTTGGTGTAGTTCTTTCCCCCATGCTGGGGGTGTTGGTGCTGGGGACATGGGTGTATCCTGTAGATCCACGGCCTCCCCTGGCAAACACATGGAATACTCACAGAATGCCTCCTTTTTGTGCTTTCTGATGTTGGAGAAACCCCACCCATGGAGCTTTCCACAGCCTCACTTAGGAGTTTTTCAAGGTTGTATCTCCCTCTCTGTCCATCCTTAGAAGGAGAATTCTGAAAAGTTTTATTGCCCCTGGGATGTCCTCCCAGGGAGCATAGAATTGCAATCTTACATGTTATTTATTCATTCCATATAAAGACAATCTGTGTAAAAATGTACAAGTCTCTACTTGTTGCATTTCAAGCTTGCTACTAAATAAATGAGAAACATCATACTTAATAAATTATTAGAAGTATTGAAACTAAAAAAAAATTTTAAACTTTTTTTTTTAACCACCATGGGAGGCATCATTTGGATGCCTTGGGTTGTCTCTGGTGATAGCTTTAGTCTACTGGTTAATCCTTCCTCCTTAGTTTCTAGGATACGCAGTAGATATATGAATTCATGTTGGCAATGTTCCTAGTTTTCTGACATTATTAGCAGTGCCTACCTTGAGTGTGCACAGGTCTCTGAAACAGAAGTCTTCTCTTTAACAGGACTTCAAAAAGTATTATAGCAGGGTGTACTCTTGAGTTAATGTCATCCTTAAAGCATTCTATACTATAAAACTTTTTTCTGTGCCTAGGGTCAAACTAGATAAGACAGCAGCCAGCAGACAGTAACCATGTCTGATTGTTTATATGAAGTGGTAGAAATTACATCTGACCCTTGTTTGATCCAGATTCCCAAGCTGCCTTTCTATTCTACCCAGGGACAAAAGATCATGCTGCTACTATTGGTTAACCTTTGTTGTGCCCCTGCCTAATATCCTAAGGCATATCATACAATTGTTTTGATTTCACAGACCTATAAGTTACAACAAGGTCTTCTGTTAGGAGTCTTCTGTTGCATTTAACAAGTAGCTATGTTCCCTGGATTCCAGATCACATCTTCTACCTGGAAGACAGAGTCTTTTGATTTCTGACCCAGCTATTGGATCCTCTGCAGCTACATAAGATATGACCTACCTGCCAATTTTAATAGCTAGGGCAGATATGAGAAGTTAGAAGAAGCAACGTTCTGTTAGAAGTTAGAACCAAACATCTGCTTGTTTCTTTGACTGCAGTTCTGTGTTCTATGTGTTTTGTTAACCTTTTAGTGAATTCAATTGGTACGTTCTGATCTGGGTAGATGCTGACTAATCTTATCTCACCCCATCATAATACCTTTGTCTTCTTAGCCAAGTTACAACAAAGGTGTATGCTTATTGCTAACCCTCTAAAGCAGGGGCAGGCAAGAGAAAGTAATAGCAACAGCTATTATTGTTAGTGTGATTGAATAGTTGTTTAGTGGCTATGAGACTGCAGTGTGATTCAGAAAGTCCACAATTCAAATCACACCTGGCTTTCAAATAAACACACAAGAGCCAGTGTGGCGTAGTGGTGAGAGTGTTGGACTGAGACTCGGGAGATCCGGGTTCGAGTCCCCGCTCAGCCATGAAACTCACTGGGTGACTTTGGGCCAGTCACTGACTCTCAGCCTAACCTACCTTACAGGGTTGTTGTGAGGATGAAATGGAGAGGAGGAGGAGGATTATGTAAGCCGCCTTGGGTTCCTTGTAGGAAAAAAGGCAGGGTATAAATATAATAAATAAAAATAAAAGGTGGCCCCAGGCAACCCAGGCATCTCTCAGCCTCTGCCCCGTCTACAATATAAGGATAGTAATATTGGACTATTTTGCAAGGCTGTTGTAAAGGTTACTGAGATAATGTGTGTGAAGCACTCAGAACACTTTGAGGCATTATATAACTGATGATGATGATGATGATGATGATGATGATTATCATCATCATCATCATCATCACATCACATCATGAAATTATTGTAATTTTTGTCATTTGTGTATTGGTATGCATCCCAATGAAATGCATGGGTGCAGATGGCATATGAACTGCATTGCTTTCAGTGGATTTTTCACATGGGAGGGCTTCCAAACACACACATACCCTGGATCCATTTAATCTCAGTATGCTAGATCTGCATGATGCAAGTGCTGTCTATCTACGCTGCTTTGCACTGAATGAAATAGGAATAGGAAGCTGCCTTATACTGAGTCAGACCATTGAGCCATCTAGCCCAGTATTGTTGACACTGACTGGCAGCGGATCTCCAGCGTTTCAGGCAGGATTCTTGCCTAGCTCTACCTGGAGAAGCCAGGGATTGAACCTGGGACTTTCTGCATGCAAAGCCTGTGCTCTGCCACTGAGCTATGGCCCCCTCCCTAATGCATACCTGAACGCCCTTTCTGTTGACATGGTTGTAGTGTAGGATAGACCATCAACACTGGGATGTGCATTTGGATACACATCACAATTACTTTGTAATTGGGCATACCCCTTGAAGGTCAATAGACGGGGATCAGAGTGGTAATACAAATAATATGTCAAAAGGCACCCAACCCCAAGACCTGGAAGGTCTTTTCAGCTGAGGGTACTTTTCAGCTTTTCAGCTACTTTTATCTTGTATATCTTCTTGTTTGGTGACTCCAGGGACCCAGCAGTCAAGAGGACCCTGGTGATGACTGTGTCTAGAAAACATGGGTTTTCCTTTTCCCAGCAGCCTCACAGATGGAGCTGGCAGGGGAGGGGAGAACCCAGTGGTAGCATTTTAGCAGGGACTAAGCAAGGTGTTAACACAATTTTCCATATCTTTTAAATTTCTTACATGTCGGATTATAGTAGTATGGGGGAATATGGAGCATAGGGAGCGGCCTTATACCAAGTCAGAATATTGATCCATCTAGCTCAGTATTCGCTACACTGATTGGCAGCGGCTCTCCAGGGTTTCAGACAGGGACTCTTTCCTAGCCTCATCACATGATGATGGCAATAGAATCTGGAACTTTGTATGTGCAAAGCATGTGCTTTATCACTGAGCTACAGCCCTTCCCCTGTGGATGTCTACTTAGCAATAGGAATCCTCTCTGGACAGTTCCTTCCCACAGTTTGGGTCCCAGCAGGTTGAAGGGTATCAGACCACTTCCTTCCCTTCAGCCTAACTGCCTGCAAGGTGCTCTCTGCTGTCAGTATTCACTGGCAACATGAGAGCATCATGCCTGCACAGGCACAACCCCTGTGTATTGGGGAAACTATATGTGAGGTTTTGAAAAAACAAAATATTTCTGCACACCTTGTGGGCCCCATCTCCTCCTTTCCTGTAGCCTCCTCCTTTTTTCCACCCAGCAGATTGTCAAGTGTTTGAAAATAGGGGGTGGGGGGGTTATTGATTGTTGCACTTATTATTATTATTATTATTATTATTATTATTATCATCATCATCATCATCATCATCATCATTATTATCATTATTATCATCATCATCATCATCATCAGAGTTTGTATGCAGTTTGTATACCTGTTCAACACAATTTCCACTTTCAGAGATACAAGATAGGTGCCTTCATCCCATTTCCTAAGTGTGACAGCAGCACCAGCAGAAATCTCAGGCATGATATTTGTTCTTAACTCCTGCACCCTATTTCTTCTTCATTAGTGGGAAGGTTGTAAAGGTGTATCTTCTCATCATAATATTCATGAATTTGAAAATAAATCACATCGAGATAACAGCTCACACGTTTCTATTAGTTGTTCAAAGAATTTCCCCTCCCCTTTCCCCTGCATATATGTGAACATTTTCCACTGGAGAGCAAATGCCTTGGTTTGCTCACTATTCACCATTGTGCCTCCTAATGAACTGCAGTAGGTCCTTTCAACTGTGGATCTTACAGCAAGGATTACAGGCTGTTGCATTTTCAGCAAAACAGAGCTTCGTTTGTCTTGGCCCATGATGCTCCAGCACATTTGTTCATAAGTGGAAAGATTGGCATACCAAAGCAGATTCACAGTGTGTGTTTTCCCTTCCATTGAGAAGAGATTTGCAGTCTGTCAATTTACTGCAGCCGGACATTTAAGTTTGGGTTTTAATTTGTTTGTTTGAGATTTTGATTTGCTGTTAAGGGTTATGCTCTTGAAAAGCATCCAAAAAATATTTTCATCCTTCCTCTACAAAGAAAAATGTCTGCTTCTTTAGTTCAGCAGGTGGTGTGCTGTCCCTTCCCTTCTCCTTCTTCCAGAAATTGATACCTACATTCAAGAAACATGTAACAGAATTTTGTGCAATTACTATCAACAATGCCTCCCATATTTTGTCCTATGGGGTAAAATTAGGTTACTCACCTCAGAAAGAGTGACACCACTGTTTGACAGAACCATAAATGTTTTGGCAGATTTTAAAATATAAGTATATATTTACTTTGGAAACACAAACTGTTTCTGTTACTGTGTGTGGTTCTATTGTATCCTATAAATCAAAGCAGAAATGCAGAAGCCAGGACTCCATTCACTTTCCTGCACAGAACTGCCACTTTAATATGGGTGTATTAAATTGGTTACTATAGAAAATGCAAAGCTGCATTTTTTGTATTGAAAAACAATATGTTCCAAATCCCATGTTGCTGGGTTTTCTAAACAACAACAACAATAAAATTGTGTATCTTGAATAGTAAGTTGATCTCTAATGTCAGAAAACAGACTTCAAGACAAGAACACATCTGTAATAAAACTAAAAACAACAGCACACCAGAGTTATGCTTATCTAAAATAAAGCAAAATGAATTGATATCATCAATGCACACTATTAGCATTAGTGATCTGAATCATATGGCAGTATCCAAACATCTGCTTCTCGTGTTCCCAGTCTCATTGGGTGTGCATGAAAAACTATCATATTCCTGGGCAGAACAAGAGTTCAGTGAAAGCATGGACAGCTCTGGAGCCAGGTTGAATTTTAGGCTGGAGACGGTCCTGCTCCAGTGGAGTCCACAGGCAGAACCAGGGAAGCAAGGCAAGAGTTCAAGAAGAACCGCAGACAGCACTGTGTGAGTCTGGGCAAAGTTCAGACTGGATACAGCAAATGGGATGTCGGTTGGCAGAGGGCTGGAATCAACTGAATATGTAAGTAGTCCTGCTGTCAGATTTGGTGTTCCTGGCTCCACCCTTCTGAGGAAAGTATTGCAGCTTAAAGGGGGCCTACCCCTGAGGTGCTGGCTCTCTGCCAAGCATTCAGACCTTGGAGTCTGAAGAGAAGAGCAGAGTGATCTCCTTAGGCTGTGAAGGTGGTGGTAAAACCAGCTTCTGGGTTTTCTGGCAGAGTGGTAATTCCTGCCTTTCTCTTTTTCTTCCTCAATGTCCTCAGACCCTTCGCCTGAGTGTAGCGGATCCAGCCCCTGCCTCATGACAAAAAGGCACCCCCCTTTCTCCAGGGCACCTCAATATGGCAACCGAACTGCACAGCCCAGAACTGCAGGTTCCCCTATTAAGGTGGGGCTGTTGGCCCTGATTATTTGCACAGACTACTAGGATTAGTGAGAATCTGTGTGCACAGGAGGGATGGGATGCACACATCCCCTGTTTCCCCTGCATAGTAAGCATCAGGAATATGTCTTAATTATGCTTTCAAACAGGACTCACCATTGCCTTTGAAGCAGCAATAAACAGGGCAGCCCTAGCCTCAAGCCTTTCCATGTTCCCTTTATTCACTGTAAACTGTTAGGAAAGATCTTCAGATTCAGCGAACTGCTCACATGACTCAAGATGACTCTGAAAACTGTATTTCAAAATGACAAGAGGGCCAGAGGAACAGAAAATGTTATTAGCATTAAGGTTCATCTCATATGAGCAGCTATTCCTGAAAATATAAACTATGAGCAGGGATAGAACATGAATTACCGGTATAAACTGGGATGTGAAGGGAAGCAAGTAAGGCCTAACTAACTCACCAGTGAAAAGACTCCAAATTATTTCAGCTAGGTTTAAATCAGAGTTTTGTATAACAGCTCCTTTTTTAATTATTCTTTTGATTTTGATTAGATGATGATCACAATTGAAAAGTGCCCAGAATAAGTCAAAGAATCCATGTAATATATAACTTGCAGTATATTTAACAGAGTGATCACATTCTGGCATATAAATGGGTGGGGACAATCTGGACGTACTACGGGGCACAGAGGGGGAATAACGTTATATAACCATGTTAGAAGAAGGTTTACTTGGATGTACAATCAAGAGTATTGTATGTAAAAATCAGAGCTATTGTGTCATCATGGACAGAATGTTGGAAGTGGGTCTGTTTTTACTGTTACTGCTATTATTACTTCTAGACGTTTATTTGGTGCTACAGGCACACTTGAGAGAGAAAATTTCATGACTTGAGAGAGAGAATTTCATGACTTGTGAGAGAGAATTTCATGACTTGAGAAAGAATTTCAAAGATCAAGTTAAAGCTAAATTGCTTAGAGCTAAACATGGAATTGGGTGGGAGATGGCATATTCCATTGCTTCTCCGTATAAAAAAAACACCCCATCCTAAATGTGGGAAACTATCATGTTTATCATAGCCACCTGCTTATGGAATGCCCTCCCCAGGAATGTTTGCCCAGTGTCATCTTTGACATGTTTAGGAGGGCTATAATTTTTGGTAGTCTTTCTGATTAGGTCTGGTATGAACTTTCCAGTTTATTTCAGTTTCGCTTTAAGATGTTTTAATTGATGTACAGGGTGTATGTATTGTTGTATGGATTTTTTCTCTTTTTTTATGTAAGCCATCTTGGACATTTATTTAAATGGGCAGGTTAAAATTTTCAGACCAAACAAAAAATGACATCTTGAATAAGGTTTCTACCCCAGCCTTCTCTCTGACATGCTGGTTTGTGCAAAGTGGGGATGTTGTCGCTGATGATATTTTTAACTACTTGAGCATTTGATCATGCATTTTCCCAAGGCTACTGTACCAAATAATATTTTAGCTCTTAGAGTTGCCTTCACCGGGTGGATCTTACTACACATTGAACCAAATGTTTACATTGGCATATCTGCAGTACCATTGGTCCAGGAGACTGTGATCCCATTCACACATAATTAACCCACGATTTGTCAGGTTGTGTGCTGTGCATGAGCCGCTTCCACTGTGCATAATTAACCATCATCAGCCCGATCATAGGTTGTTGCATGATGTACAAACCCGAACACACTTTGGGTTATTCATAGGTTAAACAACCCAAAGTTAACCTAAAAACTACTTAAGCCATGATTAGCCACCATTACGTGCAAACTGGGTCTGTGTATCTCTTAGCCTAGTTTACCTGCAATGGTTATTGTGAAATGAAAAATGCCTCTAAGCTTTTCAGAAGAAAGTGGGAAGTAAATTGTTTTCTTTGTGTCATTGCTGAATTGGTATTTCCCTTCCTAGCCCTTGATTGCATGCTGCTAGTTGGCTTCTCCTTGTTAGCTTCAGGATTACCAGGTTGCAACCTGAAGATGGTTGCTATACTTTTAAATAATCTGAAACAGCATGAGATTCAGCAGATGAGGCTTCCTTTGCTTTTTTAAACTCTTGGTCCTTTAGCTATCCTCCCCAAGCCCCTTGCTATTTGATATACTAAGGAAGGCAGCATGCAGGTTCTGAAGGAGGACAGGCAAAAGGAGTGTGGGAAAGTGGGCAGCAGAAGATACAGTTGTTGAATCTTTTTTCCATTGTAAATGAAGAAAAATGTAAAGGTTTAGCAACAGTCTCCAGATTGCAATCTGACAACTCCGATTATGCTTATTGAGCAATAGCTAATTCATTTTGATTAAATATATTACTTAAATTCGTGTCTTTCTTCTATAATGTGCCTCTGTGTCTCATGCCCACACTTTCAGAGCTAGAGTTAGAGTTAGAATTCAGAGTTAGAATATGATAGGCATGGAAATAGTACAGGCATTAATATTTGAAATATGTGTTTTCCAGCAGTACTACATGAATCCCATTTGCTCCCAAGAACAGCCATAACTTCAATACTATCTCTTTAGCGAGACATACAACAGGAACCCTTCTATGGGTGTTTAAAATCTAGTCTTTTTAAAACCAGGCAGTGAGATAATATGAATGCTGCATAGGTGATAACATTCCAAGGCAGGCAGAAATAAGATAATAAAAAAAAGTCTTTTTTTTCTGTCTGGATTCTGAATTTTTGACAGGTCATACTTTGACTCAAGAACTGAGCAGGACAGAGAGATAAAGGTAGAATGAACACACATCTTTGTCAAACTGAAAAGACAAAACATTCATAATAGAAATAACTCTAAAACTATTATCATTTTGACATTTTTGTGGGGATGCATAAACACCACTTTTTGTATTAAAAGATTTGCAATATTTTTTTTCTTTTAAAACCCTCTTCTTAATAAATTTAGATTGGTTATCCAAAGGTTTCTAACAGCTAGAAAGTAAAATCTTGAGGGAAAACAGCTTAAACAGAAAACCATGATTATTATATGATATTACTGTAAACCTGAAGTTTCTTGGGGCCAGGAGCAGGTTTTCTACCACCAAGCAATAAGTTTGTTTGCTTTTTCTCTTTTTGCTGATTCATCAAACCTTGTCTAATCCGGATATTGAATATCAGATTGGATAGATTTGTACTAAAGGGCTAAGAAATAGTTCTGCAGAGGACGCTCAAGTGACATGACTAGTGGGCTGAATTTGGTAACAAGTATGTACTTAGTAGCTGTATTCAATATATTTATTTATTTAAGCTCCCCCCCCCCAATTTAAAGTGCATTCCAACAAGATTGCCATTCTTAGATGAAGGGCTCTGACATAGGAGCCCTTCACCCATCTAAAGCCCTGCAGGCAGGGCTGGTGGAATGACAGAGGTGAAAACATCTCCCATTCCACCTTAAAAAAATTTTTGAAGCTGGATGGGCCTCTTAGCCCATTTAGCTTCTTTACCATTCAATGGATGGGACAGGCAATGGAAAGGGTTACCCGGTTGTCAGTTGCTTTTTTCATTTAAAAGCCCTATGGGGAATGCAATCCATTCCCTACTGTTAGAACATTTGATAAGCTTCTATCAATTTTAAAAGTTAAAATTACAAATGTATTTTTGGATGATGCATTCAGCCACTAGCACCTGCTATGCAAATTGACCCCCAGCAGGTTGCCACTCATCCGGTTTTTCTCCTTCCACAGCCATTCCCAGCAATATTTTCCTTACATTTTCCACTAGAGTATGCTATAATAATAGACATCTTTGATTATTTTTTGGCATCTGAGGCACCACATTAACAAACAAGTTGATGGATTAAGTGGAAGAACACATGAATGAATAGGAAGACAATATGAACTAATTGCAGCCATTGAGTAGATTGGAAAAGATGGATGTTGCATGGTAAGACTCAGTCGATCATCAGCTTGAAAGTATGAGTAGAGGGCCACCACCGTTGGACTTTTTGGCATGGAAGCAATCAGTATTTAATACTTCTGGTGCTATATGGCTATTGCAGCTGTCTTCTAGTTTTAAATTATGTTTGGAAATAAATGCTTTCACAGATGTGCTCAAATAAATTGTGCAGATACCCTGCTTAAAAAAAACAAAAAACTATTTAGCTTACCCAAGTCCTGGTTATCAGCTATTCCAGGTTGTCATCATATGACAAACTGGTAGTATGTAGCCCAGATGATGGTGATGAGGGCACCTGGCTTTCCTCCACCCTGCAGAACCTGTCACTGCTCAGCAACGAGGACATTCTGTTAGGATATGGAGCAAGCAACTTGTTCATCACATAGATAGATCATAGATCTGATAGAGTTGGAAGGAGCCTACAAGGCTATCGAGTCCAACCCCCTGCTGAATGCAGGAAACTAGAAGAGGAGTCTCCCATCCAAGTAATAACCAGGCCTGACCCTGCTTAGCTTTCCACGCTCAGACAAGCTGAGCCAGCGTGAGCCACAGACCACTGGGTACCGCCTTTTGAAAATAGCCATCACGTTTACATCTTCAACCATAGCAACTAAAATTTACTTAAATTTAAATCAAAATGTGGGTTTTTATTTTTCTTCTAACAAGATTCTGTTGGGTGCATAAAAACTATATGTTCATGTTACACTTAGGGACTGTGTGCGGGTTGCACATATGGCTTGGAAACATTTTTCCACCTAATGTAATCTGCTCCTACTCTCATCTCAGACCCCACTAGTCACAGCTGCTTGTGCTCTTGCTTCATGCAGGTGGCTATGACTATATGGCATTGACTTTTAGTTCATTCAAAAATTCTCAAACGGAAGGAGAGGTCCATGTCCACAGAAGCAACAGCCATTGGTGCCCAGCCAGGTATCTGATGGACCAATCCTATACTTGCATTATGCTGAGACTGGAGATATGCCACTGCTATGCCAATGGGACAGATGTTATATGCAATCTAGGGATGTACTGAAACAGGGAAATGTGGTTCATTTGAGCTAATCAGATTTCCTGCTCACCTCCAATCCAATGATCAGAAGTGAGCCGAGTTGAGGTTTTTTCGCAGACTTCTGCCTGTACGACGGACTGCGATTTGCATGTTTTTTAACCGCCAATGGAATTTGGGCAAACCAGCAACCGAAAAACATGTGGTTTTAACATGACCTGTGCGATTTGCGCAAATCTCACTAGAGCCATATGGTTTCTGGGTGCTGCTTTGCACAACTTCCATTGGTGGTTTAAAAAAATATGCAAATTGTTGTCCATCTTACAGAAGCCCACGAGCTGGCTCAACTTGCACTGCAGTGAGTTAGCACCAGCGCATGGCCCGCGAACCAGAATCCGGGGAGCCGAACTGAGAAAATCTGATGGATTTCCACATCCCTAAGTCAGGGCCGTCCAGGAGGGGAGGCAAAAAGACAAACTACTGAACATTCAAAAATGGCATAAAAATAAGAGACATGTCCCCCTAGTTTCCCTGGAAAAACCACCAGAGCCCACCAATTGGGAACTGCTGGGCTGCTGGCACTGGCACTCACCTGCCATATCTTGTTTTTTGAAGTGACAATAAGGTATAGGTTTGGACCCACCCCAGAAACCAACTAACTCCAGTGGTTCTGGTTGAAACTAGAGTATTTTATTATTCACCTATCTTAATTAATAATGGTTTTTTGAAGGAAAGTAAGTGCATTCTGGAAGTTTACTATTGTTATATACTGGGAGAGCTGCTTCTTGATAACGAGGGACCAATGGTTCTGACTGCAGGATTTTCTTTCTGTAGTTTATGATATTGTGATAGAGTTCCTTCTGTGGACACAGGATTCCTAATAGGACTATTTATCACAGTGACAAAGGCTGGAACAGAAGACAGCTTGAGCGAAAATGAAAAAATAGAATTTTTAAATTATTATTTTAGCAGCTGAATGTGACACTACAGCATACTTTGTATTGTGCAGCAAATTGCAGACTGAGGTGAAATTGCTTTAAAGAGCTTTAAAGCTTTAAAGAGCATCCATATCTGTGTTTCTGAACCATGATAAAGTCATTTGGTGCTTGAAAATGTGTTTTGTGACTAAGCTAAACTGCCCTGATGTGCTTTTGTATTAAGGCAGCAGGATTGCAGTCCCCCCTGCCAAATACTTGATTACATACTTGATTATGGGTTTTTATATCAGCCTTTGTTAGGATGTCTAGAAAACCAGTATCATATGGAGTTTATGCACACATAATAATTCCAGTCCCTTAAGCAAGTGCAAAGTAATGCACAAAAGGGCAACTAAAATGATCAAGGGGCTGGAGCAACTCTCCATTGAGGAAAGGTTAAAAAAGCTGGGATTGTTTAGCTTAGGGGGGAAAGGCAAGTAAGGAGAGACATGATAGAGGTGTACAAAATTATGCATGGTGTGGAGAAAGTGGATAGGGAGACATCTTTCTCCCTCTCTCATAATTCTAGAACCCTGGGGTCATCTCATGAAGCTGATTGGTGGGAGGTTCGGGACAGATAAAAGGAAGTACTTCTTCACACAGTGCATAGTTAAACTATGGAATTCACATTCATAAGATGTAGTGATGGAGGGGTGGAGTTTGGGCACCGAAGAAGATGGTGGCATGATCTCAGAGCTCCAAGAAAAAATGTAAGCCTAAATAAAAGGATTAACTGAAAGAAAAGCAAACTTTCAGGCAGCTATAAATGAATCTATATGGGAGGACAGAGAATGGAATAAAACTCTTCTTTAAATCATTAAGTGAAGAGGAGAAAAAAGCAGTAATGACAGTGAAACAGATACCTGGAGAAAGAGCTGGAGCAGCATCTGAAGGTCAGCCAGGGAGTGCCGGGGAGATGGCTCTGACAAGAGAAGAACTGACTGAACAATTAACAGAGTTTAAACAAGATTTAATGACTGCATGGAAGGAAATACTAGAAGATAAGCTTGAAGGGTTACATCAGAGTATAAATAAAACAGAAGAGACAGTCTTGGACTGGGCAGACGAGATATCAACTCAGCGGGTACAAATTAACTCTTAAGCTGACTGAGGAGATCAGTCTAAAGTATGAAAATGTACCTAACAGAAATCGTAGGGGAAATGTGCATATTCGTCGAATTAAAGAGTCTGTGGAAGGAGGCTCCATGAAAGAATTTATAGTTAAATGGCTTACAGAATTACTTCCAACTTGTAAAATAGAACTGGATGATTTAGAGAGAGCTCATCGTCGGGCATTAGGACCCAGAAGGCTGGAGACAAATGTTCCATGGGACATTATAGTTAGATTTACAAATTATCCCTTAAAAGAAAAGGTTAATGAAAGAAACACGATTAATGAAAGAAATAACATATATGGATATGCCTGTGATGTTTCTACAAGATTTACCCCCAGAAACTTTACAGAAAAGAAAAAAATTAAGTGTATTCACAAGGAAACTGCAAGAGGAAGGAATTAAATATTTCTGGAGCTTCCCTTTCAAAGTTACAATAATATATAAATGGGAAACACATGTGGCAACATCTAAATCTGAGATTAAATGAGTGTTCCGTAAACTAAAGATAGAGATTCCAGAAGAAGAAATGGAGGCAGAAGATCAGACAGAAGATTCAAAGGAAGAAGCAGAGTCATGGCGGCTGGATACAAAGACAAACAAGAAAAAAAGGGGGGGAGACAGCAGATATTTCTAGAAGAGAATTAAGGGTGTTACCACGAAGACGAAAATAATGAAAGGAATAAACTTGGATTTATAACCAGAAAGATACGAAACAATTATCGGCTAATTTAAAAAAAAAGAAAAAGAAAGAAATGTTAATTGAGGGTGAGGGAGTCTGAGGCACAGGGCCAGCTTATGAAGGAATAAATTGGCTGCCACCCCAGAGAGGATAAGGAAAGCTAAGTTATCCTCTCACATTTGTTTAAGTTTGTGTGTGTGTGTTGTGTTCCTTCTTGGTAATCTTGTGTTGTTAGTTTTTATGTTTTCTAAATTAGAGCGAACTGTGAAATAACAGTTACAAGGTTAACATCATAAGAGGGGGAGGAGGAAATCAGAAAGGAACTGAAGGAGATACTGGCTCTAGAAATAAGGGCACAGAACTCTTCAGGAAAGGGATAGGGAAAAGAGTGGGAAATTAAGGGGAGAATGGGGGGTTGGAAATAAAGGAAATTAAAAGTTAAAGAGAAAAGTAAGGAGAAAATTTTAAAATATGATACAGTGTATTTCTTTGAATATAAAAGGGGAGGGGAGGGGTAAAACAAGCTCGAATGTTCAAATTAATATCAGAGATGAAGCCTCGGATAATATTTTTCAAGAACCTCATAAACCAAAAATAAATAGAGGGATATTGGGCAGTAGACAATGGGGGCATAAACTTTTAGCCTTGGGATCTAGAAGAGCAAGAACGGTTGGGATTCTAATTAACAAGGAGATAAATTTCCAAATAATAAGGATGAAAGATAAAAAGGGGAGATATATATTTGTCGAAGGGATTTAGAATAATAAAGAATTAATAACATTGGCATCAGTATACAGCCCCAATACGAATCTACTAAATTTTCTACAAAGCAAATAGATTCTCTAAGTCAGAGAAAATTATTGCAGGGGGCAAGACCAATGGATGATGGGACATAAAGAATAATTCAAAAACAAGGTAGAATAATGTATAAGTATATGGAGATTTTGAAAAGATATGATATTTATGATGTATGGACTGAAATAAATCATAATGACTATAGTCATACTTACTTTTCAGAAGTACACAAAAGCTTTAGCAGACTGGATACAATTGTAATGACAGAAACTCTCTTACGTAGAATAAAACAAATGGAAATTGGACAAATAAAAGTAACAGATCATGCCCCAATAAAAGCATATGTAGAGATAAACCAAGAAATTAAAAAAGGATTCTGTATGAAAACTGAATCCCATACTATTAATTAAGGAAGAGATTAAAAGCAGAATAAAAAAGAATTTAGAGAGATATTTTGAAGACAATAAATCAGGGGAAATGATAAGAGGTATTTGTATAAAAGAATTAAGTTTGGTAAAGAAAAAGGAAAAAAAGATTAAGAGATATTAGAGCAAGAAATTAGAAGATGAATGGAACATTATAAGAATACGGGACAGATTAAAATTAGAAAAGAATTTGAAAAATTGAGGAAAGAAAGAGAGGTATTAGAAATAAATAAAACAATGATAGATACGTTATATGTTAAGCAAAGATATTATGACTCGAGGCTACAGGTAAAATTTCAAAACTGTTAGTAAATAGAGTACAGAAAAAGAGAATTAAGAATAGATTTTTAGCTTTGAATACAAAAGAAGGAATTAAAACATATGGTCAAAAAGAAATGGAAGAAATATTACAAAATTATTTTAAAGATAAAAGATATAGGGAATCCGACAGAAATAAAACAGATCCAGGAATATCAAGACAAAACAAAAATACCCACATTAAATGAAGAACAGAAAAAGTATTTAGATGCTGAGATAAAAAAAGAGGAGATTAAAGAGGTTATAAAGAAGCTAAAAAATAGTAAATCACCAGGTAGAGATGGGTTCACAGGTGAATTTTACAAAGCATTTATTGATGTGTTGGTGCCACAACTGAATAAAATATCTCATGATGAGATACAAGAGGGGGGCCCTCTCCCAAAAACGTGGACACAGAGTATAATAACATTGATATGTAAACCAAATAAGGATAAATGTAGCCCGGATTCTTATAGACCAATATCTCTACTGAATGTAGACTATAAGATAATTACTAAAATATGGGCAAAACCTTTAAAAGAAGTTATTAATGATTGTATAGACTTGGATCAATATGGTTTTTTAAAAAATAGATCTATTGCAGATCCGATTAGGAGGATATTTGGCATGATCAATTTGTGTAAGACAAAAAGGATTCTGTGTGTAAAAATGTCACGATTTATATAAGGCATTCAATACTGTTAATTCAAAATTTATATTAAGTTTGCCAGAAAAATATAATTTGGAAAGTAAGTTTAAACATATAATAGAGGCTATATACATACAAACCACAGCTAAAATAAGATATAATAGATTAGGGACAGAAGAAATAAGACTTAATTCAGGAACAAGGCAGGGATGTCCCTTTCACCACTTTTATTTACAATGGTAATTGAGTTCTTGGCAGATAGAATTAGGGGGAAACAAAGATATTAAAGGAATACAGATGGGAGGGAAAGAATTTAAACTCAATTTGTATGCAGACGATGTTTTGTTTATGTTAGGAAATTCATGGAAAGGAATATAAGAACTGATAAGAGAATTAACGGAATTTCAACAGGTAGCAGGGCTTAAAGTAAATATAAAGGAATTGGATCTGATGTGTTTGAATATAAGACCATGAGAACAAATAGAAATCTTGAAAATGATTGGTATTTCTTTAGTAATGAAAGCATTTCGGTATTTAAGTGTTCATATTCCAAAAAGACGGAATAATGTTGTGAAATTAAATTATGGAAAATTATGTAAAGAAGTAAAGAAGGATATAGCAAGATGGGAAAAGATAAATTTAACAATCTCTAATCAGATTATGACCATAAAAATGATATTACCAAAATTTACGTATCTCTTTAATGTACTTCCACAAGAAATCCCACATAAAAGGTTTAAAATATGGCAAACCAGGATGGAAAATTTTATTTTTAAGAGTGAAAGACCATGAACACCTAAAATCTTTAGATATAGATTTCTGCAAGAAGGAGAAAACTTTTAAAGGTTTAAATGGGGTACCACATTTAAAAACTTATTATGATGCATATCAACTCAGACATATGATAATAATGAAGGAAGTGGTGAAGGTACAATGGATAGAAATAGAGAGGGAATTGATGGAATAACAGGAAGAAGAAATACAGAATATGTTTTATATTAAAAAGTGTACAAAGCAACTAATTAGAAACAAAGGAAGTACAATAAAAAGATTATTGAAAGTATGGCACTTCAGAAAAGAGAAATTAATGCCAGGGGTCTCACCACTAAACCAATTTGGGTGCACCCAAATTTTCATTTAAAAGGCGAAGTGGTCAGGAAAAATAAGTTAAAAGAAATAGGATTGACTCAAATGAGAATTTTTATGAAGAGCAGTACCCTATAACAGAGGAAATATGGAATAAATCGAGCACAAAATATAGGGGTGTCGTGGTTAGCATGGATGCAAATTAATAAATTTATTAGAACCAGAGAGATATTAAGGCAAAGTACAAGAGATTTAACAGTATGGGAAAGATTTATATACAAATATGAATTGGGAGATAAGGGTACCATATCCAAAATATATAAAAAATTTATAAAACAAGAGATAAGGGGGACTGTAACAATAAAACAGATATGGGGAAAGGATATTGGAGAGGAGATAGAGGAAGAAGAATGGAGGCAAATTTTTGACAGATTTCCCTATCAAAAAATATCTACTAAAATAAAAGAGGGTGCATTAAAATTGGTTCAAAAGTACTAGTACCTGACACCAGTGAAGTTGGCAAAAATAAATAAGAATTTATCACCTTTGTGCTGGGAAGGATGTGAAAATAATATGGAACACAAATGCATATGTGGTGGGAATGTAGGCAGGTAGACAGGTTCTGGTGTAAGATATTTAAGGAAATAGAAAAAATTACTGAGCAAGAGATAAGTAAAATACCAGAATTAGCTTTATTGAATAATGTTTGTGAACGAAAATAGAGAGGTAAAAGAGAAAATGTTAATTGGCTTTTTGTTGACAGCTGCAAGGCAATTAATAGCAAACAATTGAAAGACATGCTCAAATGCTGACTTATCTAGTTGGAAAAAGAAAATATGGGATATAGCAATTAATGAAAAGTTGACACAAAAGCTAAGAATGAATAGAGGAATAAAGAAAAAAGATACTTTCAAGAAGGATTGGTGAAAGTATATAGAGTATATGAAAAAATTTTTTTGAATAGATTAACGTTGATGGAAGCATATAGAAAATTGTGGGATTCGTGAAAAGAAGTTTATAAATAAATAAATAAAGATAATTTAAAATATGGATTAAGTTGTGGGAGGGATTGGGGTGGGTTTATGTATTAATATTGGTAGGCTTCATTTTGTTTTTTTGGTATGTATTTTTTTTCCTGAAATGTAATAATAATAATAATAATAGTAATAAAAAATAAAAAAAAAGTGATGGCCACCAATTTGGAGAGCTTTAAAAATGGATTGGAGAAATTCATGGAGGAGATGGCTATCGATGACTACTAGTCCTGATTGGTTATATGCTGCCCTCCAGTATCAGAGGCAGTGTGCCTATGTACAGCAGTTGCTGGGGAACATGGGCAGGAGGGTGCTGCTGCACTCATGTCCTGCTTTTGGGATGCCAAACCCCTGAAAGATAAGGGACAGAAGGCGGTTACTAAAGAAGAAATGTATACTCAATTGATTTGATTTATATTTGAAATTTTAGCATGCTTATTGAGAATTTAAATGTGTATGTAAAAACTTCTAAAGGGTGAAAATAACAGGTTTTTTGTGAGTGATTCTGAGTAAGTTTGATCACGGTGGCATTTTCTTTTTTCTAACACTGTGGGATCCTGTGGGCAGCTGGCTGGCCACTGTGTGAGCAGAATGCTGCACTAGATGGACCCTCGGTCTGATCCAGCATGGCTGTTTTTATGTTCTGAGCAGGGGGTTGGACTCGACAGCCTTGTAGGCTCCTTCCAATTCTATGATCTATGAAATGCTCTATGAAATGATTAAAGGGGCAGGTCATTAGATCATGCAGTCTCTCTGTCTTTTCCCACGCTGCTTCTCTAAGGTGCAAATTCCCTCTCTTCATTTTGCTGGACTTAACCATGGTTAGGTGTTATGTATCTATTGCTTTTAGCCATGTTTTCTGCTAACCAGAGTTTGCTCTTAACCAGAACTTTTGCTCCTTATTTTTATTCTTCTATGCAAACCACAAAGCAATGATTCCCTATTGCATCAGATACCAAAACCCGCAAAAATAGACAAAAAATAACCTAATAAAAGATAATATAAAGTAGCATTAATAGTACTTAACCAGAGTACTCAATAGTACTCAACTAGACAGAATATAAGCACATCTTAAAAACAGAATTGGCATTCCTGAAAGAAACCATTTTAATAATTTTTTTAAAAACCAATGTTTATGTGGGGCTTTGTTGATTGCACTTCGTCCAAAATTATCTTCTAAAAAGAGAAATCACTTGTCATTAAACTCTTCTGACTTGCCTTGACCAAGACTGGTAACTGGCTTCAGAACCATGGTTTCAAATCCTGATCAGGGCTGAGCTCTAGTTGCACCAAGGCACTGTGGGAATGCCTGTATTCTAAGAAGGGAGACATCTTTATTTGGTTCATCTGGAGTCTATGGCTGGTATCATAATGTGGAAAATATATAAAAACTAGGAAACTAGAGGAAGATCAAGTATTTTGCTACTAGGGAAGACTGGAGCATGGGTACAATGTCAGTGGACACTGGATTGCCCAGTGCCAACCTTTACTTCATCCGATTAGAGTGAATGGTGTTATTCACTCCTGAGGGGTTGGGGGGTACCTATGGCTTTCAGGAACATTGATTATACTGGTGATTCAGGGACAGGAGAAGGTTTCAGTAAAAAAAAAAAAAGAATATATAAAAATCTTTGTATCATATCACAGTGTGTATAATACAGGAGCATTTTAGAATTTAACAAATGAGGGTGGGGAGAATCTCGTATGGAAGAACAGTTAAAATAAACTACTGTAGAGAAGTAAGAACATTGTAGGGAAGAAGCAAGCACATCAATATCACAGTCATGATCGCCATTCGTTTATGAAGTTTCAGATGCCCAGAGCTGTACACTGCAGGCTTCTCAAAGGCATTAGAAATCCAAAAAAAAGTTCTTAATCCAAAAATAGAGCACTGTATAAAAGACAAGGAAATATGAACATAGAACTAGATGTGACTTTAGAGTGCAAAGCAAAAGTTGTAAGGATGAGCTCAGCTGTGCATTTCCCCAGTTTTAAATCTATAATATGGATTTATGTTTCAGTTTATTTTTATTAATCTATATTTCATTATTAATATCATGACCAAATAAACAATATTCACATCACTTGTTCTATTAGTTTTTCAAAGGTTTAAGATATCAGTTGCTATTCCCCCCCCCCAAGTTAACAAATTCTTGTTTAACATAAAATTCCTTATATAACCACCTTTCTCTACCTTTCGAAATTGTACTAGATGTGTGAGTTTTCCAGTATAAAATGTACTCCAGGGTCTGTTCAGCCAATTTTCTATCTGTGATCTTTCTGGATTTTTCCATTTACAGGTCACTTCGATTCTTACTGTAACAAATTAGACATGGGGAAAGCGATCCTGTGGTCCCAGGAGAGCATCCCAGGGACCATAGGATTCTTTGGAGTCCTTCCTCCAGGGCCACAGACACTGCTATGACCTCGGAAGGGGGACTCAGGTATCCGATCCCTCCCCTGGCCCCTTGCAGCTGCTACAGAAGGTACCACGCTGGCTGCTTCCTGGGTTTGCAAATGTGGCTTCGGAGAGGTCAAAAGGGGGGTGCCAGTGGGGAGGGGGGAGGCCCGGATAGGAGGAATCCTATGGCCTCTCCAGCCTCAGTCCTGCCCCCACCAGCGTGCCCTCTCTAGATTCAGGCCCATCTGGAGAAAAAACAAAACAAAACATGGAGGACAGAGAAGTGAAAATAGCTTCCGTTGCTCCTCCCACCCTGCCTGCAGCAGCTCAGCAGGGCATTGGATACACAGAAGCCTCCAAGTTTGGACGTTTCCATCTCATGAGAGTGCAACCCATAGGTTGCTATATCTTCAGTATATCCAAGGAGAAATCGTAATGATATCACTGCTAGTATACTTGGTTTTTAATAGAATTTCAACAACTTCTTTCTACTTTAATTGCATATTTACATATGCTCACCTCATATAGAACTCACCTGCTCGTTATACAGCTCATCTCCAACATAGATGCATCCCTAATTTCTTCATTTTATTGTGAAGGGATCAAATACTAATTACACTGGACATTAAAACAGTTTTCCCTTAAAGCTATATGATTTATAGAGATAATGCTCCATATATTGGAGTGGATCAGATCTGCCTTCCACAAGAAGAAGGGCTGGAGGGGCTGCCATTGGAAGAGGGGGAAGGAATTACACTTCTGCCAGCACAGTTGATCCAGTGTACATCCAGATCCAACTCATTCTCATTCATTTCTACTCCACAATATTTATTTATTTATTTGATTTGATTTGATTTGTACCCTGCCTTTCTGCCAAGAAAATGGAACTCAAGGCACCTAATCAGACCATTTAACTTTCCAAATTTGAATTTTGGCTTTTTCTTTCTTTTCCCCCATCAAAAGGAATATATATATATATATATATATATATAGTATGTATTCTGAGCTTATACTAACTGAAGACAGAAACAGGAGGAGATAAGCATCCAAATGCAACGGAAAAAAGGGAGAGAACTAGGTTCTCAGGATGCAAAAATCTTTATTAAAGGAGCCCGACGCGTTTCGGCCTGTGTATTTTTCAAGGCCTTCCTCAAGGGGCTGTGAATATTCAAAATACATACAATAAATTAACTTAACATGGTTGGGACAACACATAATAAAAATACTTTCTCATTGTGTATGGAATTTCTTTACATTCTTATTAGAAATCATTTCAAGGACACCCAGTCAGGAAATTCCATGTCCTGACTGGGTGTCCTTGACATTTAGCCAACGAGATAACATCGAGAAAAAAAAGAAAAAAAAAACTGTACCATAATATAATCATGTTCAAAAAGATCCATTTTTCAGTCGCCAGTGAAACAGTGGAAAACACTAGTTGTTCAAGTAATCTGCAGACTCTTTTACAAGTAAGTTATTATTTATATAAAGAAAATGTATTCCTTTTTTTAAAAAAGCAGTACTTGTTTCTCATTTTTAAGAAAATGTTTTGAAATGATTTCTAATAAGAATGTAAAGAAATTCCATACACAATGAGAAAGTATTTTTATTATGTGTTGTCCCAACCATGTTAAGTTAATTTATTGTATGTATTTTGAATATTCACAGCCCCTTGAGGAAGGCCTTGAAAAATACACAGGCCGAAACGCGTCGGGCTCCTTTAATAAAGATTTTTGCATCCTGAGAACCTAGTTCTCTCCCTTTTTTCCGTTCTCTTATACTAACTGACCCTACTGAATGGGGTAGGCTGTGCTGTGGGGGGGACTAAGGGATATCTGAAAATTAGGTGGAAACGCCTTACATCAGCTTTATCATTACTTGCTGTTTGTTACTGTTGTTATGCCAATAACTATCCGGTTTCTTCTTAGTTGTCCTTGACATGTACTTGGGCAAAACTAGCTTTGAACTGGATACCACTGTACACAAAGTCTAGGTTGTGCTCAGGCTTACATTTTGTAGGGACTGATCTTGCCAAGAATCTTTTTTAGTAGTGTATTTCTTTCCCCTCTCTTTTGCAGCCTTCGGCAGAAGAAAGAAAACCTTCCCCAGAGACACTGGATTGGACCAGCTAATTTAGTAAAATGCAAGCCATGTCCTCTGACGCATGCCAGCCCTGTTTGTGGTTCTGATGGACATACTTACACAACCAAGGTAACTGCATGTCATAGTGAAAACCTTTGTGTGGTAATTCAGGTGGCCACAAAAGTACCATGAGAAATTTAAACCTCGATGTGTAGCATTCCAACGCAATCCATCTGATAAAACTGTTCAATGGAGGGTAGTGGGTAACAAGAGCAGTTACCTACCCTGCTGCTGCCCATGTGCTCGGTGGTGGAGTGAAAGTGTTGGCAGGTTCAAGAGGAACCTGTCATTCTGCCAACATCTCAGGCTACTTTATTTGTCATCAGGACACCATCAAAAGTGAAAGTGGTCTAATTTTGAAGCATATTTGAAGTATTGTACAATTGCCAGATTGGATGCAGAATGGAAATAATGCTGATCTTATGTTTTGGATGTGCAGAGAAAACAGTAGCAATTGATTGAAGACACCTGTTTTGTGAATCTGTGGCTTTATATTGCTCTATATTTCCTTTTCTTTATGGTGTAGCATAACACATTAAAATGAACGGCGCTGCACTGCATTTATATCACTCATTGTACAGTTGTTAGAAAGTAAAAGCCTTTGTGGGAAGTATAACATTTGACTTGATAGTGAAAATATAACTCAGAAGTAGCATAACTGGTGTGGCTGCTTTTGTGTTGAATGCATCGTATGTACCAGTACACCAAAGGCATAGGATAGCTAAGACACTAAAGGAGTTTCACATCTAAGAACAGATAACCCAACTGATTATTTTTTTAAAAAAACACACACACCATCATTGATGCCTTAGGTGTTAATTCAGTAAAAGGATATTTCCTCTTTAGTCATGTTTAATTCAGGCTTTATAAGTGGAATTATAAGTGGCTTTATAAGTGGAATTAAGAGTTTCATGCTTTGTTCTTTACATAGTGTTCTGCATTGGACTACTCATTTATTCATGCATGCATTCATTTAAATGTATAACTTGCCCTATTCTTGAAGGTGGGTATGAACCTTTATAATTGGGGTAGGCAATCAGGGGCACTCCAGATGTTTTGGACTACTACTCCCATAAACCCCACCTAGCATGGCCAATAGTCAGGAGGGCACAAGGTTGCCTAACCCTGCTTTATAACAACAAGACTGCCCATTTAAAAATACAGATGAAAAGATAAAATGGATAATTACAGATGAATTAAAATGCCCAACAAACGTTCTCTCCTACTCTCTGGCCTTCATTGGTTGCCCAAAATAGGAAATCCTCACATTACCTCCAGAACACACTAAAATCCACACTATGGCAATTCTTTGCAGGAACAGCACTCCATAGTTGGAAAAGGGGCCATACCTTAGTGGGAGAGCACATGCTTTGCATGCAGAAAGTAGCAGGTTTAATCTCTGGCATGTCCACTTAAGGCAGAGATGGGGAACCTCTGCCTGTGGTGGTGGGGTCCCCTTGCTGCCAGCCAACTTCTCTCAGAGGCCCCACCCCCTATCCCCAGACCATACCCCTCTCCTCCAGGCAGGGCATTACCCCCATTGACCCCACACGCACTGAAAAACTCTTACTTCCAACAGCTGATTGGAGCGAAGAGATTTCACACACACACACACACACACTCTCTCTCATCTCTCTCTCTGAATTTAGGCTTTTTAGAAGCCTCCATTGGCACCAGGGTTTTTAAAAGCATAATTGCAGTGCAAGGAGCATTTGCGGGGGAGGCACTGCTGGAGAGGGAAGGCCTTCTTCACCCCAACACTGTGACCACCTTGAAAAGAATTGCTGCTTACGCTGTAATCAGGTACTAATGGAGGCTTTTAAAAGCCTAATTACAGCACAGGGAGGTGTTTTCGGGGAGGCGGTTGTCACTGCTGGTGTGTGTATTAGTGTGGGTGTGAATGTGGGTGTGTATAGGTCTGGGCTATCACTTTGGGGAGCCACATGCTAGTAGTGCCAGAAAGTGGCCCTAGGCACTACTGACATGTGGCCCCGATGTGCTTGCCCAGAGTGAATTCAGTCTTCGGACCAAAAAACATTCAAGTACACACTGATGGGATCTGATCTAGTGGTGGCTGACCAAGAAAGAGATCAATGGCTGACCAAGAAAGGTTGTGGTGGACAGCTCAATGAAAATGTCAAACCAGTGCATGGCTGCTGTGAAAAAGGCAAACCCCATGTTAGGCATAATTAGGAAAGGAATTGAAAATAAAGCTGTCAATATCATACTGCCCTTATACAAATCTATGTTGTTGTGACCACTCTTAGAATACAGTGTATGGTTCTGGTCACCAGACCTAAAAAAGGATACTGTCAAGTTGGAAAAAGGGCAACTAAAATGATCAAGGGGCTGGAGCAACTCCCTTACGAGGAAAGGTTAAAACAGCTGAGATTGTTTAGCTTAGGAAAAAAAGGTGAATAAGGGGAGACATGACAGAGGTATACAAAATTAGGCATGTGGTGGAGAAAGTGGATAGGGAGACATTTTTCTCCCTCGTAATACTAGAACCCGGGGTCATCTCATGAAGCTTATTGTTGGGAGATTCAGGACAGATAAAAGGAAGTACTTCTTCACACAGAGCATAGTTAAACTATGGAATTCACTACCTCAGGATGTAATGATAGCCACCAACTTGGATGGCTTTAAAAGGGAAATAGATAAATTCATGGAGGAGAAGGCTACTGGTCCTGATGGCTATATGTTTCCTCCAGTATCAGAGGGCTGCATGCCTATGTACTCCAGTTGCTGGGGAACATGGATGGGAGGGTGCTGTTGCACTCGTGTCCTGCTTGTGGGTTTCCCGTGGGCAGCTGGGCAGCCACTGTGAACAGAATGCTGGACTAGATGGACCCTTGGTGTGATCCAGCATGGCTCTTCTTATGTTCTTACCATAAATGTCTTTGTGCATACTGTAGTTCAGGGCTGTCGAACTACAATCTAAAGGCCAAATTCACTTTCAGAGAAGCTCTCAGGTATCGTATTCCAGTGGTAGGTGAGTCCAAAAGCAAATGGGGCAGGGACAAAAATATCACCATATTTTAGCTTAAAGATCTTACTGTCAGTAAGTAAGCCTTAGGAGCGGCGTTTCAACCTTTTCGAATGGGGGGGATATGTGCAAAAGCCTGAAAACCATGAAATGATTGGTGGTTTTGTGGGAAAGGGATGGGCCTGGGAAAGGGGGCTTGGCAATCTGGGGAACTCCGGTGAGCTGGATTGGGACCCCAGGCAGGCCAGATTTGGCCCATGGGCCTGAGGTTCAACATCCCTGCTCAAAATGGTCAATTTTCATACACAGATTGTATATTTAAGAGAATGTTTTGGAGATTGTACCCAGGTATTTGAGAGAGGGCAATAATCTCAGATACCCAGACTGGAGATACTGGAGATACCTATGTACTGTGTCAAAGACAAGCTAATTTATTCTTCAGCTGAAGCTTTTGAATGGTTACTGAGCACAGCTCCATGCAGAGAGCATTAGAACACCCTAGACTCAAGGTTACATTTGCTGCCCGGATTGAATGTAAAACAAAATAAAACTGATAAAAAGCAGCCTTAGCCACCACCACCAGTTGGCCAAACAGAAGAAGTGATGTGCTGAGGTGTACCCACCCTAAAGCTGCGAGCCTGAGCAGATAGGGAAACTGAGCTGCACAAAGTACACATTAAGCAGGGCCTGAACATATGTGATGAATGCCTGATCTTTTGATTCTGTACAAACAAGGGGAAGCCAGCTAGTAAAAAAAGATAGCCAAAATGATAGTAGTGGCCAAGTAGTTCAGTATCAAAAGGGTGGTGGTGGTGGTGGTGGTGGTGGTGGTGGTGGTGGTGGTGGTGGTGCTAAACATCTTAAGGATCAGTTATTGGCCGTACTGAAAATAGTGAAAATAAATTTGAAAGGCATGTGGAACTTCCGTGATAATTTCATTTTGAAGCTGATTTTGAAGGTGGTCTAGAAATAATATTTTACAGATATGGAGCATGATCCTTTTCACACAGATGCAGCACCAAAATTGGAGGGATTCCTATCAACAGAATCCTGTTTCCCCTCCTTCTCTTTCTCAGTGCATGTACAGTTTAAAGGATTTCCACACAGGAAATAAATTGAAACCTTGGTCTTTCTTAAAATTAGCATTTCTTACTTGCGCAATATGTTTATAAGTTTATAAAAAGGTGGTTTTATATGGACCACTCATTTTCTCGTCCCAGTTATGCACGCACCATCCAAATTCTCTATTGCTGCTGATCCCTTTTGTGTTTACTCCAGAAATAAATTTCTATTCTCCTATTATTTTCTTCTATTCTCCTTTTAGCCATTTAGACGATGCTCAGATAAAAGACATTGGGATTGACTTGTTAAACATATAGCCTTTTATTGTGTATTCAGTCAATCTGTTTCACAGGCTCAATGGGTCTTTACTGCATGATTCTGGTTGAGCTCCAGATCTTCCAGAAGCCCCTTTGATTATTTATCAGTAGATCCAAATACTTCTTGATCCAGAGTCATTGATATTGCTAGTTCACCAGCCTTTTCTGGCTTAGTGTTGATTCCACTAGTTATAATGAAGACATCTAATGACTCTTGTTCTTGCTATGGGTCTAGGTGAAAGTTATGTTCCCCCACTTCTTGTTCAGTTTTGATAGACAATATTGGTCTGTGAGGTGACCAGGTAGGTAAAATGAATGTGTGGAGGAAAGTTCAGCATCACAGTTATTGCCCCCACTCTTGACATTTATATAGATGCATAGGCTCTGTGCAAAAGGCGGATGAAGACATGGAGGTTGAGGGTGGGGCCAATAGATGCAATCTCATCTAGGGATGTATGAGACGTTAGTTTTTGCTCGCAAAACATGTTAGCATTCCCTGTTTGCAACTCTGGACACGACTGTGAGCGCAAGCATGTGCCCATCAAAAAATGTCCGTAAACTGCCAAACATGTGCTCATGTTTGAGCTGTGCAATTTTCCTTAATGTACGCAGGTTTCCTAAATTTATGCAAATTTTGTAATTTACACAAATTCCCCCCATAGACTTAATCAGTCCTGCTTTAATCTATGGAGTAAATTTGCCTAAACTTGGGAAACTTGTACAAATTGAGCAGAGGAGAGTTGCACAACTTTTACATTCAATCGCTGCTCAGTTCATGCAGTTTTCCTGTTCGCATAGAGCAAGCAGTGATTGCAGCTGCAAACTGGAATTGGGCACGAGGCAAGTGGCGAGACAATGTTCAGAGAATCCTGGTGATGTGTGCACATTGCTTGTTCACCCATCTCTAAGTCTGTCCAGCATTCTCATTCTGCTACATTAGTAGCATCTGTACAGGCTTATAATACTGGTGTGGGTAAACAATTCTGACTTCTCCATATCTGTACTTAATTCAGTTAATTCCATTTTAGTGACTTGTGATCCCCATAAAGATTATAAGAAAACTTTTTTTTGTCAGCAGTGTCTGGAAAGTGCAGCATGGATGGACCTGTTTATTTCCCCCAATTGTTATCCTATATTCCTTCACATACACTGGGCAATTATAATTTCTGTTGCTTTCATTGTAATCAGGCACAGAATTCTCATGTTACTTCTTCTTCCCCCCGATGCATATTTGTAACAGGTTTCCTTGAAAATTAGGACTGAAGTCTCTCCTGGTTACTGTAATGAATAGTAATACTGGTTACTATAATGAATAGTAATCTATCAATGGCCAAGTCAACTCTAACTACCAAACACAGGGTGTTATATCCAGGTTTAAGCGTGAACAACTGGGCTGATGGAAGTAGACTTCCCTGCTCCCTCCTTTACATGGCAGCCCTTTCCTTCCCTGAAAATGTGAGTCAGAGAGTCAGGAGACCCTGCTGGATGAGGTGAGCTGTGGGGTGTGGGGTGGGAAATCCTCCAAAATTGGGTGGAGAGTCATTCCACAAGCAGAGCCCTTCCTCTCGTGGAAAGCCCCTTCTTTTCAGGGAAGGCAGATCCTGGATCCAACCCATTTCATTTTATACTGCAAGAAAGTGGCCCATTGCTTTCCTGGGCCTTCCTATAACAGCATTTGTTGTAAATCAGCTTTCCCCAACCTGGCAGCCTCCAGATGTGTTGGACTCCAACCCCCATCATCCTCAGCCAGAGTGCTGGCTGTGGATTATGAGGGTTGTAGTCTAACACATCTGGAAGCCAACAGGTTGGGGAAGGCTGCTGCAAATGATACGAACAGGTGTCGGGTTTTTACAACTTGACACACGTAACATTAAAATCTTTGGCTACAGTATGTTGTTTTTCAAGAGAAACTATTTTTTTAATACAGCGCAAACTTTTAACAAAATGTTTTCATCACCCCTCCCGAAAAAAGAAAGAAATGTGTGAAAACTATGATATTTAGAAGGGGGAAATACCCATCTGTAATCCTTCCATTGGAGCCAGAACTCTCAACTTAGATCTTTATGGTAAATCATAACAAAATTCCAAATTCTGACAAACTCAGCAAGTCAGAATTGACTATTGAAGAAAAATGGAAAAGTGAGAAAATTTCCACCAAATAAGAGTGCATACACAGTCCACAAGGTGACTGTCCTATCACTTCTGGTGAGTGTGACAAGCCCCAGTCTTCCTCCCAACCTTAGAGCTGGGGAGAGGGCAGGGTATCATTGCCAAAGCTGCACTATACCTCTGAGGCACTCCAAGCATTTCAGAGGTACCATCTGACAAGGACACGCCCCAGACGTCCTCTCAAGCTTGGACCTGGAGATGGGGTGGTGTGTGGGGTTGTCCTAACAGTTGTGCTGTGCTTTGAGGGCCTCAAAAGTGCAGGATGACTGTGAGGACAAATGCCATGGCCGCCTCTTCCCCAGCTCCATGCTCAAGCACTCTGGAGGAGTACTGGGACTTTCCCTTAATCCGCTAAATAGACAAGCTCCAGAACTCTTCTCTTAGTCAGAACTTCAGAGGAGGGCGGTGGATTGTCCCTCACTTCAGAGTGAGTTTCAGAGAGACAGAATGCAAGGTGTGAGTGCAGCCACACTTGGAATACTGTACACAGTTCTGGTCACCGTACCTCAAAATGGATATTCTACAGCTGAAAAAGGTGGAGAAAACGGCAACTAAAATGATCAAGGGGATGGAGCAGCTCCCCTATGGAGACAAGTTACAACATCTGGGACTGTTTAGCTTAGAAGGTAAGGGGAAATTATAGAAGTGTATAAAATTATGCATTGAGATGAGGATAGGGAGACATTTTTCTCCCTCTCTCATACTAGAACCCAGGGTCATCCCATGAAGCTGAATGGTGGGAGATTCAGGACAGACAAAAGGCAGTACTTCTTCACACAGAGCATAGTTAAACTATCGACGTCCACTACCTCAGAATGTAATGATAGCCACCAACTTTGACAGCTTTAAGGGGGAATAGATAAATTCATGGAGGGTAAGGCAATCAATGGGTACTAGTCATGATGACTATATATTACCTCTGATATTGAAGGCAGTATGCCTCTTAATACCAGTTGCCGGTGAACATGAACATTCATGTCCTGTTGTAGGTTTCCCATAGACTTCTGGCTGGCCATTATATAAACATAATGCTGGACTAGATAGGTCTTTGGTCTGATCTAAGATGACTCTTCTTATGTTCTTAAGGTCCCCTACAAGTTAGAAGATAGTCTTGAGGATCCTGGCAACCACAAAATGTTGGTTGGCTACCAAAGTTTATACACTTTGCTGATTGCACAGTTTTCTAGGTGCATAATTTGGTATTTTAAATTCTGCAGAAACCTTACTGCTCTACCAAAGTCATCTTCTGCCATTTGCTGTTTGAAAACTACTGTGTTTCAATTAGTCTATGGTACATCAGGGCCATTCCCTAAGGAGAAATGTAAAGCTGACAAGTGTAATGCTGGATAATTTCCTGCCCTGTAATGTTACCCACGTGGTTCTCAGGGATTGCCAGCTTTTATGGGCTTGGCATTTATTTCAGCTGTTTGACTTCACACAAGGTTTCATTTCACATGCAATCTAAATTGTTTCAAACAACTGCTGTGAAACTAAAGGTCAAGATTTAATGTCCTAGCAAATAAAATGTTGATCATTGTAAGTAATTATCAGGTAATTCTAGTGCCTGCCCAAAATTTCAGGGAATGTTCTAGGCTTCAGTGAGCAAGACCTTAATGAGCTTGACAAAATTCAGAGCAGTAGAAGTGGCATTTATGGATTATCGCTGTTTTGAATTCTAACCCAGAAGAGGTGATACATCTGACACGATGGAGATAATACTGAAGCATCATAAATATAGCTTCTCTGTGAATCTGGAGTGTAGAAAATTAGTTGCCCCCACAGAGGCCAAACTTATCAGAAAATCTAGGAATTTGTATCAGCAACTTATGAACCCTAGCAGAAAATCTGTTATACAATTGTAGCTTTTTTAGAAATTTAGATATAATGAGATTCCTAGCTTTCATTTGACTCCCCCCCCCAAGTTTCTAGTGCCCATGGTTGTGAACTAAAAACAATGGAAATATTTGATCTATTTCTTCTGTCTGCGTATTAAGGCTTCTGCTCTCAGATTTTAAGTCCCTGCCAAATTGTTTCATACGTGAGCCATACTACATATGCAATTCTCCTGGTATGCCATATATTCTGGTTTTCATTTTGCCATTCCTGACAGATGTATTGAAACAAACTCTGCAAATTCCATATACACAAACAAAAATGAACCCAATCTGGGCTGATCACTGTGTATATGTGGGTTTTGATGCCTTGGGTACACTGAGTTTTATGTGTTGTGAGCACGTTCTCATTCCTGTATTATAAATGAAGGAATTCTCTATGTATACAACCGGGGAGTTGCAGCACATTGGCAAAGCATTCCTCATCATAGCAGAAAATGGAAAGCCCATGTGTGCATAGAGCTCTGTGCATGTATCAGCAAGCCTAAGGACCTTGTATTTGGTACATGTATAGTTTATCCTGCATAGTTCTCCAATTTAAATGCCTACAGAATTTTTAAAACAAAAGATATTCAAGGTCTAGTGGACAGCTTTCTATTTCTAGTCACATCGCTGCTTGGTGGGTGGCCTTTGGCTCTACTTTGGTTTTCTAACTGTAAAATGTGACTAATTGTGCCTAAGGGTGCTTCCGTGTGGAGGGGTCCTAGCTCTAACAATTGGAAGGCATTGAGCAGTTATTACATTTTTTTTCCCCTAATGGATTTTCTATGGAAAGAAAAAAATATGGAAGATGTGGTGGAAAAACTCAGGAGAGTTAGGAGTAGAAAAGGTTGTTGTCTAGAACCCCACCCCAAATAAAATTGTATAAATGAGGCAGGGTGATCGGTCAATAAAAGCTTCATCTGGAAGCACCCTAAGGAACATGACTATGAAAGATAGTAATCCAGAAATAAGAAAGCTATGCCATTTGAAGGGGCTGTTTTTGTTTCATGTTTTGGAAAATTGTCCGATATGTTTTGCACTTGCCGCTCTTTTTTTGAAGGATATTTTCCTTTCGTAATAATCTTTTACAACAATTGCATTGTTAAGATGTGCAGCAGCGAGTACATTTTAATTTCTTCTGTTACCTTCTGCACTGCTTATTCTTAAAGGAAAAATAAAATGGTTTGGTTCTTTTAAACTGAAATGCCAGTGCATTACATGATGGAGTGGGTTTATGATAACCAAAGCCACTGTCAGATGGATATCAGCTTTCCTGTTATTTTGGCTGTCCACAGCAGGGCAACCTTTTATAATAAATGGTCACAGTGTTGCTGTTGCAAGCACTCTCATGGCTCCCATAGTGCTGCCAGAACCATTGTATTGAATGAGATCACAACAGCTGCCCAGTGATGCTTTCCAGTTTCCATAAAGCTTGAATCTCACCAGCTGCAGTCCTCTTGAAAGATGTTGGCCATTCTTCCATGCTTAAACACATGGCACCTTGATTACTGCAAGTAACCCAATGGCCAATAATGGTGGTTGCATCTCAGCACAACCTCATTGGTCATTCTCTGACAATGATGGATGGTGAGGTTTGTACTACTGTTTTGCTGTTGTTGCAGATTAGCAACAGCAATACCAGTGAGTGTTAGCAGTGCACTCACTGACAATCAGGCTTTGGCATTTAATGATTGGATTTTGAGTGTTTTCTGTCATGAAGATATAGGCCTAAATCCAACATACCATTAATGGAAGAAATTGCTGCTCTAGCAGAGCTTCACTGCCCTTTCCCATTGTTCAAACAGTTGCACAAGTGATAACAGACCACTTTGTAAACCTAAGATCTGCAAGTGGTTGCAAGCGTAAGCAGAACTTTAGTTGGATTCTCTCCTTTGACGTAGTTGAGAACTTCGTATCCACTAGCGCAACATCATTTGTGCTAGCAGGATATCACTGTTGGACACAACCCATGGAACACATTGTTCCAGTATATAATTACAAAAATATGATTTTGATTCCAGAGACTGACTGCTTCATACAATTATTATTATTTCAGAATATTTAAGACAATTGTGTAGAATTTTCCACATTGGAAGTCTGGCATAAACATTAATTATACTGTCTCGTGTAAGTTACTCTCTCGTGTAGGTGATTAAAATTTGAACAGTAATATGTTACCATTATGGCTGGAGATGATGGGACTTGTACTCCAACACAACTGGATGACACTGGGCTGGGGAAGGCTGCCGTAGGCGGAATGAGGGTGAGCAAATGTCCCTTTCCTATTTCTGGACCCTTGTGGTTACACTTTTCACATATAAATTATAACAGAACCATAAACTGGAAATTAAAATAAGGCTGTCATTCCAAGCAAATGAAGTCCATAAAAATCAACAGAGCTTATTTAAGAGCATATATGTTTAAGGTAGAATTTTAATGTGAAATATACTTTTTTTTTCCTTTCAGAAATCTAGCATGTGTGACAGAGCTTGCTCCCTTCCCAGAAATACACTTTGCCCCTTCTCTGCCCTTCCTAATATATTTTTTTCTGGTGCCGCCAGTTTTCAAAGCTACATTATGGATATCCACTCAAATAGTAAGGTACTGAGGCTCTGCAGTGAAAGGAAACAAAGTCTATTAATGATAATGGCAGTAAAAAGGAATTACTGGCTTGATACAACATTTGCCTGGAACAGCAGGAGACCCAGGAAAAGCGAATTTAGCATACATTCATGCTGTGTATTGTACGATTCTCAAATCCCATCCCACAATGCATGAGTTGCCAGTGTACTGAACCCTAGTAAAGGGCAAAGGGAGGAGCAGCAGAATATTCCTGGAACATCTCCACTTCCTGGATCTTTGTTTATGGCAGTATTATGCATGCAGTGACACACATTTCAAATTTTTTGAGTTAAATGACAGTCATTACAGCCAGGGCCGGTGCAAGGCGTTTGGTGCCCTAGGCAAGATCAGATATTTAGCGCCCCCCCTTCCCACTTGAGCCCTCCCTCCCTCCAGCCCTATGCCCATTATGAAATAAAAGTCAATTGGCAAAACCTAAAAAAATTATTATCATAATAAATTATTATCCTCCTCCTTAGCATATTTGATCACTGGGACTCTCTGGTCTGTTTCCCCTCTCTTTCTCCCCCCCTCCTTTTCTTTTCTTACCCCTCCTCTCTCTCTCTCTCTCTCTCTCTCTTTCGTTCTCTCCCTCTCTCTTCTTTTTGTTCCCCTCCCCCTTTACCTTCTTTTTTGTGTGTATGTGCAAAAATTATCTCTCCTCCTCCCCCCACACACCCCATCTCCTCTCCTGCAAGCTCCTCTTCCCCCCACCCTCTCCAATTTCTACTTTCGCATGCATGCAAAATTCTGGTTTATTTTTTGCTTCTGATATTTATTATTAAATAAAAATGTATTATTATTATTTTTTTTGCTCCCCCAGCCAGCCCCCCCTTCCTCCTCCTCCCCACCCCCACTCCTTTTATCATTCTCCCTGGCTAGGGGTGGGAGCTCCTCAGCTTGGGGAGAGTTCACTCTGGTTACCCCTCTCTCTCTTTCTGCCTCCCTCCCCCACCCACCCACCTCCTCCAGCGCCGCCACCACCACCTCCCTCCCTAACTGCCCCCTCTTCTCGTCCGCTTATCGCCCCATGTGCTGTACAAGAAAGCAGCTTTGCTAAAGAGACCCACTTGCGAAAGAAACAGGAGCGGCATAAGGCTTGGGCAAGCAGCAGCGGAAGCAGTGGAAGCAGGAGGACGGCGAAAAAAAGGAGAGAGCCGAAGTAGCCGCAGCGGGGAAAGAAAAGGAGGGGGGGAAGAAAGAAAGACAGAAAGAGAAAGCAAGCCTGGGGACAACAAAAACAGAAGAAGAGACCGGCACACGGAGAGAGAAAGAAGCGAAGCGAAGGGGGAAAAACCAGGGAGGCTTCTGATTTGGTGTGGTTTCTGCGCCCCATTTAGCCATGCGCCCTAGGCAGCCGCCTAGTTCGCCTAATGGTAGCACCGGCCCTGATTACAGCCTTGTAGTTCATTTTAAAGAAGCTAATCTAAAAGTTCAGAAGTGATTTTATGTAAAATCATCTCTCTCCTTTTATGAAAAAAGCCTACATTTTCCAGGCTACAACTTCTCCAATAACCATCTTAAATTATGACCATACTTGAAGAAGTGCCTTCCCCTCCTCTCAGAAAAACTATAGTAAGAAGTCCTATTATTTGCACTGGAACCTATTGCCTGGTAACGGTGTCTGGGCTTGCATTCAAAAGCTGTATCCTTATTATTAATAATAATTTATTAATTTATTGATTTTATTTCTATACTGCCCCATAGCCAAAGCTCTCTGGGCAGTTTACAATTCATAGAATACAATAAAATACATTATAACATACAAATAACAATAAAATGTAATAACATTTCATTACAAAAGTTTTAAAAACCAAATTTAAAAACCGAATTTAAAATGACTTAAATAACTAGAAAAAGTTAATACAACTAAGCCTGCAGCTGACGTAACCAGCTTGCCCCCATGTGCTATTTAGAGCAGTTAAATGCCTTGACATAGAGGGCAGACTTAACCTGGTCCCGGAAGGATAGTAGAGTTGGTGCCAGGCGGGACTCAGTGGGGAGCTTGTTCCATAATTGGGGGGCCACAACTAAGAAGGCCCTCTGAGCCTTTCTCGGAGGTGGCAGTTGGAGGAAGGCCCCAGATGTTGAGCATAGTGTTTGAGTAGATTGCGGTTGGGAGAGGCATTCATCAGGTATTGTGGTCCCAAGCCATGTAGGGCTTTATGGGTTAAAACCAGCATCTTGAATTGGGCTCGGAAGCATATAGGCAGCCAATGCAAGCAGGCCAGAACTGGTGTTATGTGTTAAGACCTTCTGGTCCCGGTGATTAGCATGGCTGCTGCATTTTGCACAAGCTGCAACTTCTGAACAGTCTTCAAGGGCAACCCCACATAGAGTGCATTGCAGTAGTCTAGCTTAGAGATTACTAAGACGGCCTTGGTCGCCTTGGTGGATGATATGAGGAGGGCTTTGGATAGGGGCGAATGCTCCTTTCTAGTCCTCCTCGATCTCTCGGCGGCTTTTGATACCGTTGACCACGGTATCCTCCTGGACAGTCTGGAGGGGTTGGGCTTAGGAGGCACTGTATTGCAGTGGTTCCGGTCCTTCCTCTCTGGAAGGTATCAGAGGGTAGTTCTCGGGGAGGAGGCTTCGGACCCTCGGCTGCTCACTTGTGGAGTGCCGCAGGGTTCCATCCTCTCCCCGATGTTATTCAACATCTACCTCAAGCCGCTGGAGCTATCATCAGGAGGTTTGGGGTGCAGTGTCATCAGTATGCGGATGACACGCAGCTCTACCTCTGTTTTAAGTCCTCACCGAGGTTGGCCGTTGAAACCCTGTCCAAGTGCCTGGAGTCAGTGGCTGGCTGGATGGGAAGGAATATGCTGAAGCTGAACCCCGACAAGACCGAGGTACTTCTGGTGGGGGACAAGGGAAGGTTAGGGGATGTTGACCTGGTGCTGAATGGGGTACATCTACCCCTGAAGGACCAGGTCCGCAGCTTGGGGGTCATTCTAGACTCCCAGCTGTCCATGGAGGCTCAGGTGGCAGCTGTGAGCCGGGCGGCGCTGTATCAACTCCATCTGATACGGCAGCTGCGCCCCTGCCTTCCTAATCACCTGCTCCCATCAGTGGTTCATGCCTTGGTCTCCTCTCGCCTAGACTACTGTAATGTGCTCTACGTGGGGTTACCCTTGAAGACGGTCCGGAAGCTTCAGCTGGTACAGAACGCGGCGGCTCGCCTGATTAAGGGCAGCCGCCGGCGTGATCACATCACGCCAGTGCTTAAAGAGTTGCACTGGCTACCAGTTGCTTGCCGATACCAGAGCATGGATTACTGAAGCCAGGCTATCCCTGTCCAGATAGGGGCGTAGCTGGGCCACCAGCCAGAGTTGGTAGAAGGCACTCCATGCCACCAAGGCCACTTGAGCCTCAAGTGACAAAGATGGCTCAGTGAGGACCCCCAAGCTATGAACCTGCCCCTTCAAGGGGAGTGCAACCCCATCCAGAACAGGTTGAACACCCTCCATCCGGTCAAAGGAACCACCCACTAACAGCATCTCAGTCTTGTCTGGATTGAGCCTCAGTTTGTTAGCCCTCATTCAGTCCATTGTCGCAGACAGGCACCAGTTTAGCACATCCACAGCCTCACCTGCTGAAGATGAAAAGAAAAAATCAGCATATTGATGACAATGCACTCCAAAACTCCAGATGATCCCACTCAGCTGTTTCATGTATATATTGAATAGCATGGGGGATAAGACAGACCCCTGAGGAACTCCATACCAGAAAGTCCACAGGGCCGAGCAGTATTCCCGAAGCACCACCTTCTGGAGTCAGCCATCCAATTAGGAGTGGAACCACTGCAATGCAGTACACCCAACTCAGACAGCCGCCCCAGAAGGATACCATGGTTGATGGTATCGAAAGCCGCCAAGAGATCCAGGAGTATCAACAGGGTCACACTCCCCCTGTCTCTCTCCTGACATAGCTCATCATACAGGGTGACCAAAGCTGTTTCCATGCCAAAACCAGACCTGATCCCCGACTGACATGGATCCAGATAATCAGTCTCATCCAAGAGTGCCTGGAACTGGTTGGCCACCACCTGCTCAAGGACCTTGCCCAGGAAAGGAACATTCACCCCTGGCCTAAAGTTGTTAAGATCTTCCGAGTCCAGAGAGGGTTTCTTCAGGAGTGGCCTCACCACCACCTGTTTCAGGTGGCATCGAACCACTCCCTCTCACAAGGCCAAGCTGACTGTTCCCTCCCTGCTAGTTTTTATAAGCCAAGAGGGGAAGGATCCAGTACGGATGTGGTTGCACGAACCTGTCGAAGCACCTTGTCGACATCCTCGAGCTGTACCAATGTTATGACAGATAATCTGGGTGTTAGGTTCCCTCCAAGGAGAGAGGCTAACCCCACCCTATTGCAAAAGGTTTGGGATCTTTGGCTGGAGTAAAAACATGTGCAGTTGGGTGAAATATGCGCTTGGCTCTTTAGCACTAAACATAGACTTGACAAACTAACACTGAACTTGAGACACAACATATTTAGAAGGAAAGAAGAGCCATTTATTTAAGAAAAAATATAGAGCAGGTACAGTGTCTTAGTTTCTGGTCTTACAATAATTCTACTGCATCTCCAATCATACTCTATAATCTACGTAGGTAGAAAAGATCCCTGTGCCTTTTGGTAACCTATAGACAGCTGGGGCAGGGGAGGAAGAAGGCCCCCCACCCCATGCTGGGTTCTCCTACTTTGATGGGTTTAAGCTTCTGGTTGAGTCCTTGGGGGGCGGGGAGCCATCCCTTTTCAGGGCTATCTTTAGGTTCTTTTCAGGAAAGTCCCTCCTGTGTCTTGAGGCTATGTGTGTTAATCTGATCATCGCAAGACTCTGGACCATGGCCTATTCATTTATCAGGGTCTGAGTGACTCCATTCAAACCTTCATTTGCATCTCCTTTCTCACCTGGCCAGTCCAATGAAGGGCTTAGCTAATCATTTCTACAAACCCAAGCTTACCCAACCACCTTTGGGGTCTGCTGTGGCCTTCTTTGTGAGCCATAGTCATAACCAGATTATTATAACTATATCTCCTCATAACACCAACTGAAACTCATCCAAGAAAACTGGACCAGGCTGTGCTCTGAGTACCTTGCCTGATTCAACCACTATAACATTAGAATCTAAGTCCTGGTGGATGCAAGAGATTTTTTCCTGGAAGTGCCTTCCAAATATATTACAGTGGGCCTCAGACAGTTCTATGATGTCCTTGGGGCCAGTGTAGAATTGGCCCCAGACGACCCTAAAAAGCTCCACTGGGTGGCAAAGAGATGATTGAATAGAGGCAGTGAGATGTTGTTTCTTTGCCACCCTCACTGCCCCTAAATATACCTGATTGTAGGCACATACCAGGGCCTGACTGCATCTGCTAGGAGTTTTTCTCCATCTGCTCTCAAGCCATCTCCTGTTTTGTTTCATTGCTCTCAGCCTCTGGGTATACCATGGAGCCCTCTACTACAGAGAGGGCACTCAGGAGCAATCGTGTCAACCACCTGGGTCATCTCAGTATTGCAGAGATCAACCAGTCATATCAGCCGGAAAAGCCCCCAAGGGCTCTCTGGAAACCGTCCAGATCCATTCACCTTTGGGAGCAGACCATTTTAATAGGTCCCCCACCCTTGCAGAGGGGAAGAGTCACTGTTAGTCTAAATCTCAGCAGGCAGTGATCATCTGACCATGACAAAGGACCGATTCAAAGTTCCCCATCTTCAGATCACCATCCCCATGCCCATAAAATCCTGCGCCACCCCAGATAGGGTGCCCTCGGCATGGATGTTAATGTCCCCCAGGACCAACGGGGGACCTCAGCATTGCAACCAAGACCACCACCTCTATCAGCTCAGGGAGTCTGTTGAGCAGCGGGGTGGGCAGTATACCTACAGAATCCCTAATCTGGCCCAGCACAAGATGCAAACACTCGAGACCAGTAGTCAGATGGGCAGGGAGCCTGGAGAGAGAGAGAGAGAGAGAGAGAGAGAGAGAGAGAGAGAGAGAGAGAATTCCTATAGACCATGGCAACCCCCCCTCCCCGGCCCTCCTTAGGCAGAGCACTAACTTTCAAGGTGGAATACCTAGGATCAAATTTCTATTCATCTTTGAATTGTCATGTTCTTTGTACACTGATAATGATAATTATAGAAATTATAGACTCTGATAAAAGTGGTCAGCCTATTATTTTTCAGCTTGGCCTTTTCATGAGAGAAAAGTCCTGTGTAAATGACATGGAAAAACCAAGGATAAATGGATATATGCAGTATGGGAATGGGGTTGTGCCCACTGGCCTTGCTTCCAGTCTCCATCTGTTGATCAGGTCTTCTGTACAGAGCCTACATGCCCTGTCACTTGGCCTGCCCTGATCTGTGCCCTGTCACTTGCAGAGGGCTTAAGTCTCCATGGAACTTGCTTTCAAGTGAGTGAGTTTAAGATTAGAGCCTTTTCATGTTGAAAGAACCAGAAACTATACATCTCTTTTTGGGGGGCAGAACTTAATCTTGCTCTCTGACATCACTCCATCTAACAATTCATAGCATTTCCATCTTATCCTTTATAAATAATAATGAATTAAGCCAGCAAGTATTCTAGCCCTCTTACAAAATACATACGCAATTAGTGCTTTTTCCTCAGCAGCAGATTAAGTAGAATAACTGCATAGCTGCCACTTTTACAGGATGTGTAATTAAGCTAGTTAATAAAGCAATTACCTGAACATGAGGATGGCTGTTCTTCACTAATCAGAAAATGAAAATAAGGGTAATCTTAAATTACCAAATACTTCCTCAGTGACTCACAGCCCTTTCAATGATTGGAAGGTAGACACAGGTATAATTATTGTGCCTGTAAGTATGTACATTGTTGTTTGGCAAATTTAATTAAATCACTGTAAACAAATTAATCCAATTATCAAGTCTCTTGTTTGAAAATTGGGACAAAAATTGCCTATTGTTGTCATAGTTCTCACTAATTCGACAAGAAAAAACAAGAGGCAAACTGTATTTCCAGAAACTGGGGAGAGAAGAGAGGAAGCTTTAGCTAACCAGTGTGTTGAAACTTGGTATTATTTTGTTTCACTTTGTTCCACGCACCAAGGTCTGTACATGTGACTCAGGAACACTGATAAGCCTGCTTTACACCTGTTCAAAATTACTAATAGGATGGGCAGAATCAAAGGAGGATAGGGCACCTGTAATGTTACTGATGTGTAGAAGAGGGAATTTCAGCAGATGCAGCTTTGCTCACCCTGCATAACAAGTTGCACACAGCCCTTTCAGGCAGGGAAGGGGGCTAATCTCCGACAGAGGTTATTCCCCCCCACCTCTCTTTCCAACCAAGCCACAACAACTGGCTGAAGCAGTTTCTATGATACAGACAGCACTGCATCACCCTATTCCTCTATGCAGTGGGATAGTTGTGGCTGCTTTGTCTGCACCAGTCTTCTCCCACCTCTGCAGGGGGAGTATGAGTGTGTGTGTGTGTGTGTGTGCGCGCACACACACACACACACACACACACACACACCTTCTATCATGGGATTGAAGAAATCATGCATGGAGTTTCCCAACTGGTCTCCCATTAGGCACTGACCAGAACCAGACTTGCTGTATGATGTGTGCTGTGCTTCAAGGGTGAGGGGAAAGGATTGGGCTCCTCATATTAGGCCAGACTCCATTACGTCTGTTTTAGAGCTGCCAAAAAATAAGTGAGATGGTATTCAGTCTCACGTTGAGCAGCAGATATATGAAGGAAGAAGTTTCTAGCTTAATGTCCAACTATCTATTCCTGATTGATTTCAATAGTTGGGACAAGATGGATCTTGTAGATCTAAGTGCCCACTAAAGTAAGTGGAACTATATTATCTTCTATCCAAGCTATAGATTGGATTGCCTGTTACAGTGTTTATTGCTTGTCGGAGAGTTTATGTGCCTATTGTACTTTCTCTTTGCTTATTTGGTATTTGTTTGCTTTTAATATAGGTTTAAATTGTACTTTTCTGCAGTCCCAGAATGTCTTTCCACACAGGGTGCTTTTATAATTCTTTTATCTCTCTCTTAAGATTGCCATTAATGTTGAAATTACTCAGTATTTCAGATCAAGCTTGATCAAGGCAGCTGAAACTAAAGAAAAATCTCACTGGGAGAATTAAGTCACACTAGGCTTCTTTCTGTCTCCTCTAGCTGCTTCTGTCTCAATGTAATAATCTAGAGGGTGCATCACATGTCATCTTGCTTCTCTTCAGCTTTGCTGGTGGCTCGCTCTCCAAGATCAGAGACAGGGCATGCTAATAATCCAGTGAAGGATGGTTGAGAAAGTGTTGACACAGACAGTAATAAACTATGCATTGTAACATTTGACACTGTAAACAAATGTCGCTATCAATGTAGCTTGCAATACATTGCAAATCTTGCTGTGTTTCTTCAGGTTGTTTTTTCACGTCTGGGTTAGCCAGTTTATGAAGTATGGCAGCTGTAATGGCACTCAATCCCCGCATTCCCATCCGAATTAGACTAAATACATCCATCATCATTGTTGTTGATGTTGTTGTCATTATTACCTACAACAGCTAGGCACTGTAAAAAATTAAGAAATAAATGAGGCCCTGCCTGCAGTCTTAAAGCCTAAAATAATCTAGTTATCTTTAGTTAAATGAATGCAAGGACATCTGGTTATTTGTTTGTTTGCTTAGGAAACTTATACCCCGTCCTTTGTGATTTGCATCGCTAAGGGTGGTTTACAACAATTCAAAACAAAATAATCCCATAACAAAAATAAAATAGCGAGGTAAAAACAGAAACTGCCTCAGCAGATAAAAACATTCTAAAATGAAAGTCTGCCACGTAAAAAATCATCACACCACAACAAATCCTTGTCAGATCCAACCAGTCAGCAAAAAAACAGTAAGAGAGGGGGCGAAACAGATTTCATGGAGTGAGTTATTTCACAAGCTGGGTGCAGCCACTGAGAAGGCCCTGTCTCCCACCCCAACCAATTGTGCCTCAGCCATGGATGGGGCAATAGATCTAGGGAGCAGGCAGGCTGGCACAGTAGGAGATTTCCCCTCAGGTATCCTGGAACAAAAACTGCTGAATGAAACACCTGATCAGAGGGATGGACTGGAATTGCAATAGACCACAGCAATTAAGCTTCTCTACCTGCCGCAGAATCTAGGCTGATATTATATGGAGAACCCCAGTGGGCAGAGCTAGGACAGGTTCACCTCACCCTATTCATCCAGCCAGGTCTCTGCAATGCACTGGCATAGATTACTGGCATGGTCTGATGAGGGGGAATGCTATCCAGGACATCATAGGAAGCATTCCTGGGACCTTATTTGTCAGAATTTATTTACAAGTGAGCAACACGTTTCCTATGTTTGCCCTTTTAGAACTAAAACTACATACCGTAATCAATAAAATAGAATTTGGTTGATAATAAGGATGTGCATATGCAAAAGCTAAGTGCTGGATAAGGGTCTAGTATGAAATTAGACTTGGGTGAGGGAGACATTGATTCAGATTCTACCTTCAGTTCTCTTTGTTGGCTTTGAGATCCCAGTGCATCAGGTCTCCCTTTGTAAACTGGGGATATTAATGAGCTGGGCTGCTTTAGGCACGCACAGGTGGCTGTGCAATCATGCGAAGTTTTCCCTGTTCTGCCTCCCACTTCAAGGTGGCGTCTGAGGTTTCCCAGAATTTCAGAGGAGGGCACTTCCTGAAGGAAGTCAGTGGGATTAGACCCACATAACTCTCTCTAATGGATCAGGAACTGAGTGGCAAATCTGAGGTTCTAAAAGCTCTGGTATTGTAGAAAAGATCTGCACAAAAGGAATTTTGCATTTTATTTTACTTCTGTATTCAAACTTGTCCCAAAAGTGCATGTATCTGGTTTTATTAGGAGGGATATGATATTAGTTCTTGTCATTGCATTGCTTTCATTGTCTTCTTTCTACTTTTTTTTTCATGTGAGAGTTGAGTAATTGCCCCAGATGTGAAGAATTATTACTGAAGGAATCATTAAGATTAATTGACATTCTTCCAGTGTAACTATCTCCATAAAAGCAAAGAGGTACCACACTTCCACCAACCACCACCCCCACAAAGCTCAAATATCTGTTCAGCTGAGAAATACAAAATTCACTTAACCCTACACCCAGCTACTGTAAGTGAACCCTGCCCTATTACAGAAGTATTACAAAAACTGACATTTCCCAAAGGCAACCAAGTTGTTCGAGATTGTTGTGTTTTTCTTTGTCGTTTAATAAGTGTTGCATTTTACATGCTGAAGAGGGCCTTTTCCCCCTCTTCCACACTTACCGTAACTTAAAATTGCATCTTTGGCTCTGGACTTTCCTAGACACCTGACACAAGCCAGCTAGGGAGATCCACATGCAGAAATAGGTTTCCACATATGTATCACTTGCTAAACTCATCTAAATTATTGGAATGGACATTGAAGTATAGTTGCCATCTGTCCAAGTTGCATTACTTTTATTTGAATGCACATCCACATCCTACATACCTAGTCACATGTACATATCTTTCCAAAGAATGACTGGAGCAGATCAGCTGATCAACCTTTTTATTTAAAAAAGGGCTGTGGCTTACTCTGGCTCAGCTTGTCTGAGTGTGGAAAGCTAAGCAGGGTCAGGCCTGGTTATTACTTGGATGGGAGACCCCTCCTCTAGTTTCCTGCATTGAGCAGGAGGTTGGACTCGATGACCTTGTAGGCTCCTTCCAACTCTATGATCTATGAATCAGAGCCCACATCTCCAGTTCCTGCAAATAGGGGCAGGATGTGGAGAAAGCCAGGACTGAAGATGTAATTAAAGAAGAGAGAGAATTAGGAAATAAGTGGGATTTGCCAATGCAGAAGAATCCCTTATATTGATCAGTAGCAGTGAGAAGCTGGACACCCACAGGAATAAAGAAATAGTCTGGACATCTTGAACCCCGTATGTTTTTTTTAAATTGTAAACTGGAACAAAACCAAAGACTGGGGATAATTCTTCTAAAACTCAACCTAGGGTCTTTAACTATATTGTGACTCCTGCCAGGGCCCCATAAATGAACACATAAATAGGAAAGGCTGTCATATGGCCAGTTCTTAGATGAACAATTCATTCTAGCACTGCCAGAGAGCTTTTGTCCAGATGATGTGTGTTAATGTCTAGTTTTGTCGGCCATCTCAATGTCTTCATAAGAAAGCTGGAACACTGGAGCAATCTATTTAAAGAAAAAACAAGTTTTGGGAGCTATAACATCTGCTCCATTTAGCAAAGACCTTTGCCCAATCCATCACCAAGAAGGAGAACTTCCCCCTCTGCACAATTCCTACTATGTCATCTTGCAAGGATTGACAATACTATTAATATAACAAAGGTTCATGCAACCTAGAGTATGGCTGTGCCTGCTTGAAAATATGCTGATTCATATTAGTTTTCCTTTCAGGGGAAAAGGATCTCTATTATACATTCTGTGCAGAAATTTCAGGTATCATTCAGCTATTTTATCTGTAAAGCTTCCTGATGCTAGCCAGGACTCTATAGGTCCAGCTTCAATATCTGGCATCTGATGATATATGCACCAAACTGCTGCCAGGTAATTGATCCCTTGTATTTCCATTTACATAATGGAGTTGTCCTGATACCAGGGCCAACCCTACCATCAGGCAGAGTAAGGTGGCCGGCCACCTTATCCAGCTGATTTTGGGTGTCATGAAAATGGCAGCAAATTGGTAGTTAATTTATTATTGTTATATTTTTATGGCCTGAAGGGGGAGCGGTGCTTGTGAGATTTTCTGCCTTGAGTACCAAAATACTTTGACCAGCCTTGGGTACTATGTACCTTAACTTGGGGATAGGGGACCATTTTCTGTCCTTCCTCAGGCAGGATCTTTGTTGAAGGTTCTCAAGGAGTAGGAGGGGGCATACCCGCCTCGCTCAGTTAAAGATGGTGTAATCCAGGCCTATGTGTATTTGTGTAGAGGAACAAAGGAAAACTGCAGCTTGAATCCAAATCAAAGGGAGGCAAAGAAAGATAGGGCTCAGCTGGGAGCTGAATGAAAGTAGGCACTACCTTGGAGAGCTGGGCCTTATGTAGAGCAGTGGATTCTACTACTGTTGGAGTGTGAAACGCAATGGAAGCTGGTGGCTCCAATGGCAGCAGTGCTGTGTATCCACTCTGGATTTTACTCCAAACTTTTAAGGAGCTATCCATGGTGCCAAAACTATTTGGGGGGGGGGGGTAGGATTCAGCACCATGGATAGCTCCTTAAAAGTTTGCAGTAAAATCCAGAGTGGATACTCAGCCCTGCTGACACTGGAGTCACCAGCCTCTCCACATATACTCAACTTGTATATTTGTAGATAAACACAAATATTAGAGAAATGGTGTATGTTTCCAGCAATACCTCCTTTCAAAGAAAACCAAACTGGGTTCAGTACTGGCCCTGAAATGTCCCACTGTGTCAGGGAAGTGGCGTAGCACGTAGCAATATTGTGTGATTTTTCAGCTCACATCTACTAAGACATTTCCTGTCTACTAAAATTTGGTGTGGGCTAGAACTGAAGTGACTGGCTTGACGCTGAGATGTGCTGATTTCTACACACACAGCCAACAGTTTAAAAGAAAATAGAATGCTTTTATTAGGAAAAAGTAACATGCACACATAACATACCTTTCATACTTAATACAGAAATAGAAAGAAGAGTTAGACTTAAAACAAATCTGCTAGCAGTGGCTCTGTCTCCCCATTATATTGAAGAATTATTCTTAGAGTCTGGATAGAAGGCAGAGCCCCGCCCATCAAGTAAAACTTCTTTTATACCCATAAGTCCTAAGCCAACCCTTTACCTAATACCATATCTGGTATCCATTATGCTATAAGCTTACTGATTGGTGATTATAAGGTGGTCTGGCTTCATTTAAGCCCCTTACTCTAAATCTAAGTGCCTTCCTCTTACTAAAGTCATTACTGACATTTTCACTAATTCCTGAGAAACTCGAAATGTCCCTGATTTCCCCTTAAGCATGTCTCTGTACCTTTTGTTGGCAACATAACTTTTTAAAAAAGGTATATTAACCACAAACTGTTCTCTTAAACTTCTCTCTTTTCCAAAGTACAAATTACTCTACTACCCCATACAGATACTTTCCAAAATTACCTCCCCCCCCACGCTCCTGTGGGGGGGGAGAGTTTGCGTGGGAGGGGGAGTGGAGGACGAGGTAGAGATGAGGTGATTTCACCTCCCTATCAGGGCTCGGGGCAAATTGCTTGTCCCCTTGGGATTGGCTCAAGGGGTGAGGCACTGAGGCTATAATTAGGCACAGGTGACCCCACCCCAAGCCTCTTTCTTTGCAGCTGCCCTCCCTCCACGCCCGTTGAAGCAGTGTGAGCTCCTCTGGTCGCCTTTTACGGGGCCGAGTAGGAATTTTGGTTCATTGTCCTAATTGGCTCGGGGCAGTGTACACGTTTCGCCTACTCCATACTGTGGATTCGGTGGTGGTTTTCTTGTTTTGGGGTTACTAGCTGAATTTGGTCACATTGGTTTTAGATTAGGCGGTAAGTGCGGTGAATAGGTAGTGGGGGTTAGGGTTTCGGTGTGCATCCCATGGCACCTTTGAAGGTGATTGGCGAGAACCTGGGCCTCACCAATGTCGATGCCCTGTGGCTCCATTGCTGGGAGTTCGGGGCGCCTTTGGGGTCTGCACTGCTCACCCTCCTCGGTTGTCAGGCGCCGCCGGGGGCGGTGAATCAGGGTAGATCCCCCAGCACCCAGTGTGTGGAATTCGAGAGTGGCGAGTCACTGCGCCACCCTCGAGTTTGGGATGTTTTCGCCCTGATATGCTCCACTGGCCTTTGGGCCGGCCTTAGTTAATCCCGCACTTCTCCCTTCGCAGAACTTTGATTAAATAAATGTGGCCCTGTTTTCAAACCATTACTGTTGTCTCGTCTCTTCATTTCCCCCTTTACCTGCGCAATTTTACTTTGACACAAATTAGGCCTACTGAACCAATATTTTACCAGACCTAGTAATCTTTGGTTCTCTTCACTATCCCATCCTATATCTATCTTATACTATTTGTTCTGCTCTTATATATAAGCGGAAACCTTATGGCAGGTTCCTATAGCTGCTTGCCTTAAAATAAGCTCAGTTACAATGCCTTATATGCTTCCAACACCTGCACACAACTATGCTGTCAATCCAGTTTTCAACCAGATTTTAGCAACTTGACTGTGTACAAGATTGCAGTCTGGGTCACTTTCTACATAATTTTAAAGAGCTGTTATACCGTACTCCACCATCTGAAAATGTCTTGTCTGAAAGCCTAGTACATGTAGCTAGTTTAGACAGAAGTATTGAAGGCTACTCCTGGAGTGTGACATATTTGGAGCTAGTTATATTTATTAAGCACTCAAAACAGGAATATTTGCAAACAAAATAACTTACAGGAATGTTCCTGTGGCCTAAAATTGTAGTACATGAATGTGAGTAATGTTTTGCATAAGTCATTCTACATAATTATCATGTTTATGTCTGGGCTGCCCTTGTATTATATGAGCTCACACAAAATTAACGATACTCAATTTGGGCTTTGTTTGTTTCTTGTCTCTTCAGTGGTGAGCCCATTTCTAAAATTTAGTTGTGGCTGGTGCTCGACAGTCCCATTATATCTTCAGATTTTTGGAGTAGAGTTGAGCTTACCACCACCACCATCATCATTATCAGAATGTATTAGTCAACTGACCATAATACAAAAAATAAAAAGCAGATAGAGCAAGCTGAGCTAACCATAAGCATTTGAATAGAAGGTATTTGCAAAGGATCAAATAAGAATAGTTTCTGGAATGAAGATGGAAGTAAGGAGAATAACATAGGCTTCCCATTTGTCATTATAACCAGCCCCATATTTTGGTAGTAATCCTTAGCTAATAGACTTTCATGGTAGGAAAAGGGATATCAAACCTGAACTGTTTAGGTCAGATCCTGACATCTGGCAAGCGTCATGAGGAGAGTTAAAGAAAATGCTGATGTTTAAAACAAGAACAGAAAATAGAATCAAAAAGTGTAGCGATCATAGAACAATACATGGAGGCAGACACACACGGGGTACCTTCTTGTTCCATAGCAAATAAGAGTAAATTTCTACAAGCCTCCTAGAGCCAAGAGATTATAATCTCTGAGAAGTATGAATTCTGTGTATAAAAGGTTTCTGCTCCTGTACTGGCTGCATGCTAATTATAGTTCATCCAGCTTTGGGTGGCGGCGGGACGGAAGCGCTCGAGGGCGTCGCCCCTCCCCGCCGCTCACCCAGCCCAGCCCCGGCATGGCCCGTGTCGGAGGTCAGCCAGTCCGGGAGCTGCCAGCAGCCCACCCGTGCCACCCACTTGGCCCTCCGCATGTGCACCGGGAGGGGGCGGTGTGCAGGCCAGGGATAGGGGCCGGGGCACAAGCCTGGCAGAAGCAGGGGGCGGGGCAGCTTTTGCAGGGGGGGTGGCGGAGGCTTTTGCAGGGCTGGAGCTGCGCATCTGCATCGGGGCTCTCTGCTGGTCACGTCTCTTCCCCGGTGGAAAGACTTGACCCCGCACATCAGCCAGAGAGGGAGCAGCCGCAGGGAGCTCAATTTACCTGCCAGGAGGAACCCACGGCTCCAACGGACAGTTCCCTGGGGCAGCAGACTCTGGCCTCATCCATCGGCCAGAGAACCAAGGGCCGCTGGGAGGCTGTACCCCAGGAGTAACTTCATGGCAGGGGGGAGACTGGACTGGCCCAATACATCGGCCAAAGAAGGAACAGCTGCAGGGAGCTTGTTTTTCCCTTCCCTGCAAGAAAAGAAAAATATTTAAGACCCTTGTAACTAAGAACTGGTGCTTGAGTTTTGCTTTCTTTCTCCTCCCTCCCAATCCCTCTTCCTTTTGTGTCATATCTTTTAGATTGTAAGCCTGAGGGCAGGGACTGTCTAATATTAATCTTCGTAAGCCACTCTGGGAGCCTTTTCTGGCTGAAGAGCGGGATAAAAATGCTGTAAATAAATAATAATACAGACACATACATGGGACTTTGAACAAATATTTCAATTAATTGCCTTTTTAAAAAAAATGCAAGAAAAATATAAGCTCTAAAATAGCTGAAGAGACTTTCTGGCTTTGGAATGGAAAATAAGTTTCAAATAGGTACATAGTTCAGGTTGACCCACATTACCTTGCTACTTACATTTCCCTAAATAAATGTAGTACTGTATGTATGCACACAGAGAGCCATTATTCTTCCCCAATCAGTGAACATGTCTGGCTGTGTATAAAATACTCCACAAATCATGTATTTGATAGTTACAGAATTGTAGGTTAATGATAGGCAAAGCAGATTTGTTTTCAGCAGCGTGTGTAGCAGGAATGCTTTCAAAGGAAATCCGACACATTTATCATAAGAAACTGTCTGGATTGCACCCTAAGAGTTTAATCAGTGCCACTTAAACATTGAACATACAGATGGGTTTTCTTTGAAATACCCATGTGTGGCATCTGAAACTCCTATCATAGTCCATCCTTGAAAAATCCAGATTGGGTTGCATTTTCCATGTGGTTAGTTTTGGCCACAAGAATCTTTCCAAAAGAAGGAATTAGGACCTCAGAGAGACCCTGATAGAAATTGCTTGCTGGAGGTTTTCAAATAGCAACAAATCCAAATCTACCCTGCAAGCCTATATTTTCTCCAACTTGGTTTGATGTTACATGCCTGCTTGACATAGGGATATTGTTTTTCATTATTCCCACTGTTTCACCAAATGAGTTTGATATGTTTGTGTAAAATGTGTGCATGAATGCATCTAGTGTTCCCCGTCATCAGATTCAGAATACAGGACTGATAGACCAATATATCTGCAAAGCATTATATTGGAAAAGCAGTCATGTCTGACAGTTTCCCTTTAATTGTTTGTCACAGGTTCCACCTTCAAACTTTATCTAGCCACAGGGGTTAAACTCTAATGACAGCAAGTTTGGTAGCAATATAGGGACATACATACCCTCTCCCTGACACTATATTCATGTTTTCTTCTATTTTTTCCCCTTCATTTGTTGCTGTTGTTGTTAATGTTGCATAGTCAAAAGCAATTATAGATCCCCCCCCCCCCCTAGACTGTTAACAAATAGGTTTCTTACACTTAGTTTTTTCTTGCGTGGTTAACATATTTTTGTCATTTTATTGATCCCTGCTTTTTTTATTCATGAACCTTTCATTTTCAGAGGCAAGTACTTTTTCACAGTTACCTGGTTTTAATTGTAATCATGGGACCACAGTACTCTAGCAGGGTTTGGGGTTGTTGTTTTTTTGGCAAATAGTAAATTGTCATCTTTTAGTATTAAAGTAAAATTCAGAGGGTGATATATTTTCTGTGCAGTGACTGTCATAAGCCTATATATTATAATTGCCTTGTCAGAGTATTTTGACATGGTAGGTGAGAAATCGAGGGGTTTTGCAGGGGTGATGCAGGGGTGCCTGGATAGAGACACCTCCTCTTGCCAAAAATCTCCACAAGATCCCCAAACCTGACACTAACCAAGGATCCCTCACAGCAGAGAACAGCTTTTAGGGACCCCTTTAGCAGCCCCACCCCTGTGCCCCACAGGGAGAATCTCTTATCTCCAATCAGCAGTTGATCAAAGATAAGTGCTTCCCTCTGCTGAGCACTGAGAAAGGAAGTCTTTTTTCAGTGCTAAGCAGGGGAAAGCACTGATTTCCATTCAGCTGCTGATAAGAAGAGATTTCCCCTGTGGGGCACAGCTTCTCCCTCAATGGCAGGGAGGGCAGGGCCAGGGGGGGAAGAAACTACTGCGCTGGCTGGCAACCCCCATGGACCTTATCAGGCTCATGGGCTGGAAGGTTCCCGATCCCTGCTTTAGCCAGAGAGGACTGGAAGTTGGGATAGCTGAAAGGAAGTAAATGGACTTGGGACACACTGCCAGCTTCTCCAGCATCCCCTTACATTACATGCTAATTCCATGGACTCACTAGGAAAAGACTCTGAGGAGTCCTACAGTTGCATCTTGAGAGCTCTTAGGATGCACTGCCATCCTCCCAGCATCCCCTCACCTGCAGTCTACAATAAAATCTCTAATACTGGAATCAACAGTGCATTGGCATTAACCCTAGCCACAAAAGATGCTATTCATTCCCTTATACAGTAGACAGAAAAGTAATTTGCTGCACTTTGGAGCACTGTGGAGGTGAGCGCCACACCCCTTCCACTGGGTGCTGCACTGAAAGGGATCATGCAGAGGGACATAATGTGTTTTTTTTGCACACACACCAGTGATCACCTCAACATACAGATCCTCCTTCCACCATGTTCTGCCTATCATAACAAGCACATGACTGAAAGAAGCACACCACCGTGATTTTTTTTTTTTTAAGCTAAAAAGGTGGTATTTAAATGTTGATAATAAAACAACTATCACATCACTCAGATCAGGGCAAAGTCTTTTTGGGGATGAGCAAAGTATCTTTGACATTTACATACTTTGACCAATGAAACTCTGATCTCTTATTTCTGCTAAATAAGCACTATATTATCGCTGGTAATAGAACAACAACAACATAAGAACAGTCATGCTGGATCAGACCAAGGGCCCATCTAGTCCAGCATTCTGGTCACACAGTGTCCAACCAGTTTCCTGTGGAAAACCCATAACTAGGACATGGATGCAATAGCACCCTCCTATTCATGTTACCCAGCTACTGGTGTGCATAGGTACACTGCCTCTGATACTGAAGGTAGCACATAGCCATCATGACCAGTAGTAGCCATTGCCATGGATTTATCTAATCCCTTTTTAAAGGTGTCCAAGTTAATTGCCATCACTATACCTTGTGGTAGTGAATTCCATAGTTGAACTATGTGCTGTGTGAAGAAATACTTCCATTCATCCTTTCGTCCTAAATCTCCCACCAATCAGCTCCATGGGATGACCCCACTGGGTTCTAGTATTATATGAGAGGAATAAAAATGTCTCCCTGTCCACTTTCTCCGCAACACACCATATTGTCAGTGAACATAAGAAGAGTCTGCTGGATCAGATCAGAGGCCTATTCAGCATCCTGTTTTCCACAGTGGCCAACCAGATCCCTCTTGAGAGCCCACATGGAGGACATGAGGACAATTGCAACTGGTATTTTGCTCTGATCCTTATGATAGCATATGAGTAGTAGCAGTTTTAGTATGTACTGGCATAGTATCTTCTCAGCAGTCATTTCCGCCTCCTTTTATACATTAGAGCTGACTGTGTCCCACAAACATCATCCACGATGGCCTCTTTGGGTTTGCTTGCCCAGTGGCAGTAAGGATTATTAAATATGTAGTGAGAGGAAAAGCATAATTATAGGATCTGTTTTGAAATGCATGGAAGAGGTGTGCTCTGAATGACAGCAGGCAACGTGCTTCATAATAACCCTCTGCATTAAAATTACAGCAGTTGCACAGGGAGAAGAGGCAGTGAATAGGCTGTGCCACGCTTACTTTGAATTAGCATGTCAGTAATGATGGATGGAGCAAACAATAAAATTTGACCTGTCACGTTATGATTATGAGTCTGCAAGCCTTAAGGCATTTGTAATTGGCTCCAGCCAGCAATGTTAACAAAGAAGAATAGGGGAAATGAGATTATTAGGGTAATACAGTGTTAACATTTTTAGTATGCAAAAAGAAAAGATCGCAAGATTGGATGTAAGCCATAAGGTTTGCGATTGCAAACTCTCATTCATTCCCTTGAAACAGTGGAAGGAAAGGAATAGTGTTTTTAAGCAGCCAGGTTAGACGATGAAAAATACATTAGATATTTGAAACTATGACGTTGGGCCTCATTCTGAAACTGTATAAAAAATGGGTATAAAGCTTCTTTTTGCCCATACTGGGACTGGTATGTTCATTTTTTATACATTATGCATCATTCTCCAACGTGTCTCCATGGTATTCAATGAGTATTGAAATGGCTGTTTTACTCTGTAGATTTTCAATATGCAGCAAAGAAACCAAATGGGAAAAGCATACTTGTCTCTTTGTAATAAATAAATAAATAAATGAACGAACATTGGTGTTGAAATTAGCATCATGACATTTATTGTATGGAATAAAATATATTCCCAAATTACTGTCTATAAACGTTGAGGGTGTATCAGTATGGGGAAAATAGGCAAGAACGTGAAAGTAAGAGAACCTGACTCAAACAAATATTGGTACACATAAGTAAATTTGCAAACCGTATTTCAGTCTGTAATTAAGTGTCTCTTCCCACATTCCATCATTGAACTGCATTTGTAAATTTCAGGCAAAAGAAAAAAAAATGTAATGTAAGCATAAACGGGAACTGTGTATTGAACATATTCTGCTGCCATATACTGGGTTATCCCAGTGCCAGCTGGTGAGTTTCGGGATTGGTGGGGCTGCATTTTGTCTTTATAAGACCTTGGCCTAGAGGGGTACTCACCCTCCACCAATGTGTAGACTTGCTACTTGGTCAGATTTTTGACAAGTCGGTTGTCATTCCAAAGAATATAAAAACTGATCAACTGAGTTATTCCAGCTGCCCCCATCCATTCCCAACAGATTTTTGGCAGGCAGGAAGGACAAAAGGTACATGAAGCTGTTAAGTAGAATTATCACCCAGCTCTTTTATCCCTGTTATCTTTAGTTCTTACCCTGTTAATTTGGCTTATCTTCCAACATAATTGTACTTTTATGTACACGCGCATATAAGGATCGGTATATGCCTCCCATGGATGGAAGGGCTCCTGCCATCTGCAGAAGGTTTCTGATCCAGCAGAACAATCCTACTGGCAGAATGGGGGAGGAAGTGATATTGATTTCCCCCTCCCCCTGCTGCCCTTCAGAACTTTCCAGAACCATGGCAAAGGTGGCACTGGAGGCTTCAGGGGGAAGGGAAAATCTGCAAAAATCACCTCCCCCCCCCCCACTGCCACTGGCAGGAGTGTTATGAGCAGAACTCTACTCAGGGGATGTTACCACTGGTGGGAGAACATTTGGATCCAGCCCAATATCTATGTGTTCTTTAAGGAGTCAAAGTGGGTTTTGTCTTTCTGCTGTTACAGCCTGAGATGCAGTCTGAAATTACTTGTTCTAGAATTGTTCCTGAACATGTAAGTTGAGCTCATGCATTTTTAGAAGCTTGTACTCATACAGCTACAGCAACATGCTGTGCAAGTCAACTGGAACAGACGGAATTTGTGACTTGCAAGCAACCACAGACATGTTATGACTTGCATCCTTCCTATCGCCTGATGATCTTCCTATCTCCAGATTCATTGACCCACATTTTCTAGATCTGTTGGGTTAATAGGTGCTGCTGTGCTGGAACTTTGGTCAGGGCCTATTCCTGGCATCCCACATCATGGTGTCAAATTTGGTGGAACTAGGTAGAAGCTGATCCTTAGATGCTGTTGGATGCAGACTCATGGAATCACGTTGCTACTTTCTCATAACAAACCATGTGACGGTTGTATTTCCATTGCTGTCTTGTACACATAAGCTTTTTGGATATTTTTTTCCTGTATGAAATTGAAACTTTCCCCCTATATTTGAGCTGCTGTTCTGCACTGACAAAGAGTAACCACATGCAGGTTGGTGCTGCTGAACTTGATCTAGTGTCTTTGGCAGAGCAGATGTGAGCTCAGTATGAGGCCAAGTCAGAAGCAAAATGTGTTGTCATTTCTCCTCCTTCCCCCTTATTTGATGTAAACAAATGTATTTGTAAGGGTCATTTATTCACATGGTTTGATGAAATACACTGAACAAAGATCTCTTCACCTTGTAACAGAACAGTTCTCTTTTAAGCATAAGTTGTTTAAAGCATATTACAGGGTCTAATCCAGGGAAGATGGCATGAGGCCTGTGCATACATATTCTAGTTTGTTTTTGGTATTATAAAGCACTCTTGAACTAGGTGGGAAAATATTTTAGCTTGATTAAGCTGAGTAAAGGAATCCGTGCGTTTATCGCGTAGCCGCTGCCCTGCCTTCTCTTCCTGTCAAGATAAAGCTCATTAACTCCACAGCATGCTGTGCTGTCCCTCCACAGGCTCAGTGATGCTAGATAACTCCACCAGCACAGACAAGTACTTTACATTACAAGCAAGTGCTGAAACTGCATTCTCTGGCTGCTGAAGTCCACAGATCTTAAAAAGAAAAGACCAGTAGAGCTCCTTTTGCACACCAAGCACAGATTAACACCAAAAATAACCATTCTTACAATCAACATTGTTTTCCTGGACACTGAAACAAATGTTAAACAGAAATTTCCTTCAAGTCATGAATATCATCCTTTTAATGTTTTACACTGGTGAATCAGTACTGCTGCTGGTCTCTGCTAGCCCAGATCCAGGGAGTAAAACCATTACATGTTTGGGTTCAGTTCCAGTTCAGCTGCAATTTAAGTAGTTCTTCCTTGGGCCAATAAAGGTTCAACAATGGGTTTGACATACATAACCAACTGGTTCAGTGCCAGTTCACATGAAAAAAAAAATTAAATATAAGGCACATTTTTTGTGATTATTTCACAGTGAGGTCGAGAAAGCTTTTATTTGTACAATCATAGACATTTGTAATAGGTGTAGAAGTAATCAGTATTTCAAACATATTCATACTTCATTTTACATTTACATATATGTTCTCATTGTACTGTACATGTAAGTACCTTTTGATGGATGCCAAATATATCCTATGATGTTTGTCTTGTATTGTATGTTCATCCTTTCCATGTTGTTATTTGTATGTTGACCAAACCACATCACAAAGTAGAAACAGGCATCCAGACCTAATGCTTCCCAGGCCTGTCCAGACCCAAAATATGCTCCAGATATTGGTTTTATATTGTGCTCATTCTGGTTCTGGTGAAGCCAGTGAGTGTACCACATCAGGTGTTTTGTTGTTTGGCTAAACCATTATTCTGAACTGTTAACCTGGTTGTGGTTTTTCGGGTTTTATTCTAGTTCAGCTTCCACGGGGACTTTCAGATAATGTCTCTGGTTCTGTTCTAGTTGAGGAAAAAAATGAAGGTTCTGCTTTTTTGTTCAGGTTCAGGTTCCATTTGCTTTCCTGTGATTCAGAATCTATTTGGGATTCAAGTGGAGTGTTTTTTGGTGGTGGTGGTGGTGATTAAGGCTTTTACTCTAGTTTGCAGCATTAACTGAATAGCTGAGCCCAAGCCAACAGATTTTGAAAAAAGTCTTTCTTTACTTTCTGTGAATTTGCTGTGGCCTTGCATATTTTGGCTATTTTAAAGTAGGTGAAGAAAAAAATATTTACCTTTTTCTGCTGATAATTCACATAAAAGGTGTCATCATGTGTCTCTCTCTCCACCACCACCCAATTATGAGGAACATTGTGTATTTTGCAATCCTCTGCTGGGTGTGGCGTGGCCTAGTATCTCATCAGAAGATAGAAGGAAGGACTCTATTCTCATTTTTCATTATCTGGGTAATAGAATGCAATTTGGCGCAGCTGGCAGCTTCTGCTAAAGAAATGGTCTATATTAAATAAGAATGATGTCAAAAGGCCAGGAAGAACTGCAGTGCTGTAACAGCTCTCTGTAGAAAAGCTTGCATGTTGTATTTTTCATATATTAATATTTACAGGCAGTCCCCGAATTAAGAATGTCCAACTTACAGACAACCCATACTTAAGAACGGACTTCTGGGTTCCCCGCCACTACGTCGTTTACGTAGAGTACATAGCATAGTATACTATACAATTTGCGTAATTTACGCAATTTGCGTAAATGCTGATTTTAACATATAGAACGCTATGCTGTTCCGACTTACATACAAATTCGACTTAAAGACATTCTTAAGAACAGAACTTGTTTGTAACCTGGGGACTGCCTGTATTACTTAGTTCATATGACACAGTACCCAAATATTGTTTGGGGGGGGGGGGATCACACAAAGCTTATTCCTCTTTTAGTGTTCCTGGAGTATAGGAGCAATCACCAAAGGAATTAAGGGCTAAAGGGGGGACTTTTTAGGGAGAGTGGGGGCATTGCTACCCCCATCAAAATACATGTGATTATTCCTGTGGAGCACCCATATTTCTGTGCAGCTCATTGCTTCTGCTTACTGAATGATTTATTGTTTTAAACAGTTAATTGAGCCTATGTATCAGCTATGCCAGCCTTCCCCCACCTAATGTTTTGGACGAAAACACCGAGCATTTGACCATTGACCATGATGGCTGGGGCTGATGGGAGTTGTAGTCCAAAACATCTAAAGGACAACAGGTTGGGGAAGGCCGAGTTCTGCGAATGGCACAAATCCAGCAATAACAGTACTAGAGCCTAAAAGGCTGATAAATCTCAGCACCACAGAGTTGGGTTTTTCTCTCTCTATTGACCCCCCACCTGCCAGATTCTGCCTATGACTGCCATATCCTACCAATTCTACCAGTATCTGCCTCTGGCCCACCATGATTTTTTTCTCCCATGCACTGTCCAGAAGCCACTATGTCTGAAATAAAATATTGGCAACCCTACTGAGAAGCTAGGCTCTAGATTGTTTCCTAGGGACTCGAGTAGAGTGGGATGAGTTTCAAATCAGGCAGAGTACATTTTCCCATGCATGACAATGGTAGGGTACTTCCTTTATAAAGCTGAGAATTGGTAAAGATGACTCCTATCCCATTCTGTACATCAGGGGTGGGGAAGATGTGGCCCTCCAGATGTTGTTGGACTACAACCCCCACCATTTGTACCTATTGGCCACGTTGGCTGGGGCTGATAGCAGTTGGAGTCCAAAAACATCTGGAGGCCACAGGTTTTCCCACCTGTACTGTACATACTAGATCATTAATGTGGTGAATTACAGTTTCAGCAACAGTTTGCTTTAACATTAATGAAGGTGAGTTTACCGCCTACCTTCTGGTTACTGAAATAACAATGGGAATGTTTTGCCCTAGGTTCTAGTTTAGTTCAAGAGGCATCTTGCAGAAAGATCAAATCAAATCAAATCTTTATTACGGTCCAAGACCAGCATATCTTGCAGAAAGATAATCTGAACAGTCCTGCTGTGTAAAGAGGAACCCAAGTATATAACTGACCTTTTGCCATCTACTTCTCACAGAGTTGCATGCTGGGCCTTTTTGCTGGGATGTGATGGAAGATATCTTTGAGCAGACGTAAGCAACAGGGCAGGGGTGCAGAACCCTCCTGGTGGTGGTGGGGCTGATTTCCTCCCACCGGGCCCTCCATAGGCCAGATGGCATCAGTGAGCATGGCCACAGTCACTGATATCTTCGCCTTCCCGCCACCCGTTTTCACTTGCTCCATGCTGAGAAGAGGCTGATGCTGAGGGGGGTTGGCAAGTGGTGTGTAATTGGTTTGGCTGGCACTGGGAAGAGCGTCTGCTCCTCTTGCCCCTCCCCATCGGGGGCAGTAAGAGATGCACATGAAGGAAGTTTCAGATGGTGCTGGGGGAAACCCAAGCAGGCTCCATGGGCCAGATTGGGGAGACTTGCCGACCCGATTAGGCCCATGACCTGGGGATGCTGCATCTCTGCACTAGGGTGTCACTCCAATTCTCATACTTTTAAAACAAAATTACAAACAAAATTTACTATGCCCTCTCCATAGTAAAAGAAGTGTGACACCATAGGAAATAAATGGAAGTCCTAGTACAAGTGGGACTTTGCATTTGTGCATTCTTTCCAAGGATGGGCACATATCCTTTTAAAACAGCTCTCTTATTTGGTTCTCTTTTGTGAAACTCATTTTCTTTCTTGGGTTTTTTTTTTTTTTTTTACACAAATAAATCAGAATCCTTCCACAGAGAACTTATTCAGCTCGCATTACACCCCACTTCACAAGCCATAAAAGAAAATGCCTTCTGTCAATATTTGTGCGTGTGGATTTTAAATATGTAGATTTTTATGTAAATGAGTTCGTTTAAAGGCAATGTTGTAACTACATCATACATTTTTGCCTATCTCTTCCTTTTCATTACTTTGCTAGAAGAGCAGAGCATAATGCAAAATAATTAAAAGAAGCTCCTTAAATATCATCATGCAAATGTAGCTCGGCACGAACAGCATTTTCTGTAAATGACAGAAATGACTGCAGAAAGCACAGACATAGTTGCATGCAGCAGAGCAAACTGGGTTATTACCAAGACAAAATTGTTGCACACAGAAATTTTCGTTTTCATCTTGTGTCTCTCTGAAATGTCTTGCAGCTGTACTTATTCTTGGCCCTCAATTTAAAACTCAGGTTTACCAAAGGAAAAGGCTACATCTCATCTGTAGAATTTATTTCTACATTGACCTGTGCTATTGACCCTGCCAAATGGATATCACAAATCCACTTTAACACTTTAGTTTTAGTAGCGCTGGGTGCTTGCTATTGGCCTTGGGCAAAAGGTTGAAGTACTTTATACTGTGGTGCCATAACTGTTTGAAAGGGATTTTTATGGTAAAGAAAATTAACCTTCCTCATTTTCAAAATCCTGTTACTGATAGTGGTAACAACAGCAGCAACTGATTATAATAACTGAAAATGATATGGCTGCAATCCTAGACATACTTACCTGGTAGTAAGTCCCATTGAACATCTGAGTAGACATGAATAGGCTTGCACTGCAGTTGATAATAAAGAAGAGTCATTTATATCGTACCTCTCAGGGATGGGGACTCGGACTCGAGGACTCGACTCGTGAGTCGGACTGAGTCCCCCCTATGACTCGAGTCAGACTCGAGTCCCAATATTTTTAATGGGACTTGAGACTAGACTCGGGACTCAAGAACAAGCACTTGTGTTCCAAAATTGTGTTCCTCAAATGCAACATGGATAGGTTTTAGGAAGTACAGCAAGTTTATTTTTTAAAATCATTTTCCTAAAATGCAACCTTTCAGACATTTTGGGTTTGGCTGCCTCTGCCTGCCTGTTTGAGGTTCCCAGCCTCCTCTGCCTGCCTGGTCTCTTCTTAACCAGTTCCACAGTTTGAATTGTCCAAGACAAAGGCCTCTGCCTGCCTGCTTTGGGGTTCCCTGCCTTCTCTGCCTGCCTGGTTATTTTGGGTTTGTCTGCCTGGTCTGTTCTTGCCAAAATCAGTTGCAGAGTTTTGAAATAAAAAGGCACACTTGTGCCTAGAATTTATTTAAGCCACACATCTGAAATAGCCTTATTTTGTTGGGAAAAAACCCCATTGATTTTAATAGGGACTCATGGAGTCAGCTTTGGGAGTGACTCGTGACTCGTGAGTCACCATTTTGGACCAAGGACTCGGACTCGAGACTCGGGTCCAAAGACTCGTGATTCGACTCGTGACTCGAGACCAAGGACTCTTCAACATCCCTGCTTTTCATGCACATTCAAAATGCAGCATATACATCATCTCAGTGATTCTCACCTCAGCCTCTCTTCCATGCAGAGGGATTGAGGCTGACCAACTGACCCAGGCTGAGGCTGACTGATTGTGGCATGGTTAACCAGCCACCAGGGATGTTGAAGAGTCCTTGGTCTCGAGTCACGAGTCGAGTCACGAGTCTTTGGACCCGAGTCCCGAGTCCGAGTCCGAGTTCTTGGTCCAATATGGTGACTCACGAGTCCTGAGTCACTCCGAAAACTGACTCCACGAGTCCCTATTAAAATCAATGGGGTTTCCCCCCAACAAAATAAGGCTACTTCAGATGTGTGGCTTAAATAAATTCTAGGCACAAGTGTGCCTTTTTATTTCAAAACTCTGCAACTGATTTTGGCAAGAACAGACCAGGCAGACAAACCCAAAATAACCAGGCAGGCAGAGGAGGCAGGGAACCCCAAACAGGCAGGCAGAGGCAGCCAAACCCAAAATGTCTGACCCTAACCCAAACCCCCCACAACAGCACATCAATCAAAATAAATCTCAACACATCGTTGGGGCTGCGCTCCTGGTAGCTGTCCATAGTGGCCGAGCAGCGGCGCGCCTCGCTTCCATGCGCTCTTCAGGACGACCAGGAGCCACTGGTGGCTAACCAGCCCCCGGTGGGTTCACCCCAGCCACGGTGGCTTGTTCACCCCGCCGCACATGCCAATCAAATTTCCCTAATTACCCTCGCTGGCACAGCTTGCCGTGTCATCCAAACCCAGGCAGCATGGCTTGTTTGAGGGGGCAGCAACCCTCAAATCACCCATGGGCTGCTGTTGAGTTATTAACCTGCACGCTCGGAGGAGGAAATAAGCCACCATAGCTTATTTCCCTCACTACAATCGTGTAAACTGGCCCACTGTGACTGCTTCTATCTGCCCCTTGCAAGGAACTCAGCAGACTCTGCCCTTCAGGAAGTACAAGGTTGGAGGGTGTTGAAAGCCGAACCGCAGCATTGGGACCTAGCAGTTAAAGCAAAATAAAAGAGGAGGCCACTTGCTTATAAAAGTACGTAGTCACACTGCTACTGCTAAGAGTAGATTAGATTAGCAGTAGATTAGACTACTGCTAAAATAAATTAGGCCTATGCAGGGAATAGGCCTAATCTACCTCAGACATATGAGTTATACCATTCAATTATAATAGTGGCCATTTACTTTCAAGGCATTTCTCCTTTCCTTTGGCAGGGGGGATTTCACTAGTCCTGACAGAAGCCCTCCTCAGCTATTTTTAGGGCTCAAGACAAAAAGGGTTAGGGCACTGACCAGCCACTGTTCACTCCCCCTCCCTTCTCCATGCAGTAGCTCCTTTTTTTAAAAAAAAAAAGGAGAGACAAATAAAACAAAAATATTTTTCCCCTATATAATAATATTTTATTATATGGCATACCATATAAGAGGGTGTCTGGCGGTTCATTTGAGTTATACAACGAGCTCTAATATTAACGTTGCAGTCTTCACTTGCCTCATTTCCACGCCTATGTCATCTTCATAGCTAGTGAAGAATGATACTATCATTCAGGAATCTACAAATGGTAGATCTCCTGAATTTCCTTTTACAAATGCTTTTGTTTTAGCGAATCACTGCAAAACGAACATGCCTCAGACTCAGTCAGTGGAAGAGAGTAGTGCGGTTGAGCAGTATGAATGACGTTAATCTCTTCAACCAATGAGAGAGCACTTTGCTCTGTCAGAGAAATTTTAATCTTTAAACAGGTTTTTAGAACAAAATACTTCATTTAGGCCAAAAAAATAAAAATAAAAATTGCAACACCAACTAATGGTGAGCTGCTTAATGGAGTAATTCTACTAAAAGTCAAATATGCGACTTAGGAGAAATCCCTGTTGTGCTGGGACAGTGCAAGGTGATTGGTTTTGGTTTTACCTAGCCTCCACTTTTAAAAATAAATAAAGATTGGTATGTAGTTGGAGATTTTAAAACTGTGCATCAAAATGCTTGGCAGTCATGCAGCCCAGTCCTATACATGCCTACTCAGAAGTGAACCTACTTTGCTCCATGTAGCTTACTTTCAAATATGCATAGGGTTGCAGACTTGCAGTGCAGTCTTATACATGTCTACTCAGAAATAAGCCCTACTGAGTTAAATGGGACTTACTCCCAGATGAATTACTATAGAATTAATGCCTTAGGATCCATTTTATGAACTTGGGTTGGAGGAGAACATGTCCTGATTCAGAGCTGGTGACAGACTCCAGTGGGCCCTCAGCATAGTGCTTGTAATGGAACCACTGGCGGCACACACACACCCGCTGCAGCCCCTCACTCCCTGCTGCCTCTGAAGCCTCCCCACCCATCCTCCCTGCTGCAGGCCCTTCGGCTGCCCACCAAGCCACCCACCAGGCACTGCCCCCCCTGCCTACTCACCCACCTGCCCACTGTAGCCCTCACCCACCCACCTGCACCACTGAAGGCCCGCCATACTCTGCTACCCCCCGACCCAACCGCTTGCTGCAGCTCCTTGCCACCTCACCCACCGTGGCCCCTTGCCCACCCAGCCACCTGCCCACCCACTCTAATAGACCACCCTGTGCCTTCATTGGCCATGGCCTCCCCCCAAAGGCAGTGTCTGATTGGTACAGATGGCTGCTCCACAAAATGTAAGTTTTAAAAAAATATTTTTTAAATGTGCAGTTAGTTGCAGGGCCTGCAGGCTTAGCCATGGCCCTTTTCCACCAGTTGGGCTCACTGAGTGAGCAAGGAGTAGGAGAAGGATGGTGATGGTGGCAACCAAAATGCTGCTCTAAACTAGGGCAGGGATGGGCCCTTTTGAGCCTCTGGGCTCTCAGCAGCTGCCCACCCATGTTGACCCCTGATGCCAGGCCTGTCCTGGATACGCTTTCTCCCCGGCAGTGATCCTGGAATGAATAAGCAATGCACAGATAAGTTACATTCTGTCTTACTTCAGGAATAATATTGTCTATAGTGTTCTGGAATTATTCTACTTATGAATGAATTGGAATGGTTAGAGAAACACAAGATTTGGCTGCTGAAATATTAAGTCAATATTCACTACGAACTGATATTCCAACGAAATTAAGATTGACTATATTACTAGAGGCAGGACTATGTATGATGTTCATTCGGCTGTCACACTTCCTTTTTATTAAAACTGCTTTGCCTGTAACTTAGTTTTAATGTGGTTGTAAGCAGAAGTTAGTAACGGAATATGATGTGATGTTATTGCTATTACTCCCTTTAACTGCTTCACAAATTGCCCCGTTAAAGATTACATATATAGGGACATAATTGATTGAATTAATTATGTGTAGAAATTACATGATTATGTGAGATAGCAACAACGGTAGTATTTATTAGTTTAGAATACAGAATATTGAGATAGATTAAACTATATATTGCATAAAGCATAGTATTAATTAATCTCATTTGTAGGGAGAAGGCTCATACTATGGGCTGCGTTAAAAGCCAAATTGAATGCCATGGAGTACTAAAAATCTTCTGTAGATCATGATTTCAAATTGCTAATGGCCTTTGCCCAGCTCCTGTCAGACTCCCAGCTTTTCTAAGGCTACCCAGCTTCTCTGCCCGAAGAGAACTGCTCACTGGAAATTCCAATTTTAAAATCATCATGTGTAACATGTTTGAGTGAGACATGTCAAGCAACATGATGCCAAGAGGGGTTAAGCACAGTTGGAGGTGACGGCATGAAGCCTGACAGTTGGACATTTTTTGCAGAACACACACTGGCAAACAATTTTGATTTGAAAGGAACCGAAGTGAAAAAAGCCATTTGAGCATCTGTGGTGTGTTGGAATGACACACAATCAAGTCACAATCACAAGTAAGCATATCAGTTGCAGGCTGCATTTTGCCTAGTTCTAGCTATGCTATAAAAATATTTCTTTAAAAAACCACTTTAGCCACAAGTGAAAGGGAAATGGTTGTGCTCCATATAGTTTCAGAACTAAAATCTTATCTTGCCAAACATTCTTCAGGAAAGCACAATAATTGTTGTGGGTAGTAGTGGTAGAAGAAGAAAAAGGAGGAGGAGACGAAGAAACTTTGTACAGACAACACGGAGCAAAGAAAATCCTTCTGATATACGTCATTTCTTGGTCCAATACTAAAGAGTCTTTCAATTCAGGTAGTAGATTATTGAGCATCATCATCATCAGGCGATCACTCGTGACCGAATAAGATTGTCTTCCGGGATAAAAGGAGGAAATTCTAAAGAAGATTGTGTAGACTCTAGCGATGGGTCCGTAAGTGACTGTGGAGGCCAATTCTAGATCCACACAGCTTCCCACAGTGAGGACACAGGTTACCAGATAGAAGATGGTCCTGTAAAGGATTCATTTGACGTGCTTTTCGCTTAGCACGTTTCTCCCTTTCACCTTGCACTCGGGCTTCTTCAAAGTCCATGGAACCTTTGTGAAAGGCCAACCTCCATTTAGATCGTTCATGGGCCAGAGCTTCCCAGTTTTCGATGTTTATATTGCATTTTTTAGATTAGCCTTATGAACATCTTTAAACCTCTTATATTGACCACCGATATTCCGCTTTCCATCCTTGAGTTGGGAGTAAAGTAACTGCTTTGGGAGACGGCAGTCAGGCATTCGAACAACATGACCGGTCCACTGAAGTTGGCGTTGAAGGATCATTTTTTCAATGCTAGTAGTCTTTGCTTCTTCCAGTACACTGACATTTGTTCGCCTATCTTCCCAAGTAATTTGCAGGATTTTCCGGAGGCAACGTTGATGAAACCTTTCAAGGAGGTAGAAGTGACGTTTATAGATAGTCCATGTTTCGCAGGCATACAATAAAGTTGGTAATACAATGGCTTCATAAACCAGTGTTTTGGTCTTCTTACAAATATCCCGATCCTCGAACACTCTATGTTTCATTCGAGAAAATGCGGCACTTGCGGAGCTCAGACGATGCTGGATTTCACTGTCGATGTTAGCTGTAACAGAAAGATAGCTGCCAAGATAGAGAAAATGATCGACATTTTCCAGTATTGTCCCGCCAAGCTGGATAGATGGCATCACCAAAGGATTGGCTTGCACTTGCTGATGAAGCACTTTGGTTTTTTTGATGTTAAGTGAGAGACCAAGTTTTTCGTATGCTTCTGCAAAAGCATTTAGGATAGTTTGGAGATCATCCTCTGAATGTGCGGAGACCACATTATCATCAGCATACTGAAGTTCCACAACGGAGGTTGTAATTACCTTACTTTTTGCTTTCAGCCTGCTGAGATTAAAAAGCTTTCCATCTGTTCGATATATAATTCCCACACCAGTGGGAAGTTTCCCCTTGACAAGATGTAAAACCATGGCGATGAAAATGGCAAATAATGTTGGGGCGATAACACATCCCTGTTTAACACCTGATCCCACTTTAAATGGAGCACCATGAGAGCCGTTGTTGTCCAAAACCGTTGCCGTCATGTTGTCATGGAGAAGTCGCAAGATATTCACAAATTTATTGGGGCATCCAATTTTCATAAGGATAGTCCAGAGAGCTGTACGGTCTACAGTATCAAAGGCCTTAGCCAAATCGATAAATGCCATATAAAGGGGTTGATTTTGCTCCCAGCATTTTTCTTGGAGCTGACGTGCAGTAAAAATCATGTCTACTGTCCCTCTAGAGGGGCGGAAACCATATTGAGTTTCAGGGAGGATCTCTTCTGAAATAGATAGAAGACGGTTTGCGAGAATCCTAGCAAATATTTTACCTGCGGTTGCTAAGAGAGAAATGCCCCGATAGTTTCCACAGTCTGTTCTATCACCCTTCTTAAAGAGGGTGATAATTATGGCATCCCTGAAGTCTTCTGGGATCTCTTCTCTTATCCAGATTTTTTCGATGAGTTTATGAAGATGTTGTACAAGTTCGGGCCCCCCTTCTTTAAAGATTTCAGCAGGAATCCCATCTGGTCCACTAGCTTTGTTGTTCTTCATTTGATTAATGGCTTTTTTACTTCATCCAAAGTGGGGAGTATTGCAAGTTCCTCTTTAATTTGTTTTTGCGGGATTTGCGAAAAAATCTCATTATCCACCTTAGACTTACGATTTAAAAGGTCATAATAATGCTCTTTCCAACGCAGTGCAATAGACTCTTTGTCTTTTAAGAGTTTGGTGCCATCTTTTGATTGTAAAGGGTTTGTACCATAGGTTTTTGGTCCATAAATGGCCCTTGTGGCCTTAAAAAAGCCCCGTGCATCATGAGATTCTGCAAGTTGTTGAATTTCTTCAGCTTTCTTTTTCCACCAAGCATTCTTAAGTTCTCTTGTTCTTCTTTGGACCTCAGCCTTTGCGCTAGCGTAGGTTTGTTTCTTGGCAGCGCAGTTAATATCATTTTGCCATATTTGGAAGGCTTTCCTTTTTTGGTCAATTATATATTTAATCTCATTGTCATTTTCATCAAACCAATCCTGATGTTTCTTAGTTTCATATCCAATAGTTTGTTCACAAGCTGCAGTAATGGAGGTTTTCAGCTTAGACCAATGGTCCTCAATGTTGTCAGGAGGTTCCGTAGGTAGATGTTCCTTAAGAAGTGATTGAAGACGAGTTTGCTTAATAGGATCTTGAAGGACTTGGATGTTCATTTTACGCCTTGGTTTCCTTCCTTGAAGCCTACGTTGGGGAGCAATGTTGATAACCATTGTGGACCGGATTAGTCGGTGGTCTGTCCAGCAGTCGTCGGCACTCACCATGGCCCTAGTAAGAAGTACATCGCGGCGATCTCTAACACGGACAATTACATAATCCACAAGATGCCAGTGCTTTGACCGTGGGTGCTGCCATGATGTTTTAAACTTATTCTTTTGTCGAAAGAGCGTGTTTGTGATAGTGAGATTATGCTCTGCACATATAGACAAAAGTAAGAGTCCGTTCGGGTTGCTATTACCAACTCCGTCTTTTCCAATAGTTTCTGGCCATAAATCAAAGTCACGCCCGACTCTTGCGTTAAAATCGCCCAGGAGGATAATTTTATCCTCCTTAGGTATCTCTGACAGGAGAGTGTCCAACTGGCTGTAAAAACTTTCCTTGATGTCATCATCAGCATCTAATGTTGGTGCATAAGCGCTCAAAATAGTTACCTGTTGGTTATTGGCGAGCTTTAATCGAAGAGTTATCAGGCGTTCGTTAATGCCAGTAGGAACTTCTGACAAAGAGTTCACTAGTTCATTTTTGATGGCAAAGCCTACACCATGTATTCGTCGGTCCTGCTCAGGTAGTCCTTTCCAGAAGAAGGTATAACCTCCTTTTTCTTCTTTCAGCTGTCCCTCTCCTGCCCTTCGAGTTTCTTGAAGTGCTGCTATGTCAATTTTAAACCGTCTCAGCTCCCTTGCAATAATAGCAGTCCTACGCTCAGGGCGTTCACTATCTATGTTATCCAGCAATGTCCGTATATTCCATGTTCCAAAATTCAAATGTCTTTTTCGACTGCTAAAATGGTGACCCCACTGGACGCGGTAATCCAGTCAGGGGAGAAAGAGGTAGACTATGTTTAGGGCACCTTTTCTAGCCCCCTCCCCATACGGGGTGAGCAGAGTGGATCCTAAATAGGGCTGCTCAGTCATGGATACAGCTGCCGAGCTGCTCGACTACCTCGTTCCTTGAACAGGGCGACTGAGTCTGCATCCACCGCCCATGTGCTGGTCCATGACTAGGGGCTTCCAGATTCACAGTCCTGCCCCCGTTGCCATTCGCCAGTCGCCATGGGACTTTTTTTGTTTGTTTGTTTGTTTGGTTGGGTTGGGTTGGGTTGGATGGGTTGGGTTGGAAGACGCCTGTGCGTGAAACTGTTTTATGTGGGGAGATCGGTGCACAACGAATCACCACACAAACTTGACAGAGTATGGCAGAGATCCAATGGCACGGTTACCCTGACGATTGGAAAACCATTCTCTGCTGCAGCCTTCATCCGCCTTCACAGCCGTTGTAATTTAGGTTTAATTATCTTCCGCCTGTTCTGCCGTTGAGGACTTTTATGTTTTGGATCGTTCTTTGTCTGGTTCCTCTCCCCGGACCTTACCGCCATGGGTGACCCTACTGGGAGTACATAGCTCCCGACGGCATTGCTCACAGGATTCATCGGAACACGCAAGCCCACTCACCACTTCAAGGTGACGATCCAGCGAGGGGAGATTATTGAGCAGTAAGGTAAGGATTATACCTTGCCTTACATTTAAAAGCATAGTCTAAATTAGGTTACGTTTAATTTATATCACTAATCTGGTACATCTGAATATTTGCAAAAATGTTATTCATTTACATTATTACAGTATAAGATTTAGCTGCACTTCTTAAAAAAGAATTACACTGTGGAAAGCAACAGTTGTGGTCTAAAAACAAATAGAGCAGAATCATATTATATTGTCTGTAGTTATTAGTGGTGGAAGGAAATACAAAATCTCCCAGTTCAAATTACATTGTCACAAAGCCTCTTTTAGATGTTTTACTCATGCAGCATAAACAATGCATGAGCGGAGAGCAGTACACATTGGCTAGCCCATCCCAGTGTTGTGTACCCTGCTGACCCCACAACCATGTTGAGCATGGATGTCCGGAGAGGGGAGGCCTACATGGGCTTCCTTCTTCAGACATCCCCAATAAATGTTTAGAGCAGGGGTAGGCAACGTGGTGCCCATGGGCACAAATGTACCCCCCAAATACCTTCCTTGGAGCCCAAAAAGACACCTGGCAGCGACAGGGAGAGAGGTAGGGAGGATTCTGCCACTGTGGCAGGGAGGGAAGGAGGGTTCCTCTGCAGCAGGAAGGGTTGCATGGTGGTGGAGTGAGTTCTTCTGCTTCAGGCAGCAAGAGAGCTCACACCAGGCCTGACCGGCCTGCAATCGCCATGTACGGGGGTGGTTAACAAGCTACCGTGGCTTATTAGCCACCCTTGTGGCATGTGAACTGGTTCATTGCTTACAATATGTGAGCAAAATCTCAGAAAGGGGCAACTGTGAGTTGAGCCAAGATTCTTCCAAATTTGGGACTGGATTCACCATGCCTGCTTTCAGTCAGTAGGGTAGCCAGGTGTTCTACCTTACAGAGGACAGCCCTGTATTTGAAGGCTTCTTCTCTTTGAAGCGCTGTCCCATGAAAGCCCAGCTGAAAGATAAAGAACCATAAGAAGGGAAAACAGGGGCCTTGAAGTTGCCCATCAACAGTTAGCACCTGGAGAGCAGACTGAACAGGCAGACACAAAGGTCACCTAGTTGCACTCATCTCTACTATGGGGAGATGGATTATATTTTTGTTTAAATCAAAGTAATGATTTCTGAATTCTAATCTATACACATAAATTAGGTTGTGCATATGTAAATGTTATGCAAATCTGTGTCTTTTGTCTTTTTGGCTGACACATTTCCTCCTTTTTGGCAATGCATAAGTGGCTACCCTATCAGTCTGCCCTGCCTCCTTTCCCCACTCCCTCTTCCTTTCTCCCAGTCATACCTTGCAAAGTGGTAAGGACAGCAGCAGCAGTCTCTCTCTTCCTCCGTTGTTCAGGCATTTAGAAGACTCCAGCAGTGGTGTTCCAGGGGCAAGGTGTCCTGGGAAAAATAGTTTCCAGGGCTCCTGAATCCATATAGCTACGACGATGGACATAGGCAGCTACTAGTAGAAGCTAAGTGCACACAAGCCAACCCAGAGTCCTAAAGGGAAAAAATGGAGATACAAATAGAGTATGTAATGAATGGAAGTTGTTGGTAAAAGGATAAGGAAAAGTAGGGTTGATGTACATTGTACGCAACGAGGAAGATTATGAAATGCGAGGATATAGCAAAGGCAGGTGAAGAGGAGTCAGGCAATAGGTATATCATGAGAGAAAAGAGATCTAGAGTAGAGGCACTACCAGTGGTGTGTATGTACATTATTGGAGACTCTAATTATTGGTTTTTAAAGATTCACTGTTTCTAGAGCTTCATGGCTCTTAATAATGTTGCCCGTTTTATTCTTTAATACAGGTATAAAATTGAAAGTACATTTTAACACCAAAAGGCAGTGCATTATCTTACTCCCTCTTTCCAAGAATCCATCACCATTCCAGGGCCTCCACACAATGCCGTGTGTGCTCATATATCCCCTGGGTAAGAAGCACCACTGCTATTTATTCTGAACATCTTTTCTTGAGTATTGAGTGTGTGCTGCATTACCAATACAATGACATTATTCTGCCTGCTGTAGTTAGCATTCCACAGAATGGCAGAATGCTAGGTCTGCTGGAGTCTGCTAAAGTTCCCCTGGCATATATGCATTCTCCCTCGGCATAAGCCCGGCCTCATGGCCCAATACATTTCACTGACTAACTTTAAAAGGGAGTTCATGTGTCCAATTTAGAACAGTATATATACCCCAGAAAACTTCAGCATCTGCCTGGCCTTTTTGTAAATCCAGAAAGTAGCAGACTTTCTTTCAAATGCTGCACTAGTTGTCTCCAGTCCAGTTCTTTGTATAAGTAGGGGTATATAGGTACGGCTTGCTAAAAGATCAGGTCCTTTTGCTTTAGCTATTTTTTTTAAGCTACAAACATCAGGGTGTAGTGATACTTTGATCTTCTTCAAAGGATTGCCAGCAGCTTTCCTTCATGCTGGAATTCTCATTATGTATCATAAAGCTGGCTCTGGAACAGCAGAATAGTCCTTTTAAAAGCTAGTAGGTATATATCATAGACGGTGGTCAAGATTTGGGTATGTCAGGCAAAGTGAATCAGACAGAAATGAAATGGAGTGGGATGTGGTGAAGTGAGAGAGAAGATTAGACCTGAAATCATGAATGTACAGCTGATCAATCAGTTCACTGTTTACAGATTGCATTTGGAGCCGACCCTTCAAAAAGTGTATTTAGTGATGAGGGTGGTGTTCTATGCAAAGGTATGTAGTCCTTTGATTCAGTGAATGCACTTAAGATTATCTCCTAAATAATACTGTGTTTAGTCAAAGAGCAAGAGAGTTAAATGAGTAACAGACTTACATGAAACATACAGGGTTTTCTCAGTCAATCTTGCTGCAAACAAAGGCATGACAAGAATACCAAATGAGAGGAAAACTACAGAAAAAGTCAGTCTTGCATTTCAAAATGCATGTAGAATTCAATTTCAAAGAGGCATCATGCAAGGGTTGGATAAAGAAGGCACCTTTGGGCTGAATGCCAAGCTTACATTGTTCTGAAACAGAATAGTAGTTCCATACAATGTCTGTTGTTGGCTCAGATAGTGGATATAATTATACACGTGGTTCCAAAATTTGAAAAACACACACACCTTGATTCAAATGAAGCTTCCATCTTTCCAAACTTGCATGCTGGCTAAATTTTACATCAAATTTAAGCCTTTTAAAATCTGTTACTCGTGACATGTTTTCTAACACTGAATTAGAAGCACAAATAATGAATTTTTAATTCTTACTAATCATTTTCAGATAAATATAATCAGGTAACTTTACAGAATAGTGATTAACCTCCTTCTGCATCAAATTTGATGTTTTGATGGTTTCTGAAAGTTGTCATCGTCTCACTTCTGTTTGGAGTGACCTTATGCAATTTGTTGGCACTGTCACTCAGTGGCACATTTCAGGCCTGGCGGAGAGCAAAGATACTTCCATTGCAGGCTGGGGAACAAGATTCACAGCAAGGTTCTTGGTGCTGCTTTCAGATATAGTCAAGATTAAACTGGAAAGAATTCTGTGCTTTACAAGTATTGGTGGAGATTGACTTTTTATACCTCTTAATAACCAGAGATATAGGTAGGTGCTCTGGAGGAATAATTGCATGTGGTCTGAAAATACGGGTCAGGGCTGGCATGTCACTAAAACACACCACCCAGTTCAACAGCATAGGCATTAGTTGGAGGAAGGATCATAGCTCAGCAGCAGGACAAAGACCTTGCCTACACCACCTCTGGCCAGTGGAGGCTGGTGGCTCCAATGTCAGTTGGGTGATGTATCCACTCTGGGTTTCAGTCTGAACTTTTAAGGAACTCTATCCATGGTGCTGAACCCTGGACACGCACACACCCAAATTTGTTTAGGTACAGCACCATGGATAGCTCCTTTAACGTTCGCACTGAGGCCCGGAGTGAATACCCTGCCCCGCTGACATTGGAGCCACCAGCCACTGCTTCCCCTGGCATCTCCAGATGAAAGCAATCTTATAAAGCAGAGCTGAGAAAGGTGTCTGCCTGACACCATGGAGTGTCACTACCTGGTGGTGTAGACAATATTGACAAGATGGCCCATTATTCTGACCAATCTAAGACACTTAATAAATATTCCTATGATGTCTGGCTATTCTTTTCCATCCTTAGGAAGTTCCGTGTTGAGGAATCAAGAATCACTTTCTCTAATACAGTAAGGTGACAATCCCATGGTCCTGGGAGGGCATCCCAGGGGCCATAGGAAATATTGGATATCCCCCTCCAAGGTCAGAGAGGGAGCTCCGACCTTGGAGGAAGAAGTCTGACCTTAGATCCCCATCCCAACCCCTGCAAAAGGTTCTACAGCAGTCACCTCTCTAGAGTCAGATCTCTGACATCAGCTTAGGTGAAAAGGGGGTATAGCTTGGGCTGATAGGGTGTAGCCTTGGATCCAAAGCTTCCCCAGTCCCCCACCCCACATCATGGGGGGAAATTTATGCCAAGCCTAGGGCTGGCGTGAATAATTTTCCTCCTGTGGCCAGCAATGGGAGTGAAAGAGGTTTTTTTAAAAAAGCTGGATGTAAGGGAGAGGACCGCTTGAATTAAAACACATGTTTTTAAGTGCAATAACCCTAGAATTCAATGTAGTCCTCATGTGACTACACTACCTACCTGATATAGGCCCCCTACTTCCTTATGGATCCATTGGCTTGGTTTGCACATATCAACAACCCAGAGTATGGGTTGAGTACGGGTTGTTGAATTGTGGGTTGTCCTTATATGTGCATCCTGCACTATGGTTGTTAAGCACAAGCAACCCAGAGTTCACAATCCAACAACAAACCATGGCTTCTCTTCCTGGGTTGTTCATAGTTAACAACCAATAGGGCAGGGTTTGCACATAACAACAACCCATACTTAATCCATACCTAACTCGTACTCTGGGTTGTCGTTATGTGCAAACCAGATCACTGATCCTGGGAGTGATGTTAATCAATAAATATTTCTTCATTACATAGCAAAAAAGCTACTTTAGAATATGTCAAATATTTCAAGAAATAGCCAAAAGAATCAAAATATAATCGAGATAATGCTACTTTGTACATTACCATTTTATTAGTATCATTCAGAAAAGAAAATGCCACCACCACCAATGCCAATTTCATCTTTCTGGCCATTCACACAGTGGAGTGTAAGAGATTACAAATTTCTGTCATGACTTTTGTATTCTTTTCACATCTCATCAAATTAAGGATACTTACTGCCTAACAGGATTATGAGATCATTCCCATAACAGTGAAAAGACAGAGGTATCATAGAATATGTCCTAAAGTATGGAATAATTATTACGTTCCATTGGATAATGTTTATATGGGGGTTCACCTGACCTCCCCCACACTTTTGAAAACACAGGTGATGAGACAATGGGATCGCACAGGCTGTGTGCACCAGCTGCGCACCCCGCCAGTCGCACATTCAGTAGCTATGTACAACAGCCCTATGTGCCTACCAATGTAGGCACACAGGGCCCCCCTATGTGGGGGGAAATCATGTGGAAGAGCCCTACTGTGTCAGGCCCTTTCACACAACTGCCGAACATGCGACCAGCAGAGAGCATGACTGGTGAATGTGATGGGGTAGGGCTAATCAGTGGCATCCCATGACCCTTTTGCATGTGTTTTCAGTGCATCTAGGGGTAAGGGGTTTATGGCAACAGGATCATGTGGTAGAAATATTCATTTATTTATTTTTTAAAAAAACACCAAAACATTATGTAGAGAAAAAGTAGAGGGGCAATTACTAGAATTAAAGGGATTGTAAACCATTTGTCCAAATAACTATCACAGAGAGAAGGAATATTGCCATAAAGGTAGTTACTATGGGCAGTATTGTATTCAATCGGACACTAGTGATAGTATCCTATTAGTATCCAATTATGTTGCACTAGTGTCAAGTGACATCTAGTGAAAAGGCAATAGTATTACTTGGTGTGGCAGAATTCCTTGGAAAACCTGCGGCACCACCTAACACTATTTGTGTTGTGCTAAAGATCCCTTACACTGGCACAATGTGATCTACATTAGTGCTAGTGTCCGATTGGATACTGCCCTATTAATGATCTGAGAACCCATGATGCTATAGCATTGCTGAAGTTAAGAAAGTGTGAATCCACTCTGGTCCAGTGCCTGAATGGGAGAGCAGAGCAGCCCTCTGGGCCTCCCATGTCAACAACTCTAAATTTTCTGAAGGAAGAATGGGATAGAAGTACGTATAAATTAATAAATACATCTTAGGAGGCATTACATTTATCACAGGTAAACTTGGAAGTGGTGTGCTAATAGGGAAAAGACATCATGATCATGATGTCTATTTGGGATAGAAGCTGTGCACTAAGAAGCGGCATTTCTTGCTGCCTTTAATATACAGCTGTAGAAACATGGTATATAAATCATAGAATAAATTATTTTAATTTAAGTGATTTTAATTATTAATTTAAAGTCATGAGACTCAATATGGATTGCACCATCCCTTTAATTCTAGTAATTGCACACACACCCCTTTGTAGATACTAGAACTGAGCACATGCAAGCATGCTGTGGCAGACATCCATTCAGTTATAAGTGTGTGTTAGTTGTGCTTCTGTTTTCCTTGCTACTCTTGACCTGGGACTCTCAGATCTCATGCCTGGTGAGACCTGTGAATCGGTGACCTTTGGAGCGCTGCAAGGGTGAGATCCATCCTTTGCATGCTATTAAGGACTACACTGCAGTAGACAGAAGTGTGTGTCACTTTTGAACTTCTTCTCCTGCTTCTTTGTAACAGCAGAGCAGAACTTTGGTACCTTCAACAGAGACCAGAATTTAAAAATAACTCCAACCAGCAACCACCAATTTCCTCTCTTTCAACACTGAATGGACCAATGACTGCCTCTAACAATTTGCTTCCCTGCCCTTGTCACTGCACAAGAAGCAGACTGTGAGAAGCTATGGACCTCATGCGGTTTTAATTAATGAGGCCAGAGTACTTGATTGCCGGAAGAGTTTTAGGTGCTTTGATTTTGCACCATACCCTGCAAGGAGCCTTCCCAGCTATGATAGTTTCTTTGTGAAATTCATATTGATAATTGTATATTTCATTCCTTCTAAGGTACCCGAAGGTTTCATATAGATCAAAATCACTTCCCTTTGGTCTTTTATTAAGAAAATTAATTCAGACACACTGGGCCGGACACAGCACTTTTGAGAATGAGTGTTGCTTCAAGTGGGAACAACAGGCCATTTGGGTGGTGCCCTGAAAAACCCAAAAACCAAGGTCTTTGACTAGTGGCTGATTTGTTGAACTGGATTAGAAGTACCAACAGTTTAAGCTTCCTGGAAGCCACACACACTGTGGCACGGAAGTGTTTGGACAGGCTTTGGTTCTCAGCGATAAAGAATATGAAGTCCGTAGATGCCCAGAGACACTCTTTATTTTTGTTGTTGATCACAGACTCAAGCTACAGTCCAGTTCTCACATAGCACGTTTTCACATATATATTTTATCAGGCTGAGGCATGCACATATATAATGGGATCATTAGCCTTGGTTGAAAAAAAAGTGATAGCGCCAATCAGATGTTGAACAGCTGATTGATGTAAGTTCTTCTGACTAGAAAGCCTATAAGCGTTGTCCCTGGCTGCTGTGGATGCACATTTGGATCAGCACAGAGGACATGATACAGCCATACTTAAGCACATTGAAGCCCCACTGATTTCATTGGGAAAGGTTTAAGCACATGCTTGCTTAAATCTCTCCCACTGAAATCAACAGAATTTAAATTGCTTAATTTTGACTGCATCATGCCTAAAGAGCTAGATATTCCTAAGTAGTCTAGTTTCACATGAGCAACTGAATACATTTTTTCTTGTATGCACCTTGCTATGCATTATCTAGGCATGCTGGTCATTTAATGAACACTATCTGAACTGCAGTCATTTTTTACCAAAGTAGATCTTTCAGCTTCTGTGATTTTATATTTTGTATATGGAAAAAAATACCTTTGGCTATTGAAGTGAATTGACTTTGACTATGTAAATAGGCTCCCCAAACACATTTATTGTCAGCTTGAAGCATGCAAATGTGTCTTGCACATTTTCTTACTGAGGCATCCTAGGAGATAAATATTTGTAAGAGTTGCCTTGTTTGCTTTATTTCATTCACATTTAGCAGTGCAGTGTTTTATCTAAACTAGAAGAACTGGCCTTTTCCACTTCAGAGCATCTATTAATATGTATGAAGTCATTGAACATCTTATTGCAATGAAACACTTTTAAACTTCTGAGCCTTGCAGTTCTTCAAGAGATAGCATCTAAGTCTTACTAATAACTTTTTACTAATTCCTGACTGTTTTTAAAATGTGGAGTAAAAAGATACATGCAGCAAAGCTGATGTGCAGACTGATACCCCAGGGACTGGAAAAATGTCAGTCCCAGAAATTAATAATTCTGATACAATGTTAGCTTTCTGAACCAATTTATAGCCTCTATATTTGAACAAGTATCACCTTAACAATAGTTTGTTGAAACAGATGGATACCACATTGGTTTTGTGAAATAAAATGTCTAGTTCATTATCACAACTGGAAACTTCACCCCAAGTTCTTTTCTAAATATTATTCCCCTGCAGTTTTGTTTTGTTACCTTCTATATGACTGCTCCTTCTATGGCCATTGTCCTGTTTTTCTCTGATTTCAATTTTCCATTCTTCTAAATTGGAGTTGGCAGATCTAGTCTATTGCTGACACAACCTCATGCCAACCAAGATGATCCAATCAGGTTGCTGACTCTACCAGTTTAGACATCAAGTTGACTTGACTGTTATGACATTGTGTAGAGTCAGCAGAAAACCTCTACAAATCTATGCAAGATCCAACAACCTTGTAGCTGCCTTGCCTTTTCTTGAAAGAATAACAGTTTGTCTCCTCTATGGCTGCTGCATTTCAAGGATATGATATATTTTTGGTTCATTTCTCCACCTCTTATTTCCTTAAATACTGTGCCTCCATTTCCTTATGATGACCTTTACACTGTTTCTTAGAGGAGAGGGTATGTATGTGGAAGGGAAGGGGTGTCATGATGTTTGCTACCGTATATTTGTAACAGTGTTGTATTTGTATACAAAAAAAGTGTTTTCTTTTGTGGGCCATATAGACACAAAGCACCAGGAAGCCCATTTCTACCGTCATGCCAGTGCGGGGAAACCCAGGGCAGCCAGCATTGGCCTTGAGTGTATGGATGGATGACTGGCTGGTTGGTGGTGCAGCCATGATAGTTCTCTCTCTGGTCTGCCCCTGAAACATAAATTTAGGGCTTCCCCATGGTTTCAGTCATTACTGGTGCTGGCTTCACCACCCACCAATGAGTTTCCACATTGCTATGGGCTTTGGTTAGTGGCCAGCTGCTGGGCTGGTAAGGAATTTTACCTGCTGCCATGACTGAGCTGAGCACGGCAGGATTTTTGCCTTCCTCATACAAATACCATTGATCTGTTGTTATCCACGCTGTTGATATTCATGTCAGGACTTGTCAATTGCAAATGCTGGAGGCATTGGGCCGGATCCATCCTGAGAGGAAAGTGGGTTAGGTTACCCTACTCCCCAACAGCGGGTCCCCATAAGAGATCTTGGATGTGGCTGCAAGGCTCCAGTCCAGCTTGGGGGTGGCATGTTTGCCACATGCCCAGGTTGCAAGAGTGACCCATGTTAGCGGTCCACACTGTGGTGGACCAGAGCCTCCCAAGGTTAACCCAGCATGTGAGCTGCGGGGGCACAGTGACGTGGTCAGCAGTTGGACTGGCCAATAACTGGATCCTTGCCCTGTGCCGTTGCCATGTCAGACTCTGTGAGCTGCAACCAATAAATGTTGTGGCAGCCTTTTAACCCTTTCATGACTATGTGTGATTATTTCCCTTCCCTGTCTCCTCGCATGCTGTTGGTAAAGAGGGCACGGTTTCATGTTGTAATTTGCAGGGTCAGGCTTGGTTATTACTTAGACAGGAGAACCCCTCCTCTAGTTTCCTGCACTGAGCAGGGGGTTGGATTGGATGGCCTTGTAGGCTCCTTCCAACTCTATGATCCTATGATTCCTATGAACTGCGCACTTACCTTGGAGTAAGGTCCATTGAAAATAATGAGACTTGCTTCTGTACAGGATTGCATGGTTAATTATTTTGTATTTGTTAACAAATCAATTAGATTTAATTAATTAGAATGTTTCCTTTTAATAGAAATGAATAAATGTGAATGTTTTTGTTGTATATATGTATATAGGAATCGTTCTACAAAATCTATCAAACTGCATTTGGCAACTGTCAATCATGTTGTTACTTTCTGTTGTGAGGTGATTGTAATAGCTTCTCATTAGAAATGCCCTTAGGTATTGAGTCTCTTGACTAATTTAGTGCCTTGACCCATAGTGAGAGGAAGGGCAACAGAAATGAATTGCAAAAAGGCTTTAGTTTAGGAAATATGCTGCAGAATACCTCATGAGAGCCCTAGACATCTTCAAAAGTCTGGAAAGAGATAATGTGTATTTCCAAACTCCCCAAAGAGCTCTGACCTTTTATTCCAATCCCCTGTGTGTTCAAACCCATGCAGACCTGAAAATCTTCTTGCCATACTGAAGTACAGAAGGTAAGACAAGATACACAAACAAACAGAAAAGCTACATACATAGCACCAGGACCCTTGAGCCATTAAAAAAAATATTTTCCCAGACCTTCAGCCCATTAAAAAAGAAATGTGTAGTTGTCATTTATGTGTCAAATTACTCAAGAAACACAAAGGCATACAGTGAACTAACAGCATGTGTTGTACAACCTTGACAAAAAGAAGGTTAATGAGAATTCTAAAAATATAATGTAAAAAATAATGTGCAATAATCCAAGTGGAGCCTACAGGGAACTGGAATAAGCCATAGTTCAACTTGCTTACAACTTTCATCACCTTTTGGGAAATATCCTTCAAATGCCACAGTATATCTTCTTAGAATGTATCATTTGGAAATATTCCTCTGTACCACACTGGAATTCTTCACTACAGAGATAAGAAACAATAGCAGTAAAAATGAAATATTAAAAATGGAGATGTTTATGAGAACTCTGATATCTCTGAAATATGTGACTGTCTGCAAACTCTGCAATAAGTATTGTCACCGCATAGGACCAAAGAAATAAACCTGGCAATCAAAGTTAACATAAGACTGTGCTATATTTTGAAAGTTTTAGAGGGGTAGCTATTCCAGAAAAAACAACAAAGATTCTTGTAGATTTGGTCCTGCACATCTGTAGGACGTTGAACAAGTTGGACTACATACTGAGAGGCAAATCTCCAACATCAGATTTTACAGGCCCCTTTCCTCAGGTGCCACTGAGGAGTACCAGAAGGAACTACACAACCTGTTGAAGGAATTTCCTACAAAAGTGCAGGACCAAATCTACATGAGCACACCACAGGAGCCTCAACCAGACATCTCCTATCTGCTACTGGACACCCCCTTGTTTTGGCATTGGCACTATCACAGTTGGGGTGTCTGGCTGTATGGAATCCATTCTGAGACCATATGCCACCAATACTCCAACCTACGCAAGGGGTACCACTGACTTCCTGAGCAAACTACAGTCCATTGACGATCTCCCAGAAAACACCATCCTAGCTACCATGGATGTGGACACCCTTTACACCATGATCCCCCAGTTCATGAAAACTTATGCCAGAATAAACTGTGTTAGTCTTTAAGGTGCTACATGAATCTTTGATATGTTAACAGCTGTCTCTCATGAACCTACACAAATATATTAATATAGGAAAGAGTCATGTCATGGGAGAACCAGTGTGGCGTAGTGGGTAGAGTGTTGAAGTGGGACTCGGGAGATCCGGGTTCTACTCCCCACTAGACCATGAAGTTCACTGAGTGACTTTGGGCCAGTCACTGACTCTCAGCCTAACCTAAAAATGGAGAAGAAGAATTATGTAAGCCACCTAGGGTTCCTTGCAGGAAAAAGGGGGTTATATAAATATAATAATAAATGAATTAAATAATGGGGGGCAGGGGAAGGTGGAAGAGAGACTAGCATTTATGGAGTGGCACCAGCTGAGAGCAGAAGTGACCAGGGTCCCCATTCCAGAGAAACTTTTCAGATATGTAGGCATCGGGGTCCATATTCACATATGCATGTAAATCACTGATGACTGCAACATTAAGTGCTGATTTACCTCTGATGAAGTGGACTCTAGTTTCCAAAAGCTTATGCAATAATACATTGGTTAGTCTTTCAGGTGCCACAAGACATTCTCTTTATGCTGCAACTGACTAAACATGTCTACTCCCTCTGGACATTTTTACGAATGAGCATCGTGCATCAACCACCACAGGCAGAAAGCCAGTTCTCACATATAGCTGTGATTTATCATATGATGAGTCATCACACATATATGTGTGAAGTTGGCTTTAAGATGTGCATTAAGGAGAAATCAAATTGGGGAGAAAAGAAGAGGGATGAAACCTGTTTCTGCAGTATTTTCATATTAAAAGGAGAGCATATGAAAATGTGTGCTGCATTTTTGGATGAGCAATGTAATTAAGAAACAATTTTATCTCAGAAGTAACATGTTTCTCTTTTAATTCCAGGTAATGGGGATATACTTCTGCCTTTAATCAAAAATAAAATGAGTTTTTGTAGGTCACTATCTGAAGACCTTGTGGACTATCTGTAAACTGCATAGTACCTTAAAAGTCTTTGAAGTTTCATGGCAGATTCATCCAGTATGGCAAAGTTTTGCACGTAGTGGATGGAACATTAAAAAAAAAATATCACAAAACTGTGTCATGCCCATTTCACACAGGAGTGAGGAGACATACAACTCTTCTTTTGAGAGTTCAGCTGTGAAATAGCAGAATGTGTTCAGCTTGAAAAGTAGATGAGAAATTGCCATTGAACTATTGGTTAATATTTCAGTTAGCCTGTTCTCAAAGTGTGAAATGAAGGTCATTGGTGACCCTTGAGGGGTTACCCAGGAAGAGGAATGCATCAAAAATAATAAATCATTATGTAAATTACAAAATTGAGAAGAGGCTATTAAGAACATTCATACCGATATATCTTTCTCCAAAATACATAAAGAACAGCCAGGGATTAAAGGATTCTCAACTGATCATTATTTGTCACACTTGTGCCCTGTTTTCCCTTCAAAGATCTCAGAATGGCTTGTATATGCTGCCCCAGCAGTATCCCACCCTAGCAATCCTCCAAGTCAGATTTGCATATTTTCACCAGTAGAATTACATTGAGCGCATTCACAAGTCATGACAATCCAACCTTGCAATTGCAATAAGCCAGAGTAGGTTGGTTGTTGTGCGAACAACCTATGGTGCACCCAAGAAATGATTGGGCTCACCATGGATTGTTGGCCCCCTCCCTCCCCCTTGGTCCTCCCATGGGTATCCCAGGGGACACCACAGCAAGGCCGACTTGTCTCCCCCATCCTTGCCACGATCTTGAGCTATTTACCCTTCTCTTTTGGGAGATCGCAAAAGCCAGCTTCACAGCCGGCTTTCGCAACCCCCATTTGGACAGCCACTGACAGCCCCTTCAAAGTGTCCAAGCGGCACCTTGGAGGGGCTGCAGAACCTTTTAAAAAAAAGTGCAAAAAAATTAGCACAAATGGGTTCGTTCTTTTAAAATTTTTATTCTATTTAGCCGCACTTGTGCAACTGCGGATGATCGCAGTTGCCGCGAGTACAGGAATTAGAAGCTGCTGCTGCTGCTGCTGCTGCTGCTGCTGGGGCAATGTCCTGGGGGGCACCTGCTGCCAAGGTGCAGCAGGTACCTACCAACCCTGGACATTGCCCCAAGGAGGCTCCAAATAGTTCCCCCCCTTTAGTTTCTCTTGATAGCTGTCAGAAGGTCAGCCAAAAATAAATAAGAATAATACAACAATACAAGTATCAAAATAATACAATATTAAACATTAAAAACTTTTTAAAATATTAAAAACATTGAAGAGCCACAGTAACATTAATACAGAAACAGATTAACCGTTAAATGCCTCCTTGAAGAGGAAGGTCTTAACCTGGCATCTAAATGCATGCAGTGAAGATGCTAGCTAGGAGAATCTTTCTGGGAAGGGCATTCCAAAGATAGGGGGCCACTGCAGAGAAGGCTCTTTCCCTGGTAGTCACCTGTTGCACTATTGTGGGCAGCAGCACCCAAAGGAGAGCCTCTAAAGACCATCTTAGCAATCAGGCAGGACAGGAGCATATGGGAGAAGGCACTCCTTCAGGTAGTCTGGCCTTAAGCTGTTTAGGGCTTTCAAGATCAGCACCAGCCTTTTGAATCAGGCCTGGAAACTGACTGGCAAGCAAATGCAGCTCCAGAAGGATGACATCGTATAGAGTACTACCTATGTACAGTAATACCTTGGATTGCAAGTAACTTGGTTTGAGAGCATTTTGCAAGACAAGCAAATTTTTAAATATTTATTTAATTTTTTTTTACTTGATATACAAGCGACGTCTTGCAATACAAGTACTGTAGTACGGCTTAAATTAAAAATCTCTGTACGAATCTTTTTTGGGGGATTTCGTTTTTATATCAGAGTGTTTTGGATTACAAGCACGTTTCCAGAACGAATTATGCTCTCAATCCAAGGCATGACTGTACTTAGCAATAAAAACATTGTTTAAAATATGTACAGTTCAGAGCATTGTTTTCCTCTTCTAGCTTACAGCTAGACCTGTTTTACAGTGAGAATGAATCTTATATTTTTGTAAAAACTTGTTTTTGCCAGACACACAATGAATTTAGAAGATCAGTGGATTTTTTAAAATTGCCATCTGATTGTATTTATTTATTTATTTATTTATTATATTTATTTATTTATTATATTTATACCCTGCCTTTTTTCCTGCAAGGAACCCAAGGCGGCTTACATAATCCTCATCCTCCTCTCCATTTTATCCTCACAACAACCCTGTGAGGTAGGTTAGGCTGAGAGTCAGTGACTGGCCCAAAGTCACCCAGTGAGCTTCATGGCCGAGCGGGGACTAGAACCCAGATCTCCCGAGTCCCCAGTCTAACACTCTAACCACTATGCCACACTGGCTCTCAAAACATGTACAGTATTTTTCCATGTATAAGACTATACTTTTTCCTAAAATTGTTAGACTAAAAATTGAGGGTCGTCTTATACACGGAAGTAAGCCAAGGAGAGAACCACGCGGTTGCGAAACTGCCCAGTGGGGGGCGTCTTATACATGGGGGCGTCTTATAGATGGAAAAATACGGTATGTCCCTCTAGCTCAGGGCTCTCCAACCTTGGGTCCTCAGATGTTGCTCGGCCTACAGCTCCCAGCATACCCAGCCAGCATGGCTAATGGCAAGGGATTCTGGGAGCTGTAGTCCAGCAACATCTGGGGACCCAAGGTTGGAGAGCCCTGTGGAGTCTAGCTAGTATAATTTCAAAAGAGTTGATAAACTGGGGCTTTGTAAAAAGTGACCAATAGACTTAAAAGTCTACCATAATTAAGACCTATTTTCCTATATATAAAAGTGTATGGGTAAGATAGCATTCAGCTGTGGCAGAACCACTATGGGCCTTTTCATATGTTGTTAAGGACAAGCTATAGCTCAAGGGAGGGGCTGTAGCTCAGTGGTAGATCACATGCTTTGCATGCAAAAGGTCCCAGGTTCAATCCCCGGCATCTCCAGGTAGGGCTGGGAAAGACTCCTTATGAAACTCTGCAGACCTGCTGCCAGTCAGTGTAGACAGTACTGGAGCCAGATGGACCAGTGGTCGAACCCATTATAAGTCAGCTTCCTATGTTCTCCCCAGGTTTGTGTGCTCTGCACATCTGAACTGGAAGATCCCATAGTTAATTGAATGCAGTATCTCATCTCACCACAGAATGATGCAAGAGTGGTGGGGTGGGGTGGGGTGGGGTGGGGGGTGGGGTGGCGGTGGAGGGTACATATGCCCATAGCCTGCTCCTGATTTTTCTCCAAGAAGATGGATGGATGGAAGCTAAGTGTAGCCTGGGGACAGAGTGTCTGACTTTGATGTGGAGGACTGGCTCACCTATGAAATTAACAGATTAGCTTTGAGAAAGTCAGTGTTTCTCTGCCTCAGTTCCCTATCATTAAAATGAAAATAGTTATGGCTTACCTCATGACATAGCAAAGAATGATCCAGATAAGGAATTTTAATTAGCTTAAGGCACAATCCTATGCATGTTTAGACAGAAAAAAAGGCCTACAACTCCCAGCATGCTCCAGCCAGCCATTGGTGGGGCATACTGGGAGTTGTAGGCCTTTTTTCTGTCTAAACATGCATAGGATTGAACCCTTACATGTTTAAAGTGCATACTAAGCTCCTTTCTAGCACTTTATGTAAAATGTGTATACAAATCAATTCACCACAGGCAGCAGGAGTGCTCCCTTGTTGTGTTTCTAAAAGCCTTGCTGCTTTCCTCTTTTAAAGAATGCTATCGGCTGCAAACTTTCCTGGGGCCTGCCTGCCTGCCCAACTCCTATTCCCTGGGCCCAGAGTAAAGAAGCCTCTCGTACCAGCATTCCCCACCCACCCCAGTGAACAAGTGATGTCCACAACCACCCTGCTTGTAGTGGCTGCTGCTTTTCTTGCCTGTGGTGATGCCCTGCTGATAGCTTTGTTCTCCACAACTGGAGGCTGCATTGTTGCAGACTCCCACCAACAACCAGTGTATAGCCTGAAGGCATCTGATGGAGCAGCCTTGCTGAATCTAAGCAGGCTCTGATCACTGTCTGCATGGGAGATCTACCTGGGAACCCACTTTCTTCCATGATGGGAGAAAAGCAAGATATCAGTACCGGTATATCTTGTCTATATCTAGTCAAATAAACCCCACTGAGTTCAATGAAGTCTATGCCTAAGTGGCTCAGCCCAACATTGTGCTGTATCTGGACTGAATCACCAGTTTGCAGGTGCTCCTCTGTAGGAAAAACGACATTTCAGGGGAAAGAACATCTAGTTTTCTGTATACAGATGTTTATGTTTGTATGTCTGCTTTTTGCAGGGAACATTCAGTCATGCAATTCCCAACCTGCAGTCTGATGTCCCGGAACATCTTTACCGTATGATGAGCTTTTTGGCTGGAGATCCATTTACCAGACGCTATCCGAGCGACTGCTGCAATCTGCATGTTTGTGGCTGCTCGCGAATTGCAGCAGCCATGTGTATAATATGCCCCACGTGGAGTCGCATTGATGCTGGCGAGCCCTACTTCCAGGTTTAGGCTTACAGCCTTGGTGTCATCAGAGGGGTTTTTGTTTGTTTAAAGAGATTATAAGTATGAAAGGTTTGGCATCCCCAGGCGTAGAGTGCAAAGGTCAGTGCTTTGGGACAGGCAGCCTTAGATGTATTACTCTGTTCCAAGAGGCAGTTTTTCTCTTAATGGATATAATTCCCAGGATTAACTTCGTGACATTAATCTCTTTAGGGTTTGTGCATGACAGCAGTAGCAATCTACTTGAGAATTCTCTGTTGCGTTTTCAGTAGGTATAAAAACACACACAGTCAACTTGTACCATTTTTCTGAATTAGATTGTCTTTCTTAGAGAAGCTCACCTACTCCCCCTGTTTGAAACAGACTTACGTTTTGTTGTAAGGGGCGGGGGAGTGTTCAGACTATAAAAGCACCTCCTGGTGTTTCAGTTTGTGCAGCCAGAGGAGATGGACAGGATTAGGGGAAACCAGCTACATGTGTACTTGACCATCCTGGCTAATAAGAGCAGTCAGAGATGAACTGGCCACGTAGGTGGTGGGAGTGGTAAGTGCCTTATTGCAGGAAGGTGTGGTCCTTGCATGCTTGAAAGAGGCTGTGGTGAGACTATTATAGGAAAAAATCTGCCTTAGTCTCACCATGCTGAAGAATGTTCAGCCAGTCTCCAATATGTCATTATTGTGCAAGGTGCTTGATTGTGTCGTGTCGTGTGGTGTCTTTTCAGCTCCAGGTTCTTCTAGATGAAATTGATTATCTAGATGCTTTTCGATCCAGCTTTAGGCCTGCTTTTATGACTGAGACAGTCTTGGATAATCTATGCTGGACAGGATAGTGCATCCCAGTTGGTTCTCTCAGACCTCTCAGTGGCTTTAGATGCCATTGACTATGGTATCTTTCTGGATCACCTCACTGTTACATGGGAGCACACTGTTACAGTGGCTTCAGTTCTTTCTAGAGGGTCAGTTTCAGAAAGTGTGGACTGGAGGCTCCTTGGACATTGGCCTATAGTGTCCCTCAGGCTTCTGTCTTATCCCCCATACTATTTAACAGCTACGTGAAACTATTGTAGGAGGTCAATAGTTTGGTATTACAGTTACAGGGGTTTTAAGGTTCGGTGTTACCCTAAACCAGGGTTCGGTGTTTTCTGGTTTGGTGTTACAACTACACAGATGACACCTAACCCTATCTCTCCTTTCCATCTCATTCCAGGGGTCCTGTCTAGGTCCTGATGAAGCTTTCTCTGAATACCCTAGTGGAATGGATGTGGGCTAACAAGCTGAAACTGAATCCAGACAGGACAGAGGTGCTCTTAGTCAATAGAGCTGACCTAGGAATTGAGGTTCAACCTACATTGGATGGGGTAGCATTCCTCTTGAAAATGTAGGCTCATAGCTTGGGGATTCATCTGGACCTGGCCTTGACCTTGGATGTGTCCAGGAGTGCCTTTGCCCACCTGAGGCTGGTGCACCAACTATACTCAATGCAGATCTGGCCAGGGTGACACAAGCTTTAGTTCAATCACATCTGGATTATTGTAATGCACTCTACATAGGGCTTCCTTTGAAGGGTATTCAGAAACTACAATTGGTCCAGAATGCAACAGCCTGACTGGTGTTTTTTTTATTTTATTTTTTTTATTTAAAATAATGAATACAACAACAAAAAATACAACATAAACATTGTGCACCCCCCCACCTCTTGGGACCAAGTTATATTTCTCACCCCCATTTTTTTTTTTTTGTATGTGTATATATACAAGCTATTATTCTATATTCCAAAAATATAACAAATCTTGACAAGGTTTGTTCCCCCTCCCCTTTACCAACGCATAATCCAAAAATTTGCCCCAAATGTTCACAAAGGTGTCTTTCTCCAATTGTCCTTTTTGACACTTAATATTACAAGTTAATTTATCATTTAACGCGATATCCCATACCTCTGTATACCATTCATTAATTGAAAACACATGTTGAACCTTCCAATTCCTAGCTATCATTAATTTTGCTGCTGTTAACAAATTCACAATCAATTCTTTTGTATTTTTTAAACAAACTAACTTTTCTGTAATTGTTAACAATGCTAATTTTGGGCAGACTTCTAATGCCATTCCAATTATTTCTGATATTTCTGCAAATACTTTCTGCCAAAATTCCAGAACATTTTTACAGCTCCACCACATGTGGGCATACGTACATTTTACATTACATCCTCTCCAACACAATGCGGAGCAATTTTTATCTATCCGATTTAATCTTACTGGAGTTAAATACCATTTCCATACCACTTTATAAAAGTTCTCTTTTATCCTAGTTGACATAACTCTTACAATACGCCTATCCCAAATATTTTTCCAACTTTGTTTCGATATTTCCTCATCAAATTCATTATCCCATAACACTTTAAGAGAATCTTTATGCTCTTCTTCATTTTGTAACATCATATATAAAGCCTTTGTTGTGCCTCTTGTTGAAACATTACCTTCTATAGCTTCTCTAGTCAAAACTATCTTTTCAAAATTGGTTAGTTCTCTTTCACTATCCATTCTTGTCCTCCACTTCTTTAACCACAATTCCAATTGCATTGAATTTAACCATGATATTCTCTCTCTTCCTACTATTTCTATTATATGTTCTCTAGTCTTCAATTTTTCCACCCAATCCATTAATTTAATCACCTTTTTTCTCCTTAATATAGCTTCTAGATGTCTTACATTTTCTGGAAAGTCCTCCATGAGCCTGACTGTTAAGAGCGGCTGCATACAGGGAACATGTGACTCCCTTGTTGAAATGGTTGCATTGGCTTCCTATTTGTTTCTGGGTACAATTCAAAGTGATGGTGATGCCCTTTAAACCCCTGAATGAATCAGGATATCTGAAGAACCATCTTTTCCTGTACAAGCCTGCTAACCCACTGAGATCATCTTTGGGGGCCCTCTAATATGTCTCAAATATTGTTAAAGACAAGGGAGACTATCTTGTCTGCCCCAACATATTTGCCCCAGCCAGGGGAGGCTGGTGATGCCTATTTCAGTGGGGCTCCTAATCCAGAGCAGGTTCTATTTGGAGCTTTATAGGAGCTATCCATGGTCCTGAACTCCATCCCCAAAATAGAGCACCATGGATAGCTCCTATAAAGCTCTAAATAAAACCTGCTCTGGATTAGGAGCCCCACCAAAATAGGAGTCACCAGCCTCCACCATACCACCCCCACCAGAGATACAGTCAGTTGAGGGTAGGGAGAGGGCCTTTTCAATGGCTGCACCTAGACTCTGGAATTTCCTTCCAAGGGAGACCCATCTCACTTCCTTGTTAATGACATTCTGGAAGCTGATAAAGACCTTCCCTTTTAGGAAAGCATGTAGTATGTAATCTTAACACACTGTTTTTCATTAGCTTCTGTTTTATTGAATATTTAAAATATTTTGATTGCTGTTATGTTTTTGTTTTCTCCTTCTCTTTTCATGTCTTTAATGTTCGATGCTTGTGCTGTAAATTGAAAAGGTGTTTTTAATTGTTTATTTGCTATAGTTGTTTTAAACTGCCTTGAACTCCTAGGAGAAAAGGAAAGCCATAAATGTTTTAAGATACTTACAACAAGCCTATAAGGTAAATTGCCCTTATCTCCCTCTGTTGCTGAGGGGAGCAACTGAGGCTGAGAGACGGCAGCTTGCCCAGTATTGCTAAATGAGTTAACGGCTGAGGTGTCATTGCAACTGTGTGGATTTCTTGAAGAACTCCAGGAGTTCTTCAGTGCAGATGTTCGAATACTACAGAAATGCTGCTTCCCAAATGCTCTTAAAGGCAAAGAAGTGTATCTGAATAAGTGTGTACTCTCTTATTTTCTAGAGTGGGATATCCATGAAGCCTAGGTACAATAGCCCGATCAGATCCAGAACACCTATTCTTGAAATGCAGAACGGCACCAGATAAAGCTGCTTCATCACCCCAGCACAGTTCTGCTTAGTGATTTGTACAGGCGAAAACTGGGTATTGTGAACAAACAGATTATACACAAGTTTTGCTACTTCCTCCCTCATTTGTGTATGGAACACATGAATAAGACTAAGGTCTGGAGCCAAATTGAGCTTTATATTTTCCCCTAGCCTGACTACCTATCCCAAGCTTCATCCCATCTTGGATCAGTACAAGATCTTTTACAGGCACAATTACTTGCATAGGATTGTGCCTTAAGTCTTGGATTTGTGTCTGTGCATGGCTCCTCTGCAGCCCACACCACCTGACCACAGGGTTCCACAGGATATTCAGACACGCCTCCTTTTGAATTAGTTTCCTGATCACTGCTGGAAGCAGAAGCCATGACAATACAACCCTGTGGAAAGCACACATTTGCCTTAACTATGGAGCATTTGAACAGCTGAGATGTAAACATGAGGTCTGACAATAGTGGAACTCAAACCAGTTGATAGTCAGTTGCTTACACGGTGTAAGTTACACCCAAAAGAGGAGCACATCTTCAGGACTTCCTAAATACTACTTTATGTGGTAAGCTTGCTTTGACAAACAAGTTATTGGCACCATTTAAAAGATCAAAGGGGTACTTTCTGACTTGGCTAATACTTAATTTAACACCAATTTATTAAGGACAGAAACAGCTGACTATGGCAAAGGGGATTAGCTGTGGTTGCCTGGTTTTTTGAACATAAATAGTCGTTTAGCATTTTTGTATTGGCTTCAGTCAAAGCTCATCCATTTTTCCAAATGCTGAGTGTAGGCCTAAAATGTGTTAAACTGTTTTAGTATGTTCTTTTGTTCCTCTTGTTCTTTTTACAAAAAAGGATGTTTGCTGTAAGCTTTAACTTCAAAGCTATAGATAGTTAAGCCTGTGATTATTGTGTACTTCAGTTTTCTTGCCGTTTTATGCTGTTTCAGTAGCTGCTAGTGGGCAGCTATACTCAGAATAGCAGTATATTCAGAATAAAATGTTTGTTTTTGTAAACACAGAGAAGTTTAAATGCATTTGATTGACAAATTTGCATTTGATTGACAAATAGAAACAGGCATACTGACCTTTTAAAATTTAAATCATCTCTCTGCTATTAAAGAGGCTGTGAAAAGGATATGGTCAGTTGCCATGAATGTTTCCCCTAAGATCTTTATCAGATATAGTCAGAAAGTAACTTTTGCACTTCCCCAAGAAGTCAGAAATCTGAATTTGTCCTTTGCTGCTCAGCAACATTATGTGTGGTGGCTATTATTATTTCTGTTTGTAGTTCTTTTATTAGTGGAGGCGGTTCTCTTGCTTTGACAGGCCCACAAATTGTTGATCTTAGAACAACAGGTAAGCCTGCTTACAAAGTTTGTATGCATCGCCCAAGCATAATGCCTCATATATTCCGCTGCCCAAAATGTTCCCTCCCCATTTCAGAAGTGCCCCCCTTATATCTTCATCCCCTATTACTAGTTATGTGGCTAGTGGTTTTGCAAAGTTTCATCTCATCTGTTCAGCAAGCAAATGTTTATTTGTAGCTTGAAACACGATGGCTAGGATTATGTATCAGGAGCAGTAAATAACATCTGTTTTCTTCGTAATTCACTACCTTGATTGCTTCTTAGCAAACAAGATGGCATATAAATATTCATAATAAATAAAATAAAATTGGTGCTCTTAACCACATTGGAGCTGCTTATTCATTAGTAGCTCCTATGTGGCTGAGGGAATATTTAAATGACCCAGCCATGTGGGCAGGGCTTGATTGCAGAGATTAATCAGCATTCCTACACACACACACACACACACTTGCTCTGCTCTGCTCTGGGAGGAGAGAGTGGTTTGGAGGGCTCTTGGGCAAGGCACCCTCAATGGGCCCCCTACCTCAGTGGGTCTACCTTCTCACCACCACTGTCACCAGCAGCTACTGCTGATCTTCATCCTCTTTCTCCTCATTATTACTGCTTGCTTTCTTGACAGGCAGTGGGCCAGTGGACACTGGGATCTACTGCCAGTCAAGGGGACGCTGGGGGAACTTCAAAAAGTCATTTCATTGTTCATTTATTTAGCTGGTGATTCAGGGGATGGAAGCCTAGATTTTATTTGCCTAGTCAGTGGCTCTATCATCTCAGTGTCAGACAGTGACCTGATTCGGACAGCACAATAGCCTGTTTTGGGGTGGATGAGGGTAAACAAGCTGAAACTGAATCCAGACAAGATGCAGGTAATGTGGGTTGGGAAATCAACTGCTCTGGATGGAAGTTTACAACTGGTCTTAGATGGGGTTGCACACACACACCCAAAAGGCCAAGTGCATAGTCTGGAAGTCCTCCTGGACTCCACACTAACTCAGGATGCCCAGGTGGCTGTGGTGTCCAGAAGTGCTTTTTACCTCCTTAAGCTGGTATGCCAGCTGCGGCCCTATCTGGAGAGGACCTTACCTCAATTATCCATGCACTAGTGACATCCAGGCTGGACTACTGTGATGCACTGTATGTGGGGCTGCCTTTGAAGACAGTTCAAAAACTTCAGCTGGTGCAAAATGTGGCCACCCGAGTATTTGTGGAAGCGAGGCTATTTGATCATGTAACATCTATACTGCACCAGCTGCCCTGGTTACTGGTGTGTTTCTCAGCTCAATTTTAAGTGCTGGTTTTGACCTTTAAAGCCTTCAGAAGTTTGCTACCAAATACTTGAAGGACCACCTCACCCATACCAGCCTGCCCTTACTTTAAGATCAGCAAGGGAGGCCCTTCTCATCTGCCCACCTGTGAGAGCAGTTAGGTGGGTGACCACACATAAGAGGGCCTTCTCTGCAGTGGCCCCACACCTTTGGAATAAGTTGCCATTTGGGGTCTGCCATGCTCCATCATTGCAGGCTTTTAAGAAGGCCTTGAAAACATATTATTTTATCTTGGCCTTCTCTTGATATGATTGCTGTAGTTGCTATTGTTGCTGCTGGTTTTATCATTGGTTTTTATTACTGTTTTTATTGTTGGTTTTTATTGCTGTTTTTATTGAGTTGAGGTTTTTATTGCTTTTAATATCTATCATTTTATTGTTTTATTAAATGTCTTTTGTTGGCGTAAGCCTCTTGGGAGGGCTTCTGCCCTGAAAGGCAGCCAAGAAATATTTTAAATAAATAAACCAACAGCCCACCACGGGTTAATTAACCCTTGGCATGCTGGGGCATGTGCTTTTGGCCGTTATGAATAAGCAAGCCCCAGCTGGGGGTTGCCATGGTTTGTCGTGTCATGCGAACCCAGGAGGCAGGGGTTATTTGAGGGTTAAAAAACACCTTGCATAACCCACGGTCTATTTTAGGGTTATGCAAGGGTTTTTTTTTTAACCCTCAAATAACCCCCCGCCAGCCAGGTTCACACGAGATGAGAAGCCAAGGCAACCCCTGGCCAGGGCGTGCATATTCATAATGGTGTCTGGCTCACACTACAGCTCCTCATGGGTAAATCAATGCACGATGGACTGTTGTGTCACACAAACTGGCCCAGTATTGTATTGGGGTGGGTGTCTTAGCTCAGCATTAGAACACAAGTCCCCAGCATCCACCAATGTTAATATTTGGTAGCAGGGCTGCGAAGCACATCTGGCTGATATTCTGGACAGCAGCTGCTGCCCACTGGAGCCAACAGTACTGAGCTAGCTGGTCCAATATGTCTGACTTGGTAAAATGGTGCTTCATGTGTTGATGTTCTTCATGTGCATGTCAATTAGCACAGAGTGTTCCATTAAAAGTTTACATATACATTGGCATCTTGCTGCCACTAGGGAATACTGTCTACAAAGGCTTCTACTCTGGATAAACCCATTTTCTGTGAGCTGGTAATTAGAAGTGTTAAAATAGGCCAAAGCGTGACAACAACAAAGGCATTTTAAAGAAACAGTTAAAGGAAAGAAACTAAATGCACTAGTCACCCATTACATAGTAATTAGTAGGTTGGGGAAGAGAGTAAGTACTCGCATGTGCAACTAGCAGAAGGCAGATTATTTCTCAGTTACATTATATAGCCCCCCAGGAATCTGGTATACATTTTCAAGCAGGAAAAACTAGGCTTGTGTAGATTCCTTCTGGCTGGAAGAAGAACCAGAAGATAAGAAATGGCAAAAGAACATTTTGCTGCTATAGAAGTTTGATCCTACCTATGACAGCAATAATGGAGACAGGTTTTCCAAAGAATTCTAAATTGCAATTGTGGGCATGTTTTCCAAAAGCTTAATAGCAGCCAGCCAACCAACCAGTAAACCATGTGTCTAGGTCCACTCCCCATTCAACCTTAAGCCAAATTCCCTACTAAGCTCCACCCCCAGTTATTTCACAGGCGGTACTGAAGGCTTAGTTTGCAGTCTTCTCCCTGTTAGGAGTTCTGTGTGCTCAGATACCTTCGAGGCTTTCTCAAGACTTCACCCTGCAGTCTTCAGTTTGGTCCAGAGACCGCTGTTGCCTCAAGTCTGCTGCACTTTGTTGATACTTCAACTTCAGCTCCTTCCTGAAGGCTGCCCCAGGAGTCTCACACTCCTCACTTGCAGATCTCTAGCTTTTGCTTCAAGTGATTTCAGCCTCAGGTTGTCCTTCAGTCTTCCTTCAGCTCCTTCCGCAGCTTCTGTTGCTGCTGACTGACTGACTGACTCAGACTGCCCACTGATTCCGAAACAGCAGTTTTGAAATAATAAAAGAGATCCTGATTGATGCTTCTGATCAATTAGAAATGGTATCCTTCAGTATAATTACTCCCACGAGTAATTATATTGAAGCAATGTGTACTACGGTTAGTATTACAGTGAGACTGAAGCCAGAAGAATATTATTAAGGAAACTCAATTGCAGCCCTGAGTTTGTTTCCATTTTTGTTTTGTTTTTTTGCAGTGCAGTAGCTTTTCTTATTTAAAAAAAAAAAGTGAGTATCTGAGCTTGCATTCATTAAAAACAATATCTGCATTGTTGCAGAGATATGTTTTAAAATTATTAGCAACAGTTTTGAATATGTTGCTCTGCGCCAAAGGTGTAGTTTAATCCCATCGCTATTTTATATCAGGGTCACAGGGCTAATCTAGAAGTTTTGGCTTCCAGGCAAAGTGGTGGTATGGAAGTATAGGCTCCAGGAGGGAACAGTATAGGAGAAAGTTTAAAATCATAGAGTTGGAGAGGGAAACATCCGACTTGATGCAGGATATCCACAGCTGGAGCATCCTCAGCTTCTGCTTGAAGGTTCCCAGCGAGGGAGAGCCCACCCCACTTCTAGTTTGTTAGTTCTAATTTCTAACTGCTCTTGCTGTTGTTCAACTGAAATCTACCCTCCTGTAACTTCACCCCATTCGATCTGGGGGCTGGGGCAGCGGAGGGTAAGCCTGTGCCCTCTTCTATGTGAGAGCACTTTGTTTTAGGTCTTTGAAGAGGGATATTATGTTCCTACTTGGTCTTTGCTTCTCCCTTATAAGGACTGCCTCCTGTATTACGGTTTTTGTTTGTGGGAGACACCTTGCAAGCCATTCCCATGATGAAACAACAAATCCTGTGGAGATAATGCTGAAACCAGGAGGACTGGTTCAGCAAGCGCATGTGTGATTTACAGGCAGTCACGGGTATAATGTTTTCACACGTGATTTTTGTCCTGAAAGTGAATGGCAGAAACATGCACTCCCCATGTTACAGTGCACCACTTTTGGGTGCTTCTGCAAGTCATCCTATTCCAGAAAATGCAATGTGGAGGGCATCCATAATATACACAAGCTGGAAGAAGAGTAGTCTGAGAAGAATAGCAGTACCATAGAGGCATGTCTTTCTCTGATGAACTGCATGTTAGATCTCCAAATACAGAAATGATATCTGCAAATTTTCCCATGTGAGGAAGAGGGAGAACAAGGTGCAGAGTATCTGGGAGAGCAATTCACAAGGGCATGTCAGAAAAGGGAGGTTCTGAGAGCCTCCAAAATGAATAGAGGAAAGGAAACTCCAGACAGGAGAGGATATGGAATAGTCAGGAAACACACATTTTTATGTTCTTTTAATTTAGTAGGCATCACCAAGGGCAGCTGCTGTGCCAGGGCCAGCAATTGTGTCCCAGCGTGAATACAAAGTGAATACAAAGTGAAGTGAATACAGTTACACAGCAACTCATAGAACGAGCCTGTTAGCTGGTCCAGCCCAGAGGGACTTAAGAAGAGTTTCCCTTTCACCTTAGAGATGGCTTCTCCACTACAGACATTTGAAGGTGATTTTTAACCATTCCACCTGGGGGGAAAAAGTTCATGTGCAGCAGTTCCCTCTGATGATCCAGCAATTTTGTCAACATTCTGCAAGACACATTTGCTGTGCCAAGGAGAAAATTATGATGAGCGTGGTGAGCCGCTCTTGCATGCAAGCGACTCACCATGTGGCGACAGCTGATGCATGGATTGATTTAAAGTGTCCTGCATGTGGTGGCAATAACATCTTAGTCTTTTGTCCCTATACCTTCCCTCTAGAGAGGCTGCCTGGCCCTGAATCAGTTGAGTACTTCTGGTTAAAAGCTTTACAAAGTACCTGCTATTTTTAAAAAAATCTTTTTTGGACTGGCACATCCTTGCTTTTACTTTGCAGACATTTTTTTTTTAATCATAAAGCCAATGTGATTAACTGAATTTCCTAACATTTCTGCTTCTCACTGAATGAGCTGATCCTTCAGCTATTGCTTAAGACAATTTATTTGGCATTTAAAAAGCATTTTGTGCTTGAGCTATCACTCTGCAAGGCCCGAAATTAGCTGATTCTGCTAGGTATAGATGAGCAGTTTTATAGTAGTCCATGATTATATCCTTGGTTTCTATCCCTGCCACTAGAACAATGGAATGTTTCAACCAGACTGTCAATTGTGATTCTATCTGCCCCCTAAAAATTTTCTAATCCAATGAAAGCTTGCAGAAATGACACTCATATCTAGGTTTTAATTGCGACATCAGGTCTGCAGTGAAGGACCTAGGTAGACAATCATATACGGTGCTTGCTAAGTTAAACCATTTGCAAAACCCAGTTAAGCTGTGCCAGCTGAAGACTAAAGACTCAGAATATATATATATATATATATATATTGCTACAAACCGGGTTGTCCTATGGTGCAAACCACAATCAGGAAGTCTGATGTTCTTTTACCTCGTTGTATGTTAAAAGAAAGGGTATTTCTAAAGAGTAAAGAAAAAAATGTCCATGATCTCCAAAGCCAGCTACCTCAGTTTCTAGATCAGCATTTTTAAAGCAGTGTGTAGAAATGTGAAGCACTAACTTTCTGTCAGCCTTGCAAACCCTTGAGTTGATAACCAAAAGAGCAGAGACCTACTGCAAAAAGTGTTTCAATGTCGATTTATAGTGACATAACTGGAGTTGCAAGCATTCACTCTGAGTGCAAACATCAACCATTTCTCCATAAACACAGTGGTTTGCATGTAATGCTCCAATATGAGATCTCTGACCACAGCCTGAAGTCATGACTTCATGCCCTGTTGTTCCAATTTATCTGGACCAACTTATTCTACATGTTATGACTCAAGAAAGAAAAATATAAAGGCTTTATTCTAAAGTGCTCTTTATGTCTTCCGTGCACAGAGTGGCTATGGCAGCAATAGAAAAATAAGTTATTGGCAGAAAAGAAAGGGCAAGGAGCAACTCCCCTAGGAGGAAAGGTTACAGCAGCCGGGATTGTTTAGCTTAGAAAAAAAGTGAGTAAGGAAAGACATGACAGCGGTGTACAAAATTATGCATGGTGTGGAGAAAGTGGACAGGGAGACATTTTTCTCCCTCTCTCATAATACTAGAAACCTGTGGGGTCATCCCATGAAGCTGATTGGTGGGATATTCAGGACAGATAAAAGGAAGTACTTCACACAGCACATAGTTAAACTATGGAATTCACTTCCTCAAGGTGTAGTGATGGCCACCAATTTGGACAGCTTTAAAAGGGGATTGGACAAATTCATAGAGGAGAAGGTTATCAATGGCAACTAGTCCTGATTGGCTATATGCTTTCTCCAGTATCAGAGGCAGTATGTCTATGTACTCCAGTTGCTGGGGAAGATGGGCAGGAAGGCGCTGTTGCACTCATGTCCTGCTTGTGGGATCCCTTGGGCAGCTGTCTGGCCACTGTGTGAACAGAATGCTGGACAAGATGGACCCTTGGTCTGATCCAGGATGGCTCTTCTTATGTTTATATGTCTTTAAGGTAGATTTAGAGAGGAGGCTGTGTGTGCTCATTCAAGAGCTGCAATTGGAGCCACAGCTTCCCACCAATGGCATGCAAGGGTGCTCTGCCATCAAGAGAGGGGAGCAAATCAGGAGTTCAAAGTCCTCAACTTTGTTTCCATGAAGGCTATCTGTAGCTCTGCTCAGTGGACATATTTGTGCAGGGGGCATCAAGGGGAGGGGGATCAGGATTGTCAACATATCCATGAAGGGAGAGGATCAGGATTATCTTTCACCTCCTTGCATTCCACTAACATTTTGCACAGAGCCTGTATGCATATTGTTGGTTCCGCAAACAGCGTGTACACATGAAGGCTCTGCAAAGAAGTTCAGATGAATGCGTGGAGGGCAGAAGTGTGATCACCAGGCATGACTCACCCACATACTTTCATTGTCCATTGATACATCAGCTGAACAGGGCTTATGACAGGGGAGGCTGTTGACTTCTATTTTGGTGGGGCTCCTTTTCCATTGCAGGATTTCAGGTTTTATCTGGAGCTTCACAGGAGCTATCCGTGGTGCTGAACTCCATCCCCAAAATAGGTTCACCACCGTGGAGCACCATGGATAGCTCCTATGAAGCTCCAAATAAAAGCTGCAAAACTTGTAATGGAAAAGGAGCCCCACCAAAATAGGAGTCACCAGCCTCTCCTGGTTATACCGTATATTTCAAGAAGACACTAGAGCAGAGCATTTCCAGACTCTGAATTGCTGGGGTGGCTTTTCACAGCTGCTGCAGATCTAATCAGATCAGGTGCTTTTATACACACACACACACACACACTTGATCTGATTAGATCTGTACTAGCAGCTATAAAGCCACCCCAGCAATTCAGCGTCTGAAAATGCTCTGCTCTGAAGCATCTAGTGTCTTGTTGAAATCCAGTTCCAAAAGCCATTTCCCAACCTCCTTCTCCCCTGGAGACAGCATCTGTGGCTCTATTAGCAGCCTATTGGGGGCAGCAAGACGGGCCATTGCAAATATGGTCATCTGCTGCCTCTCACCTGGTGGTGGAGCAGAAATGCTTGTAAACATTACTATGCCTCCCAGCCAGGGGCCGTTCCTGCAGCTCTTTAGATGACTCCTGGTGGTTAGGAGAATTGTCTTCCCAGATAATAAATGCACTCAGTTCATTGCTAAATGATGCCTTTGTAAATATGTACTGAAGCCTCCTTTATCATGGGCAGCTTTCCTAATGTGTACTGTTTTCCTAACTGATTAAGGATTGCTAGCCTGGAGTGTAAATATGCAGTGAGTGGTGAGTTTTTAATGTGTATTCGTTTACACAACAGTCAATAATGGTCTTTCGTGTCAATCTACATTTAGTTGCTAGTAAAAGTGGTATTTCTGACCTAATCAGCTGTAAAATCTGCTTCAAAGAGGCAAATGATATCCACTTTAGAAAGCAAATTTAACATGCTTATTTCCCAGATGGCTAAATACATATTTACACAATAAACTGTGAATGCTAATTAGTAGGGTCTCGGCCACCACCATTGGCAGGTTTAATGCCTATTAATATTAATGACAATGGTGCACGTTCACCTAGAGAACAGCACTCATAATTAGAACAAGTGGCAAAAAATACGAAATATAATTCTAATTGTATGAGGTGTTGTTTTTTCACCAAACCCCATAGAGTTGCCTTGCCTGGCTAAATGTTGATTTATTTACATAGATGTAAATCCAGATTAATCTTTAATAAATGGGAATTGACAGCAACATTCGGTGGACTAGTATATTTGTTACTTACTGTATTATTTTCTCTATTTATCAATCATTGGTCCATAGAAATACTCAAGAAGTCTTGCAAACTTTTGACATGACAGTTAAAATACATTAAAACATACGTATATATTGCAGCAATAAATATTAAATACAGCAAGCCAGAAACTTAAAACCTGGGTTCAGAAAGTTTAGTAAGAAGACGAATCAGAGACCTGTGTATTTAATATTGTTCAGGATTTAAATAATGGATGTTGTATTCATTATTATTTTTAAAAATTGCCTTTACTTCAAATAGTAAATTTAACATGGAAGATAAACAGCAATTTTTAAGAAGAAAAAAGGTCATTCTAGTGAGAGTATAAAAAGCAGGCTATTTATTTCTTAAATATGATTTGAAAAATTGTTTCATACAACATTGTGTTCTGTAGCATAACATGTTCTGTAACATTTCCTCAAAGGTTGTGTTTTGTAGCAACCTTCCAAGCCTTCTAACCCCATTTAAGCCAGAAACATAAAAACATAGGTATTTATCCTGAAAACATCAATAGAACTTCAGCAAACAATACTCAAATACATGTAAACAAAATCGTTTTCTCAACGGGGTGTCTGAATTCCTAATTGATTCTAATTACTGGTGTAGAAATATGGGGGGGGGGAATATCAATGTCTTTTTTTGTGTGATGCATTTTGGTGATGTTTTTTGGCAATTCATAAATGGCCACCCTACATTTAGGTGGAGAGGAGGGAAATCTAAAGTATCTCAAATTGAAATACTACATTATGGTTTTAGATGGATCTCCTCCTTGATTGTTCATGCGAAACAATCCATAGGCCAATCCCAAGAAGCAAAAATGTTGTCAAGGGAAGATATAAAATTCAAATTTGACCCTGGGGCAGAATCCAATGGGGTGTGTATGCCCCTGCCGATTCTCTTATGCCCCGCCAATTCTGTTGCATAAGCAACCCCCACTGCTTTAGCGATTTAGCGCTTCCAGGACTACCTGAAATGAGCAGAAACGCTTGTTCTGGAAGGGGGCAGGTCAGTGGAGCTTGCATAAGGGAACTCCACCGACCTGCCTCCTTCCAGAAATGGACATTTCCACTCGTTCTGGGGCTTCCCCTAGGAACTGCTAAATCTCCCTTGCATACGCAGTGGGTCTCGCTTGCGCAACAGAACTGATGGGACCCACAGCTTGTGGAAGAGAATCAGCAGGGCAGAAAGGAGTCAGGCGAGGGCACAAGTGCCCCATTGTATTCTGCCCTGAGAGACATCATCAAGAGAGGGAATGAATGTGGCCTGTATTCACATTAAAGGGAAGCACCTACTGGCTTCTCAGCTGAAGATGTCGGCAGCAGGCTGGGGGCCTGCAAATGAGAAGAATATAAAATAGCTGGGAATAAATGGTTATGGCATGACTTTACATTTGCCTTGCAATATGAATATTTATGTAAAACACACAGTGCTGTAGGTTTTTTGAAAATGAAAATGAAATCATCTCACAAGTAAGGTGGAGAATTCTCAGGGGATCACTTTAGCCAAAATATACTCTCTAATAAGTTGCCAAGCTCACTCAGCTGTATAAACTAGTGCTGGAATTCTCAGGGATTGGTTAAATCATCTTTTTCTCTCCTCGTCCACGCGTGCACACACATACACACACACACACACCATGTATTTTATTGTATCAATGTACATTTAGCAGCAAATACAGCAGATAACAGGGCTGATTTCCATTTGCAGTAAAATTGTTCAGAAACACTTATCTGGTCTTTGGGGATCACTATAAACAAATGTAGCTTAATGCACAACGAGCATAAGTGTTTCCTTTATCCAGTGAGCTGTACAATAGGAGAAGCATAACAGTATTATGAAACTCCAGACAAGTAGCTAGTTACTCTCACACATTGGCTTCTTCATACAGAAAACAGAAGGTATAGGGCAGTGTTCTCCAACCTTGGGTCCCCAGATGTTTTTGGCCTACAACTCCCAGCATGCCCCAGCCAGCATAGCTGGCTGGGGCATGCTGGGAGTTGTAGGCCAAAAACATCTGGGGACCCAAGGTTGGAGAACACTAGTATAGGGCCTATCTCTGACTGTTACTGTTTCTTCCGAAACTTCTCTTTGAGGTATATGGAGAATAGAGGGTACTCCATATGGAGAATAGATGTGTCCTCTATTACAGAGGACAGTTCTCTAGTTTGAAGGGCTGCCAGAGAACCATCCTCTATTTGAAGGTGTCCTCTATTTGAAAGGCTGTCCTGTCCAATTCTGGTTTAAAGATAATGAACCGTAAAAATTGTTGCCTGTCAACAGTTAGCACCTTAGCAATAGTCTGAACAAGAAGGCACACAGGTCACTTGGTCACAGTCTTCCACACTAAGTTGAGATGTACTGTATTTCTATTAAAATTAACAATAATTATTTCTAAATGTGCATCTATACATATAAATTAGCATGTGCAAATTTTATGCAAATCAGTGGCCTCTTTTTGTCCTCTCTTCTGGTGATGCGTTTCCTTTGCCTGGTGATTCATAAGTGGCCACGCTATCAAGAAAGGGTTGAAAAGAAATATTCCTGTCCATTTTCTTCATAAGATGTAAACCATGCAGTGGAGGAGATAACCATGGAAGCAGAGAACATTCTCAACTCACTGAGGAAAATACCACAGTAGCAAATGATTCACTCAAACTAACCAGATCTCCAGGTCTCTAGAGCAGGAAATAATAATCAGGGAAGTAAAATGAAGCTCCTCCTCATGGGATTGGGACATTACCAGTAATGTAGTCCTGGAGGAGGTACACTACCCAGTAGTCCAAATTGTGCGCCACCATACGTAGCACACACACACAAAAGGAAAGAGACACATGTTTTTATTTTCTAAATATTGTAATATTTATTTTCTAAATATTTTAAGTATGGTCTTATAATGAATGGGAAGGTATCGAAATGTTTTCCCTCACCATTTCTGTGGAATGCAGGCTGAAACGTCAATTTGAATGTTCTTTTTACCACTCTGGCTTGATGTTTTGGACCTGAGTATTGTGCACATGTACACATAGCTAGTTTTATACATGTGAGAAATATGAGAAATTAATGAGCCACTTCAAGGGCATGCAATTATTACCCTATATAAGAAGAAGAATAGCATAAACTGTATGGTACTCCATTACAATTAATACATGTTTTGATCTCAAAATTCCTTTGTTTTAATCAGAGACTTGCAGTATATCTGGGGGATACCCTTTCTGAGTCAATTTCTGTTTATGAAAGAGAATGCAAGCATTCTCTCTTTAAGTAGAAAGATTTATTTTTAACCGTGAACCTTAAACTTCCTTTCCTCAGTAGTAACCTTGTTTGTCGGAGGAACACCATGGTTCAAATACAACAAGCATAATTCGTTCCGGAACCGTGCTTGTAATCCAAAACACTCTTATATCAAAGTGAGTCTCTGGCGGGCGTGAGCAGGGCCAATTTCGGCCCGCTACGCCTGCTCGAGGCGAGTGGTTACATCCCTACACTTGTATTGCAAGACGTCGCTTGTTTATCAAGTCAAAATTTATTTTAAAAAATTGCTTGTCTTGCAAAACGCTCTCAGACCAAGTTACTTGCAATCCAAGGTATTACTGTAACGTAAAGATTATTAACGTAAGCAAACTAGTCATGTTTTTTAAAAAAACAACAAAAAACAATGGACAGTTAATAAGTATTTTGTAGATACCGGTAGTTAACTGATGAGGAATTCCAGCATTGGAGGGAAAAATCAGAAATACATTCCCAGGAAGCTAATGAATAATAAATAGCTAATGAATTCAAGAGGAAGCTAATGGGAGCTTTTAAATTATATTTTAGGTATACTAGTAATTTTAAATCATAAATCAAGATGAGAGGGAAAAGCCAGATATAAATTTATAAATAAAAATTGGGGGTGGGAGGGGGGGGAAAGAACGGAATGGGATGTATATTGCAGGACAGCACAACTGAAAACCTTGCTCAATTTTTCTCTTCTACTTTTATGCATTTATTTTGCCTACTGAAATAACATTATAGATTAGCTCCTTGTGTTTATATTGTTACCATGAGAATACCTACAGTACATCCATGTATATCCTGACCCTTTCTATCTTGATCCTTCCTTTTTATGAGGATGTTTGTCTTCGCCTGCTGTATCCTTTTACCGTTTTTGTCATTTAAAAAATTCAAATACCCCTCCTCCTGGAGTGGATTCCAGGTACCCCATGATGGCCAGTTTAGGGTAGTTGTGTGTGGTTCTGCTTACCAGAAGCATGTATAAAAGTAAAATATTAAAAGGTGCCTCCTGAACAAAGCCGCAAGCAGATAGCTGACTGTGCCCATGTGTTTTCTAAATCTGAAGGACAAAATAGCATAGGCAGCTTGCAGCCATCAGGGTACTCTGAAGTTCAGAAAGCGCCCAGGAGATAATGTCACTGGGATAGAATGTTGTCAGAGGATAATGGTCTCCTGCTGCTAGATTAAAGGCTGAGAAGGCTGAACCCTCTTAGCAAAAACTACACACAAGCAGAACCAAGCTATTTGTGGCATTTTCAAAGTAGGAGGCATTTATCTTGTAACAACATCCTATTCCATTCACTCTGCTCTTTTGTTGTGGCAGAACAGAAAAGAAAGATGTCATCTTGTGGAATATGTAGTGCTTCTCTATTTCCTGATTGGTTCACCTCACGTACTTACCTTGCTGTGATTCTTGTACTGCAGTCGTAAGCATGCTTCATGGAGATAAACCCAATTTAAATCAATAAGGCATGTTTCATAGATTTTCATAGATTATAGAGTTGGAAGGAGCCTACAAGGCTATCGAGTCCAACCCCCTGCTCAGTGCAGGAAACTAGAGGAGGGGTCTCCCATCCAAGTAATAAGCAGGCCTGACCCTGCTTAGCTTTCCACGCTCAGACAAGCTGAGCCAGCGTGAGCCACAGAAGAAGGTTGCTTAGAATGAGGGAGTCAATCTTCTAATACACATGTTTTATTACTATTATATTTGTTACAAACAGTTTTATATCCTACCTTTCCATTTAAAAATGCTAATTTATGTCATTTCTTATGGAGTTTTCAAATGCTCTGAATCCATCACAAAACAGAAGGCAAATAATAATCCTGTATAAAATCTATATATATAAAAGAAGAAGTCCTGACTGACTGACTGATTTTTGACTGACTCATCAACGCCCAGCTCAAACCATTTAATCTAGGAACGTGAAATTTTGAAGGAACATTGTTTTTATGACGTAGACCCCCACTAAAGAAGGATTTTTGGAAATTCCATCCCTAAGGGGGTGAAAAGGGGGGGAATCGCCCCGCTCTCATATCTCCTATGGGCAAAACAACAGCATAAGCCACAGTTATGCAAATTGGCCTCACCTCATAATTGCTGCAGGAGCCAATAGGAGCAGTTATGGAAATAGCCCATACGACACTTAGAATTTTCGTATGAATTCCTGCAGGGGCCAATAGGAGCGGGTATGCAAATCTCCCCTAGGCCATTTAGAATGTTCTCTAAGGGGGTGAAAAGGGAAACTTTTTAAATGACTGACTGACTGAATGGCTGTTGTGTGTGGGGTGGCGTCGCGTAGGCTCTATCACGTCTTGACGGATCTACCCCAAACTTGGCACGGTCAATCTTCATCACCTGTAGACTCTCAGGATTAACTTGATTTTTCTTTAAGATCAGATATTTCTGTCAGAAAAGATTTCTGCTGCCAGCACCCAGCCTAAACGTTACACTTTCAGTCAGAGACGCTGTATCTTTTCCATACAGCTCTCGCAGGCCTTCAAGGAGAAAAAACCAAAAACAACCCTTTTCATTTTTAAACCTGTTTTTTGTATTTTTCTTCTCCATAAAAAAAAATAATGCAAAATGCAAATTGAAAATTTAAATATAAATGGTGTGATGATACCACACACAGTCGTACCAATTGTAGGCGACGGAGCGTGCCTATTCTGGGCATTATCTTTTGTAATGTATGGCAGTCAAAATCTAGGTAGGGAGGTATGTGAACAAATAGTTGGTCATGTCGTTGAAAACTGGGATGAATTCTCTATAATGTCCCATGACAGTGATTGAAACAACTATGTGAGTGCCGATGCATACTTTGACATGTCCCGACCCCATACTTATGGTGGTTTGTGTGAGTTGACAGCGGGTGGACAGCTTTTTCAATTTGTTTTTGAAGTTTATCGTAATGGTGAACTTCACACAAAATTCAGTAACGAAAGTAACCCTGTAGAATGGTTACGTTTTACACAAAATCTTTCCGGTGGCCATTTTGAGGCTTATTTGCCATCTGAACCTGATGGTGTTTCTAAAAGCAATACATTCCAACACGAAAAAATTCATGGTTGCATATGAATGGAACAACTATCTTTGTTTTGTTGCCAATACACCCCAACTAACGTCTGTAATAAACATTGCTTATTATTACGTTAAGACATCAACTTGTAAATTATATTTTGTACAGTTTGGACAAAAAACTCATGTTTCTTTTAAAAACAATTGTACCAAATCTTAAAATCCACGCGAGCGAAGTCGCGGGCAATAGCTAGACTAACATATATAAAAATGGCTCTAAAGGATAACTCCTATTCTCTGGTGCATTTCATTATAGAAAGTGTGTAAATACAAATAACTAAGGGCAGAATCTTATGCATATTTAGACAGGGGAAAAAAGTCCTACAACTCCCAGCATTCCTCAGCCAGCCATGCATAGGATTGTGCCCTAAATGCCACTGGCAGTAAGGGAACAGCCAGTGGTATTTTAGTTATTTGAAATAACAAGGATTTCGGAGAGCATTATTTCCCACCCAATGAATTCCTCCATTTTACTCCGAATTATCATCGTTCAGCTCAGTGCTAATACACTGCTATGTGTGGAGCTGCTTATTTTGTATGGCTGTTTGAAAGACCACATTCTCCGTTATGAGCCTGCTTGGGTTTTAAGATCCTTGAGAGAGGCCTTTCTCTCTGTCCCACCACCATCAGAGGTACATTTGGGAGGAACATGAGAGAGGATCTTCTCAGTGTCTGGTCCCAGGCTCTGGAACTCTCTGCCAAGGGAAGCAAGGTGAGCTCCATCTTTATTGTCCTTCAGCTGGCAGGCAAAGGCATTTTTATTTAGGCAGGCTTTTGTCTGGTAAGCTGTTTTGTTTCATGGACTAGGTTTTAACTGGTGGATGCTATTTGTTTCTTATTTCTTTTTAGCTGATGTGTTTTTAACAGAAGTATCCTAATTGGTGTGATTATGTTTTGATCATGTTTTTATCTGCATTATTGTTAGACACCTTGAGCACTATTTTTCATGGAAAGGCAGGATAAAAATTGAATAAATAAATATGGAACTGAATGGCCCATGAGACACCTCAATAGAAGCATCACACTTGCATGTTTATCAGCTTCTATGATTAGGATCTGCCTTCAGTGGTTTTTAACATTCAGGACAATAATTAACAACACAGTCCTATGCATATCATGAGACAAAGTGCCTCATGATATCCTGATTAGCAAGCTAGCTAAAAGTGGGCTAGATGGAACAACTATCAGGTGGATCCACAATTGGCTACAGAATCGGACTTAAAGAGTGCTTATCAATGGTTCCTTCTCAAACTGGGGAGAGGTAACGAGCGGGGTACCACAGGGCTCGGTCCTGGGCCCAGTGCTCTTCAACATTTTTATTAATGACTTGGATGAGGAGGTGCAGGGAAAGCTTATCAAATTTGCAGATGACACAAAGTTGGGTGGAACAGCTAATACTCTGGAAGACAGAAACAAAATTCAAAGTGACCTCGATAGGCTGGAGCGCTGGGCCGAAAACAACAGAATGAAATTTAATAGGGATAAATGCCAAGTGCTGCACCTAGGGAGAGGAAACCAAATGCAGAGTTACAGAATGGGGGACACTTGGCTCAACAATACTACAAGTGAGAAGGATCTTGGAATTGTGGTAGATCACAAACTGAATATGAGCCAGCAATGTGATGTGGCTGCAAAGAAGGCAAATGCTATTTTGGGCTGCATTAATAGAAGTATAGCTTCCAAATCGCGGGAAGTGATAATTCCCCTTTACTCAGCACTTGTTAGGCCTCATCTTGAGTACTGCGTCCAGTTCTGGGCACCACACTTTAAGAAAGACGTAGACAAACTGGAGAGGGTTCAGAGGAGGGCAACAAGGATGATAAAGGGACTGGAAACAAGGCCCTATGAGGAAAGAACTGGGCATGTTTAGCCTTCAGAAGAGGAGACTGAGGGGAGATATGATCGCACTCTTCCAGTACTTGAAGGGTTGTCACACAGGGGAGGGCCAGGATCTCTTCTCGATCATCCCAGTTTGCAGGACACGGAATAATGGGCTCAAGTTACAGGAACCTAAATTCCACCTAAACATCAGGAAAAATTTCCTGACTGTCAGAGCAATAAGACAATGGAATCAACTACCTAGGGAGGTGGTGGGCTCTCCCAATCTGGAGGCATTCAAGGTGCAGCTGGATGGCCATCTGTCAGGGATGCTTTGACCTGGATTCCTGCATTGAGCAGGGGGTTGGACTCGATGGCCTTGTAGGCCCCTTCCAACTCTACTTTTCTATGATTCTATGATTCATACTTACCTGGGAATAAACCCAATTGAATACAGTAGGACTTGCTTCTGAGTAAATATGCATAGGATTGTGAGGTAAGAATCTAAGGCTGCAACCCTATTATATTTACCTAGGAATAAGTCTCACTTAATTTAGTGGGACTCCTGAGTATCTGTGCATTGTATTGCTAGAGGCCTCTTAGGAGTGATGATGTCTACAACTTAGGCTATCTTAATATTCCATAGAGTGAACAGGACTTCAACAGGGTGTCAGCCATGCCAACTGGAAACTTATCCAAGGGCATCAGGAATCCATCCAGATCCATTACCTCCAGAGGTGGACCATCTTAAGGTGCAATCCTATGCATGTTTAGACAGAAAAAGGTCCTACAATTCCCAGCATGCCCCAGCCAGCATGTCTGGCTGGAGGGATGCTGGGATATGTAGGACTTCTTTCTGTCTAAACATGCATAGGATTGTGCACTTAACCACTCATCCAGCCCTGCAGAGGAAGTGATTTGTCCATGACAAAGGAGTAAATTTAGAAATCATCATTTCCTTGCCCAGCTTAGAACATCAGATCCAATGTGTGTCAGACTGATGGCATGTTAGGAGAGCTCTGTGGCTGGCATGGCATCCATGCAATCCTGAGTTGCCCCAGACAAGGCAGCTTCAGCATGAATGTTAAGGTCCCCAGAACCAATGGCTTGAATATGCAAGAAAATACAGAACTCTTTCTTTCTTTCTTTCCTTCCTTCTTTCTTTTTTGTAAATAAAAGAATTGTTCTAAATTGGAGAGTAAAAGCAGAAGCAAAGGAACTATGGAGAGATTTGCATTCTCAACATCAAATACAAGACCAGCTCCATCATTTCAGGCAGGGAGACCATTGGGCAGTGAGGTGTTCATTCAGCACACCATCACAGTCTTCTATCCTGACTAGGTATGAACACTCAAAGCTGGAACTGCAGCAGAAAGGAATCCCATAAACTAGCATGATACCTCTTCCCTGAGCCAGTGTGCAGAATTAGTGAGTTGGCGAGACACAAAGGTGCTCTTGAGGAATAAACAGAAGTGGTTTGAAACACATTAGGGAACAAAGCCCCACTGAAGTGGGGATGTGTAATTTCTCTTTCCCCCCCCCCCTTCCTGCTTTACCTTGTTGTTTTGTTGCAATTACAGTGCAAGTTGGAGTTTCACGCCTGTACATCTGGAAAAAAAATTGCAGCACGCTGTGAAGGGCCTTGCCCGTGCCTTCCAGGACAAGAAAGTCCAAAACACAAGACAGAAAAAAATGGTGAGTTAATCTGTTGAATTAAATATCAAACGTCTTCCTAATTACTTTTGTTATCATAGTAGACATTCAGTCCCATCCTGAGTTCACTGAGTATAAGTGAGACCAACTGAGTTCACTGAGGCTTACTTCTAAGTAAATGATCACAGGATTGCAATCTATGTCATGGCACTTGGATTACAAGCTTTCTTTTTCATTGAGTTCTTTTGTCAGAATCCGTGAAGGAGGTTAAAAGGTGTCTAAACAAGCATTTGGGAATCCCAGATTGATAATTTTCAAACAGATTGAGTCACTGGAGCATTGCAGTTGAATTAAAATGTTAATGCAAGTTCATGTGAAGGACAGTGCAGTACAAGCAGTGTGTGTAACATCTTGGTCAGCGCAGGAGTTGGGCCATGGAGAGAAGAAATACAGCTTTGTATTTCTAGGATCCACTAGTGAAACATTTCAGGACTTTTGTTCTAGAAGAGGGATGAAGAACGAACGTGTGGCCTTCCAGATGTTGTTGGACTGCAACTGCCCATCAGCCCTAGCCAGCATAGCCAATAGTGAGGGATGGTGGCAGTTGCAGTCCAAAAACATCTGGAGGGTCATATCATGTTCCCCATCCCTGTTCTAGAGCATCAGTCTTCAACCAGTGATTAGCTCACAGCCTGACATTCATCAAATGCTTGCTTAGCTGGGCAATCAGTTGAATGGCTAGCCAGAGGCCATGTGAGTCTTTCTAGCTAGTAGCAGCAGAGGAAAACAAAATGCCCCCTGCCTATCCTTCATGCAGTGGCGTAGCGTGGGTTGTCGGCACCCGGGGCAAGGCAAGTAATTTGCGCCCCCTAACCCGTGGATTTTAGCACTCGAGTCTCTTCCACTAGATTAGTTAAAGAAACCCTTACCCCCTAAGCACATGTATTGTTTGTTATGAAAATACTGATGTAATTAAAGTAAAATGCATCTAAATACAAGTTTATTTTCAAACACTTTATTGAGTGTGAACATGGATTACACATTCTCCACATTTTCAGCAGGTCTATGAATACAAATCTACAAATGTAGTAACCTAGCATGGGCCATGCTATTATATGTCGTCTCACAACCATCGTAAATGACAAAAAATATCAAGAACAAAAACTAAACATCAAAATGGAACCATACCCTGGAGATGATCCAAGACTGGGCTAGATGGAGCCAACTTCCTCAATCCTGTACCTCTAATTGTAATTCTTTAATAGAAGTGCAAGATATCAAGCTGTATATAATATACAGATTAATTTAAATTCGGGGAGGTCACACAGAGGTCTAGAAAGAGGGAGAAGCAATAAGGGAGACTCCCCAAGAGGAGGAGGAGGAGGAGGAGGAGAAGAAGAAGACACACCCCGCGCTGCTCTGCTCTGCTCGGGCCTCCTCCCGCTTTCCACCTGTCCCTTCAACAAGTTCAACTCAACTTCCTGCCTCCTCCATTTCTTCGTTCATCCGTCCCCCGATCCCATTTCCCCACACGCCCCTTTCCCTTCTTTTTCTAGCCCATTTCCTTTCTCCCTCCTCCTTTCCTGGCTTTTTAAAAATGTACCTCTTCTTTCTTTGCCCTCCTCTTTCCTTTCTCCCCCCCTTTTCTCCCCTCCTCCCTTCACCCTCCCACCCTCTCCCATTTCTCTCTCTCCTCCTTTTCTCTCGCCATCCTTTTTCCCTTTCCTCTTTTCTCCTTTCCCCCATTTTCCTTTCTCTCTCCTTTGCTGTTCTCCGCTTTGTCCTTCCTTTTTCTCTCTCTCTTTCTCTTTCTTCTTCCTTCCTTCCTTCTCTCCTTTCCCCGGTCACTCTTTTTCCTCTCCTTCCTCATCTTCCTTTCCTGCCTCCCTCCCTTTCTCTTTCTTTCTATCTGCCTTCCATCCTTCCTTTTCTCGTCTCCCCAACTTTCTTTACCCCTTTCTCATTCCCCATCTTTCCCTCTTTCCCTTCATTCTCTCTCTCTCTCTTTTCCTCTCTTCCTCTTTCTTTTCCTTTCTTTCTCTCTTCCTCCTCCCTCCCCCTTCTCCTTCCTTCCTTCCCTTCTTTCTCTCTCTCCTCTCTTTTCCTCCCTCCCTCCCCTTTTCTCTCTCTCTCTCTCTCTTCTCCTCCCTTTCTTTCTTCCTCTCTCTCCTCGCTCTTGTCCACGCTCCGGGCGCAGCCCACCACCTTCATGCCGCGCTGCACCAGGGCGCGGGCCACGGCCTCCCCGATGCCCACCGAGGCGCCGGTCACCAGCGCCACGCGCCCCTTCCAGCGCTCCATGGCCCACGCGCCGCGCGCGGCTGCCCTCCGCCTGCCCGGCCCGCGACGCACCGGCCGGCGCCTCCTTCCTCGCCTCCCGCCCCGCCCGCGCGCTCTCCGAGGCGCACGACCCGGCAGGCGTGGCGGCGGCGGCGGCGGCAGCAGCGAGGGGGGGGCGGCGGCTGATCCGCCCCTTTCTCCAAGGGCAGCCGCCTCTGGGGGGGGGAGCAGGAGGAGGAAGAGCTGGGGCAGAGAGCTGTGAGTGCGCCCCCCCAGATGTTGCGCCCGGTGCGGCCGGCCCCCCCTGCACCCCCCACGCTACGCCTCTGCCTTCATGTGTGGCTGCCTCCACCACCAGCAGCCCAATGACAACCCATTCAGAGATAGCGTCTCCCACATTCCGGAGCAGCTTCTGGAAGGGCTGCAAAGGGAAGGGATTTCCTTGAAAGACTCAGAGCTTTCTGAGGAGCTCTGTGTGCAGGTCTTTAGATCTTCCATATATTGGGGGTCCAAAAAAGTACTTGGAAGCTGTGCTTAAAATGGTTTGAGAAACAGTTTTACTGAATCACTGACTCATTTTTTAAACACCAAACAGCAGGGACATTATTCTACAGCTGTGGTTCTAAAAATCAGCATTTAATTGGGCTGCTCCTCTTACCGAATGCATCTCTATCCCCTTCCCCATTTTATCAAAATTTGATAAAGCATTCTAGATAGTATGGTCATCTAATATAATATACGTGCTTCATAAACCCTGATGTGGCTGGGATGATTTTGGAAGAACAGTCACTGATAAATTGCTACATTTATATTGATTTTGTGTTACACACACACACACACACACACACACACACACACACACACACACAGAGAGAGCCTCTCATAATCTGCTCCTTCTGTGCCCTTTCACATGCCCTTATCAGAAGTGGTATCATATTAATAAATCTCTGTTGGCATTTTAAGCTTAGCTCACAATTTCATTCATACAACAGAATAAATTCTAATAAACCCTCACATTGATAAATCCAATTTGACAGGATGTAGTTCTCATTCAGCACGGCAATCTTTTGTTTTGGTTGAATCTCTGATTAGTTAATTCTGTTGCACAGAGCACACTGTTTCTAACATACCATTTCATGGCTGCTTGATGCAATAATTGTTTTGGGGTTGAATCTCTTATCCCCCAAATGACCTAATGTGTGTAACTGATCTGGTACCTATGATATGAGGGTGTTGCTCAAATTGAGCACTGAAGAAGGCATCAAGCTTTTTTTCTTCTGCCAGCCAAAGTGGGCAGTGGTGACTTGTGTGACTAGTCTTCTCACTTCTCTCCCCCTGAGACGGAAGTGCCCGAATGGATCCCCGCTGCTGCCTCTACTGACTAGGGAAAGCAACTGACTGCCTTCTTTCAATAGCTAAACAAAACTATGGCAGTAGGAAGTGGGGACTGGGAGCAGCAGTTCATTCTGCCCCTTCTGCAAGTTGTCTTTCTCTGGCCAGAACTACTGGGATCCAAAAGCTTTGATCAGCCATGTTGCTGCTTATGGCACAATTCTTGTTTCTCTAACATTGCCTTTGATACCAACCCCTGCTCCATTTCTCCCTAGCCCTGTGCATGCGTTACTCCTGTGTTGGAAACTCACGTCACGCGAGTACCCTCAGGAGTGGGGTTAGCTCCTGGGCTAGCCCCGCCCCTGAATTCCTGTGTTGAGCATGGAGCTCTGAATAGGAAGTTCTGCTCATGAACAGCTGCTCATATGGAGCCAGCCCAGGAATGTGATATCTTCTGAACCTAACCCTGTAAGACCAGTGACTTGGTGGCCTGCCTGCAGAACTGTTATGCAATTATTAGCAGTGTCATGTTTGCACTGAGCTAGTATAAACAGAAAGCCTCTCAGAGATTAATTTCTTTTCTCAGTGAGTGTATCAGATGCAGTTTCCCTATAATAACTGAATTTTGCTGACAGATGATGCCGCATTTCCATCACTTATGATGAGGAGCTGAATTTGTGAAATCTATTCAGACATGACGATGTTGCTAAGAAGAAATAAAGGAGGGTGTGCTAAATCCGTATGCCGCAGTAGATGAATGTTAGTGAGAAAGTAGTGAACAGAGCGACCTTCCCCAACCTGGTGCCCTCCAGATGTTTTGGAGTATAAATTCCAGCATTTCTGACCATCGGCCATGCTGTCTGGGGCTGATGGGATTTGAAGTCCAAAACATCTGGCAGGTTGGGCAAGGCTGGAATGGAGTAACAGCATCAGAGCTCTGAGTAAATGAAAATACGCTTTGCTAAACTGCTGCATAAGCTCCCTTAATCCATGTGTACAACTGAGTCAAATATGTATATATTTGAACATTTAATTTCAAGACTTTTGCACTATTCTGCACATGTTCACTTAGCTGAATGTAAATATTGTTCTAAGTTAAACATGAAAAGAAACATTTAATTTTCCGGTTGCTGCTAGATTATACGCCAAACTTTTAAAAAACAAAAAGCAAAACACCCATTAGTGAATGAAACAGACATGAAGGCAGAGAGAAAGAGAAAAGAAATATGGGAGGTTATTCCTGTGGTGGGATCTCAGATGCTACTGCTGAAAAATGGGAGTGAATTAAGCAACCACATCACATAGATCATTCCCACCTAGTAAAAATATTGTCCTGTCATTGATCCCGCTCATTATTTCCCCAGTGGCATGGGATCCCACTATACTAGGGAAGCCGCTTACACACTGCTCTGGGTATGTATGAAAGGGTGTTTCTTGACATAAAAACTGACTATTTATTTATTTATTTATTTTTATTATATTTATACCCCACCTTTTTTCCTGCAAGGAACCCAAGGCCGCTTACATAATCCTCCTCCTCCTCTCCATTTTATCCTCACAACAACCCTGTGAGGTAGGTTAGGCTGAGAGACCGTGACTGGCCCAAAGTCACCCAGGGAGCTTCATGGCCAAGCGGGGACTAGAACCCGGATCTCCCGAGTCCCAGTCCAACACTCTAACCACTACGCCACGCTTACATAACTGAGTCATAGAGCTCAGTAATGTAAGCTGATGCCTTGGAACTGTGGCACACAGCGCTGTGCTCATAGGCATCTCAGAGCGGCTTACACAGATTAATAATAAGACATTCCCTGCCCTCAGGCTCACAATCTAAAAGACATGACACAAAAGGAAAAGGGATTGGGAGGGAGGAGGAAGAATGCCAAACTCAGGCACCAATATAATGTTTGGCATTCTTCCTCCTCCCCCACAATCCCTTTTCCTTTTGTGTCACGTCTTTTAGATTGTGAGCCTGAGGGTAGGGAATGTCTTATTATTACCGGCCAAGAACACGTTTCCCTGGAGGGCCATTCTGAGAAGAGGGTGCAGGGTAGTTGGGCCATGCCCCCCACTCCCCACTTGTTGCCTAGGCAAGCATTGTTGCCGCAGCTGCAGCTTCCTCCAAAATCCTCTTTCACTGTGGTGTGTGGTGGGAGGTAAATGGCACTGGCGGAGGAGGCAGCTGCATATGGCATTCTTATTTAGGCCATGTTGTGCAAGCACAGCTTGTAGTATTGCACCAGAACTACACCCAATCCAGCGCTGCTGCTGCTGCAGAGCTGGTAAGGACACAATGTCCCTGGGCAGATGTGAATCGTTCACAAGAGCTTTGCATGGCACAGAGACAGGGCCGGATTAAGATAGGGGCTATTGGAGCAGCAGCTCCAGGCCCCTCCCCAAAAATAGGCCCACCAATAGGGATGCGCGGCGCCGGGGGAAATGAGGGTCACCTCGCTCAGAGCGAGGTGACGTCGTCCAGTCGCTCACCTGTCCTGCCTGCGGGGCGTTGCCGGAGCGAGGCGAGCACGCCGAGCGGTTGCCATTTCCCACGCTCACGCTGAGGCTCTGTCTGAGCTAACTGGGCTGCTGCAAAACGCTTGCCTACCCCTGGTGTACTGTATACCGTCCTGAGCTCCTTGGAAGAAGGGTAGGATAAACTTTTTTCTTTCTTTCAAATAATTGGAGGTTATTATTGTGTTCTGCACCTTTAAATAAGACGGGATCGCGTTCTCTCCCTGTCCAGGTCTGCCTTTCATTTGGTCCAGATCCAGCAAAACCATAAAGCAAATGCTTAATTGTGACCGCAAATTGGAGAGGAATCTCATCTGCTTTCAATTAATTGTTGCATCCCTAGATGCAATTTACAAGGGTTACGACTCCGGCTGTCTCCTCCCTCCTTTCTTCTCAAAGCCTTTTTCACGAGCTGGAGCGCCTCGAGCGAGGTGTGTGTGCCACGCCCTCCTCCTCCTCCTCCTCCTCCTCCTCTTCCTCCGCTTGGACGCGGGGGGGCGGGGGGGCGGGGACCTGAACATGCTCCCCAGAGCCGCCTCGCCCCGGAGCCTTTCTCGCCGCCGCCCTCCAAGTTTATCCATTTACGTCTCCCTCTCTTTTTGCCTCAGTTTCCCTCAATGTTTGTCCAGTTTCCCTGAGGGAAACCGAGGCAAAAAGGAAAGCAAGGCTGGCACAAAATGCCCCCCCTCACACGCAGACACTTCCGTTCTCTTTCTCCTGTTTCAGCTTCCCCCAAAGCACCTTCCTTCCTGCCTCAGTTTCCCTCAAAGTTTGCATACAGTTTCCCTCAAAGTTCGAGGGAAACAAGCAAAAAAGAAAGGCAGGCAGGCACAAAGTGGGTCCCCCCCCTTCTATTCCCTTTCTCCTTCCATTTCTGCCTCAGCTTCCTTCAAAGTACTCTCCCTCCTTCCCGGCATCTGCCTCAGTTTCCCTCAGAGTGCCCTCTTTCCTGCCTGCCCACCTGTTTCCCATACAGGCGCTGCTGCCTTTTCACATTTATTTTATTTATTTATTTTACTTGTTATATTTATACCCCACCTTTTTTCCTGCAAGGAACCCAAGGCGACTTACATAGTCGTCGTCCTCCTCCTCCTCCTCCTCCTCCATTTTATCCTCACAACAACCCTGTGAGGTAGGTTAGGCTGAGAGTCAGGGACTCTTTTATAATGTATTTCAGTTTACCCCACACAAAGCACTCACACACACAGAGCAGCCAGACAAAAGCAAAACACGCTTATAATTTGTAGGTAGCCTTTTATAATGTATTTCAATTTTAGACAGCAAAAAAGGTAGTACATTCTTATTTTTTAAACCCACTTTTGTCATCGAAATAAAATTCCATCCTCCATTTAATCATTTATTATTTATTTATTTATTTATTTATTTATTGCATTTATACCCCGCTCTTCAGCCAGAAAAGGCTCTCAGAGCGGCTTACACAGATTAATAATAAGACATTCCCTGCCCTCAGGCTCACAATCTAAAAGACATGACACAAAAGGAAAAGGGATTGGGAGGGAGGAGGAAGAATGCCAAACTCAGGCACCAATATAATGTTTGGCATTCTTCCTCCTCCCCCACAATCCCTTTTCCTTTTGTGTCACGTCTTTTAGATTGTGAGCCTGAGGGTAGGGAATGTCTTATTATTACCGGTAATCTGTGTAAACCGCTCTGAGAGCCTTTTCTGGCTGAAGAGCGGGGTATAAATGGAATAAATAAATAAATAAATCATTAATTTCTACCCACTTTTGCCATCAAAATAACATTCCATCCTCCATTTAATCACTTGTTAACATTATAATTAATTTATAATAACTTTCCATTTAAGAAAAAAAAATTCACCCCTATCAAGTGAAAAAAAATGACCCAGGTCCTTTTTTTTTACTTGATCCATTCGTTCTTTTTTTTAAAAAAAAAACTATAGTCCGGTCCCCCAACAGTCTGAGAGACAATGAACTGGCCCCCTGTTTAAAAAGTTTGAGGACCCCTGTTGTAATCCTTACATCAACCCTGTAAGGCAGGTCAATAGCATTCTCTCCATACAGCACGTGGGGGGGGGGGCAGCTGAGTAAGAGCTCGGTTCGTGTACATTGTTGCCTAACAGTCTGCATAATTCCCGAAGGGGTGGGCTGTGTTAGTCTATTGCAGCAAGAACAACAAGAGAGTCTTGTGGTACCCTAAAGACCAACACATTCATTCTGACATAAGCTTTCACGGACACTGCCCACTTCCATCAGGTTTTATTGAGTTAACAAGCTTATTGTTTACAAAAAAAGAAATATTTTCAATATGTTTCTGTTTTGGCACTTTAATGGTAATTAAAATATTTAATTTGTTTTAATATAAAATTGCGTCTTCATTTTATTTATTTCCATAAAAAGGCCCACCAAAATCCTCAGCACCAGGCCCATAATGCTCTTAATCCGGCCCTGCACAGAGATTTGCGTGGCACAGTAAGTGGTGTCAGTCTGGATCAGAGGTCAGCACCCTGCAGCCATCCAGATGTTTTGGCCTACAGCTCCCATCAGCCCTAACCAGCATAGGCATAGGCAATGGTGCAGGATCATGGGAGCTGTTGGTCTGGAGCAAAGGGACCATGGACAGTCCCACTACAGGCCCTAATTGCTGAAATACCACTTGTGACACAAGAAATCTGGTACAATTCTGAGCACAGATTTCCTGGGCATATGGGAACCGATAACTGGTTACCCTGGCATGAGGCACTGGACTGATTTAGCTGCAGAAATCCATGCAACTGTTCGGTGAATTGGGGCTCAGTCCACAAAAAAAAATCTGCTTCTGCGCATCTTTCATCTGGCTTTTGTAGCACTTATTTACAAGTCCCATTGAATTGAATGTAAGTGGCTCAGCAGCAGTGTTTGGTGGATGGTGCGTCAAGTCTAGAGAAGGAAAAAAAACTACTAATAATTACCGGTACTTTAATTATGTAATTCTCTATTACAGTAGCACCCATCATCATCATCATCATCTTCATCATCATCATCATCATCATTATATTTAAATGACAAGATGGTAAGAAGGAAAATTATAGAATGGTTTTGTCACTGTTATGATTAATACTCTTTTTATTGCCTGGCATTCTGCAGTAAAATCTTTGAGGAGACAATATTCTCTGGTGTATGTGTTTTAAAATTGAATTTTGCTTAGTCCTCTGAGAAGCAAAATCCTCATATTGCTATTGGATTGCTAATAGCATTTTTTTTTTAAGTGAAAGCAAATGCTTAATACTTGCTCTCACCCTCTGCTTGTGGCATATAAACTTTGAAGTTTATCAAAACATCTCCTGCACTTCATTGTTTATAACAGTCTGTGCTTCATTATTTACAACAGCACCAGGCCTTGCTGTCTGTTTTTGGTGATAATTTCCAACTAAGCTATTGCAAGATAAAGGTTCATTTGTAATCATCACTGGTTTGCTACCCTTTCGGACATGTCCCTGCTTTCTAAAACAAATTCAATACAGGAACTATTTCAGCAAGGCAAGGGAATAAATACTGCAGTCTGAAGCAAAAGATTGTGGTTATTTAATAGGGCTGGACAACATCTACTTCAAGCCCATATGTTCCAAGGAGGATCAATCACAGACCAGCACCCGTCTCCCTATCAACTCACAAATTGGCTCAACAAGTGCCACAATAAGAGAGCTAATGCATTTTATAATTAACAGTGCTAGCAGAACAAAAACGTAAGAACATAAGAAGAGCCATGCCGGATCAGACCAAGGGTCCATCCAGTCCAGCATTCTGTTCACACAGTGGCCAACCAGCTGCCCACAGGAAACCCACAAGCAGGGCATGAGTGCAACAGCACCCTCCCGCCCATGTTCCTGGTGTACTTAGGAAAAACTGTGTTTTGTGCTCACATATATGATACTAAGTATTATGGAGGTGATCCAAAGTTCCTTCATTGTTCTAATGCAGAAGCCTTCATGTTTTCCAGATCTAGGGCACACCTTTTACCCTGATGTACAATATTTCTGACCCTTAGGCTCTTACTCTTTAGGAAAAACTAGAGTTATGTCCAGGGTAGTGCTTCAACTTGTTTACATGTGCCACTGGAGAGAAAGGATAAGGAATTACTGTCAGCCTTTATGTCAGTTTTTCCTGCCTTCTGCTTGAATGGTTGTAATAGCAATTAGCACGGAATAACTTCGATTCACATTATTTTATTTATTTATTTATTCATTTTCTATACCGCCCAATAGCCGAAGCTCTCTGGGTGGTGTACAACAAGAATTAAAAACAAACACACAATAATTTAAAAAGCATTTAATTAAAAAAGCATTTACATTAGTAGATGCTTGTCTTGTAAATCCATAAAATAGGCACCAAAATGCTATCAAATAATAAGCTACAGTTGTAGTTTCATGTGTTAATTTTCTTTGGTTTCTCAGAACCCAGGAGAATGTCCTCAGAAACGTTTATTGGAGGGGGGAAGGGAACGTGTATTACCCAAAGCATATTTCAGAAGCATCTCTTATAGCAACTTCTGCATGAAGTGCTAGACTAAACTTTCAAAGAGAACTCTCTCGAGCAACACTTCATTCAGTTCCACAGAGTTAGTGTATAATACGATATGGAGCAGTACTGTAAATTAAAGGATGACCCTTAAAGAAGGGGCAGCTGGCAGTCCCAAAGGAGTGTTCCTTGGCAAGTGCTGAACTTTTAAATGGCGATCAGTGTACTCAGCAATATTGTTTTTATGCCCTTCTGTAACCTCCTGTCATCGGAATTACGGACAATGTTACTGCCAGTGTCTTTCTGACACTGTAATTATGCTGTGATTCCGAAATACCAGTTTCTGTTGGTATTTCATTTGGTATTTCATACAATAATTCTGCTATAGAAATCTTTATGTGAACATAGCAGCAGCAACAGCAGCAGCAGAAGAAGCTGTTGTTTTCATTCAGCAGTCCCTTCTAGTATGACACTACAACATCAAGTAGTGTTGTTTTAGGTGGTTTCTGAGTTCATCTTCATTTCATTTACATTTCTTATACCGCCCAATAGCCAAAGCTCTCTGGGTGGTGTACAAAGATTAAAAACCTTAAAAATACATTATGAAAAGAAAAGAAAAGTGGAAGGATTGCTACTGCCACTGGCAAATTTCACCTCTGACCTCCAATTTTGCACCTCCCGGAAAATCACCCCTCCAGTTTTGCTGCTTGTGTAAAGGGGTGGCAAAATTGGAGCGGGCGAGGAAACATTTCAGCTGAGACTCTACATCTGTAGGGAGTGAGGATTAAGGATTTAAGTCAGGAGTGTGGCCCTCCAGATGTTGTCAGACTACAACTCCCATCATCCCTGACTATTGGCCATGCTGGCTGGGGTGGATGGCAGTTGGAATGCAACGACACCTGGAGGGCCACCGGTTCCTCACCCCTAGCTTAAGCCAAAGATGTTTGGAGCTTACAAAGGGGGGCATGGATCACCTCTCTGCGTAACACATGGTATAATTTCTGTAAATTAATGTGCATAGGTCAAGAGAGGAGCCTGCCGCCATAATCCAGCCGCCATCCCATGTAAATTCATTGTGCCTGCTTTGAATAGGATGCACGCATTGCTAATATAGCTTCATTCCTCCCAATTCAAGAAACAAATTCTGCATAGTTACTCATAAACACACACCAGATGAAAGTAATATTACCAGTGGAGCTTAAATCCCAAACGGGGTGTAATGAGAGTGTTGGAGCTTAGTTCATCTTTTTCCCAGTTCAGCTGATATGTAAACATTGCAGAAGACAACATCCCTTCTTTGGAGAGGAGCCTCTGCTATTCCCCCTCGTTGATTTATAAAATTATCAGAGTTTATAGGCAATTAGCAATATTTGTGTTCATCTCTACATATTTTAAGGCATTGTAACATTTCTATTCTTCCAAACCAAAACATTCTACAGACCAGTACATCTTTCAGTGGTTTCCATGTTTTAGAACAGCAAAGCAGTGCAAATAGTAAGGCAAAGTATCTATCTAATTCAGAAAACACATATAATATTTTAATAAGTAATTTTGAAGGTTACTTGCACACTATAGCCCTTAAGCACTTCTGGGGCATTGTTTTTCCACAGTCAGCTGGAAGTGGAATTTTCTCGCAAAATAGGTATTTAAAGGCATATTTTGCTACATTTAAACTGCTGGAAACTGTGTCATAACATTGGGAGAAGTGCAAAATTCAGTTCCAAAATGTGTCTAGCCTGACAGGTGCAGATCAGATAATTTCATATAGGAATTCACAAAAAAATAATTTCTCAAGTTATCCCTAATGTGAGAACAGTTTAATATGTTCCTGCAAACATAATCAGTAAACTCTTTAGCCTTATGAATCTTCTCAGGCAAACTTCTTTCACCTGCATACTCTATCTTGTCAAATGTCTATGGCACTGTTCCCCAAGAACTCTCAGAACAGCATTGTATGCTGTCCCTGGGAAATATAAGCCTCCTATAGGTTTTTGGTTTTGCTTTTTGCACATATGCTCCACTAAGAGAGAGATGGGGATACATGGACACTGCATATGTACTGGTACATTTATATTTACAGTTCATCAGTTTCCCTTCCAAATTACTAATTCCTTGATTTGTTTCTTGAGGACAAAGCCTGTACCCATCATAAACAATGTCCTGCCACACTATTCCTTCCCTTCTTTAAATCCTTTTGGGAGCAGTGGTGTAGTGACACATTCTGAACAGCAGACACCCATCATGGCAGTCCCTATAGCAGTGTTCTCCAACCTTGGGTTCCCAGATGTTTTTGGCCTACAACTCCCGGAGTCCCAGCATGCCCCAGCCAGCTATGCTGGCTGGGGCATGGTGGGAGTTGTAGGCCAAAAACATCTGGGGACCCAAGGTTGGAGAACACTGCCCTAAAGCCACACCCCTGAGGAGATTCCAAAAACGCAGGCAGCGGTGTTGATCCATATTAAAACAAAAAACCACCTAGCTCTAGCAGTTTTTATCTCCACCAGGAAGATAACACGTTTTGATGTAAAGCTAATGGATTTTAATTCAAGACCAAGCCAGTGTGGTGTAGTGGTTAGAGTGTTGGACTGGGACTCGGGAGATCCGGGTTCTAGTCCCTGTTCGGCCATGAAACTAACTGGATGACTTTGGGCCAGTCACTGACTCTCAGCCTAACCTACCTCGCAGGGTTGTTGTGAGGATAAAATGGAGAGGAAGAGGAGGAGGACTATGTAATCCGCCTTGGGTTCCTTGCAGGAAAAAAGGCAGGGTATAAATATAATTTATTTTTTTTAAAAAAAAATACTTTGCATTATAGCAGGGATAGCCCACAACAAAATATTGGGCCTGTTCACATGGCATGACAAGCCACATGGGTTAATTAACCTGTGGGGCTTCACACTGTGTGCCTGCCACCATTTTGAATATGCAAGCTACAGCTTGCGAATCTGGACATCATGGGTTATGAGAGGGCTAAACAACCCTTGGCTCACTCTAGAACAACCCATGGTTGTTTAACCCTCACATACCCCCCCCCCCAGTTTGCATGACAGAACAAGCCACAGTGTGAGTTTGCTGTGACTTGTATATTCAAAATGGCACACGTTGCAAAGCCCCGCAGGTTAATTAACCTGTGGTGACTTAGCGTGGAAAAACCCATTCCCACTTCAGCTGTTGTGAGGACTGCAGCTAAGCTCAGAGGGGACAGGGAAGCCTGGGGGGTTGGCAGATGATCATTGCCCTTGCTAGTGAAAATGTCCAGCTGCTTCGGCCCCATGAGCCCTGGCTCCACTACACCACTGACTGGGAGTATGAGAAAAGAGAACTCCAGGTCTTCTAGGTCCATACCCATGTATGACGTGCTGACTTTTTGAACCAAAAGCCAGTGTAGAAAAATGTAGGGAGAGTTTATCTTGACAACTGCACTTGCTAACTGCCATGCACTGTTAAGTGCGCATCCCCTCCACAGTGGAGCTACTCCTGTTGCTCATGTCCAGCTATCTGTCTTTTCCCCATGGATTTGTAAGTCAGCTACATTTAATGAGTGGATCAATAATGGTTAACTCCATTCCTTTCAATTTCAATGGAATTCCTTTAATCAGCATTATTTACCTCACATTCATTCAGAATACAGTAAATGGCTGTACACTGTTTCAGAAGCAAGGAAGAAAGAATTTCCCAGACATGAAATCGAAATGTCATGAGCCAGAATACTGCAGGATAACATAAACCTTTTAGGACTTCTGCTAGGAAAACTTTGACAGCCCCTAGAGCAACAGCTTCATCATTTTTAAATTGTAGAAAGGAAGGAGAGGGCCCTTCAGATAATCTGTCAACTCAGACTCCGTTATTTGATCATTTCATCTTTCAATACTATTATTATATGAAGAATTATTAAAAACGTTTCTGTCTTCACTTGTGCCTTTCAATGGCCCAATTCTGGCAAGTGCCAAATTGCCTTCTGTAAGTGGACAATCAATTTCTGAGCAGCCCAAATGCCAAAGCAATACAATAGCAGGGGCACTTTTTAAATTACTGTGTGTGTGTATTTCGAAGATATAGCTCAAATAAATTAACAGGGCTTTGTGGAACCCGGCTGTCCTCCGCATCAAGATGCCACAAAACACCTTAACAGCAGGTTCTCACCAACCTTCTTTTATGAGTTTATGAAATTTTAAATATACCCTAAAATTATCTCTGGATCTTTAGCTATATGGTTATTCTTCCTTTCAGGGTCTACCCCCCCCCCATTTTCTCTCTCACTCAGCCCCTCCTTGGGTCCTGGGGTACTAAACGGTGACTGTTCTATTTTATTTATTTATTACATTTATATCCCACCTTTTTTCTTCTTGCGAGGAACGCAAGGCGGCTTACATGGTCCTCCTCCTCTCCAATTTATCCTCACAACAACCCTGTGAGGTAGGTTAGGCTGAGAGTCAGTGACTGACCCAAAGTCACCCAGTGAGCTTTGTGGCCGAGTGGGGACTAGAACCCGGATCTCCTGAGTCCTAGTCTAACACTCTAACCACTACGCCACGCTGGCTTTCACACTGGTTATTGCAGCTGCTAGCTCCTCTTTTCTGGCATTTCTGGAGACTCAAAACATTTCACAGATGAAAATATGAACATTCTTGTGTTACAAGTGTGACACCCCTCTTCTTAGTCCAGGGATAACACCCTGAACTGACCCCACCCCTACCTTGCCCTGCTGGCAAGATGTGCATATTGCAGACGGGCTCTATTCTGCTTGCTGTACATTGTACTTTACTTGCTTTGCGATATCTTATCCTGCATTGATTTCAAAGCTCAGGCTGTTTTCTTCAGTAAGAGAAAGATATACTACAAAATCATAATTGTCCTATTATAGTATGTTTTGAACTCTTAGACACCAATCACTCCAGTCCCAGATGTGAGAGAGTGGACTATGTGCTGCATATACTTTAGTGCTCATGCACATTACATACATGTATCCTAGAAACAAAATGCATCCCCTACCATGCCTCGGAGATTTAACTTTGAGAGACCCAAGAAGAGAACCTTGTCTATGCACCACTACTGTATGCAGACTAATTATAACAAAACAGCCTGGGGGGGGGGGGGATGGGAACATTGAGTTAACAGTGATACCAGAACTGTCTTTCCAAATTTCCATTTGGCTCGTATTTCAGCATAATCTTTAGTGACTATTCAGAGAGCTAAGAATAAAGTTCAAGGGCCCAGAAATTCTTAGAGCTTGAATAGGATGGATTTTATAAAAATTAGTTATTAATTCCAGCATATTATTAATGCCTTTTTGCTGCTGTTCATGCAGCTGTAACTTTCTCTATGCCTTTCAGCACTTCATGTTACACCAAAATTGTTGGCAGATAGAATGTTCATTTGGAAACAAATACACTAAATGCTCTCTTTCCCTAAGTATATGCCATTGTAGGTGTTTTATTCTGGAACACTTGCTGCCTAATAATCTTTACTGGGTTTGAAGCATAAACCTGGAATTGATTCTACTCTTTTTAATGCCTTTTTCCCACAGGGGATATAAATATTTTACCAAAGAGAATAAATTAAAATAGTTTTGTTTACTTTCAACAGCCCTTCAAAGGACCTGTTTTGGTGGGTATGAATGGAACTGTCTTTCACATGAACATGAAACAGAAAGGGGAAATGCACTGTTCAGGAATTATCTTGCATTTTGATCTCTCTCATAGGTTTCCACAAAAAGTTCAGAAAGAGTAATTATGCCAAACTCTAAGCAGACCATCTATCACTTCCTGCTAGTTAGCTACAATTACAAACGCACATTTACCTGTTTAAACTCCAGATACTGCACAGCATCCTATTTCATTCCATATATCAGAAGTAAGAAAAGCAAATACTGAATATTGAAGAGAATTTGAAATTAGTGTCACTTCACACATTGCATTTTTAGGTATACCACTAAGATGTTTGGAATGTGAAAAATATGTTTTGGTAAACATCTGTATCATACTGTTACACTAGACAGGGAGCTGTGATTGGCTCCACTTCCCTGTTGCGTGTACACTCAGTGACAAATCTGGGTTTTCCTTTGTAAAATGACCTTTAGCGTACCTCCAAAGATTGTTTCACAATTACCTTTTCCAGGCAAACACCCGAGATGTTCAAAGTTTACAATTTTAAAATGTGAGTGTAAAAATATGTCATGTTCATTCAAATGTGTTTTCATAGAGGTACACTTGTGAAGGAGGCAGGATTGACTGTGATCCTGGTTTATTTTTCTGTTTACTTAACCTCCATTAAGTTGTCATTCTTTGGTTCGAATGTGATGGGGAACTCTGGGTTAATAAAAGTCAGCACCTTTGCTCCAGACCTGGCATGCGATGGGAGGAGGGGGTGGGGTGAAGGACAGAAGTGTTTGGCCCAAGATGCCCAGCTTCATAAACCATGGTTTATGAAGCCAGGAATGATTGTCCAAACCAAGCCATCGTGTGTTCAAATCCTCTGTATGATCCAGTTTCCTAAACTACAGTTCTGAAGAAAAAATCACCAGAAAAATTGTCTGTAGAAATGGGTTTGTACTAAGATTCACACATTTGCAGAAGATACTGGCCATTAGAAGATAGTTGACAAGCAGAAAGAGCACTGGTTTCACCTGGTAAGATGTGATCAAATCTTTTGGTGAAACACTATAAGACAGTGCATGCTTCCAAATATCAAAATGCTGAATTTTATGGATAAGGGCAGCAACTGTATTGTTGCTGAATAAAAATGATCCTAACTCTAATCCCCAAGATATTCCTCTTTAGTATTCAGTAGTAAAATTGCTTCAGAACAGTGAATCCTTAAAAAAAAAAAAAATAGTTCAGGGCTATCATTCAAATCATTGTAATGAAACCAATATGATAGTATAGACAATAACAGTAAGAATGCTGAGTGAGGACAGGCTTAAACAAAACAAACTAAAACACCTTGACATGATAAACAGGGGAAAAAACATAAGTTTTGTAACTTGAAAAATAATTATTGCTGCATATAAACATTTTATGGGCCACCATCTGTTCACATCTCAACTGCTTCAAATTACAAAGTTAGAGAGAACATATTTTGGTATATCTTAGCACTAGTGAGTTTATCAGTGAGTTGCTGTAATGGTCCCACATAATGACGTCTTATGATGCCAACTAGTCTCAATACTGGAAGATTTGAATCTTAAAGGAGCAAAATTCTCATCCTTAATTCCTTCAGCAAACTACCTTCTTAAAGCCTGTCTTAGCCTTCAGGATTTGACCTACTATGTCTTGAATTAATTGTGTATGCCATTTAGATTATAATTCACTTAAGCAGCACTCTTGATCCTGAAACCTCCTGAAGACATAATAAAAACAGGATTATAAGTGGACCCTTTCTTGTAACCAAGTTGCCACATAGGGTTTTGTAACAATACACATAATTATTAAGAAACTACTTAATGGCAGCTGGCATGCAGGAGGAGTATAAATAAAATCATAATATCACACTACAGTTTCACAGAAAATAAATTAAGACAAGTGAAATGAAATGATTCCAGGAAAATAAAACTTAGTAGGGGTCCATACAAACCTTTAGAATTGTCAATAGCTCTGAAGGCATGTTTATTTCAGATAATTAAGGCACAATTCAGTTACAGTAATACCTTGGATTGCAAGTAACTTGGTTTGAGAGCGTTTTGCAAGACAAGCAAAATTTTAAATATTTATTATTATTATTTTGACTTGATATACAAGCGACGTCTTGCAATACAAGTACTGTAGTACGGCTTAAATTAAAAATCTCTACAAATTTTTTTGGGGGGAATTTCGTTTTGATATAAGAGTATTTTGGATTACAAGCATGTTTCCGGAACGAATTATGCTCTCAATCCAAGGCATGACTGTATAGTCATCATGGCTAGCCATGTCATGAGGCAGACTAACCTGTTTCCCAGGACAGCAACTCAAGTCCCACTGAATTCAATGAGGCTTACTCCCTAGTAAGTCTGTTTAGGAGTTCAGACCTAACACATGTATTTCTTACTATTTATCTGGTACATTTATGCCCCATCTTTCTTCTGTTATGAAACTCAGGGTGGCTTACATAGAATTCCCAGGCGATCACCCATGCAGGCACTGACTAGACCCATAGATTTCATCGATCATAGATCTATGAAACCTCTTTAGCTTCTTTAAAGTGGCTCCATCATGTGTCTTCAGTCTAAGCTGATTTATTAAATTAATACTTAGTCACCGCTGACACTGACTCCCTGTGTGTGCTACTTTGTACTGGGTGAATAGGCTACCCAACAAGACAGAAGAGAACAGGTGGCAACGCCAAAAAAAAGAAAAAAACCAGAAGTGTGAAGGAAGAGGCAAACCTCAGGCTAGTGCTTGAAAGTAGTAATTTATTATGTGAATACTGCCCAATGCATTTTGACCAAAGATCTTCCTGTTTCTTATCCTGATACAACCATTAAAACAACTCACTCAAGAACATACTTTCAGTGTTGAGTCTGTTAAACAATGGGCAGGTTCGTACATCACAACAACCCTTCATGGCGGTTTCCCATGACAGGTTGGTTGTTTTGCGAAGCACTCACGATGAGCTTGACAGACAATCGGACTCATCATGGGTGCTTCGCTCCCTCGCTCCCCCTCATTCCTCCTGGCGGTATCCCAGGAGACACCATGGGAGCAACGAGTCCCCTCTCCCTGATAGCCACAATCATGGGCCTATTTCAGCTCGCCGCAACTGGCCCTTTACAAATTCTTTTCGGAGATCATGAAAGCCATCTAGACGGCTGGCTTTTGCAGTCCCCTTAAGGGGCAGGCACGAGCTGCCCCTTCAGATTTCCCTGTGGCACCTTGGAGGGGCTGCCTGTGCCTGCCCACTATTTTTGCAGCTGCACCCCTCTGGACATTGCCCCAGCTGAGGCTGGAAGTTGCCCCCATTGCACTTCAGTGAATGAGTGCTGTTGCACAAGGGGGCAAATAACAACAACAAAAATTGTGCCCATTTGCAGGCTCAAAAAAATTAATTAAAAAATAGTGGGCAGGCACAGGCAGCCCCTCCAAGGTGCCACAGGGCACTTTGAAAGGGCAGCTCATGCCTGCCCTCAAGGGGATTGTGAAAACCAGCTCTCCAGCCAGTTCTAATAATCTCGGGGGGGGGAGCTGTAGCAAGCCCGAAAGGGCTCATGATCGCAGTGGGGAGAGGGGACAGCTTGCAATAGCAGTCACGCGAGAGCCACTTGGAGAGAGCGGCAAGGGGTTTTTGCTGCTCTCGCCAAGTGGCTCACTGGCTGTTAGGGCTCACCATGTTGGGTTGTGTCATCTAGGTTTGGACAACACGACAACCCACCATAGGGAAAACAAGCCCTACAACAGTCCATGGGTTCTCATCATGGGTAGTTTGAAAAAAACTACCCATGGTGAAGTAACCCACACTGGGTTCACAGGACACGACAACCAACAGTTGACTGTTATCGTTGGTTGGTTCTTGTGTCATGTGAATGCAGTCAATGAAATGCACAGCACAGCACGATATATTCAAAGAACTTTAGTGCAGCATTAACTCATGGATTTATATACAGAACCAATTTGGGAATTTATACAGTTCAGGAATAGACCAGGAGCAGGGAGGCCATTTGTCTGTTCTCAGGGAAGTCACCCAGGGGTGTTTCTAGATGAGGCTTTTATTGAGCAATAATCCTGCCTCATTGGCAAAATTTCATGGGACATTCATCTACCTTTCTTTTTATAACCCTTCCATGTTTTCCCACTGCTTCTTCCATTTTTCTTTATCTTACTACTAAAAAAAAATACGTTAAGGAGGGAAAGATGGAAGAATTGCACAAAATTACTTTTTAACTGTTAGAGCTTGGAGCTGTCCACCTGCAAGCACCCTGGTCGCTTTGTTGGAGAGAGGAATGCACAGTACTCTGAACTGTAATTTGCATCTATTATTTCTGTCGCTAGTGCTTAAAGACCCACAAGTCCAATCCTACAGACCATCATCGCCACCTTGAGTCTCTGCGATTTAGCCTCTCTGTAATGAAGACTTGAATATGCAAACGACTTTGGCTTTATTTCCATATACACAATCTCAGGATGATCCTTTTTTTCTTTTTCTTTTCTTTTTTTTAACCAGATTAACCAGAAATAGTTAGAATGTAAGTTCAGAATCATTAAAGAGGCAGAACTAGCCTCTAAATAAATATCTGATTGGCTATCTTATGACTCATATCAGAGATGTAGCTTCCTTCCCCACTGGACCAAACAAGAATCCATCTTCATTACAATGGCTCTTACTGGCCCATAATCCCATAAATATAGGTCAGTCTTCACCCTCAGTCTTTGGCTTCCTAGAACCAATCAAATCAGGAGCCAAAAGATACTCCTGTGCTCTCTCAGAACATGTTTCTACTTTCCAATTCTGTGCATGCTCTGAAACCCAAGAGTCTACTCAAGCAGGTAAAATGTAACTAAAAGCACAACCATAATGGATTGACACTGTATGGACAGATTGTAGCCCTCTGACTACCTTAAGCCCTGGCAGGGAGGGCAGGGGGGAACAATGGAAGCGTTTCAGGCTTCCATTCCTGCTTTTTAACATTTTTAGCTAACTGACTTACCTCTTGATGACTGGGAGGGGAATGAAGAGGTTTGTGCACACAGTGGGCCCATGGCCTTTGCTTCCCTCTCCCCTCCCCACCCATCGTCCCACTCTGGGCTGGTGCAAGGCAGTTTGGTGCCGTAGGCAAGATCAGATATTTAGCGCCCCCCCTTCCCACTTGAGCCCTCCCTCCAGCCCTATGCCCATTATGAAATAAAAGTCAATTGGCAAAACCTAAAAAAATTATTATCATAAACACAAACATACATAAAATTCAACCCAGCCCAGGAAGGAAGGGAAGAAAGAAAGAAAGAAAGAAAAGCAAGCCACTAGTCCTCCAACATGGGGTGATTCCCCCCCCCAACACACTTCGCTCGAAAATTCAGGAAACCCGCCTTATCCGCCCCCTCCTTGCAATCCAGGGCTCACGCAGCTGGCGACCCTCTCCAAACGCGGGGCGCACGCAGCTCCTGGCTCTCAGCCCCCCACCCGCCCCCAGACACCAAGCCCCTGCCAACAACACAGCCAGAGAGCCCCCTCCAGCCTCAAATAGCCCCCACTCGGGGCTCCCGGCGGCCCCTTCCTGCCCCAATGCCGTGCACCCCGGAGGAACTGCAGGGTGCATGGAGCTCTCCAAAGGCACGCGTGCGTGCGCCTCGCCTAAGTGGCCTCCACAGCAGCGCCTGGCTGAGGGAGGGCGCATCCCCGGAGCTCTCCCCGCCGCCTCTCCAACCGCGCTTACCGGCGTCGATGCAGCAAGGTGGGCCAGGACATCCTGGGGCTCTGCAGGGCCGGCCAGAGTGCGGCGTCGCGGGCTCCGGCCGGGCACAGACGGCGGAGCAGGATGCGTGTCAGGCCGGGAAGGACGGAGAAAACGCCACCGCATCTGCCTCCCTCCTCCTTCTGCATGCCTCAGTGGCGCCCCCCCCTTGCCCTGCGCCCTAGGCAGCTGCCTAGTTCGCCTAATGGTAGCACCAGCCCTGGTCCCTGCATCATTTTCTCCTTCCTCGACTCTCTTCCAAGGTTGCAGTTTCAACCTAGGAAGAGAAGCCACCACAGAGCTTTCCATACTGGTTGCTCAGAATTCCCTTCCTGAGATTATAGCTGTGTCTCCGGCTTCAGGGAGGGAAATCCACACCATCCTATGGTCCCTGGGATGCCCTCCCAGGGACCATAGGATTGCTCCTTAAGTTAGATGGACTTTATTTTTAATTACAAGACTTTATGTGAGGCTTTTGACTTCCCTTTTTCTTTTTCTCTCCTCACCCCTCTTTCTCCAAATAAATTCCTTAATATACATGGAAATTTGGCTTCCTTGTTTTTAAAGGGCATTTATATGGGGATTTCTCACTAAAATCTTCCCCATGTGCTAGGAATGTACAGTTGTTCATTCATCCTTGTGTTCTTAGGATAGCTCATAAGGTTCTGTGACCTTTGGGAAAGTAAATCCAAAGCTCCTTACTGCTTAATATTTCTTGAGCTGGGCATATGGGAGGGGTCCTTGGCAGTAGGGCTCAGAAATTCTCTAAGCAGCTGGACAGCCTAGAGTGCACAAGCTAGGATCAGCCTATGATGGCAGCCTCTCATGATTCTGTTATAGGGAATCCTTACAAAAAGGGGGTTCACCACTAAGGAAAGCCTCCACCCGCATCCATCCCAACTGGGATCAGTAAAACATACCTTTCTTCACTAGCTAGCAGTCCACAGAACAGACACCACCATTCCAGTGAGTTCCTTAGTTCAATTTTGATATTTTAACTTAACTGAAACAGTCCTGCAGTTAATGTAAATATTCCCCAGGCCTCGGATTATTGTACGCATCAACTCAGCAGCCTCCGGCTCTGAAAATATGGCTTGGGGGAAAAAAAGATTTTAAGAGTTTGAAAACAGGCAATGATTAGATGTGCCTTGGCAGCCAGTATCTTCATAATTTCCTAGTCAATTTCTTTTCTTTTCTTTTTCCCTGATAGAAGGGTTTGAGGACAAAACTATTATATGTGTGAGACAGTTCTTCTAGCTACAGAAAATGAGCACAAAGATGGAAAACAATATGGAATCCAAAGCTGTGCCTATAATGTTGCATGGATTATGCATGGAGCTTTTGCCTTTGTGGAATATTATTGTAGAGATTTAAAACAATCCTTCATGCCCTTCAAAGAAACCTCCTTAATTCAGAGTCTTTGTTCAGTGAGATTCTCTGATGCTAACCCCAAAAGGAGCATATTTACCAAGTCTTACACTGGGTTGGAGGTGTGGGATGGCTGTTACACTTCTTCACTGAAAAGCAAGCTTGTCTATCAAGGGTTTTAAAGCTTAATTTTGAAATACTAAAAAGTATTCACTGGAAGGTAGGGCTTGTGCAGACATTTGATGGCTTCCATACAAGGCCTAGTGTGCCTACCCTATGGAACGCTGATATACAGCATTGCCCAATAGCAGCCTTGCCCAATCTGGCACCCTCCGGATGTGTTGGACTGCTACTCCCATCATCCCCCAGCTAGCGTGGCCAGTGGCTATGCTGGCCGGGGCTGATGAGAGTGGCAATCTAACCCAGCTGGAGGCACCGGATTGTGCAATTAGCATACAATTAACAGTGCAGTCCTATTCATGTCTACTTAGATGTAAGTCCTATTGAGTTTGATGTGTTTCACTCCTAGGTAAGATGTACAGGATTAAAGCACAAGATACATTTTCCTAACAGAACTGAGAGGCAAAAGTGTAACCCATTTAATTTGCTTTTAATTGAATAACTCGCAATGTTGTCTATGAAAGGAAAGCTGTTCTTAGTTTAGCACTTAACAATGCCATGCATTCTTACACACTACATTTTATGTTTTTAAGGCCCACCACCACCAACATCTCCACGTAAAAAGAATGTTTGTAACAAATTCCACAACATGATTGGTGCAAACAAGAGTTTACGAAGTTAGGTGTTACGGCTATGAACATACACCATTTGGTTCTCTTCCTATAACGTGGAGAATCCATAAAACATAACTGATGTGATATACTGCAGAGATAAGCGCAGTTGCTCTGTGAGATGGAAGCTAAGTTTTTAAAAACTGCAAAAAAGTAAATGCAAGTAGAAACTTCAAGGAAGTTTTTACTGCACAAACTCCATTGAACTGAATGGACACAGCTCAAGAGCATGGTCATTGATTGTGCCCAATATATTATGGCCTTAATCCAGTTTTAGTTTAGCACAAAAACTTTGGGCTCCATTAGTATGAATAGTTTTTTCCAATTTTATTTATTTATTTATTTATTTATTACTTGCATTTATTTATCACCCATCTGGCCGGCAAACTGGCCACCCTGGGCGATGTACATAAGATAAAATACAGGATAAAATACATTAAAACAGTATAAAATTTTAAAATCTTAGCCCACCCCATATTCCCGCCTGAACAGCCAAGTTTTTAGTGAGCGGCGGAAGCTCAGCAGAGAGGGGGCATGACGGAGGTCACTAGGGAGAGAGTTCCACAGTACGGGGGCCGCCACAGAAAAGGCCCTCTTCCTCGTCCCTACCAGTCTAGCTGCTCTGGCTGAAGGGACAAGGAGAAGGCCATCTGTGGCAGATCTTGTTGAGCGGCCTACTTGGTGTTGCTGGAGACGCTCCTTGAGATAGACTGGACCGGAACTGTATAGGGTTTTAAAAGTCAAAACCAACACCTTGAATTCGGCTCGGCAAGCAACTGGTAGCCAGTGTAGCTCCTCGAGCACTGGAGTGATGTGATCACGCCGGTGGCTGCCTTTAACCAGGCGAGCCGCCGCGTTCTGTACCAGCTGTAGCTTCCGAACAGTCTTCAAGGGTAACCCCACATAGAGCGCATTACAGTAGTCTAGGCGAGAGGAGACCAAGGCATGAACCACTGATGGGAGCAGATGATTAGGAAGGTAGGGGCGCAGCTGCCGTATCAGATGGAGTTGATACAGCGCCACCCGGCTCACAGCTGACACCTGAGCCTCCATGGACAGCTGGGAGTCTAGAATGACCCCCAAGCTGCGGACCTGGTCCTTCAGGGGTAGATGTACCCTATTCAGCACCAGGTCAACATCCCCTAACCTCCCCTTGTCCCCCACCAGAAGTACCTCTGGTGCTTGAATTTTAGAGCTTGAATCAAGGCCAGGCAAACTGGCATTCTTCAGATGTTTTGGATTACAGTTCTCATCAACCCCAGCTGGCATGGCCAACGGTCAAGGATTATGCAAGTTGTAGTTCAGAACATCAGGAAGACACCAGGTTGCCTGCCCCAGATCAAAATTGAGATGGAATTAACTGACTGGTATCAAATTCAGATGGTAATGACATTATTATTATTTTTGCTTTGTGTTTTGTTTTTTTTAATTGATATGGCCACTGTCATCTGCTGGACAGATCATTTGGCCTTGCAAGCCATTCAAGTTTGATACCTATTGTGAAAATATAAACATAACTAAATGCAACCCCCCCCCCAAATTTGCAAGCTCATTTGAATTTTTGAAATTGCGTCAATTTGCGTGGGTGGGGCCAAATTGTTCAAATCATTTTGGTGCCAGGGAACATTTCCTGTAGCACAAGCAGCCACATCTTTTCCACATTTTTGGGGGGTCCCTTTTGACTATAAGGGTAGGGATTCTAGTTTTGTTACCACATGTGGTGGTGGCAGGAACAGAGCTCCTATGGGTGGCTGTCAGACCAGGAGAGCTATGTAGCATCAGCCCAGGGTTACCTGGTGGAGGGGAAGAATGTAGTAGAGCTCGATTCTTGCTGCTTCTGTTGCAGCACCTACCACAGGCAGTGGCAAAACTGTATTTTCCCTCCATGACCAAAAGGGAAAAGATGGGGAGGAAGTTGCCACCATTTGCCCTTAACCATTTGCCCCTCTTGCCAGCATAACACTGGCAGTTATGTCAGAGAGCCAGTGTGGCGTAGTGTAGTGGTTAGAGTGTTGGACTGGGACTCGGGAGATCTGGGTTCTAGTCCCTACTTGGCCATGAAGCTCACTGGGTGGCTTTGGGCCAGTCACTGACTCTCAGCCTAACCTACCTCATAGGGTTGTTGTTGCTGAATAAAAATGATCCTAACTCTAATCCCCAAGATATTCCTCTTTGGTCCCAGATCTAACAAAGTATCTCCATTCTTTTCAAAATTTGTACCATGTTTTCCTTCCAGAAGGAAGCCCAAAGTAGAGAACAATAACATACACAAGTATGTAAGGGTTATTCCAACCCATGTGAAGCTGGGTCCATGCGCTAGTAATATTACACAATAATGCAAAAAAAAAGTATAATAAAAACATAATATAAAATCAATACAATACTGAAAGCGTTCATCCACAATACACAGATCAGACACCCAAATATTCTCTCTACACCGGGCATACAGAATCCAGAATGAATGCCACAAAAGTTACCCACAACAGTTGACCCATAACTAATATGCAAATGCATGTGAAGATAAATATGTCTTTGCCTGGTGTATGTCAAACCTGCCCTTTCACTTCAGGTTAAAACTGAGGCAGAAAAAAAGAGGGTGGCCATCACTTTTGCCTCAAGCAGTGACACAAATGCGCAAGTTGGTTTTCAAAAAGCTTCTCAAACTCTCCTACCAGTACACAAGCTTGTTCTCTACTTCAGGGCTAACAAAGCTAGATATGGTACAGATGTGCTACTCTGACATATTCTGAAAAAAACTGTTTGTCAGAGCTTCATGCCTGGGGCACTATCTCTGTTGTACCATCTAAGGAAAAAGATTGTTTAGTTATCCAGTCAGACCTGTGTCTGGACCTAAGCTGCAGTAATATTAGCAGAGGTGCATAATATACAAGGAGACCCGGGGTGTAACTAAACCGAGAAACAGAGGAATCACATCCAGTCATTATGACATAATTTCTATACCTAAAGATAAGTAGAGAATCAGAATTTTTGGCAGCCTGCACTCTACTCAGTTCCCTCATGCAGCATGGTAAAAGAACTGCCTACCTCCTCAGAACAAGAGCTAATCCTGACATGATGTTTCCTCACTGTAGAAAAATAAAATAACCATGAAAATGGCAAAATGCAAATGAAACATGGATTTTGAGGGACAGATCTGTGAGCAAGAGATTAGAGTCCTACATGCTCCTCCTCAATATCTTTCCTTTAGAGTCCATGCAGATTTTGTACTCCACTCAAATGATTTTACCTTGGAAGAAAACATTTAAAATGGAATCAGTCCACAGAGAATGACTATGTTCTCATGAGCAATGCCTTGCTTTCTTGTCAACATAGCTACAGTGGGCATTCCTCCCTTTAAGGGCATCCATATATACATCAACTCACCATGGAGGTGATGGCATGCAGTGTTTGGGCTCATAGTCTAGGAAAATAGCTGCCTCTGGCTTCTGGCCAGCATTGTTGGTTCTATAGCAGAAAATTGTGCCTTAGGTTATAAAAAAAAAACTAACTAACTTAAGTTGCAGAATAGGGTTGATGATTGCAGCAATTGTGTACGTATCCCATGTTATCCCTTTAAAAATACATCTTCATGTGCAGCACACACAAAAAATTGTTCTAGCATAGTAAAAAAACAAAAACAAACACCTTTCAGTTTAGTATACTCATTGCAGCTGTGTCATGTTTAGCCATTTATTGACCACTGTATTTGCTTGTCCTAATTCACATTTTGAATGAATAGTAGTATCCAAGCTTTTCAGATTCATGAGACAGTTGCCATTTGCTTTGTGTTCTTCACCTTTTTGCTCCTTTGAAAACAACTGGCATTCCATGGGGAGATTTCAGTGATGAAAGGTGACGTGAAGCCTCCTCTGGCAATTAAGATATTTTGGCTTAGTGGAATCATTGCTGCTTGAAAGAGAAATTGGCTTCCCAAGAGAATATGTGGGCAATAAAGAAATAAAGTTTCAGATGAGTTTGTGTAACAGCATGCAAAAACTCACCCCTTTTGTTACAGTCATCTTTGTGGGAAGCAGAAAACCCAATGACTCACTAGTAACAAGACTGTTCTATTTGGGCTTATTTCCCTGAGGAAACACACAGAAGGTTCTATCTTACAAGCGAACTGTGCCAGCTTGTAACAGGATTAAATGAGTCTTTTCCATGAATTGAAGTATGAAAAATAATGCCCTTAGCAGGAGGTCAGGAGGCAAGGAAGTGCTCCAAAGAAATCAAGCTGACCAGGGGACTACAATATGAAACACTGCCAGAAGTGTTGTGCTTGAGCTATTCAGAGCTGCTTAAGGGAGTTGCGGATCTACAGATCCCTTGGGAATTGGGTGGACATTTCCTTTGAAAATCCTAGCCTTAATGAGTTAGTGTGTGGTACCAATAAGATTATTAGGTAATTAGCATTCAACCTTTCACAAAGATGTAATTCATGTTTGGCTCTGTCTTTATTGTGACTGGCTGCCACGTTTCCTTATCAACTGGGTTGCCTACATGTTTAAATAGCCCAAGGCACTGAGCTGCTGTGCCTCTTGCCCTGATCTATCACTGACCCTTTTGTCCCCACCCCCACTGTGACCATAAAGACACAGCATGTGGGAAAGGACTAGGTGGAGGAATCAGGCAAGAAGCAGAGTGGTCCCTGACTTGCTTCATGTTTTGGAGCATTTAAAGGGTTATCTGGCAAGGGTCTTCTTGAGCAATGCTACTCAACCATACTCAGCTGGCTTTGCCCATATTGTGGTACCCCTCTAGGTTCACTGGGTGCGGAAGGCCATAGGAATGGGATCGATGATGTTTTGAGCAGAGATGCCAATACTTCATAGAATAGTAGAGTTGGAAGGGGCCTATAAGGTCCATGGAGTCCAACCCCCTGCTCAATGCAGGAGAACAGATGTGGGCAGCCCAGGCAGTCACCCATCCAAGCACTGACCCAGCTCATACCTGCTTAGCTTCAGCATGTGGCCTGCATTATGTGCTCTCTATGCCACCTCAACAAGCCACCACTGATGTGAAATATAGAGTTGGATTGTCGGAGAAATGCAGCAAATGATTGTGCAAATACATCCATTATGGAGAAAGGTGGAGAAAGAAAGGATGATAGCAGACACAGCAGAAAGGATGATAGCAGATTGCTTTAAACCAATCATGACTATATTGACTACAGCTTCCTGGTTTAACATTGTGAGAGCTTGTTGCCAGCCAGCTGAATAGATTTCACATCTGCCATGCCTATTGAAGCAGTACTACAAATGTTGACCATGAAGAAAATTGTACTTTCATAGTTATATACAGTGGCCCTATGCCATTGCACTTCACCTCCACCCCAAAGCGAAGCACTGGCGCTTTTGAGATTCCTTCCTGTAAACCAAATTTCAGACATTATTTTTCAAGTTTCATCTTAAAGGCTTCATCATTTAAGCCATTTTATGTCACTACGGCTAGTAGATGAGGCAGGTGCCAATTATTTTTCCCAATAAACCAAACAGATACACATGTAGACTCTGTGGTGATTTTCAAGGACTGGGGTTGTAGATGGCTGAGAAGGTGAATATGAAGGTGCATATTCGTGACTGGCTCCCTAAATGACTCCCCCCCCCCCCCCGGAGATCAGCAGTCCCTTGAACAAAGGTATCAGACATTAAAAAAACAATGCTCTTCCATGCTCTAGAGCAAGATGGCTCCTACCCTGGGCATGGAGCTAGTCTGTTCAGTGCAATACCCCTCAGTGCATATTATGCCAGTGAGTGTGTGCAAGAGTCAGAAGCCCCCTTCAGAAGTTACCCTCCACATGTTCCGTGAATGAGTGGAGCAGGAATGAGTGGAGCAGCAGCGCAGTGGTTCCTGCTTTCATCTCATGTTGCCTCTATAGCTTATAACAATATGTCTTCTCTTAAATAAAATAATTTATCTTCGTTTTCACTGTTTATCGGATATCCTATTGGTGATACCTTGTTGTGTGCAAACTAAACTTTAATGAGACATATTTAATTTTATTTTAGCATTTTGTTGGATAAACAGAAATTCACTGTTAAGTCAAAAAAAAAGAAGGAAAAAAAAGAGGGGGGCACACCAAAACTGATTTCAATAGAGTTTTCAGCTTATCGCTTTCTCCCCAAAATTGCACAGACACAGTGCTCTGGAGGCAGGCAGCTTGGAATTCAGGGCAGATACATATATGGAGATCACTTACGCAGAACTAGAGGCACTGCTCATTCGAACGGTACCTCCATGAGAGCCCAGTTTCTGAGAGCCTTGCCCCCAGACCTTTGCACATTGGGTGAAAGGTTTGAAGAGAGAACCTATGTGTGTCTGAATATGCGTAGGCTCCTCCATGCAATCAGGAACCCTGTGCGATAGGGTTTCCAGATTGTGTGGAGGAGCCTACATGTGTTCAGCCCAAACACACCTAGGTTTCCCCTTCAGACCCTTCCACCCAGTGTTCAAAGGTCTGGGGAGGGGGGAGTCAATGGAGATGTTGGGGCGGGTCATGTGGCTCCGCTCGTCCCCTCCCCTCATTCTTGGAATGCATGGAGGGTAACTCCTGAAGGGGGCTAGAGTGGGTTGTAATCCACAGTTATCAGAGTGTGCCAGATTTCTCAATGGCCCCTTAGGGCTATTATTTTGTGAAGAACTCTGTCAATGTAAAATTGTAATATGGAAAGTAACCCTACGAAGGGTTATGACTATGAGGGGATGTATCATGAACTGCAGTAGTATAATCTAAGCATGATTTTACACTTGTATTGCATTGGCTTTAGTAGTACACTGTGTACATCCATGCAGATATCTAGTTACTAGATGCTAGTGTTTTTTTCTAGTTACACATGAAGAAGATCAAACATCTGCTTTCTTGCTTAGGGTGGAGAGCAGCACAGAGTAACAAAGATGATTGAGAAGTGTGTGTGTGTGTGTGTGTGTGTGTGTTGAGTGAGAGTGAGAAAGAGAAACAAAGAAACTGGTATTCGTAAGCTGAAGCAGGTTCTGTGTGCATGTCAGTGAAAGAGGGTTATATGGTTGTTGCACCCTGAATGGTATCCTTAGGTTTAGGATGCACATTCCTACTCTTTTCATTGAACTAATTGAGCCTAAACCATCCTTAAAGGACCCAAGCAAAAATAGAAATGAGAGGAAGGTGATTAGATGTTACAGTGATCGGGATGTGTACTACAAGCGCTGAAAACTATCAGAAGGGAGGAAGAATGAACTGTCATCAGCTACTTCCGTACAACACTAAAATTTCTCGATGAGATCATATAATTGTGTTGCTAATTACATTGTTTCTAATGTTAGCAGCACAGACGTCTGTGCAACATAATGTATCCTGGGTAAAGAAATTGACTTGGAAAGTGGCCAAATGCAGCCAGTCTTATCATAATGCTTTCCCCTTCCTTCTACCACACTTATTCTGTGTAGTGCTTCTTTCTTATTGGCTAGTTTACATGTGAGGTGGTCCACATGTAACTTAAGTGCCTTGGGTGAGTGTGCAGGTCCTCCGTTGCGCTTGAAACTGGGCTCTCATGGAGGTACCGTTCGAATGAGCAGTGCCTCTAGTTCTGCGTAAGTGATCTCCATATATGTATCTGCCCTGAATTCCAAGCTGCCTGCCTCCAGAGCACTGTGTCTGTGCAATTTTGGGGAGAAAGCGATAAGCTGAAAACTCTATTGAAATCAGTTTTGGTGTGCCCCCCTCTTTTTTTTCCTTCTTTTTTTTTGACTTAACAGTGAATTTCTGTTTATCCAACAAAATGCTAAAATAAAATTAAATATGTCTCATTAAAGTTTAGTTTGCACACAACAAGGTATCATCAATAGGATATCCGATAAACAGTGAAAACGAAGATAAATTATTTTATTTAAGAGAAGACATATTGTTATAAGCTATAGAGGCAACATGAGATGAAAGCAGGAACCACTGCGCTGCTGCTGTATTTTAACTTTATGAAAGATCTGAAATTATTCATAATCATTATACTATCCAGTTAATGTTACACCATCTACAGAAATTATTTCCTCTAATTTCATGTTGTCATTTTGAAATTTAATCATAGTTATTTCTTGTAGAATTTTTACATCCTGTTTTTTGCATGGACTTTTGTTGTTATTTATGTATTGTATTTTTGGACAATTTAAAAAATGTATTTCAGACAATATAGTAAGAATTCAAAAGACATCACCTACAATGACATAATACTGTCTGGTCAACAAATTCGTTCCTTCCCATTCCCCACAATAGTTAGTCCCAAGTGACTCAAGCAAGCAGAAGCACTGCAGTGTGGGCACCCATCTGAAATGCACCTGCTCTGCATGGCAAGCCTTTTTTTGGGAAGCCACTGTGTGGCTTGATCATGGTGTACCATATCAACCCAATCTGTGTGCTGAACTGCGAATACCCTTCATGCAACTGGATGTCAAGAAGCCAACATACTGCTGAGTGCATGAGTGAATAAGTAAGCAAGTAATACTGCATACTCAAGTTCACTGGATGCATATGACTTACCTATTCAAAAAGGCTTTAAACAGCCTTTTGTATAGATAGGTAGGGAAGCTAAAGAGAGATTAAAGGGTGGACTTTCTTTCTATGCATGTGCACCAGGTCACTTTTAGTGCTTGCTCTGAAGCCCTTGCCCACACCCATCCAGCTGTTGACCATGACATGTTCTTATTGGCAGTTACCTAAGAGAAGCAAGGGAGGCATCCCTAATTTTATCTGTCAAAGTGCATAAGGCTAAGAGTAATCTGAAAACACTTTCTAAAACGATAAGGCTTCCTGTGGCTATAATATGCACTCACTATTCAGTAAATAGCTGCCTTTGCAAATTAGAATGACATACAAGATCCTCAATATGCCCCTGAGCTGCCTGCCCATCTTATTTTCCTTCTCACCTATTAAGACAGATGTTAAGCAGTTTTAAAATTCAGCGAGGAAAAGAAGGGCACACATTCTAGTGGCAAATTACAAGGTGTCTATATGACCTCAAAGGTTTACTACTGTGTTTCTCTTTTCATCTCAGACATAAATGTCATCATCCTAGGGATGATGCTGGATTATAGATTTACCTGCTTAAAGACTAAAATGTAGGGGGGAGGAGAAGGAAATTGCTGTTCACCCATCAGTTTAAAAACAGAGCATGTGAAACTTTATACATTTAGATATCTGAGTTAGATGTGACTCTATACTATTTTGGGGGCGGACAGGGACTGTTCATATTCTCAGACTCTGCCTATAGTAAGAAGAAAACCCATTATGGGTGGAGCTTTCTGATGTTTGTTTGTTTCATAAAGACAGAACTGCATGTCCAACAAATGTCAGTCAATTGTTTTCAATTTCAAAAATATGCTTTTGAGAGAGAAAAGGGGGCATTCTGGAGGCAGCAAAGGACAAGGACAAGTAGGGTTTGGGCAGAAAACAAAATAGCTGTCTCGTGGCTCACGCTGGCTCAGCTTGTCTGAGCATGGAAAGCTAAGCAGGGTCAGGCCTGGTTATTACTTGGATGGGAGACCCCTCCTCTAGTTTCCTGCATTGAGCAGGGGGTTGGACTTGATAGCCTTGTCGGCTCCTTCCAACTCTATAATCTATGAAATCTATGAAATACAAGGGTAAGTTGTTGTGTATTCTTTTCCCACACAATCTACAAGGCATAGTGTTGTTCTGAAGAATTCTATGTTTGGGGGTGTCCTCCACGGCCACTGCCACCTTTTGTGATGGCACAAATAATAAGTAAAAAGAAGAAAGGGCTGCCACCACTGCCATAATCTATGATAACCCTCTCCATGTGAACCTTTCAAATAATGTTGCTCTACCACAAAAAAAAATATTGTGTCCCCCCCCCCCAGTTTTAGGGGCCCCTAACAACCCCCCCCCCCAGTTCAAGTTCAAATTTGATCTTTCTTCAGATTAATGTTTACAGTAGATCCTATAGAACAAGCATAGCCTGGGATGGTAAGTTAATCCTGTAAAGTATTTTTATTATGTGCTTTCTACCTGTTTCCTCGGATTGCCAAAGCTGTAAAAGAGAGAGAGAGAGAGAGAGAGAGAGAGAGAGAGAATAGGAGTGACCAGACAGTCAAACTGCAGAACCATGAAAAGGTCATATTACGGAATGTATAATGTATTTAGTGCATATTATGTAGCTGTCTTCCCCAGAATTTATGGAGAGATTAAAAAACCTCCTCTTACGCCAAAGATCATAATAGAAACTGAAAATGCCACAACATAAATTGATTTTGTGTTAATGATTGTGACAAGAATGGAAAATAAATTGATGCAAACATTACCTTTTACACTTAAAACTCCTCTTGAGACATTATGTAAATGTAATTGCATGGCCTGCTTCACATCAGTCTGAATATGGTCATAACTAGTGTTGCTGCTAGTTCATGCGAATATAGTATATATTATATACAGTACAGACAGACAAAGAGAGAGAGATGGCTTTATAGAATCAGAACAAATAATTCATTTTAGGTTGTTCACTCCTGATGATTTCTTCATGATGAGACAACATGCTTTGGTACTTATCCCTCAGTCCACCATATGATGGAAAGTTGTAAAATAATAATATATGGAGAAATTGCCAATAGAGCTTGTCTCCGTTTGGTGCACAGGCACGTGCAAATGGCATACTGGACCATTATGGGGAGTATGAGATGGGTGTGTGCCTTCTTGTTTTATCCATTTATTTATTTTAGGGATTTATATCCTCACCCTTCAACAAGTTCCCAGGCTGGGTTACAGAAAGTTAATATAAGAAAGAAAAAAAATTCTTTAGACATTATGTATGTCATCACATGGCCTGCTCTACCTATAGGGTGGACACTCCCAAGTTGCCCAAAGAGGAAATGCAGCACTAAAAAAAGAGGACCAGTGGATACTGATTTGCATAATATTTGCATATGCTGATGTGTGCAGTTTTGGAAATAATTGCTGTAATTTAAGTAGAAAAGCAATATATCTCACCATAGTGCAGATGAGTGACCAGGTCATGTGTGTGCCTGCCATGTTCAGTCTGTTATCCAGGTGCCATTGATGGGCAAATACAAGACTCCTGCTCTTTCTTCTTATGGTTCGTTTACCTTTAAACTGGATGTGAACTGGACAGCCCTTCAAATAGAGCAGGGCTCTCCAACCTTGGGTCCCCAGATGTTGCTGGACTACAGCTCCCAGAATCCCTTGCCATTAGCCATGCTGGCTGGGTATGCTGGGAGCTGTAGGCCAGCAACATATGGGGACCCAAGGTTGGAGAGCCCTGAAATAGAGGATTTCTTCAAAGAGAGGACTGTCCTCTCCTCTGCAAAGCAGGGTACATAAGGCCACCCTATCCACCCAGCTCTCCTTCTCTCCTGGATACAAGTTATTTCAGCTACAAACCCAAGTGCAGAGAGCAAGAGCTGTAATGGAATATGGGAGGGGTGTACACTCCCTCCCTACCATTCCCCTAGTGAACTGCCTGCACACATGTTGAGGTAAGGAGAGCAAACAGGCTCTTCTGAGCCCTATGGCAACCCCCCACATGGGAATGCTGTCAAGAAGGCACAAATGGTGGTTAAATGTCAAGTGAACGGTGAAGGTTAGGGAGTACACACACAAAGAGATACGTTACATGGATAAGATATGCATATGGTCAGAGTGAAAGCTTTCAAGCTTCAGCAGTAAGTGCCACTTTCCATTTCTAACATTCAGGAAAGAAATTAAGTTACAGGAGTGGTGGAACAGGAAAAAAAAAAGTGACAGTTAGATGAAAATGGCCACATTAAAATTTCCCCATATCTGCGTTTTCAGCAGAACCCTCTGAAACTGCTAAATCAAATGAAGAGCTACGGGATTTAAGTTCTCTTGACAAGGAAAGGTATAATGCTGCAGTTTATAGGTATGTCTGGCTGTGCTAATTGGAAGGCTTTATGAAAGAGAGAGGAAAATAAACTTATTTGGGATAATGAGCATATTGTGGAATAAATACTAATTAATAGAGCACTACTACAGTAACTTTAAGGCTTTCTGCCAGTTTTATTGCTGATGTTTTTGGTATTGTGTAGGCCGAAATGGTGAGGAATGTAATGCAAAGCAAAGCACAGCTACCACATGAAAACAAACAAGCTGAAATACATGTGAAGGTGCCTTAAACTGAGTCAGACCACTGGTCCTTTTAGCTCAGAGTTGTCTACTCTGACTGGCAGTGGCTGTCCAAGATCTCAGGCAGATCCCCACTCACCCCCAGAAATGTGTACTCACTCATGTGCCTCTTCATAGCACAGATCTCTCTGGTGCTCCGTTGCATTGGGCATAAGAAGAGTGCAGTGAGGCAGATTGCCAAATTCCATCCTGGAAAAAGGCCTTGTTTTTTTCAAGAGCTCTATGTCATGGAGTTGCTTTGCTAGTTTATCTTTTCACATCACAGCGTTCTGATGAAAACCTTACCAGCAAAGTTTCCAGTTTCTCCCTGTTGAGTGGACAAAAGAGTTTGGTCCAGAACAAAACCCCAAATATGCACACAGTGATGTGTTGTTTTCCCCTCCAACAATCAGTTGTGTCTGGAGATTGTACCAAGCACAAAAAGTTTAAGTATTAATTAATGGTCCTAAGCTACATTAATTATAGTAGAGTTGGGTAACCCACACTGACTTGCAAGTCATCATCATCATCATCATCATCAGGCGATCACTCGTGACCGAGTAAGATTGTCTTCCGGGATAACAGGAGGAAATTCTAAAGAAGATTGTGTAGACTCTAGCGATGGGTCCGTAAGTGACTGTGGAGGCCAATTCTAGATCCACACAGCTTCCCACAGTGAGGACACAGGTTACCAGATAGAAGATGGTCCTGTAAAGGATTCATTTGACGTGCTTTTCGCTTAGCACGTTTCTCCCTTTCACCTTTCACTCGGGCTTCTTCAAAGTCCATGGAACCTTTGTGAAAGGCCAACCTCCAGTTAGATCGTTCATGGGCCAGAGCTTCCCAGTTTTCGATGTTTATATTGCATTTTTTTTAGATTAGCCTTATGAACATCTTTAAACCTCTTATATTGACCACCGATATTCCGCTTTCCATCCTTGAGTTGGGAGTAAAGTAACTGCTTTGGGAAACGGCAGTCAGGCATTCGAACAACATGACCGGTCCACTGAAGTTGGCGTTGAAGGATCATTTTTTCAATGCTAGTAGTCTTTGCTTCTTCCAGTACACTGACATTTGTTCGCCTATCTTCCCAAGTAATTTGCAGGATTTTCCAGGAGGCAACGTTGATGAAACCTTTCAAGGAGGTGGAAGTGACGTTTATAGATAGTCCATGTTTCGCAGGCATACAATAAAGTTGGTAATACAATGGCTTCATAAACCAGTGTTTTGGTCTTCTTACAAATATCCCGATCCTCGAACACTCTATGTTTCATTCGAGAAAATGCGGCACTTGCGGAGCTCAGACGATGCTGGATTTCACTGTCGATGTTAGCTGTAACAGAAAGATAGCTGCCAAGATAGAGAAAATGATCGACATTTTCCAGTATTGTCCCGCCAAGCTGGATAGATGGCATCACCAAAGGATTGGCTTGCACTTGCTGATGAAGCACTTTGGTTTTTTTGATGTTAAGTGAGAGACCAAGTTTTTCGTATGCTTCTGCAAAAGCGTTTAGGATAGTTTGGAGATCATCCTCTGAATGTGCGGAGACCACATTATCATCAGCATACTGAAGTTCCACAACGGAGGTTGTAATTACCTTACTTTTTGCTTTCAGCCTGCTGAGATTAAAAAGCTTTCCATCTGTTCGATATATAATTCCCACACCGGTGGGAAGTTTCCCCTTGACAAGATGTAAAACCATGGCGATGAAAATGGCAAATAATGTTGGGGCGATAACACATCCCTGTTTAACACCTGATCCCACTTTAAATGGAGCACCATGAGAGCCGTTGTTGTCCAAAACCGTTGCCGTCATGTTGTCATGGAGAAGTCGCAAGATATTCACAAATTTATTGGGGCATCCAATTTTCATAAGGATAGTCCTGACGATTGGAAAACCATTCTCTGCTGCAGCCTTCATCCGCCTTCACAGCCGTTGTAATTTAGGTTTAATTATCTTCCGCCTGTTCTGCCGTTGAGGACTTTATGTTTTGGATCGTTCTTTGTCTGGTTCCTCTCCCCGGACCTTACCGTCATGGGTGACCCTACTGGGAGTACATAGCTCCCGACGGCATTGCTCACAGGATTCATCGGAACACGCAAGCCCACTCACCACTTCAAGGTGACGATCCGGCGAGGGGGACTTGCAAGTCAATTCAACCTGTGTCAAGTCAGTCATGTGCATGTGTTGCCATAAGATAAAATTTTGATTTTGACACGTCATGCCACTGCAAACCATTCTTCCTAAATGTGGGTTTTACACTGGCATGTCAAAAGACAAATACAGGCCTAGATTCCCATGCAAGGTATATGTATACAACCAGATCAGCAGTGGCTAGAGTGCCTGAAAGTTGCCGTAGACTAACCTTTTGCCCTGCTTCTACATGCTACCAAAGTCATGTACATCATCTCTCAACTCCTTGACTGTGTAAACAACACAGAGCTTGAAGTCAATGAAATGATAAGGCCAACCACAACAACATTTGTATATCACTTTCAAATTCAAAACAGTTCCTATGCACTATTTAGTCGTAATCTTTACAGCAATTCTGTAAGATAACTCAGTATTATCCCCCATATTATTGAGGGGGGAACTGAGGGTGATAGTGAGTGGCTTGCCTAAGACCATCTAGTAAGTTTATGGCAGAGGCAAGATTTAAACCAGGGACTTTCCTCCGTCTCTTAATCACTGGATGCAGTATTGTACCCCTATTATTAAATTCCTGAACTGCTGCAAGCATATACTGCTAGAGAAAATGGCTTTTGTTCATGATGACATGATCACGACGACAGAAGGATTACACAATGATGATGCAATATGTGCTAGTGCCACTCATTTCCAAATGCACCGAACCCTTATGTGAAGAAATGCCATGCATTTGTTGTTGTTCTGTAATGTTTACTTTGTGTGGCCTCTGAGAGGCTATACTGTATCTGAGTAGGCCTGAGGCCTTGCTTTGTTAATGTCAAAGGCCTTTATAGAAGTTGCTTAGTGATGTTCTGAAGGGGGCTATTGCTTTGAATATTGTTAGATGGGGCTTGGATCGGATAAATTTGATTCTGATTGGCTGGAGATTCTAGCTAGGTGGAAAAGAGTGGTTGGGAAATGACAGAGAGGGTTAGAGAGTTAGGGTTAGAGAGAGTCTGTTGCTGGTCAGAAAAGGAGAAGGTCTGTTGGTGGTGGGTGGTGTTTTAGAAGGACTGGGAGAAAGCTGAGAAGAAAATGAATAGCTGAGGCCTGAATATTAACCTATTCCTTCTCTGTGGGATAATCCTATATGACTGGTAAAAATCAGGAGTAGAGAGCAGGTGACTGTGTTATGCCAAAAGCCTGCCCTAAGATCTTGCCAGAAGAAAAGTTACACAAGCAGGCAGTAAAAACCCAGATAAACTGCCCAAGCAGCCAGAAACGTAACAGGAGGAGCATTGGGAGTCAGAGAAAGACTGGACCCAAGAGTTGGACCTGGTTGTGAGTGTATTTGCCTAGGGTGGAGGTTTACGGAATTTTGCCTAAGGTAAAATAAATCATTAAGAGGCTTATAGTGTCTCTTGAGTCCTTAAGAATTGTCAGTAAGCATCCTTTTGAAAACCCTCAACTAAGTATTAGTATTCCCTTATATACAAAATATCCCTTTAATAAATTAACTTGTTTAATAGTTCATATTGTCTCTAGAGTCGGTGCCCATCTCATACCTAAGCCTCTTATACCAAGCCACTACGAGGTTTTAAAGTATTCTAAGATAATTTGTGGGAGCAGACAAGGACCAGCTTGTGGAACTCTGAGTTATAGTGCCAGAGAGTTCCTTAGGCCCTGATATAAGCATTTGCTAAAAAAATAAGAAACCCCATAAGTGGGATTGCCCAGTGAAGGAGCAGTTTCCCCATACGTGGTGGCAGTGCTGGAGAGAAAATCCCCCATATGTTGGGGCTATAGTCAGAGATTATAATATTAGTGGTAATTCATTAGGTGAGCTATAATGACAAAATTCCCATGGCAGCTTTCCAGTACCTTCATTCTGAAACTCGTACAGCAGCAGCCATAATAATTAGAGATTTTTGACTGGGCCCAAAATATGGACAACCTTCAATAAACCAAGGAACCAGTGGCCAGAAGCAGAATAAACAAAGCTGCTTTGCTTGCAGGGGTGAATATTCCGAAGTGGTGCAACATTTATTCTTTGTTTTCTCCCTTCCTTTTCTGTCTTCTGTTTGAATTAAATCCACGTTTCCCATAGGAAGCATCCCAATTTAAATAATGATGCCTTTGGTAAAGTCATGCAATTGCATCTTATTATTTTAATCCATTGATTTGATTACCTGAGTACAGCCGGTTTTTTCATTTCCTCATGTTACTTCTACAACCCAGTTGCTAATTGGTGATGCCTGTGAAAGACTTAGTGCTAATATGTTGCTCTGTGAGATTGTAGCAGATTATTTGTTATTCTGATTTTCATAGACTGTTAAATATGATAAAAGGGTAAGTTTCTCATAAAATGCCAGCATGTTTGATGCTGCAGACATGTTTGACATGTAAACAGGACACCTGATTTATAGTACATCATGTGGAACTCGCTGTGATTAGACTTTTAATGATGATAAAATGTTAGTGATGAAGACACTAGGAGGACAGCCACATATTTTGTTATAAACAAGAGCAAGCAGAAGAATCTGCCCACACCATGACATGCGAGGCAAGGCTTATTTTCAACTAAATTTACTCATTGAAGAAATGGCACAACATGTTTAAAGGGGCCATTTTTATTGAAGCCTCCCATCTCTCTTTCCTAGAAGGTACCACATTTCTCTACAAGAAATTCATCTCACGTTGTGAACTGAATAAAATGAATGATCATGGAGAGGTTTTCAGTCAGTGCTGGTCTGCGGTGTGCATTGTTCAGAGCGGCAGCCAGAATGCCAGCCCATACTTTTGCTGGTAGAAAGAAAGAATTTGCTTCCTGAGCGACTCGGAGACTGTACAATGCTCCAGCAAACAAGCCTCAGTCCTGGTCTGCACATGTATCAGAATGAGTGGTAGAGTCCTCCTGAGATCGTTGAATGGACTGTACCATCAGACTAAAAGTGTGGGATTCCATTTGCGAATGCTCTCTTACGTAACAATGCAGCTCGTCAAAGTCCTAACTGGGAATTGTCATGTGAGGCTGGCATATAGTTCCAATACATCAGCATCTCCACTGGCTTCCAGTTTGGCTCCAGGCTAAAATCAAAATGTTGGTATCATTCTTGGAATGGTTTGGGACCAAGATACCTGAAGGACTGCCTTCTCTAACTGACCCTGCTTGTTCATTCAGGTTCTCAGTTGAGGCCCTGGTCTATGGCTCCCACAAGCTGAGGTAAGGTGTGTAGCTACACAGGGAACTATATTTGAAGAAATTGCCTCTCAAGCGTTATAATTCCCTCCCGCAAAAGGCTCACTATTCTCCATTTCTTGTAGCATTTTGGTAGTCTGTAAAATGTGTATGATTTAGGTATCCTTTAGGAATTGTGGTACTTTTTGTTGGTGTTCTGCTGCTTTATATTTTATTTTGCTTCTTTTTTAAAAAAATGCTATCATGATAATACAGCATGTGTTGTTGCTGTTTTTAGTTAGCCCCCTTGCATGGTTTAGTGGTAGACAGGTTTTAAGCATTATTAAAATACAGGTTTAGGAATGGGAGTTCCACGTGTTTAAATGGGGTAGCACTCTGCTTGAAGAAGCAGGATTGTCATTTGGGAATAATCCTGGACTGGGATATACTTCTGGTTGTCTAGCAGCTGTGGCCAGGGGTGCTTTCGCCCACCTGAGGATGCTCCAAGCATGGTCATTCCTGGGAAGGTCAGACCTCACCATGGGGATGCATGCCTTAGTTACATCCAAAATGGATGATTGCAATGTGCTCTAATAGGGCTGCCTTTCAAAAGTCTCTGGAAACTACAGTTGATCCAGAATGCAGCAGTAGTATTTTATTATTTTAATGATTCTTAACTGTTTGTAATCCATCCAGAGAACATTTATTATTGGGTGAATTAAAATAAATAAAATTAAAAGTACAATCAGTAATCAGTATTTTACAAAACTGACTTTCAGTTCATTTCCAGAAACAATTCAAAGTGCTGGTGGTTATCTTTAAAGCCCTAAATGGCTTGGGCCCAGGATACACAAATGACTATCTCTTCCCATGCCAGCTTGCCTGCCTGCTCCTTAAGATATTTTGAGAAGGCTCTTCTTTGCATCCCAATAATGGCCAAGGAACAACTGGCTGGGATGCAGGACCGGGCCTTCCCTTGACTGCATCTGGATTATGAAACTCCTTACTTCAGGAGGTCCATTTCACCCCTTCTCTTCCTCTGCATAGCTTAGGGCCAAACTAGATGAGATGCCATTCATGTGATTAGCAGTTGCTTGAATGGCTTTAAGAAAATAAATGGGGGGGGGCTATCTGGATCAGGACAGAGGAGATAGAGGGCTTACCTTTGCGCCCTGCTGCAGTCCCATTCAGGATTAGGGAACTCACACACCTGCTATTTATGTTTTAAAAGCCATTCACATAATTGCTGTGTTAATGGTATCTTCTCTGGTTTGGACCTAACACAGTTTTTATTTTGGCAAGCATTTGCTAGGTTGAACAATCATGGTTTGACCTCATTCCTTTTAGGCTGCTTTCATCTCTGTTATTGTTTTATTGTGTTGCTAATTTTAACATATTTTTTATAATTTTAAATTGTTGTAAGCTGCCTGAAGCACTGTTTCTACAGTGGAGGGAGATACAAATTCCTTTAAAATAAATGTATAAATATCCCCACCTCCTTCTGCAGCATATGTAGAGCCAGTCTTGGATTGAAGCCATCTGTTACCAATGCTGTGAGCAACAGATCCTCCAACATAGCAAGAACGAGCTGAGCTGATCTCTGCCTGCTGGTGGAATAGGGGTGAGGTATAGATTGCATCTATGACAGTGATGGCGAACCTATGGCACGGGTGCCACAGCTGGCACGCAGGGACCTCTCTGTGGGCACTCGAGCCATTGGACACCAGATCATGAAAAGACCGTCCCCTTCTACAAAACACTAATGATCTTGTTCTTTCTCACAGTGTGGAACAGAATGATTTTATTCTAGAATTCCTGTTACAGAATTCTTTTCTACATTGTTATCACATTTAAAAGATTTTGAAGAATGATGCACAGAGCATGGCTTGGATGTAAAGCCCTAACAGTTGACCTGAGTGCTGCATGTGTTGCTCTCAAACTAACGAAGTATGAGCCAAGGTTTGACAAATTATCAGCATGCATGCAATAGCAAAAATCACATTAATTGTGCAAAAGCATGCCCAATGCAAACTTTTACCTAATGCAGTGTTTGTGGTCCAAGACATAAAGTGTTTAAAATGTGTTAAGCACGTTTAGTTTTCTTGTTTATCTTGCTCATCCTAGTACAGGTTGACTTTTACTTTTACTAATCTGACACCTGTAGAAGCAGGGAAAGGACCCGGAGTAAAGCTTGCCCCATACAATTTCAGTCTGGCATATAATCATATTACAAGTTGAGAATTCCTTATCCAAAAATACATGTGCCTAAAAATTTAATAAGTTTGTATAAATTCCCTTCAGGATATGTGTAGAATGTAGTACTATAATAATTTTTTGAGTTGATTTTTTTCTAACAAAAAACTGTTTGTATCATTGAAAGCTCTGTTATTGTGTTTTTCTTTAAAGACAAAAGATGTTAATTAGTTCGGACAACTGTATGAGTTGTTTTTCTAAAACTAAAACCTTGGTATTCAGGTTTAATTGCAGTGTTGGCACTTTGAAATAAATAAGTTGGTTTTGTGTTGCAGTTTGGGCACTCGGGCTCAAAAAGGTTTGCCATCACTGATCTATGATTTCAGTATTAGCACTGGAGTACCAATTTAGGACATACATAGCAGTGTCAAGAGTTTAGTAATTCAAAATAAGAACTGGAATGTTGCTTTGCAGATCTTTTCTTAGTATTTGCAGATATTCAGGTAAAATGTATAGGTGGGCATGCACAACTTGTGATTACCAAGGTGAACATAACTGCTCTGTTATTTATTTATTTATTGCATTTCTATACTGCCCAATAGCTGAAGCTCTCTGGGTGGTTCACAACAATTAAAACCATGAAATACAACATAAAATACAGTATAGAAATTTTAAAAAATTTAAACTACAGTATAAAAGCCAAAATAAAACCTAGCAGCAGTACAGAGATTTAAAATACAGTAAAGAATTTAAAACAGAGACTAAAAGACAAAAATACCTGGGAAAATAAGGTCTTCACCTGGCGCCGGAAAGAACACAACATAGGTAAGAGGCAAGCCTCTCTGGGAAGTTCATTCCACAACTAGGGTGCCACACCAGAAAAGGCCCTCTTCCTAGTAACCACCCACCTCACTTCCTTTGGCAGGGGCTCCCAGAGGTGGGCCACTGAGGATGATCTTAGGGTCTGGAGGACAGGTATATAGGGGGGGGAGATGATCCTTCAGGTAACCTGGCCCCAAGCTGTGTAGGGCTTTGTAAGTTAATACCAGCACTTTGAATTGGGCTTGGACATGGGCTGGCAGCCAGTGCAGATGGTAAAGCAAGCACTGGCCTGATATTATCACTTCAGTCCCCATGAGCAATCTTGCTGCCCTATTTTTGACCAGCTGGAGTTTCCAGACCGTTTTCAAAGGCAGCCCCATGTACTGTATAATGCAGTGATGGCGAACCTTTTTGAGCCCGAGTGCCCAAACTGCAACACAAAACCAACGTATTTATTTCAAAGTGCCAACTCTGCAATTAAACCTGAATACCAAGGTTTTAGTTTTAGAAAAACAACTCATACAGTTGTCCGAACTAATTAACATCTTTTGTCTTAAAAGAAAAACACAATAGCAGAGCTTTCAGTGATACAAACAGTTTTTTTGTTGAAAAAAAAATCAACTCAAAAAATTATTATAGTATTACATTGTACACATAGCCTGAAGAGAATTTATACAAACTTTTTAAATAATTAGGCACATGTATTTTTGGATAAGGGATTCTCAACTTGTAATATGATTATATGCCAGACTGAAATTGTATGGGGCAAGCTTTACCCCGGGTCCTTTCCCTGCTTCTACAGGTGTCAGATTAGTAAAAGTAAAAGTCAACCTGTACTAGGATGAGCAAGATAAACAAGAAAACTAAACGTGCTTAACACATTTTAAACATACCCATGGGTGGGGTATGCTGGGTTGTCATACCCATATTGCTGGGAGAGCAGCAGATGACAGCACTACAGCGTAGTCCAGAGTTATCCAGTCTGCTAATGGGCTGGGTTTTATTTATTGATTTGATTTATACCCTGCACTCAAGGGGTACAAAGAAAATTGGCACTCAAAGTGGCTTACAATCACAAATAAACTTGATAAAAACAGTAAACTAATACATTCAAACACATTAAAAACACAGCAACAGGTGGGGACTAGCACCCCCAGGTCTCTTACCACTACACTGGCTCTCATATTTGTTTTGCCTTTCCTCCAAGAACAAATGATCTCTCCATTTTTACCCTCACAACAATCCTGTGAGGTAGGTTAGGTTGAGAGGTAGTGACTGGCCCAGATCATCCAGTGAGAAATGCAAGGCATTTGCCAGTCCTCTTCAGGCAGCAAAATGTCCTGGGCCAGGACTGGCTGTGTATGTATGTGTGTTCTGTTTGGCTGCTCTGTCTGAATGAGGTAGTGGGTCAGTCTCTGTTTCTTCCTTGACCGTGTGTGTGTGTGTGTGTGTGTGTGAGAGAGAGAGAGAGAGAGAGAGAGAGAGAGAGAGAGAGAGACTTTTCAGAGCAACTGGGCCTGAAGAATCGGCTTTGAGGTAGCCTACGCTGGAGGAAGAGGAGTGTGTGTGAGCACGGGGGATTTAAAGGAGCAGCCCAGCCATTCCTTTGCAGGCAGGCAGGGCTGAGAGCGAGCGCACACATGAGAGAGAGGCGGAGAGGAGCCGACCTAGCATTTAAAGCAGCTCTCCCCGCTTGCTCTCCCTCCCCTCCCCTCTGGAATCTTCATTTAAAGCAGCAGCTGCCCTCCCCGCCTGTCTCGCCTCTCTCCGCTTGCTTTCCTGCCCCTCCCCTCGGGAATCCTCGCTGCGATCCCTCGCTCCTCTCGCGTGCCCACAGATTGGTCCCTGCATGCCAGCTCTGGCACGCGTGCCATAGGTTTGCCTTCACTGGTATAATGCATTGCAGTAATCCAGGCAAGAGGTTACCAGAGCATGGATAACTGTAGCTAGGCTATCCCTGTCCAGATAAGGACGTAGTTGGTATATCCAACACCAATTCGATAAACTTCCTATTTTTAATGCATGTCTAGGACTACAAAAATAGGGGAAGGAATGCTGAGCAACTCTCAAGCCATAGCACATGAGTAGATACCATTTGGCTTGATGGATCGCAATTTTAAGAGCTCCTAGCCTCTTCCATATACTGTAGAAGCTGGTTGGCAGGCAGTGCGGTTGGGAAGCAAATAGCACTTTCTAACTAGCCAAGCTCAGCCTCTGATTACTAATGGGAGTTAGGGAGGGTATGGTTGCTGTGTGTGCAGGTGTGGCTTTCTCTGGCTTGTGTGTGTGTCCTAAAATATAGGGATTTTACTAGAGATTTAGGATGCAATCCTATGGCCCCTAGACATTGTCTGAGGGTCCATAGGATACTGGAGGTTTTTTCACCTCCTAGGCTGTAGACAGAGTTATGACCTTGGTGGTGAAAATCCCGGCTCAGATCTTCAGGACAGCCACCACAAAAAGCTCTGTGGCAGCTCCTCTTCCAAGGTCAGTGTCATGACCTCAGCCAAGGATGGGGAGTGGAAAAAGAGGGTGTTCAAGTGGGCAGGGATGTGGGGGGGAGGAGAGGCCAGGATACGCTGTATTCTGTGGCCTCTCCAGCCCTGGGCCTCCCCCTGCCAGTGTGACTCCACTAAATGGGTTCAGAGGCCCATCTAGTAGGAAAATGTGAAAGGGAGGACGGAGAGGCTACAATTGCCTCCATCACTCCTCCCTCGACAGCAGCAGCCCAGCAGGGCATAAGAATCTTGGAAGTCTCCGAGGTCAGAGGCTTCCTTCTAGTGGGCAGCAACCCAGTAGGGTTGTGCCCTTAGAGATTGTAATTTAGCAATGCTTACAGATTTTACTTTATTAAGTAGTCTACAGGTACTACTAATAAATACTACTAAATAATTGCTCTATATTGTAGGGGTTTAGGAACTGGCATGTCTCATGCTGGATATAGAGCTACCTCCCTCCCAGGAGAAGATGCAGGTTTTTCTGCTGTGGGCCGAGCTCTGCATTTGCGCCTTTACTGACGCCTGGATTCCCGCCTTTCCCTCAGTGCAGGATGCATTCTTTGTCTTCTTCTTTTTCTTTCCCTGGTTCCTGACATGTTTATCTACTTAAATGTTTGCTTAAATGTCCTCTCCTTTTTAAAGCAAATCTATTTTTTAAAAAACCATTAAAACATTGACTGATTTGGCGTGTGGGAAGAATAGCTTTCTTATCACTGCAACAGTCGGCCAGTCAGCACTCTGCATAGCTATATGGGGGAGGAAGGTGGCTTTGAGATGGTCACAACAAAAGCCAGCCAATCAGCATCCTTCATAGTCAACTTCGAGACAAAAATAACTAGTTGCCCCAAAGTTCAACCCATCTTGGAAGTTTGTACATCTGTCCAAAAAGGGATGAGTGTAGTTCCACAGCAGACTCACCATTCACAGTATGCACATCTGTATGCAGCCGTAGAGCAGGGGTCTCCAACGTGACGTCCACAGGCACCGTGGCACCTGATGGCGCCTCCAGTGGTGTGAAGGGGTCTCCAATGTGGCTTTTTATTCTTTAGTTTTTTATTCTTTCCCTTTTTTTAATATACGTACATGGATTTGTATATATCTGTAGCAATGAATACATATGAAATGCATACAGCCTTCGAGCAATTATATATAGGCTTCAACAAAAGCAGACCAAATATCCAAATAAGTATCCATTTGAAGGAGGCATCTATATGTCACCTATTCATATACAGTATCAAAAGCATTGTAAGGTCCTCAATCCATTGCATTATATGAGTGTTATCCTTCCAATTTTGTAATATCAGTCTTTTAGCTGTCAAAAGGGCACAGAGGATCCATTTACACTGACAATTTGCTGATTTCCATGAAGCAGGTAAATAATTTAAAAGTGTGTGTATAGCAGTGAATATTAAAGACTGTTCCAGTACAAAATTTATCTGTACTACTCCTCCCCAAAAGAAGCAGCTACTGGACATTGTGAAAACATACATTTGTTGGCTTGTGATCAGAGTTGGGAGATTTATAATCCTATCTGTGTGCTAACAGACGCCTGAAATTCCACACACAGATCTTCCAGATCTCACCTCCCTATGCAGCGTGCAGCGTGTTGTGTCGATGCCAGTTCCGGCCAGCCCAGTCTGACCTGTAATCAGATTTGCTTCCAGCTTCCCCGTTGCAGATTAATCCATGGAGTCAGGAAACACTCTGTAACACCACAGGTCTAATTCTACCTGTTTATTTACTTAGCAAGTAAAGTTCTACAGAGTATACATTTCCTAGATACAGTCCATGTGCAGAGTATAAATGCATAGCAAGCATTACATCCAGTGGAGTAAGTTGAGCTTAACTCCACCTCAGCAAAGATGTTACATTGTTGCAGGAACAAAGTCTAGCAAGAAGAACCAGAAGAAGAGAGAAAGCAGTCCACCTTCTCTCTAAGATGGCTTCAGACAGAAAACAAGTTAGCACGTCATCAGAACATACAAACCATGTAACCAGCTCATATTGTTCTCACAGCCCAGAATCAAGGATTCTAGTAAGACATAACAAAACCTGTTTACAGCCATTCTGTCCCTTCCGTGTGTAAACAATGTGCTGCAGCTGGTAAAGTGATACATATCACAACAACATTTATAAGAAGCATTAGCTGTATTGCACCACCAGCAATTAGCTGAATTAGACAATCCCTTATTAAAGAGACACTGCAGTGACCAATAGACATGAAACAAAAATTATTAACCCCTTCTTCCCTGGTATATTGTGTGCCAGTTGAGCATTCATATGCAGCAATGTGTAACGAAAATACAGGATCTGGGGGTAGTGGGTGGGGGAAACCTGGTAATTGTGCTGACAGAATTTGCATAAGGTTTGGAACTTTGTTAGCCTGAAATCATCCCACACCAATTTTATAAGGCACAAAGCCCCTTTGTGTTTTTTCATCTCACTTCTGGCAATATTGGAGTGCATAGGGGTGAGAGAGACAAACACAGCCATAAATAAATCACAGGAAAGCCACCTGTTCCGGGACCTGTTTACATGCATTGCTTCCACTTGTGTAATTGCTGTTGGTGGAGTTCCAGCTATACAAAAGCTTCAAAGGAGCAGGCAGACCTCTGCTCTTATATTAAATTTTGAACAACTGTAGCTAATTTCAAGCTTAGCTTCCCTAGCTTTACACTAGTGTAGAGGTTCCAAGAAAATGAACTGTCAAATGTAATTTCTGTCTATCCCTTAAAGAAAAAAAAGTGATGGAATTTTATGTTTCTAGGATTAATCTGCCTAGCGGATCAGCCATACAACACAATGTTAATTACACCAACCACCCTTCACTGCATTCCTTCATTCTTTGCCTGAATCTTATCAGAGCAAAGGTCTGTGAGATATGTTGAGGCCTACTAAGCACCAAGTCAGAAAGTTTGCTTTCTCATTGTTTCTTTAAAAAAATAAACACATACCAGTAATACTCACACTTCTATTGTAGGAAGAAGTGGCAGCTATTAAAGACATTGCATTTGTATCAAACACAAACTATTAAGTGTTTGCGGGGGGTGTTGAATAACCCATGGCAGAACACCGTGAAATGAATGACAACAAAGGAAGTGCAGAAGTACTGAAGCAGGCCAGGAGCATGTTATGGAAGATAATTATTGCCAGTTGTTCATTATGTATCATGCTATGGTTAAGTGAGTTTTATTGCTTTTATTTGCATTGTAACTAGAATTTCTCTGGTAGCCACATGTCACTGCTGTATCTTTTCAATATCTAAATGTAAATCTGTTCTAGCTGCTTTTAACAATTCAGCTTTTAAAAAAAATAATTTTAAAAAACCCACAAAGGAAACAAATGAAAGCATGTCAGTTGAGATAACTGGGGACTGACAAGTTTTTCTACACACATCATTTGCCATGTAAAACATTGCGGTGGCTGCATTGCCGCAATAGTAAGAGATGCCTTGCATATTATGCTATTACCTCATAAGCAGACCATTTTATAACACCATTTTGCAACTGAACAAACCCATACAAATACAATTATTTGGATCAAGAAACAATTTTTATTTTATTTAAGCCCAGCTGAGAAAACACAAATGAAAGAAGATTTATTGCTAAGAAGTAGGAATTCTCCAGTAAAACTCTTCTTATAGCATCGTAGGTGGCCATGTGTCCTATTTGAAGAGGACAGTCCTCCATTTGAAGGGGTCCTCTGCCTGAACAGTTGTCCAGTCCAAGTCTGGTTTAAACCATAAGAAGGGAGAGCAGGAGGTGCTGTGAAGTTGCCCATCAACAGTTAGCACCTGGACACTAGACTGAGCAGGTACACAGGTCACCTGGTCACACTCTAGTGAGATGTACTGTATTTCTATTTAAATTATAGAAATTAATTCTAAATTTGCATCTATACATATAAATTAGTATGTGCAAATTTATTCAAATCTGCCTCTTTTTTGGTATTGCATTTCCTCTTTTTTGATGATTCATAAGTGGCCACCCTAATTGCATGGACCTTCTGAGGAAGGAGCTACACCCACATCCACACTCAGTTTCCTGGTTCCCACAGGGCTTTTTGTCGTGGCAGCGGCAGCCATTTGGAATATTCAAGCTGCGGTGTGGCACGCTTTAGCTTGTCGATATGTGCGAACCCAGTGAAGGAGGTGGGTTCTTAGGATGCTTGACAAGCCACCCACAACCCTAAAACAGCCTATGGGTTCTGGGTGGCTTTTCAAGCACCCTGACAACCTGACCTCACCAGGTTCACATGTAATGACAAGCTACGGTGCACCCCCGGTCCCCCGCCGCAGCTCGAATATTCAAAATGGCAGCTGCTGCAACTATAAATCCCGCTGGGAAATTCCAGAGGAAGTCAGTTTCTCCTCTGAGCAGGGCAGGTTAATCGATGTTGTGTTATCTATAAAATAGTGTGGCTATTGGCTTGTTTCCCTGCCAGCATTTGCTTTATTTCTGGATTTTCCTACATGTGGTTTCTGAGCATGCTGAAATCATTTCCCCATGTTCAGTAAAAACCAACAACAACAAACGATTGGAGCAGCTGTCCCGACTCACAGAATAAGAAACCTGAGAGCGGGATGTTTAAAAGAGCACAAGGCTGCAGTGCTATGCACAGTTCCATGGGAGTAAGCCCCGTTGAACTCATGGTGTACATACTTTACTTCTGATTGAGCATCCATAGGATTGAGCTGTAAAAGGGAGAAATGCAACACAGGTTTACTTAGAATTGATTCATTTAATTCATTGGGACTTACTCTAAGCCTTAATGGGACTTTCCTTAGAATGTAGCTATGGATTGTAGCTATGGAGTCATAGCTTTTGTTTAGCTTTGATAAGCAAGCCTGAATCTGGCATAAAATTATTAAGAGTGGCAAAGATTTGGACCAGTTCATGGGGTGTGGGGGGAGAGAATCTGTAAAGTAAGGCAGAGAGAGGGGGGGACACTAGACTTTAGCAACATCTCATTGTAGGCCAAGAAACGGCTGAATTATGCAGGGTTTATTTCTTGATGCAAATCGTTGCTACTCTGCTCCAAGGCTAGCAATGTCTAGCAGGGAAAGATGCCATGCTGGAATTTGCTTTCAGCTGTGCCCAGCCCTTCATCCAGAGATAACAGTATTTTCCAAGTGCACATCTTGATGGAATTTGCTTCCTTTCTCTTTTAGTCTCACCTAGTCCAGGGGTAGCAAAATAGGACGGGCACACATGCCCTGCTGAAGTCTGCTACCTCTAGCCTTAATCCAGGGATCTAGAATGGGCAGGTCTTGCTATTTTTCATCTCTGTCTAGGGGTAGCAAAATTTGGCAGAGGCAGACCTCGTGCCAAAATTTGCTACCTCTCTCTTGTAGCTTCATAGGATTGCAGCATGGTTTTGTGCAGTGGCAGGCTGGCCAACCTGTTCACTGGTAAAGGCCAAACATAAGTAGTAGAACAAATGTAAACGGTCCTGGGCTCAATCCCTGGCATCTCCAGAGCTCTGGCATCTTCCTTGAGCAATTCTCAACAGGGAGAGTCTGTCAGCGCTGAGCGTACCGTGTACCCTGGCTATATATATTACGTACACCATGTCAAAAGTAGCCATGTATAAGCCACGCTTTCCAAAGTGAATTCCGACGCTTCCTTGAATCAGAGAATGTTGAAAGGTTTGTAGGCAAACATACCACAAAGCAGAAGCCACTACCCCACTTCTCTCGCATCTCTTGCTTATCTCTACTTACCTTATCTTTCTTTTAGCAGTTAGTTCTCCCTGTTCCTCCCCCTTTCAACCCCTAGGAGCAATGAGCTCATAAGGGGGGGGGGGAGAAGAAACGGTAAACAATGGATGGGAAGCTGATAAGCCGGACATTAGGGCAACAGCATTCCGCTGCCCTTTGTTCCCCATATCTGGTATTCAAAGGTATGCTGCTTCTGAACATAGAAGTTCCATTTATTTGTATCATGGCTGATGGGCAGGGCTTCCATGGGTGGAGATGTGGTGGACCAAGTAGGAGGAACTTTGGGTTTGTGGAGCTGGAGGGAAGTGTACGAGGAATGGCTTGGCAGTGTGTGCAAGACTTGGAGGGCATCTACCTTTTGAAGGCACCTGACAGTGTTGTGGTTTTTGTAACTTCCCTATAAGCATCTAGAACAGCCTCCCCCCCCCCGCCTGGAGCCCTCCAGATGCTGGTTGGGGATCATGGGGGTTGCAGTCCAACACATCTAAGTGTTGACTTTGCACACTGTTCTGAGAATTGTGGCCTTGTTTTATTCTTTAATTATTTAATGGATCATTATAAAGAAGCTCACTGGCAAAGTCTGAGCAAAGGAGCGAACCGCAAGATTAACAGCTGGGTCTATATAAATCAAACTAAATCCATATAAGTAAGTAGAAGGTTGGACACAGCATTTTTTAAATTATTCTGGGAAAACATTTCATAGATTTGAGACATTTCTCATACTATCATTTAAAATGGTTGTCCTCTGACCTTGTGCTATGAAAAATAAAACAGTAAGTAACCCATCTACAACATATCCTGGCTTGTCCAAATGGACACCTTGCCCAGGGTGACAAAGTTCAGCAGCATACAAAATTGCGACTTCTTACAGCTGGCTCATGCCATCCAACACATACAAATTGACTTCTCTTAGAAAAGCTGGTGAACCTAATTTTTTTTTTTAAAGAATACAGATATAGAGAGATGAACCACAAATAAGACGATTGATGTTTTGTGAGATGAAGATGCATTTGGAAGCTGTGCATTGTAGAACTGTTTGACTCTGCCCTTTCAACCCCTTCAGAATGACCTATTCAATTCAATGGGACTTATTCCCGGGTCTGTGAATATAAAATTGCAAACAAGGCCTGTGGCTTATGCTGGCTCAGCTTGTCTGAGTGTGGAAAGCTAAGCAGGGTCAGGCCTGGTTATTACTTGGATGGGAGACCCCTCCTCTAGTTTCCTGCATTGAGCAGGGGGTTGGACTCAATAGCCCTGTAGGCTCCTTCCAACTCTATTATCTATGAGATCCCTCACTACCCTTTTCCTCTTCTTCTGTTTTCCCCTATTGTCTGTTTTAGACTGTAAGCTCCTTGAAGAGTATGACCGGTATGTTTTTTGCCTATGAACTTCTACAAACCACCACGTACACTGGTGGCACTGTATGTATGCATGAATGGATTAATCAATTTGGGAGTATGTGGAATATTGAATGTATCCTTCAGGAACCTGTAATGCAGCAATGGGGAATGTGTGGCCTTTCAGATGTTGGTGGACTGCAGCTACTATTATTCCTCACCATTGGCAATGGTGGCTAGGGCTGATGGGAATTGTAGTCCACCAACATCTGGAGGGGCACACGTTCCCATCCCTTGCTGCAATGGAACATTCCAGTTACCCCTCTGATACTTCCTGGTGAGTTTTTGTTTCACTAGGTGTGGCTCTCGCTTGTTCCATCTCTTGTCTGTGCTTGTCTGAGCGTGGAAAGCTAAGTAGGGTCAGGCCTGGTTATTACTTGGATGGGAGACCCCTCCTCTAGTTTCCTACATTGAGCAGGGGGGTTGGACTCGATGGTCTTGTAGGCTCCTTCCAACTCTATGATCCTATGAGAGCTACTTGAAGTGAGCATAAGTTAGTTTGTACGTGATGCCCTGCCTCGCTGCAAGGTAGTTATGCTTGGTCCTAATAAAAAGGAAGCTGCTTATTGGCCAACCTGTCTCTACTGTCTGCTGATTTGAAAGCAGACCCTATTGGGGCATGATAGCCTGAGCAATGGTGTAGTGGAGCCAGGGCCCACAGGATAGGAATGCAGCCCCAGCACTTTTTATGTATGTCCCCCTCTTTATAAGTCTTTAACCAGGCAGTGGTTCATTCAGCTTTAAATTCGAGTGCTGTGCTAGGTTTTATATTGTTCAAACAGCTGCTGTTTAAATCTGTTCTTAACTGAAGTATTCTGTCGGGTTTGTATTAATTTAAATGTTTAGTGTTGTAATTGTATTTAAATTGTTTATATGGAATTGATGATTTTATTGAATGTTATTGTTGGTATTTATGCTATACAAGTGAGGCTCCACTAGAAAATGTTGCAGTGCAGTACCAGCTCCAGGTTTTTGAGGGCCCTTGGTCAGGGCCGGCATCAAGGGTAGGAATGGTTGGGCACCTGCCACAGACCCATGTCCCATCAGGGGCCCACTGACAAGAGCCCCCTGGATTTGCTCCTCCTCTTCACCCGCCCCTTGTTCTGGCCCAGACAAGGTAGTGGTGAGAAGGAGGAGCAGCAGATGCCGCTGCTGACTTGCTTCTTGACTTTCTCCCTGTCAAGGAAGAAGTGGTCAAAAAGGAAAAGACAAACAAACTATGGATTGAGGAAAGGAATATATTTTAGGAGATAATGAAATTATCACTTGCAATGCATTCACCCCTAAAATTGGCAGATTAGTTGCTAGTGGTTTCCTTCTGTTCTTTTGTGAATATTCTTCAAAATTTAACATAAGATTTTATATCTACTTGACTTGATGTGTTGCATGACTATTTTTGTCACACACCCTCCCCTGTAGCTTTCAAATGCATACTGTGTTTCTCAAGAAGATTATACTTTGTAGTGCTAACCATTACTTTATTTAAATCACCATCTAAACTTCTCCGTTGTGATTCTGGCTTTCAAATGCTAATTAGCTCACCATTGTTTTGGAAGTTTTGAACATCTGCTCAAGCAAATTCATTTTGAACTCCAAGTGGAGTTATCAGTAGCCCCAAAAATTGTTTTAAAAGCATATGAACCCAAAATGTTTTTGTTGTGATGAAACACCCCCCAAAGTGGGTATGCAGCACCCCCAAAAATGTCTGAGAGGCAAGCACATGGGTCACTCTGATTCAGAGGTGCTGTCAGGGTGAGGGGGCCCTGGGCAAAATGCCCTCTGAGGGTCCCAAACACACTCCTGAGTGGCACTTTTCCCAGCATGCTCCCCCAATCAGTGTAGCACTCTCACTCTCTCTGCTCTTTTTCTTCCCTCCACCCCCCTCTCACTACTCTTTTTCTCCGTAGTCATGCACTCTTCCCCCCCCACCACCACCACCAGCATTTGCTCTCCTCACTAATCCCCCCTCCCCACTTACCAGGCAGCTTTTTCAACTTTTAGAAGAGATCATCAGACACACTGCAGGACAAAGCTGCACTTTCGCCCACCTTGTTTATTTCCTCAGCGTGCCTCTGGGCTTTGCAGGGCACCTGATCTGTTCTAGAAAGACAGACAGACAGACAGACAGGGAATAAAGGGTGCTTCTGACTGGAGGGTATTGAGGAGGAGAAAGTGAAAATAGTGCCGGTGGGGGAGGTAGGAGAGCAAACAGAGCACTGGGTGGAGGAGACTAAATTTGGGGGTCCTCCAAGTTGCAGGGCCCTGGACCTCCACTTGGAGGTTGGCCTTAGTGGCGCCACTGCTGTGATTCTCTGGGCATCCCACTTAGAAGAGGAGCAGTGGCAGCATCCAGAGAGTTCAGTAGGAAGCTGGCTGAATCTGCTGAGTCATCCGAGGATGGTGTCCAAGGGAGGGGAAGCCAGGCCCTGGTGGCTAAGGTGGAGCATTGCAGCATTTGAGGGGAAGTTAAAGGAGGGGCCAACCCCTCCATGATTAACACAATATTTGTCCTTTGTAAGCAGAGATTAGTAGACCAACCCCATTTCTGAGGCTAGCCTCATACTGTGGCACCAGGGCCTGAGGAGAGGTGTTGGCACTTCTCCCACTCTGTGCATGGGAAGAGTACCTCTTACATTCTGGATATAATGCACATTTCTTATGTATCTATATATCTATATCCATAACTATATATCAGTATTAAGAGTAAGAGGAGCCCTCTGCTGAATTAGATCAAAGGCCAATCTAATCCGGCATTCTGCTCCCACAGTGGTCAGCCTGTTGCCCATGGGAAACCCACAAGCAGGATAAGAGCACAATAGCACCCTCCCCAGAGGTAATATATAGCCATCATGGCCGGTAGCCTTATCCTCTATGAATTGCAGTTTGTGGCTGGTTTATTAGGGTTTCCTAATTCTCACAGAACTAAATAGTGTTTCTGTGAAAAGGTGCTATATCTGGCAGTTGTGTACACACCTTGTAGTAAAGAACATGGTGCTGCTGGTGGTAGCAGTGTATGTGCATGTGGTTAATAAAAGGAAAAGTACTATCTAAACATATGGATGTGCCCTCATAAAAGATCCCTTTGACTGGGTTCAGACAACACGATAACCCACACTCCTGGGTTGAGTGTGGGTTGTCATTGAACCCTGGGTTGTTGCTGCTGAAACATGGGTTATCGTGTTTTCTGAAGCCAACTGTGCTAACAAGCCATGGCTTCTTAACTATGAACAGCCCATGAAGAGAACCCATGGTTTGTTGTTGGGTTGTGAACTGTGGGTTGTTCACCATGGTTTTTATCTCGGCTGGGTTCAGACAACACAATAACCCGCATTTCAACTATGTAAACCGAGCGGGGCCGTACCTGCTCGGAGAGTGCTCCGGAGCACCCCCGCCCGCTCTCGCAGCACCAGGGGACCAGAAGTGACACGACGGGTTCCCCATCGCATCACTACCGGTTCCCTGGCGCTGCATCTTTAGCGTAAAAACCAGGGCAACCCAGCTTAAAACAGCCGTGAATAGCAAATTGCGGCTGTTTCAAGCTGGGTTGCCCTGGTTTTTACGCTAAAAACACATCACCAGGGGAACCAGAACTGACGTGCCGGGGAACTGAAGCTCCTTTCCCCAGTGCGGCGTGGATTGAGCGGGCGGGCAGGTAAGTCGTGAGCATCTCGGGGGGGTGCGAGCGGGCCACTTTCGGCCTGCTTTCAGCCCCCCTGAGACTTGCGGATACATCCCTAAAACAGCACCCATGGTTCAACGACAATTCACACTCAACCCATACTCAACCCTTGAGTGTGGGTTCTTGTGTTGTCTGAACCCAGCCAATCTATCCTATATCACCATTTCTTGTTCATCTTTATGGCATGTGACTTTCTTCCCCTTCTCATTCTAAATTGCTGAAGATGTTATTACTATATTTCACAATCCTCATCTCTTTTCCCTTTCCTCTGTTAACATCCTCTCCCCTTTTGCTTCCCAAGATCTGGGTGAATGGTTCATTTCTTGAATTCCTTTGTAAGGAGATACAATAAAGTAACATCTTAGGTTGTTTAAGCCATGGCTTGATGAGATCACTGGAAATGTTGTATGATGAAGTGTTAGGCACTGTACTTGAGAAGGCCATCTGTCCTCTGCTCACGACAAGTCAAAAATGATGTCTAAAAACAATGCCTGAGAAATGCAAAGAGATTTGAAGAGAGACAAAATAAGCACAAGCCTGGCAGACTTAGTGGCATCTGTGAATTCCTCTATGTCTCAGGAAATCCTTGACTGTTCCTGTAGATTAGCTTCCTGGCTGCTTTAAGCAGCAAAAAAAAATAAAAATAAAAATCTATACTAGGACTCAGTATTGATCCTCAGATGGTGTGCAAATTGAGCATAACTGACACACAGATAAGAAGTAGGAATTTAGCAAGGAAAGTAAACAGCGGGAGCCTAAACGACAAACTTGGTAGACTAAGGTTGCAATCCTAAACTCACTTACAGTAATACCTTGGATTGCAAGTAACTTGGTTTGAGAGCGTTTTGCAAGACAAGCAAATTTTTAAATATATATATATATATATATATATTTACTTGATATACAAGCGACGTCTTGCAATACAAGTACTGTAGTACGGCTTAAATTAAAAATCTCTGTACAAATTTTTTGGGGGGGATTTCATTTTGATATAAGAGTGTTTTGGATTACAAGCACGTTTCTGGAACGAATTATGCTCTCAATCCAAGGCATGACTGTACTTGGAAGTGCATCCCACTGAATGCAATGGGACTGAGCTCCAGGTAAAATATGGTTAGGATTGGATGTAAAGTCAGACCTTGTTTGTGTTGGGGATTGCTAAAAGAGCTGGGAGAGGATATTAGGAGATATTATCTCTCCCCTCTTGCGTTTGCAAGCACAGCAGAGCAGACCCCAACTACAGTGGAAAAACGTGAGCGTGCGGAGCTGCTGGTTAGAGCAGGTTCAGCGATTAGTGGGTCCAGGCTGCCCTTTTGGCAGACTGGATCTTTTCCTGGCTTCCCCCTTATACTACCAATAAGACAAACAGTCTTTGGAGGTTGAAACCAGAGTTTACTCACTCAGATCTTGCAGTTTGGATACAGGCAGGCTTAGGAATGTATTTACAGTTGTGCAGGAATCATTTGGTACTCGACCCGTTCTGAACTTGGGAAAAGTTCAGACATGCTACTCTTGGCAACATCTTTAGACATGCTGCAGTTACAGGTTCATGGCTCAGACTGAATTCCAGGGCAGGAACAGAAGGCATTGGCCACACCCACATCCTGCCCCGGAGGACGTCTGGGTAACTTCCTCAGAGTGTCTACTCCAGCCAAACTGGAGGAGCACAACTCTTATGTCCCAATTATGTCATGCACTTATGCATGGCGTGTGAGGTTTTGGCTGCACATCCCCTACAGTTTGCACTGATAAAGTTTATGTCAAGCAGTGCAGGCCAAGCCTTAGTTTCAGAAGAAATATGTTTTTCTCTTCAGGAGTATTCCTGTGCACTTCATTTTTTGTTGTTCTTGTTTTCTCCTAGCAAACTGCCTTATATCAACTCAGACCAGCCTTCCCCAACCTGGTGCCCTCCAGATGTTTTGGACTTCAACTCCCATCAGCCCCAGCCAGCATGGCCAATGATCAGAAATGCTGCGGGGTTGTAGTCCAAAACATCTGGAGGATACCAGGTTGAGGAAGGCTGACTTTATGTCTACATTTCCACCTATACACATAAATTAACATATGCATATGTAAATGTTATGTAAGCTGTGTGTTCTTTTCGCCTCTCGCTGGGCGATGCATAAGTGGCGGCCTTATCCACCAGGGGCTTATATTGGCTTCTGTGGACCTCTTCTATGGGTTTTGCCTGAAAGTCTATGCAGCCATATGGTGGATTTGTATGCAGGAATCCATTTTGTCCTGGGTGGTAGCCACAGTAGACTTGGGAAAAAGAAGAATTGAATGAGAGAGGAGAAAGATCAGAGTTGTGAAGGAAAAAATGGAGATGGGCCAAGAGATAGATTATTTAGTGAAAAGGAAAGGGCTGAGGAGGGAGAGGGAACGGAGGCCTGCTTTTCTGCTTGTATCCAGCCCCAAGATTTCAAAGCTCTTCAACCACTGTACGTTCATGTCAGGAGGCTATTACCAGATCTGAAGCCTGCATGGAGCCCTGAAGCATCATATGCTTTCTGCAGGCTTGCCAGAGAAGTGCTGAAGTCCTGATCTATGGAGCAGCCTCAAGAAACAAAGACTGATATCGTAACTGGAACAGTGGGGGTTGTTTGAAATAGACTGGGATTAAAACATAAAGGAGATTTGTTCTCGCTTGTTGATACCACTGCATTTACATTCAATGCACCTTTATTTTGTTAACTTTGTTCCTTTCTTTCCCCTCCATGTTTGCTTAAATTAACCTTGTTGCGTCCATGCCGTATCATATGCTTTATAGGTGGTGGTGGGGAATCATAATGGAAGCCTTTGACTTTGGGGTGCAGACTGTTTTATCTATTTGCCAATTCCTTTCCCCAGACCCTGTTAGGAATCTTGGAACCTAGTGAGCTGCAGGCACTGTACTCTCAGCTGCGACTGGCAGCATTTTCCTATCTGGTACCGCTCCATCTTCAAACCCAGGTCTCATAGCTCTGCTACTTCAGGGTTGGTGGTGAAAACAGAAGTTACTTGCCCAGATGGTAATAATTATGAAGGCTCCACATTGAGCCACTGAAGTTTTAGAATTTTCTGAAACTACCACACCAGATCTGTATGGTGGTGTGCCAGCCTGCACCTTCCATTTGTGATCTTCTGGCTTGGCTGCTGGGTTTTTGTTTGTTTGTTTTGTTTTTGTTCTTTTTAATGTCTGGATGCCTTTCTTTCCTGAATAATGCATTCCAATAGCTGAAGTGACAATTGGTTGACAGTTTACAGTCTATGGAATGCAAACTGCATTATATTTGGTTTGAAGTGACAACTGACAGAAAATTGTATTGACAGGCCGTGATGGAGGATAATTACACAACAGGAAGCAGTCATCTTGAATTAATTAAGGATAATAGAAGTTAATTTGAAAATTTTGGTTCCTCAGAGTTCTTTATCTGTAGATGCTTATCCGTTTTTGTTTGCAGTGGTTGACTTATTCCGAATGAGATGCTTTTCTTATAATTAAACTAAGAGATGCTGACACTTAAGAAAATGGTGTGTTAGTTGCTGCTTCAGCACTATAAGGATGTGCACTTTGTATTGAAAAAAAGCACATACCTCAGGGATTTCCAGTTTTGCCATCAGATCTACCTTTACAGATTCCTAACTGTCCTAGGGGCCTCTAATGCCAGTAAGACCACATTTGTGGATTTTTCCTTCTCAAAGATGCACTACAGTCAAAGCAGTAGGGTTGTTTAAATGTTAGGTTAGGGTAAAAAAGGATTGTCCGCAGTGTGCATTAAAAGTGCTTAATAAGAAAAGTATAGATAGAAATGCTTATTTTTCTTTGCTCTCCTACATCCCTGCATGAAAGGGAGGGGCTCTGGCTCAGCATGACAGAACACCTGCTTTGCATGCAGAAGGTCCCAGGTGCAATCCCTGGCATCTCCAGGTAGGGCTGGAAAAATGCCTGCCTGAAACCCTGGAGAGCCGCTGCCAGTCTGTGTCGACAATACTGGGCTAGAAGGACCAAGGGTCTGACTCAGTATATGGCAGCTTGCTATGTTGCTATGAAAAAGAATGGACATTTCAAAAGATTTTCGAAAGAGCCATGGATCACAGAGGACCCTGTGGCTCCTGCAGAAATTTGAGTGGAAGGATCATTTCAAATACTAAACAAGGCTGCCCAAAATTGAACATCAAACTGTCTTCATGAAAACTCATCAGAACTTATTTTATTTTTAGCATAGAACAAAAGATCAGTCTCAGTTTCCTGGTGTGCAAGTACATTAAAGAAGTGAGTCACTCAGTCAGATGTGCTTATTTACAGAGGGTGGTACTCTACTTCATCTAATCAAGTAATAGGCAGGGATGTTGAAGAGTCCTTGGTCTCGAGTCACAAGTGACAAGTCTTTGGACCCGAGTCTCGAGTCCGAGTCCTTGGTCCAAAATGGTGAGTCACGAGTCACTCCCAAAGCTGACTCCACGAGTCCCTATTAAAATCAATGGGGGGTTTTCCCAACAAAATAAGGCTACGGTACTTCAGATGTGTGGCTTAAATAAATTCTAGGCACAAGTGTGCCTTTTTATTTCAAAACTCTGCAACTGATTTTGGCAAGAACAGACCAGGCAGACAAACCCAAAATAACCAGGCAGGCAGAGGAGGCAGGGAACCCCAAAGCAGGCAGGCAGAGGCCTTTGTCTTGGACAATTCAACTGTTGAACTGGTCAAGAAGAGACCAGGCAGGCAGAGGAGGCTGGGAACCCCAGACAGGCAGGCAGAGGCAGCCAAACCCAAAATGTCTGAAAGGTTGCATTTTAGAAAAATGATTTTAAAAAATAAACTTGCTGTACTTCCTAAAACTTATCCATGTTGCATTTGAGGAACATGATTTTTTCTAAATGTTTGGCCCCCATTCTGGAATGGTGAGATCTCATCACTCACAATTCCACCCTTCACTGAACACCCGCTCCACTGGTGATTAACTTGCTGGAACCAGAAACACACTCAGAGCAGCCACACAGAGTAATCTCAGGTCCTTCTTCTGCCTCTCCCAAGTACACAACACATCAATCAAAATAAATCTTGACACACTGTTGGGGCTGCACTCCTGGTAGCCATCCATAGTGGCCGAGCAGCGGCACACCTCGCTTCCATGCGCTCTTCGCCGGCAATCACGCTCCTCTCCACTCCTTCTGGCACAGCCCAGGGATGTTGAAGAGTCCTTGGTCTCGAGTCCCGAGTCGAGTCTCGAGTCCCATTAAAAATATTGGGACTCGAGTCCGAATCGATTCAGAGGGGGGACTCAGTCCGACTCACGAGTCGAGTAAGAGTCCCCATCCCTGGTAATAGGTCAGTTTTTTTAATCTCAATTGACAGTTTGCTATAACAGTTTATTAAGTAATGGTTTACAGCAGAGGTTTTCAAATAGTACAAAATCCTTTCTACATCGACTCATCTGCTGAGGGAGGAACTTCCAAACATCTGTCATGAAATCCCAATGTGTTGCAAAGGGTTCTGGGGTATGTTCTAGAGCAATGGTGAGTGGAACATAGCTCTCCAGATATTTTGGACTTCAACTCCCAAAAGCCCCTGTCAGCATGGCCAATGGTCAGGAATGCTGGGAGTTGAAGTCCAAAACATCTGGAGATCTACTTTCTGCCCACTCCTGTTCTAGAGCTCACAATGGCCCAGTTCGCACATAACGAGAAGCCACCATGGCTGAATTTCCCTGTGGGGCTTCTTGTTGCCATGGCTGCCACCATTTTAAATATTTGGGGTGTGGCATACCGTAGCTTCTTGTTACATGCAAACCCGGTGCGAGTGGGTTGTTGGGATGGTTGACAAGCCACCCTCAACCGTAAAACAGCCAATGGGTTCTGTGTGGCTTGTCAACCACCCCAACAATCCACCCTCGCCAGTTTGCACATAATGAGAAGCCACGACTGGGGCTTGGATTGCCAACCTGGTGCCTATGGATGCCACAACCTACCATGGCTGATAAGCCACAGTGGGCTGCGGTGATTGTGTGAACCAAGTCGCTCTTTGTGGGGCACTGACTGAGGGCCAATAATCCTTACCATTCTCCAGGCAAGCAAAATGTTCTCTAAAATGCACCTAGCACTCCCCTACAACTTTATTGTAGTTCATAGTTCATAGAGTTGGAAGGAGCCTACAAGGCTATCAAGTCCAACCCCCTGCTCAATGCAGGAAACCAGAGGAGGGTCTCCCATCCAAGTAATAACCAGGCCTGACCCTGCTTAGCTTTCCACGCTCAGACAAGCTGAGCCAGCGTAAGCCACAAGCAGGTAGTAATAACGGACAAGTTGTCTTTCAGGAAAGCTTGTCTGTCATTGTTCATCTTCTCACTGAGGAATACCTGATAAGCTTCCTAGCAACCCTGGGTTTCTTGGAACACCACTGGAAAGCTTGTTTGCAGAAATGGTTATTTACCTTCTTATGAATCTTGTGTGTACCTATCTGATACGTGACGATGAAAAACAGCCTTTGAGAAAGCCAGACCATGAGTAGGAGTGCCTTCTGAATGAGACCATGCATTAGTGTGGTGAGGCTATTCCAGCAAGATATTGACCTGTTTTGCAAGATTAAACAACCCACGATTTGGATTGTATGGGAGCACGTGGGAGCAAGCAAGAATGCTGACTCCTGAACACTCACCCGCTTCCACTTTGCTAAGCAACTGAGGAATGCCTCGTTCCTGGATTGTGCTCCATGTTGTGCAAACCTGGAACTCTGGGTTGTTGAGTGAGAAACAACCCAGAGTTTTAACCCAAGAACAAACCAAGCCTGAAGGAACCATGTGCCCTTTTAAAGGGGGGGGGATCTTACATTTTGAGTAGCAGTGTTCTGAACCAATGAAGGCACAAGTTTGTCTTTACTTATCTCCTGTGACTTCTTTGGCTGAGTCCCCTCAAAGGCAGATTGGTTCAGAGTGCTGCTACTCAAAATGTAAGTATTCCCTCCCCCTTTTAAAAGCATGCACAGGGCCTGCTGTAGGCTTGGCAAACTGCTTTGCCTGCAGGGCTGGCTGGGACAGATGAGGAGGAGAAGTAGGAACCACCACTGCCCACCCCACCAGGTAAAAACAAATTTAGTGGAGGCAGGAAGGGAGCTATGGGTGGACGGTGGGCTTCAACAGCTAGTTGGCTTTGGGCAGGGGAGCAGCTTCTGGAAGATGGGCAGTGGGCATTGGCAGGTGGGGGACATCTACAAGCAGGGGACTTCGGTAGGCAGGGGACTTCTGTGGACAGGTGGGGGCTTCTGCAGGTGGAGGGGGTTGGGCAAGTAAGTGGGCAGCAGGGTTCAGTGGTGGCACGGGCCATCAGCAACACTATGCCAAGGTCCCACTGGAATCTGACACCAGCCCTGGGCATACATTTATTTATTTATTTATTATATTTTTGGATCACCCATCTGGCCAGTCATCCGGCCACTCTGAGAGATGTACAGACCAATAAAATACAAGAACAAAGCAGAGTGTAATACACAATTAAAAACTACAAAATTTAAAAATCCTAACCCACCCCATATTCCCGCCTGAAAAACCACGTTTTTAATGCATGGTGGAAGCTAATCAAGGAAGAGGCATGGCGGAGGTCACTGGGGAGAGAGTTCCATAAATTGGGGGCTGCCACAGAAAAGGCCCTCTTCCTAGTCCCCACCAGCCTGGTTTCTCTGGCTGATGGGACAGGGAGAAGACCGTCTGTGACAGATCTTGTTGAGCGGCCTACTTGATGTTGCTGGAGGCGTTCCTTGAGATAAACTGGACCAGAGCCTTACAGGGTTTTAAAGGTCAATGCCAACACCTTGAATTCGGTGAAATATTTTTTTAAAAAAAACTGCAGCAAGCGGCACATGCTCTGATTATGGAATTAATTACATAGGTTTACTAGTTAAACCAGAATTCAGGAGGACTGGAACACAGGGCTGAGTGAAGGTATGATCAAGGAAAATCTGATCCTCTATAATAAATAGAACCTCCCTAGCCTTGGTCCCCGGTCTTGTTTTCTTAGCAGTACTCATTCATTTATTGCTACCTTTTACTTGCTTTCATGACTGAAGAAGATTAATATGTCTAACCTGTAAAGTAGGACAGATGTCCTTTTACTTTCATAATGAACAAAATAGGAAGAGAGAGAGAAATCCAAAATCATTAATAAAATCCCACTTAAAACCACAGCGTGTGGTTTAATTTTCATACTGGGTCTAATTCTACCATGCACAGTAGCTCGACAGGCATGCTAAATACAATGAGCAGTAAAATAGGCAATCTGTACCATTTAGAGCAAGGAATAATTGTAATGTTTCACCTAGGCATTAAAAAAAGAAGAAGAAAGAAACAGATAATTTGGTGTCATTACAAAATTGCTTATTCCATTTAGCAAGTCCAGACACCTCACATTACTGTGCAGAATAGGCTGTTCAGTTAAATACACACTGAAAATGTTGTACAACTTTTGATTCATTTCTCCTTTTTTCCAACTAAAAGATTATCATTTGAATCAAAGGAAACATTAAAGGTTGCTAGAATTTAGTAATCCAGAAAAGCCTTAATTGGTTTAATAGGTAAATGTAATCCGCCTTAGCAAGTAGGTTAATTCATTTCTCTTACAACTATAATGCTATTCCCCCCACCCCCAGCCCTTATTTAAGCTGTTTTTAAAGCAAAAAGTTTCTTACATAGAAAAAAAATATGGGGCAGCTTGGCAGGAGGAGCACAAGCAACATGACAGTTTATTTCCGTTCCCCAGCTACGATGCTGCCGCAGTCCATTCCCCAACTAGTGCAAGCCTAGAAGCCTGCAAGCTATGTTAGGTGAAGGAGGAAGTATGGACAGTACAATGGGACAATGTGGAGCAGTCCCTCAGCACCAGACCATTTCCCTTCTACTGATGATGATACATACACCCATCAAGGGTAGGCTGTTACAACTCTAGACCAGTGAGCTTCACTGTTTCTCAGGCAGCTGCCACTTTGGCTCTAGGCACTGCTCTAGGCACTGCTGTAGAGGCCACTTGGGGGACTTTTCCAGGCTGTGGGGAGCATTTCTCTTCCCTCCCCCATCCTCAAGTGGCAATGCTGTGCCCCAGACTTAGCTGGAGGCCTTTGGGGGCCTCTTCTCCCCATACCCTTTCATGATGTCCAGACAGGGCCTCATCAGTCAGTCACCAGGCAGGAACACCAGGCTTATTCTTGGTCCTTGGATCAGGATGGATCTTTTTCTCATCACCAAAAGTGCTCTACTCATGCTGCAAAATCTCTCAGAGCAAATCCACATTGCTCTGTCTCTCACCTGTGCATTCAATTTCCCTTCTAATGCCTGAGCAGTGCACCACTGCAGCTACCCAGTCACATGGCTCTTTGCCTCTTGGGTTCCTCCCTCACCACAGCTAGTTGGCTGATTGCTCCTGCATTCTCCTCTCCGCCGCCTTGCAATGAAGAGCATCACATTAGAGCAGGGCTCTCCAACCTTGGGTCCCCAGATGTTGCTGGCCTACGGCTCCCAGCATACCCATGGCTAATGGCAAGGAATTCTGGGAGCTGTAGTCCAGCAACATCTGGGGACCCAAGGTTGGAGAGCCCTACATTAGAGGCTTTGTGTCATTATGATGATATGGTACAAGAGATCTTGTGGGACACCCCCTTCCCACAGTGCCTGGCTCTGAGGAAGGACACCCGCAGGGCTCTGAGGAGTTGTGCTAGCTGCTTTCATTGGCTGATGTGGCTCTACATAGAGCCCACCCATCATCTGGCTCACTTTGAGATTCTCAGAGTGAGCCAGAGGGTGGTGACTGCTTTGGAGAGCCCCTCTGGCTGCTCTGCTGCTGAGGCATGTGCCGCAGTGGGAGAGGAGTGGGGCTGGCAGGGCTCTCCAGAGCTGCGCCCACCCAACGGCACTACTGCAGGTGCTCCGGGCAGGCAGCAGTTCTGGAGAGCCCCTCCAGCCCCACTCTCCTGCTGTGGCCAAAAAATTACAATATTTTTTCTAAACTTATTCTCCAGAGAATTGGGAAGCTGCTTTATACCAAGTCAGAGTATTTGTCAGTCTAGCTCAGTATTGTGTACTGTGACTGGCCATGATGCTCCAGGGTCTTAGGCAGATGTCTCTCCCATCACCTGCTACCTGGTCCTTTTAACTTAAGATGCCAGGGTTTGAACTTGGGACTTCCTGCTCTGCATTCAAAGGATGTGTTCTATCACTGAGCTACAGTCCTTCTCAACTCTGACTTGATGATCCTTTGGTACTCTGCGATTCTGTTTGTGGCACACTATAATGCTGGGCCATCAGAGGCTGTCCAAATGTATCTTTTAGGAAAGGTTTTATATACAGGATCATGCCTTATGTAGAGAGCTGTGCAGGATCACCCTACATTGCTACCTATAGTTCTGCGAGTATATACCTAGCCTTGCTCCTCATTGCTTTGTGTTAGAAAAGCAATAGCAAAGTGACCTCTTAGGCCCCTGTGGTGCCCTTATGTGTCATGCAGTGATATTGTGGGGGGAATGGAATCTCTCTAACTGGGTAGCCCCATTTTCCATGGACCCTCGATTGCATCTTTCTCCCTAATGTGGCTGTGAAGACATAAGTTGCATACAGCAAATTGTATAAAATCTAAATGCTGGTCAGGCCTTGAATTCCTTCAGGAATCCCTGAAATGTAGTGGATTCGGTTAATCAATCTGATAACTGGAACTGTCCAGTCATAATATCACTTTAGAAGGACATTGAATTCTTACAGAAATCCATGCACATTATAAAGGAAACCCGTTAAGAATATACTGTGTATCAGTGAGTTGTTAGCAATTAAACAGCCTTCGCCATAACGCTGCATAATGTAAAAGTTTTATCTAGAACTCAGAATCCTTCCTTATAAAGAATGCCTGGCTGGACCTTTTACAAGATTTGTTAATTGCAAACACTTTGGGTGCATTGATCCATAACCACTCTGATGAAATAATTATTCAGAACAGTACCTATGAGGACTGACAGGAGACTGCTTTGAAAGAACCACACAAGATCTACATTTAAATGAGGGCTGTTGCCCAACTCCCAGTACATCACTTTTTACTTGCGTTTTCTTTCAATAGCTACAGTTCCAGCTATTTAATTTTCTCCAGAATGACTCAAGTTTAAATTGGATTGATTGTTTTCACTTTTGCTGAAGCTGTCTTGAATTTGAGAAAGGGGATTTTTTTTTTACACATTTGCTTCCTGCTCTCTTTATCCATTGATTATTTTTATTGGCTCTTTTGTAAGTGAAAGGGTCCATTAGAGTTGTGTGGAAATCAAAGTAATTGTTTGCTTCATTATTGAAATGGGTGTGGGGGATGCACAGGATGGGCATCTTACATTTGCCCCCAATGCAATTGCTCAACCCAATTGGGGAAACTGAGGTGTTTGCAGTGGCGTAGCGTGGGTTGTCAGCACCCGGGGCAAGGCAAGTAATTTGCGCCCCCTAACCCGTGGATTTTAGCACTCGAGTCTCTTCCACTAGATTAGTTAAAGAAACCCTTACCCCCTAAGCACATGTATTGTTTGTTATGAAAATACTGATGTAATTAAAGTAAAATGCATCTAAATACAAGTTTATTTTCAAACACTTTATTGAGTGCGAACATGCATTACACATTCTCCACATTTTCAACCATCGCTGAGCCGGCTACGGAGGGGACGCTCTTCTGCGTGTCAAGAGGCGAGAGCAGCCCCAGCGCTGTCCCTCCAGCCCAGTGTCTTGCTCTCAAGAGGATCCCCGGGAAGCTCCCAAGCTACGGGGCGGGGGGGGGAGGCACGGCCTCCCCCTCCGGCTGGGGGTAAAGCCGAGAAGGTGTAAAAGCCCACCTCCCCCGCTGGACACTGACAGCCCGCCCCTCCCGGCCAAAAGTTTGGGATCTCGCCTGTTGCAGTGGGGCGGGGGCAGGCAGCTTCTCCCTTCGGGCGGCTGCCTCCCCTCCTCCGCTCCCATCTTGATGACCACCCCACTGGCCGGAAGATATTCTCCGCCTGGCGGGGCTCCATGCTCCAGGGGAGATGGATGCCGGAGCGGGGGGGGGCGTTCTTTACCTCCAGGGCGCTTTGGCCGACTCACGGGGGGGGCAACACAAGCCCCTCCGCAGCCCCCCGCCCCCTCCGTCCGTTCGGCGCTTGGGATCGCGGACGGCTCCTCCGGGCCCCTTCCCGGGCGCAAAGGGCAGCCTGGGGAACGGCGACCCTCACCCAGCTTCTGGACGGCGGCGGCGAGGAACCTCTGCCCAGAGGATCTGGCGGCTTCCCGCAGGGGTCCGGGGATGCCGGCCGGCTGGCCGGCCGGGCCGAGGGGAGGGCGACGCGGGCGGCTCGCTCGGAGCTTGCCGGCATCGCGGGCGGCTCGCAGCCCCAGGCGCGCGAGCCTTCCCCGGGCGGCGGCGGCTCCTCCCTTCTCTCCTTCCCTCCCAGCAAAGCCCCTGACTGAGGGCGCGGGGTCCCCCTGCGGCCCCAGCAGCGGCAGCCGCGCTCGCGGGTCGGGAGCTTCCGACGCGCCGCGGCTGACACGTGTCCTCCTGTGAGCCCTCCCTGCTCACCTGGCCCGCGAGCGCGCCCCCCCCAGATGTTGCGCCCGGTGCGGCCGGCCCCCCCTGCACCCCCCACGCTACGCCTCTGGGTGTTTGACTGTCAAGGGTTAACTGACTATTCCTCTCCCGAGCTCCCCGAATCTTCAACCACTCTTTGCTACAGCTCAGCTACACTCAAAGCATGCTGGTTCTCTAAAACACTCACTTTATTAAGGGAGCAAGCCTCAGCAGAGAGTTTGCTACAAGAAGGTCGACACATATGTTGGCCTTTAAGTCTTCAAAGAACTTAGACAATTACATCCACTATTACAGCCAATAACATTAGCGTAGGTAACAAAGATTTAGCCAATTTCATACACTGATGATTTTAGGATTACAGAATTAGCCTATGAGATTCAGAATGATAGGAAGAAAATGGGGTATGCCTGTTCTTTCTCATTTCTGGAACATGGACAAAGATCACTGCAGTGATCATACTTCAGGTTTAGGGCAAGGAAGACAGTTATAAGAAGTGATGTTTATTACCCCTTGTACACATACCAGAAGAGATTTTTAAAAGATCCTATATTTGCCAAGGAGAACAACAGAACATAAGAAGAGCCATGCTGGATCAAACCAAGGGTCCATCTAGTCCAGCATTCTGTTCTCAGTGGCCAGCCAGCTGTCCACAGGAAACCCACAAGCAGGACAACAGCACCCTCCCGCCCATGTTTCCCAGCAACTGGTGTACATAGGCATACTGCCTAATAATGGAGGTAGCATATAGCCATCAGGACTAGTAGCCACTGCTAGCCTTCTCCTCCAGGAGTGTAGAAAGAAAGTGGTATGCAATTGTTCTCTAAGTGAGAGAAGAGGGATAATTGTCCTAGTGTCATTAGCCGTGAGGAGGTCTGATCTATAGACATAGGCCTGCCTAGGAGTTCTGGAAGAAAGGAAGGAATCTAGAGGTCATTGGTACTCAGGCAGCCCTACATTTATATAAATTTCCTACCTTACTCAGGTTCAGACCTGCAGGCATCTTGGGACTCTACAGGAAGGCATCTCCTTCCTGTAGATTTCCAACTTACATATGGAATTGACCCTAGTTTCCCCTACAGTTTCTGTACTTTCTCCGCTCTACAAAATTGGCTTATGGTTTCATTAATCAATGCAGGCTCTTGTTTCACATGTGGCCGGAAGCTTATCTCACACAGCGCAACCGGATTTAATTAATGGTGAGCCTGTTCTTGGGCCCTGCCCTTGCATGGGCTTCCCCGCTCTTAGAAACTGACGACCCCCTGTTGGGGAACCTAGACAATTTTGTCTGGGCATTAGAGGGCATGTTCAGAAACCAGAATCGGGCCCATACTGCCGAATTAGCCCTGCAGACCCTGAAGCAAGGGCGTTGGTCCGCTGCCAAGTATGCAACAGAGTTCTGGCGCCTCGCAGCCAACACCATGTAGAATGAGATGACCCAAAGATTCCACTTCTGCCTCGGCCTAAGTTCCCACATCAAAGATGAGCTGGCCCGTGTAGATCCGCCTGCAGCCCTATCTGCATTCATCTCCCTTTGCATAAATATCGATACCCACCTATCTGAAAGAAGTGTGGAACGGCATGATGGGCAGACCCCAGCGCAATACTCCCCGACCGAGTACAGAAACCAGGACTGTGCACCCAAGCCTGAACCAATGCAAGTCGATGATTCCCAGTGGCGACTGACAGACACAGATAAACTGCGGTGGCGTACTTTGGGTCTCTCTTTGTACTGCAGCCGGAAGGGGACTACGCGTCAGGCTGTCCCACCACCAAGGCACCACTCCTGGAAAACGGCCTGCCCTGGGAGAACTAGGGGGAGACCTACCAGGGCCTACTACCTCCAACCCTCACTTCCTGCTGCCCATCCAGATTAGGGGTGTTCACGTACCTGGGGGGGCTGCCCCACCTCACCTCGCTGCAGCGGGGCCCTCCCCCCGCTGCTCGATTCTCAGCGGTGCGGAGCGATTCTCTGCACCGCTCAAGCTGCCTGCACCAGCCGTGGCGATCCCGTCGCGTCACTTCCGACTGGCCGGAAGTGACGCACCGGGACCCTGTGCTGGCGTGCCAGGACCCCGCACTGCGGCTTTTCCGTAGAAACCAGGGCAACAGGGCTGTTTTGACTCTGTGTGTATGGAAATGCTCATTTGTATAGTAGATTCAACCCATATGGAATGTGATGGCCTAGACATAGGATTATGGCAGAAGTAACAGTAAATACAACACCAGATAGGAATTCAGCTAATTTTATTTTCCTTCAGGTCTCCTCTGATATTTTTCTTTTATCTCTTCACCAAATGTCTGCTTTGCAGTTAGTCTCCGAGCTTAGGATCCACGTATATGCTTACTCTGGACATCTACTATATTGGAAAACCTGGCACCCATTTTACGCACACACACACACACACACAGAGAACTTATTAATGCTGATGAATATAGTATTTCTTTCCTTTCGGAATAATTTCCATGGTTACCCAGCCAGGGAGATCAAAAAAATAAATTCATGTTTTACGTGAAAATGTTTGCATATAGCTGGGAGCCAATAGTCTCTAAGGAGATAAACCATAAGGCGTCCTAATCAACCAGCTACTATAGAGTTCTGTGGTCCCTGCATTCATGGGAAAAAGTTATTAGTTGGTGTTCTGATACCGAGAGGAACACTAGACTACTCATTTTGGGCCCTCGGTAGCCAACAGAGGCTCATGCCATACAGTACTTTCTTGCATTATTGTGACATGGTTTGTTGTTGACATGTGGCTTCTATGCAAGGAAACCAGATCATACACAACACAAATTCACACAAACACATTGAGCAGGTAGGCTTCATTTGTAGGGCAAGTTCGGAGTTATAACCGGAGTTCTTGGACATGAAAGGCAATGAAGCCGCTTAAAGGAGATTATCCATGTTCTCTTTTAAAGGAAAAGTTGCTCACACAAGTCCCACATGTGCAGTAGAAATGCCAGTACTACAATAACACAGTAGTCTTCAAGAGAATTTCCATGGATGCCAGAACATACCTAGTCATGAAATACACACGGACTTCTCTCAAAGATAGGTGTGCTTTGTTTTGTGTATCTTCAGAAAGAAGTGTGAGGTGCAGGAGGGTATCCTTCTTTAAAACACTGTATGAAAGAGAGACCGTAATTCACAAGTTGGTCACCTCAACCCACCAGCCCTCCTGCCTTGTTTTAAAGTGTCTTGATTTGAATGCAACCATCTTACTAGTGTCTGCATGTCCTGCCTTTGGGTAGAGTCAGAACTTTGCTTGCTTAAGAGTCGCTCTTCAAAGTGGCCTGCCAGCATAAGCTTCATTCATTTCAATTTAGAAGCAACAGCAGGGTAGATCTATTCTTTGTTCTTTCCATGGAGTTCTTTCCATTGTAGTTCACCGGGGAGCTGCGCTTTCTCCTCATTTGCACACACTCATTACCTTTCTGTCAGGTTTTCAGAAAATCGCAGGGAGGATCCATTGGGACATCACTAAATACATCCAGCCCCATGATGCCCCAGAACACCTCATTTTCCTTTTGAAGTCTGTCTCTGTTTTCACATTTCAGGGTAATTCACTGCATGACAACATTCTACTTTAATGAAGCCCTGGTGGTAGGAGACATGATAACATTCAGCGGGGAACATACAAATAAAAGCACAGGGGATGCACATAATATAAAATCAAAATCAGCTGGGCATGCAGAAAAGCTAATGGAGGAGAAAAACGGTTTCTGCAAGCATATGCTGACTTGCAGCTGCCTCTTTTCATCTTTCTGGAGCCAAGTTGAATTAGATTTATATCACTTCAACAAAGATCCCTTCTGAACGGTTAAAAAAAAAAACAAATTGGGGAAATTCCTTATACACTCCAAGTGAATCTTCTCAATTCCCCATGCAGTTCATAAGTATGGATTTCAAATGCAGTTCATGAACTAATTTCCTAGTGCCAAACCCATAGCATTTTAGCAGTGTCATTAAAGGGCAGTGGAATTTTACACAATGGGACAGTTTTTATATTCTGTCTGGCTGTGATGTTCTCAGGGCTGGACCAAGACACTTTGCTGACTGAGGCGGAGCAGCAAATAGTGCCCTCTCCTCCAATTCAAGGTGCATACTATCCAAGACTAGACAAGGTATGTTAACACCTGATGCAGAAAACCTCACAAGTACTTCTCCCCCCCACCCCTACGTCCTCTGTGGCATTAAAAAATACAATAATGATAAATTGAATAACTATCAATTTGTTGCCTTTTCATGACACCCAAAATTAGCTGACTAAGGGCACAATCCTATGCACATTTAGAAAGAAAAACGTCCTACAACTTCCAGCATGCCCTAGCCAGCCATGCTGGGAATTGTAGGACATTTTTCTCTCTAAACATGCATAGGATTGTGCCCGTAGGCAACTACCAAACTCCACCTAGTGGTAGGGCCAGCCCTGGATGTTCTAAAGAACATTTCAAAACAAAACAGGACCACAAGGACCTTGGACTCTCTCCTCCCATGATTATTTGGACTGTGGAACCCCTCTTTCTCACTTCAAAATCTGTTACACTCAAAGTCAAAGTCAGTTTATTACGGTCATAGACCAGCAGGAATCTGTTACACTGTCCCTTTGCTTTTTTACCTCTACATTAGCAGTGTTTGCAACACCCACCATTTTGTCAGTGTTTAGGCACTGAAATTTTCTCCAGCTAGTTCCATCCTTTTACCACAATCCTTTCTCATCCTTTCCTCCCTTCACTCCTAACCTTTATATATGTCAGACACCCTTACTTGGCAAACTGCTTTAAAATATGAAAGAGTTCCAAGTGTAGGGATTTCCAACTAAAGTCACAAGCGTGAGCGGTCTTACCAGAAAGTAAGCTGTATTGAAGATAGTAACAATTACATCAGGGTAAAGTGAGCATGTTTCAGTGCAGTCTCCAAGCCTCAAGCATAGGTGTGACTCAGGTATGTTGGTGTGAAGGACTGGAATTGAAGGTAGTTTACCTTTAGTTGGCCACTTGTATATTGGATTTTTAAGGCCTATCCCTGACTATGCTGCTTCTGAGCAATAATATATCTGTGCCTCCATGCTAGTTAACTATGATATCTTTATTCATACTGTTTCAGGTTCTGAGAGATCTTTCCGCTAAATCACAAGGAAGGTAATTACATAAGAATTCTAATAATTCAGCATCACTAATCATATAAACCCAGAGACAATTACTAATGAGTTTAGGAAGAAAGAATGAGGTTCTGTAAAAGAACAAGATTATCAGATTCCTTTAGTTACTGGTTATCATTTTAGAGATGAGCGAACCTCTGTATATCTATACTGAATGCCATCTATTTTCACTGTGTTACAACTGAGGAGTGTAAATAAGAAACATGTGGGACTCAGATATCTGAAGGACCACCTGCTCCCACATAAACCTGCTCATTTATAGGGACCATCATTATAGAGGACCTCCCTGAGATGAGGGAGCTGGTGACTGGAGAAAAGGCCTTTTCAGTGGTGGTGCCCAAACTCTGAATGCTCTCTCCAGGGCTCATCTGTTCTCCTGGCACCTAGTTTGATTAGTTTTAGGCTCCAGGTGAGTAAAGCAGTAAAGTTGCTCCTGCTAGTAGTTTAGGTCTTACTAATATTTTAGTTCTACTGGTCATTTTTACTGCCGCTGCTTTAGTTTTGGTCATGAATTCCTTTCCAATATTGTTTTAATTGTTTGTTCTTAGTTTTATATTTGTTAACTACCTTGAAAGTGTTGTATGTAAAAACAGGATCAGGACTGGCTCCAGATTTGAGGGAACCCTTGGCAAAGTGCCCTCTGGTGGGGTCCTTGGGCACAGGCTTACCTAGTGACAGTGGCTACGAGTTCCATTTCGATTTCCCACAATGTCCCAGATCAATGCACTATATCTGGGGCATTGTAGGAAATTTAAAATGGCAGCTCAAAAGACTCAGCAGTCTGATGTGGAAAGCCCAGGGCAGATGCCAACACCGTGGGCCATGCTGGAGTACTGGTGCCCTGGTAGCTGCCTGAGGGTACTGTGTGCTGACACCAGAATAGAAATATTGGGAGGAATATAAATATTGTAAATAAATAAATAAATTTTATTGCACTACTGCATGGCACTACTGCAAAGGCTATATTGTCACCTTTCAGTTTGCTCCAGTTATCTTTCAAATTTCTTTATATTTGTACATTTGGTACTGGGATCATGAAAGAAAACCATTTTGAAAAGCATATCAATCCTTTCTCTTTAAAAACAAACAACAAACCCTCTCTTACAGTTTTCTACTTTTCCTTTATTTTGTCTTATTTGTTCAGTATATTCTGTGTTTGATTATGAGTTTCCCTGGTGGTTTCCCTTATTTAAAATCATGCATACACATTGCATACGCAGCTCAGAGAATGTACAGATTACGTGGATTTTCTAGATGTGAGATGGTCTGAAAGCCAATGTAGCTAAGCCCATGAGTAAAGCATTATAATGCCATATACATGATTACCCATATTATATGAAGTAAACAGCTGAGATTAAAATAAATGATTTGACTCTGTACAAGTACAGTAAATAATTTCTTATTTGCTTACCATTTCACTAAGTAAATAAATAAAAAGAGTCTCACAAGGAGACTTATTTCTGTTTCCCAAGGGTAGGAAATAAAAGAAACAAATTATGAAAACATCTCATTTTTAAAGAAATTAAAATAAAAACAATAACCAGCTGGGATCTAATTAATTTCAGATGTCAAACATATTTGAGTGGAGCCGCACGAGTTTCATTCTGCAGTTTCATCCTTCTGAACAGACCTAGAATTCATCATTAGTTGTATTAAGGGGGGGGGGGGACAGTGGGATTTTCTGCACTCCTGCATTGAGGCTACAATCCTATACACCCCCATCTGGGAATAAATCTCTTTTAAATCAGTGGGCCTTACTTCTGAGTAGACCTGCATAGGATTGCATTGTCAGTCACACATAAAGAAAGGTCCCACTGAAATTAAGAGGTCTGATACAATTGTGCCAAAAGGAAGCTTAGTAACTATGGAAATAGCCACTGCTGGAATCAAGAAACTAAAAAAGATGTGATGCTGAGATTCTAATATTGTCAACATGGTTCTCTCCATTCCACAGATTGAAGAATTAAGGGCCAATACACATAGCCCTTAGAGCAGGATGTGTGTGCACACCATGCTTTAAAAAAAGGTTCTGCCCCCAGGTAATCCAAATGCTATGCCTCCCCAACAAAAAAAAAAGCTGGAAACTGAGGAAATCTGCATAAATTCTCATTCTTACATAATTTATTCAGCTTTTTACAGTTTATTCTGGTTGTGCTAGTCATCGGGGAGGATAATGACTCATGTAATGTAAAACATCACTCAATCATCCCCTGGTTTGGGGGCATTGTCCAAAATATCTTTAGTACCGACATCAGGGCTAGGAACATGCTTTTTAGAAAAAGAAGATGAAAACTGGCCTCTCAATAAAGCTGGATTCTGTACCACTTCCACATTTTGCACTTTTTCAGTGCTCTAGTGAAATTATAGTGTTTGCACAGTTCTACCTGAGAGTGTCTTAAGGCGACTCATGTCAGCTATGGGCAAAGTTAGACTGAACTGACTGTCAGCCAGTTCAGATTAGTAAGTAAGTAACTTTATTACGGTCAATGACCAACAAATAAACATTACATTATAAATGTAATAAACAACATTAAATAAGCATTGTTTATACATATTATACACATATACTAAAATATATATACACAAATATTATATTATTTATAATATAAAAAATATTATACACAGCCAGTTCAGATTGTGCCAAGCAGCTATGAGCACCACATGCTTAGGACCTTGCCCGCATGTCCACAACACATATTTCATTCCTGGTTCAAGCTAATGTGTGAACTGGTTCTGAGTCACTGATTTGCCAGAACATCACCTGAAAAGCCACATGGAAGGATGCAAATAGAATCCACAATCATTGAATCTCAGCCAGTATTTTTCCACTGAATTAATTTTGTCTCTGTTCTTCTTAATGTACAAGCAGATTGTTTTCATGGTCATTAGGATTTCATCAGTTCTCCAAGGAAATCACCATTACTGTATAGGTTGATACAAAATATTCATGTTTAGCTTTCATTTCTTTTAATCCTGAAACAAGCAGCCATTCACCTGAGGGGAAAATATAGCCCTACTTATGTGTAAAATTGGAAACTATTTTTCAATGAAATACACTAGCCCTGTTCATGTGACTTATCCAGAGAGTAGATTACATATCCACTTGCATAGCCAGGGATCTGCTGCTCTGTATATGCACTGATCCAAAGTTGTACACAAGTAGGCTTGCTCTGTGCAATGTGAGACCCTGCATTTTGATCACATGTACAGAAGCTACATATGTAGGCTGTATCCAAAGTTCAAGGTCTGGATGGGGAGAGGGGCAGGGCCAAGAGGCATGATCCCACTCCCCCACTGATGTGTTTGTATCCCTGGATGTTGCATGAACATAGGTACTATCTCAGTGGATTGGGTTGTGGGTTCCCTCCCACACACACACAATTTGACTTCATGAAGATCTTGCGGCAATAATCCATGTCATCATGAATGCCTGATGTCATTCTATTTAGTGCCAACCTTGAAGGCTGTTTGGTAGCTTCATTTGGCACATGAGGAAGCTTCTCAGCAATTGAAAGTGCCTGGTTAGATCCAGACTTAGTCGTTGTTGTTGTTGTTGTTGTTGCCGTCGTCATCATCATCATCAATTTTATTTCTATACCGCCCAATAGCTGAACCTCTCTGGGCGGTTTACAACAATCAATTAAAAATACAATACAATATTTATAATACAATATTTACTGTAAAAACATTATAAAAAATTAAAACCAAATTTAAAATGACAGAAATAGTGAGACAAGTTAATGCAATGTGACCAGTAAAAAAGTTAAAAATGACCACCCCACCATGCACTATTTAGAGTTGTTAAAAGCCTCAACATAGAGGGCAATCTTAACCTGGCGCCGAAAAGATAGCAGAGTTGGCACCAGGCGGACCTCAGGAGGGAGCTTGTTCCAGAGTTGGGGGGCTATCACAGAAAAGGGCCTCCCCTTTGTTGCCACCCTCCGAGACTCCCTCGGAGGTGGCAGTTGGAGGAAGGCCCCAGATGTTGACCGTAGTGTCCAGTTAGATTGTGGTTGGGAGAGGCGTTCCGTCAAGTATTGCGGTCCCAAGCCATGTAGGGCTTTAAAGGTTAAGACCAGCACCTTAGAGTAGACTCATTAAAACAAATGGGACAAGTTAGTCATGACTAACTTAAGTCCCATTCATTTCAGTGGGTCCACTCTAAGCATGACTTAAATCTGAATTCCACATGTGCTCTGCAGTCTTCTGTATAATTAAGGTTTCTACAACTATACAAAGTTCATTTATCCTGCTCTCTTCCATAGGACTTAAGATCAGCAGAGAGCTCTTGCTAGGTATTCCAAAATTTCACTGTCTGGGGAACTAGGACATTCACAGTAGAGGAACCATCTCTTGGGGATTATTTTCTGCCCTGATCCATCCAGCTAGTTAGACTCATCAGAAAGCAGTGCAAGGCATAATATTTTAGCAGGTTTATGGCTAAGAGCTCTGTTATTTTAATTCTTTGGAAGCCTTGTGGCTTTACTGTGGGTGTTTTCAATTAAATATCTAACTATCTTTTATGTTATGTGACCATTTGTACATTTAGACATTATGGCCTGGTTCGCATGATCACCACAGCCCACCGTGGCTTATTTAATCCATGGTGGGTTCTGGAGCCTGCTGGCAGCCATTGTGAATATTGAAGCTGCAGCAGGTGGACACCATGGCTTATCGTGACATCTGAACCTGGTGCAGGGTGGGTTGTTGCCATGGTTAACAAACTACCCCCAGCCCCAAAACAGCCCATCACTGTGAATGGGCCATTCAGATTTGAGGCATAGGGCCGATTCGCAGAGTGATCGTGCAAACCGGCCCTATGTGTCAAAATTGAAACCATTTTTCAATGGCTTCCCCAAGAGTTGGTTCAAGCATGCCTGCGCATCACTTGATTTCTCTATATAGGATGACTGCCAGCTGAATGTGGTGACTGATGCTAGGTGAATGCATTGAGTTAAAGGTGATATGAGAATTCTCCCTGTGGAGTCTGAGGACACGTGATGGCTGATTCATACATACAAGTTACTCCATGATGTTCCAGTCATCAAGTATTGCATGTGTATGTGTAAACCAGCCCATAAATACATCCCACTGACATCAGTTTCATTTGTGTGCTCCTAATTTTTCCCAGTAGCCTTGTTCATTATGTTGAGCCTTGAATTTTGGTACATCTTGACAATAAGCTGAAAAAGCTTTGCCCCAAACATCCCCTCCAGATACAGGTGTAAATGGGTGCCTGCTGAAAGGGAGAAAAAACTCTTTTATGATCTTGGAATAAAAGAGTGGGGAGAATTACAAGTTTCAAAGTTTAGGGTTGATTTGAAAAGGGAGTGTAGGAGGAACTGTGATAACATGGCAGAGAAGGCTGGAATATGTATGGGATTTGTGTTGACATGGGAATAAAAGGGATAGGATAAGAGTAACTTGGAAAAGTTGCAACCTATTGAGAAGTATGGGAAATAATGGATTCTTTCTGTGGAGTATTTTTGTCCTGTTTCCCTATCCTTTCTTTTAAAAAAAAATGTGAAACACTGAGATTATTACGGTATCTCTTTTTCTCTCACACACCCCACACTCTTTTTCCCCCCTCTCGGGTTTTTGTATGCACATTGGGCTTCTTCGCACGACAGGGGAACCGCAAGTCCCCCGCGGTTCCCGTGTCGTGTGCACGCCGACCGGGGGTGCCCCCGCGGGACAGCCGCGCGTGGGACGCTCGCAAAGTGACCATGGTCGGTAGAGGGGTAAGCCCCTACCGCGCGTGGTCACCGTGCCATCCGAACAGTGGGCGGCCGTCCCACGGGGTCCCCACAGAGACGGCAGCCCAGAGCGGCCGGAGCCGCCGCCGCTCCAGCCTGTAGGGGCAAACGGCCCCTCTGGGCATCCCGGGGCCCCACCCCCTACCGCCGGGAGGCCCACACTGCGGTGCGGGGACTACAGGGTCTGCCCACGCACTGCGGGGACACCGGTCGTGTGCGATGCCCCGCCGGACCCCGCGGACGGCCCCGTGGTTCCTCCCCCGCCGGCAGCCTGGGTCATGCCCTGAGCTTCTGAGATCAATCAGGATAAAAATATAAATCAACAAACTGGGACCCATGAAAATTCACAGGGCAAAGGAGAGAACAGTACTCATCCAATGAGCCCAATCTCTCTTCCTCCATCCATCTTTCTCACATACACACCCACAAGTGATCCCTTCAGCAGCAAAGAGGCAATCTATTTCACTACCAAAATGGGGTGGAGAGATAGCTGGGGTCATTCCTAACCCTTTCTATTTTCTTCAAGGGTTGGAATAGAGGCCCACTCCTGCTCTGCCCGATCTCCTGGGCCTCTAGGATGTCTGCTCACACAGATCCCACTTTGGCGAAAGACTGCCAAAGGAAAAAGAAAAACTCAAGCATCACTGCCTATACTGCTAAAGGCGCAGGAGCCCTTCCAAAGGACAAGGTAGCAAACTTATCCGTAACAACAACATCCCATTTTCCCACTAAGATACATTTTGTAAGTTGCACGAAATTGTAAACAGGAAAAACGTCTCCCATCACTGCGTTTCCATGCTAAGGAAAGACTGTTGTGCAGCTGTTGAAAGCAAAAGCACTATACCAGGAGGAGGAAAAAACATCTGGCAGACCATTGCAGGTAGTACAATACAGAAATGGGAATCTGCCTGCCCAGTATGCTAAATAGTTGGTTTAAGCTTCTGATTAACATCTAGATTTCTGGGCATCTGAGTAAGCTAAACTGCCAAACCTTTCAAAGTTCTCACAGCATTAATTAACACTTATATAGAAGCTTCTGACATGAACTATGAAAGTAGGCTATGGCACTGTTCTCTCTGCGCAGTTCTGAAGGTTCAGTCCTCAGCCTGTTTTATCTTAGCTTTGTTTCTTTAAAATCCCGCTTTGGGTTTGTTTTTTTATGTAAGCTCCGCATCAGAGCTTGTTTCCTCTGTTCAACAGCTTTGACTGTTCCTGTATTCATCTCAGAGCTATTACTACTGCCTCTTGTTGTCTTTGGCTTTAGTTATAGGACCAGGTGTAAGTAAGTGACAGGAGGATCAGAGGTGGTTATCAGGACAGCCCTCGTGCCTCTAAAAGGCTAGCCATTCAGTGCACGGAACATTGTGTATGACAAGTACATTGGAACCACTGCGACATGAACTGTTTGTATTTAGAAAAATGCACTTTCCCCAAACTTGCAGGTTCACAGTCTCTTTTTCAGAAAAGAAGAAGAAAAAAAGACAGTACAAACGCTCACATTCTCCTCTCACAAAAGAGCTGCTTGCTGGCTTCATGAAATGTCAGCAGTAAACTGTTTGCTCTAATTAGGCAACCTTGTATCAAACGGGCATTCATTCCCAGACGGCCGTTTGAAGAAGCCATCACCTTGTTGTTGCTGTATGTGGAATTTCCACCAGTACTATTAGGAATGCACCGCACGCACACACACACACACAACCAGTTTGGTACCACCATTTAAACCAGGCAAAGTTGATCATGGAGGCTGATTTTGATCTGGTAGAAGAGTGCTCATACCCATTCATCCGTTACTTAGCTTTTTCAGGGCCCCCGATCGTGCTGAGAGTTCGACTTGTTTTCAGGTGAATGTGAGTAGAGCTTCCCTTCAGAGCCCCCTAAAAGACTGCGGACTGAGGCGGCAGGGCCAGTTTAAGCCTTCCTGTGTTCAAACAAATGTCTGAATAGGGCTTCCATTGTGTAGTGAAAATGGAGAGAGTTGGCATAGCCTGTTTCAGAAAACAAACCAAAGTTACTAACAGCACAATCTTCTAGCAACAGTACAATCCCATTAAGTCTATCCAGAAGAAAGTCCTATTGAGTTCAATGGGGCTTACTCCCAGGTAAATGGGTATTGAGTTGCGGCATTTGTCTGCAATCCTATCCACACTTACCTGGGAATATGCCCCTTTAAATTCAGTAGAAATTACCTCTGAGTAAACAAGCATAGCATCAGAATGCCCAAATAACTGTGTCCGTGATTACTATCAAAATATATGCTGTGATTGCTGGTATTACTATGACTTTCTCCTTTGGGCTGATAAGCAATCTTAACACACACACACACACACACACAAAGAAAGAGAAAGATCCATCTGAATTCTCTAAAAGTCTTTTCAACTTTCCTTTATGGTACTTGTTGGTCTTCTGTCAAATTGCTTTGAGCTTTCTAAGCCAGGTATTAGTGTAATAGATAGATAAATAGACAGACTGGATTTAAACGCATTTGAAGCTGATGATTTGGCTGTTAGACTATTTTTCAAGGACCAGACTCACCCTTCAGTCATCAGCAGAGGATGTTACTAGCTGTGACTTTAATTCCGCTAAAAAGACAGTGTCATTGGCAAATCCAAATTTGTCACTGACTGGCTGCTGAGCAAGTCTCCAAATATATATATATATCCCAACACTGCATAATGCAGATAGTCCACACAGGAGATGAACAATTTATTTGCAGCTGTACAACCCTGGCTCACTTCTGACTGGATATTGAAACATTTGGCGTTTGAGTCATTGGCAGATGCAGATTTCAGTGTTGGAGTAAAGCAACATAATCATTTGCCAGGATTTGCCTGGTGCACCCTTTAATAGTTCTGTGGCTACAAATCTTTAATGCAAACTGAGCTAGAAATTATATTTTCATATAAGAACAAGTATGCAGTAAGAAGCTGGTCCATTTGGCATGAAACCAGCATATTGTTACGTTTGATAGAATTATCTCCGGCTGGCCGGGTGGAGAATCCCCAGCATCCTATGGCCTCTGAGAGGCCTTTCAGGGGTCATAGGATTGCTCTCCTAGGCTGAAATACTATACCCACCTACCTGGCAATAAGTCCCACTGAAATCAATGGGACTTACTATTGAATAGCCATGCCTAGGATTGCACTGTTAGTGTCCTTAGATAATTCATTAATTAAGATCTTTGGCTTCTACTTGTGAAGAAAACAAGACGGAGGTAGAATGTAATAAATAAAATATAAGGTTGCATATGCTTCTCATAATAAAGAAAAAGATGATGAATAATACATGGCCTTCTCAGTAATAAAAACAGCATTCTTGTTAAAATTGCATTTCCCTTCACTATAATTTGCCAGTTTTACATGTTTATGTCTTTGTTTTTTTGATTTGTTTTTTAAATTTCCACATCGTACCTTGAGGTCATTTAAGTGCAGCAAAAGTGTTCACTTCTTTTCTTCTTATTATTTAATGGATTTCATAGAACTCAGTTTATTTGCTGGTGATTTTTGAATGAATGTGAAAGCTAACATGGTCTAGTAAATAAAGCAGACTTACATAATTTATGACCCACCTCAGGCTGAATGTAGCCTACTAGCTATGCATTATTGCTTGCCAAGAAGGCTTTGTTGGGTTTTGCATAGGCAGAACGAGATTACCACCTGACATCGGGATTATCACCTGACCTGGTGGGTGTTACTTGAGTTCAAGTATACAAGGCCTTTGGTCAGGAGACATAGTCTCGAGGTGACATGACTCAGCAGCCTTGAACAGATTTGGGGTAAACATGTTGATGAGTAGGTTGTGCAACTGGGTGAGTAATATCCTATTCATAGATGCAGGGTCTGGGGTATATAAGCTAGCACACTTGCTTGCTTCCGTCATTCCTCTTCATCTCTCTCTGCTGCTTGTTCGTCTCAGCACGACATGTGGATTGTTCTGGACTTCACTTCATCTAGCCTTACCACTGGGGTAGTGGGTTTGAGTCTGCAATGATGTAGTGAGTAGAAATGCATTGATTGCCTTAATCCCATGTAATAGGGTCTTACAAATAAACTCTTTAATCTTTATTAACTGCTGTTATCTCCTCCTTCCGCTTGCGTGACTGGGACTGAGGGTCATTGGCTAGGGGAGCTTTTGAACCCGGGTCAGTCCAACTCTCACATCGGTTATGGGCCCAGATAAGGATCAGATAACGATCTGATGGTTATCTTAGATGGGCAGATAAGCCACAGAGACGCAGTTCGGAGAAATTCAGCAGTTATAGAGTTAAAGGAATTTGTTTACTATTTGTAAGAACGGTTTGTAAACAAACCGGGGAAGGCGAAGGATTGTTGCTAAAGCTGGGAGCTGATAACAGCGGCTTGGAATGCAGCACAACTGAAAAATGCTGAAACAGAGAGACGGAGGATTTTTTGTTTTGAAAGCAGCTGAAACGGAGGTGCCAGGCTTGGCAAAATCCAAGGCTACAGACTGTGAACGGGGGTGCTGGTTTGGGCAGCTACTAGGCTGAAAAGTGAACAACGCTGGACACAAGGATTTGTTTTCCACAGCTTGCTGGTGTGATTGTTAAGGAGCTGTATAAGGCAAAGAAATAATCTTCAGGAGGCTCTGTGTGTCTACTAGTCAAGGCTACAGCACGAGAGGATCATATTTCATTTACAGTTTGCTTCTTCACACAGCAGCGGATTAGCTATCTTTTGCATTGTATCAACAAGTGGCTTGGATTACAAATGCGTGGATTACGTCTGACGTGGGTAAAGCGTCTGGAGCGTCATGTCGCAGCAAAGCAAGGTCGTGTGTGACAGGAACGTATCTGGGAAACCTGATACTACAGCGGAGGCTGTATCAAACCAGCGGAGGCGTGGTTTTAACACAACAGAGAAAAACAGCGCGGCAGTTTTGAACAGAGAAAGCTGTGCTTAAAATGAGAAGCTGTTCTTCATTTTCTTCATGTGGGATCACAGAAGAAGGAGCTTGAAATCAGCAGGGGTGCTGCTGATGGAAAAACTTTGTGTTTTAACCCAGGACATAACAAAATGGACATTATTTTTGTTGTAAACAGAAACAGTGCATTGTTTAAACGAAGTTTTCTGTGTTGGACATAAATAAGCAGGAAGAGGACTATGCAAATGGTCAGGGGTTTAACAGTCACATGTTTTTGAAAATGTATTTCTTGAAAGTTGGATAACTTGGAATCAAGAAAGTGTAAAATATATGCTCTGAAATGTCAGGAAATGTACTGAATGTATATATGACTTGAGTATATTGTGGATTTTTCTGTAGCAAAATGTAAAATACTGAATTAGTAGGTATGTTTATATGGCAAAGCTAAGAGATGGATTATTTCTTTCATACTGTAATGGTGAAATAAAGAAATAGAAAGTTGTACTGATGCAACTATAAAAGGTTAAATGCTTATATGTATGACATGTACATGCATGCATATCACATGATTGTTTGATAATTTAAATTCACAGGCTTGTGAAAGAAAATGCAAACTCTGGTGGGGAAAGCATTTAGAAATTGTAATTTTCACATGAAAAGAATTTTGTGCACATAAACAAGGGATGCTAGCTTCAACAGGTAAACTGGAAGGCAAGCTGAAAAACAGTTCATTTCATTTAAATTTGTTCTTGGTGATCTTGTGGATACTCTGATGGTTTTTAGAGGAGAAGCACATTATTTCATGATGTTAATTGATCAATACACGAGGTACAGGTTGTGTACATGTTAGATAGAAAGCTGGAGTATTGAACAGAGTCAAGGTGTTTTGTGCTTGGATGGGAAACAAGCATATTACCCATGTTACCTATTTCTTTTCAGATATGGGGAAGTTCAATTCAGTGCATGTTTTGATGCATTTCTAACAGGATGTGATATTGAACACATGGATTGTGTGGAAGAGTAAACAAACACTCAGAAGAGGTGATACTAATTTGGATAATGAGGTTTGGGTAGAAGCTCTTAAATGTTTTTTGATTATGTACATGATAGAAGTTTTAGTTCTGTGTATTGAACTGTACACCTTATAGAAAGTAGTGTAGAAGGAGGAATCTTCTGGAGAAACATTTCAGGATCTTGGATCTGATATGTAGGTACATACACCTCAAAGTTAGAAGAAATCTGTAAGGGAGCTTACATGAGATTTTTCTAGAAATGAGAATATTGTGTTTTACATGAATAACACTTGGATAGTGAGATTATCTAGAAGTGTAGTATAATGCTGAATGAAAAGGTGAGATCATTTTTTCAAAATTAATTCTGTTAATGCAGGGGAAGCATCAAGCTTAGAGTCAGAATAGAAAAGCATTTGCTGAAGGACAGTCAGGTAAATTTGACAAACTCTGATACACATTTGGTTTGGTGGAGACTAAACAAATGATTGTTCATCATTGGTGCAAATTTATTGGAACAAGAACCTGATAGCTAATGAGGTAAGGAACAGGTGAGTCAAACAACCTGTGAGATATCAGGATGAATTTGCAGGAAAAGCCATTTGAAACTTCAAAATTTCAAAGAGGTGAAAAATTGTCTGTTAAGGAAGCTGAACCATAGCTTCAGGCTATGCAAGCTGAGTTGAATTCTTTGGATAAAGAACAAAACATGGAAGCTGGGCAAACAAACAGCAGTTCATGAAACTCATTGTTACCAGATAGATTTTTTAAATGAAAACTAACCAGATTGAAAAAAGTAAAATAGCAAGATTGGTTGCTTGTGATTTTTGCTCAGGTTAAAAAGGAGCTGGATAATCATAAGATGAGTGCAACAACAATTTGCTTTGGAAACAGTTAGACTGATGTTTAAGAATGTGGAAGATGTAAGAATATTTCACAATTGAAATATTGGAACATAAGCATTTTAAATGAGAAGAAGTCTTTAAATGAAAACTGTGAGATTTTTTAGGGAAAGCTAGAATCAGCTGGAGGCTGGAATTCTGTTTTGAACTCAAACATTGTTGAAGTGAGATTTGCACAGAGAGGCAGATCAATGTTTGTTTGTTAAGCAGAGGAACAGAGACATAGACTGTATGTACTTTGTTTAGATGGGTGATCTATTGTTTTTTCTGGACAGATAAAAGCAATATGATATAATTGATCCAGGGTTTGGAATTTCATTGAATTGAAACTGCTTGGTGGTGGATCAACTGTTTATTTGTAAATAGAAGTTGAGGGAAAACCGAGAGGGCAGTATCTTACTGCAACAAACCAGAGAAATATCATGGATGTGATTGAGAATTTTGGAGAATGTTAACTCAGTGAGAGACTCCAAATAGTTGAGGATTTTCAAGCACATGCTGATGGAAAAGCAGTTTGAATGCTACACAGAAGCATTGGGCTATTGAGCTTTACTGTACAAGCAACAAGGCCAGGTATTCCTGTCAGTGTGATAGGCAGACTGTTAGACCAACAGGACATGCTTGGAGAGCTCTGAAAAGGAGTTGAGTGTTATCTGGAGGGAACATCACACTTCAGACTAAGATTTACAAGTCAGAGCACAGGTGGCTTACAGATTCACAGAAATGCCAGTTGTGGTTGTGATAGTAAGAACAACAAGAACACACCTGAAGTTTGTTATTTTTATAACCATACTTTGTTTGATTGATTTTGTAGAAACAATCATCTAAAGGTTAGAGTTCAACTGAAGCTGAACTGATTGCATTTGTTTAAATAGTTTAAATTGTAAAAAATGTTTAAATGATGCTGAGATTGATGTGAAAAACCTATTACAGTTTTTTCAGGAAACCAAAGCCAGGATTGCTATGCTGCAGGCAGATAGCAATACACAACGTTTTGGGTTTGCAAATAAAGCTGTGTCATGAGGAGGGATACATCAGAAGTGATTTGATGGTGGTTCAAATTTCTGGCAGGTAAAGTAATTCCTGCAGAAGTTTTTTTTATCAAAGTCCATAGATGAAGGAACAGCATCAGATGTCAACAACGCTGTTGCTGTTGTATGAGGTGAATGACCACGTTCTGGACGAATGCAAAAGCAGGGGGATGTTGGGTTTTGCATAGGCAGAACGAGATTACCACCTGACATCGGGATTATCACCTGACCTGGTGGGTGTTACTTGAGTTCAAGTATACAAGGCCTTTGGTCAGGAGACATAGTCTCGAGGTGACATGACTCAGCAGCCTTGAACAGATTTGGGGTAAACATGTTGATGAGTAGGTTGTGCAACTGGGTGAGTAATATCCTATTCATAGATGCAGGGTCTGGGGTATATAAGCTAGCACACTTGCTTGCTTCCGTCATTCCTCTTCATCTCTCTCTGCTGCTTGTTCGTCTCAGCACGACATGTGGATTGTTCTGGACTTCACTTCATCTAGCCTTACCACTGGGGTAGTGGGTTTGAGTCTGCAATGATGTAGTGAGTAGAAATGCATTGATTGCCTTAATCCCATGTAATAGGGTCTTACAAATAAACTCTTTAATCTTTATTAACTGCTGTTATCTCCTCCTTCCGCTTGCGTGACTGGGACTGAGGGTCATTGGCTAGGGGAGCTTTTGAACCCGGGTCAGTCCAACTCTCACAGGCTTGACCCTCTTCACCTATTTTTGTAGTCCAAGACTGCCACAGGCAGCAAAAGGTGGAGAAAGCAGTGTGGTATAGTGGTTACAGTGTTGGACTGCGACTGGGGAGACCCAGATTCAAATTTCCACTCATTCATGAAGCTCACTGGGTGATTTTGGGCTGGTCAGTGGGTGGGTCCACACAACACGGTAAGCCATGGTGGCTTAGCATGTTGTGCAAACCCAGTCAGTATTTCTTAACCATGGCTTCAAAGCCATCCTTTGAGGCCCTGGCTTTTCTGGGGTTTATTGTAGCCACCATGGCTTAGCATGTTGTGTGAACCCAGCCACTGACTCTCAGCCTAACCTATGTCACAGGGTCATGGATGTTGTTAGAGCGAGGCATACCTGGTCATGTGTCCTGAATCAGTTGAGCTGAGCCAAGCCCCAATTCTACTGAGCTGCGGGAAGGTAAGTTGCGCGAGTCTCAGGGGGACCGAGCGGGCCACTTTCGGCCTGCTTTCAGCCCCCCCAAGACTTGCGGTTACATCCCTGGCTTCTTCCCTCTGAGCTCAGTAGCCTTGCAGTTACTGGAAGATCTTAGGACTCTTAGCAGACCAATAGGGAGTGTAGCATGAATGCACCAGCCTTTTAAACCCTGTGACAGGGTTGTGAGGGTAAGATGGAGAGGAAGAAGAGGGTTGTGTATACTATCTTAGGCTCCTTAGAGGAGGAAAGGCAGGTTATAAATGTAATAAATAAATAAATAAATGGTAGTTTATTAGGCCCTAGTGGGCCACTATCCATGGGTCAAAAGTTCTGGAAGCCAAATCCTACAAGGTGAAGGAACAGTTGAAAGAGCTGGGTATATTTAACCCGTAGAAGAGAAAAAATTAAGGTTAGCCATGCTAGTGGTCTTCAAACATACGAAGAGCTGTCACATGGAAGGTGGCACAGACGTTCTCGGTTGCTCCAGAGATGAATGGTTGAAAATGGCAGACGCATATTTTGGCTAGTAAGAGCTGTTCAGTAGTAGAACAGACTGCCTTGGGAGGTGGTGGGCTCTTCTTCACTGGAGGTATTTGAGCAGAGGATGGGTATCTGTCAGTGATGCTGTAGTTGCATCCTGCATTGTAGATCTTGCATTGAGAAAGGGGTTGGACTAACAGGGGTCCTCAACATTTTTGGGTTGGTGGGCACATTTGGAATTTTGAGACAGCATTGTGGGTGTGACCCACAACACAAAATGGCTGACATGGTGGGTGTGACCAGTCACAAAACACTCATTTCCCAGAAGAAAGAAGAGTGAAACTAAAAGAAAAGTAACTTGCCCAAGAATCTAAGTACAAAGCAGAGGTGGGCCTGAGCTCCAAAACACAAAACCACTCTTTTGAATCCAGTTTTCTTCTCCATTTCACAGAAGGCAAACTGATGAGGCTCAGAGACAAATAACTTAGCCAAGAAACTGTACAAGGTAGAGATAGGGTCTGAGACCCAAATGTCAAATCACATTTGCCCCCACAATGCACAACAAATTACCCATTCCATAGAGGACAAACTGGTGATACTCAGAGAAACACACAGACTCACACACACACACAGCACAGGCAAAACAGTCTCCCTGGCTCCCTGTGCCCATCCCCTTACCACCCAACCAGCTGAAGTTTTTCTTTTTCTGGGTGGCTGGGCATACTTCAAAACAAAGCACTGGGATGCAGCCACCCACCATGTGGAGCCCACATGCATTCTTAGATAGCACTGAAGGCCAGCACATTGCTTTGCAGCACGACAGCCTCCCTGTTAATATATATATATATATATATATATATATATATATATTTAAAATCATAAAATAAATAAAATCTAGGCAGGGATCCTAGGAGGCTCTAAAAGAGCACACTGAAGCCCATGGGAACCATGTTGGACACCCAAGCACTAGATGATCTCCCAGGGAGGTTGAAGAGTCCTTGGTCTCAAGTCACGAGTCAAGTCACGAGTCTTTGGACCCGAGTCTCGAGTCGAGTCTCGAGTCCGAGGTCCAAAATGGTGACTTGAGTCCCGAGTCACTCCCAAAGCAGCGGCCCATGGAGGGAGCGGGAGGGTCTCCGCGAGAGGAAAAAGAGCTGCCCTTCCTCCCGCGGAGACCCTCCCACTCCCTCCATGGGCCGCCGCCGCCACTTACCGTCGGCGGGTCCTTCCCTCGTCCCTGCTGCTGCCGCTGCCGCCCCAGGGATGTATTACGAGCCGCTCACCTCCGCCTCACACCGCACGCCGCCTCATGCCGCCGCCGCACGCCGCCTCACCTCGCCGCCGCACATCGCACGCACGCCACCGCTGCCGCTGGACCCCCGCGCTCTGTTTTTGGCGGGGGGAACCCCCCACCAAAAACAGAGCGGCGGCGTGCGACATGCGGCGGCGGCGGAGGTGAGGTGGGCGGCGGGGGGTGGCGGTGGCGGAGTCCTTGGTCTCGAGTCCCAAGTCGAGTCTCGAGTCCCATTAAAAATATTGGGACTTGAGTCTGACTCGAGTCAGAGGGGGGACTCAGTCTGACTCACGAGTCGAGTCCTCGAGTCCGAATCCCCATCCCTGTGATCTCCAAGGTCCCTTCCAATTCTATGATTCTATTGGTTTTCTGCTGTCCCACTCCCACTTGATATTACGGTATATAGAACAGGATTCTCACTGATTCAAGGTGACCACATGCATATTTTTTTCCAGCCTACAAGGAGCAAAGTAAATATTTCTTTGGCTGCTGAGCATACTTCATAGATGAAGTCCACTTTTTCTGGACTTTCTGATATGATCTTCAGTTGTATTTGTTCATGCAATTGAATTTGACTTTGGCTTTGATACATTATCCTTGAGTTGGCAATTTCTGTCTTTTCCCATGCTATCTCTTCTACTCATTCAGTTTTAAACTGCAAGCTCCTCGAAGTAAATAAGGACCCATCTTGTTTCTTAGCTTTGCAAAGCACAGCAACATTCATGGGATGAAGGGACTGTACTAACATATGCAGTGAACAGGGATGCTATATTGTGGATTAATTTTTAAAGCATGTCTGATGCCACAGCAGAATCACCTTTGTATTTGAAGGAATGTTATTTACATTTTAGAATGAGTGAATGGCAAGAATGATAAAATGGCTTTAATCGGCAAATTCAAACACTAAAATAATGCAAACCTCTGGAACATTATTTTTGTCAGGAAGCACTGTCTAATTTTTCTAATAAATATTGGATTCTGTTGGGCACTAATCTCTTGGCAGAAACGTATGAGAACAAATTAGATGTTTCCCAATAAAATTTTATAAGGGAAGCAAGCAGTGGGTGCTTTTATCTAGATAACATGAAGAAACAGTGACAACTTTAAGAAACTGCAAAGCCTTATTTGCCATCCAATTGGAAAACATGACAGCTTCCATTAAAGGAAAGGTTTCCTATTGCCATGACAATCACTTCAAACTAAAGCAAAGAGGGGTTATAAATTATTCCCAGGGTCTTGTTCTAATAGCAAAGCTGGATGATTCTCTTTTTTCCTACTGCTGTTTGATTGATGTTCTTTCTCAGAAGACCTAAAAGGTGACAACCCATACCAAAAAACTTCCCACACATCTCTGAGAAGCAACGGATGATGGATTTGTGTCCAGATTGTACACCATAAATTATGTCTCCCACTTAGGCAATATTCGAGTGGAATAATAAATCTTGTCTTGCTACTTTGTATTTTCTTGGTACGCTGTAACCATCTGAACTGCTACTATTCCTTGTCTCTTTGAAATCCAAAGGTCTTTGAGTCCAAGTTTATTCTTCAAGAAGTAAACAATAATCATCTTCTATTAGGTTATGGCTAACATCATGTTCTCACTAATTTAATTGTTGTCATTTTCTTAGCAGCTTGCACAGACAAGGAGTTGAGGAACCTCGCATCCCGTCTAAAAGACTGGTTTGGCGCCCTTCATGCAGATGCAAACCGTGTAATCAAGCCAACAAGCTCGGATTCGGCACAAGGCAGTAAGATGACAAACCTAAAAATAAACTTTGAGATAAGTTCACAGGTTCAGCAAGTCAGTAACAATTGCAATGACAGCTAATATAAATTCCTTTTGCACATACTTCCACTATTTTGACCCCACCCGCTCCTTCTCTTTTCTTTTTGCATAGAAACAGGGTTAGAAATTTCACCAGCATTTCCATAGTAAATGAATCATGTGTCCAAGGACTGCAACCTTCAATACATTAAAGAGATAAGATAGTATCTTACATATTGACACTATATTTTGTCTTTCAGCACCTAAGCGTCCCAGGTTGCCTACTGCCGTCCTTTGGGCACAAATGAGAAGGCTAAATTAAAGTAGAGAATCCACAGAAGTCAATTTCACACTTTATAAACCATAAACAAGTACAGTAATACCTTGGATTGCAAGTAACTTGGTCTGAGAGCGTTTTGCAAGACAAGCAATTTTTTAAAAAATAAATTTTGACTTGATAAACAAGCGACGTCTTGCAATACAAGTAGTCGTAGGGATGTAACCGCTCGCCTTGAGCGGGCGTAGCGGGCCGAAATCGGCCCCGCTCATGCCCGCCAGAAACTCGCTTTGATATAAGAGTGTTTTGGATTACAAGCACGGTTCCGGAACGAATTATGCTTGCAATCCAAGGTATTACTGTAATGAGAATATCTTATCAGCTTTAAGGCAGACTAGTTAGGCTCTATAGCAGGGGTAGGAAGAAAGTAGGTCTCCAGATGTTTTGGACTTCAGCTCCCAGCATTCCTTACCATTAGCCAAGTCCAAAACATCTGCAGATCTACCTTCTGCCCACCCCTGGGCTACGGTGCTTGGTACTGCGACATGCACTTTGAGCACTCCAAACCTTGTCTTCCCAAAGACGAGCATGAGATCACCCAAGAGATCCAGATTCAGGATAGCTGGCCTCCATACAGGGCCGGATTAAGATAGGGGCTATTGGAGCGGCAGCTCCAGGCCCCTCCCCCAAAATAGGCCCACCAATAGGGACGCGCGGCGCACAGCCCTCGCCCGCCGTCCCGTCCCCGCATCCTCCTCCTCTTCTTCCTCGCCGCCCCCGCCAGACCCCGGCATGGACAGGCCGCCGCCGAGGCGCTCTTGGCTCCGCTCAGGCAGGCGATGCGGCAGCAGGTGACGGACCAAGGGGCAGGCAGCCTGTCTAGGGAGACCCGCCCAGCTTCCACCTAAAGCGAGTCCGACGACCCGGCCGGCTAGAAGCTGCTGCTGCTGCTGCTGTTGGCCAGGCTCTTTCGCCTGTCCCACGCATGCAACCGGGACTCGGAAATCGGCCCACGGAGGGAAAGGTGAGTGCTCCGCTGGGCACCCCCCCACTCCCAGCAGCAACTGCAGTTCTTCCCCTTTCCCGATATCGCTTCCAAAGGCGACGTCGGCTGGGGAAACGCGAGCGCAGGCAGAGGGCCAATTTGGGCAGGGTGGGAAACATTCGCAGAGACCGAGGTGGGGGAAAGAGACTGACCCGCCAGAGTCCAGAGAGTTGCGGAGGAAGGTGGAGGCGAAAGGCCCTCGCTCTCCCTATAAGGGCATGATGGGCTGGGTTGTCTGGAAGACGGGAAGGCTGGCTGGCGGCGTGGGGGAGGGGAGTCGCTTGAGGAATTGGAGCCCAGGTAATTATGGTTGTTGTTGTTGTTGTTTTCCATCTTCTCCCCAAGTACTTGGCCAGGGAGCGGGAGGCTTCAGCCGGCTGTGAACTGGGCGGGGGATTTCCAGACAACCCAGCCCATCATGCCCTTATAGGGAGAGCGAGGGCCTTTCGCCTCCACCTTCCTCCGCAACTCTCTGGACTCTGGCGGGTCAGTCTGTTTCCCCCACCTCGGTCTCTGCGAATGTTTCCCACCCTTATACCTTCATATACCTTATTATTTTCCATCCAGACTTGGGTCAGACACAGATACTATCCTACAGCATTCGCACAGACGGGATTGAGCTCTCGGGTGGGTCCGATCTCTCCGGAAGCCCGGTCAAGCTTCCTTCCCCTTCCGCCCACCTCACCAGCAGAGCGGTGAGCTCAAACTGACCACGAAAGATACACACAGGCTGCACCATTCATCAGCCCGTGTGGTGTGGAAAGTCAGAACAATGTGGTTATAAAGTTTTAAGGGCCTCGTTGGGATGTGCAAGCTGGGTCTCATTGGAGCTCAAGTTGGCACGCCTGGTTCTCCTCTGCCATTCACGACAATCCTGTGAGGTGGATTAAGCTGAGTGGGGGTTTGATCCTGGCTCTCCTTAGTCCAATCTTGAAACTCTAGCCCAGGGATGGGCAGTACGTGGCCAGCAGGCTGCCCCCTGCCCCCCCATGGCCGCTGAATTTACCACAGAAATTTGGCAGCGTGGCAGTCGAAAAAGGGCTGATTTTCCCCTTGTGTTCAGGGAAAACAAGTTGTGGTTTACCTCCAAAATTCAGCAGGCGTGGCAACAAAATGGAAAAACCACCCCCTTCCTGACATCCTTTCGACGCCGCTCGCTCCCCCCCCCTTCCCCAGTTCGGATTCGGAGCTGGGACCGGCTGGCAGGGGGTGGGGGCTGTTTCTGCACATGGGGGAGGGATACCTTGTGGCACCCGTAAGACTGACAAAGGGATGGGCGGGGGGGGCTTTTTGCCGAAGTTCCTGCCGCCATCAGCCTGCGGGTTTTAAGGTGCCACGAGAGCCACGCTCCGCCCCCGCCCTGCCAACCTGGTGGCCTCCAGACATCTTGCACTGCAACTCCCATCATCCCCGTTGGCCATGCTGCCAAGCCGGTTCTGCTGCGCAGGCAAGGGAGCCGGCAAGGGAGCCGGGGTGTGTGTGTGCGTGTGTGTGCGTGTGCGCTGGACGCCCCCGTGGCCCCAGGCATGCTGCTGTCGGGGGGGGCCTTGCAGGAGCTCTCTCAAGCCAGCGGGAGGCGGCTGGGCTCCCCCTTACCCACTGCCAGCCCCCCCCCTTACCTTGCCTTGGCAGTAGCATTTCCTCTGAGTAAAATATTTGCAGGGTGCTTGGGGACTTTAATCATACGCCTTTCCCAAGCCCACTGCAGTATCCTGCTCAGGAGACAGGCTGGGGCCCATCGAGGTTGGTGCTGGTTGCTGCAGCACCTTTTCTTCCTTATTTTTTTAAAAAATATTTTATACTCTGCGAGCACCTGTATGGGCAGGTGCACGGTTATAGATGCTCATCTTTTTATTTTTTAAAGACCTTATTTCAAACTAATTATTTACTAAATTTATTTTAGAGTATTGTTATCCCGCTCCTCAGTCAAATAAACTCCTGGCGGGGCTTACCGGTACATATGATCAGTAAAGGAAGACAGTCCCTGCCTGCAGGCTTACAGTCTAAAAAGACACAGCACACAAGGAAAAAGGAATAGGGAGGGATGAGGGATGAAAAATAACAATGCAATCCTGTGCATCTTTAGCCAGAAGTAGTAAGTCCTTCAAGTCTCAGCATCTGCCAGCTGGCCATGCTGGCTGAGGTATTCTGGGAGTTGTAGGCCTTATTTCTGTCTAAACCTGCATAAGACCTTTTTCTCCTTGGGGGCTAATGAGCATGAACATGTTTTTTTCAGGTGCAATTTTGACTAGGGAAAAGACTTGGATTAACTCTCTCTGTGTGTGTGTGTCTGTCTCTCTCTCTCTCTCTCTCTCACACACACACACACACACACTTCCCCCATCAAATTTATGGAGGAGAAGGATATCAATGGCTACTAGTCCTGATGGCTCTATGCTATCCAGTATCGGAGGCAGTATGCCTATGTACACCAGTTGCTGGTGTGAAGGCTAAATGCAGGTTGCTTGTTGCTAGTTGAAAGCAATATTTGGAGTTTGTGAATGACCTTAACTTTGTTGACTGTGTAACTTCTTTGCTGACTGTTCTTCTTTGCTGACTAAAATATTTAATTTGTTTTAATATAAAATTGCGTCTTCATTTTATTTATTTCCACCAAAATCCTCAGCACCAGGCCCATAATGCTCTTAATCCGGCCCTGCCTCCATAGATTTTATGATATAATTGGGTTAGGGTTTGGGGCGACTCATATATGCAACAGGATTGTTCAGGGGTATCCGACCAAGACATTCCAATCCAATAACTCTTTGCAGTTCATTGTTTGGACTGTCCAATCCCATCCAGGTGATTGGCACTGTGAGCATGAAATTTCAGAACCAATAAGAGTCCTTTATGCAGGGTGGTGGCAGGAGATTGGGCAACTCTGAAATACCACACTCGCAGCATCAGTCTCATGAGGTGGGGTGAAGTTCCAGACTGTAGAGCTCAGGTGTTTTTATAGCCCAGTGAGTGGTTTGGAAGGTCCTGTTGTTTTGTCTCTTTTTCATAAACAAAAAATAAGAAAAGCCCTGCTGGATCCGATGCCTCTGGGAAGCCCCACAAGGAGGACATGAGGGTAGTAGACCTCTCCCACTCATGTTCCCCAGCAACCGGTATTCAGAGGCATGCTGCCTCTGATCCTGGATGTAGTATGTAGCCATCATGACTGGTAACCATTGATAACCTTTGATCCTCCATGAATTTGTCTAAGCCCCTTTCAGGGGCTATCACCACCACTTCTGGCAGCAAATTCCATAGTTTAACTGTGAGCTGTTCTATGGAGCAAGGGCAGGTAAGGGGCCCAATTATACGCTCTTGTCTGAGGGCTCACAAAGTCTTGAATCTGGCAGGCATTGAGCCAAGGCGGAAACAGGCCTTCTGCTGCCCTGCTGACATACCAGTGACTGACAGTAGGCAGTAGGCAGGGAGCTGAGAAATAAAAGAGCTCTGTCAGCCCTGTGACTCCCTTCCTCCAGCTAGGGGCGGCAAATTTTGCTGAAACAAAGTGAAATGTCAGCAGCCTCCCACCTATTCTCCACAGAATTTGTCTGTAGGTCAAAAATTCACAGCAGGCTTTGTGTGCTGCAAATATCCTCATGACAGGCACTAGATTGGAAACATAATTTTAACAGAAGGCTTTTTTAAAACACACACACACACACACACTTACTATGAAGCATGCAAGCCCCTTTCTCTGAGTAAGAAACTGTGAGTTGTTTTCTGTGTCTCTTTTCTTGGGTTAATGAGTATAGCGGGGCGGGGATTGCAGGCAGACCTCATTGTTACCATGGAGCAATGATCCTGTATGGGAGCTATATATGTGTAACAGGTTCTGGTTTGGCCTAATATCAATTTAAATTATTTAAAAGAGCAAACTGCATCTTTAATCATTCATGAAATTCAAAAGGGCACTTGGGGAGTCCATACGGATATTCCGAGCCGCTTGAATTGCATGCCTCTCCAGTAATTATTCCACACAGGAGCCTAAGTCACACAAATAGCAGAACTCATTTTGCTATTATTGTATTTTGGTATGTTTTTTTTGAACAGAGAACTGCATCACAAAATTCAGAGAAGTGCATTCCCATGATCCTCACGTTAGTTCAGGAAGGGCAGATGAGGTTGGTTCGCTTCGAAATGTGGACTGAACAAAATCCTAGTTGAGCATTCCTAGTCCTTGCACATGGAAAACTAGATACTGGGATACAGGTTCTAGCTTAATCGTTTCCTTAGTCTGCTGATCTGTGTATATAGAGATTCCCTTATCTCCCCATACAGAAGAATTCAGTCATATGACCCCTTCCCCTGGATTTGCCACTTCAGTGCTGTTTGTGTGCACTAGGCTTTCAGTGCCCATGAATCTCCATCCTTTTGCCATTCTGCTTGCATTTTCCTCCACAGATGTCTAATCCCTTCATTGACATGAGCTGTCAGGTTATGCTTATAGAGCCATAAGAAGCATGTGCTTTTTTCTGTGCAATCTATTTTAAGTATCCCCGTATGGTTTTAAAGCAACTTGTAGATTGTGGGGGACGATGGCTAAGATTTCTTTGAACACTCCACATCTGGAGAAGGTGTTCCGCTGAAACTTCTCTATGCTACATTGCACTGTTGAGCTCTTGCTGTGAGTGTAAATAAAATAACTGAATGGATGAAATTTCTCTGCACGCAAACAAAATAAAGAAGATTATTTTCCCATCTCCTAACATGAAACAGGAATATTGGCACAGTTTTAAGCTTTGACCTTTGTCCACTGTAATCTCATTTTCTGTCTGGTTTAGACAAAGCTTTCTTTTATTTTTTGCAAGCAAAAATTTCTTAGTCAATCTCTGCAATATTAGCACATGAATGGGAGTAGGGCAACCTTGACAGATACTTGGCAGGGTCAGAGTCAAGTGGTACTACACTTCTTAATTCATTTCATTTAGAATTCATTCAGAGAATGTCCTATCTCCTGACTTCTTTTTCTGTTTTGCAGTTAGCATGTTTTCTGAAATGATTTTTTAAAAAATTCACTAACTGCCATTGACAATCAATTATTCCTTCTTTACACTATCCTCGTTTACTACTCAGAAGTGAGCTCTACTGTGTTCAGTGGGGTTTACTCCCTAGCAAGGGTAAGTATTTTGGGTGGCAGCCTCAGTATAGCTGTGATTCAATTTCTTCGAAATGTTCTAACCCCACAGAAATTAGTTAAGTCTGTGGGCTGCAGGCCCCTGATCCAACGACTTGTTATACAAGAAATGCCATTCACAATGGCACATGAGTAAGTGTTTAGGATTGCATAGCTACATTCTTTTGAAAATCTTGTCCAGGGTTGCCTTGTTGTCTTTTCTTTTGGTTAGCTCCTTCCACTGGCACTCCCATCTTGTGATTTGCTTCTGGGATGTAGGCTCTGATGCGTGCATAGAGCTTCATTGCCCTTAGTTCAGTTGTGGGAGTTGCTCTGTGCACCCATCTGTGCATGCACAGTTCTTCGACCACTGAAGCAAATTAGGAAGTCCAGTCATCTGCATGCATTGGAGCTCCCATCAAGCTTTGGTCAGAGACTATAACTTAAGTTGCCAGGTTCAATATTGGGAAGCCTCTTTGGAAATTACCCCAGGAATGCACAGATTACTGTGTTCATTTTGGCACCTGTGTCTTGTTTATCAAATCATGGTATTTTGTCATGATCTATGGTGTGAACAAATATTTCTGATGGTTATCCCAGTGATGTGGGAAGGGACTGTGTTCATGTCCTTATATTGTAGAGGAAGCTCCCATGCAGCTTGGGTAACATCAAGCAGTTCTTTTTTTATTATTATTGTGCCCCTACTATCCTGAGTCACAACCGTGTTGTGGTTTAGATTTAAATAAACATTCCCTTCTCTGCAAAAGAGGAGCAGTTAACAACGGGCATGTGATTACCGTAACATTCCCATTGATATCAATGGGACTTAAATGTGTTTTACTTTGGCTGGATAGTGCTCAATATTTCTTTCAACCAGTATGTTATGCTAAAAATGTAATGCTTATGAAGAGTGTGGGATTCAGAACTAGTTAATTTATAATTTACATTATGGGACTTATGAGCCGGGGCAGGTTTTGAGTTGAGCTTTTATGCATTTGATGGCACAGTGCAACATTTCTTGTGACAAAAGTGGCCGTGCCTAGTTTCTGAGACTGGGACCAGTGTACAGTAAGTGAGGTAGCCTCTCATTGCAAACGTAGGAGGAAAATGAAGAGTCAAGACAATTTGCTGGTGTTTAACTGGGCCACATTTATTTATATACAATGAACTGGAAAGGGATGTAGTGCGGCGGGTCATTCTAATCCACCACCACCCCGGGCCGATAACATTGTGCAATTGGACGGAGCATCCAAAACCGGGAGGTGGCGATGATGCCGCCACCGCCCCATTTCCCACTTTCCAGTGTTGGGACCCTTTGTTGCATCGCCTCCTCTCGGAGTCTCAAGACAACAAGCTTGGCGAGAACAAAGGCAGCACAGGCTTTCCTGATCGTCAGCTGTCCAAGCCTAAGGACCCTGCAACATGAGGCATCCTGAAACCTCCTGTCACCTGAATGGTGCCAGGGATGCTCACTGTACCCTATCAATACCCTAACCCGCACTTACCTGCCTATCGACCAAATGTGACCAAATTGAATCACTATGTACACAGATTGCAAACAACTCCCAAAACCTGCAGCAGTATGGAGTAGGTGAAACGCGCACATCCCCCTAGTAGAGATGAGCCAAAATTCCTACTCGGCCCCTTAATGGCGGCCAGAGGAGCCCATACTGTATACAGGGAGGGAGGGAGGGAGCTGCATGAAACAAAGAGAATATGGGTGGGGCTACCAGGCCTAATATTAGCTCCTGTAGCCCCACCCCCTTCCCAACATGACACCTGCATCAACAGGTAAGTCTCAACTCCTTCCCCCACGCTCGCAAAATTCTCTCTGCCCACAGCTGCGCGTGTTCCGGGGGAAGGTCCAAATCTGGCAGTTTGGGACAGGAGTTTTCCTTTATTATAGCTCAGGTTAATGCCTACTGTATAGCGGGATTTACATTATGGAGTTAAATGTATCGGATGTGTAAGCAAAGATAACAGATTCCTCTGATATATTTCCTGCAGCTTCCTGAAAGCTGGGTTAAATAGGTACCGTGAATAGAATGCATTGTTTACTTATAGTTCAACTTGTTTAGAAAAAGACAAGAAAGTGTCTTTAAGACTTAACATTTTTGGACTTGACAGTTGACATGGACCTGCCAAACAGTTATTTATTAAAAGCAACTTTTATCCACAGGAAATCTGAAGTGGAAATGGAAACTTGCTGCCATATCTCAGCGTCATAATATGCTGAAAGGCCTTCCTAGCATTAACCTTTTCAACAGTAATATCTATCTCTCTGTCTAGCTAAAATTTTCATAAGACCTCTCTAAATGCCTGCAAATCAATGTAGCAGGTGAACATTTTCTAGTAGAAGGTTTGAGAGAAAAACAGAAATATTCTGTACTGATACTATTATACTGATAGTGTTATAGAGCCAGTGTGGCGTAGTGGTGAGCAGTGTTGGACTGGGACTCGGGAGATCGGGTTCTAGTCCCCGCTCTGCCATGAAACTCACTGGGTGACTTTGGGCCAGTCACTGACTCTCAGCCTAACCTACCTCACAAGGTTGTCCTTGTAAAATAGAGAGGAGGAGGAGGATTATGTAAGCCGCCTTGGATTCCTTGCAGGAAAAAAGGCGGGGTATAAATATAAATAAATAAATAAATAACAAGTCAATTTTCGGGAAATACAATTAGCATCTTCTGGTTTCCATATTTGGCATTTACGGTGCATCATAACACAGTTATTGTATCCATATGAACTACAATCTTTACTTAGACTTAGTTTAGTACTTGTATTCAGGTTGCATGCAGCAGTAATGTGATTAATATCAACGCTTCTACTTTCATCATTGCAGAAGACAGACATAAAATGTACAGAGAAGTAGAGCTTATCTGGAAGCATCTTCATTGCTTTCAAACTGAATGTCAATGTACCACCTCCTCTTTAGTGTTATGCTAAAATTAAAAGTTCTGTAAGTTTACAGAAGCCAGAAATGCATGGTGCTAAACTGGCTGCTCCCTTGGTCCCCAGCTGTTCCAAGAAACTTCCTCTATCCCCAGAGCACTTTAAATAAAGCATTTCTTTGTTCGTTTGTTTAAAGGGTAGCAATTAAACACACATTTGTTGCTACTTTTCAGAATTAAAAAAGAGGGGACATCCCACCTTAACACAAGGAGAATAACAATATTAATGGGTAAACTAGCATTTGAGTTGCTAGTAAGCATTTCTGCAATTTCTGTTGCAAAGCTGGGGTCGGTCTGCAGCTGAGGGATGCTTTGCGAGCTCTCCTGTTAAATCTGTCTTCACTTGATTTTCATAGATCTGCATCATATCCTAAGCAAAGGGACAGCATACAAAGGCTTTCCTAATTCTACTACAGTCATGCCTTGGATTGAGAGCATAATTCGTTCCGGAAACGTGCTTGTAATCCAAAACACTCTTATATCAAAACGAAATCCCCCCAAAAAAATTTGTACAGAGATTTTTAATTTAAGCTGTACTACAGTACTTGTATTGCAAGACGTCGCTTGTATGTCAAGTAAAAAATAAATAAATAAATATTTAAAAATTTGCTTGTCTTGCAAAATGCTCTCAAACCAAGTTACTCTCAAACCAAGGTATTACTGTACATGCTAGAAACAAAACAAAATCAAAGGTCAAGTTGTGCCTTAAACAGTCCAAGGTGACTTTCAGTGGCAGAATATCTGAAGTGTTTAGTCCATAGCTGCCATCAATATTGGTAGCCAGTGACTAGGATTGTTTATTGGGGTAAATACACCATGTTAAGGTCTGGTTCGCACATACTTGATCATCATTAGATGTCTCATCACTAAGGGTATTTCATCTAAATATGGAAACTGTGTCCAGTTCAAAAGTGTTGTGTTTGAGCTGACATCAGGCTATACAAAGCTTCTCTGGCCAAATTCAGTGGTCCCATGTTTCCCCAGTAACATCTGAACCACATACCACCACATGACTGACACCAAATCCCTCTTATGAGATCACCATGGAGAAGTGGCTCCCATACTTTATGAAACAAATGGTATGCATTAGTGATTGTTATATGAGGGCTGATTCACACACACACACACACACACACACACATGTTATCACTTGATGGTGTAATCAGTGCATGAACATGAAGTCCAGCTGGATCAGACGAAAGCCCTACCCAGTCCAGCATCCTGTTCTCCATGATGGCGAACTAGATGCCAGTGGGAGCACAGAAAAAGAACATGAGGGCAAGAGCCTTCTCCTGCTGTTATTCCTCAGCAACTAGTATTCAGTGGCATGCTGAGTAATGAGCATACACAGCTTTGAATATATATTTAACAGAAAAGCAGTCTAGGAATGTCATAAATAAATATATCAACCATTCCTCGGTTCTCTTACACCCTAACTTAAGAAACGTCTGCGTTTCATATGTGAGCCAAACCTTTACTTCTCCAAGGTTATCCAGAACAAGCATGCTGGCTAACGCGAACAGGATACTAACTGCATTTTTGCACTACATTTCCTTTTTGTTATATTAAAGCCCAACCATGTAATATACCACAAGGACACAAGGTACTGGAAAGTTCAGAGACTCTTCTTCTCAGACCCCAATCTTCACTGTCTTTAGTTCAGAGACAATTATGTTCTCTGCTAAAAGTAGCGTGCTATAAAAATGGCATTAATCTTTGCAGTACCTAAACCCTTCTTGATAGTTCTTCAGCATCACTGAAAACTCCAGATGGAGCTGGAGCCTGATTTCCAATGTGAGGCCTTTCAGCTCCTTCAGATTAACAATAAATAGACTGCAGCACAATTCTAGACTTTCAGGGCAATTCAGCCTGAGTGATAGGTGTTTCTTCCAGTTACAAAGAGGCACTTGGCAATGGGACTTGACACGCAAAGCAGAAGAGTCTGGTATGCAGTCTCTAAACATAAAGAAAAAATTTCCTTTTATACACTGTCAAGAAATGACAGCTTTACAACAGAGTGGGCATTTTGTTTTGTTGATTCGTCATAATAAACAGTGAACTAATGCACTATTTGCCACCATCTAGTCAAGTCAAGCTTTGAAGAATCTGTGTCAGGGAGAATGGAGAGGGACGGCATGTTGGGTACACAAACCTCGCTTTCTAGACATTGCTGAGGAATATTTGACAGATTATGTGTCTTGTCGAACACTAAGGAAAGCCAGAAAAGCAAGGTGATACAAGATGAGGTGTGAGTGGGGTATTATGGGTCCAAAAGGAAGATTTGCAATTTGCTGAGAGGTGGGGTTTTTTGTGGGGGGGGGAGGTCCAGGATTACAAGTAGAGATGCTACAATTTTTGAAGAAGGAAACAACTTCAGTAACCCTTCAACTGAACCTGAATTTGAAAGTTTTCACTAGTTATGGATTTTACCGTAGCCACCACTGCTGGAAGTCCTTATACAGCTGACATTTTAAAATGCCTTAAAATACATGCACACAGACTGATCTTTCCCATCAAAATGGTTTTGGAGCTGTTTGCTAACATGCAGGATCCAGCCTTTTGCTTCAGGGGAATGCACTGCAGAGAGGAATGTGAGAGGAAACAATTACGAAATTTAGAGCTTTTCTACATGAGGCATTTATTGCATGCTCACGATTCCTTACTCAAGGCTGTTTACGGGTTCTTTAGACGATGTTGTGTGATCCTCTAGTTTTGCTTCTGTTTTTTTAGGAGCACTTTCCCGGGGGGAGTTTAGAGGAGGGGAAATGGAGTATTATTTCTGACAGCAAAAGAAATGGTGTAATTGCAATATTCCAATATAGCGGTGCCACCTTAGCGGAAAAGCATGACAGGAAAAGCTCTTTGTGTTCAGTTCTCAATTCTGTGGCAAAACTGAAAGTAGATACAGTGATTAACTACCCAGTATAAACTGTTAACTGCTCTTAGCGCAGAAAACCAACCTGGTATCTTTCACGATGGCTCTTGTTCTCCGATTCTAGGCAATTTGAAAATGAAGTGGATACAAGCTCTCAGGGTGTTATAGGGCTGCTTCTCCTAACAATGGGGGGCTTGGGCCCAGTCTATTGTGCCTGGACCCAGACCCAGCTGCAAACCCCTTCCCCAGCGACATTTTGCATTGCTCAGTTCCCTTGAGCTGCTTTGCAAGTAAATCTTTAGCTGGAAAGCAGGATAATAAAGAAAATGAGTATATTGCATGTACAGATGAACAGATAACATTGAATTCTGAATGAAAAGAGGTTTTAATGAACTGTAAGCTAGGATGGGAGAACCAGTGAGACTCGAACTCATTGAGCTTCTCTGATTTCCCCTTGAAGCTTGTTTCGCCTCGTTCCTGTTCTCAAATGTGAGTGTCATTTTCTTTTTTTCCAAACGGGAAAAATTCTCATTTTTGTACAGGAAAACTGCACATTTTAAAAAAGCATGCACCCCAGTGCACACTTTCCCCTCATTGACTAAAGTGTGGAAATGCATTTTTTTAAAAATAATAATAATGCACATTTTCTTTAAAAGGACGCATTTTTGAACATGATCAAGAGTGTTCAAGCACTTTTTTTGAGAAATGGACTCCTGTGGCAAGTTCTGACAATTTGCAAACAGAAACTAAATTCTCATACTTTCCTACTATAAACCGCCTTGCATTGCCATATGTGTTTGTAAAACAATAATGAATGGGTGTGACTCAGGCTGTTACCCATCTTTAAGATTTATTCTACCATTTCTTTATTCCCTATATTTCATTCACATTTAGTTCTGAATTGGGATCCTGTTCCATTTTCTTACAAGACACAAAGGAAAGGTTAATCTGAAATCAATTTTGCCCCAGTTCTCTCCACACTTGAGAATACAGTCAATTAGTGGGGATTCTTGTTTTCTAGAGATACCATGTTTTGGCTCAGTTGTTGTTTTCTCTTGCCTTTACAGGATTTGACACGAGCATATTACCAATCTGTAAGGATTCATTGGGCTGGATGTTCAACAAACTGGATATGAACTATGACCTTCTCCTCGATCACTCTGAGATCAATGCCATTTATCTTGATAAGTATGAACCGTGCATTAAACCGCTCTTCAACTCCTGTGACTCCTTCAAAGATGGGAAGCTTTCGAACAATGAATGGTGCTACTGCTTTCAGAAGCCTGGAGGTAAGTCACCGAATTCCATACTAGACAATTGACTCTCCAGTTCAGTATGCTGATATTAAAATGTTTATACAGAAAACGAGTTTGCAAGTAATACTAAAAGGCAAATAGGTTATTATGATTTGTATGAGACACATCACCATGCCTCCAGAATAAAATGAATAAAGGGTGTATGTAATTTACTACTTGGCAATAGTTTCTGCTTTAGGATTGTCCTTCCCATTTCTGCCCTCCAAAAACCTAACTATGGATATGAAGGTTACCGTACTTTCTTTTCTTTGTGCTGTTTCAATTTTACCCTGTTATCTTTTTCTTTTCTTTTTTATGAGATAATGATTACAAGGACAGATTGAGAAGTAGTTTTGTCTGGTTTTCAGAGAGAGACAACAGTCAGACAATCCCTAACGCCTGCTAGGACAAATTCCTCAAAGTTCCCCTTTCTCTTTTCTTTCTTCTCTTCTTCTGTTCTTTCCATTCCCTATTTTCATCTCACAATTTATTCGTTCTTCTTTCCCATTCAATGGTCCTCTCAGCATAAATGTTTCCATAGCTTTCTAATCCTGGCATCCTGCTTTTTCCACACAATTCTCTCCCTTGTCATCCTTGTCTTCTGCATGTTACTTTTCTCTTTAAACATTCTCTACATTTTTGTTTCCTTCACATCCTTCTTAAACCCAAACTTCTCTTCCCCCCACCCCCTCTATTTGGTTGCATGAGCAAAAGCATGATTAAACAGAAGAAATCCAATCAGGCCTGCTTGAGTCCCACTGAAGATCTAATAACCACATTCTGAAAAGGCTGCAAACCTCTTCCCAAATGTACTTCCTGGACACACCTACATCAACAAGCCCTCCCTCCCCACCTCAGCTGCTGCTTTGCTCCAGTTAGAGCCTCTGTATAGTCCGAGAACAGCCTCTTCTCTTTGTCCTGCTGAGAGGAATGGACATGGAGAGCTTCCATTGCTACATCAGGTATAAATTTGCAAAAAGCAGCAAGGTTTTAGTCTTCATGCACATCCAGCCACTGCTGCAGGAACCTAGATTCCACCTAAACATCAGGAAAAATTTCCTGACTGTCAGAGCAATAAGACAATGGAATCAACTACCTAGGGAGGTCGTGGGCTCTCCCACTCTGGAGGCATTCAAGGTGCAGCTGGACAGACATCTGTCAGAGATGCTTTGACCTAGATTCCTGCATTGAGCAGGGGGTTGGACTCGATGGCCTTGTAGGCCCCTTCCAACTCTACTTTTCTATGATTCTATGATTCTATGTACCTGGCATCCTATCTGGACACACACAAGCCTCTGTGTCCTGTGCTTTCCACCTGTAGGCCAAAGCATCTAGATCATGTCCATAGCCTACTCAATGACTGGGTACAGACAACATGATAACCCAAACTCAAGGGTTGAGTATGGGTTGAGTGTGGATTGTTGTTGAACCGTGGGTTGTTGTTGAAACATGGGTTATCATGTTGTCTGAACCCAGCCGAGATAACAATCCATGGTGAACAACCCATGGTGAACAATAACCATGGTTCTCTTCATGGGCTGTTCATGGTTAACAAGCCATGGCTTGTTAGCACAGCTGGGTTCAGACAACATGATAACCCACCTTTCAACAACAATTCACGGTTCAACGACGACCCCACACTCATCAACTCTTGAGTGTGGGTTGTTTGAACCCAGTTAATTACTGCAAAGTGCATGTGTAGTTCCACTCACACAAGGGTGGTTGAGCAGCAGGGTACTCCATGCATGCCCTGGGAAATCTAGACCATGACTGTGACTTGCAATGATAACCTTAGAACTGTTTTCATCGCTATCAGCTTATTGCTTATGTTATTGTTTATAATGTGGAAATTAGTCTACAGTCATGCCTTGGATTGAGAGCATAATTCGTTCCGGAAACGTGCTTGTAATCCAAAACACTCTTATATCAAAACGAAATCCCCCCAAAAAAATTTGTACAGAGATTTTTAATTTAAGCCGTACTACAGTACTTGTATTGCAAGACAACGCTTGTATATCAAGTACAAAAAAATTAAATAAATATTAAAAATTTTGCTTGTCTTGCAAAACGCTCTCAAACCAAGTTACTTGTAATCCAAGGTATTACTGTATTAGCAAGCAATAAATTAGCATCATGGCTGTAGATCAGGCTGATGAGGGGAAGGAAAAACTGTTTAACCACCAAAATGGCCCCCAAACACTATTTTTAAGCATAGCATGTTGTGAATTTTTTAATTAGTAAAGCTAATGGCATACATTTGTTCTGCAGTACAGTACAAGCATATGTGGTTTGTTCATTCCCAGGTGAGCAATAGACTACGTTGCCTGTCAATTGTGAAGCTAATCATTAGAGAATCTGTGCCTTACCATCTGGAAACTCACTCTCATATATTATGTTTTAGGTCTCCCTTGCCAGAATGAGATGAACAGAATTCAAAAGCTGGGCAAGGGGAAGAGCCTGATGGGTGAGTTCAGTTATTTGCCACTCACTCATTTAAGCCACTAATTAAAGCTTCTGTTATTACGGTGATGTTATAGCTGAAATGGCTTCCCAATTAGACAGTGATGGCAATGCCACCCTCTGTTCTGTGCTTGCCACTTCATGGAATCATATACATAACTGAACATCAGTCTATGCTAAACATGTTCCATGACTTGGCATACTAGTTAACATTATACAAACCAGAGATTGTCTTTCCACTGAAATCTCAGATTGGTTCCACTGACACAGTGCACAAATGTTGTTCAGATTTTATTTTTAATGTTTTACAAATTTGAGGCGTAAGGAATAGGCCTTCTTGGTTCTTCCCCCCTCCCTAGAAGTCTAAATTCTATGCATTAATGTGTTGTAATGATAGGCTTATTAAAGCATTATTAATATGTGGAGTGCATAGTGCTGTTTGGAAGCTGAAGAATCCATCTGTTAAACTACAGGTTTATAATACTAATGGCTTGGAACACTATATGGGCTGGCTTGGCTTTGCCTTCCCCATGTCCTCCTCAGTGGGGGGTGGGGGGCAGATGAAACCACTGCAGCCAACATGTTGGGTGGGCCATCTACCTGGCACTTTGACCTGGGTTGCTTCGCTATATGTGAGCCTTCCCTGGCTGGGGCAAGCCCACACTGAGTGAAGCCAGGTGCCCAGCCAGAGGGCTGGGTGGATGATCCACCCGGTGCCTCAGCCAGGGACCAAATGTAATCAGGGGGCATGGCCACACACCCTGACATCAATTGGCCCACATAGGGCTTGGTGGGGGGTGTCATCCAGCCCCCCAACCCAAACTACTAGCCCCCCATTGTTTGACATTATACCTAAATGCATTGCGGTTATGGCAGTAGAGACATTTGTCATGAATGTATGCTACTCATAGTATTTGGGTATTTATGAAATACCCTAAATACTACGACAGTTATGAAATACCCTGAACGCTCATGCAAAGGCACAGAAATATTTTTAGGGGATGTCATAATTCCAGGTTTATTGCTGAGCCCCAAGGTCAAACACTCCCGCAAGTTACTGAAGTCAAGGAAGATCTAAAGCCAGGACAACCCTGTGACTGGAGAATGGCTGCTGAATAAATGCACACTTCATTCCACATGCTAAGTCACAGATTTTCCTGTGACGTGTATATCAGCATGGTGGAGCTTTAAGTTCAAACTAATTGGCGATCAAACTACAACTATATCTAATGTTGCCTAACCCTAACCCAGTCCATTTTGGCCAGACTGATCCTCCAGTTCTTCAGCCAGAATGAATCCCATTCAAGTTAATGGTGCTTGCCCTGGGCAGCTTTATTACTAGGCAGCCTTAACTGATGGCTATGTTGGGGCTGCACTTCTACAGTGAATGGAATGGATCTTCTTTTCATGGCACTGTTTTGGTTCTGCTGCACAGGTACAGTAGGGCAAGGGCATTATGTACAGAGGCAAGGAAGGAATGGGCAGAGGATCCCAACAGCAACAGAGTGTGAAAAACATTTACTGTACTAGGGTTAGGTCAAAATGACCATGATCACTTTGAAGCAGTTTCATTCGCATTGAAATGGGCTGTTTAATTCATTGGTTTTACAGTAAAATAATAATGTGTTGCCAAAACCAAAGATGCTTTGTTCAAAAGCAGACCCAAATGTTTAAAAGGCACCCCATGCAAAAAAGCAACAACAAAAAAAAAAAGCAAAAAAATAAGAATGTCTTGCAACTGCCCTCTCCCCCAATTATTTCTTCTAAACAAGACCAAAAGTTTCAAAGGCATCCTATTCCATTTGCGGGGAGGGGGGGTTGGAATCAGAGATTAAGAGCACAATACTGTGCATGCCTAATCAGAAGTAAGGCCCAGTAAGCTAAAATAAATGTGCTGAAAAATCAGTGAAATGAATCAGCAAAACCAAGTTGGGTCACAAAACTGTTTCTCCTCAAATTACTAAGTCATTTTTTGCATGCTTCATCAAATCACTCTATCTCACTAAAGCTAACTGTAACTAAGGCACAGGAACTGTGCACTGTAACTAAGGCACAGGAACTAAGGCACTGAACTAAGGCACAGGAAGATGAACAGCTGTAGCCAATTGGGACCGAGAGGGAAGAGATAATTGAATGACAGAGCTGGGAATCTGGGAGGGATAAATGTAGTTGTAGGACTGAGGACAGCTAACAAACAAATGAACATACATATGTTTTAAGTTCCACATGTCCCGGGAATTCACCTACAATGAGAAAACAGACTGCTTCTGAAGATATTCTAAAAGGGAAATGGGCATGCATCTGAAAAACCATTCTTGGATCAATATTGCATTGATCCCCAATGTTGCTGGGGAAACACCATCCCACATAACCACTTTGGCCAAATTGGAGGGGATAGTTTTCTCTTGAAAGGGGGAATGCAATTTCAGTAGTGGTTGGAGGCTAAACAATTTGGCTAACATCATTTCAAAGATATGTCCTGGGGAAACTATAGCCAGAGCCCTGCTCTAGATGCTACTGCTACAACCAGTGGTTTTTAAACTGAAAACAAAACAAGAACCTGCCAGCAGAATAAGGCTCCTAAGTGCCCCCTTCTCCTGCCTCCGAAGTGATATGAATTATTTCCATTTCCCCGCAAAACTGGCCAAATGCCCATCTTATTCATTGCCTGTGAGGTTGTGGATGGGGGTGGGACATCTTGGGGCAGCCCTAGCAGTGGCAGTTAACCACAAAAAGGGTGGGGCTAAATATACCATCTCTATTATGCAGTGCTTTTTTTCTGGAGAAAAGGGTACCGGAACTCTTGGATTACATTTCCTCGGGAGTAGATGGCGATTAAATTGTAATGCAATTAATAGAAGAAAAGGTGCTGGAATTCAGTTCCGGTGAGTTCCACCAGAAAAAAAGCCCTGCTATTATGACACTTGACAGTATTCTTGTAATCACAGCTACTCACCTTCCATTCACATTAATGGTTTCCTTCACTAAACGTCTTAGCCCCATTACTTTAATGTACTTGAAAAGGCAAAGTTAAACAGGTGTGATTTCCCCCACCACTGTCCCTGAGATCAGGTCAGATTCAGGAAGATTAATGTTCAGGTATTTATAAATTACATTTGTAACATTTAAAAATTGGGCACCTACTTTAATAACTGCAGTCGCTGAGATGGAAAATGCATTGATTTATAATGTACTAAATATATATGTGAGCGATTTCCCATTTCTGTGTCTTTTATGCAAGTAATGGCATTTGAGCGATGCATTTCCCTTCATTTTTCCCTCCATGCGAAATGGAGTGGAAATAGCCCTTTTGACATATATGCACACTCTGCAGAGATGCTCTTATGTATGGAACTGGTGAAGGAAGACTCTTTTCTTTTTTTGAGCAGTAAATCAAGTGGCATCTCTCTGACAAATGGGTAAGATATTTTCTTTAATATCGTTGGACACAATAAAAGGCTGCTTTTCTGTGCTTGAAACTGAAGCAAGCAGCAGACAATGGAAATTACTACACAGGCATCCGTGGTGGATACACCTAACTGATATCCAGGGAAGAAGTGGTTTGTGTTGCGTATATGCATTCAAGTGCATTTGCACTGTATCTGCTGGCGTTGATAACTGAAGTAAACCAGCTTTCTTGAGAAAGGGCTCCTTGGGTGAACAGCCACAGTGATGCACAAAATCAGTTGCTGTCAGTGTACTTGTTAGAAAATGAAGGCACATCTAGAATTGATTTTGCGGGGGGGCGGGGGGCTTGGCTTCCATGTCCAGGAACCTCTTGTGAATAGCTCCAGCAATAGCATATATTTAATACATGGAAACTTCTTACAAACAAATGGGAAGTACCTTCCAGGGATAATTTATCTTCATACTGTAAACACTGAAATCTGTAAATTAAAACTGAAACATGGAAATAATTACTTTCTCATTACCCTTCCAAAGCATCATGTGTTGTGTCCATGCGTGTGTACAAAGACCTATATTATAAGATAGACAGGACCAGACTGCATTGACTTGTGCAGTAATGAATGAAACAGAACACAGTGGGATGCATATTGTGTATACTGGCACTCTATAGGGATTGAATCCAGAATTGTTGGTCCAACAGTGGAAGGATACAGTTGGTGGAATGGGACGTCCAGATTCTCTCTTCTTCCCTGCAGCCCCCCATGCACCCTCCAAATCTTCTCCAGAGGGTCCCTCAACCCCTGGAGGAGTTTTGAAGGGCACACGGGGGGCTACAGGGGGGAGAGGAGAGGATGCAGAAGTCCTGTTCTGCCAGCAGTATCCTTATACTGATGGAACTACAATTCTGGATCCAAGCCCTGACCTTTTGGGTTGCTAGCATAGCAGACTTCTCCATGACACAGGCACCATCTAATAATCACTCCTGCCATGTAGGCATCCAATAAAATGAATAGTGGTTGCACAACCACAGTTATCAGTGCATTGTTTTACACAAGTACTGAAACTGATATTAATTGGGGGTATTTAAGATGGCAAGACGTTGCTCCTGCATGAGCTTAAATCACTACAAGTCAGCATTTGCCTGCGTTCACACTAGTAGTGGAACCCTTCTCTTCCCTCACAGTCTCCTCTCAGTGCTGTTTGTGTGGAAGCATACTACTGAGCCAGTGTGGCGTAGTGGTGAGCATGCTGGACTGGGACTCGGGAGATTCCGGTTCTATTCTCTGCTCAGCCATGAAACTCACTAGGTGACTTTGGGCCAGTCACTGACTCTCAGCCTAACCTACCTCACAGGGTTGTTGTGAGGATAAAATGGAGATGAGGAGGATTATGTAAGCCGCCTTGGGTTCCTTGCAGGAAAAAAGGTGGGGTGTAAATATAATAAATAAATAAAATAAATACTAACCAAAGAGCTGTTGATTTCAGGAGAAACAGAATGTATTATCGTTTCAACCTTGCTGTGCAAGCTGTCGAAGTTGAAGAGGACCTTCTTGAAAATCAGGGCCAGACTTATGCCAGTTAATCTTTATTGTACAATTACAAGTTTTTCTGTTACTGACAAGGACTCCATGTGCTATCTCCAGGTGCTTTCATTCCACGGTGCAATGAGGAGGGCTATTACAAAGCGACTCAGTGTCATGGAAGTACTGGCCAATGTTGGTGTGTTGATAAGTATGGAAATGAGATAGCCGGCTCAAGGAAGCAAGGGACTGTTAGCTGTGGTGAGTAACGGCATGCTTCCTCCAGGTAAAATAGGAATTAACATTGTGTGCACCCTTGCCCACTGCCGCAGGACTGGCTGTGAGAGTACAAAATGGCATAAGGAAAAACATATTAGCCATCATGACAAGTATCTTCAAGTCTTTGTAGTTATAATACAAATGTGCCCATACAAGAAACCTTTCTTCCTGAGCATGCATGACAATATAAAATTGGCAAAAGCATCTGTTCTATTTTTCTGCCAGCTTAGAAATTGCAGTAGTTTGTACTGAAGTAAAATATGCTATTGAGGTTACTGCAGGTTGATATATTTTTATTTGAATTCTAAAAGAAATATGTGACTCCCTATCCAACAAAAAGTACTCAATTAAGGAACACTATCGATCAGAGTTGCCTTAGGGAAAAAAGGCTTGACTGTGTCATGGGTCAGTTTTAGCATAGAGGCTTAATCTGAACAACTGCTGCTGATACTGCCCCAGCATGCACGCACATGCGTGCGCGCACGCACATGCGCGCGCAGCGCACACACAAACACATCGCTATAGATAGATAGATAGATAGCAACTTCTACAGCTGCTTATACAATCCAGCTCTTTCAGTAGAGGAAATTAGTTTACGTTGGAACATCTTGGCAAAGGAAAAGTACAATATTGAAGGTTTTATTACCCAATCCAGTAAAAGTGTTGATAACTATCATCTTATTCAAAGGCACATAGCTCCTATGAATGTAAGACCCTGGCTTGGAATTTCTTCTCCGGAATTCAGGCATTGAAAATAATTGCGGTGGTGGTTTTGTTTTTTTCCTTCCAGAAAGACTAGAGAAATGAAAGGTAGTAGTAGTATTCAAACTTCCTTTTGGGAATATTTCCCACATTTAATGTGTCTGCAAAGGAAGGGGATCTCTGTGTATCTGCTATGGGACCCCTTAATATCGTAGAGAATTCTGACATTCATTACAGAGTCATGCTTCCAGTTAAGTTAAGGTGCAGGGCAAGCCTGTGGGGCTTCACCATTGCCTGGGAGTGTGCCTGTGTGCCCCAGAGCACACTCAACATGGCCCTGCAGCTGCACACTGTAGGAGGAAATCCGTAGTGGTGAGTACGTTGACTTTCAGGGTACAGTAATGCCTTGGATTGCAAGTAACTTGGTTTGAGAGCGTTTTGCAAGACAAGCAAATTTTTAAATATTTATTTATTTATTTTTGACTTGATATACAAGCGACGTCTTGCAATACAAGTACTGTAGTATGGCTTAAATTAAAAATCTCTGTACAAATTTTTTTGCGGGGATTTCGTTTTGATATAAGAGTGTTTTGGATTACAAGCACGTTTCCGGAACAAATTATGCTCTCAATCCAAGGCATGACTGTAGCTTGTTTGCTTTTACTAATCTCATTGGAGAACCCCTAATAAGCTCTCCCAAGGAATCCACTGTTTGAAAACTAAGTTTGTACCAAGTTTGAATATCACTGGTCTTAGTAGATCTGTAAAAGTATATAATTTTATCAAAATGGAGACATGTCAGTTTCAATAACCTTATTTTAGTACTGGTAATGTATGCAAATTAGATGTGAGCATTTGCCAACCATTTCATCTTTGGCTGCCTAGTATGGCCATACAGAGCCATATTTGTTTGCCCTTGGTTCACCATCAACCATATGAAAGAAATCAAGCCGTGAACAAATCACCCTGGCTTATCTTAATGTCGTAGCAATTTAACCTTTCCTACAGCATCCCTTTATTTGCCTCCGTTGATAGGACCACACTTGGCACTAAGCATATTTCTGGCTCAATTTACACTCCATCCTTTCTTGCCAATATCAGGACAGAAGCAAAGATGTCAGTTAGTGATGTTTGTGGTGGAGTTTTTATGAGGTCCGCAATTTACTGAGACCACCAACTCATTTCAGATATCTTCGAACACTCATCAGATGGTGGTGTCTTTCAGTCACCATTGACCTGGAATGGATTTGAACCAACAATTTAGAGATGTAAGGTTCTGTCTTCAGCTATTGCTTCCTCCTGAAAACGCATGGTTTTGTGGGTACAGCGGAAGATTGTATGTTATTTTGAGCACCTGTTGTGATACTTTCCTTTGTATAAAAAACCAGCTGTGTGTTTTAAAAAATAATAATAATCAGTTTTGCACACACACAAAAATTAAGTCACTTAAGTAATGGGAGTACTGACATGCCATGACAGAAAATTGGGCTTAAAAACTGTAACCTTCTCTGTTGCAGAAGAAGAACAAGAAACTTCAGGGGATTTCGGTAGTGGTGGATCAGTGATATTATTGGATGATCTGGAAGAGGAACATGAAGCAGCAAAAAAGGACAAAGAAGGGAAACAGAAGATCCATGTAAGAGCAGCTAATGATGATGATGAAGACGAAGATGACGATAAGGATGATGAAATTGGCTATATATGGTAGTTCCTATAGCTCTGAGGACTCATGTTTTGCACAATATCACAAGTCATTTCGTATCTCTGCAATGATAACAGAAACATCAGGCATCGCACATGGAGTTCAGTCTAAAGCCGTTTGGGCGTTCCAATATGCACACCAATCTCCCTCGCAGTTGGGCTTCCCTTTCACTTTATTGGCGGGCATAACTCCACAAGCACAATGGAGATTAGCATGCAGAGCTGAACCTGACATTGAAGTGAACTGGGAAGACCTTTCACATATAGGAGCTCCTTGCACATGTGGGATGAGTTTGCACACACATGTGCATTGGAGCTCATATGCCCAGCAAACTGCTGGATGGAGACAGTTATCTCTCCACTTCATTTAATTTCGTACACTGTGTTTAATTTGGAAGACAGCATTCCCTCTCAACTAGCTACCGTTTGGAATAAGCATTGTTCCCTTTTATTGGCATGGTGATGCCTTTTGTTTAGTCAAATTTCATAATTTAATCTGCTCACATGGTACATAATTTTTTTTAATGGAATACAGAACTCAGCAGGGGAGTCGGCACATCCAAGCAACAGTCCTACGCTCCTCTTACGTCATCAATATTGAAATTTTGAATTAACTGATCTCTTTTATTGTGTCATTTGTTATTAGTTACTACTGTGCTGTCCTACTTTAATGTTAAAAGCAGGTGGTTCTTTCGTCTTCTTGCCATCTGGAACTTGTTATAAAAAAATCAACTTGTTAGCATTCTGATTTGGCTTTAAGTCAGAAGGAAAAAAAATCCATCTTAGTTCCTCCTCACACCCTCTGGCAATGGATGGATGAGGCACAGCTTAATTCCAGTGGAACTCAGTTAAAGCTCTCCCCATTGAGTAAGAGAGTGCAAGGGAAGATCCCAGTTGACTTTCTCTGCCAGTATCAGTTCAGTTTAAGTTAATGTGGTCTTGATTTTGAGAAATCTTGTTGACTGGCATACTCTGGACACGAACACACACACACACACACACACACACACACTTTTAGCAAGAGGAATAGCTTTTCAAAACATGTGAGGAAGGAATGCTTTGCAGATACACTTCTTTATTTCTTTACAATCATTTTGCAGGCTTGCAAGTCTTGGATTTTGCTTTGATCAAGTTTGCACTAATGCTATGCAAGCTGCCTCCGCTTCCTGAATAGTATACCATTGGATTTGCTGAAAATGCTTTTTCTTCATTTACTCTAAATGATTCCTCATTTGGAAGCGCTGAAGCTGTCAGAGGCACTAACCATCAAAAGTAATAAGCTGTCTTTCCTTCATTTTAAATTGTTAATATTTATTTGCTCTGTTTTAAAAGAAAAACATCCTTAGGCAGCTGGGTCTATGGTTAATATCACTTCTGGTTAATATGACATGTGATACTTACACTTACGAACCAGAAGAGTGTGATTAAAATTATTCCATAAGCCTCTCCCACATAGTTATATCTCCATAGCAGCGACTCATTGTTCCCCATTGCCATTCAGTGTGGGAAAATGAATGTGTCACTGCAAGACCTTTTATTACGTTTGTTATCCACATAAGGACAAATCATGAGGAGCATGTATGAGGAGCTGGGAGGCGGGGGGTGGAGGGGACTGTAACAAGCATCCTTTTTTTCTCATTAAATTCAAGGGAGTAATGGCCAGATAGGTCTTCAATTCTGCAAACACTAAGGGCCGTACTCACTTTTGTCTATCAGGGCAAACACAGTGCTGTTATACCAGGAAAAAAAAAAAACATGGCCTGTACACGTTAAAGAAAGCTTATATTTCTGTGAGAAAGTGCTACTTTTTTAGTGTGAATTTCTGTACAGTTTTCAGGCAGCCGCACAATGGCATCTATCTACCCTTGGACCATTGTTTGCTGTGTGTAATACTTTGCTTCTTTATGCATTTTGCTTCTGGTGTGATAAGGTCTGGGGTTGCTTTTTCTTTTTCTTTTTAAACAATTTGTTCTGTAAGGTCTGGTTTTATTAATGAACCCTTCAAATAGTAACGCCAAATGTCATGATGTTAATATTGCATTTTTTCCTATTTCTGTTTCTTTTGATATTCCCAGGGAAAGCAGCCTAAATTCAATGGCCTTGTGAAGTTTTAATAATATCCTGCTGAAGAAGTTGCCTCCCAGATACAGCCTTAGCCTGAAATCCAGTGGACACAATGGATTCCAGTAATTAAATGGGCAGATTATCCTTTGACTTGTCAAGGAACCAAAGGTCCACTGCTAGGCTACAATCCACAAATGTACATGATGTGTAATTAAAAATGGCATAGCCCAGCTGATGTCAATCCATTTGATAGCTGTGGCTTTTTCATCTGCTTGAGCCACAGCAGTGCAAGCTGTGTCTTATGCTGCTACACTTAAAATGGGATCCAATGAAGCCATTGGGCTCTGCCCTCATTGCCACTTGGCATCTACCCCAACCCTTAAAGCAAGGAATGGACAGTGAAGGTTTGTCCTGCCCTCCATGTCAAAGGGATATTGGCTGCCATGCAAAGGGGGCTCTGCCTCTTCCCCACCCTTTCCCCTCTCCCAGTAAAGCCATACAGCTATCCTTACGTAGGACAGCTGCCACACACTCAAAGTAAGGGGAAGCTGCTGCAGCAGCGAAACTGTTGGCATCCTCTGCAGTGGGGGCTGGGCTGCATCGGAGCACGAGCACAAAGGTCCCTGTTATAGCTTCGCATCACCTTACCACCCCAGTCCTATGCCATGCCATGCCATGCCATGCCATGCTCGTAAGGCGCCTCAGAGAATCAGGCCATGGGACTGTTATCCTGAGCTCACACTTGAAAATAAGTTACTTGAAATTAATGGGATTTGCTTCCAGACAAAATGGGATGTTAGCCACTAAATGCTGAAATGTGGGGGTTTGTGGGTTGCACCATTCAACATATTTGGGCTTTGGCTGGGCAGCTACTGAACGAAAGTTGCCTACTGCAAGAACGGCCAACTAGAAGCTGCATCATAGTGGTCAGGTTCACCATACTGACTGCTGCTTACATACTTAGGAAACAGCTTTTTAGGCTTCATTCTCTCTCTCTCTCTCTCTCTCTCACACACACACACACACACACACACCACATACAGCAGTGTGGGAGCAGCTCTTCTCTGGGTTTTATGTGTGTGGCTATTTCAACCACATGAGGCAGGCCAATCACAGGGCTCTTTCCTCCCTTGATCTGCATTCTTCTTCTGCAACTCACAGCTAAGTCCTATTGACCAGAGAGACTTGTGTTAGCTGTGACTAAACTGTACCACACTGATTTCAACAGGATGCAGTAAGCATGATTAACATCTGGAGCAGGGCCATAGTATTGATGTAAGTAGAGATTGATGTAACTCTTAAGGTCAGCTGTAGAATCACTGGTGTATATCATTTGATTACGCACACGTACAAAATCAGAATCCCTTTGTCTTCTAACTTTGTTTCTTCAGCATGAATGCTCTGCCTATGTGCTAATCCCACTGTCTTAAAACATTATGGTAGTGTTCGTTTTTATATGGTTTCTGTATGTATTCAAATTCACCAACACATATTGTGTTGTGATTTTTTAAAGAGCTGTTTCAAATTATTTCCCTGCAATTATACATACATACATACATACATTATACCAAACCCATGGTAATAGAGAGAAATGTGAAAATTATAGGAAGAGGCTGCTTCATATATATCTGTGCAGAATTGATTTTAAAAAGTGGAACAACAGGTGACTTTCTCAGCTTCAAGAATCATCTCAGTTATACTACAAGATAAACACCTGAAGACACACCCAGGTTCAAACTCATTTTGTCTGCAGACTATATAAGCATGGTCCAGTTTCTGATTTCTTGCCATTTTATTTCCCATTTCTGTCTAGACGGAAAAACATAATGCTGGAAAAGGCAAGGTTTCAAGAACACAGTACAATAATGCCATTTAGTATTGTAATTTCAGCTGGAAAACTTGCAGCAGCAACAATTGGAGGCATTCTCAGTAGGAATTTAAAGATCAGGCTGTTGCAGTAAAGCCCTTAGCAACCCATTAGAACAGTGCCAAAGAAACAGAATGGAGCTGTGCCTTCAGAGGCACTGGAAAGATACAGTGTCATCTCCTATTCATGATCATGTTGAACCATTTGCTTCCCATAAGGAAGCGCTGGATATGTCATCTCCAAAAACTAGGAGATGATGGTGAAGCTACATGAGATTTTAGCTAAGCCAGTTTTTCAAGCTTTTGTTCCTCTCTGCAACTGTGCAGAACCCGTCCGTCCAATCCAAACACAAAGCCATGGCAAATTCTCTGGGTTTCTTATCAAGCCACAGAATAAATGCTGCAAGTCATTTCTCATTAAATTTCTGGGGGAGAAATAATAAATGTAACTACTATTTTGTCTTACCAAGCCGGTAATAGGCCTCCTGTCCTAGCTTCTCTGAAAATTACTTTGTTTATAGCTGCTAATGGGTTTAACTGCTACCAGACAAAATATAATGATGATATTCTGCTATGCCGTATAACAAAAGCATAAAATGGGGTTATTTTGTACAATAGTATATACAATTTTGATACAGTGGTATGAACCAGCAGCAGGTTCAAAGAAGTTACAATGAACAGCAATCTGGATGTGTTTAAGACCAAGCCATATTGTGGAGTTGTCTCTGAAAGTGCAGCTTCCATTCTTTTGCTTCATGTATGTCTCATGTAACTCATCTTTTCAAAAGATCTATAAGCAACATGTAGTAATTTTCTACTTCTCTCCAATGTGATTTCCATATATTACACTACAAAGGCTGCAAGCTGGTATTTTAATATCAGCTGACTTTATCCTTTGAATTCTAGGCATATAATACATCTCACATGCCAATGCCATGATCCAGCAAGGGCAACCCATGTGTGGAATCAGGCTCCCACCCTTTTGGATGTAGTCCCAGGCACACAAATGGCATTACATGGGGAAACAACCCCATGCCCAACTTCTAGGGTTGTTTCCAGATCTAGCTACACTTCAAGTAGATCCATTGAAATCAACAGGACTTACATTAGTAATCCCACTGATTTCATTCAGTCTACTCCAAGTATGATTAATGTGGAACCAGCCCATAATACTGCTAATCATATCATTGACATTAACAGCTTTGACTGTGCTGGGGGCAGGGAGGGGAGAATTGGTTCTAGCCCCCTTCTGCTTTCCTCCCAAAAGTGCTGCTACCAATGTCGATTGTGTTGACTATCCGATTGACCAGGAAGTTCCTCTTGTGCAGCAATATGTGTACAGCCCAGTGCTGTGTATCTTTGGATCAGGGTCTATATTTGCATTTGCCTGAGTTTTCTCTAAGTCATAGTAACTATTTTGTCTTCTGCCCACTGCCACCCAGTATAAAGCTTTCCCAGCCTCAACAGAATCACCATTTCCCCCACAATAAACAGTGGTAAAATCAAATGGCTATGCACATTTCTGAAGGGCTACACTCTCCTCCCCAAATAGTTAGTAATCCCCCATTTTATGCACCTTAGGGTGCTATCCTATGCATGTTTAGACAGGGAAAAAAAGTCCTACAGCTCCCAACTTGCCACAGCCAGCATACTGGGAGTTGTAGGACTTTTTTCTGTTTAAGCATGCATAGTATTGCACCCTAAATGTTCCTGCAGTTTATCTGCACAGAAGACAAGGCATAGCATACCTATTTGTGCATGGAAGGGGGTATTCTTTTTCGGTGTATGATCTTTGTTAGTCACTGTGAAAGAATAATGTAGGATTCTAGTACAACGGAGAGGAAGGTTAAAAAGAAAAAGGTTCCAAACAATTACTAGGTCCTTGACATGAGATTTTTGTTCACTTTCAGTTCAGCAACCTTGGCACTTCCATCTCCCCTCCCCCAGTCCAGTGGGATGATCTGCTGAATCCATAAATAAATAAATGAAACTGGGCCTGTGGCTTATGCTGGCTCAGCTTGTCTGAGCGTGGAAAGCTAAGCAGGGTCAAGCCTGGTTATTACTTGGATGGGAGACCCCTCCTCTAGTTTCCTGTATTGAGCAGGGGGTTGGACTCGATAGCCTTGTAGGCTCCTTCCAACTCTATAATCTATGAAACTATGAAAAATGCCCTTAGTGCAAACACGGTTCTCACATTCACATTATTTAGAAACATGGATTCTAGTTATAGGTGTAGTGGCTTCAGGCCTTCTATATAAATTCCAGCTGTTGCTTGGATAACAGAATATATTTAATGGTTTTTCCTCTCCACTTCCACTGGAGTGTGCATTTCCACTGTCACAAAGATTTCCTTCCAAATCTTTAATAACATAAGTGTGACTTTGCAGGTTTTACTTACTTTTTTTGTCCCGCAGTGAGGCTTGTCTGAACAAGAAACCAATGTAACATAACTGACTACATTATGAATCAGAGAACAGACATATGTACAGAAACTTTGTCTAAATCAATGGCATTCAACATGTGCATTTAAGTGTAGAATATGGCCACAGACAGTTCATTCTATATTTTGTTGTGTGATATTTACCTTGATGTGAATGGTTTGTGCAAAGCTCTCAGTCTAATTTAAGTTAACCAACTCCCTCCCAGCACATATCCAAGAAGTCTCCTAAAAGCAAAGCAAAGGAAATGATTACAAATTCAGAAATATAATTTGAAACAGCATCTTCATTCCTTAAGTTTGGGTGGATGATTTTGGTCATTTTTACACACTAATTTATTTATTTTATTTTATTTATTTACATTTATTAATCGCCCATCTGGCTGGCAACTAAAGCCAACAGAACAATTTTTTCCAGTGAATTGTGATGGAATGAGCTAGTGTTATGAATGGTTTGACAAAGCATCCAGTCTGCAGTACAACACACATTAATGGCAACATCTTTCTAAGGATGTTTAGAGAGCAATCTATGAACCCTAAACAGTGTCTGAAGGGCCACAGGTTCCAGCGGATCTCCCCCTCCAAGGCCAGTGACAGAGCTCTGACCCCAGCGGAGGAAGAGGAAATCCAACTGTGGATCTCCCTCCCAGCTATCCCAAGCTCGTCCCAGCCATGGCAAATCCCTGAGCAAGGTTGTGACTCCAGCTTCAGGAATGGAGGAAATTGATGTGTTGGGGATGGGCCAGTGGGTGTGTTGGGGAGGGGAGAGGCCGTGGGTCCACTGGATCCAACAGCCTCTCGGCCCCCACCCCTGGCACAGCAAGCAAGTAAGTTATACAGGCTCAGAGGCCTGTTGAATGAAAAATGCTCGAACGGAGGCAAAAATAGCCTTCGTCGCTCCTCCTGCCCTGCCAGCAAGATCCCAGCAGAGCTCTGGATGGACACAGGGCTTTGAGATCAGAGCCTGTAGTCATTTGGGCTACACAACCATAAGATTGCTCTCTTTAGGTCTGCTGGAATAATTATTTGGACACAGGCTGAACATTTGCAGAACTGATTCTTCACAAACCTGCTGAGAAAGGTGGGCTTTAACTTGTAAAGAAAAAAGGTGGTTCGAATCCACCCTAATTTAAACAAAATTCATTTATATCTTGCTATTAAAAAAAGCAAACCATCAAGACTATGACAATAATTATTCTGTGAAAAAAAAGTATCTGAAAGCAAATCTGATAATACAACTGAATGATTTTATGAGTCTATAAACTGGAATATCAACACTGGTTATCAAATACTTAGCCATCCTATTTGCTCATACTTAATACTTACTTCTAAATGGTTAATACAAGCACCATTAAATTCATGTTGCAGGAGTTCTTTTTGTTGCTTCCCCACTTCTCATTTTAGGACATGCTTCAAGAAAGAAGATATTCCAGTTCATTAAAGTATTAAAAAAATGAGGCCTTTAATTCAGTATACAGCAGAGCCACTGGCTATTATACCCTACAGCAGAATTAAGTATTCTATTTCTCCCACATGACAATCTGAAGCTTTTAACTTGCCTCTAGCTTGACTTAATTTCTCTTTCCTTTGGAAGCTAACATATTCCATTTCCCGTCAAATCACTGACCTTCCAAAAGTTGTGGGAAATGGAAAGTGAAAAGACTCCTACAGTGAAAAGAACTAGAGCAGTCCAGCAGTCCTCGGGTCAATTATTATATTGCCTCAGCTTTAATGGGGCCACGTTCAAATAAGTAAGCTTTGAGGGTTGCAGCCCAATTCTGTCACATTATTCTTACAAAAATGTATTAGGAAGCCTTGTTAGATTTTTGCATTGTGCTTCAATGTGTTCTTTTTGCAGATTACTGTAACAAAAAAGATACCATTTCCAGTCCCCATTGTGTTTTGCATTCATTCATACCCGATTTAAAACCATTCTGTGGGTTGGATCTGTGATCTGCCTTCCATCCGGGCGTGCCCTCGCTGTTGGGGGGAAATGTTGGATCCAAGCCTGTGTCCACAATCCATCACAGAGTTAGGTGGGGTAAGTTATTACTAGGGGCAATCCTATGCACACTAGAATAAGTCCCATTAAAACAAGTGGGACTTCCAAGTAAACATGTATAAGATCAAGTTACAACCTCTGTGCTGAATTGTTACTTATGACTTCATTTTAATAATTATTCTACAGTTAGTATTTCACTAGTAGCAGTCATATCTGAAGAAACGATTTGTAAGGGGATGTTTCTTTTGCCTATCTACCCTTCTTACAGAGATACTTCAATATTAGAAATTCCATATCGTTCATATTTAGACAGTAAATGGCATATGGCACAATGGCAGAGTTAAAGCATGTGCATAATTTTCCTTCACTGAAATCAATGGGACTTGTTTAACTTTGGCTGGAATGTACACATTTAATATAGGGTCATCGTTTGCATCAGACCACCAGAAAGCTCAATGTTTAACTTTTTCATATATATTTGTTGGCTTTCACTACAGTCTCTTTTTTTCTGCCACTCAGTTTTCTTTTGATGCACAGACTGCTTTGTACAGTTAATACACATCAAAGAGCCCCTTTCTACAGTAGGTGGTACTTGGTCTTTTTATACTTTTCTCAATGCTGCTGACGTCTGTTACTGTTTAATGTGTAGCGTTGTAAGGAGAGATCCAAATATTAAGTGTTTAAGTTTTATGTCCCTACTGTAGATGGAATGTACAATATCATAGTTAATTAGAGTAGCATAGTAAATTATGAATGCTTTTTTCCCCATGAAGACTTAAATGGAATGTGAACATTTTGCTGATTTCCTTGGTTAATTGTAAATGCTGAATTGTAGTCTTAAGTAGTTGCATTTTTGTCTGTCTCAATAAATTTTAATTTGTCTGCGACTCCCTACTGTCTGACCTTTTTTGTTTTGTTAAATTACTGGAATGCCATAAAATAGCACTCTGCACTTTTCCTGCAAATAATAATGTGCACAAAAGTAGGCACAGATGTAGTAAAGATGGGCAGTTTGTCAAGGCAGGAGGCAGATCTGGGCTGAGCTACGCTCCATGTTTTGTGCACCACCAGATTCCTTTAACCTGGAACACAACCCTGTCAGACAACCTCTGTTCGACTTGGTGAAATTTAACTGCTTATAATGGGTTCCACTTAACTGGGCATGCGCATAGCACTGCTCCATGCATGTAGCTCAGGTCAGATCACCAATCACCTTCTGTGGGCTCCTGCTCCCTTCTGTCAAATAATGATCAGCAACGACCTAACTGGAACTGTGCTCATGCAGCAGCCACCTGCTCGAGCAGGTAACAAGGCTTGTGTGCAGATGCCCTTCGATGGACTGGGGAAATTATGGGTTGGATCTAGATTTAAGCTGGATCAACTGTGCTCTTACAAGTGAACTTCTTTCCCATGACAGCTCCTCCAACCCTCGTGAAAATAGTACACAGAGAGTGAGGAGACCCTACTGAATGGGATGAGCTGTGGTGTGTGTGGGGAGGGGGATCCCCAAAAACCAGGTGGTGGGACCTTCTGCAAATGGAGCCCTTCCTCTGGTGGAAGGCAGATCTTGTGTGATTAACCTGGGTGGCTGATATATAGTGGACTCCTCCTATACTATTTTTATTCTTGCCATTACAAGAGTAGAGCACAATCCACCTGCAGCCTCCACAAAAACAATACTGAAATTAGGGTTTGTTTTCATTGAGATATGCACAGTAAACTTTCCTATTCTATTCTGTTACTATCTGTACCAATTTATTGCTATCTAGCTAACTGTTATGCACTGTGCACTTTAACCCAGAACCAAATGGGGGGGGGGGACCCATTGGTATATTAAAATAGACACAATTCACATGAATCATCACGGATGCAGGAGTAACTTGCAGGGTGGGTCCTTGGAAAGAGAGAGGTGGGTGGGTGGCTTATAGTAGAGGTACTGATAATCGAAAAGGGGGAGAGAGGACCAAGAGGCTCCATTGAATCTTAAGCTTGTCCCCTCCCAGCTGTATCCATGGGGGATGGATTGTGCCCCAAATTTTTAAGGATAGTATTCAATGTTAGCCCTAACCAGAGTAGTCCTATTGAAACGAACGGGTCTTAAGAACCTAGCAAGTGGGTTACACATCAGGTACGAAGATCCAAAGGTCAACAGGAAAAGAGAAAGGAATAGGAAGCTTGATGCTTTTTTTCTTTTTGGCCAAAATAGAAAAGTGGATACCAGATCAACAGCAGGCCTACTGATAACAAAGATTTTTAGCAGATAAAAATTCTGAATAATACTGCCTTCACAGATGTTGATACATAGTATGAGTTAATTATGCCACAGTCCAGACTGTTTAGGGACAAAACAGTAAATGATTCATGAAACTGCATGCCTAATTTGTCTTCTCCCTGTGAAGAGACTGCAGCCCTGTCGTGGCTTATCTCTCTGTGCCAGTTCACAACTAGCGAGCTGAAAAAATTGGCTGACTGGATCTCTCCTGAATGTATGAAATTGTTGTGTGAGTACCTCTCCGCACATTGCAACTCAACAAACATTTATCACACCACCTGCACTGCCTGCACCATGACACATCGACAGCTCTGAACTCAAGAAATGTGCATCAAGTCAGGAGAGCTGGATATGGAAGGTGTACACACAGGTTTATTCCTAATCCTCTCGGATCAATATGCTATGTGTAACATGCAAGGGGGTGGCAGGGGAAATATAGCTCTGAGTTCTATGTGCAGGTGCTGCACCCAAGATACATTTCCAGATCATTTATTCTGCTCCACAGATTTGGGAGATCTATCTGCATACTCTGTAGCACAGTGGCAGCCTTTGTGGCACAGCCAGCAGGAGTCTTGCAACTGAAAGGCTCCAGCGATCCCTGTGGATAGGGGTTCATACGGGGAAGGGCTGCAGTTCAGTGGTAGAGCACATGCGTCACATACAAACATTCCCAGGTTCAATCCCTCCCTGGCAACTCCAGGTAAGGCTGGGAAGGACTTCTGTCTGAAACCCTGGAGAGCCACTGCCAGACAGGGTAGACCAGGGGTAGGCAACCAGGGATAGGCACACTTGGCAATTTGCAGAAACTGTCCTGGGCACTACCGCAAAATGGGTGCGCTGCAGATGAAAGCATCAACCTGCAGCCACGGCCACTTGCCATCTTCATTTCCTAAGAATGTCTCTGAGCCCCATATGTGTCCCAGAGACATTCATGGGAAAAGAAGATGCGAGCAGCTAGAAGCCCACACTTTGCTTTGTAGTGAACCCATCTGCCAGTAAGAAAATGTGTTATTTAAACAAAATAAAAATCAAAATCAAAAGGGGTAGGATATGTTGGCAGGCACCAAGAAAGGTGTCCGAGGGCACACTTGTGCCCACAGGCACTACTTTGCCTACCCCTGCTGTAGACAATAATGAACTACACTTGATGGGTCAATGGTCAGCTTCCTATGTACATAACATATACACAATGTAATACAATGCATTAAAAAAAAAAAAAGAATGCGCTGCAGCCTAGCCAAAAAGTTTGACTTCCTCCCATTTTTATGTCCCTTCCTGAGCAAGAAAATGGACTGTTATAAAACAGAAGCTTAGCAGCCTGCAGTGCCACCTGCTCTTCCCGATCCTGTCTCTTCCCGTATTTTTGCCAGCTGCAGAGGCAAAACATAACAACATTGACAACATAAGCTGTCCTTATGCTCTCGGACTAGTGAGGACGAGTGGCAGTTGTTCCGCTGATGGCAAGAGTGGTATCATCTCCACCCTCCCTTTCTGACAGCGAGAGGGCAACTGGTGGCTGATATAAATTGGAGAGGGCTGCAGAGGCCATTGCCCGCAGCAGGACCACAGAAGAGGTCTCTTCTTCTGCCAGGTACGGTGTACTCCATAGTTGACCACTGTGGAAGGGGAGGGCCCAGATTAAAGCCACAAAGGTGAGGTATTCACCAAAAGATAATGAAACCCAAATGCAGGAACAGAAGGAATACTTCTCCTGCTTTTGTGTTGGATCAAAATAGTAGTGCATCTTTTCAGTTAACACAAAAGCGATCACAAGCTACCTTTAGCTTTACCATGTATATTTTGATAAAGGGCAGCAATCACAGAGGAAAAAAAAATATTGCCAGGGCCCAAGTAGTGTTGCTTTTAAGCACACACCTCCTAAAATGTTAAATTAGGTCAGGTTTATACTATCAGTGTACTATCAGGAATGACATAACATTCCCTGAAATTCTTCAGAAGTTACTTACTGATTTCTACAGACATGTTCCCATTAGGTAAAAAAAAAAACCAAGTTACAACCATATGCAATTCATCCATTGAAAACAGATCAGGGCCAAACACCTGCTGGGTCAAACACCTGCCGGGGTCCATGGGCTGCCAGGGGCCCACCACCAAGCAGAAACACCAGGACATGTCTTATAACGTCACCCCCATCTTTGCTCAGTCATACGCATGAGGCTAAAAGAGATGGCCCATGAAGTGCCAGGAGGTGGCCGCTGCCACCTTCCCACACTGCTGTGTCACTGCTCAGCAGCCTGGACAGACAGCAGTTCAGGGGCCAAAGAGCTTTGGTGGCTACAGCAGAGCCGGGGATAAGAGTGATTACGGGTCATCCCAGTTCTGTAGCAGCTTCCCCACTGGCTGCCAGCACCCACTTCCTGCTGCTACTCCTCAGTCACAGAAGCCCAGGTTGCTGCCCACAGATCTTAGGTGGGTGCACTTGTACAAGGACCACATATTCAGGCAGGCAGTGACGCAGAGCTGCAGTGGATGGCTACTGGTGGTGGCAGCAGCAGTGGCTGGTGGTACAGCTAGCAGACCTCTTGGCAGGGTTTCCATGGGTCCCTTTGTGTGTCAGTGTTTATGCAGGTGAGAGACAGAAATTGAGTGTGTGTGTGTGTGTGTGTGTGTGTGTGTGTGAGAGAGAGAGAGAGAGAGAGAGAGAGAGAGAGAGAGAGAGAGAGAGTTTGCTGAGAAAACCACCACAGGTCTCTGGCATGGAGCACACCAAAACTTGAAGTCAGTCCTGGCTGCATGTCATTGGGATGTATTATAAGAACAGGAAAGCACAGAATTGTAGTGATGTCTCACTTTCTTGTGGGCTTGCCTTGTAAAAATTATCCATGTGAAACTCACCTTCAGTCATGTTCTTTGCTGTTTTTCAGTTGCTGGTAACAAAATTATTTGCCAAATCAATGTAAATTGCTGATTCATAAGAGCATCCAAACTGCTCCCCTAGAAAAACTGTGTCAAAGCGGTTCAAAATGTTTGTTCTCTTGTACTAAAGAGATTTGCCACTCTCATATTTAAGAATGATTCCAATAGAGAAGCCCAAACTACAAAAGTAATAAGAACCTTGGAAGAGGTTACATAAAAGTCGTCCGTCCCCCCCCCCCCCAGATACAACCAGTGCACTTTGTTATAGGCACAGAGCCTTTGTCAGGAAAGCCAATGGCAAACTTAATAGTTAGCTGTGCATCCAGTGGACAGGACTGCTGCTCTGACATGAGTCTGCCCTGCTAAGAGTGCCCCCACTTTCTGAAACGTGGTGGGTGGCAACAAGGAACATGGTCTGCTTAATCATGGTGCCTCACCTCCGGAACACCCTTCCCCTCTTCCATCAGGCTCCCTCCTTGTTGGGTAAAAAAAACACCTGAAAACACAGGAAGCTGCCTTACCCTGAATCACACCCTTGGTCCATCGAGCCCAGTATTGTCCACACTGAGGGCCAGTTCATATGACCCAGGCGGTGAGTGGGGGAGGCACCACGGGGCACCCCGCACATGTGGGCAGACCGCAGTGGAGCCGGTAGTCCCCGCACCGCAGCGCAGGCCTCCCGGTGCTAAGGGGTGGCAGCTTGGGATGCCCAGCGGGGCCATTTGCCCCTACAGGCCAGAGCGGCCGCAGCTCGGGTGCTCTGAGCTGCCGCCTCTGTGCGGCCACGGGAGGCCCCCGCGGGACGGCCGCCCACTGTTCGCACGGCAGGGTGGCCACACACGGTAGGGGCTTACCCCTCTACTGCCCATGGTGACTTTCCGTGCTTCCCATGCATGGCCATCCTAGTGGGGGCGCCCTCAGCCAGCGTTCACACAACACAGGAACCGCAGGTGGGTTCTGCTCCCCCGTGGTTCCCATGTCGTGTGAACCAGCCCTGAGTGGCACCAATGGCTCTCCAGGGTTTCAGGCAGGAGTTTTTCCGGCCCTACCTGGAGATGCTGGGCCGGGGATCAAACCTGGGACCTCCTGCATGCCAAGTATGGATTCTGCCACTGAGCCACGGCTGCTCCCTATATCCGACACTGCTATTATATTTGGTCTCTGCTGCCAATTGCTTTATTTGTTGATGTTTTTATTGTGATTTTATATGTTATCATTTTTAGCTGACTAATTAATCCCTGTGATTAAGAGAGGCAAGATATAAATATTTTAAATATGTATATAATGCACAATTGATCCCTGTAATCTGGGTGCATGGACATTTCAACCTGTACTGGTCCTTCATGCAACTAGTTGCACACTGGGTAGGGACCGCAGTGGAACCAATACGGGCTCCCTGTTCTGCATGTCAGATCAAGTTTGCAGCCTCCCACAGATGTGTGTTTTGTTTGCTTAAAAAAACCCACCCAAATACTACTGGGAGATTGGTACGTGCATCTACCATGTAACATCTAATTTGGCCCTCAGGTTCCCCTGATTTATTCACTTAAAGTAGCTATCCACATTAAGCTGTATTTGAGACTAGCCAAAGCCTCAATCAATTCTTTCTCTACTGAGCACTTTTCATGCAGAAACCAGCAAAAAGCGGGATTGATTGAACTTTGATAGAAGGGAAAGGAACTGGCAGCACCTTTGCTTTTATTATGCAAGCTAAGTTATTTGAGGAAAGAACCCAAGGGCTAAATCAGACACTTGCCTCGTGCCTGACATTTAGAAAAGCCCGCAAGAAAGTTCCTTCATTCTTATTCTCCTCCTAAATCCTTTCCCAAGATTTTTCAAAATGGGATTTCCCTGAAGAAGAAGCATGCCTCAGCTTAACAATGCTGCACTGATTATTAACGGCTTGTCGCTCTGTAATTTGAATTTATTGTTTGTGGGTTTTATTTACAAGAGCTCATTATTCTCGCATTTTCCTCATCTATCCTCTAAATTCCCTTCCAGCCTTTTCAATTATTTCCCCATATTGTCAGTTTATCAATTATATCACCAAGACACATTCTTGGTGAGCGCCATTTGGATTTTGACAGCATGATTCATTTTAAAGTTTTGTATGGAATTCAAAGCCAGGGTATTTCCAGAGCAAAACAAATATGCGGGAAACCTTTTGACATCTTATGTTGGTGAGACGCACCATGGAAAACTGGCTACATTCATAGAATCATAGAGTTGGAAAGGCTCTTGGAGATAATCTAGTCCAACCTATGCTCAATGCAATGCCAAATACAGCACCATGCTTCAAAGCAGCAGAAATACAGAGTAGCCTAGCCTGTGCCCATCTTAATTTCAGTGTTAACTGTGTGCACAACTTGCTCCTGTATGTGCAGTAGGACTGTGGGTGCATGTGTGCACCCCTACCTGAAAGGTGTGCTGCATGTGTCCAATTCCCACAATCTATCTACCAGCAGCACCTAGAAAAGGGCATCTAGACAGATCAAGGAGTTGGAGCATCTTCTCCACAAGGATAGGGGAACCCTACCCGCCTCTTGTATTTTATTGGATTGTACATCGCTCAGAGTGGCCGGATGTCTGGCCAGATGGGCAATTCATAAATATAATAAATAAATAAACTGTTTGTTTTTAAATTGGACAAAACATGACTAACAGAAGTTTATAAAAATTATGAAGTTTATAAAAGCGGAATGTGACAGAAGTCTATAAAAAATATGGACTGCTGTGGAATGGAGGGACATTTTTCTTCCACTCTCAACTATTAGAACTCAGGGTCAGCCGATAAAATTGATCAGCCATCTGACAGTAAGGCCATGGCTGACAGAAGGAAATATGTACAACTAACTAATGTTACTACACGCTACCACAAACGGTGCAGGTGGCCATTGTTTTAAATGCTTTTTTTAGGAAGGGATCCAATATATTTATAGAGGACAGGCATGTCATTGGCTATTTAGGCATGATCGCTAAATGGAACCTCCATATACACATCTAAACAGCAGGTGCAGGGAACTACCAGCAGGGGGCAGCTATCATCAACTGTGTGTGCCTGCTGCAAGTGCCTGCCCAGAGGCCTCTGCCTGAATGCTGTGGGGAACTGAATGTTGGACTAGATGCACCTTCACCTGTTTCAGCAAAGCAGCAGCATGGACTGTAGCTTTAGGCAGAACAGTGGGGTGGGCTGTAGCTTAGTGTAGCACATGCTTTATGCAGAAGGTCCCAGGTTCAATCCCTGGCATCTCTAGGTAAGGCTGGGAAAAGCTCCTGCCTGTAACTCTTGGAGAGCCATTGCTGCCAGTCAGTGTCAACAATAGTGGGCTAGATGGACCCATAGTCTAACTCTGCACAAGGCAGTTTCCTATGTTCCTAAGCCAATCCCAGTGTTTATCTGTTATATATTTAGCACATAGTGTGGTGACAGCCAGCATATGATATGTGGAGCAGACAACAGGCTTCTCAGTCATTCCATGCGCTCAGGACCGGTGCAAGGCAGTTTGGTGCCCTAGGCAAGATCAGATATTTAGCACCCCCTTCCCACTTGAGAGCGCTGTATTTTTTTCCCCAAGGCGTTTCTGGCGCCCCCTTTAGCCCTGCGCCCTAGGCAGCTGCCTAGTTGGCCTAATGGTAGCACTGGCCCTGCATGCGCTCTTCCTTTCTCCGTGCCATCATGGAGAAAGAAAGGCATACTTCCGGAACAATGGCGCGCTTCTTCCGTACAGCCTCTCTTACAGAAGGGCCCCTCTTCGTTCTGCTCCATTCCAGGTTGCCAAAGGAACAGCTCATTGAAGTTTTACCAGGCAGAAAGGTCGTCCGGGCTTTTGAATTTCATCAGATCAGGTAAAGCTGAGACACAATGTGCTCCTCAGTTTAATTATAATTAACGAGGGGACATTCGAGAGTGCTTCACACCAAGTGTGCTTGTTTTTTTTTTTTTTTAAAGGAACACGGAAATGATGAGTTTCTCCTTGAGCTATTATAGCATACCAGCCCGTGCACGCACACCCACAACGTACACACACACTCGCTCTGGATTTCAAGTGGGCCGATGACAAAAGTGTTTCCTAGCCTTGCTTGTAACAATGACAAATTGTCTGTTAGAATCTGTCATTTCCTCCTTCCTTAGATCACAAGATGAACAGGCTGCAGGGAGCCTGGTGACTTGCAAGGATCAGTATTTGAAGGGGCGCTCTTGCCCAGCTGCATTCGCCACATATTCAGTCGACTGAAGGCATTTGCAATCTGTTTTTATTTTATTTATTTAGATGTTTTGGATTGTATGGATCTTCCCTCCCTACCCTCATCTGGAGGCTGTGCAGTGTCTACAGTTGATCTGGAGCTTGATGAAGCACAACAGCAAGGAAAATCTTCAAAATGCCTATTGTACGCAGCATCAGAGAAACTATTTGTTAAGCTTTACATACAGCTCTGGTCTCTCATGGCCAACTTTGATTGCTTTCCAGTTGGGAATGAAAAAGTAACCATCAACATTCTCAGAGAGGGGGGGGGAACCTCTTCTTCAAAGCATTATGCAGCAGCATTTTCGTAACTATTTTCCGATTCAAATCTGTCCTCGTTTCATAGGTCTGTCCTCTAGGTATTGCTAAAGAATGCTTCAAAACCTCTCTGTGTGCAAGCCCCTTTTATTTCCATGGGATCTGTGCCAATTCAATGCTTTGAAGATCATGCTACTATTTGGAGAGAAATTGGGGGGAAATGTTTAAAAAGTGAGAAACAGGAAAGCAAAATGCTCTTTGCATTTATCCATCTGGAAAGGGTTGGGAATACAAAGAGAAACGGACAACCATCATCTCTTTTCCTGATTCTGTGGTAAGCACAGCCCAGTGCAATCTTTCAACTTTGAGTGGCTGCTGCTATTAATTTTAGTTTATGTTTTAAGAGGTAAACCTCAATGTTTGGGGATTTAGCATTTTTCAGCCTGCTCTCTGAATAAATGTCCACAAAAGTGTAAATATTGTTTTCAATACATTTCACATAGAGTTTGCTTCTGCCTGCCCAGCACATAACGTCCCTGCCAGCTATGGATACCTGATGTAGTCAACTGAAATCTATGGCTAGAACTACATTCTTCAGTTGGCACGTGGTGCTCACCAAATGTGCACTCAGAAGTCACAATGTGACTTTATCACGTTGTGAGTTTCCCTTCTTCTGCAAGAGCAGCCAATTAATTGGAACAGGGGACAAGTTGGACTGTGATATCACATTACACAGTTGGCTTACTAAACATTACAGCAACGTGGAACTGCTGGTGGTGGCGGGAAGCTATTGACCCAGTTCACACATAACAGTGGAACAGTGGAAAATTGTGTGTTACTTAACCCGATTTGCCGCAGCATGTACCGGGCACTTTCTGCCACCATTTTGTATATTCAACCGCCAATCAGGCCGATAGGGCATTGAATATTCAAAAAGGTGGTGAAACACACCCAGGACGCACCACAGCAAGTTGTGGGTTAATTAATTGTATGTGTGAACAGTCCTATCATATGTAGTTATAGTCTATGAAGTCAGAGACGCAGTGTTACAGAAATATGTTGGGTTTCCTTCTGCAAGTATCAGCCAAACATGTTCTCAGAACATTCAAAAATGTTCTCAGAACATTCAAGAAATATTTCAGGGGAAGAAGAAAACTTTTGGTTTTGTGATCCACATTGCAGCCATGATATGAAAATTTCATTTTATACTACAATACATTTCTTATGGCTGAGGACAGTGTCAAAATATATTTAAATAAACAGTTGGAAGTGAATAACAGAGAGAAACACATTTCTGAAAGGATTTTCATGCAAAACTAAGAACATTTGGCTATGGAAACATAGAATACTGTTATGTCACTCTGAATTTTGGTTTACGGGCAGAAAATTGAGAAGTATATGCCATTTGATTTTGGTTTATTATATATCCCAATATAAGCAAATTCTATTGCAGAATAAGTCATTTTTTTGCAACTTGCAGCACAATCCTATGCATGTAAACTCAGAAGTAAACCCCACTGAGTTCAAGGGGGCTTTCCCCCAGGTAAGTGGGTTATAGGATTGCAGCCTTAAAGATGCAGTTTTAGATAATAAAAATTGAATATGTGATATAAAAGCATTAATAATACATCATAAAGCCGGAGGTACCCTGTAAAAACTCGTCAGGTTGATGAATTCCCAAGCTGCACATCTCAAAATAACGTGTGTGTGTTTTTATGTTCAGCAAATATTTGTTTGCTCAGCTATTGTAAATCAACAAAGCTGTACAAGCTACACAATATATGGGAGATCCATGATTTAGTCTCTTGATGTTTTTGTTTTTACTTTAAAGCAGCTGGAGTGGGGAGAGCTGCTGTATGAAAATGATTGGAGACAAGGGTATTAATCCTCCCACCACCCCATGCTATTTTCCCAATATAAATCACTCCCTGAAACTAGTTAGCTCTTCAGAGGATAAAATACACATTTCCCTGTGGCAGATTCAGGTGTGATTTGGGTCGTGGACACAGCACAGGGAGGAAAGGTTAAACACCACCACCCCAGTGCTGTTGTTCCAGCAAAATTCAAAGCCCTTTACAGCAGTCTTACAGCAAACACTAAATATCAGGAGATCCAATCTTGGATGTCCTGCATAATGTCCTACAACTTAGTGCTGAGTTTCTGCCAACCTATATCAGGATTAGCAAGTTGTGGACCACTCTGCCACTGGAAATGATTACTATTTTATTATTATATTGGATTAGAGAAATTCAGGGATAATAACCCTGTCAAAGGCTATTAACCATGATAGCTACATTAAACCTCCGAGTCCTAAGGCAGCATACCTCTGAATAACATGCTAGAGATAGGGAGGACTGTTACCTTCAGGTCCTGTTTGCAAGTTTCCCATGGACACCTAGCTGGACACTGTCGGAGAAAGAAGGTGCGTGACTAGATAGACCTTTTATCTGATCCAACAGGCCTTTTCTTATGTTGTTATAAAGATACTAGGACTTCACTAATTGACTTGCTCACCAGTGTACCAAAATTCTTAGGGCATGTCACAGGACCAGCTATGCCCTGGCCTGTGAGTGGACTCAAGGCCAGATCAAATAGAGTGCCCCACTCCTGTTTGCCCTTCCCTTTCTGGCACTCTTCTGCTGCCGACAGGTGGAATTTTTTATTTCCCCGACTGCCTCCATGAAGCAACCTTACCACCCTCTAGGTCTCTTGTAAATACCTTTAGGTAGTGTGGGGTTTGGCTTTCAGGCATAGGGTTGATTATCCAACATGAAAATAATACTGAAAAAGTATTATTATTAGGGAAAGTCTTTTAACATCTGGATGGTTACAACAGACACAGACACACACAGAGGCACACACACACAAAAAACCCGTAACAGCAAAAGGGTAAGAAAAGAACCAGAGTTTAAATACATCCAGCTAATCCCTAGCTAGACTGTATCCCTATTTTCTCTAAGTTCTTCCCAGCAATATTTTACTGTCAGAGTTCTCAACTCTCCCAAGTAGCTTCTTTTTTTTCCTCCTGTGCTTCCAGCCTTTTGACCTTCTTATTTCAGCCTCTCTCTAAATCTGCCTTTTTGACTCAACATTTTATAAGTTAAAGCTAGCCTGTGCTCTTGTAATTGACCAATCAGGAGGGCTCACCTTTGCCCAAGATTCCTGATGCTGAGCTCTACACACATTTTTACAGAGCGTCTGCATTTTGCAAACTGAAACCTATCTTTTTCTGAGAGTAGATACATCTGCACTCAAGAGCTGAGCAAGGCTCCTGACCTGTAGCTGAACCTCCTGTCCTCTCCCTTGCTCTGTAGACATACTGGGGACTACCTGAACTTTTGACCTTTTGGTTGCAGCAAATACAGAGAAAAAAATGAACTCTATAACATCTAAACTAAGCTATATACAAAAGAAGACAGTTATGTTCTTTCACAAGATACTTTCATATGACTTATAATATTGGAAATTGGCATGCTCCTTGTCTTGATTACTAGCTGGTATTACAGAACTCAGTGCTGATTACTGTACACATCTGAAATTTGACTTCTGTATATTTATTATTCAAAATGAGAGACTCAAAGGATACTCCAGAATGGCAAAGGCACCTCCCAGCTTTCTGAGTTGCATGGGTGTGCTATACTAAACTAAAACAACAGGCAGAGTGATCCTATCACCCCTAGACAGCATCTAGAGGGCCATAGGATTTTTTGGAGTCCCAGCTCCGATGAAAACTCTGCATTTGCCCTCCACCCCCTCACAGCCGGCGCAAAAGAACCTTGGAGGAGGGGTTTAGTGGGCGTTCTGGGGGCAGGAAGGGGAGGAGACTGGTGTCGCCAAGATATGACATATCCTGGTGGTGCCTCAGCCTCTTTCCCTCCCTCTCTGAAGTCCTGCACTTAGATAGCCGAAATCAGCTGTCTAGCTGCTTTGCAGAGCAGGAGGAGTGCAGAGGTGACCTTCCCCTCTGTGTTCCTCCCACCCTGTATAGGATGGCCATAATCCTCTGAGTTTGGAAGGTTACAGGCATCCCTATAGGATTTATCCTAAAACAATCTGAAAATAGGACATTTTTACATCTAGTGGTCAAAACTCATGGCATAAATTTTCCCTCCTAATAGAGGACATCACTCCAGCAAAGAGTAAGCTAGATGGGACAGGATGTTGAGCGATGGACATTCTGTTGCCCTTTCACACATTGGTTAAACTGGATCTGTTTTACAATTTATTTGACCGAATGGAGAATAAACTTCTTCTTAGAATGGACGCTTTGAAGAAAAGAATTGTTGAGAGGTTGGCAGAAACTGAAGTGGAAATAACACAAGAGCTTAAAAAACTTGTTAGTCATGTAAAGCAAATATCTGGAGAGGTGATACAGATTAATGACAAGGTTGAAATCCCAGAAAACGAAACATAAGCACGAAATAGTGAGCCTGATACAGAGTGAGGCACCTTTTTGACCCTATTGGAATTGCAAGAACAAGAATACTGTCTGAGATCTAGAGCTACTTCAGAGTCTGATGTAATATGGGATATACTGGTTCATCTTGTTGGAAGGAAAACAGTGGATCAAGTTCCCCAGCAATACTTATCTACTGGAATCAAGGTGGAGGATATGGATATGGCTGTCCTGAAGGAGATGTTTATTGCTGTTTGCAATAATAGAGATTGCACCTTTTTTACTGTAAAGTTGAAACAGGAAAAGATTGTCTTCGATAGAGGAAGAGGATTTTAATAAGAAGAATGGATGGTGAAGTTGTGAGAACTGGTAGAGAGATGGCTAAACCTATGGTATTAATTGAAGAAAAGATAATATCTATGTTTATTATAGAGTGGAAACCTTTAATTGACCTTTTGTAGGAACTGGGAAAAATGTGAATGAATACATGTTCAAATTGGTTTAAAACTCTGGTTAACATTGAGGAAATATATGTTTAAAAGGTTAAAGAAAAATTTTATAAGAGGAGGTATAGTGGGTCTATGTCATTGGGTGAATTGGCTAAAATGTACAAAGGTATTTTGGGTGTTTGTTAGAAATATGAGTCACAAAAAGGAATGTGTTTCCTACATGTGGAAGATAAAGGATTAAATTTTCCAATAACATTTCATTATAAGAATGAAAGGGGATGATCTAGACCAGTGATGGCGAACCTATGGCACGGGTGCCACAGCTGGCACGCAGGGACCTCTCTGTGGGCACTCGAGCCATTGGTCAGCAGATCATGAAAAGACCGTCCCCTTCTGCAAAACACTAATGATCTTGTTCTTTCTCACAGTGTGGAACAGAATGATTTTATTCTAGAATTCCTGTTACAGAATTCTTTTCTACATTGTTATCACATTTAAAAGATTTTGAAGAATGATGCACAGAGCATGGCTTGGATGTAAAGCCCTAACAGTTGACCTGAGTGCTGCATGTGTTGCTCTCAAACTAACGGAGTATGAGCCAAGGTTTGACAAATTATCAGCATGCATGCAAGAGCAAAAATCACATTAATTGTGCAAAAGCATGCCCAATGCAAACTTTTACCTAATGCAGTGTTTGCAGTCCAAGACATAAAGTGTTTAAAATGTGTTAAGCACGTTTAGTTTTCTTGTTTATCTTGCTCATCCTAGTACAGGTTGACTTTTACTTTTACTAATCTGACACCTGTAGAAGCAGGGAAAGGACCCAGAGATGGAGTAAAGCTTGCCCCATACAATTTCAGTCTGGCATATCATCATATTACAAGTTGAGAATCCCTTATCCAAAAATACATGTGCCTAATTATTTAAAAAGTTTGTATAAATTCCCTTCAGGCTATGTGAACAATGTAGTACTATAATAATTTTTTGAGTTGATTTTTTTTCCAACAAAAAACTGTATCATTGAAAGCTCTGTTATTGTGTTTTTCTTAAGACAAAAGATGTTAATTAGTTCGGACAACTGTATGAGTTGTTTTTCTAAAACTAAAACCTCGATATTCAGGTTTAATTGCAGTGTTGGCACTTTGAAATAAATAAGTTGGTTTTGTGTTGCAGTTGGGGCACTCGGGCTCAAAAAGGTTCGCCATCACTGATCTAGACTTAATTGTGGTGGATTATCCTGAAAAGTGGGAATCCTACCTTTAAGGGATAGGGATTTACTTATATGTGGGTTTGTGGAATAAGAAGAAAACAATTTTTTGGAGATGTTTTCTTTTGGGGATTTCTTATAAGAACATGTGAACGAGTATGGGTTCAAATGGGTTTAAAACTCTGGTTAGAATGTACTAATGGAACAATGGAGGAATCTATTTTTAAAAGGTTAAAGAACTAAACTGAATTCATTGTAAAAGGAGGGTGGTTTAGCAGAAAGATTTAAAAGAGAACCACAGTAGTGGAAAGAAGTTATGGAATTTCATTATGTCTGGCAGTGGGATTAGTTTATGTTTTAACGTTTAATACTGTTTATAATAGAAGAGTGGTTGGGGAAGATATTCACGGTAGGGATAATTAATTTACATTATTAGATTGTTAAATGGAAACCTCTATTAGACTATGTGTAGAGAGAATGCTTTATCTGTGGGCTTGATGAAAGAAGAAGACTTGCTAGACAATAGAAAAAAGAGAACTTTTTTTGTAATTATAGAGTAAGAGAAAGTATTGTTACTTATATTTGTTTTAGAGACAAGCAGAAGTCCATTCTAGTTTTAGTTTGTGTTGTATGTTTTCTTTTCGTAGTGTTTGTTGTTGAAAATAAAATAAAATTTTATTTAAAAAAACAGAACACAAACCATGGTGAAAAAACATACAGCTGCAGTGATATTTAATCCTTCAACCTTCCTTTTTCAGTTTTAAATGTCCATATGTTCCCACAGATGCAGTTAAAATGTAAAACTGTAAATAACAACTGTTATTCATCTCACAGTATTACATGGGAAACATCAGTAAATAGAATGTCATCAGCTATTCTACCTCTCCATCTTTTCTGAGAGAATCATAAAACCTGATTGAAAGATAGTGGTACTTGCTATTACATGAAGTTTGAACAGGGATTATACAGAAAACTAGTGAGTAGAAGAGGTTTGGAGAAAGGGTAGGAGACTCCTACCACATCAACAGTACAATCCTATGCATGTTTACTCAGAAGTAAGTCTGACTGTGTTCAATGAGGCTTACTTCCTAGCAAGCATGTTTAGGATTACAGCCTAAATAGTGCATTCCCAAAAAACATTAGATGTCTGGGAAGAGAAGCAGGGAAATATATACCCCTTATCTCATGCAATCTGTGTGGTTTTACATTTTGGTTACATGTGGGGTATGTTTGTATTATCAGAAGTGGAGCTCAGCTAAAATTCATGAAGGGTTTGGGGATGTAACCTTGTTAAGCAGCTTTGCAGACTGTTATCAGTTAAAAAGGATCACAAAAAATATTTCACAGCACAGCCATTCACAAAGGTACTGCAACCCAATGTTACACTTGGACATTGCAAGCAATATTTTAATAGCATCCTAGGGTGCTTTTACTTAACTGGACTCCTGGTACATTTCAATTTTAGGGGTTTCCAGTCAGCCATTGGATGTGCTAATGAACAGATTGTATTTCTGCTGCCTGATGAAAAGTAGGCAAAGAATGCTTCTTGAATTATCAAAAAATAATTGGAATAAAAATCCTAAATGGTTACTGCAAGGGACACTTTTTGCAATTAGCTGAATAAATGGGATGGGAATTACTATTAACAACAGAAAAGTGTTTACCTAGACATTGGGAAAGTGCATATTAGCTCCTTAATTAGCAGTCCCTTAAGGTTTCGATACAACGTTTGCACATAAAATAATTTGCTTCATACTCTCTTTAATAAGAGAAGAAAACAGAGATAAAGATCAGTTAGGGAGTTGAGAAATATAATTGCCACTTTCGCGTTCATTTCCACCGCCCCGCCTCCCGCCGCCAATGTTCCTATTCCTTTCTAGTGGGCAATTACTCCCACCCACTCCCCAAACTAACAGGTGAGTACAACGGAGCATCACTGGCTTCCTTCTCCATCTGTCCCAGGACTGTGCATAATTTCTCACCTACTTCAAAATTAGCATTGGGCTGGATCCAGCCAAAGTCTCCCATGGATGGAAGGGCTCCTTCTTTCAGCAGAAGGCCTTTAATCCAGCTAAGCTTTTCCACAAGCTGAACAGGGGAGGAGCTGATCTTCGCCAATTGCAGTCCCGTATGCAGCCCCCTGAAAATCTGCTCTGGCTGGTTGGTGGACCCTCCACAACAGTGGAAGAGGTGGTGCTGAGGGCTGCAGAGGGAGGGGTGAATTGGTGAAAATCACCTCCGCTCCTTCCCACCAGTGGGAGCAGTCTGAGCAGAACTCTGCTGGGAGATGCTCTCACCAGTGGAATAAAACTCTGACTCCAACCCTTTGTTCTGAAACGAGCATGCTCTAACTATGCAAAAAAATTCAGAGTGACATGGCAGCCTTGGAAGATAGATCAGATGAGCAATGTGTTGTTTGAAGCACTAGGAGTGTGACAGGCCTTGTCCATATCCCCTCTTGCGCCAAATGATCCATGTACCATCACTTGCTCCTTCAGCGCACTGAAAATGTGCTGGGAAAACAGAATGCTGTCAGACTGAGAAGTCCAGCAAGGTAAACAGCAGCTACTGTAAGTAGGTCTGAGTACTAGCCAGGAGAGCAGTGCAGCTCTGAGAAGAACCTAGTGGCCTACGGCTCAGTCTTCTGCACGGGAGCAGGGGAGGGTGGTGACTCCTATGTCACTGGGGCTCCTTATCTGTTGCAGCTTTCATTCTGAGCTTTATAGGAGCTATCCATGGCGCTCCATGGTGGTGAACCTATTTTGGGGATGGAGTTCAGAACCGTGGATAGCTCCTATAAAGCTCATAGATTTCATAGATCATAGAGTTGGAAGGGGCCTACAAGGCCATCGAGTCCAACCCCCTGCTCAGTGCAGGAAACTAGAGGAGGGGTCTCCCATCCAAGTAATAACCAGGCCTGACCCTGCTTAGCTTTCCACGCTCAGACAAGCTGAGCCAGCGTGAGCCACAGGCCTGTTGTAGCTCAAACAAAAAGATGCAACAGATAAGGAGCCCCACCGAAATAGGAGTCACCAGCCCCCCTTGCTTGGGAGTAAGCACCAGGCAACTAGTAAGATTTACTTGTGAATAAACATAGGATCAGGTTGCCTGAGTGTTTTCACGGTAGTCACAGAAATTGCTCCTTTAATTTCAGACATGCATGCAACAGCATCCTCCAACACCCAAATTATGCTTGTTTACAAAGATGTGATTATCCACACCAATTCACATCACCCATATTGATCAGTCTGGGACAGCCTGTACCCTCAGCAACAGATCCCAGAAGCATCTATAATTCTATAATAACTAAGGTACCGATGTAAGATCAAATCCTTTCAGAAATACAGGAGAAGAAAGTGACCCTTAAAGCATTCAAATTAGTTGGAATGATAGTAATTAAAAAGAGTTGTTTTTCAGGTTAAGATGTCACAGAAACCTTACTTACATGTTCTGACACTTATGTTAGTTCAAAAAACAACAACAGCAGCAACACATATTCACACCTTGGAAAGTTCTCCAAGGGATAACATGAACCAGTAATAAAGCAACAGCGATAGGAGACACCCAATACAGCAGATACCCCTGGCTATAAGAATGCATCTCCTATCAAGCTGCCATACTGTTGCCATCAGGATGTGTTCATGCCAACATCCCGAGGGGAAGATCACAACAGTCTCTTTTTCTTATTGTTCTAAAGACTCTGATTATGCCTCCTTTTGTGACGGCATGGACAGAATCCACATTGGTCGATGTTTTTTGCTGTATGCCTTTCAGCATAGTAAATAGTAACATAATCCATAATCTGAAGAAGCTATTTAGGTATGCAGGTGGGAAATATATAAGTACAGGCAAGCTTCATTTGGCCATTTTGCTGCCCACGGCTGAAGAGACAAATCGTTCTGCAGTTTTAAAAGCAGCTTGCCTCTGAGTATCAAAAGTAGTGTACCGCAGTGAACATTTCAGAGAAGGGCCCCTCACTGCCATGGCAGAGCCCTCAGGGGGAGGAAACGTTGTGGTGGATTGGAGATGGGGAGGATTGCAGAGGTCTGGAGCAGTTTAGGAGGGCTGAGAGGGGAAGTTTCACAATGACTGGGTATTAGCTGGCACTAAGGGCCAAACTAAAAGTTCCGTCTAGCACACATATTGTGGAGCTGTGCATGATTGCTTTCTTCACTTCAGAGTAAGCACATGCAGCCCCAATTTGGATCAAACCCAGTCCCCTCAGTCCCCAAGCACTCTCGATCCCTCAGGGACAACTAGCCAAGGATCCCAATGACCAGTCATCCCCGACTGTGCAGTCCTTGTGTCCTTAAGGGAACACAGCTTTGGTCAGCACATTGCGTGCAACCTGATCTTTGATCACTGTTCGCATCATCGATAACGTGGCGTGGCACGCCTTTTGCAAGCCTCCCCCCCCCATTCACCCCCAAAGCACACAGTCTGGGTTGAGGTGAAAGCAGGGTAAAAGATTTATTAGGGATTCAACCAAAAAGTACAGAATAGAAAAGAGTTCGTTTCAAAGCACAAAGTAACGAGCGGTTTTAAAGTTGCAATTCAGTGGCAAATGACAAAAGAAACAACAACAACAACAAAAATACAGACTACCCATTCACTGCCCTGCAGTAAGCTGCCTACCTGGTTCCCTGAAGAGTCGTGGTCTCTATGGTCCAGTTTCTTCTGGCACCTGTGTCAGGCCCTTCCTCCCTTTCTGGGACACATGCACTCTAGCACTAGTACTGAGGGAAAAACTTCCTTTCCCAGAGGAGTATATTTCTTTGGGTCATCCCCACACACACACACTTACTGAGTGGAGATTCCTCCAAAGAATCACGTGTTTGAGTCTGACTGATCCTCTACTCATTGCTCATCCTCAGCCCAGAGATGGGTTCTTGAAGATTCCCCATTGTTTGGGCACCAAATGGGTTTGAGAGCTCTCTTACTGTGTGTGCTAAGTGGAGGTGCTTGGCCTTGAGATGACCTCAGAGCTGCAATTGATTGTAAAATGGAAGTTTCTTCCTCTTGGACCTGGATAAGATGGAGTCAGTATGGTCTGGCTGAGTGGGCTGCTCCAGGTCACTCTAGGCCGACCATAACAAGTCCACTGGTCAAATTTTGCATGGAGATCTACAAATAACTTACTCAGTGAAGTTGGACACATGTTCCAGCAGCTTGTAGGGCTAAGCACATACTTCCACACACCAGGGCTCAGATCCAGACAACTTCGGGACACTGCAGAAGCCAACAACTGTCTCCTTGCACTCCCCAAGCTTTTTGAGGCCAGGTGGACAGAATTTTCCTTCTCACTACTGCATTCAGTCCCAGTTTCTTGGCATTCCCTAGTCCTCTTCATGAAGAACTCTGAGGAGAAGGCAGCTTGTGGGTCTCTTGCATTCCTCCTTAATGAAAATAAGCTCTTATCATTTGTCCTTTCTGGCTGATGTACTTACAGTCTTCACTAGGTACCAGAAGCAGCTTCAAGGAGATGGGGTCACTATCCTTGACAATGTAGATAAATTCAAAGCTATTGGCATTGAAAGAACAGTTTATCCACTTTACAACCTTCAGTAAACCTGGAAGCAGTTCACAAGGTGCTAGGTGCAGACCTTGATATGGCAGAACTCTCGCTAGAATATGAGGAGATACTTCAACTTGACAGCATCAGTGATGTTCACAAGATGGCATTGTCCCATTTGGTCAATTTTCTTGCATTATCTAAAGAATACAGAAATGTGACAACACTCATGGCATGTTTTCTAGCAGCTAAGCCTCATAGTGCTGCTGGTGTTGAATGTCTCATCAGCACAAGTGTCACGTTGAAGTCCATAACCAGAAACAGACTCTCAGTTGAGCCAGAAAATGAATACCTCTACATCTATCACAATATGCCACCTCTCACTGAATGGGTTCCTAGGGCATCAGTGCTTCTATGGATGACTAAATGAGAGCACAGAACCAAAGACACAGCTAAAGCAAGAGAGCAGATGTGGTTTAAAGGAATTTTCTCAGAGGCCTCCAAGCAACAGTGCTCATCCCACCCAATCCAGATGGTAACAATCCGACCATATTTTTTTAAAAAAATGAAATTTTGATGTGAGAGAAGAGGTATGGCACATGGCACAATTATGTAGTCTTCTTCTTTGCGTTTGTACTGCTATGTGCCGCTGTTGTATACCTACATATACAGTTGATATGTACATGAGTTAATCGATGCTTTTGACTAGTGAAGCAGTTGATCCTAATAATATTTGATTAGTATAAGGTTATGAAGATGGAAAGGAAACAGTAATCATCTTAATGTTCTATTTATTTATCTTACTTTATCTATTTCTTTTAAGAAACAACCTTGTTCCTTATTAAACTCCATATTCTCAACTGCACACAAACTTAGTTACAACTACACAACATTTTTTTTTTACAACTGCACAAAATGTGTCCACCTGCACATTAGAATAAACCTTGGCATGTTGGAAAGGAATAATTATAGCTAATGTCAATTGCAACCTTTTGTTTAAACATCTCAAAGGTGTTTATAGGCGAGAATTGCATCTCAGCAGACATCTGAGCTGACTGGGGGTTCAGGAGCAACGGGACTGTTTCTGTTGCTGGTGCTTGATGCTAAATGAGAACTGAGACAACTGCTGGGCATGATTTGCAGCATGATGGCAATAACAAACGACTCAGGGGTGACATCAGCAGCATAGTCGTGGCAAGATGCCAGCATGCTACAAATTGGGCACATTTAAACCTCCTTCTCTTTTTCAATTTGCCCATGGGATAATGGCTGGCCAGGGTTTAAAATCATCCCACTTGCAATCAATAGGAAGTTACTGTATTGCCCTGTGTTTGATTGTGGCCTGAAAACTTCCATAGCACTGGCCTGAGATAGCCGTGCTTTGCAGCAGGAGGGCGATTATCATTTTAGTCATTTGTAAGAGATAACGCAACAGAACAGAAAAGGGGCATCGGGTGGCAAAAGGAAGCTTTAGGGGACATACTCAAGAACACTAACAGCAGGTTTCTTTCACCTTAACACTCTTTGCCCACCCTGACTTCCACTATAACAGGATGGGTATAGGCAAGTTTAAAATGTGTGTTTCCCCTCCCTTTGTATGTATGTGCACTGGTAACGTGAAGGTCCTTATCTGTGTGCTAATGGCTGTGAATTCAGGGTCTGCGTTAATATAAAGTATGCCTCAGTGGGGTCAGGGATTAAAAATCTCTTGTTCCATAAACTGTAGAACAGATTTTCAATGTGCATGTGCACCAAACCCCCGTTGTATCCATCACCACCAGCAGGGATTTGTGCAGTGCTCAATTGGGTGGGGTGGGGGTGGGGTGGAAGTCTGGCAAACTCGCTGGGCTCGACCCCCTGAGCTCCGCTCACCCTACCTGTTTCCCCAGCTTGACTCACGTTGTCGCGAGCTGAGCCGGGGAAGTAACTTCCAGGTTCCCAGCAGCGCTACGTTGTTGGCGTAGAAAATGGCATAAGATACGTTAAAAACGGCTGTGATTTGTGCAAGTTACACAAATTGCATCCGTTTTTAACGTATCTTACGCCATTTTCTATGTAAACAACGTAGCGCTGCTGGGAACCTGGAAGTCCGGCGAGCGCCTCAGCCGGCGCTCGCTTTTGGCCCAGCTTGGGAGGCGGGGTGGCAGCGCTTGCTGAGCACACTGCAAGTTGGGTGGCGGGCGGATCGCCCACCCCTAGCCACCACAGCTGCGACGGCAGCACCTCCTGCCCCCTTCTGGCCCGCCTTCTCCCACTGTGGTGTGGTGCCCGTGCGCGGGAGAAGGGGGGGCGGAGGGATGGAGGTGCCACGGCGTTAGTGGGTGTGACAGGGATTTGGCATGCGCATGCCAGACCCATCACACCTGCCAACACCACAGTGCACCGCCGCGGCAGCCTAGTCTGCTGCTCACCCTCTGAGCAGTGGCCGCGCCGAGAAAGGGCACGGAGCCTCTGACAGCTGGCAAAAAGTGCTGCTGGGGACAGCTGTCATCCCCATTCCTCTGCCCTCCGTGCTCCCACGGTGTCCACTGAGATACTGATGGAAGGACTGCGGGAAGATGTGGCGCCTCCGGTCGGGCACAGCCGGGGCCTGGGGCAACTTTGAACCCACAAGAGGTTTCAGAACCTCTGTGGGTTTAAAGTGACACGTGAACCCAGTCGCTGTCTGTCACCTGTAAAATAGGAGCAATAGTGACTAACAAGTGATAGTTATGTGCTTAAAAGTTATGTGCTATCAATTTGATGCCTGCCCTTGGTCAAGTCATCCCTCTGCATCCTGGTTGAATAAGGGTTCATTGGGAATTGTCTCTCTTTGTATCTTGTATGGTATTGGTTGCTTGCTGTTTGGGGCTGGTCTGCTGTGTAATATCCTTCTTGCTAATCAGCACCAACATTTTTTTTTGCTGACCATTGATTCATCATACTTCTTTGCTATTTAACTGAGGAAGAATGGGAAGGGAAAGGATAGGAGGGGTACTGCTGCAGAGCCATAGTAAAAGGAGGACAGAGAAGGGTGCAAAAAGGGAGATCTGGGGCAAAATAGGCATGGCAGAAAGAGAAGTGGGTGTCACTAAGGAGTGGCCTTGAAACTTCTTGATGGAGAGCCCACAAAAACTTGGGAGAGAAAAGCCTAGGGCGAGGCACCAGTGATACAGCGCACGTTTCCCCCCACCCCCAAGCTGCTTTCCTAAGAAAGGCTTCCTCCTAATACCAAGAAGTTAACATCTAAAGATAAAGCAAAACTTTAGAGATGCTCGGGCTTGCTTTGTGAAAAATGAACCAGGGTTTTGTACTTATCACCTTGCTCGATAACAGCTTAATCCAAATACATTCAACCCAATCAAATTACTATCTCAGAAGGTTACAGGAATGAATTTACAGTGCTGGAATCCTATTTATATAGCAAAATCCTTTAAACTAAATAGCCGAGATTGGACAGGCTAGCTAATAAATGAAAACATGCTGTACGAAATAAAAATATATGGCCTCTTTCATCTGCTTAACAAAACTTATTTAGCAGCTAGGTTCACTGGGGCATCAAAGGAGGCCTGGAGAGGTGAAATTAATCAAGGGAAAGCAAAGTGTAGCAAGAGGCTTATCGAAATCCTGATGCTGTAAAAGTTGCTGGTGGGGTGTGATTTCTGTGATGAAAACTTCATTTGCATCAAGAGCTTAAACATGTTTTTGCACTTGATGTTAATGTCACACATAACTGTGACTAGATGACACTGTTACAAAGCAAAGCCCACTCAATGTGCAGGGCAGTGGAAGAGGAGGATGAGTAACACTGATGAATGCTGTTTTCCTGACTCTTAGAATCCAATTAAATTGTTGAAGTCCTGAAGGTGAAGAGAGAAGAAATGTCTAGTTCCAACAACAGTGCTTTTAGATAGCCATTAAAACACAGGAGAAACAGCGACTTCTAAAGGAAGGAGGAGATATTTCCTTTGCTTGTCTTCTTACAGGCTATGTCAGGCTAGCCTCAACATGGTGCTTTTCTGTGGTTTCCAAAACATAGGGGAGGCTGGTGACTCCTATTTTGCTGAGGCAGCTAATCCATTGCAGGTTTTATCTGGAGCTTCACAGGAGCTATCCATGGTTCTGAACTCCACCACCACCCCAAAATAAAATAGGCTCACCACCATGGAGCACCATGGATAGCTCCTATAAAGCTCCAAATAAAAGCTGCAATGGATTAGGAGCCCCACCAAATAGAAGTCGTCAGCCTCCACTGCCAATACAAGGGAATGAGATCTGCACAACACCACTGCTCACTTTAGCCAAGGCAAGCATCCGTCTGTCTATCTATATCACACTTGTGTTCCACCCTTCCTCCGTGTTGCTCGGAGCACTATATACGGACAAGGGATGAGGGAGAATGGCAGTGGCACTAATATTATCCCCGTGCCCTCAAAACAATCCAGTGAAGTGACTTGCTCCAAGGCCGCCAGTGAGCTCCACTGGTGTGCAGGGTGATTGTCCCAAAGTTCTGAACCCCAGTCAAAGTCCAGCACTCTGTCCACTATACTTCACCAGCTCTTAGGGACTCATCAGAAGAACCACCTACAAAGATATAGTCAGAAATCTTATGAGTCGACTGTGTGAATTGCTGTTTTCAGGCAATGGGCAAGTTCGCACATCACGCTAAGCCACCCTGAAGATAAGCTAGCTGGGTTGGTTGGTTGCTTGATAATCCATATTTCTCTCAACAGACGATCAGGCGCACCGTGGCTTGCCTGTGGGTTGTTTCCCCCTTAGCCCTCCTCCCGCCCACTCCCAGGTACCTTTGCAGCAGAAATCCTCGTTTCCTTGTTCCCTAAGTCAGCACCCTTCCTGCGATTGGTCTGCTGGGGTTGCTAGCTCATGAGGGAAACTCCCCACCACCACCCCATCAGATCGCAAAATGCATATAATTTTCTGAACACAGTAAGATGTTCACAAGCTTTTCTTTTATTCAGGGTCTTGCAAAAGTATGCTGGAGTGCAAGACCTCCTCACTGCTATTTAGCCCAGCATACCAATATCCCACCCCTCGTCAATGTCCTTGTCAATTTCATCCTCCACTTCCAAGCTTCCCTTGCTAGAGAATACCTTTTTAAAAACAGAAAGAAAAAGGCTGCTTTACGTACTACTGAGGTCATAGAGGATCATAGATCATAGAGTTGGAAGGAGCCTACAAGGCTATCGAGTCCAACCCCCTGCTCAGTGCAGGAAACTAGAAGAGGGGTCTCCCATCCAAGTAACAACCAGGCCTGACCCAGCTTAGCTTTCCACACTCAGACAAGCTGAGCCAGCGTAAGCTTACACCCACCTGAAAAGCTCCTCCTGCAGTCAGAGTACTGGGCCGAGGGCACTGACAAGGGATGAGGGAGAATGGCAGTGGCACTAACAAGATAGCGAGGAGTGGCATGGTTTTTGTCACTCTTGCTGGGCGGCTCTCCAGCCATTCCTGACAACCCAGCATGAAGTTGCCCTGCTGGGTTTGGACATCACAACAAGCCACCCTGAAAACAAGCCACCCTGAAAACAAGCCTGAAAACAAGCCACCCTGAATAACCCAGTAACAAGCCATGGGTTCTCAGGGTGGCTTGTTCGTGGAAAACAACCCACGATGAAAAAACTTCTCCAGGTTCGGATGTCATGACACCTACCCTGAAACAAGCCACAGTGACAACCCACCGTGGCTTATCGTGTCATGTGAACCAAGTCAATGGCTCTTAGGATGAGATATCAATAATTCCAGCCCCAGCAATGATTCCTACAACAGCAATCTATGTTGCTACACCAGTGGTCTTCCATTTCCCTGATTAAGAAAGAGCTTTCATCTAAAATAGGCTTAATTCCCCCTTTGTCCCTGCCCCCCATTTTGCCTTTGGCCCCACCCATTTATTTATTTATTTATTTATTTATTTAATACATTTTAATACCGTCCAATAGCCGAAGCTCTCTGGGCGGTTTACAACAGTTAAAACCATAAAATACAATATAATGTAAATATAAAATTTAAAACCACAGATTAAAAAAAACATCAAAGCTAGCAGCAGCAGCAGTTCAAATTACAATAACAGAGTTAAAAACAACGACAAGATTAAAATGCTTAAAATACCCATCTCTAGAATGTGGTCCCAAGAGCTTCCCCAAAATTGAATTTGGCCTCAGGCAGAAAGAGGTTCAACCCCCCTGCCCTACATGATACAATGTAGTCATACAAAAGGTTGTTTTATTTATTTATTTGCGGTGTACAATGCAATAAAACACAGGGGACACACACACACACACACACACACACACAGTATAAAACACAATTAAAAACAGAACAAAACTTAAAAATCCTAACCCATCCCATATTCCTGCCTGAAATGGTGGATCCTTCTTGCACTATATTCTATGAGCTGCTCGATCAACCCCAGTCAACATCCCAAGTGCTCCGCTTTGCACTTGTTCCCCGCCATCTTACATTACCCTAAATGCAATGTCCGATATTTATATATTTTGTTCACTTTATCAGAAACCAAATAATAGCTATAAAGCATCTTAAGGAAATTTGTTCATATTGATATAAGCTGTTATAGCCAATTTTGACTGTTGTTGGATGTTTTATTAGAAAAGGTTGGGCATAAAAGTCTTAAATAAATAAATTAAATGAATCCTTTGATTAACAGTTTATGCTAAATGGGGTTTCCTATTATTGTCCCAAGCATCTTTTCCCACTTCTGTTTGAAAATATCTCTAGATAATATCTGATGACAATTTTTATAATTTGTTGTTAGAATTTTTTAAATTGCTATTTTTGCAAAATCAAGTTAGAGAGCCGCTCATTGTATTAGATTGTAACTCCAGTATTACAGTACTTATATAATACTTCAGTATTTATATAATCGCTAAGTTGAAAGTACAATAATATCTTGGATTGCAAGTAACTTGGATTGAGAGCGTTTTGCAAGACAAGCAAATTTTTAAATATTTATTTAATATTTTTTTACTTGATATACAAGCGACGTCTTGCAATACAAGTACTGTAGTATGGCTTAAATTAAAAATCTCTGTACAAATTTTTTTGGGGGGATTTCGTTTTGATATAAGAGTTTTGGATTGCAAGCACGCTTCTGGAACGAATTATGCTCTCAATCCAAGGCATGACTGTATTGGAAACAATGAGGATCCCTGCCTCCCACTCCTCTGATATCTAGAAAACTCACTCAGTAACCTTCCAATATCTCATGTTTTGCTCATAAGAAAAACTCATTTGGGATCCTTTAACTGTTTAATAATGATTTTTAAAAGTTCAATAAAGTTACACAAGATCTGAAGACATTTTTAAACCTACCCACTACATCTAAAACAGAGGATACAAAACAATTTGGAAAGACACTATGTGTGATTTGTCTACTTTGTATGATCAAGATACATGGGATAATGACATTTTACAACTGTCTTGTTCCAAAATATACCATGGAGGTAGTTCTTCATGAACCAATGAGACCAATATTCTTCCAATATTATTTTAAATCTCATGGCATAATTGCAAAAAAATAAAGGTAGGCTATTTCTTCCTATTCCTCAGGTTTCTGCAGCATTGCTAAAGTGATCCTGGCTGATAGATTATTGTGCCTGTATGAAATGCTTAGACAAATACATCTTTGAAAACAGCAGGAGCTGAAATGCATATACATTATCACAATAGCTTCCTTTTTCATGTCATGGAGTCACTTCCTAGTTTTTCCTTTTCATTAAGAAATCAACTTTCTTTTCACCTACTTCATATTAAATTCCAGTTCCAAGTTAACAATGGAGTAATAGCACTTCTAAGTTCAGTCGCTGCCCTCCTTTTCTCTGAATACTATGTATAGCTTGTTAAAAAGTTGTTCCACCACACTAAACATTGCTAATAATCAATTGCTATTTAATTAACCACTGCCCTAATACATCTAAATTAAATCTATATTGGAGACACTTAATTTAAAGTGCAGCCAATATTTTTTATTAATTAACTGTAGTTTAAATATCTGAAGTTAGCAAGCCACTCTAAACATTCCTGTTTGGTTAGCCGTAGGTTAAGGATGTGCGAATCATCAAAATTTGAGCTTGTTAGAAGTTCTCCAAATTCCACATCAAAGCTCATTCTGACTTGTGTCTGCATCAGAGTGAGAGTTTAGCTTCCCCCCCCCCCGCATGTAAATTCATGTATACTTTCATGTTCATTTTTCCAAATGTATGCATCAGTTTTGTGCATTTTGCCATGTAAGCATTTTCCTCCTATTAATTAAAGCGTGTTTGTGTACATGTTTCAAAAGTACACATATTTTCATATACATTTTCCAAATGTGCTCATTTTACTAATTTATTTATTTATTTATTTATCTATTTTGTCCCATGAATCACACAGCAAGTTTGGAAATGTACGAATTTTGGTTGCAGTTTCTCCTCAGGTCCGCATTTGAAACTTGGTTTGAAAAGGAACTCAATATACACCACCACCCCTTCTTAGCACACCTTATGCAACAATGTGGGCTATTATCTGTGAAATGCAGGGTTCCCGATCACAGGGAGGATTCTGTGCGCTCTCACCAAATGCATAAAGAATCCCCCTTCAGAACTTCCTGCTCAACATGGGAAGGTTAGGGAAGGAACCACTGGGGACACTGGGGGTGGGGGGTGCATGCACCCCCTCCCCACATCATGTGTTCTCTGAATACCCAAGGAGGGCTTTAGACTCAGTTTTTACTGAGGTGGCAAACCTGTATCTGGGCTGTACCACTTCTGACTGCAAGAGTGGGGCTTACATGATTGAATGCTTGTCTATACAGAAAAAAAAACCCTCATTAAAGGGCTAGATGTCAGCCTAGCTTTCTCCCTACCAAGCTGGTTTTCGAAATGTAGACAAAAAAATCATATGGAGGATTTGAAGTGCTATACTCCAGGCAGAAGTTTTCCACCTAGTTAAAAAAAAACACCTAAGCTGAAGTGTCTTGCTCTTTTTCAAGTCAGTTTTTCTCCAAGGCAGCAGAAAGAGGTGGGGAATGTAGAATACTAAGATGTCAAAACTTAGGACTGCAGGTAAGGGGGCACATATCTGAATGATCCTCTACATAAAACAATTATCTGCAAGCAGAAAGCTAGCATAGCAGTGAGAGGCCTGGCCTAGAACTTTTGTCTCCAATATGCAAGGGGGTTGTGTTTCTTAACTTACAGAAAGTTGTTGTTTGGTTGTTGCTTTTACAACAACAAAAGGGAGGGAGACTAAAACCATGGACTTCCTCACCAGCACTCTCAGTGTATACAGTTCAGTCTACAGCCTCAAGATGTTACTACTCATGCTGTTGCATGTGTGACTAGGTTCAGACTTTAGTCCAGGGACATCAGATATTTTTTTTACTCCAGAATTATGGGTCAAATTCACATTGTCACTGGCTTCCATGATTTAACCCTGCCTGCTCTACATCACATATAAACTATAATATCTAGGTGTTCTAATTTCAAACCATTTGCCCTCCATGAGGAAAATATATGGAGCTGTGGCTATAATTTAAGTGGACAGTCTGTTGGTCTTCAGCTAACCTTTCCTGCTACCTGTACTGAACTGCAGATGATTATATCTGGTAAAGTGTGGTATAAATAGAAGCTCCTGTAAACCATAAGACTATCTTGTTAGGCTTCACATAAACTATCCAACTGGAAGACTTGTCTGTACTGATTAGAAAAAAAAGATAACAATTCCAACTGGTGTATCATGACCCTGAAACTTTCAGGGGCCATGACAGAAGCCAAGTAAGTGAAGCAAAGCAAGGCAATATCAAGATTCCTTTGAAAATGCTAATGGATAAAAGGGGAATACAATTAGTAACAGGGCTGTCACCCACCCAATTAATCAAATTAAGTGATCAAATTTGCAAATTGTGCATATGGATAAAAACAACTTTGTAATCAATAAAGAACATTTTGCTTTATGTGTGTCATAGCAGGAATTAGCAGCGGCGGCATCAGGAAGTATCATCGTCTTAGTGCTTGACAACTGCCCTGTTTTTTGCAGTCCCGAGCCGCCCCCAAAATAAGGACATTTACTGAGCCCCTGATGGGCTGCCACAGCGTGGCTAGCAGCACAATCCTGTGCATGTTTACTCAGATGCAAGTCCCACTGAGTCCAATAGTGCTCACTCCTGGGAAAGTGCACTTAGGATTGCAGCCTATGTGAGCTGCTTCTAGGTTGGCAGGTCACATGTTGTGTAGGTCTTCATACTTAGAACAGAAAGACAGTTTCCTAATACTGAACAGTATTCAATGTTGCCCGTGCACCTCCACTGATTATATTGCACCAACAAGACCCACTGCCGGCATAACAGGAAGCTAGCACTTCCTAGAGCAACCCTGGAAACAAGCCAAAATGGACAGATCAGCTGAGCTCCCCTCTTCCAGCTCCACTGAACTGTTCTGTTGCACGTGTATAGGTGAGATAATGAAGAGTCAGACACAGGTATATATGGTTTCAAATGAATTGAAACATTTATTGAATTGAAGATCTGGGAAGGGTGAAGTGTGGTACTAACCTAGCCCGGCCATTGGCCAGTGAAACACCAATAATTGGCGAATGCATCCCAACCGGACCGGAGGCGGGATGTCCCGCCACCGTCCAGTTGCACTCCATGAGGAGCTGGAGGGCCTTCCCATCGTCACCTCTCATTGGCGCCTCAAGGCAGCCAATGTAGGTGAGAAAGGTCACACCCCAAAGACATCCCAATCTCCCTCCTTCCAAGCCGCCAGGCATTAGCGAGGGAAGCCTTAGGTAAACGTCAATCACCTTGAAAGGTGCCACTGGATGATCACCATAACCCTAAGCCCCACTGCCTAATCCTGCACATCCCGAAAATGCGACCAATTTAGCTAAGATCCGCTTGATGGGATCCAATTCGAATTCAAAAATTCCCCCACCCTGCTTCACAGTGTAGAGTAGGCGAAACACGCCCATTGCCCAGGCCCATTGAGACAATGAGCCAAAATTACTCGGCCCCCTTTAAACGGGCGGGGCGACCAGAGGAGCCTACACGGCTAACAGGGCGGGAGGGGAGGGAGCCGGAAAATGAAAAGAGATTGAGGGCAGGGATCCAGGTGCTTAAATGAGCCCCCCATCTCCCCGCCCCAGCCAAGCCCATTGGCTCAGCTGGCCGTGACCTGTCCTGCTACCTGACTCCCCACTCCTCCCCCACGGGCAAATCTTCTCCCCAGCCCCAAGGTGCGGGGCCAGGGGAAGTCTGTTCTGGAAACAAGTCTTTTGGCTCATTTCCAGTTGCATTAGAAAGCACTAATTTCCTGTTGTACCAGCAGTGGGTCCGACTGGCAAACAGGCAGCATTGAATACTGCCCACTGTCATGTATTTATTAGAAGTGTAAGTATATAGGAAACAAATGTTTCACACGGCACCATCAGTCTTGCCGTTTGCCTTTGCACCATCAGTAAAGCACTGCAGATTTCTTTTTAGTTTCCTTGCTGCCAATATCAATCACAGGCTAGCTTTGATTTTATGGTGCTCCAGGGATTCACGTGGTTGTTGGAGGAATAATCTCTTGTTGCTGTTTATTATAATAGTCATAAAATAGTCCTTGATGGTTGTTAGGCACTAGCAACTGAAATTCACTCTTTTATAGATCTCAATGAATCTCGATATTTAGACCATTGTTGGGTAGTAAAAATATATACGTCAGTGCCTCTTGCCTGAACATTTCTAGATCTGCTTTTTCTCTCCATTGCAATCAAGGTGTGACTGCAATCACCTTAGTGTTTGTAACTCTATTTGGGGCATGTTCATTGGATCATAACCAGCGGCATACATAATGCAATTTTCCTGAAATGTTCTACCAGTGCCCTGATCTATCTACTGTAATCACTATTGCTCTACAAACATTAAGCCAGACTACCAGAGCCAGAGCTAGTATATACGAGTCAGTGTTATTCAAAAGAGAACTGTATATACCACCACAGCTGCTGCTCCTTGCCTTGAGCATCTTATCCCTCTGTGCTACATTATTAACAGGCTTTTAAGCACTAGGTAAGCGCTTTTATGCCTATTTTAAGGTTTGCTTCCTCATTACGTTTGCTAATTCATTTACATGTGAATATTAAATTGTCCAGAGTAGTATTGAAGCTAGGTTGCCAGAAAAGAAACAGTCAACAGGGAAAATAAGAACATATTTCAGCTGTATAAACTGGGCAGGCAACAATCTCAGATCCTGTACCATTACACCAATTCCCACTTCTGATGAACACTGTATTTTACTGCTATGACCTTTGAATAAGTCTGACCATGCAGCTCAGAAATTGTTACGCTTTAAATCAATGTTAGAGGCTGGAATACAGAAGGTATTCAGAAGTTCCACATTTGCAACCAGGTGTTTTTTTTCCTAGGCTTCCTTTTTCAAAGGCTGCTCTTTATCCCTGAAGTTTAAAAGAAAGGGGGGGGGGGAAGGAGTTTGGCATGAGAACGTGAGAGGGAGAACTAGGAGAAATACCATGTGGATGCTTGTGGCAGCATCTCTTTAAGCTAATGTCTATGTTGCTTTTTTAAAACTGGGAATAAAGAGTACTTTAGGAATTCTGGGAAGGGCAGTTTTTGAAAGAGGAGCTATGGAAGAGCCTGGTGTGTGTGTGTGACTTTTATGTATACACCACTCAATAGCTTCTTCAACAACACTAATTTAACTCTGATTCAAGACCAGGGCCGGTGAAAAGCAGTTTGGTGCCCTAGGCAAGATAAGATATTTAGCGCGCCCCCTTCCCACTTGAGCCCTCCCTCCAGCCCTATGCTTTATAATTAAGGCCCATGACAAAGTGTAAACTTTGAAGCAACAGTTAGGTGACATTACCCCTGCAATACAGGCTTGTATTCATCCCCCATTAAAACGCAAGAAGTCTAGTTTGAGGGAGCTTTCCCTTGCTCAGACATTGGCTGAAAACCCGGAGAGAAAAAGGGCGGGATTTTTCTCTCGCTTCCCCCTCCGAAAAAGCAGCCAGGCATTTTTTGGAAATACTGACGAAGGAAGCGGGGGTTAAGAAAAACGAGAAGTTTTAAAGAGTTTAGGAGCACAAGTGCAATTCTATAAGCAACCAGAGGTAAAAAAAAAGTAATGAAAGAGAAATAAGACTGCAAAATTGCACACGTCCAAAGGAGGGGGAGGGGGATTCTCTCCCCACCTCAAGTGCTTCTATTAAATGTTGCAAACAAATGAAGTGGGTAGGTGGGAGGGGGGGGAGAAGGCACTTACTTGCGTTTCATTTACCACAACCCCTGCCATCTCTGCAATGCACTCGCAAGGGGAGGGACTGAGGGAGCTTTTGGTGGTCCTGCTAGCTTACAATCGCTTGGGGCTGAGGGCTGGGGAGTGTTAACCAGCAGCCAGGTGTGTGGGCTTCGTTACTGGGGGGAAAGGAGAGCGGAGCTTCCCGGGCTGCAGGCGCCCTCCCCACTTCTCCGTGCCTGCAATTAAAGCCCTCGGGGGGCGCAGTTCCTCGCTGCAGTCAGCTGATCCCAGGCGGAAGAGCCCGTGTTTGCTACACCTACGCTCGCTGCCTCGCTTGCTCCGAGGAACATAAGAAGAGCCACGCTGGGTCAGGCTGAGGGTCCTCCTGGAGCTCGCAGGCGGCTTGTGCTCCCGCAGGCAGGAGAGCGTTGGCTCCGGCCTTTCTAGCGGGCAGTGGCTCCACTGCTGGAGGGGGTGACTTGGCGCCCCCTTTAGCCTTGCGCCCTAGGCAGCTGCCTAGTTGGCCTAATGGTAGCACCGGCCCTGTTCAAGACAGAAATTCCATGTATTAAAAAAAATAGCCACGCACAATGCTATTTATAAAACCCAAGAATCCAAATTTGTCACCTTAGCCCTTTCTTTGGTTTAACGTGTACTACTACAATCCTTAGCTTTGTCCAATATCATACTTAGAGATGTCACACCTTTCATCTTCTTTGCATTTGAAGCAAATGCCAATCCTTGCACACCAGACTCCCTATAAAGAGAATCCAGCTGAATAAAAAGCAAGGAAAATTTGTTCTTGAAGCTAGGAAAGAAACAAGCCAGCTGTCTTTTAAATGTGGATTAGGACACAGAACACTTTTATTGTACACGTTGATCATTCTGAGAAACTGAAACCATAATAGCCTCTGTATCATTAGAAAAGCACTGCACATCCATGAAAGGATGATTTGTGTTGGAAAGTAATCCAGAGTAAACTGTGAATTGAATATTTTATGGAAATTAACTAGGCTTAGCATTTTGAAACATTTTTTACTATGCATTTCCCCCCTGTACAGAAGTCTCATGTACTGTAAACGGTAGCAGTTTAGCAAAAATGAAAACTGAACGGAATGATTTTCAAACATTATATCAGGCAACAGAGCAATAGTTAGTTGTAGTGCCTACAAAATAGACCACTGAAGTCAACGTGCATAGAACCTGTTGCTTAAAAAAAATATTTATATGAGTTTATGGATTAAGGGAGCTTGGGAATTTAAATGTTTCTGTTTCTTGAAGTGGGCAATTACTTTGTGCAGGTTGATGAAAGACAGAACAAGCCACAGTGGAACTCACTTTTGTATTTTTACAGCTTCAATTTCAAGTTGGTATCAGATAGACTAATCCCTTAGAAACTGCACATAAATCATTACACTTCAGTGAAAAGTAACACAAACAGTTTAAGGAAAAGCTGAAAAATCTCTTCTCCAAACAGAAGTACAAGGCAACAGCAAAAAACAAACAAACAAACAAAAAACCCACCCCTAAAATTTACGGTGAAGCTTCCTGGGCCCAAACTTTCCTGACATCTGTCTAGAACAACGTTCTTCAACCTGGGGGTTGCGACCCCCAAGGGGGTCGCGACGTGCTTTCTGGGGGGTCACCAGCCAGGGTGGAAGCGAGTAGCATTCCTGCGCCCCTTCGCTGTTGGCTGGAACGACTATACTGGAAGGAGGGAGGGGTGGGTATTTTCCTACAGCACCAGGCGCTTGCAATCCAATTGTTGGAGAAGGAGAGCACGCGCGCGTGCCCACACTGGTGCTTTATGGGTAACAGGCACGTGAGCCTTGAGAAGGAGCCGCTGCCTGCAGTTGCCGCCAAGCACCTCCTTCGCCTCGTGCTTCTCCTCCTTGTGCTGAAGTAAGTGCGTGAGTGAGTGCGTGAGTGAGTCGCTGCCTGCAGTTGATGCCAACATCTTGCCTCCTCCTCGTGCTGGTGTGTGTGTGAGAGAGAGAGTGAGAGTGAGAGTGAGAGTGAGAGAGAGAGAGAGAGAGAGAGAGAGAGGAGACGCTGCCTGCAGTTGCCGCCAACACGCGCCTCTTCCTGCTGCTGCTGCTGTTGAAGATCTCTGCAAGAACGAGTTGGAGGAGGGGGCAGATTGAGCTGTTGTTGGGCTGGGAAGGGGAGGTGGTCGCGGCAGCGTCCAGGGGTGAGGGGAGGGTGGGAGGCATTCCACCCAGCCCCTCATTCTCAGACGCAGCCGGCTGGGGGGGGAGCGGCAGCACGAGGACGACCTGGGCGACTTGATTATTTGTACAAAGGCAAGTGTGCTTACTTCCTCCTTAGCCCTTTGAGATTTTGGCAGCCCCAATGCAAAGCAGTGAGGTGTACTGCTGACTATAATTCTGTTGGGAGAACGTACTTAACACCACTTGGACAGCTCACGTTATGGTATTTTTTGACACACTCATTGGGAAGAGTTTCACTGAACTATGGCTTCTTCTGAGTGAAAATGAAGTGTGTGTGTGTGTGTGTGTGTGTGTGTGTGTGTAGAGAGAGAGAGAGAGAGAGAGAGAGAGAGAGAGACTGTGTGAATGAATTTCATTTCACTTGCTTCTGTGGCTATTGCAGAACTATTTTTAGCTGTCTCCAGCAGAACAGAGAGCCAGTGTGGCATAATTGTGAGAGTGTTGGACTGGGACTTGGGATATCCGGGTTCTAGTCCCTGCTTGGCCATGAAACTCACTGGGTTACTTTGAGCCAGTCATTTACTCTCAGCCTAACCTACCTCACAGGGTTGTTGTGAGGATAAAGTGGAGAGGAGGATGATTATGTAAGCCTGCCTTGGGTTCCTTGCAGGAAAAAAGGCGGGGTATAAATATAACAAATAAAATAAATAAATAAATAAACAAACATGTCTTCTCCTTTCTGATACAAAGCTGGCTGCTAGTCAAATGATAAATCCGCTCACTTGCCTGCTCCCTGTTGGGCCCTATTTCCACCAACATCCAGAGTCCAAAGAGAGGAAGGGCAGGTGAGCAAGTACAACAATAGAAATACAAAAAGAAATTGTTTTTCCTCAAAAAAGATTTTTTATTTATATTTTCAGAAATCTGTACCCATGGAGAAAAAATGTAAATATTCAGAAGATTACCTAAAATTTGGCTTTACCACCTTTAATGAATATTAGGTTTATTAAATTATATTCTGAAAAATCTATTTTTCATGTGTTCTCTTTACCCCACCAAAATGCAAATGTATGCAAATTTATGCAAATGTGGTGGGGGTCCCCGGTTACTTTGCCATTACAAAAGGGGGTCGTGACTCGAAAAAGGTTGGGGACCACTGGTAGAATGTCTCCTACAGTCCCCAGCCGAAACCGCCCAGCACTCTATCACACCCTGCCCCCATTTCTTGATTTTTAGACACACACACGCAGGTCAACACATGCACAAGTTTCACCACAAGCTACTGGGGAAAGGACTTTAATATAAAATCCTATCCAGCACTTAGTGACCGCATTCGCTTGATTGCCATGGCTCGTTGTGACTTATAAGTCACAACAAGTCCTGGTGCCCGTGGGTGCCATCCTAAATATTCAAGCTGTGGCCAGGGCTTGTGATGTTGTCCGAAACTGGGGACTGTGGATTTTGTGATGGTTAAAAAAAAGCTCACAGAACCCACGGAATGTTTTAGGGTTATGGGAGGGTTGTTTAACCCTCCCATAACCCACAGTCCTTGGGTTCGGACAACATGACAAGCTGCAGTTGTGGCTTAAATATTCAGAATGGCCACCAGCACATGCCACAACCCACCATGACTTAAATAAATTGTTTAAATTGTTCCTGTCATGATGTTAGGGACTCTAGGTGCAGAGCATGTTTTATTTGTGTACAACCGGTTTCACTACCCACCTGATGGTGAGAAAAATCCACTCCCATTGGATGGAGTTGGAAAATCTATCTCCAACTCCTAGGAACTGCCTGGGTTGCCAAGCTCCCCCCAATTCTGCTGTGCTAAATATGCAGATTTCAAATGAGGGCCCCTGACCCCTGGAAAAATGTCTGGTATTTGGAATTCAAATCAGCTTTCCCTCACATTGGATTGGATATCACATGACTTTGCCCTGCCAGATTGAGATGTATAGCAAAATTAGATAGTTCACTAATTTGATCACATTTCATTCACGCCCCATAGCCCTGTCTACTAAGACCATGTAGTCCCATCTGATTTTCTCAGGTAACAGGTTCTATCTTAGTTGGCCATTCAGAGCCCCAAACCTTACAAATGTCCCTCTGTCCCCAAAAACTTTCACATGGATCGTGGCTCAAACTCCAGCTGTGCCTGTAGCCATCATCCCTCAATACTTTTCTTTCAGTTCCTTTTCTACCCTCCCCTTTCACTATTATTCCTCTCTAGTTGCTCCCTTATTGGTGGGAAAGGTTTCTTTCAACACCTCCACTGATCAAGGAAAGATTATCTCTGACCCCTTTCCTCTTTGAACATAGGACAGGGATGCCACTAAAATTTCATTTTCCATTTCCCTGACTTCCCCTGACCAACTTTTGTCAATTTCCCTGACCACCATTCAAAAATAATCTCAAGTTAAAAGAATTCATAGGTTACATTACATTAAATTACTGTTTTATTAAATGGTTTAAAACTATTTAAGTACTGAATGGATTTTTTTAAAAAAAATATTATTATTATTATTATTATTATTATTATTATTATTATTATTATTATATTTTGGTCAAGAAAGGAGCTTCTTTAAACATTGAGACTAGGTTCATATGACACACCAACCCACCGTGGTTTATAAGCCACGGTGGGTTGTCATGTTGTGCAAACCTGGGACAGGTTTGTCAGGGTGGCTCAGAAGCCACCCTGACAAGCCATAGCTTGTAGTAGGGCCAGTTTGACCCACAATGGGTTGTCGTATCGTCCAAACCCGGATGGCATGACTCATTGCAGGTCAACTCCGACTATAAGCAAGCCGCTTGACAAGAGTGGCAAAAAACCCTTGCTGCTCTTGCCAAGTGGCTAGTGACCGACCGACATTGCCAGCCATCGTAAAAGTGCCTGAGTGGCACTTTGGGGCAGCTGGCAAAGGCTTCCCCCCTTCCCATCCATAAGCTGTTCTGGGTTCACTGCGGCTTGACTTGTTGTTTTTAAACCTTGGGGGGGGGGGGAGATGGCGAAAGCCAGCTGTCAAGCCAGCTTTTGCAATCCCCATGGGGGCATCCATGAGGTGCCCCTCCAAGGACCCCCCCACAGTACCTTAGGGAGTAACTTGGAGGGGCTGCCCAACTTTTTTTAAAAATGTACCAATAATGCGTGCAAATAATTCCTCTCATTATTATTATTTTTAACCCAACCTGCCCGATTTGTGCAAATTGGGCACGGTGGGTTGGCACAACGGGGTCCTTGGGCTAGGTACTGAACAGCGTGGGTGGGTGCCTGCTGGCCAAACTCAGTAGGCACTTGGGGTGTGTTCGCACGACACGGGAACCGCGGGGGAGCAGAAGTCCCCCGCGGTTCCCATGTCGTGTGAACGCCGACCGGGGGTGCCCCCGTGGGACTGCCGTGCATGGGACCCATGCAAAGTGACCATGGGCAGTAGAGGGGTAAGCCCCTACCGCGCGTGGCCACCCTGCCATGCGAACAGCGGGCGGCCATCCCATGGGGGCCGCACAGAGGCGGCAGCCCAGAGCAGCCGGAGCTGCCGCTGCTCCAGCCAGCCTGTAGGGGCAAACGGCCCCTCTGGGCATCCCAGGGCCCCGCCCCCTAGTGCCGGGAAGCCCGCACTGCGGTGCGGAGACTGCCGGCTCCACCGGTGTCCGCCCACGTGCGGACACCGGTCTGCGGCGCCCCGCCGGACCCCACGGATCACCCCGTGGTGCCTCCCCCGCCCGCAGCCTGGGTCGTGCGAACCGGCCCTCACTCTGTACAGTGCCTGCCCCAGGTTGCAGGTAAGATTTCACCCCTTTGCAAGGAGCTGACAGCTTTGACAGGTCGGGACTTGTCAGCTCCCTGCAAAGCCCTGGGAGATCATGATTTGCAGAAAGGGTATCTTCCCCCACTTTTTGCAGTGCGATCCCCTGATTTCCTTAGGGGAGACCAGGTGGCCCTAGGTCCCCCCAGTTTTGCAAGTGCTGCTAGCATCAAGGGAACCCTCAAAACTGGAGGGGATTCCCACTGACAGGAGGGAGGGCACGGTCTCACATGTGTCAAAGTAATGTCAAACTCACATATCCCCGGCACTGGGAATACTCCCAGGTTTTGCCACTCCCCAGACCGAGGGGACATTTGGGACTTGTGATCAGCCAAAAAAAAACAAGCAAACCTGGAAAGGGGGGGCAATTGAAAAAAGGCCCCGAAACACCTTTTTCTACATGATCCTTGGGGTTTGGGGGGGGGGCTTATGTGCACCTGGGTTATCCACACTTGGAAAAGTAAAGGCAGCCCATGGGCACCCCCCCAAACTGGCTTTACAGCTGGCTAGAAGATATAATGGCTGGCTACAAAGTCCAGCCAGCCACAATTTGCTGACCCGCTAAATATTCAGATCTTCAAATCAACTGAAACTGTTTCCAGTTTGTCTGAACACACAAATTACCCAGTTGCAAGAAGCCAGTCAGCTTCTCCATAATAAAATAATGCTATCACATGCAGGCTCATTTTATTCTGTTTTACTGTTAACAACCATCAGCCAATAAACATTTCCAAAATCATATACTGTATAGTCATGCCTTGGATTGAGAGCATAATTCGTTCCGGAAACGTGCTTGTAATCCAAAACACTCTTATAACAAAACGAAATCCCCCCAAAAAAATTTGTACAGAGATTTTTAATTTAAGCTGTACTACAGTACTTGTATTGCAAGACGTCGCTTGTATACCAAGTCAAAAAAAATTAAATAAATATTTTAAAATTTGCTTGTCTTGTAAAACGCTCTCAAACCAAGTTACTTGCAATCCAAGGTATTACTGTAATCATATTATGGCATATGTGTGCATCATTCCATTACACTTGTATTCTGCCACTTCTCTACTCCAAATGCCTCAGCTGCAGACTGTCCTCTTGCAACTAGAGTTGAAAATCGAGCCTCCGCTGGGGCAGAACGAGGCCGAGCATGGCCCCGCTCGCGCCCCGGCGAGGCCTTACCTCCTCTTCGGGGCGGCTCGCATGCTCCGCGGAGAGCCGCCCCAGCCGCTCGATCCAGCGGAGAACCGCCTGCGCTGCTCGATCGGTCCCGTCGCGTCACTTCCGAGACCAGAAATGACGCGACGGGACCGATCTGCGCCTGCGCAGAGGCCCGTCGCGTCATTTCCAGTCCCGGAAGTGACGCGACGGGACCGATCGAGCGCAGAGAACGGGGTAGGTGGCTTGTTCAAGCGGCGCTATGCGCCGCTCGAAAAAATAAGGCAGGGAGGGGGGCGAAATAAGGCTCGGGCAGCGCGTCCAGCCTTATTTACGCCACTACTTGCAACAGCATCTCAAAAAAATCCATTACACGAGTACATCTTAATCACAATTTCCCTGACTTTCCAGAAAATGGCAACACTGTAGGATGGCCCAGCAACCACATCGTGTTCATGAAAATAAAACCCTTGCTGTTTTGCTCATGTGGCCTCCGAGATCTCAACAATTGAGTTGTAGCAGGAAATCTAGGAAAATATGATTGTGACACAAGACTTTGTCAGGGAAATTGCAGAGTGGCTGTTCTGATGTTAGACAGGAGTTGATGGAAATCTGGAACTCCAAGCCAGTAACCCCCAGTTGCAAGCCAACTTACTCATCTATCTTTCATATTTGGATGACAATTACTCCACAAGTGGTTCCAATGTTTTCTTCATCCTAGCTTGGTCAGAGAGCTATATCCTAGTACTGTAGTCTTTAACTGTGAATAATGTTCAACTAAATGAGGCTTTTAAATCTGAAACAAATATACTTTATAAAACAAATGCATCTCTTGCGTGTCTGCAGAGTAAATATTAAAACAGTCATTGTAACAGTTTAGGCAGAGAATATTTATATAAGAATGCTGCAGATCTGTTAAAGCAATGATAATGATCAAATCAATCATTCTTGACCTTTTGTCTCAGACATTACATAAGGCTTATGTTAAAGCTTAGCTTAATTTTGGGGGGTCTAAGTGGTGCTGTAATCATAGCTATAATGTCCGGGTTCACTGGAGCCTTCGTTTTAAATGTACCGTTGTCAGTTTACACAGAAATCTGTCTGTAAGCCATCTGTTGCAGAAACTGGTCATTATCAATTTTGTCAGGCTGTTACTAAGTTCCGCAGATGCTAACCAGTTGGAACCATCTGCTTGTGTCAAAAAAGTAACAATTCACTTTGAAGGGGAGAAAATTGACAGTATGATTTAAGTATACTTGCAATATGTTTCTGACCTAAACCTTTTCAGTGGAGGCGGAGCAAACTGCCTAATCAGAATAATAAAAATGGCCAACACCAATTCAGACTTCCCTTTGAAGTCAACCTGAAGCTACTAACAATACACTGGAAAGAGTTTTATGTTAGTTATGTAGCTCTCTGGATTTCAGTCCCCATTTTTAGCACTTGATGGAACTGCTCTATAATTTCCTTTATTTTTAAAAAAGTTATACTTGGTAATTCTACCTCAGCTCTTTGCCCAACACTTCCACCCTTCAATAGGATAGTCTCCCTCCCTCCCTCTCTTTCTTGCACACACACACCTTCCAGAACCCACTGGTGTAATATGATCTACCACCTTTTGGGAGTCATTGCCTTAAAGTGTAGTAGCACGGTGTCAGCTAATATGTCAGTTTGCCACTAGCTAGCTCAATTTTATGGGAACATAAATGAAATAATGAATTTATTTGATGGATCTTATAGTAGATGTCAAAATTCAACAACTTACCCAGGAATCTGTCTTCCTAAATAATGGGTTCTAATGCATTAACAGCCTATGTAGGTAATGTATTTAAAATAATAAAGCAGAATGGGGCCTATTATCACTGAAGGCTCATTCTTTTTCTTGAGTCTCTGTCATGCCATTATTTATTATTTTGCTGGTTCACGTATGGCTGCTCAAATTCAGAGGAATAAAAGCTCTGTGCCCAAAGCATTGCTGAGAATGAAAAATAGTCCCACATGAACTTTCTCTGAAAATGGAGCAAAGACGTAAACATGGGGGGGGGGGGAATCAAATGTCAAGTCAGATACACCATTCAAAACCACAGGAACTAGGCGCTCTTGCACTACAACACTATCAACATTTGTATGTACCGCATGCATTTTCAGATGCACTGTCATTATGCAAATCAGGACACGTACGAACATAGAGCGCTGCCTTATACTGAGACCGACACTGGGTCCATCTAGCTCACTACTGACAACATTGACCGGCTGCAGCTCTGCAGGGTTTCGGGCAGGGTTTTTTCCCCAGCCCTACCTGGAGATGCCAGGGATTGAACCTGGGACTTTCTGCATGCCAAGCGGGTGCCCTACCACTGAGCTGCATCTCTTCTGCAAAAATGTGCTTAGATGGAACATAGGAAGCTGCCTTATGCCAAGTCAGACTATTGGTCCAGCAAGCCCAGTATTGTCTACATTGACAAGGCAACGACTCTCAAGTAGGAGTCTTTTGCAGCCCTATCTGGATATGCCAGGAAAGAACCTTTCGCATGCAAATGCATGTGTTCTACCACTGAGCTTTGGCCCTTCCCCAAAGAAAGCTGTCATACCAAGTCAGACCATTGGTCAGCCCAGCTCAGTATTGTCTGCAATGACTGATAGGGGCCCTCCAGGTTTTCAGGCAGGGGTCTTCTCCAGTCCTACCTGGAGATGCCAGGAACTGAATCTGGGGCTGTCTGCATGCAAAGCATGTGCTCTTCCACTGAGCTATAGCATGTGCTCTTCCACTGAGCCTTTTTTGGGGGGAGGGGAATCTGTTCCCTGACAGGGCCGGATTAACATAGGGGCTATTGGAGCTGCAGCTCCAGGCCCCTACCATCAAACAGGCCCACAGCCGGCCCGGCAGCACGCGGTGCGCGCGCCCACTCACCCGAGCCGCGCCGCCGACTGCTGGCTGCTGCCGCTGCCGCGCTGCCGCACTTGCCCTTGCGTCGACTCGTCGAGACGCCAGGAAGTGGCTCCCTCGCGGCGGCGGCGGCAGCCAGCAGTCGGCGGCGTGGCTCGGGTGAGTGGGCGCGCGCACCGCGCGCTGCCGGGCCGGCTGTGGGCTTGTGGGCTCCGCTAGCCCCCCCCGGCCCGCTATCCATCCTGGCGCTGGGCTTTCCCATTGGCTGCCCTGCGCGCCTTGGCTCCGCCCCAGCCAGGCTGTCCCTCCGCCGCCGCCAGCCCCCCCCATCCCGCCGACCCCCGCCTTGCCGTCGCCGCCGCGCTCGAGCCTCGGGGCCGACGGAGACGCGCCCGGGGGGCATCACACGGCCGCGCGCGCCGCCCGGAGCAGCATCGCCCTGCTCCCTGCGTGCCGCCGCCGCCGCCTCATCGTCGTCGTGGTCCCTCCTCCCGCACCGCCTGGCTGCCTGGCTCGGTCCCTCCCTCGCCTTTCTCTCGCCAGCCGCCGCCGCAGTGGCGAGGAGAGACCAGCTCCGGACCCGACCGCTGTTCCTCGCGGTCGGGTCCGCTGCAGCAGCAGAAGGTTTTTTTCTTTTATTTTTTCAGAGCGGAGCAGCGTTTTAAAAATTATTTTTATTTTATTTTTTGAAGAGAAGGCTGCAAGAGCGAGCAAGCACTGTCTTTTCTCCCCCCCCCCCACTGAGGAGCCCGCCAGGCAAGGACTCGCGTTCACGGGTGGTGGGGTGGCGGGTGCTTTGGCGGTGGGGGGTGCTTTGGCACAAGCAACCCTTAGAACTTCTAGCCCAGGCTTAGGCAACCTGGTGCCCTCCAGATGTTTGGACTACAACTCCCAAATCCCTTTCCACTAACCATGCTGACTGGGGCTGATGGGAGCTGTGGTCTAAAACATCAGGAGGGCACCATATTGCCTACCCCTGGCTTAGAGGATACACACTCCGTATTGCACCTTCTCCAAGTCCAATTCCCCTCCCTGGGTATCTTTTCAGGATCGAGGTATGCCTATGCACACCAGTTGCCTACTCATGTTCTAGCCTATAAGTGAGATGTCTGTTTGTGGAGATTAAATTGGGGGGTGGGGGATAGAATAAGAACAGTCATGCTGGATCAGACCAAGGGTCTATCTAGTCCAGCATTCTGTACGCACGGTGGCCAACCAGCTGCCCACGGGAAAGTTAGCCCACAAGCAAGACAGGAGTGCAAAAGCACCCTCTTACCCAAATAAAGTTTCTACCGATGGTCAAGACCCCTTAGGAATACAGAAAATTATCAAGGATTTTTATGACGGGGATGTTTATACCACAACCACCAAGGGTTCAACACGGCTGTTGCCATCCATATTGTCCACAGAAAACAGCCGGGGTATGCAAGTGTAACAAATCATCATCCTTACGAAGAATCACTTCTGCCACCCTCCCCTCCTCCCAAAGGAGCTCAGGACAGCACAGATGGTTCTGCCCCCTCTCCTTCCACCACATTTTGTCCACACAACAACCTCCATCTCCCCCAATTCCCATGATCCCTGACCATTGGCCATGCTGGCTGGGGCTGGTGGGAGTTGTAGTCCAAAACATTTGGAGGGCACCATAAACATCTGGAGGGCACCTCTGGCTTAGGAGATATACACCCTGTGTTGTACATTCTCCAAGCCCAATTCTCCTCCCTGGGTATCTTTTCAGGATCAAGGTATGCCAGTTACTGAGGAACATGGGTGGGAGGGTGCCGTGGGGCAGCTTGGAGGTGGCGTGATCTAAGCTGTGGTGGCTTGTGCGACTCAACTAGGATTTCGCTGACCCGAAGTGGGCCCGCGTGGCCTCCGGGCCTCTTTCTGCTCATCCCAGAGCTTAGAGGCGGGGTCGTTTCTTATGTTTTCTGTGCAAGATGTGGGAGTTGTGGGTCATTTTTGAATTTCTTGGAGCAAGATGTGGTGGTTGTGGGCCGTGTTTTTTAAAAACAGAATCTGAGCAAGACGTGGTGTGGTGTTTGTGGGGCAGTAGCATTTCCTCTGAGTAAAATATTTGCAGGGTGCTTGGGGACTTTAATCATACGCCTTTCCCAAGCCCACTGCAGTATCCTGCTCAGGAGACAGGCTGGGGCCCATCGAGGTTGGTGCTGGTTGCTGCAGCACCTTTTCTTCCTTATTTTTTTAAAAAATATGTTATACTCTGCGAGCACCTGTATGGGCAGGTGCACGGTTATAGATGCTCATCTTTTTATTTTTTAAAGACTTATTTCAAACTAATTATTTACTAAATTTATTTTAGAGTATTGTTATCCCGCTCCTCAGTCAAATAGACTCCTGGCGGGGCTTACATATGATCAGTAAAGGAAGACAGTCCCTGCCTGCAGGCTTACAGTCTAAAAAGACACAGCACACAAGGAAAAAGGAATAGGGAGGGATGAGGGATGAAAAAATAACAATGCAATCCTGTGCATCTTTAGCCAGAAGTAGTAAGTCCTTCAAGTCTCAGCATCTGCCAGCTGGCCATGCTGGCTGAGGTATTCTGGGAGTTGTAGGCCTTATTTCTGTCTAAACCTGCATAGGACCTTTTTCTCCTTGGGGGCTAATGAGCATGAACATGTTTTTTTCAGGTGCAATTTTGACTAGGGAAAAGACTTGGATTAACTCTGTGTGTGTGTGTGTGTGTCTCACACACACACACACACACACACTTCCCCCATCAAATTTATGGAGGAGAAGGATATCAATGGTTACTAGTCCTGATGGCTATGCTATCCAGTATCGGAGGCAGTATGCCTATGTACACCAGTTGCTGGTGTGAAGGCTAAATGCAGGTTGCTTGTTGCTAGTTGAAAGCGATATTTGGAGTTTGTGAATGACCTTAACTTTGTTGACTGTGTAACTTCTTTGCTGACTGTTCTTCTTTGCTGACTAAAATATTTAATTTGTTTTAATATAAAATTGCGTCTTCATTTTATTTATTTCCATAAAAAGGCCCACCAAAATCCTCAGCACCAGGCCCATAATGCTCTTAATCCGGCCCTGTTCCCTGAAATAATACAGCAAAGGATGAGCAGATTTTATCAACCAGTCCTATGGCAATTTGCTCTTCCTGCATATTCATGCTCTCACACTCCATTTTTGGTTCAATGGTGACAACTTGCTCAACTTTGCATAGAAAAGAATATGTCACAACAGCGCTCTGATAAAGCACTTTCCCAGGTGGTGCAGATAGTGCATAGATCAGGGGGTGGATAACCTTTTCTATGTTGAGGACAGCATGTCTGTTAATCCTACTTCCTGAACAAATCTCAGCAAACTGGGATCTCTCTCATTTAAAAAATAATACTTAGAGATGGAAGTTGGGAGACAGGAAAATGAAACTTGCCATTTGAAGGAACTGCTTCACTGTGAGTCTGGCCCCAGCTATTCAGTCATCATGTCACTTTGCCCACATTTTGCCCTGGAAGCATCCATAGAGATTACACAATTATATTCCAGACAAACTCAACCAGAATCAATCCCTGGAGTTCATCCAGAATCAATCAGTCTAGCACCGCTACTGGTTAACGTTTACTTAGTGCAAGTAACTTGCTTATGATTAACTTTATACTCCTTATTTCTTTGTTCCTTCAAATAGTGTTAAAATTAAACAATGTCACATAAAGTACAAATCTGATCATATAAGCAGCTATCCAGGAAATTTTGTATACTGCAGAGAGAATCAGATTGCTTCCAGAAGAACCACAAATAGAGTGGTCAGGAATGGATGGAACTTAGAGAAGGTTTGTGGGGCAAGCCAAGTTCTTCTGTCTGTCTCCTCAGTTGGCCTCCTCTCAATCTTTATGCAAGACTAACAATGGTGCAGTGCATTCATTATGTTCCAATACACAGGCCATAGAGCCAGACTTTTAAAGGTACAGGTCCTTCAAGTTGCAGCCTGACAATCTTAGCCACAATGCCGGCACACAGCATAGCTAACTTCCCTACAGCCAATGTTGCATGAGAATCCAGATATCAGGTTTGCATGATGCCAGGATGCTAATGTACCGTAATATTCGACCCTCATGCTAGCATTACCAGCAACATTAGCTAAAGGTTTCTGGATAGGTAAAGAGAATAGCATAGGAACAAGGGATGGAGTGCAGCTTGCACACCAGATCCAAGGACTTTCAACACTGTGCAGGGCACCCAGGGCTTTGTGCAAGCGCAAAGGATTGCAAATTCCCCAAGAGTTTCTACGGCTCCTTCTGGTACTTCCCTCCTTCCCTAAGAATCTACAAAGTTCTCTGCAAACCCACCAACCAACTGGCAATCACAAACTAAGGTTGCCTCTCTAGGAATTATCCAATTTTTTCAAGATCATGTTGCTTCTCAGCTATTTGTTTTAAGGAAATCTGTAAAGATTACTAAAGGCACTGGATTAACTACAGTCCTTAGGTTAACCCTAACAAACTGCAAATATTTTTCCCCACTTGACTTTTGAAAAGACATGTCCTAAGGCTATAACTTCACCATAAATAACAGCTGGAACAAGCACACCCCAAAGTGCTAAGTACCGGTATATACTATACACAGGAGCTAAATTCATCTGCAGCAGAGCAGGCAAGATGAATGACAGACTTGATTGATATGCTTGGCAAGCAAGACACACAATTAGATGTATACTGATGTTCCTAGGGGGAACACAAATTCAAATATCCTGGTGATGAGGACAATATATCAGCTTAGTCAAAATAGCAGAGTCAACAGTAAACATGTGACTGTTTATACATATTTGTGAGGATACTCTGCTAGAAGTAGATTAATCTTAACAACTTGTTTAAGGTAGAAATACAGTAGAATTAGGAAATGCAAACTCAATATGCATAACATTGTGTGGGATAAACTGTATGTAAAATGGTTACAGATGGATTTATCTGCATTTAGGGACTGTATAATCTAAGGACTGTAAATCCTTCCCAATTATGGTTAACATCAGCATATGCCATGCATGTAGCCTGCAAGCATGACTGATCTAGTCAAATTTTAATTACGGTACAACCTCATTTATTCCACTTCCCTGAGGGACATCCAAGACATTCTGCTAACAAATACTTCAGGTGCATGGGGCTGCTGTTTTCGTAAGGCAGTACTAGCACGAGGTGCATAAGGGGGACGCAATGAACTCGGACATCGTTTCTGATATTTTGCAGACTGCACTTCACAAAAAGTGAACTTTTTTTGTTAAAGTTAAAAAAAAATGAACTTCACAACTTCACATTTTTTGTCTTGGTGCTGATGATCAACTTACTGATCTGGAAACTAATCTGGGGATTAATTTTGAAAGATGTCATTTTCCCAAGGACTCTCAGCGGAACATGTACACCCTGGTCTCATGCATGTTTTTACTTGCAGGTCCCACTGAGTTCAAGTAATGGTGCGTGAGGGGTGTAGGGCCCCATCACGCACCACATTGTGGGTATCAACCCAAGATTATTTTTACACCTAAAAGTGTAGGTGTAGGTGGAACAGGTATCATACAGGTACATTAGTAAGAGGGCCATTATTGACTACAGCTCCCTGCTGAACTGTACACTTGGTGGCAAAGTTTGCCTTCATGCAACATGTTCATTCATTTAAATGGGACCTTTTTTGGCAATACAAATTGCAGGTGCAGGGGGGCTGATCTGGATGGGAACTGCAGCAGGGGGCAAAGGGTTAAAGCCCCATACCACCCACAGCACAGTCCAAATCCAGATTAGGTTCTTCACACTTACTTCTGAGTAAGAAAACAAAAAGGCATCTTTAAAGTAACATGGAGTTTGACCCACAGTCATAAGATCTGAAGCACTGCCATGCATGAAGTCACCTCCCACAGGTTACCAAGGCAGAAAATGGCCCTTTGAGCTGGTGCAGACTTTACTGTAGCCAGTTAATGCCTGTAAATAACTGCTCACATGAATAGTGTAACATCCAAAGTTGGCGTGCTCTGCTCTGGATAACCCATGTGAGGCTGGACTGGTTCGCACTGGAAGGAAGGCCATTTCTCCTGTGGCACTTTCATGGTGGAAAGCGTCCTTCTCACCATGAAGCCTGCCTGATCTCTCCTTTCCATTAGAAGGCAGGTGAAGACCCTTTTATTCTACTAGGCATTTCATTTCTGACGAATGAGGATGACTCTTTTTTTAATCATAACAAAAGTTTCTGTTATCCTTGGTGTGGGAGTTAGTATTGTTAACGTGTTTTAATTTTCTTAATGTTTGATTAATTTTTAATGCATTTTATAGGTTTTGGCTTCTTGCATGCCAAAAAACATGTTGCACATGGGCCTTTCTAAAGCTGATAAGAAAGTTTCCATTTTCATTCATTGGATAAGGATCTGTCTCTAATTTCATTTCTGTGTCAAGGCAACTGGGTTTTCTAAACAGGCCAGGAGTAGAATAGAACTCGTCACATCTTCCCACACGTGAGGAGCAAAGAAAGCTGGTTAGCCTTGCTTTGCTCCGTTACGCACCCTAATTGAAAATGTGTCAAGAGTCTCAATTGACTTTTCTGCTCTTTTCTCTTTGCATGTTATATGCCTTCCCACAACAACAGTACAGAATGTAAATGCTTACCTATTCTGCTTAATTTTTTAAATGAATGGTGGAGAATGTGGGATTCAATTCAACAGTAGCTTAAAAGGGTCACCCTTTCACATGGAATACCATCTCCCTAATCCCAGATGTATGAGGCTTGCTGTATTAATATGCAGCGAGGGGGAAACTATGGGACTCCCTCCCAAGGGAGAAACACTTGATGCCTTCTTTACTTTCTTTAGGTGTCAGACAAAGACTTGGTTCACATGACACGCTGAACCTCAGTAGGTTATTTCCTACTGAGGTTTAGCATGTCATCTGACCCCCCAGGGGTGCTTTAGAAGTCAATCTGGTGTGGCTTCTAAACCACCCTGCAAAGCCATGGCTTGTGTTAGGGTTAGGCTGAACCTAGTAGGTTTAGCATGTTGTTTGAACCTGGACGACACACTAACCTACTCGCAAGCCAAAAGGGCATCTCGGTGCTCCCACGTGGTGTCCCCTGGAATACGGGCAGGAGGACTGAGCAGTGAAGAAGGGAGAGGTGGTGCCCTAATAGTCGGGCACAGCTGGGGCCTGGCGCAACTTCAAGCCCACAGAGGTTTCAGAACCTCTGCCAGTTTAAAGTGACGTGCGAACCCGCCCAAAGTCTGTCCTGTTGACCTGGGCTTTTGGTGTTTTGCTTAATTTTGTTGTATTGCTTTTGTAGTGTTCACCATGCTGACCCGGTTTAACCACGGTGGAATTTGTTTAATTTGCAGTTTTGATTTGAATGGTTTTATTTGCAATGTAATGGTGTGTTGATATTTTAATCTGCTGCTTCGTGCTTTTATTGTAATTGTTTCTTAATGTTGTAATGTTTATTATGCCTCCTTGAATGACATTTATGGTAGAAAGGTGGCATGCACATATTCAATTAAATAAAAGAGCCCAAGCTGTTGCTAAAGCATATTGAAAAACTGGCTATTTTGACATAAGTGCAAGTCCATTTTCATTAACAAAGAATCCCTCCCACTCCTTCTTTTAAAGGTCCATAAAGCTTTAAATAGAGAAGTGTGAGGAGGCTGGATCCAATCTAATATCTGATCATTGGCAAAGTTAAAGGAGTACCATATACTAATCTGTTAACTAATGCTGCAACCAGAGGTGAGCCGCATGAGGTGTTGGGTGGGCAGCCAGGGACCAGGTTAAAGCTCCCATAGAGAAATGTCAGGCAGTCTCTGAGTTATGAACGTCAGACTTACGGACATGGCATACTTACGAACAGACCGCGCTCTGCTCGGAGAGGGGGCTCCCTCTGTAGCCCTAGGCAGGTGCGGGTGCGTGGGAGCGCAGCGCCTGTCGCCGGAGGAGCAGGGCAAACTTTAAGCGTGGGGGGGGAGAGCGCATGAGGTGGAAAGCCACAAGCGAAACACGCCTCTCCCTCCCTCCTTTGCTCTCTCTCCTGCGGCACTGGGAGGCTTGTGCTGCCGCTGCCGCTTTCTCCTCACCTCCCTTGGCGAGGAGAAAGCAGCCAAGTGCAACTTCCTGCCAACTTCTGCTGCTGCAGCAGCTCTGAAGGCTTGCACCTGCCCCGGAACCAGTGAAGGGGGAGGGAGGAGGGGGAGGAAGCAGACCTCCTGCTGAAAGGAGCCCGTGTGGAGGCTCTTTCTTTTCCCCTTGGATGGGATTCATGGCCTTTTCCTCCTGGGGGTGGGGATCGGAGTCAACCTTTTGCATCAAGCTTGGCAGGGGGAAAGGGTGAGTGGGGGGCAGGACCGGTGCAAGGCAGTTTGGTGCCCTAGGCAAGATCAGATATTTAGCGCCCCCCTTCCCACTTGAGAGCACTGTATTTTTTTTCAAGGCGTTTCTGGCGCCCCCTTTAGCCCTGCGCCCTAGGCAGCTGCCTAGTTGGCCTAATGGTAGCACCGGCCCTGGTGGGGGGAGCGATTCAAGAGGTGGCATCCCAAGCCCCTTCCATCAGAAAGGATTAACTTCCACGGGGATTTCTGTGGTTCCGATCTTCCCTGTTGTTGGCTTGGAGTGAGATCTTGCCTTTAAGTCACAGTGGTGTGTGTGTTTTCTTTTTTGTTTTTGTGAAGAAAAACGTCAGAGTTTCCTGCACCACACACACACACACGTGTAAACAAGGTAATCCCACCTGTGAAAAATCCTTCATAGTTTTGTTTTTTAAAAAACGAAATTATTACAAGCAACACTTTATCCGTCCACTCAGAAATATACCACCACCACCCCGCCCCCAGAAACAAAAGTGATCCCAGGGAGTTTTGCCTAACCTGATCTGAAAACAAACAAAACAAAAAACCCATTATCCAGCAGCAGAATCAAACCCTGACTCTCCTTTTTCTTTTTTCTCTCTCTATCTAAACTGTTTTAAGAACTGTTTCTTTAATGTTTTTTTGCAGTACAGTACTGTATGTAATATGGTAATAATAAAGATGCAGTAATAATATACAGTATAATAATAATATTATTATTACAGTATTACAGTATTATTATGTACTGTACTGTATGTTGTTTAAAATGTTTTATTGTATTGTGAACTGTATGTACCTGTACTGACTTACAGACAGACCTAAGAATGGATCTCGTAAGTAACTCAGGGACTGCCTGTATACACAAACACACACATAGCCTTTCTCCCACTCAGTCTCTCTCCCCCACACTCTTTTTCTTACACACACAGACTCCCTCTCCCTCAAACCCACTCACAGACTTTACACACAGACTTCCCCTTTCCCTCCCCTCTGCTGGGGAATCATTATCTAAAATCTCCCCAGGCAGGGAAGGCTTTCTCATGCTAGAAGAGAGAGACGTGGCTACTCTAGCCCACCAAATTCTGAGATTTCTCTCTGAAGAATAAAAATATTGAGAAGAAGCCAGAGTTTGACAGGTTAGAGTAGCCACACAGGCCTGTGGCTTACGCTGGCTCAGCTTGTCTGAGCGTGGAAAGCTAAGCAGGGTCAGGCCTGGTTATTACTTGGATCATGGGAGAGCCCTCCTCTAGTTTCCTGCATTGAGCAGGGGGTTGGACTCGATAGCCTTGGAGGCTCCTTCCAACTCTATGATCTATGAAATCTCTCTTCTCCTTGAGAGAAACTGTGGGATACAGGAGGCTGGTGTGGGAGAAGAGGAATAATGTTACTCTTCAGAGAGAAACCACAGAGTTCAGTCGGCTACAGTGGCAAACAGTCCATTTTAGGTCCCTAAAGGAAAAAGGGTACAGTGGGAGAGGTGTGTGGACAGGGGAATTTGGGGTGTGCGGGGTCTCCCCTGCACCTGTGGGCTGCAGAGGAGACCCCTGAGAGCAACATGCAGCCCACAGGTTGCCCACCCCTAAAGTACCTTCCTGCTTGTGTTTCCAGCAACTGGTGTACAGTGGCATAGCACCTCTACTACTGGAGGTAATTTCTAGCCATCATGACTAGTAGCCATTAATAGCAGCCTCATCATCTTCCAGTAATGCAGAAATAATTGGAAAAAAGGTCATGATCTTGGCATAATCAAGACTAGAAGCGATGAGAACTATAAAAGCCCTGCACTATATCTGACAAACCTGCTTTGCTTTTTTTGCATTCTTTTTCATAAGTGACCACAATAAATACTTTTTCCTGAGTGCCAATTAATTCAAGTCACAAACATCTGCCCTGAATTCTTGTCGGTAATTAGCATTGCAGGTTATCAACAGGAAGCTGGTGCCCACCGGCACTTCAGATAATTGTCTTTCAATATTAGCACATCTCCATCTACTACTAAAAGGTCACTGTGCCTTCAATCCTGCCAACTCCAGTCTCCCATTTCATTTACTAAAGCAGTGGGGGGAAATAATTCCATTGTTACAGATGTTCCAAAAAGGCAGTGGCAAAAAGCAATGGGCATTGTAAGGTGTGTGTTGTTTTTTTCTTTTTCGTAAGATGGACGGATGAGCAACGCAAGCACTACAGCACTTTGCCCTACTGATTCTGGATTTCTGAAATAGTTCACTAGTTAATGAGAAAAACATTAAAACCAAGTTAAATGCCCATGTACTTGAATTTAATAAGAAGGAAAGCATATGGAGAAAATATATAATTATGCTGGAGCAAAGCTATTGGTCACGCTCACCAGCATACGGAACATAGGTAAAGCTGTTATTTCCCAGTCGACAAATTCTAAGCATTATTTTGCCGACTCAGTAAAGAACTGTAAAGGGTAAGTGTTTACCTAGTTATATCAAAGCTGACTTTCAAAACAAAACTAGAAACAATTTTTATTTTGTTTTGACAGTTCTGTATTCCCCTCCACCCTAGATTTTTCTTTTTAATTTTTTTTAAAAAGCTTTCCAAACAAAATATTATTTTCTTTGTAATAAACCATACCTGCGAATTGGGAGGTTGCAAATATGTACAAAGTTATAGGATGGGTGAACAAGCAATTTTTGTGATCACCGATATTCTCCAAACACCACCTTGAATCATGGCTCGCCTTGTTTCCCGTGATTGACTGCTCTTTTTAAAAATTTGTTCGAAAGGGAAAAGTGCACATTTTGAATTGGAAAAATGCACATTTAAAAAAATGTCCCTAAGCATGCACTCCCCCCCCCCCCAATACAGTAAAGGGTAAAAATGTGCATTTTTTGAACATGAAAGCAAGTTTGGGAGTTTGCAAATATTTTCAGAGAATATATGCTCCTGCTCACATTCGGGATTGCGAATAAACTAAATTATTGTACATCCCAGGAAGGGACCTCTAAGTTCATCTCATTCAAGTCCCTGCCGATGCAGGAAATCCACTACTACAGCATTCCTGATAGGACATACTGTTTGAAAGTTCCTCCTGATATTTAGTCTAAATCCCCTTTCTTAAACAATTTTGAATCCATTGGTTCAGGCCCTACCCTCTGGAGCAAGGGTATGCCTCAAACTCGTCATATTTACTATTTATATACAGGGCCGGTGCTACCATTAGGCCAACTAGGCAGCTGCCTAGGGCGCAGGGCTAAAGGGGGCGCCAGAAATAGGGAGGGAGGGCTCAAGTGGGAAGGGGGGCGCTAAATATCTGATCTTGCCTAGGGCACCAAACTGCCTTGCACCGGCCCTGTTTATATAGCACATAAGAGCAGGGGTCCCCTGTTGGTTGTGTGTGTGCGTGAGCAGCAGAGTGCGTGTGCGCATGGGAGATTTAAAATCCTGTCTGTGTGCTTGCAGAGGCCTGTTATTCCACACACAGATCTTCCAGATCTCAGCTCCCACCTTTTCGCAGCGTGCAGCGTGTTGTGAAGATGCCAGCCCAGCCTGCCTGCAATCCAACTTGCTTCCAGCTTCCCCGTTTGCAGATTAATCCATGGAGTCAGGAAACACTCTGTAACACCACAGGTCTAATTCTACCTGTTTATTCACTTAGCAAGTAAAGTTCTACAGAGTATACATTTCCTAGTTACAGTCCATGTGCAGAGTATAAATGCATAGCAAGCATTACATCCAGTGGAGTAAGTTGAGCTTCACTCCACCTCAGCAAAGGCGTTACATTGTTGCAGTAACAAAATCCAGCAAGAAGAACAAAGAAGAAGAGAGAAAGCAGTCCTGCTTCTCTCTAAGGTGGCTTCAGACAGAAAACAAGTTAGCACGTCATCAGAACATACAAACCATGTGACTAGCTCATAATGCTCCCATGGTCTAGACTTCCCATGCAAAAAACACGAGAACCCAGAAAGACATAACAAACTTGTTTACAGCCATTCTGTTTTTTCCATGTGTAAACAGTGTGCTACAGCTGGTGAAGTGATACATATCACAACATCTCACACACAAGCTGAAGTACATCTTGTTTCACATTTGCTCAATGAGGCCTAGCGCCTTCATTAGCTTCCTGTGTCTTACTACAGGCAATGGTTTTGTGAAAAGATCTGCCACCATGTCCAGTATTTGAGTGTTACCCACCCTTTCTGCACACAGTCCTTTACATGAGAGTAACGAACATCAATGTGCTTGGTTCTTGGCCTACATTTTTCATTTTGAGCCATGCTTATGCAAGCCTGGTTGTCTTCAAAAATTGTAACAGCCTGGTCTACTGGTATTTGCAAATCAGTAAACAGTTGTTTGAACCATTCAATCTCATTGCATGCTTGAGATAAACTGATGAATTCAGATTCTGCACTAGATATAGCCACACAAGATTGTTTTCGTGTATACCAGTCAATTAAACTTTTGTCATACAAGATCACAGTCCCACTTGTGGACTTTCTATCTGTTGCAGACCCCCAATCAGCATCAGTGTACACACAAAAACCTCCCTCTGTGTGTGATGACAATTTCAGTTTGCAATTCATGGTACCTTTTAAATATCTTAACACACGTTTCACAGCTAGTCAATCATACATAGAAGGATTTTGCGTTTTCCTGCTAAGTATGTTCACAGCATTGCTGATGTCTGGCCTACTCACATTTGCCAAATATAGCAGGCTTCCAATAACACTCTGATATTTTCCAATATCTTCAAATTCAGTGTTATCTGTGTGTTTTTGATATTCAAGAGTCATTGGAGTGGTAACTGGGTTACAATTCTCCAATCCATGAATTTCCAGCAATTTCTGAATTTTTCCACTTTGTTCAACCAAGAAAGAACCTTCCTCATCCTGGGATAATTGCATGCCAAGATAGTGTTGTACCAAACCTAGATCTTTCAGTTCAAAGTGTGCTTGCAATTCTTTTGCAATTTTGTCTTTTTGACTTACTGATTCTGTTATCAGCAATATATCATCAACAAAGACTAACAAATACACCCAATGTCCCAATTCTGTGTGACATGTGTACAGACAGTGATCAGCCTTGCTTTGTTTGAATCCCAAACTAATCAAAACTCTGTCTAATTTTTGGTTCCAGCACCTTGCTGCTTGCTTCAGCCCATATATGGATTTGTGTAAACGACATACAAGACTGGGATTTTCTACAAAACCTTTTGGTTGCACCATGTAGATTTCCTCTTGTAAATCACCATATAGGAAAGCAGTTTTTACATCAAAATGAAATGCCATCATTTTTCTTTGTGCTGCCAATTTCAACAACAATCTTACAGTTGCATACCTTGTTGTTGGTGCAAACACGGAATCAAAATCTATCCCATGTTTTTGTGCAAATCCTCTTGCCACGAGTCTTGCCCTGTACCTTCCCACCTGCCCCTGGTGATTCGTTTTCACCTTGTACACCCATTTACAGGTGATGGCCTTGCGCCCTACAGGTAAAGATACCAGACTCCATGTTTTGTTAACATGCATTGCATTGATTTCATCCTGCATGGCTTCAAACCAATCATTTCTCACCTTTGGTTCCATGCTCTGGATTTCCTCAAAACTTTGAGGTTCTAAAGCTATTTTGAGAGCTTTATGTACAACAGTTTTCCCACTTTGGAATTCATCCTGATATCTAACAGGTGTTTTATGTTCTCGGGTTGAACACCTTAGAGATTGTTCACCTCCCTCCTGTTCCCCAGATATCTGCCCAGTGGTTTGTTCTGTTTCAGAAACTTCCTGCTGTGTTTCAGCCACTGAATGCATTGGCAATTCCACCAGCTGTTTCTCATCATGTGTTTGCTTGTGAAAAATCACATCTCTGCTTAGAATTACCTTTCTGTGTTGTGGTGACCATAACCTGTAACCTTTTGTTTGTCCATCATACCCCAGCAGAAAACATTCAAAGCTTTTAGCCTGTATTTGAACAAAACATTTGCACCCAAAAATTCGTATGTGTGCTATCTTTGGCTTCCTCCCATGAAACATTTCATATGGAGTTTTCCCAGTTGTGGTGTTAGGTAATCTGTTCAGCAGATAATTTGCATTTGAAAGTGCATCCCCCCAGAAATGGTTTCCCACCTTTGAGTCAGCTAATTGAGCCCTCATCATTTCCTGGAGTGTTCTGTTGCGTCTTTCAGCTACGCCATTTTGAAACGGTGAGTTTGGGGCTGTGACTTTGTGCCCAATGCCCTCACTTTCCAAGAATTTCTTGAATTTTGTACTCATGTACTCTCCCCCACCATCTGTGAGCAGTTCACCTATGGGGTATTCTTTGAATCTGTTACCAGCCCATTTCACAAATGATTCAAATTTCTCTCGTACCTGAGACTTATGCTTCAGAAGATAAACAAATCCAAATCTAGAAAAGTCATCAATGAGAGTCATGTAGTACCTATTTCCCCCATAGCTTTCTTCAAATGGCCCAGCAACATCAGAGTGTACCAGCTCAAATATTCTTGTGCTCACTCTATCACTGCGTTTCTGAATGTTAGTCCTGTGCGACTTTGCCTGACTGCATACTTCACATTCCACATAATTAGAACAAGGTTTCATTTTCATGCCCTCACACAGACCCGGCATCTTCTCGATGCTCCTGTAATTAGCATGCGCAAAACGTTTGTGGAATAAATGTATACAATTATCATGAGGCTTACAATTTGCATATTTCACACTCTCATCATGTGTTACAAATGGATTTATAACATACAGAGAATTCTGCAAAACCCCATTTTGCACAGACTGTCCCTTCACGTGAAATCACACATTTGCTGTCTGAAAAACACATTTCATAGCCATTTTGAGCTAATTGGGAAATACTTATCAGACTTGTGTCCAGTTCCGGAACAAACAATGCTCTCTGTTGACCCAAAGTAGCAAATTCAATTGTTCCTGCTGCTGAAACATCTATTCGTTTCCCATCAGCTAATTCCACATGCTGACCTGTACATCCATTTTCTTCCAGAGATTGAAATACGTTCCTGGAGTTAGTCATGTGATGAGAAGCTCCAGAGTCCAAAACCCAAAAACCATTAGAAACCCCCACCCTTGCAATCAAACTTTTGCCTGTTTTAACTGCCTCTTCAGGTGTGCTTGTAGTTTCCGGTTTGTTTCGTTTCTTTCTCTGTTTGACCTTACAATCTTTTTTCAGATGATTTGTAGATCCACAATTAAAGCATTTTTTCACTTTTAAAGCAGTGGCTTGGGTAACTCCCTGCTTGTTGCTGCTCCCTTGGCTGTTTATCACATCAGCCGAGCTGTCTGCAAATTCACAGCCAGAATTGTTTTTCTTTCCTTGGTGCTTTTCCCACTCAGAAAGAAGTTTGCCTGACACATATTCCATTGTCAGATTTTGATCTGGCTGCCCTTCCATCAATGTGACAATTGTGTCATATGATGAGTCCAGACTAGATAACAGAATAGAAACCTGGTTCAATGGATCAATAGTCATCCCTTGATTTCTCAGCCTGTTAAACAAGTCCCGGATCGTACTCAAATGCTCTGGCATAGAGCCACCTGGTTGCAAGCTTAATTTGTACAGCTTTCGTGCCAGCAAGGTTCTGCTACCCGCTGTTTGCATTTGATACGTGTTCTGCAATACATTCCAGATCTCCTTTGCAGTGTTTTGAAACTGGATAAATGGCACTTGTGAGCTTTCAACAGATAAACAAAGAATTGCTTTGGCTTTATCGTCCCGCTCCTTCCATTCATTGTATGCTTGATCCCCCACTGCAATTGGATCCTGTGTTACTACATTCCAAAGTCCCGCATGGGTTAAATAATGCTGCATTTGGAAACTCCACAGCACATAGTTCGAGCCAGACAATTTTTCCATGATTTGTGGATTCAGGGATTGAGCAGCAGCTATTTCTGTGACCGGGGGATTTTCTTCCTCCTCCCCTCCAGAAATCTCAGCTTCGCTTTCTCCCTCCAAGCTTCCGACCTTGAAACTTGCCTTCAAGCTGTCTAAGTCAGCCAGCCGATATCTTCCCCTTTCTTCCCCCTCCTTACCGGTTGAAGGACCAGGAGATACTTTTTCTTCTTTGACGTCTTCCTCCTCTGCCATTAATCACTGCAATCACAGAGTCGAAGCTGCTGCTTAGCTGTGTTAGAAAACAGGTCCTGCTGCTGGAGCTGGCGCTGGTACTGACCTGGTTCCGATCCAGTCCAATCTGGTTCCGATTGGTTCTGGTTCTGGTCCAATTCTGGGTCTGGCTGGTTCTGGTCCAATTCTGGGCCCATAACCCTGTTGGTGCGTGTGTGCATGAGCAGCAGAGTGTGTGTGCGCATGGGAGATTTAAAATCCTGTCTGTGTGCTTGCAGAGGCCTGTTATTCCACACACAGATCTTCCAGATCTCAGCTCCTCCCTTTTCACAGCGTGCAGCGTGTTGTGAAGATGCCAGCCCAGCCTGCCTGCAATCCAACTTGCTTCCAGCTTCCCCATTTGCAGATTAATCCATGGAGTCAGGAAACACTCTGTAACACCACAGGTCTAATTCTACCTGTTTACTTTACTTTAGCAAGTAAAGTTCTACAGAGTATACATTTCCTAGTTGCAGTCCATGTGCAGAGTATAAATGCATAGCAAGCATTACATCCAGTGGAGTAAGTTGAGCTTCACTCCACCTCAGCAAAGGCGTTACATTGTTGCAGTAACAAAATCCAGCAAGAAGAACAAAGAAGAAGAGAGAAAGCAGTCCTGCTTCTCTCTAAGATGGCTTCAGACAGAAAACAAGTTAGCACGTCATCAGAACATACAAACCATGTGACTAGCTCCCACGGTCTAGGCTTCCCATGCGAAAAACACGAGAACCCAGAAAGACATAACAAACTTGTTTACAGCCATTCTGTTTTTTCCATGTGTAAACAGTGTGCTACAGCTGGTGAAGTGATACATATCACAACATCCCCAACCTTTTTAGACCTGTGGGCACATTTGGAAATTTGAGGAAATGCTGTGGGGACCACCACAAAATGCCTAATCAGTGGATTGCCGCTTTGGCATCTACCTGTTGCATCTATAGATCTTAGGCTGCGTCTTATTCAGCAAAAAAGTTTGTTTCAAGTCTACTGGACACGGCAACATTTCTTTAATAAGGGATTGACTAATTCAGCTAATTGCTGGCAGTGCAATACAGCTAATGCTTCTTTTAAACATATGTTTTGTCAATGTCCAGTGGTTGCTTCTTTTGGGGGGGAGGTTATTACACAGATAAATTTTGTACTGGAACTGTCTTTAATATTCATTGATGTACGCGTTCTTTTAATTTATTTACCTGCTTCATGGAAATTAACAAATGGAAGGGGAAATGGATTCTCAGTTCCCTTTTGACAGCTAAAAGCCTGATACAGTATTACAAAACTGGAAGATAAACACCTACTATAATGCAATGGATTGAGGACCTTACAATGCTTTCAATATATGAATGGGTGGCATATAGACACCAACTTAAAATTGATACTTATTTGGATATTTGGTCTGCTTTTGTTGAAGCCTATGTATAATTTCCAGAAAGTTGTATGCATTTCATTCAAATCCATGTACATATATGGAAAACCCCCCAGAAAATTAGAAAATTGGGTGTCTGTGGGCTCCACATTGGGGACCCCTTTGTGGGAGCTGCGTTGGGGATCCCTGTATTACAATGTTCAAACCACTTCACATATATTATTATGCATACATACCAGAATGTACCGTATGTCGTTTTAAGTAAATACCAACTAAGGATAGCTTACAAGAATTTAAACTGAAAATATAACAAAACAATTCTTAAAATACAATTTAAAAAACAAAATAATGACAGTACAAAGCAACCAAAGCAGAAAAAAAAAACCCCATTATATATAATTCCCTAACTAAAAAATGTTCACTAAAATAAAACTGCCTTCAATGTATGCTTTAAAGGGGGCAATGAGAGGCTACACACTGGCTGTGGTACCTCAGGCTATTTCAGAAACCTTACAACAATCCTAAGCAATAAGATAGTATTATTATCCTCATATTGCAGATGAGCTGAGGCTGAGAAAAGTGCAGGCCAGGTGTCAGCACCAGGCACCCTCAGGCAATTGCTGGGGTCTCGTATCCCAGCCAGGCTCACCAGCACTGAGGCCTGCCCTGGACCCCATCACGCCAGACAGCTATGAACCACGGTTGTAAATTTCCCACAATACCCTTTTGCTTGAGGGCACCCATTGTTGCCACAAGGTAACACAGCAGAGGGCATTTTACCCAGGGGGCCCCTCAGACCTGAAGCCAGACCTCAGACAACATGCCTTGCCTAAAGCCATCTAGTGTGTTCACGGTTGAGGCAAAATTTGAACTAGGGATTTAGGGTTTACAGCTCAATCTCTTAACACCAAACTACACAGGATGCTAATTGCATGAGTGCACATTAACGCGTACATGTTTTTGTTGAGTAAATAACAGCCACAGGGGAGCCTGAACAGCACTGGAACTGAAGGGGGTGGAGAGGGAGAGTTTCTCCTCCTGCCATGGAAAATGGTGGGCAGGGGGAACTTGTATCAGGAGGGAAGCCTACACTGGTGCCAACGGATGCGAACAGCAGCTGGAGAGGGGCTTCCAATGCACACATCAGCTGGGGAAGGTTTTCGTTGGGACCATGATGGCAGGGGAAAGGGTTAAATTCTACCTCTCCATCATTTTCAGTCCCAGTGCTGCTCAAGCTCTCCCGAGGTTGCTATTCACATAACAAAAAATGGCACACTAACTACATTCGCACAATTGATGTCACATCTAATTTGGCCCTTAGCCACTTCATATATTACCTCTCACCTCCAACGTAACATCTGCCTGTTTGAAATGCTTTAGGCTTAGAATACCCTTTCTTCAGGAAAGGTGTTGCACTTCATGACAAGAGATCCCTGCCACCCGTACAATTTGAAAAAGCAAAGCAAAACACCATTTTTGTCTGAATGAATTGTGCAGAAATTGGACATAAGCCTAACATTCTAGAAAAGCAGATGCACAGAATATATTTGTGCCATTGTCACACAAGTAATGCATCAAAATATATCAAAAAGCTATAGATAGCCATTTGACACTGTAAGCAAATCCACACAAGTTAAAACTTAAAAGATGGTTGCAAAGTAAGAGTTATGCTACAAATTAATTCATAGTCATCATCACTTTTTAGGCAAATTGTTTTAAGAATTGCCCAGAATTGGTAGATTACATGACATTGCTAATGAAAATAGGGGCAGCACTCACTGGATGGCCATCTGCCATGGATTCTGAAGGGGAAAGATTCCTGTATTGAGGAAGGGGTTGGACTAGATGATGACCTCCAAGATCCCTTCTAACTCTAACATTATATGCTTCTATGATCCTATGATTCTATTTAACAAAATCAACTCACACACACAAATGGCTAATAACAGGAAACCCAACCACAGAGTTCTGGTTCAAAATAAACACCATGGCCCTCCTGGAAGGAAAAAGAAGCACCTCCAAAATGAGAGATGCTGTGAGCGACGTTTGCTTTCAAGAAAAATCAATGTTCACTTCATAGAGTGCAAAACTTTTAGCCTCTGTCAGGTACAGCCATACAATCAATGGAATATTTTGGCCACTGTGACCTTCACCAGGGGCAAGCTGTACATGCAGCTCAGTAGTTCGCACACTGTGCAAACGATCTATTGCCTTCCTGTCTAATTAAAGCATGCACCTTGTAATGTCACTGCATTTTCCCTCTGGCTGAGCAATATGGTACACTGTCACCCTTTAGCAATACATTGTCTTGTAGCTGCTAGGTCAGGAATCCAAGACAGAAAGAACGCATTTGAACAAAGAGCAGATTCAGCTAGTGTTCAAATTGTTTTTGGGATACAAAAGACACAAATTGCAGCAAAGGGCATCCGCATAAATTCATAGGTTAATGTCCTCAATAAGGCAGCTGTGGGCCAACTAGCAGAGACCCTTGTTTTATTTTGCAGATTGTACTGTAATTCAAATTTATTACCACCATAATTCTCTTAATAGCCTCCTCCCATCTTCCACCAGTAGGACTCTCCCCACCACTACATCCTTACCCATGTCTTTAACTCTTGCAATTTCATCACGCTCAGTCAGTCAAACAAAATAATAACCTTCTCCTTCGGGGCAGAGTAAAGCTTCCTGGTCTATGAAAAGAGAAGAAAAGATGGTAAAACCATTCCTGGGCTGTACTGGCAGAGGAGGGGGAGTCGTGTGATCGAATGCTCTCCCATGAGGTAAAAAAGAAAACAAAACTCCTTGACATAGAAAAGATGTCAGGAGAAAGAAAGAAAGAAAGAAAGAGGGTTGTGGCCTAGCCTTTTCCATGACATGCTGGTTTTCCTTGTGCAGTGATTCTTTTCTTGGGCAAAGTTCAAACATAACAACTCTCTCACCTGCAGTCTGACAGTCCAAGAACAGTTTTACCAACACATCTGTTTGCTCTGTCGTTTTTTTCCTTGGTATCATTTTTAATATAGTTTGCTTTGTTTCTGTATTTGTACGCTTTGCATGAAAATATTTTCCTCTCCCTCCCTTGTGGGGCAGAGAAGACAGAATTTGATGGAGGTTTATGCTTTCCAAATGTTGAAAAGCAAAAAAAAAAAAGTCTTCCATTTTCTTATTTGGTTTCCTTCTGCCTTCTGAAATTGGTTCAAATGAATGTATCTGAGATGGTTGCCTTGGAAACCAACAGACATGACTTTGATTGTTCAGGATGGTATTTCATGCATTGCGCCGTGTCAAGGGGGAGAGAAACATTATCATTTGAGAGATGAAAGCTATTGGATGGTTAAAGAGGAGGAACACGGTTAACTCTTCCCAACAAAGCAGCCTGATGTGGAGCTATCACTTAGCTCAAAGGAGGACATGCTACAAATTTTCATACTGCTTGTAAATGAGCATTTTCTGTCACCAGATGCGAAGAGGTGACATTATCATGAGGTTAACCCTCTCTCTCCACAACTCCATTACACTTTCCAGAGTTCTCTCATGGAAATTGTAATATTGTCTGCTTAAATCAACAAGGTAATATAACCACTAGTTAGAGTGGGAGGAAAGGGTTAATTGAACAATCCCCAGGGTGCATGTTTTTCTAAACCCACTTCCCTACTTCCGGCCTCTCTGTGGCCAGCTCTCTCTCTCTCTCTACCTCTTCAACCTGATGGACACCAGGTCTGAGCTGGCTTCCAATGAAGCAGACTCTTAACACCAAAGACTCTAACCTGCCTATTTGCATCCTGCATATATGAATAAACAGTCTGTAAGTAAAAGTAATAAATGTCTTTATTAGTTTTAAACCTTGTATGGACAATCCGTTCCTTTTAAGAGCCTTTTAGCAGCATTTAGCAACCCACGTGGTGATAACCAGTTTCAATAACCAGGCTGTGCATAAGGGGGGACGTCGACAACGACGGACTCTGCTTCGTCCTAACCAGTATAGGACCAACTCCTTTCCATATCCTCCAACATTCTCAACATCTGGAAAAGTGGTTCAGCCTAAGTCTTATGCAGTGGCATAAACAGCAGCTTGCACCACCTTGACAAAACTAGAATCCAGTTCATGGCCTCTGTGAACTCAGGACCTCGTTCTCCTCTGAATATTGGGAGCCAAGCTGCACCAGCTTCCTCTGTTCCTATCAGACTAAAGCAGGGGTCCCCAATGCTGCATTCAAGGGCACTTTGGCTCCTATGGGCACCACATTGGAGACCCCCTTCCCCCCCCCATTTTTAAAATATACGTACCGTACATGGATTTGTATGAACTGCATACTTTGTTGCTTTGTACAGTCATTATTCATTTTTAAACTGCATTTTAAGCATTCTCCTCCTGTTATATTTTTATTTTAAATTGTTGTCAGCTATCTTTAGTTGGTATTTGCTTAGAAAGACAGGACATACATTCTAGTATGTATAAATAAATAATGTACTTGAAGAGGTTTGTTCGAACACTCCGATGCAGGGGTACCCAACACGGTGCCCATGGGCACCCAGCACCTCCAGTGGTGCCTGCAAAGGGGTCTCCAATGTGATGCGCACAGGCACACACATTTTTAAATTTATTTTTCTGGGTTTTTTAACATATGCAAATAGATTTGTAAGAAATGCATACAACTTTCTAGCAATTATACACAGCCTTCAACAAAATCGGTCCAAATATCCAAATAAGTATCCATTTGAAGTTGGCGTCTATATAGCACCCATTCTTATATTGAAAGCACTGTAAGGTCCTCAATCCATTGCTTATAGTAGGTGAGTGTTTATCTTCCAGTTTTGTAATAGCAGGCTTTTAGCTGTCAAAAGGGAACAGAGAATCCATTTCCCCTTCCATTTGTTAATTTCCATGAAGCAGGTAAGTAATTTAAAAGAGCATGTACATCAGTGAATATTAAAGACAGTTCCAGTACAAAACATATCTGTGTAATAACCCCCCCGCCGCAAAGAAGCAAATACTAGACATTACCAAAACATATGTTTAAAAGAAGCATTAGCTATATTGCACCGACAGTGATTAGCCGAATTAGACAATCCCTTATTAAAGAGATGTTGCCGTGTCCAGTAGACTTGAAACAAAAGTTTTTGTTGAATTAGACGCATGCTAAGATCCATAGATGCAACAGGCAGATGCCAAAATGGTGATCCACTGATTAGGCATTTTGTGGTGGTGCCCACAGCATTTCCTAAAATTCCCAAATGTGCCCACAGGTCCGAAAAGGATGGAGACCCCTGGACTAAAGAATCAATGAGGTACCAAGCTGTAGAGCTAGTGGCATCCCAGCTTCCCTGCTCACTCTCCCAGTGCTGAGCCCATTTATGCCAAAGAAAGACAGGAGGAAAGTAGCAGCATAATAATTGGCAGTGGCTGTTGCTGCAATGGAGCTGGAGTCAGGCCCCAGTACCATGAAAAATGGCTTCCATTGTGCCCAAGTCAAGATCCATAAACCCTAGTCCTATGTGCTCCAGCAGCAAAGCACCTATTCACAAGACCAAACCACATGTTTATAAATGTTACACCCTCTGCACTCCAAACCACATGTTTATAAATGTTACACCCTCTGCACTGTGAGCGATGAGAAATGCAGGCGTGCATTTTACCCAGGATTTGGATTCATCAAAATGAGGTTACTGACTGTCATTTTGTGATTTTATTTATTTATTTATTTGTCATGTACCCACCCTTTCTACCAAAAATGGCACTCAAGACAGCTTACAATCACTAATAAAGCTTGATAAAAACAATAATAAAACAAATACGTTAAACACAATTAAAAAGAATTAAGGGAACAATCCTATGGCCCCTAGACATTAGGGCAGTGTTTCTCAACCTTGGGTCCCCAGATGTTTTTGGCCTACAACTCCCAGCATGCCCCAGCCAGCTATGCTGGCTGGGGCATGCTGGGAGTTGTAGGCCAAAAACATCTGGGGACCCAAGGTTGAGAAACACTGCATTAGGGGCCGTAGGATAGTTCGGATTCCCAGCTCCAAAGTTGGCATCAGCTCTCCAACTTCAGAGCTGGGAATCGGGAGTTCCGACCCCTTGCAGCTGGCATGGAAAGGACCACACTGGCTGCTCTCCGAGGTCGGGAAAACAACGTTAGAGAGGGAGAAAGGGGACATTTTGGGGCAGGGAGGTGAGGAGACTTGAGCAGCCAGAATGGGATGTATCCTGAAGCCACTCCAGCCTCCTTCCCTCCCCCTTTGATATGCCTTTGATATGCCGTCACTAGATATATTTGGATATGTGGTTTATTTACACACATATAGAGGTTAAGAATAAGTGGCAGCTCACAGCTTAAACCCACTCCAACAAACACTGTGTCTCATCAGATTTCTAGGAATAGATTTTTATTATAAATAAATCATACTACTAAAAATAATATTCTTTACAACCCGCCGCAAAAACGCGTTACAAATTCGCCACCCAAATTTCAAGCTTTCAGGATTTTCTAACTAATATAGTTACAGATCTACACTAACTTAAACTAATACATTGACCTACATTTGAGGTCTTTCAGTGTCCATCACTCTGTCATGTAATTGGTGGTGTAGATTCCTCCATCCATGGCCAGATTTCTAGGGCAGGGGTCCCCAACCCCCGGGCTGCGGATTGGTACCGGTCCATGGCCTGTTAGGAACTGGGCCAGGACGCCCGGCCACCGCGCCAGCTGGGACGCACCGCAAGCACCCCACCTGGCTCTCTCACCACCCGCCGCTTGTCCCTCTGCTCGCCTCCCAGCGAGCATTTTCAGAAAACCCGAAGTGATGCAACGGGAGACCCGTTGCATCACTTCCTGGTTCTCCGGCGCTGCTCTTTTTACGTAAATACCATGGTAAAGTACCTTAAAATGGCCACGAATAGCAAATCGTGGCCATTTTAAGGTACCTTGCCATGGTATTTACATAAAAAGAGGAGCGCCGGAGAACCAGGAAGTGACGCGCCGGGGACCTCGTAGGTCCTTTCCCCGGTGCGTTTGGGTCAAGCAGCAGCAGGTAAGTCGCCGAGAGTCTCAGGGGGGGTGAGCGGGGCGAGTTCAACTCGCTTCAGCCCCCTTGAGACTCTCAGATACATCCCCGTGCCGCACAGCAGGAGGTGAGTGGTGGGCGACCCCCCTAGTCCGCGGAAAAATTGTCTTCCACAGAACCGGTCCCTGGTGCCAAAAAGTTTGGGGACTGCTGTTCTAGGGCAACCAAGAGTGCTTCAGGATTCTTGCAGAGAGCAACTCAGCTCTCTCATGTACCCCATTTCATCTCCCGGGACTGCTTGCTTCTTCTCAGACACCCAGCTTAATTAGCACATTCCTACAGAGAGTTGGGAAGGTGAGGGAAGAGGCAGCCTTTCAGATATTTGCTGGCCATTAAGAGCCATTTTGGCCAAACACAATGGGCATCTGCCATGCTAAACCTGTCCAACCAGTTTTGGCTTCTTACTAATTCTGAATCATTTACAGTCAGAGTCACTACTCACTAGGCTGCAAGGGATCGCTGAAACTAGTTGATTTAGCCCAACTCCAGGTTTCACTACATAAATATACTTTCCAGAGGGGTAGCCAGGTAGCCGTGTTAGTCTTTTGCAGCAAAAATGACAGAGTTTTGTAGCACCTTAAAGACTAACAAATTTATTTATTCTGCCATAAGCTTTCATGGACATTGTGTTCTCAAAGGTTTATACTAGAATAAATAAATTTGTTAGCCTTTAAGGTGCCACAGGACTCTTTGTTATAAATTAACTTGTGTGAGAGAGACATTTTATACACACACACACACACACACACACTTGCTTAACAGCCTACATATAGACCTTCATATTGCAAAGGCAGTGGTTAAGCTTGCTTGTATTTTAATAAGCACAGCTGTGTTAATTTCAAGCTCTGTTGAAAACACAAGAAAATCAATGTCTGACAGATAGCGAGGGGCATAGATAGGTCAGGAAAGATTTTTGCTTCTGGGAAGATTCTAGCAACAATGTGGAGTTAAAAATAGCATATGATAATCAAAAGAAAATATTTGATACTGTTTCTTCAAACTCCTTTAAAGAGTGCACTGCTGGATGTCATGGTGCACTCGGAGAATAAGAGGTAAGTAAATAAGGTTATGTGTTTTATTAAGCAAATATAAGTACTAGTAATGTGCAAAGCATTGAAAAATGTAAAATGGGGAAATAAATAGTGGTTTACCTCACACAGCTGCCATGAGGGTGAACACAATAAAGCACTTTGCAAATATAAACAATAAGCCAAAGTAGAGATAGCTGTAAACCCAGGGGATGCTTTCAATTCACAATTCACATCTGTTCTACTCTATGGAATGTAGAAAGTGGAGGACTGAGAGATTTGTATTCTTCCCGGTAACCAAAGCCTGTTTCCACCCGCACTCACTAGGCCCTGCAAGATGGCATAGAAACTTAAAAGTCAAGAAAAATATATGAGAACCAAAAATATAACCAATAAAGGTGTATTGAAATAAACTCAATTTATAATATCAAAGATTTGCAAAAAAATTTTTTAAAAAATATATGTATATAAAACATGTATTAGCCAGAAACAAATAGACATGTGAAATATAACTTCTCAAGGGCTGAAGATAGTCTTGAATGTCTTTTAGAAGTTTAGAAGCTTTCCTGTTATCTGGTGGCGAAGCCAAACGTGTTTCGGCCTTTCGGCCGGAACTGAGTGCACTGCCTCAGGAGGTTTGCAAATGGAACCAGCATTGAATTGAGGCTACATATCAATAGATTACAAACAGGATCTAGTGGGAACTACAGTGCCACTGAGGAAGGCCTTTGGGCCGAAACGCATTTGGCTTCGCCACCAGATAACAGGAAAGCTTCTAAACTGTGAGGACCTATCTCGGGAAGCAACTAACAAAAACATTGGTACAAATAAGACTTTACCCAGAGATAAAAGTCCTTCAGTCTGAAAATACATTCAAGACTATCTTCAGCCCTTGAGAAGTTATATTTCACATGTCTATTTGTTTCTGGCTAATACATGTTTTATATACCGGTACATATATTTTTTTAAAAAAAATTTTTGTAAATCTTTGATATTATAAATTGAGTTTATTTCAATACACCTTTATTGGGTTATATTTTTGGTTATTATATATTTTTCTTGACTTTTAAGTTTCTGTGCATTGTTTCAGTCAGGATTTTCAACACAGTCCCTTTTTGCATGTTTTTCCTGCAAGATGGTATGTCAATGCCTAGATAAACTTAAATGAGGTGACCCCTCCTCCCATCAGCACATCTTTTTTAAGTGTTCAAAATGTTTCACATACGGTGGCACCATGAGTTTTTTACCCCATGGTGAAGCTACGGCATGTGCAGGGTGCATGTGGCTGCCATTTTGAGTATGCAACCCCCGCTGGGGGGTTGTTGTGTCGTGCGAACCCAGCAAGTGTGGGTTGTGTGAGGGTTCACATAACCCATGGTCCGTTTTAGGGTTATGTGAGGGTTGTTTAACCCTCGCATAACCCACACTCGCCAGGTTCACTTGACATGACAACCCCTGAGCGGTGGTTGTGTGTGCAACCACAACTCATTGTGAGTTAAATAACTCAGGATGAGCTGCATAGTGTTGCCCAAATCTGGTCAGTATCTCAGTAAAACTTATAGCAACCCTAAAACATAGGTATTACAATCCACATATGACAGATGTATTTCCACATGTCCTTGTTCACACATTCACACAAACTCACATGTGTACATGAGTGTCCACCGAACCCAGAAATATAAGGATCTTTCCTAGCAATGTGGCACACACAGAGCAGATCATGCACTATACTCCAACAAATGGGGAAACAGCGTCTTCAAATGAGGAAGATTAGTTTGAGAAAAACACTCAAGACTGAACAATATAACAAGCTTCATCTCACCACAGAGTATTTCACAGAAGAAAAGAGTGTGCAGTTAGTATACCAACTCGCTAGCAGATGGAGTGGCACACTGTTCCTAATAACAATAACAGAGAAAGATGGAGGCAGGGAATGTGTCTGCCAAATAAGGAGTGGGGAGGGTGCTATGGAAATGGTGAAGCAGGGCTTGGGAGGCTCCATGCAGAGAACTCAAGTTCCGATGCACAGGGTGGTCCACATAAGGAGCAGAATGAATAGATACAGACGAATACCAGGAGAAAGAAAGTCCAAGGGAACTGCAATTGGCCGCCACAAGTTTCCTTCTCCTCCTTCCACACATCATAGTCCAAAACCAAAGCCCTCTGAAACCATTTGGATCCATTAGCCTCTGGGGGCAGACCATCTTACTATTATTATTATTATTATTATTATTATTATTATTATTATTATTGGCTGTGACAATGAACTGGATGATGGCTAATAAACTGAAGCTTAATCCAGACAAGAGCAAGATGCTGTTAGTGGGTGGTTCCTCTCACTGGATAGAGGGTGTTCTGAATGGGGTTACACTCCACTTGAAGGAGCAGGTTCATAGCTTGGGGTTCTCCTGGAGCCACCTTTGTCACTTGAGGCGCAGGTGGCCTCAGTGGCATGGAGTTCTACCAACATCAGTTGGTGTCCCAGCTACACCCCTATCTAGAAAGGAATAACCTGGTTTCAGTCACCTGTGCTCTGGTAACCTCCAAGTTAGATTACTGCAATCCACTCTACATGGGCCTTCCCTTGAAGACTATTCAGAAGCTGCGACTTGTGCAAAATGCAGTGACCAGATTGATAACAGAGACAAGAAGATCCGAACATATAACATTGATTCTGGCCCACTTGCACTGGCTGGCTGCTCGTATGTTTCCGAGTCCAACTCAAGGTGCTGATTTTTACCTATAAAGCCTTACACGGCTCAGGACCGCAATACCTGATGGAGCACCTCTCCCAGCATGAACCTACCAATACACTACGCACATCATCTAAGGCCCTTTTCCAGGTGCTTCCTGCAACTCGAGGGAGGGTAAGAAGGCGGCAACAAGGGAGTAGGCCTTCTCGGTGGCGGCTCCCCAATATTAGAATTAACGCTTCAGTGAGGCCCACCTAGGAGCAACATTGTTATCATTTCAGTGCCAGGTTAAGACCTTCCTCTACTCCCAGGCATTTGGCAGCACATGATAGGTTTTTAATCAGGTCATGGGATATTGTTTGGATATGTGTGTATGTCTGCTCTGTGTATCTATTTGTAGCTAAACTGTTTTATACAGTAATACCTTGGATTGCAAGTAACTTGGTTTGAGAGTGTTTTGCAAGACAAGCAAATTTTTAAATATTTATTTATTTATTTTTTACTTGATATACAAGCAACGTCTTGCAATACAAGTACTGTAGTATGGCTTACCGTAAATTAAAAATCTCTGTACAATTTTTTTGGGGGGGATTTCATTTTGATATAAGAGTGTTTTGGATTACAAGCATGTTTCCGGAACGAATTATCCTCTCAATCCAAGGCATGACTGTATTATGCATACTAGTGTGTTTTTAAGATTTTTAATCTTTGTAAACCAGCCAGAGAGCTTTGGCTATTTGGCAGTATAGCAATGTAATGAATAAAAATGAAATGAAATGAAATGGTGAGGGAGCAGCTTTGCTATACAGGCAAGGGTTTGCAACAAATAGGCCAAACCTGTCAGGTAGCTTTCTTGTATCTCACTTATGTCTCCTCTGACCCTGCTCTTCCCTGAGTGTGGTCACCTCCAGAATGGAAGGGAGCGGGAGGGGAAACCATGTCGGAGGCACAGTATGGCCATATAGATTCATAGATCATAGAGTTGGAAGGGGCCTACAAGGCCATCGAGTCCAACCCCCTGCTCAGTGCAGGAAACTAGAGAAGGGGTCTCCCATCCAAATAATAACCAGGCCTGACCCTGCTTAGCTTTCCACACTCAGACAAGCTGAGCCAGTGTGAACCACAGGCCTGTATTATAATGGAGACCTGCTAAGGAAGACTTCTAAGAAAAAGCAGGAGTGGCCTCTTTTGTCGCTTACTGTTTGTAGTTGTGCTAGGAATTTATCAAGCTATTTGAAATTTAATTCAAGGTCCATTCTAGCAGGAAACAAGAGCTGTCAGTCTTCTGAAATCAGCATGTTGAAATGTCTATAATCAGTGCTGTCATTGCCTCAAGTACCATTTTGTCAAACCTGTTGTGCATTCATAAATCTGCTTATTCCCATAAAATTAAGAATTCTCAGTGAATCCGGATTTGCTTAATACTACAGCTGAGCATAACATGGCACAGAATTTTTTTTAATATTTTTTTTTTAATCAAGCTTGAAGTCGCAATGACTAAGTTAACTTCCAGGTCTGGCAGATGAACAAGTAGTTATTACATTCCTGTAGTGTACTTTTCAACACACTTTGTAGCGGCAATTCCTTATTATGAAATGTTATTTTACTTCGGAATTGCAGCATCCAAGCAGGGCATTTTAGATCAAGGCTAACTGGAGACAGAAGAATGTGTACATAGACATAACTAACACAATGCATGACAGACAGCTAAATTAGACCAATATCAATAAAAATGTAAATTAAGTCCAAGATTATACCTACCACCAGTGTTTGAAGCTGGTAGGGTGAAGGCTTGTGGGCACATTACCTTTTACCTCCTGGTTCCCTACCAAGAGGCAGCTGCTGAATTTGCTTCAATGCAGCTGCTGCCCCTCTCTAATGAAGGGGAAACAATGATTCTCTCTCTCTTCCTCTCTCAATCCCTATTGCTATGACAGATGGATGTACAGCCATTGTCAGCTATGAGTCCTTAGTTTTTATGGCTTCTCATATGAGATATAAGACCAATCTTAGATCGGCAGACACAATTGCTTATGCTACACACACACACACACAAATAAATATATATGAGAGACATGAAGTTCATAGTAGTGGCTTTGCAATGTGTACTCTTGTCCTGCAGAGAGGGACATATTTCTCCTTAAACATATAGAAGAGTCCATGGCACAGACTGCCATCTAATTCTGTCCAATGCAGCAAGCTCCCATGGGCTGATATCTACCCTGCATGATGCTGTGAAGTTGGCCTTCCTCAACCTGGTGCCCTCCAGATGTTTCAGACTTTAATTCCTATGAGCCCCAGCCAGCATGGCCAATGTTCAGTTATGCTGGGAGTTGTGGTCCAAAACATCTGGAGGGCACCAGTCTGGGGAAGGCTAGCCTAGAGAGTATCTTTTTATCTAAGGATGGTTTATAATTCCCAAGCAAAAATCTAAGAGGGACAAAGGCAGGCTGCCTGCCTTGGGGTCAGGGCTGTTCAACCTTTTTGGGCCGGAGGCACATTTGGAATTTTGAGAGAGTGTCGCTGAGTGCTCTCACAAAATGGCTGCCATGGGGCTTGTCCATTCACAAAATGTCTGTCATGGTAGGCATGGCTGGTCACAAACCACCCATTTCCGAGAAGGCAAACTGGTGAGACTAAACAAAGAGTAACTTGCCCAAGAACCGAAGTACGAGGCAGAGGTGAGGGCTGAGCTCCAAAACACAAAGCCACTCTTTTGAACCCACAGTTTTCTGCTCTGTCACCCATTTCTCAGAAAGCAAACTGATGAGGCTCCCCCCATCACCCCCACTCCTTTTTCCTAAGGATGCCTCTGGGGCCTATATGTGGTCCCAGCTGGAGGCTGGGTTAATCCTGGTCTTTTACTTTTTTCTTTTCTTTTTTAAATATGTTTTATTAAATGTTTTCAAATCTTACAGCTACTAATGAATACAACAACAACAAAAACAACATAAACATTGTGTACCCGCCCCCACCTCTTGGGACCAAGTTATATTTCTCCCCCCAAAAAATTTATATATATATATATAGTATATGATATTATTCTATATTCCAAAAATATAACAAGTCTTGACAAGTTTTGTTCCCCTTCCCCTTCACCAACACATAATCCAAAAAAATTACCCCAAATGTTCACAAAAGTGTCTTTCTCCAATTGTCCTTTTTGACACTTAATATTACAAGTTAATTTATCATTTAGCGCGATATCCCATACCTCCTTATACCATTAATCCTGGTCTTTTACGTGGGCCTGGATCCTAACTTCCAATGAGCAGAATTCTACTTCTGTTGGCAGAATGTGGGGGGGGGGCGGGTTTACCAACTCCCCTTTCCCATTGTATCCCGTTGCGTCACATCCAGCCCTGTCAGTGACGCAAACCCGGATGTGTCACTGACGTCGCGTCACTGACGACGCACGCCCACCTCCATGGGGCTCCCTGCCCGGGAGCCAGCGCAAAAGGATCTCCCAAATGCCAGTCTAACACTGGCGAGGCGCTGGTCGAGGCAGCGCGAGGCAAAGCCACCACGGGGCTTCCCTTTTGCTGGCTCCCTGTCACGGAACCACGTGGAGGCGAGCCAGCGGCCGCTTGCTCTGCGTGCGCCTCGCGCTGCTGCTTTGCCGGCTCCCTGGAGCGAAGCAGGGAAGGGGGGCCCGAGCGAGGGAGAGAGCGAGAGTGGAGGCGCAGGCAGGGCGACCAGAGGGAGGAAAGGAAGCACACCCAAGTGGGGGGGAGGCGGGGAGAGAGCGCGAGGCAGCAACCCCCTTGCATGCATATTCCAGTGGGCTTCGCCGCCGCGGGCTGCCTCCCCGCCCCCCTCCCCGCAGCGGGAAGTTGCCGAGAAAGTTGCCGTTCAGCAGGAGGAGCCCAATTTGGCCCCGATCCTTGCTCTCCCTTCCTCCTTCCCCCCGAGCTGCCTGGCCTGGCCCGTCAGAGGAAGCAGCCACATTCCTGCGCTCCCCGGCGAACGACGTTTCTCGTGGCCGCCGAGTGAGCTGCGCCCCGCGCTCGGGATCTCTGCTGGTGCTGTTGCTTCGTTCCCTGCTGAGAAGTCCTCGGGGCCAGTAGGGAAGGAAGCCGCCGGGTTGGGGGCTCCTTTTGGAGGCCGCTCTTTTTTTCGCTGCCCCCCCTCCACGTGGCCCTTCAGGGGAGTTCCGTAGAGCTCGCTCGCGCAAAGCCTGGGCAGAGCCACAGCCACAGCGCTAGTTCTCTGAGGCTACTTTTGCAGGTGCTTTGCTGGCTCCCGGGCAGGGAGCCGGCGCAGCGGCACAAGGCGCCGGCGCAGCGGCCATGCCTCGCCTCCATGGGGCTCCCAGGCAGGGAGCCGGCAGCAGCAGCGCGAGGCGCCCGCAGAGTGAGCGGCTGCGCCTCGTCTGCTTGGGGCTCCCTGCCGGCTAGGCAAAGCCGGGGAGCTGGCACTTTAAGTGCTAGTCGCGGGCACAGCGTGTGGCTCGTGTTGCCAGACTTGCTCGTCTTTCAAATGCAAATAAATGCTAAAATTTTGCTCGTTTTACGAGAAGCTCGCATACCGAGTTACTCGTAATCCGAGGTATTACTGTACACGGTTGCCACTAAAATTTCATTTTCCATTTCCTTGACTTTCCCTGACCAACCTTTGTCAATTTCCCTGACCACCATTCAAAAATAACCCCAAGTTAAAAGAATTCATAGGTTACATTACATTAAATAATAATTTTATTAAATGGTTTAAAACTACACAAGTACTGGAAGGCAATTTTTTTTTTTTTGGTCAAGATAGGAGCTTCAATATGAGCTTCTTTAAACATCGAGATTGGGCTATAAGCCACGGTGGGTTGTCATGTCATACAAACCTGGGACGGTTTGTCAGGGTGGCTTATTTTTGCGTTATAAGTCATCATAACAAGCCATAGCTTGTAGTAAGGTCTGTTTGACCCACGAGGGGTTGTCATATTATCCGAACCCAGACAACATGACCCATTGTGGGTCAACCCTGACTACAAACGAGCCACTTGAGAAGAGTGGCAAAAAAACCCTTGCTGCTCTTGCCAAGTGGCTAGCGGGTGACCGCCATTGCCAGCCACTGCAAAAGTGCTTGAGTGGCACTTTGGGGCAGCTGGCAAAGGCTCCCCCCCCCTCACTGCCGCAAGCCATTTTGGGCTCACTGCTCCTTGACTTGCTTTTTAACCTTTTTTTGGGAGGGAACTCGAAAGCTAGCTGTCAAACCAGCTTCCGCAATCCACAAGGTGCCCCTCCAAGGACCCCCATTGTACCTTGGAGGAGCTGCCCGAGGTCCCTCCCCTTTTAAAAAAAAAAATGTGCCAATAATGTGTGCAAATAATTGCCTTCATTGTTGTTGTTGTTGTTGTTGTTGTTGTTATTATTATTATTATTATTATTATTATTATCCCAACCTGCCAGATTTGCGCAAATCAGGCAGGGCAGGTTAGTGCAAGGGGGTCCCTGGGGTAGGTAGTGGCCAGGGTGGCTGCCTGCTGGCCAAATCCAGCAGGCACTCACCCTGTACAGTGCCTACACCAGGATGCAGGTAAGAATTTCCCCCTTTGCAAGGAGCTGACACCTTTGACAGGTCTGGACCTGACAGGTCCTTGCAAAGCCCTGGGAGATCACAGTTGGTAGAAAGGGGCTCTTTCCCCCCTTTTCACAGCACGATCAACTGGTTTCAACTTTCTTTGGGGGGAGATCAGGTGCCCTTAGTGGTACTCCAGTTTGGCAAGTGCTAGCATTGGGGGAACCTTCAAAACTGGAAGGGATTCCCATTGACAGGAAAGTTGGACATGTGTCAAAGTAACATCAAACTCGCATACCCCTGGCAGCGGCATTTCAAAAAATCCATTACACACTAGTATATCTTAATCACACCTTCCCTGACTTTTGACCAATTTCCCTGACTCTCCCTGACTAATTTCCATTTCTCTGACTTTCTAGAAAGTGGCAACCCTGTATTAAAATGGATTTATTCAATACCATAAGCAGCCATAGTAGATGTTTACATTCACTTAAATATACACAGCTTGTGTAAGCCTAAGGGTTTCATTACCCAGTGCATCAGCAGTGGACATCCAAAAGGCTCTGATTTATGAGACCGTAGCCTCTGCTTTACCCAGACTGGCCATATGGCTGACAAGACAGGCTTGGGGACCAAACTATGCTGCACAGCCTATACTCAGGCTCCTTGGCAGAAGGGCGAGATAAAAATGCAAACCACAACAATTAATAATCAATAATCAACACCTCTTATTCAGCAGTTCACTTGGACTTACTCCCTAGTAAGTGTGCTTAGGATTGCAGCCTCAAGCACACACTTAACATTCTCCCACTAAGATTAATGTGTCTAAGAGCGCAATCCTATGCATGTTTAGACAGAAAAAAAGTCATAAAAACATAAGAGCCCTGCTGCATCAGACCAAGGGTCCATCCAGTCCAGCATTCTGTTCACACAGTGGCCAACCAGCTGCTCACGGGAAACCCACAAGCAGGACATGAGTGCAACAGCACCTTCCCAGCCATGTTCCCCAGCAACTAGTGTACATAGGGGAATGCTGGCTGGGGAATGCTGGGAGCTGTAGGCCTTTTTTCTGCCTAAAAATGTATAGGATTGCACCCTAAAGTACTTAATTTTGGCTGGAATTGTGCCCATTCATGAGATGTTACAGATGTAGATACAGTATTAAAAACTAAGGTACAATGTAAGTGAAAACACAGCCTCAAATTGGGAGTTTGAAGTGCTCTGGAGGGTATTCATCCAACCCCACAAGATATGAAATGCATGAATGCACTCTTAACATCTGTGTGTGGCACTAGGTTACCTGAGAATAAGAGGATAAGCAATTTCTTTCTAGCAACAAAACCTGTCTCCTGTCCCATCACAAAAAGGAAGGTCTGACTAGGCATGACAGCAAATACAAACAGGATAGTGTCAGTTTAGAGTGTAATCCTGTATACTCACTCTTTAAATCCCATTGAAGTCCATGAGAGTTTGGCTGAAATCCCATGCCTATTTACCTGGGAGTAAACTCCATTTAACTATACATGAGTAGACATTATATGAATTCTTTGTGCAGGTGCAGCCATCAAATATGATGGAAAGGAAAATCTTGTCACATCCAAGAAGGAAGGGAAGTTGTATAGAAGAAGGTGGTGGCATTTCAGGCCCTGCACTCTCAAGAGTTATTACATACAAACAAACAAAGGCAGGGCAAGGAAAAGGCCAATGAACTCTTAAGTGTGGAGGCTCCAGAGTGACCTACATCCCCTGCTGGTGAAAACAGGGGTGCTCAAGACTCAAGGCATCAGCTGTGATCACCTGGTATTTCAGGTTAGAGCAGCCTTCTCCAGCCTGGTGCCCTCCAGATGTTTTAGCCTACAATTCTCAGCATTCCTGACCATTGGCCATGCTGGCTGTGGCTGCGGCTGCTGGGAGATAATGTCCAAAACATCTGGAGGGCACCAGGTTGGAGAAGCCTGGGTTAGATACACGTTTTCGGCCAGAGGAGCCCAGTTTTGGACATCCTACAGTGCATCTAGGTTGAGGGATGCCTTGCCTGTCAAAAGGTTCTGGTTGTTTGCCCTGGCAGCTGAGGTTTTTGGAACCAGGGTCAGATCTACACTACATGGGATATCATCGAGTTAGCATTACAGGTCTGCTATATTCACGTTCCGCAGTCACTCCGTTTTGCCACCCTACACCTAAACTCCATAGTGGGAATACTGGGTGTTGCCTTGCACATGCAGTGGAAATGGCCCTTTAAGAGAAAGAGTGGGGTGGGGGTTGGTTCATCTAGGCGCAGGAGCAAATGAGCCAGTTTGTTTTTTTAGAAAAGAAAAAAAAACAGTTCCTCCTGCCCCCTCACAAAAAATAATGGAGGAGAAGGCAAGAGAAGGGGAGGTTGTGTTGCTGCTGCTGCTGCCGCCGCCGCCGCCGCCGCCGCCGCCGCCCCGCCACAGTCCTCCCATGGGGTGAAGCCAGCAGGATCAGCATGCCCATTCCCCTCCACCCAAAACCAGTTTCCCAAAGCAGTCTTCCTCCCATGCTAAGTTTCCCCAAGCATAAGCTCCACTGAAATCAATATGATTTACTTCTGAGTAAGGCCACTGAAGGTAATGTGATTTACTTCTGTGTAGATATGCAGAGAGAAGCCGTGGGGAAGGAGGGTGGCAGGAAAACAATCTCTGAGTTGCTGTTTTGCGAAGCCTTGATAGGTCCTATTCACATTGTGATTTATTTCTGAGTAAGGACATTGAAGTTAATGTGATTTACTTCTGAGTAGACAGCCATTTTGGCTCATTTACAGCTAGTTGTACTTTGGAGCAGGGGAGTGAAAGAGGCATTCAAAACTTTATTTTTTTAAAAAAAATTATTCGGACTTGCAGAGGTGCACAGTGCCACAGGTCCAAAAAGGGGAAGCCTCACCTAGGTAATGCCTTATGAGGGGACCTCCTGCCAAAGTGCAGCAGGGACCAACCCTGGACATTGACCCAGAGAGGCACCAGATAGGTTTGATTTTTATTTATTTTTTACTTTGCTTTCCCCTGACAGTTGTCAAGGGAAAGCAAAGCCACAAGTGATCTTTGCTTGTGAAAGAGGGTAGGTGCTTTCCCCCCTCCCCTTTGCACTGAGATTCTCAGGGTTTGCGTGTCCCCCCATAGGTCCCAGTGCCCCCTCCACTTTTCCACCCATTCCCTAGACTCTAGGTGCTCAGGAAGGTGGAAAAGTGCAGCCCACCCCCTTTTTTTGCTGACACTTGCTTCTGACAACTGTCAGAAGTAGGGCTTCTTCTTTTTAACCCAAGGATTTAGTCAGAGCAAAAAAATTGTAGTTTGGAAAGGGAAGTATACAGATTTCATATGTATACTTTCCTGTCCAAACTATGCTTTTGGGGGCTTATCACCAGGGTGGGTTAGTGTGATGGGTGAACCCACGCAAAATCTAACTACTACACCAAACTGGCATCATGCTAATGGATATATGTGCAGCCCTTAGGCAGAGAACATTTCAGTGAGAAAAACGCTAGTTCTCCTAGTAGGGTCTGGCTGAATTGGATTCCAGACTCAGAGTTCCTACTGCCCCACATCTTCTCCACCGCTGCCATTAGATTGCTTGAGGTTTGTGTTCTTCAATGAAGTTCTGAAAGTTATTAAACTCAATATCTGTCTACAAGTCACCTTTTCCAAGTTACCATCAGCAAGTGAATTGAAACAGCTTTCCTCTTTAGAGCAAGATGTTCTTGCACTCATAGCTCAGAGTCAAGACTAATTGGATCATCCAACTGGCCTGTGCTCTTTAATGAAACCACAGAATAATTACAGAATAGGGCAAAGCCATCAAATAAACTAATTAGTGGATCTATGAGCCAAGCAGCCCAAATAGATAGAGCTGAAGAAGCAAATTCCTGTTTGCAAAATCAAGCCAACAAGCAACAATTACGGTACTCATTCTGTTTTTTTCCTCAGCTGTGCAAAGAGCACTTTGAATTAAAGATAGATAAATTCATTACTCCTATTAGTAAAATGAGAAAGAAAGCCAATACCACTGAAGAGAATTGGTTTGGGATTTAGCTACATAGGCGGCTTTAATTAAAATCACCATCGGTGAATGGCCCTCAGCTGCTTGAACATATATGCCCAAAGTACCTGTAGATGTCGATTGCTCCAGTCAGACCAACTGAAATAGCCAACAAAGCAAAAAAACAGATCCCAGTTTGAGTGGCTAGATCCCTCTCAACTGAGAACTGTTTCAAACCTCATTAATTTCCTATACTGATCGCTATCTACTTATTCATTTAATGCAATTTTGGATTGCCCCTCCGCTCAATAAGTGCTCAAAGCAATTTACAATAAAACTATAAAATGAATGAAATTCACCATTAAAAAAGATCTAAAAACAAAACAAATAAAATACACACATTATAACAACAGAGGGGAACCTTCTAAAATCAAGGAGTGGCATTAATCACTAGGAGCGCAGTACCATTTTTTACCAGCCATCTAAAGGCCAATAACAAGGAGCAAAAAACAGCACTGGCTGCACTATGTGCTGTACTGGGGAAATGCATTCCTCCTCCCAGCTAGCATATCCATGGCTGCTGTGATAGCTGTATGAAATTAGGCAGGGCCGGCGCTACCGCTAGGCAGACCCAGGCGACTGCCTAGGGCGCGTGGCGGAAGAGGGCACAGAGTTTCTGCGCCCCTTCCTCGCCTACGGCGCGCTCCTGTCCTGCCTGCCGCCGCCGCCGCCGCACCTCCCTCCGGAGCCAGAGGGACGGAGGGAGCGCTGCAGGAGCCGCCACCCACCCCCTCGCTCCCTAGGGGCGAACCTGAGCGCTTGCGTCGTCGTCGTCGTCTTCCCCCCGCGGAGAGCGCGCGCGCGCAATGAGCGAGCCTCGGGAGAAGAAGAAGCCTGCGGCTTCGCCCCAAGGCGGCTGCCGGTGCGCGGAGGCGCGGGCAGGGCCCCCGTCATCCTCTCGCTGCTCTTCTCGCTCCTCTCGGTGGGCGCCTGCTTTTTGCTCAGCGCCAAGACCTCCAAGCTGCAGGGCCGGCTGGTGGCCCTTGCGGAGGAGTTGGCCAGCCACGCTTGGAGCCCGGGAGACCAGCTCCGCGCCGAGCCTTTGCTCGCCGTGCTGCAGCCTCAGGTGGACCCTTCTGCAGGAGGTGAGAGACCTTCGCCCGCCTGCCAACCACCTACCTACCTTCCCGTCCTAAAGCGCGGGGGTCCCATCGCGTCGGAGGAGGAGGCGGCGGCAGCAGCAGCCAGCAGCAGGGGCGGGGGGAAGGTAGGTGGTGGTGGCGGCGGCAGCGGCGCAGAGGGGGGCATTGCAGAGCAGGGCTGCTTTGCTCCGGAGCCCCCCGCCACGGCACGAGGGGGGGGCGCTAAATATAATTTGGCCTAGGACGCCAAACAGCCCTGCACCGTTCCTGAAATCAGGTAGTGTGTGATCAATACAGGCACCAATTTGCATTTGTTTGCAGGTACCATTCTTGGTGGTGATACAACTCTCCCTCCCTCATGCCTGAAGCATGAATAATGGGCTCAAGTTACAGGAACCTAGATTCCACCTAAACATCAGGAAGAATTCCCTAACTGTCAGAGCAATAAGACAATGGAACCAAGTACCTACGGAGGTGGTGGGCTCTCCCAATCTGGAGGTATTCAAGGCACAACTGGACAGCCATCTGTCAGGGATGCTTTGCCCTGGATTCCTGCATTGGGCAGGGGGTTGGACTCGATGGCCTTGTAGGCCCCTTCCAACTCTACTTTTCTATGATTCTATGTACAGCAGCTCAATCCTATGAAGGTTTGCTTGAAAGTTAAGTCCCGCTGCCAGGTAAGTGTCCACAGGACTGCAGCAAAGGCGTTTAGCAAACTCTTTTTTAAAAATACCAACAGCGCAATCCTATGGGCTGCTGGACAGTGCCTAGATGGCCACAGGATTTTTCAGAGGCCCAGCTATGAGATCGGAAAATCGCTCTGACCTCGTAGCTGAGTATCCACGCTCAGAGGGCCCTTCCACCCCCACAGCTGGTGCGGAAAGGACCACGCCGGCTGCATCTCTGAGTTCGCAAGAGCAACCCCTGAGATGGGGTTTAGGGGGCATGGAGGGGGGCGGGAAGGGGAGGAGACCGGCGCTGCCAAGATACAACATATCCTAGTGGTGCCTCAGCCTCCTTCCCTCCCACTCCGAAGTACTGCACATAAACAGCCGAAATCAGCCATCTACGTGCTTTGCAGGGCAGAAGGAGCGCAGAGGTGACCTTCACCTCTGCGCTCCTCCCGCCCTGCATAGGATGCCCATAATCCAGGGCTCTCCAACCTTGGGTCCCCAGATGTTGCTGGCCTACAGCTCCCAGCATACCCAGCCAGCATGGCTAATGGCAAGGGATTCTGGGAGATGTAGTCCAGCAGCATCTGGGGACCCAAGGTTGGAAAGCCCTGCCATAATCCTCCAATTTCAGAGGGATGCGGGCATCCCGACTGGATTGTGTCCTAAGTGGCTGTCGGCTTCCCTCCTCAGTGGCTGTCTACTTTCCTGGAGTGCTACTGCAGTACAGGACCAACAAGTCTACCCATCCCACTCCAGAAAATGAGCCCACCACTTCAGTAACCTTTACCTGCAAATGTCCTGGCTATGTGATTCCTGCTGTGCAAAGCTTATAGCAGCATGAAGACCTCAGTGCAATCAATAGGCAGTACAGGAAGCTGGCCGGATTGCTACAATTTAATGTTATAGTTTCTAGTGGAGTGAAAAGAGCTGGAACCATTTCTGTCTGGGAACTGCACGCACCGTGGGAGCCCATATATCTGGGATGAAAACATCCCACAACTTTATTATTTTAAAAAAATCATTAAAAGTTTGTATTCGTGTTCCACTATCCCTGACCAGCAACACCATTACTGCAACAGCCGTATGCCTCTTAAAATGTTAGAAATAACACTGGTATTTTGGCACCAAAGGAACGGTCTGCCCCATGGCATTGGCTTTAATGACTTGCTAAGGGCACAGCTTTCTTTTAATTTATTTATTGACTGTGTTCAGGCAAGAGCCAGAAGGTACTAAGTCTTTGCTTTCTGTTACCCTCCAGGTACTAACATTTGAAGTTCCTTTTATCAGTGATCAAAATGTTGTGCTGCAGAACTCTTTTGGCCCTGGTCACAAAAAGCCTTTCAAGAAGAGGATGGCAGCTTCTAATGGTTTGTTCACACTGTGACGTCAGTATACACAGTGGCCACAACCCAACACAGAGTTAGCCCATTGATTTCAAAAGGCTTAAGCATACCTAACTCAGCACTGGATCATGGCCAACCAATGCTCTTTTGGCACATGTTATGGTGCTGCTATTATCTAACTCTTCATTTTGGAACAAGAAGCAAAATCCCACATAAAATTCTCTTCATCTAAAACCTGCAGTCATTTGTAATGCTAGAAAGGAGCTCCTATATTAACAATGAAGCCACTGTAGCAATTCATAATCTCCCAATAATGAATGCCATCATGTGCCGAGATGCTGCGAGTTTCTGTCCCCACTGCCTATCAATTAGACTTTTGCTTCAAGGCTTTGTTAAATCATGAACACTGGCTCCCTTCTCCTACACTATCAGAAATATTGGATGTGCTTTTTGGCTGAGGACATAAAAATTTACAAGGTCTGATGGGTGCCTAAGGACTTTCAGTTGATTTGCTTCTGTCATGTATCCTATGCCTAATTTTTATGTAACTTATCTCATTATATCAGAGGGCTCTGTAATCATGTTTAATTTTGGTTTACCCATGGTAGTTCAATCTGGCTCTAGGCTTTTAATTACGTTTTACCCTCTCAAGCCATTGATTCAGTCTAGACTTCAAATATAACTTTCTCCTGCCCAGTTCTTTTGCTCGCATAACCTTTGATTTAGAAATCTGCTCAGCAGAATTCTGCACGGCACTTTTAGGAGCTTGTCCTCCGTTAGATCTGAGGGTTGGTTCTTTGTTGAGCATGAACAAAAAGATGTAGAGATTAAAAATATGATGAAAAGTAGTGAGCAGGATAAGGAGTGAAGAGGAACCCTGTTCTGTATTATTAAAAGAAAGGGCCAATATAAAAGCTAGCCATGTGCTCTGATCCCTCAGAGTAAGCAAAAGCACTATTCACGTGATGGCAGAGTGTGTTATTATAACTTGAACTTTCCATTATTATGCATATAGTATAGACACACAATAGTCCAAGGGCATCACTTATGATTATGGTGCATGCATGCACATACATTACTTAGCTCCTTCTTATACTTACTTGATGACTGACAGGTGCACATATGAACTGGCTCCATTGGTAAGTACAACATTTGAGATGACCTTGGGCAATCTGAAAGTTTCCCTACAGTGTAAGGTCTGTGATGGCTCATTCATACATGTAAATCATCAACAAATCAAGTGATAAACTTGCACATGTGAAGAGCTAACCATTCCACACCAGGAAGATTTTTTGCAAAAATCTTTGGTGTTTGAAAAACAAGTATTACATAACACTACTTCACTGTTGTATATGTACAGTATGAAAAGGTACAGGTTTACAGTCATTACACCCCAGCAGTGTGTGGTCAGAAGTCACCCCAGTTTGGTCATTCTTTGCAAAATTCCAGAAACTCTTACTTTTTAAAAAAAAAGAAGAAGCACACATTGCAAGAGTTCTACTACTACAACGAGCATCCCACAGTTTACAGATTCTGTTATGTGTGTAAGGCTAGGTAAATTTAAACGAAGATGTGGTGCTGTGGCACAGCTCAGTAACCTAAGAGGATTACTCCACCACTCATCAATGACCTCATCTCTCTCATGTTCTCCCATTCCCTCTTTATATACCTGTCCTAAGCCAGTCTTTGCACTTCCCAGGTGGTTCTGCTCAGCTCTCATTTCTATGTTATTACCTAGAATACAGCCAATGCATTCTGGGTCCTAGTGCCACATTTTTTCACACCATATTCCTCCTTAATTATTTATTTATTATATTTATACCCCGCCTTTTTTCCTTCAAGGAACCCAAGGCGGCTTACATAATCCTCCCCCTCCTCTCCATTTTATCCTCACAACAACCCTGTGAGGTAGGTTAGGCTGAGAGTCAGTGACTGGCCCAAAGTCACCCAGTGAGTTTCATGGCTGAGCGGGGACTAGAACCCGGATCTCCCGAGTCCCAGTCCAACACTCTCACCACTACGCCACACTGGCCATGAGGCCGAGGAGACGTTGGACAGAATGCTCTGTGCACAACTTTGACTCACAACCTTACTCCAGAGCAGGAATATTCCCATCACACCAATTAAATGAGCAGTTCCTTCCTTTGGTTGCTAGTATGTGAGTCTTATCTGTGCTGTGACATGACAGCTATCTTTCTGAAGCATAAGCGTACATGGAGGAAATGAAATCCAAGTAATATTTGATCCCAAGTTGGAATTTATTGCCAAGTGACACATTGCTTTCCCATCTGCTCCTGGATGCCTTTCTCTTCACTTTCTCCTTTGACACTCTCTTATTCCTTTAGAAAACTGCCAAATGCCACTGATGTGTTTCTGGAAACTTCACCCCCATTGTCACTACATGAAAAGTTACCCTCCCCCCCCCGCTTTTTTTTTTTAACACTCACCTATTTCTGCTGATTATTAGAATTTTTCATCCCTTTTCTTCTCGTACTGACAAATTGCTGTCTCTCAGAAAACTCATTTTGAACATTTTCCTTTGGTGCTACAATCTTCTTCTCCTATTCTTCAAACTTTAATCAAACCCCTCTCAATCTTGCACACATTTTCCTCTCTAGCCCGTATGCACACATTTCCTCCTAATTTTGAATCTTGCCACTCAATCAACTTATATTTCATCTGCACAGACAGACCATGAATCCCTAATTGTCACACTGCTGGGCACATTCTGTTTTATCATATAGTTCCTTCCACTCTTGGACAACCCCATCAGTTCTTCTCTCTTCAATCTCCTCTGATATGGGCCTTAGCTGATTGATAATGTTTTACAGTGATGGATGGCTCAATCATAACTCCTACATGCTTAAACCCTGCTAATATACTTTAATTTTCATCTCCAAAATATGGTGTAGTGCAAGTACAATTCCATCTTGTTAAAGCTCCAGAGGCTACATTAATCATAAGGGTGGCCCAATCCCAGCAGTCTGCTTGAGCTGTAGCAGTGATTTGTTCTACTGAAATTAAAGTAGCCTACCAAGTTTGGCAATGCGGTTCTGTCTCATTTACCATCACACTCTCTCTTTCTCACAGAAAAGATGGCTTGGTTCCAAAGATCCATGAGGAAAATGCATTAATGCCATTCCCTGAACTCTCACACAAGAGCTAGCAGAAGGCTTCTCATAGTGCAATGCCGCAATGTATCAGGGTGTGTATTAGTGTATTAGAGTATAAGAAACAGTGAACTAGGAAAATACAGGCTGTAATGTACGGACTCTAGTGGGCTATTAAAAGGTCTTGTGAATTAGCTTATGCAATGGAAGAACTTCTTTAGATTTGGGGTCACTCTTCTCATGCAATGACCTGTCCTCCGTGAATTAATCCACATCTCAGCCAGACACCATCCCCATATCCTTGATGCAATGAATTCCATAAATTAAAAATGCATAATGTGAAGAAGTACTTGGGGGGGGGGGGTGTCATGCCAGTTACATAGAAGCTCCAGATTCTGAGGCAGTATGCCTCCAAATACTAGTGATGGAGGAAGGCTATTGCCTTCATGGCCTCTTTTTTTTGAGGCGTCTGGTTGCTGGCCACTGCGGGAAACAAGACAGGTGACCCTGCATGGCTCTTCTTATGTTCATATTGCAATATGGTATGCAATTACTTATTTCATATTCTATCAGCATTAATAAGTCTTCCTTCAGAAATATGTTTCACTTATGTTCTTAGCCATTACATCAAATCCTCTTCTGCTACATAAGAACAAAGCACATAAATTCTAATCACAGGCAGAAATCTCCCTTTGCTATTTGCAACGCACTAAATCAACGCTTTATCGTTCCCCTTATTATTTTTCAGAATAGGCTTGAGACAGAAAGCGAGAGAGAGATAGGAATGTGTAGGGTATTCTGAAATAACCTGCAATAAAAAATACTTATGAATTAAAGAGATTAAAGGTCTGCCTGAAGAAATTTCATTTCTACGCAGAAATGTTGTCAGTACTGATCTTTGCCAAAACTCTTGGGTGGTTCAGCTGTAACACCAAAGCACCATCATCAGCTGTTCGATGAACCAGCAGTCAGGAATCACAGGTTAATTCGCACACTGCCCTTCTCCATTCCACCAATCCTATTTTGAAGTAAACCATAGCTTGCCATTTCACCCAGACCGGCAACTATGATTTGCACTTGCTTTACAGACCAAGATTGGAACCAGGGCTTGATTGACTGGGTGGAGGGAGAGCAGCACACCAATCTTAGGTGTCTGACTGCTGTATCATGTTAACACCAAACCACTGTTTGGCATTATGGAGGAACCTCCCTTTTGTGTTTTAAAAAGAATGTGTAGTATGAAAAATAGAAGCATTTGTCAATACTTCTATTGACAAATGCTTGTAGATGTACGTCATCTACAAAATGGGTTGGAAGAATAAAAGACGGTTGGATAGGGTGCCAGCCACTTTCTTGTACTTAACCCCTATCAATCTAATAGGATGTGTGCCTGTTATACCATAGCCTGGAAGATAGACACATGTGCACACACGCACACACACACACACACACACACACATGTTTGCACCCTGAAATGTGCCCAAATTAGGCAGAACTTGGCCAGACCCCATTCCTTCACTGAAACCACTAAGTGTATCAGTCTGGGGACAGAATATGGTTTTGGGAGGACCCAAAAGTACTCTCTCTGGTGGCAAAAGGCCCTTGGAAAAGGTCCTGGGATGTGTCGGGTGGTAAAGCTGGAAAAGGTTGACAGCTGCCCATCTGCAGCGTATCAGGCAGGCTTAGCTTAGAAAGGCCTGTGACACAACACAACCCCCTTGTGGGCTTTGGGATACAAACCAGTCCTCGGATTGGGATTTGTAACAGTTGTACCCCCATGGAAATGGCTAGAAGCAGTAGGAGCAAACTGTATCGCCACCTCTTCTTGCACCATCGCTCTCACATGGTTTTATCCAAACTGACTGCATGCAATATATCCAGCAGACGGGTTGGGCACCAGGTTATCCAGCACAGTCAACACTGGCCAGTACAATGCTGGCCCTTTATGCAAATAAATAAAAACATACTAACTTAAAAATCAAAGATAACTGCAAACCAGCAGTTAATGTCAACCGAATAACAGAAGGGGAGCAAGCAAACAAAAAGATCAGGAACATATCACAAATGTTCAGCAGTCCAAAGGCCCCAGGAAATGTCCTGATCTCCTGGGGCAGGACATTTCAATGCCTGAGAACAGAGAAGGCTCTATTCCACAATCCCGAATGAGCCTCCATTATTAGTGGGACATAGATTTCATAGATCATAGAGTTGGAAGGAGCCTACAAGGCTATCGAGTCCAACCCCCTGCTCAATGCAGGAAACTAGAGGAGGGGTCTCCCATCCAAGTAATAGCTAGGCCTGACCCTGCTTAGCTTTCCACGACATGCAACAGGGCCTTTCCAGATGACCTTTTATTTATTACATTTACATCCCACTTTCTTTAACCGTCAAGGTGACATACATGTGGTTCCCAGGCAATCTCCCATCCAGGCACTGTCCAGACCCGGATCAGCTCCCTGCATTGTTTGCCTTCACCCCCATTCGTTGCCTCTGGCACACCAGATTTGCAAGGCTTCTTTTGTGAACATTCTTCTGAATATAGTTTGGCACAATTCACTCTACTCCACCCCTAAGACTCCACGATAGAAAACTGAAAGTACGTATCGCTGTATCTGAACAGCAAACAGTGATGGGGAAAGTTCTTTGAAAACACCTGAAAGCCAATTGAAATCTGAATTGCTTTCCCAAAGAAAACTCTAAAAGAAACACGTACACACTCCCCTGTACACATTCAATCTTGGCACTCAGTGTTATCTCTACAGGGACGCATTATCACACAGACAAAGCTCCCTCTTTCCCAGAGATACCTTAGATTACCAAGATCATTTTATTTTCTCTGATAAAGCCCGACTCTAACAAGAAAAGCATATTTAATCTAGAATCCCAAACATGTTGCTATAAATAACATGCAGGATTGCTGTTTACAAAGAGATGTGATACTTCTACTGCTTGTTCACTTTAATCTGAGCTGCTCTTTACAGTTCTAATGGCTTTCCTAATTGAATTCTACTGGCAGTCTACTTATCATTATGATTCAGATTGTAACAGTGCCTGAAAACCTTCCGTGTTAAGAAGAGTGTCTATCGATTCACACAACGGCACCACCCCACATTCCACCTAAATGTCCAGATTTCTCAGAAAGGTTTGCTAACTCGTTTGGAAAAGAAGTGAAATTCACAGCATCTCATACAATTCATAGATCCCTCACCAGTGCTAAAGTATACATGGCTTTTTCAATTATCTTTAACTAACTGTACTTAAATACGTATTTGGGTGAGAGCAGCTACCGTAAGTATATTGGAATGTTAAAATCTACAATAGAGTTGTTTAGCTGTTTTCTTCCTTCTGATCAAGTTTGACAGTCATGGCTGCTATGCATCAGGGTAAAAATTGGAACAGTTACTTCAGGAGGAAACCCAATCTCTGCAGCGTACAAAATTTGCAGCATTTGGTGAGAGAGGTGGGGATATCAGTGTGTTGGACGGGCAACAAGATGTTAAACCACACAGCAACATCAAAGCAAATATCTGTGTGTTTGATAGGCCTTTTGGCTAATAAATCTGAACTCATTCTGGCTGTACTTGTTTCTATCTACAGTAATACCTTGGATTGCAAGTAACTTGGTCTGAGAGCGTTTTGCAAGACAAGCAAAAAACTTTTTAAAATTTTTACTTGATAAACAAGCAAGGTCTTGCAAGACAAGTGTAGGGATGTAACCGCTTGCCTCGAGCAGGCGTAGCGGACCAAAATCGGCCCCGCTCACGCCCGCCAGACTTGCTTTGATATACATAGTTAGCAGCATGCAGCAACTGTTTGATACAACAAGCAGAAGAGACATGATGTTTATTCTTTAGTACTCAATCCAGTGAAGCGTCTCACATATACCCATTGGTTCTGTGTGCCAATCACAATGGGGCCAAGTCTAGATATGCAGCCAATGCTATGTCTCAGAAATGCCTTTATTATTACTGGGATGCCTCGAGGAACATGTACCCCAATACCTCAGAGGCATTAGCTTGGAATTCAAATATTGCTGCTTTCCTGAAGTCTACATTTTCTCTTTAGTCTTGCTCTTTTAGTTGTGACTTTGAGAGATATGCAGGTATAGTTATAAGTGCTAGTTAATTCAACACATTAATTCGAGATGTTAGTGTTAACCTTTTAAACCCCTAAATGGCTTGGGACCTGGGTATCCTAAGGATGGCCTTCTTCCATAGGTACCTCCCTGCATGCTCTGGTCATCACCCAAAGTTGTGCTTCAGATCCCTCAACCCTGAGAAGCATGGTGGACCAGGTGTAGTGTTGTTTTGTTTTTTTTGTAGTGGCAGATGCCTAATGGAAAGCCGTGCCAACTGAGCCTGGGCAGCCCCATCATTCTGTTGTTTCCAGCAGCTGGCAAAAACATGCTTACTTAAAACGGCCTTTGGCTGAATATTTATTTTCAGCATTTCCCTAGTTTTGACTGCTTCTCCTAGAAGTTGTTGGTCTTAATAGTGTGGTTTTATTATTGTTATTAGGAATGTAGAGTGCCATATGCTTTATATGCTGTTTTTTATCTGTTAGCTGCCCTGGGGTGAAGGTGGGATATACATTTTAAAAAATAAAATAAGTAATACATAAATGAAAGGGTGGGGGAGGAAATAGAAAACAGAATCCAGTAAAAAGAATGCAAATAAGTATCACTCACATCTCACAGCTTAATAACAAGAAAATGCCTCCAGTACTTAACCTCTTTGTTTTCAACTTTGTTCCCTTTCTATGATGCCCAGCCACCATATAGAAACATGGGGGTGAATCATACACGAAACCACTAGATTTGAATAATCATCATAATGGATGTAGAGACATTGGTTGAAAACAAGTTCTAGCCCCTGCAACCTCTCTGATTTAGAGTAGAAACATACGATCAGCAGCCTTGTGTAATGTGTTTGTTGCTGTACTGGTCACTCAGGTGCTACCGGTGCTACCATTAGGCCAACTAGGCAGCTGCCTAGGGCGCAAGGCTAAAGGGGGCGCCAAGTCACCCCCTCCAGCAGTGGAGCCGCTGCCCGCTAGAAAGGCTGGAGCCAACGCTCTCCTGCCCGCGGGAGCACAAGCCGCCTGCGAGCTCCAGGAGGACCCTCGGCCTGACCCAGCGTGGCTCTTCTTACGTTCCTTGGAGCGAGCGAGGCAGCGAGCATAGGCGTAGCAAACACGAGCTCTACCGCCTGGGATCAGCTGACTGCAACGAGGCACCGCGCGCCCCGAGGGCTTTAATTGCAGGCATGGAGAAGCAGGGAGGGCACCTGCAGCTCGGGAAGCTCCACTCTCCCCCCCGAGTAACGAAGCCCACACACCTGGCCACTGGTTAACACTCCCCATCCCTCAGCCCCAAGCGATTGTAAGCTAGGAGGACCACCAAAAGCTCCCTCAGTCCCTCCCCTTGCGAGTGCATTGCAGAGATGGCAGGGGTCGTGGTAAATGGAACGCAAGTAAGTGCCTTCTCCCCCCCCCCCGCCGCCTACCCACTTCATCTGTTTGCAACATTTAACAGAAGCACTTGAGGTGGGGAGAGGATCCCCCTCACCCTCCTTTGGACCCGTGCAATTTTGCAGTCTTATTTCTCTTTCATTACTTTTTTTTTTTTGGCCTCTGGTTGCTTATAGAATTGCACTTGTGCTCCTAAACTCTTTAAAACTTCTCGTTTTTCTTAACCCGCGCTTCCTTTGTCAGTATTTCCAAAAAATGCCTGGCTGTTTTTTCGGAGGGGGAAACGAGAGAAAAATCCCGCCCTTTTTCTCTCCGGGTTTTCAGCCAACATCGTCTAGCATTGGATGGAGCTGAGCAAGGGAAAGCTCTCTCAAACTAGACTCCTTGCGTTTTAATGGGGGATGAATGCAAGCCTGTATTGCAGGGGTAATGTCACCTAACTGTTGCTTCAAAGTTTACACTTTGTCATGGGCCTTAATTATAAAGCATAGGGCTGGAGGGAGGGCTGGAGGGCTCAAGTGGGAAGGGTGTGTGTGCTAAATATCTGATCTTCCCTAGGGCACCAAACTGCCTTGCACCGGCCCTATGGTCACTTGTAGCTTTGTAATCCTAATTGGGAATTTTGATCTCGCAGAAACCATACTTACCAAGCAATTTGTGCCTACATGCATGCACTTTAAGATTTTATTTATTTATTTATTTATTTATTATATTTACACCCCGCCTTTTTTTCCTGCAAGGAACCCAAGGCGGCTTGCATAATCCTCCCCCTCCTCTCCATTTTATCCTCACAACAACCCTGTGAGGTAGGTTAGGCTGAGAGTCAGTGACTGGCCCAAAGTCACCCAGTGAGTTTCATGGCCGAACAGGGACTAGAACCCGGATCTCCTGAGTCCCAGTCCAACACTCTCACCACTACACCACACTATCTTATGGTTTAAAAAAAAAAAAGATGGCTGATGCTAGCTCACTGCCACTTCCTTTGCAAGGCAATTTTTAAAAGGCCAAGACTCCTTGCTTTCCTGATGTGAAACTGCTACTTTATTATGCTTCTAATGCCTCTTCATGATCCTACTGTTAAAGAGTGCCAAGCTCAGTTTTGCGCATGGCTCAGCTGCTCCTCTCTCCTGATCATGCCTGGTTGTCTGATCATCAACAGTTGATCAGAAGGCTTCCTGCCAGGAAGCGGTAGTTGTGGTTTGCCTCCTATAAAGTGTGAAAGGGAGATTTATGTCTCCAGCCTTGTACTGGACACATACCAGACAGCTGCAGTCAATCGTGGGTGCTTGTCATGTGTTCCTGAGAATTTGGTGCTTCCTCAAAATTCTGCTGTATGGACAATCAGACATGACTGCCACCTGAAGCGTGAACTGTCCCTCAATGGGCAAGATTTCCTTAAAATAATTCATTCCTTAAAACAATTCATGCCTTAAAGAAGCAGAGTGAGGATGAGGAAGTAGGGACATAAGCCATCAAAGTCACAGTCTTCCCTCTTGTCCTTTATCCCTTATATGGCTAAAGAACTAAATAGTGACCACAACAGCTAAAGAGCCCAGCTGCCAATTATAACATAGGTTGCCTACACCAGTAAGGTGTAAACAGTAACTAGTTTAGTTCTTCATACAGTCCTCAGTTTGGCATCCATCTTGGAACCACACCCAAAAGCACAGGGCCGGAGCATGCTCAGTTCCAACTTTCCTAAAAGGAAGACTTTTGCCTTTTTTTTTACCATTAGGTGGCAACAACATAAACATATATTACACTGATTCTGTTACAGGGTCTGCAAATGTAGAATTGTGTGTGCGTCTTCCATCTTAACATTTTAAAAAAACAAAAACCGACCTTACAAACAATTAGAAAATAACAAACAAACAGGTGTAACAGTGAGCCATGAGCATCCTAGAACAGGCCTGGATCAATTATGACCCAAATTGTGACCCATGAAGTCAAATCTACCAGAGGTTCAATAGTCTTGGCAGAGCACAACAGACACCTAGTGAGCTTCATTCAACTTGGTGAGCCCCAAGGCCTGCCCTATATAGGCCTTGTCCTATATAGGCCTGTCCTATAATCAGGGATGTTGAAGAGTTCTTGGTCTCGAGTCACGAGTCGAGTCTCGAGTCCAAGTCCGAGTCCTTGGTCCAAAATGGTGACTCACGAGTCACGAGTCCCTCCCAAAGCTGAGGGACTATTAAAATCAATGGGGGGTTTTCCCAACAAAATAAGGCTACTTCAGATGTGTAGCTTAAATAAATTCTAGGCACAAGTGTGCCTTTTTATTTCAAAACTCTGCCACTGATTTTGACAAGAACAGACCAGGCAGACAAACCCAAAATAACCAGGCAGGCAGAGGAGGCAGGGAACCCCAAAACAGGCAGGCAGAGGCAGCCAAACCCAAAATGTCTGAAAGGTTGCATTTTAGGAAAATGGTTTTAAAAAATAAAATCTTCGCTGGCAATCACACTTCTCTCCTTCTGGCACAGCCCAGGGATGTTGAAGAATCCTTGGTCTCGAGTCCCGAATCCCATTAAAAATATTGGGACTCGAGTGGGACTCAAGTCAGAGGGGGGGGACTCAGTCCAACTCACGAGTCGAGTCCTAGAGTCCGAGTCCCCATTGCTGCCTATAATGTACCACTGTGAAGCTGCTCTCAGCAATCGCAAGTTATGTCTAGTGTTGGTCAGTGAGCAGGACCGGTGCAGGGCAGTTTGGCGCCCTAGGCTAAATTATATTTAGCAGGGGGGCCTCTCGTGCCGTGGGGGGGGCTCCAGAGCAAAGCAGCCCTGCTCTGCAAACCCCCGCCGCCGCCGCCGCCACCGGACCCCCCCAGCCCGCCCCCGCCCCCGCCCCCCCCACCTACCTTCCCCTGCCTCCTCTGAAAAGGAAGTGACGCGACGGGACCCCCGCACTCTGTTTTTGGCCGGGGGAAACCAGGGCAACAGGGCTGTTTAAGCCCTGTTGCCCTGGTTCCTCCCGCCAAATCAGAGCGCGGGCGGGGCTCCGGAAATGGCGCGGATAAGGTAGGTGTGGGGGGGAGGCAGCGCGGGGGGGAGGCAGCGCGGGGGGGAGGCGCCCAGGCTCGGCCCCACCACTACCTCCGGGCGCAATCCCCCGCACTGACTTGGCTTCGTCGGCGAGGCGGGCGGGCGGGGCAGGAGCGCGCCGGCAGCGAAGAGGAGCGCAGCGTTTCTGCGCCCTCTTCAGCTACACGCCCTAGGCAACAGCCTAGTTTGCCTAGCGGTAGCGCCGGCCCTGTCAGTGAGTCTAGGAGTCTGTACTGTGAAGATTATTATGTTCTGCATTGTATTCATAGCTAATACCAGGGCTGCTGTGTCCAGGGTTCTCTCCTTCCCTTCCCGCTCCCCCTCGGGATGGTTTTGGTTAGCTCAGTTCAATGCTAGTTTACATTTGAATGACTTTGCTTATGCAAATAAAAAGTGGCCTTGGGTTTTTCCCTCCCTCTAGGAAAGGCCTAGAAGCCCTTAAAAGGTATTCTTTCCCTTATCTTTCAACAGGAGACAGCAAACTGACTCTTGAATAAGCAAGTCTGGAAATGTAACTGCGCAAACATGAAAGCAGTCAGTTCTTCTAGAAAATAAACTTCTGCCACCTTATTTCAAAGGCCTGAACTGTAATATGCCTCCACAGACTACTGAGGGAATTATATAAAAATGATACACCCAAAACTAAGAAAGTCAAATTATTTCGCATGCTTTGATGTTTGTGTGTATTTTGCCCTGCAGGGCATTTGCGAGATGTAGAGGGGAAAGCTAGGAGAATGATTGAATACTGCTCAAATAATCTGGGAAGACGGGATGGCAGAAAAGGCTCTTTGAACTCGGCCTGATGACATATTGTGAAGAGCATCTTTTTAAAAAAATTGTTCTGTTGTCACCTACCTAAGTCATGAAAAACTTTTACAGTGAACCGCATTGTAAACATACAAACAGAACTCTGCAACTTTTTTTTTTTTTGCCAAAGGATTGAAGGAAATAAACAAGTGGACACCCCCGCCCTGCCCCCCGCCGCCGCTGCCCCCACCTACCTTCCCCCACCTCCTCCAAAAAGGAAGTGACGCGACGGGACCCCCGCGCTCTGTTTTTGGCCGGGGAAAACCAGGGCAACAGGGCTGTTTAAGCCCTGTTGCCCTGGTTCCTCCCGTCAAAACAGAGCACGGGCGGGGCTCCAGAAACGGTGCAGAGAAGGTAGGTGTCGGGGGGAGGCGGCGCGGTGCGGTGCGGGGAGGCGGGGCAGGGCGGGGAGGCGGCGCGGCGCGGGGGGAGGCGCCCAGGCTCGGCCCCACCACTACCTCTGGGCGCAATCCCCCGCACTGACCTGGCTTTGTCGGCGGGGCAGGCGGGCGGGGCAGGAGCGCGCCAGCAGCGAAGAGGAGCGCAGCGTTTCTGCGCCCTCTTCAGCTACGCGCCCTAGGCAACAGTCTAGTTTGCCTAGCGGTAGCGCCAGCCCTGATTGCAAGCATAATTCGTTCCGGAACCGTGCTTGTAATCCAAAACACTCTTATATCAAAGCGAGTCTCTGGTGGGCGTGAGCGGGGCCGATTTCAGCCCGCTACGCCCGCTCGAGGCAAGCCGTTACATCCCTACGTACTTGTATTGCAAGACGTCGCTTGTTTATCACGTAAAATTTTTTTAATTTTTGCTTGTCTTGCAAAACGCTCTCAGACCAAGTTACTTGCAATCCAAGGTATTATTGTATGGTACATTTTCAGACTTGATAAACTTTGAGTCCCCATCAACAATTTAAAGGCATAACTGTGTTCCATTTATTTATTATCTTTTTATTCTGCCATTTATCCAAGGAGCTGAGGACAGTGCAAAAGATACACTCCTATCCTCTCAACCACCATGTGAGATAAATTAGGCTAAGAGAGATTGAGTCAGTTCACACATCACAGCTGCCCCTGGTTTAAACAAACCCTGGGTAGCCGTGAATAAGTGGGAAGGAGCAAGCATGTTGGTTCCCACCCACCCACCTGTTCCCTCTGCAATAAGTTACCCAAGGACACTCTGTCCTTGCCTTGTTTATTGTGACACCCAAACCTGGGATTCTGGGTTGGGGGTGGTGGTGAACAACTCACAGTTTGAACCCAAGGTTTCATAGATCATAGAGTTGGAAGGAGCCTACAAGGCTATCGAGTCCAACCCCCTGCTCAATGCAGGAAACTAGAGGAGGGGTCTCCCATCCAAGTAATAACCAGGCCTGACCCTGCTTAGCTTTCCACACTCAGACAAGCTGAGCCAGCGCAAGCCACAGGTTCATTTACAACAACCCATGGTTTAACAAAAGTTAACAAACTTTTCTCAGCTTAGGCTGATATACCAACTATGTCCTTATCTGGACAGAGATAGCCTAGCTACAGTTATCCATGCTCTGGTAACCTCTCGTTTGGATTACTGCAATGCGTTATATGTGGGGCTGCCTTTGAAAACAGTCCAGAAACTTCAGCTGGTCCAAAATAGGACAGCGAGATTGTTAACGGGGACTGGCCGACGAGAACATATTATGCCACTGCTTTCTCATCTGCACTGGCTGCCAGTCTGTTTCCAGGCCTGATTCATAGTGCTGGTACTTACATTCAAAGCCCTAAACGGGTTGGGGCCAGGGTATCTGAAGGATCGTCTCCTCCCATATGTACCTGCCCGGACACTAAGATCTGCATCAGTGGTCCTTCTCCGAGAGCCCCTGCCAAAGGAAGTGAGGCAGGTGGCTACCAGGAGGAGGGCCTTTTCTGCTGTGGCACCCCGGTTATGGAATGAGCTCCCCAAAGAGGTTCGCCTGGCGCCTACTTTGTATTCTTTCCGGCGCCAGGTGAAGACCTTTCTGTTCTCCCAGGCATTTTAATCATTTTAATCATCTTAATCATTTTTTTAATTTTATTTACTTTTCAAAATATAACAAAATACAAGAATAACACAAAAATATAACATAAGCAACATACAATAAATCATAAAGTGCACCCCCCCACCCTCCAAGGGACCAATTTATATGCTTCCATCCCCTTGATAAAATGAATTCCAAATTCCAAAAATATAACATATCCTGACAAGGCATGCTCCCCTTCCCCTTTATTAATACATAGTCTAATAATTGATTCCATATATCCATAAAATTATTCTTCTTTAACTGTCCTTTTCTGCATTTGATACTACAAGTTAATTTATCATTTAGGGCTATATCCCAAACTTCCTTATACCAGTCAGTTATTAGGAAAACATGTACTTTCCATTTCCTAGCTATCATTAGCCTAGCCGCAGTTAACAAGTTTACAATTAATCCCTTCTTAATCATTTTAATCTTGTAATTGTTTTTAATTCCGTTATTGTAACTGCTGCTGCTAGCTCTGCTGTTTGTTTTTAATCTGTGGTTTTAAATTTTATATTTTATATTGTATTTTATAATTTTAACTGTTGTAAACTGCCCAGAGAGCTTCGGCTATTGGGCGGTATAAAAATGTATTAAATAAATAAATAAATAAAATAAACTGGGTCAGTGTCTGACATAATATCACTCAAGTGAGTTTCATGGTTTAGGGGGGAATTGAACTCGGATCTACCATATCCTCACCTGACACTCTAACCATTATACGGCACTAGCTCTTCCATTAGGCTTACGGTACATATTCTACCACAGCAATACATGGGAGTGATAGTACCTAGAGCATTTCATACAATAGAAGAGTCCAGGAAGATCCCTGAGGGCCTCTCTTTTAGAGATGTCAGCAAGGACTACAGCTATGTTCTCTTACAACCTAAAGTCCTAGGCTGCTGCTGACTTAACAGTGGGGGTCCATTCCCTTGGAAGAGAACAGACACAGACAAGCACACACAGAGACTGGGACTTCAGAAGGTACCTGTACACTTGAAAAGAATGGCTGCACCCAAGAAGTGGTGCAGGAGGGGACCAAAACAAAACCCATGAAACAGAGAGATAAGTCTCAGGCTGGTGCCTGAAAATGGCCATTTATTATATGACAATTGCCCAATATGTTTTGAATATTGGTCTTTCACAGGGGCACTAAAACAAGCAAGATGTATTACAAACAGACATTAAAATGGCTTGTGGCTTATGCTGGCTCAGCTTGTCTGAGTGTGGAAAGCTAAGCAGGGTCAAGCCTGGTTGTTACTTGGATGGGAGACCCCTCCTCTAGTTTCCTGCACTGAGCAGGGGGTTGGACTCGATAGCCTTGTAGGCTCCTTCTAACTCTATGATCTATGAAATCTATGAATGCCAAGTGCTAAAACACTCTACTCAAACCCAATTTTTGAGAATTTTATTCTAGATGCATAAGGCTGGCTTGTTTGTTTTTAGTAGTAATGTTAATGTATTTAACCCTGTTATCTTTGGATAAAAGGCTTGCCTTTTATCTATAGATAACTGAGATAGGATGCATCATCTTAAAATTGCCTAAAATATTTTTCAAAATGTGAAGGTTATTAGTTATATGATGTGGCATTAATACCGATTACCGGTAGTACAGATTCTGAATGGTTTGTGCAAAATGCTCCTGTAGGTAGGACGTTTTTAAAGCACTACCAAAATCTTACAGATTTGTACTAGAAGCAGGAAAACTGGATAATAAGCATCTACATATGGAACATAGGAAGCTGCCTTTTCCTGACTCAGACTATTGTGTCATCTAACTCAGCATACCCTCCAACATTTCACAGATGAAAATAGGGACACACATGTGAATTTGTAAGAGGTATGGTTAAGCAACATGAAGGTGTGATCAAGAGGGTGTGGCCAGGCAACATGAGGGTGTGGCCAAGGGTATGGCCAGGCAACAAAAGAGCATAATCAAGTACAAAAGTTATTAGAGGAAACACAAAAAATCTTATATATTATAATTATTACATTATATATTATTTTATATTTTATAAGGGAATTTTGTATTATTTTTTTAACCTTACTTAAACCCTTAATTGTTGATATCTGGTGTTTTTCATGGGGGGGGGGTCAGTGCTTGCAGGGTAATCTCTTTTTGTTTTAAAATGGTCAGGATTGGCACAAATTCAACAGGTGAAGCTTCCCACCCACCCACCCCACACCCCCAAAAATGGAGCTTCAGAGAGTAGGGGAAGTTTCTTGCATTTCCCTCTGACACTGTAAACTCACCTGTTAGAGGCACAGAGTCAGCTCTGTTAGGAAATAAAATCTTTGGCAATATAAAGATAGGAATCATTTGATAAATTCCCTCATTCACCTCTCCCTCCCTCTGTCCAGGCCAGCCTCCTTTTCAGCAAGCAGAACGTGCACACACACACACATCCTCCCAGTGTCTGTCTCCATGGAGCTGTTCGAGCCTAAAAAGAGCTACACTTAAAGGGGCCATGCCATGGGCAAAATTGCAGCTAAGCTTGCAGTTTTAGCTTAGCTGCAATTTTGCCCATGGCATGGCCCCTTTAAGGAAAGTTTTAAAAGTTTAAATCCAGGACTGCATGACAAAGTGAGAAGCTGGGAGAGCTTAAGGGTTTTCATGAGAGTCCTTGCATTTTCAGGGCAGTTGGAGTCTATGATTCAGCACTGTTTACACTGACTGGCACTGGCTCTCCAGGTTTTCAACCAGGAGTCTTTCCAAAACCTACCTGAAATGGATCAAACCTGAGACCTTTTGCACACAAACCAGGTGCTCTACCACTGAGCTACAACCCTATCCCCATCTCTAGTATCCAGCGGCAGACCACCCAAAACATATTTCCCTTGGGGCAGGGGACTTTTGACAGTTATACAGAAAGAAATAAGCTATGTGATATCACCTGTAACTACTCATCATCATCAGGCGATCACTCGTGACCGAGTAAGATTGTCTTCCAGGATAAAAATTTACAAAAAGGAAATTTTAAAAGGAGGAAATTCTAAAGAAAAATTGTGTAGACTCTAGTGATGGGTCCGTAAGTGACTGTGGAGGCCAATTCTAGATCCACACAGCTTCCCACAGTGAGGACACAGGTTACCAGATGGAAGATGGTCCTGTAAAGGATTCATTTGACGTGCTTTTCGCTTAGCACGTTTCTCCCTTTCACCTTGCACTCGGGCTTCTTCAAAGTCCATGGAACCTTTGTGAAAGGCCAACCTCCATTTAGATCGTTCATGGGCCAGAGCTTCCCAGTTTTCGATGTTTATATTGCATTTTTTTAGATTAGCCTTAAGAACATCTTTAAACCTCTTATATTGACCACCGATATTCCTCTTTCCATCCTTGAGTTGGGAATAAAGTAACTGCTTTGGGAGACGGCAGTCAGACATTCGAACAACATGACCGCTGACCGGTCCACTGAAGTTGGCGTTGAAGGATCATTTTTTCAACGCTAGTAGTCTTTGCTTCTTCCAGGACACTGACATTTGTTCGCCTAACTTCCCAAGTAATTTGCAGGATTTTCCGGAGGCAACGTTGATGAAATCTTTCAAGGAGGTGGAAGTGACGTTTATAGATAGTCCATGTTTCACAGGCATACAATAAAGTTGGTAGTCCAATGGCTTCATAAACCAGTGTTTTGGTCTTCTTACAAATATCCCGATCCTCGAACACTCTATGCTTCATTCGAGAAAATGCGGCACTTGCGGAGCTCAGACGATGCTGGATTTCACTGTCGATGTTAGCTGTAACAGAAAGATAGCTGCCAAGATAGAGAAAATGATCGACATTTTCCAGTATTGTCCCGCCAAGCTGGATAGATGGCATCACCAAAGGATTGGCTTGCACTTGCTGATGAAGCACTTTGGTTTTTTTGATGTTAAGTGAGAGACCAAGTTTTTCGTATGCTTCTGCAAAAGCATTTAGGATAGTTTGGAGATCATCCTCTGAATGTGCGGAGACCACATTATCATCAGCATACTGAAGTTCCACAACGGAGGTTGTAATTACCTTACTTTTTGCTTTCAGCCTGCTGAGATTAAAAAGCTTTCCATCTGTTCGATATATAATTCCCACACCAGTGGGAAGTTTCCCCTCGACAAGATGTAAAATCATGGCGATGAAAATAGCAAATAATGTTGGAGCGATAACACATCCCTGTTTAACACCTGATCCCACTTTAAATGGAGCACCATGAGAGCCGTTGTTGTCCTAAACCGTTGCCGTCATGTTGTCATGGAGAAGTCGCAAGATATTCACAAATTTATTGGGGCATCCAATTTTCATAAGGATAGTCCAGAGAGCTGTTCGGTGTACAGTATCAAAGGCCTTAGCCAGATCGATAAATGCCATATAAAGGGGTTGATTTTGCTCCCGGCATTTTTCTTGGAGCTGACGTGCAGTAAAAATCATGTCTACTGTCCCTCTAGAGGGGCGGAAACCATATTGAGTTTCAGGGAGGATCTCTTCTGAAATAGATAGAAGACGGTTTGCAAGAATCCTAGCAAATATTTTACCTGCGGTAGCTAAGAGAGAAATGCCCCGATAGTTTCCACAGTCTGTTCTATCACCCTTCTTAAAGAGGGTGATAATTATGGCATCCCTGAAGTCTTCTGGGATCTCTTCTCTTATCCAGATTTTTTCGATGAGTTTATGAAGATGTTGTACAAGTTCGGGGGGGCCTTTAAAGATTTCAGCAGGAATCCCTGTTGGAAATCTGAGCCGCCGGGGGGGAAACAAAGTTAAACAACCTTGTACCCAGAAGCTGCAGAATCCGCAGCAGAGAGATTGTGACGTGGGTAGCTGATGCTAGGCCAGTAGGCAAAAAAGCAAAACACAAGTCTGTTTCTTTAAAACACAAAGGTTTACTAAAAGACTTGCAAAACAGGAACAGAACATGCACAGAGTGCTATTTTACAAAAGTGAAAGAGAACGGTATGTCAGACAAAAACAAGTACAGTCTAGACATACATAAACTATCTCTATACTCACAGAATGCTTTTACTCAATTAATCCTTAATACAAATAACTCCTTTTCCCCCAACAAGAACACAGAGACATTGCACACCTTATATACCTTTCTGTACAGACACACCCATAGAATGATGTAATGCCAGCTGCACCCATAGCATGATGTAACCCCAGCTGAAATCAATCTATCATGACCCCTGCTCCAAATTACCTTGAAGACAGTGAAAAAACTGTACACCCAACTACACTGGGCCAAAGGTGACAATTAGCTCATCCATGACACGGTTACCATGACGATTGGAAAACCATTATCTGTTGCAGCCTTCATCCGCCTTCACAGCCGTTGTAATTTAGGTTTAAATTATCTTCTGCCTGTTCTGCCGTTGAGGACTTTATGTTTTGGATCGTTCTTTGTCTGGTTCCTCTCCCCGGACCTTACCGCCATGGGTGACCCTACTGGGAGTATATAGCTCCCGACGGCATTGCTCACAGGGTTCATCGGAACACGCAAGCCCACTCACCACTTCAAGGTGACAATCTGGCGAGAGGGACCTGTAACTACTATTAAGGCGCAACCCTATGCTTGTTTAGACCAAAAAAAAAGTCCTATAGCTCCCAGCATTCCCTAATGCTGGGAGTTGTAAGACATTTTTCTGTCTAAACATGCATAGGATTGTGCCCTTATTTGATTTGCTTTTCTACAAGGTAAAAGGCATAAGAAGAATCAGCATGCTGATTATAACCACAGATAACATTCTTTTGGAAATCTAAGCACAACCCTAGAGTAACAGAGAGAGTATAGAGCAGGGGTCGGCAACCCGCGGCTCCGGAGCCGCATGCGGCTCTTTGGAACCTTTGCCGCGGCTCCGAGAGGTGACTGTGACAGGTTCGCCGCTCCGCTCCACACTGCCCGCCCGGTGACAGGCAATAGCGATGCCGACAGGCCGGCGGGCGGGCGCACAGTGGAGGAGCGGCGTGACGTCACGCGGCGCCGGCTCGGCTAGGGGAGAGTGCGCGGCGGCGGCGCGCATCTGCGCAGTGCGCACCAACCCCTCCCCAGCATAGCCCAGGCCCCAGTGACCCAGTCTTTTTTTTTTTTTGCAATGTACCTTTTTCATTCGTTATTTAGGGGCACTTCCTGGTAATGTACTTCGGCGGTTACGTCATTCGGCGATTCGCAAGGGCTGCTGGGATAGCAGCTTCATGTATCCCAGCAGCCCTTGCGAATCGCCAAATGACGAAATCTCGCAGCTGCGCTTTGGGATGTCTGCGCTCTGCCTCCGCCCCGCCTCCTCTCAGTGAGCTTTACGGGATGTAATGCTTTTAATCCACCGAAGTACATTACCAGGAAGTGCCCCCAAATAACGAATGAAAAAGGTACATTGCAAAAAAAAAAAAGTGTTTGCATTGCTAAAATCTCATTTAAAGGGGAACACATACATATAATGTTCAAAAATGGGTGGAACTCCGCTTTAAGTTTAATGAAAAATATAAAGCTCTGCCTGTATAAGATGAGCAGAGATCTTACTGGATACCAGTCTGCCTTGCCTTCTACTGCCCTCCTTCATAGCCCTCCATTACTATCAGTGCCCGCCTCAATTACTGCTATGCCCCAAATCTGTCAGTCCTTCTCACTTTGTCGCATAACATTGCATTTGCCAGAATTTAGCAGCATGGACAGTCTCTCCCCCACTTGTCAGTCTGTCCCACCTTAGACACAAGTTTAGAAGTGGACTCTGAGAAATTATTCTCCATCAGCTCCGCTCCTTCTGTCTCCATCAGCTCTGCTCCTTAGTACTTTTTTGTGTGTGTGTTTCACAACTCCCACGCAGTTGTGTGTTCTTCACCCGCGCAGTGCTGCTTAGGCTGGCACCGGCTCCGTCACTCCACCCCCTCGCACGCAGGCGGCCTGGCTAGTACAGTGTCTGGTGAAGTCAGGCCGCCTGCATGCGAGGGGGTGGAGTGACGGAGCCGGTGCCAGCCTAAGCAGCACTGCGCGGGTGAGCAGCACTGCGCGGGAGTGAAGAAAAATCCCATTAACCAGGTAAATTAAATATTTTAATTAGCTATTAATTTGCAAAAATATATTTCACATTGTTAAGTGAAAAAGTCCTTTTTTTTCTTCAGATTGACAGCTGACTGCACGATCCTGTATATAGCATTAAAATAAGAAACAATATATGCAGTGTTATATTTGTTTTAAATGTCGCAATGGTTTTGCGGCTCCCAGTTTTTTTTCCCCGTCGGAAACGGGTCCAAGTGGCTCTTTATGTCTTAAAGGTTGCAGACCCCTGGTATAGAGTGACATAGAAATGATCAGGTTGGAAAATATTGCAAGTAGAGGAGGGCAAAACCACAACCAGTTCTAAGAAAAGCAGTCTTATTTTATAATTCTTATCAGGGAAATACTTTTATTAGGCCAACTCAAACGTCACCAAAAAAATGTGCGAGCTTTCAAGATCTCCAAATCTTTAAAGCCCTGAATGGCTTGGGATTCAAATCCCTGGCAGAGGGCCCCTTCCTGTACCAGCCTGCCATGTCTTAAGATTAAGGTGACCATATGTACTGGTTTTACCAGTACAGTACTGGTTTTTGGGACATTGTCCTGGTTAGTCGTGAGATGTAACCAGTACAGTTTAGGACTACAAAATCAAAAATTATTAATTTATCAAAAGATTGAGTACATCAAATCAATCCTTGATAAACCAGCCTAAATCAATTTTATTAATTTATCCTAGTTTTAGTTTTATTTTACACGACGGTTCTCGTCGTTGGATCTCGGCAATACTCGGCATTCAGCACACACACTCTCACTATATTGTGGCCACGGCGACTCTTCGATAATACTCCCGCGCAGTACATACAGCCCGATCGTGGGAATTTGATGATGACGTCATCACACAGAGCCCGCCAAAATCGGCCAATTCGGTGTTAGCTTCGGACTATAAAAGGCCCTCCGCAGCACAAGACAGGCACCAGTGATCTGGCATCTTCGGACCGTGACACTGGCCGTCAGAGCTCCACGCTCTCTCGGTTACTCGAGCTTTTTGCTCCGCTGTTTTCATGGCTCACCTCGCTGCTTCGCCAGTACTAGGCTGACCATACATACCGTTTTAAAAGGGACAATCCCGTTTTTTTCATATTTCCTGACTGTCCCTTCTTTTTAATATAAATGTCAATTTTGTCCCATTTTTAGTAAACTATATATAGTTTTTAATTTTTTGTAAAAAGACTGAATGCAGCTTGTTTATTTCTCATAAGACTCTCTGCGTTAAGAAACCTCGAGGGGGGGGTGAGCCAAGCCCCATGTGGAGCTGCTCTCGTGCTCTCCTTAGCCCTTAGACAGGGCGACTACTGACGTAGTCTAGAACGCTGTGTGAGCCACACCGAAGAAAGGGAACTTCATGGCGATGGGCCAGAGCCCAGAGCCATTGTTGTCTTGCTGCGGGGTAGCCGCATCCCCCTACGCAAGCCTGAAGGGGTAGAAATCAGGCAGGGGCACAGCGCCCTTCACCCGCAGCCGGAGCCAGCTGCCGAGCCCCAGCAGCACCATCCAGCCAGACAGGCCCTGCATTTCTCTGGCGGGCACCAAACCCCGGGCAAGCAGGCGAGATGGCGGAGCTGACACATGGGTGGGTGGCAAGAGGCAGAGGCAGCGCGGAGACGGCCCAGGCCAGGCAGCAGCACGCCGGGTGGGAGCATAAAGACCCAGGCAGGCACCGAAGGGACACAGACCCCCTGCATGCTCTGTGGCAGGATCACGCCAGGACGCGAGACGTGTGTCTGCCGGTGGTGGCGATGGCGGAGGCAGCTGAGAGGAGACCCACATGCACACTGAGCCTCTCTGCATGGCGGCGAGGGAGAGGACAGCGGCTCATTCACACAGGTCAGGGCATACATATTCATGCCCTGGTCAGCCAATTAGGACGGGACCTGAAGGAGGCGGGCCGTGGAGGTTAGGGGCGGGCTTAGGAGGATCAGCCTTTTCTTAAAGCACTAAGAAGACTGGATGGGGAGAGCGAAGCCGTGCAGCTCGCACTGAGGAGGAGGCGCAGTGTGTGGCAGGCGGCCGGACGAGCAGGCGAGCTCAGGGCACATCGGACTGCAGGCAAAGCTAAGACACGCTTGTCGCTAGCGCAGCCGTTCTCAACCTCTGGATGTGCTGGACTACTATGTGCTGGCTGGGGATGCTGGGAGTTGTAGTCCCACATATCTGGAGGGCACTAGGTTGGAGAAGGCTGTAGTAAGGAGTTAGTTAGCCCTATTGAAGCCAGTGGGAGTCACTTTCCAGTACAAACCCCTATCAGTTCCCTCAGCAAGCCACTGAGTGCTCTTTCCTTCTGGATTAATACACTGACTAGGTTCAGACAACATGATAAGCCACACTCAGGGCTGAGTAAGGGTTGTCGTTGAACCGTGGCTTGTCGTCTGAACCCAGCTGAGATAAGAAACCATGGTGAACAACCCACAGTTCACAGCCCAATAACAACAACCATGGGTTCTCTTTGTGGGTTGGCTGTGGTTAAGAAGCCATGGCTTGTTAGTGCAGGTGGGTTCAGACAACACGATAACCCACGTTTCAGCAACAACCCACACTCAACCCATAGTCAACCCCTGAGTGTGGGTTATCATGTTGCCTGAATCCAGTCATTGCGGATAACCATCAGTCCCCACCATGGTCTTTAGGCCATTGTCCCCATGATCCACTCTGGCTGTGTGCAGGCCTAGCTATGGGGTTACAGAGTGGCAAGGGAAAGGCGCTGTGTGTGTAGCCAGTGATAACTTCCTCATTATTAGTACAGTAGTTAATGGTAGTTCAGTACTAAATTTTGAAGTGCAGGCGCTCATCATTACAGCCCCAATGACCATACCCCAAGGACAACCAAATGCAGGCAGCTGTGTTGATCCATTATAGATAGATACCCACAAAGAAAATCAGTCCATAGCATACTAGCTAATTTATTAGGATCAGCTGAAAAAAGTGCCAGAGCTCTGGGACCCAGTGTTCCCACTCCACTACACCATGGCTTCTTTATCAGAAGGGAGGGGGCCATTGCTCAATGGCAGAGCACCCATCTTGTGTGCAAAAGGTCCTGGGTTTCATCCCTGGTATCTCCAGGTGAGACTGGGAAAGACTCCTGTGTAAACCCCTGGAGAGCCACTCCCAGTCAGTCTGTAGGCAACAATGAGCTAGATCAAGTGTGGGAAACCTATGACCCTCCAGATCTTGTTGGACTACTGTAAAGGATTGAGGCCTACCCAGGCTTGAGTTAGGTTGGAGCCTGAAGGCCCAAATATCTCCTGATGGGAGGGGACATTTGTGACTTTGGGGGTGCCACAAGGGCAAGGGCCACCCCTCTAACACTGCTACTTGTTGCTCGGTGCCCTTGGTGGGGGGATTGTTTTTCCCTGTCTAGGGTCTGAACATGTGCCTTGGAGGGGAATCATGGGGCCAAGTGGGGGGGTTCTGTGGGGGGCCAATTAGTGTAGTGATGTGTAGAGGGAGATATGGCATTGTGAGGAGGACTAGCCAGGTAAGGGGAACACAGCCCAGACACTTAATGGCTGTGCCTTGTTCCGGTCCTCCTCGCACCCGCAGGTTTGGTGGTTGCCCTATCAGCCTGCCCTCAGGTCTCTGGATGCTGCTTCTAAATGCCAGATTGGTGCAAAATAAAACCTCCCTTATCCACGATTTAATAGTGGATGAGGCGGCTGATCTGGCATGCATTATTGAGACCTGGGTGGGAGAACAGGGAGGAGTTAGTCTCTCCCAGCTTTGCCCACTGGGGTACTTGGTGCAGCATCAGGGTAGACCTGAGGGCCAGGGAGGGGGGTTTGCTGTGGTCTATAGGAATTCTCTTTCTCTCTCCAGACTCCCTGTCTGTCTGACTACTGGTCTGGAGTGTTTGCACCTTTTGTTGGGCCAGTGGAACAGATTATGGATTCGGTGTACTGCCCACCCCATTGCTGGCTGAGCTGACGGAGGTGGTCTCGCTGGCGATGCTGAGGTCCCCCAGGCTGTTGGTCCTGGGGGATGTTAACATCCATGCTGAGGGCACCTTGTCTGGTGTGGCTCAGGAATTCATGGACTCCATGACAACCATGGGACTGTCCCAACATGTCATCGGCCCAACACATGTAGCAGGGCACACTCTGGACCTGGTTTTTTCAGCCGAGCATGGAGATGGAGATCTGAAGGTGGGGGACTTTGAATCGGTCCCCTTGTCATGGTCAGATCACTACCTGCTGAGATTTAGCCTAACAGCAACTTTCCCCCTCTGCAAGGGTGGGGGACCTATTAAGATGGTCCGCCCCTGGAGGCTGATGGATCCGGATGGTTTCCAGAGGGCCCTTGGGGGGTTTCCGGCTGATATGGCTGGCGGTCCTGTCGAATCCCTGGTTGATCTCTGGAATAGAGAGATGACCCGGGTGGTTGACACGATCGCTCCTGAGCTCCCTTTCTGTAGGAGAGCTCGTACGGCTCCGTGGTATACCCCGGAGCTGAGAGTGATGAAGCAAAACAGGAGACGGCTTGAGTGCAGGTGGAAGAAAACTCCTAGTGGATGCAATTGAGCCCTGGTACTTGCCTATATGCCTATAGCCAAGTATACCTAGAGGCAGTGAGGGTGGCAAAGAGACAACATATCACTGCCTCTATCCAATCATCTCTTTGCCGCCAGCGGAGCTCTTTAGGTTCATCTGGGGCCTGTTATACGCTGGCCCCAGGGACATAATCGACCCATCTGATGCCCGCTGCAATATATTCGCTAGGCACTTCCAGGAAAAAATCTCTTGCATCCGCAGGGACTTAGACTCCAATGTTATAGCAGTAGAATCAGGAGAGGTACGCAGAGCACAGCCTGGTCTAGTTATTTTGGATGAGTTTCAGTTGGTACAGCTCGAGGATGTTGACAAGGTGCTTGGATAGGTTCGTGCAACCACGTCTGTTCTGGATCCTTGCCCCTCTTGGCTTATAAAAACTAGCAGGGAGGGAACGGCCGGCTGGGCCAGAGAGGTGATCAATGCCTCCTTGCGAGAGGGAGTGGTCCCATGCCACCTGAAACAGGTGGTGGTGAGACCACTCCTGAAGAAACCCTCTCTAGACCCGGAAGATCTTTTTTTTTGAAATTTTTTTTATTGAATTTTCCTAAACAACATTTGGCTTCCGCCTCATTGTCTGACAAACATTACCAATCCTTATCCAATATATAAGTTTCTTCTATTTTCACATAATGAATTTCTATCACCTTACCCATCTTCAGAAATCAAAACCAAAAGTTATTAAGTCACTTTCCCTCCTCCCCAAGAAGTCCACCAGAGGTTTCCAGTCTTTCTTGAATGAAGTTAAAAAAATTTCTCTAATTAAGCAAGTCAATTTTGCCATCTCTGCTAAGTCCAACATTTTCAACAGCCAGTCTTCTATAGTTGGTATAGTTGCTTCTTTCCATTTTTGAGCATAGATTATTCTTGCTGCCGTCATCATATATTGTAATAATGTTCCATAGTCTTTCTCAAGTTGCAAGTCCATTATACCCAATAAAAACATTTCTGGTTTCAGTTTAATATTCACTTTTAAAATCTTTTGTATCCATGTGTGTATTTGTACCCAATATGTTTTCACTTTTTTACATGTCCACCAAACATGATAAAATGTTCCTTCATGACTTTGACATTTCCAACATACATTTGACACATTATTATACATCTTAGCCAATTTCACAGGAGTTAGGTAGCAACGATACATCATCTTGTAAAAATTCTCTCTAAGATCAGAACACAGTGTAAATTTTATACCTTTAGTCCACATGTGTTCCCATTGTTCCATCTTTATATTATATCCAAAGTTCCTTGCCCATTTAACCATACAGTCTTTAACTTGTTCTTCTTCTGTCCCAAACTTCAACAAAAATTTATACATTTTTGCAATTACATGATCATCACCTGTACACAATTGTATTTCAAATTCAGACTTATCCTCTTCTATATCATACATTCTTTTATCCACTTTAAATCTCTCTAACAATTGCATGTATGAAAACCAGTGTAAGTTATAACCTTGTGTTACTAAACAATCCCGTGTTTTAATCCAATGTGTTCCCTGACGCAATTCCAATATTTCTCTGTATTTTAACCAGTTCTCATTGCTTGTCATTTCTTTCCTGTATAATGCCTCTTGGGGTGATATCCATAAGGGTAATTTTGGGCATAACCTGGTCTTGTATTTGTTCCAAACTCTTAATAACGCCCTTCTGATATAGTGGTTCTTAAAATCTACATTAACCTTAGCTTTGTCATACCACAAATATCCATGCCATCCAAACCTTAGATCATGCCCTTCTAATTCTAGAAGTCTGTTATTTCTCAATGTCACCCATTCCTTCAACCAAACAAAACAGCAAGCATTAAAGTACAATTTCAAATCAGGTACACCCAATCCACCCCTTTCTTTCGCATCCTGTAGTTTCTTTCTTTGCCATATAAATTTAGATAAGTCCTTTTGCCATTCTTTAAAGGGCACATCATTAGTTAAAATCGGTAGTGTTTGAAATAAGAACATCATTCTTGGTAAAACATTCATTTTTATCACAGAGATCCTACCCAGCAAAGACAATTTTAGTTTCTCCCATTTCAACATATCATTTTTAATTCCTAACCATATCTTAACATAATTGTTTTGAAACAACGTGGAATTCGAATTTGTCATTATGATACAAAGATATTTTACTCTTTTTTCAATTTTAAAACCCGATGTTTGCATCAATATCTGTTGGTCTTCCGCTCTCATATTCTTCACCAACATTTTTGTTTTTTCATGATTTATCTTGAATCCTGCCAACCCTCCAAACTCATTTAATTTATCCAACAGAGTTTGCACTCCTTGTAGTGGATTTTCCAAGACTATCATCAAATCATCTGCAAAAGCTCTCAACTTGTATGATTCTTTTTTAATTTTTATTCCCGGGATTTTTTCATCTTGCCTAATATCTCTAAGCAAAACTTCTAGAACTAAAATAAACAGTAGTGGAGATCATGGACATCCTTGTCTTGTTCCCTTTTGTATCATACAGGGCTTTGTCAATTCACCATTAACAATTATTTGTGCTTTTTGTGTCGAATATATCGATTTTACTCCTTTAATAAGATTCTCTCCAAAATCCATTTCATTCATTACTCCAAATAAAAAACTCCAGTTCACGTTGTCAAAAGCTTTTTCAGCATCCAAAAAATCAGTGCTGCTTGTTTTTCATTATGACAATTTAAATATTCCAACACGTCCAACGCAGTTCTAATGTTATCTCTTAATTGTCTTTTAGGCAGAAAACCACATTGATCCTGATAGAATAAACTCTTGTAAAATTTTCTTTAGCCTTTCAGATAGAATCATTGTAAATAATTTGTAATCATTATTCAATAGTGAAATTGGCCTGTAATTTTTAACAGAAGTCAAGTCTTGTCCTTCTTTAGGTATCAATGCAATATTAGCCTCTCTCCATGTATCTGGTAACTTCCCATTTTGTAGGATATTATTCATAATCCTTTGTAGTGGTTGTAACAACTCATCTTCAAAACATTTGTAATAAATTGCTGACAGTCCATCAGGGCCCGGTGTTTTCCCTTTTTTTGATTTCTTAATTGCTTCAGATAATTCTTGTATAGTTATAGGGCCATTCATAATTTGTCTTTGATACTCTGTAATCTTTGGCAAGTTTTGCCGTTGCAAATAATCTTCTATTCTTTTTTCAGAAATTTTTTCCCCTTTATATAATTGCGAATAAAATTGAAAAAACACTCTTTTCATACCAAAATTATCCGTTATTTCAGTGTTGTCCTCCAACAGCTTAAGTATTACTCTCTTCTCTCTCTCTTTCCTTATTTTATATGCCAACCATTTCCCTGGTTTATTAGCAAATTCAAAATTCCTTTGGTTGGCATAACTCAATTTCATTTACAGTTCTTGCGTCATCAACATAGATAACTGCCTCTGCAGTGCTTTAATTTGCCATGAAATATTAGTATTATTTGGAGATTTTTCTAATTCCTTCTCTTTCTCTCTGATTTCCAATAAAATCTTTTCTGTCTTTTCTTGTCTCTTTTTTTTAAGAAAGGAGTTATGTCGTATAAATTGTCCTCTGATGAAGGCTTTACTTGTATCCCAAACTATTTGTAAGTCCACACCTTTGTCTAAGTTGTTTTTAAAAAATTCTCTCAGTTTATGCTTACAGTCTTGGACCACCCTTTCTTGTTTCAATAATGATTCATTAAATCTCCATCTAAATGAACCCTTCTTCCTTTTGAAAGTCACAGAAACTGGATTATGGTCAGAAAACGTTTTTGGCAATATTTCAGCTTTATAGATTTCCATAGCCATAGCTTTCGACAACCAAATCATATCAAGTCTTGCATGTGATTTATGTCTATCAGAAAAAAATGTAAATTCTCTGGAGTCTCCATTTTTAGTTCTCCAAATGTCCACCAACTCCAGATTTTCTATTAATTCAAAAAAACTTTTTGGCAATTTCCCCTGATTTTTTCTTATATCTTTTTCCGAATGTCTATCTTGTTTTGGTGACACCACTCCATTCCAATCTCCCATTAAACACCAATTTTCGTATGTAGATTCCAAAAGTCTATCCATAAGATGTTTATAAAACATAGATTTGTTTTCATTTGGTGCATAAACCCCTACTACCAATATTTTCTTTCCCGAGATATTAACTTCTACTCCAACGTATCTACCTTGTTCATCTGAGAAGATCAATATTGGAGAAAGTTTATTCTTTACATAACCACACCATTTTTTTTCTTTGTACTAGCTGAAATAAATTCTTCTCCAAGTTTCTTTTGTATCAAGTATTTTGAATCTCTTTTATTTATATGTGTCTCTTGTAAACAAATCAAATCCAACTTCAATTTATTCAAATAATGAAATATTTTTCTTCTCTTTTGTGGTGCATTCGCACCATTTATATTCCAAGACAAAAATTTGTAATCCATTTTTAATCAGATTAATTTGTAATCCACATAGGAGTTTCTAAACTGCACCTCCAGTCTCATCTCGAGACCCTTGTGGTTTTATTTCCCACTTTTCCACAAAATTTCTCGCCTCCTCCACCGTACTGAACTTATATCTCCTTTGGTTCATGGTAAAACTAACTCCTCCTGGCAATTCCCATCTATATCGAATATTTTGCTGTTTAAGCTTCTCAGTCAAAAATATATATTCTTTCCTTTTTTGCAAAATCCTTGATGGAATTTCCTTCAACAGAATTATTTCCACATCTTTCCCCTCATCATTCAGCATCATTTTCTCCTTATAGTGTTGTTGGATAACTTGATCTCTTAAACTTTTCCTGACGAACCAAATCAAGACATCTCTCGGGACTTTATTTTTAACAGCAAAACGAGAGTTAATTCTGTAAACTCTATCAATTTCTGCTTGCATAACTTTCATTTCCATCCTCAAAAAAACTGCTAACAGTTCAATAATCCTCTTTGTAATGTCTTCTGATTGTTGTTCTGGAATTGATCTCAATCTTAAACAACACTCATTTCGCCTTAGCTCCATCAGCGCCAAATCGCTTAAGCATTTTTCAAGATGTTGTTCTGTCTCTTGACATTTAGCTTCTAAGGTCAAGACCTTCTGATTTGTGCGACCCAACTCCTGGGAAACTTGTTCATGTGATGTTTGCATTTTATTAATTGTTACTTCTAAACTAGACCCGGAAGATCTTAACAACTTTAGGCCGGTGGTGAATGATCCTTTCCTGGGCAAGGTCCTTGAGCGGGTGGTGGCCAACCAGCTCCAGGCACTCTTGGATGAGACTGATTATCTGGATCCATTTCATTCGGGGTTCAGGCCTGGTTTTGGCACAGAAACAGCTTTGGTCACCCTGTATGATGACCTATGTCGGGAGAGAGACAGGGGGAGTGCGACCCTGTTGATACTCCTGGATCTCTCGGCGGCTTTCGATACCACCAACCATGGTATCCTTCTGGAGCGGCTGTCTGAGTTGGGGGTGGGGGGCACCGCATTGCAGTGGTTCCGCTCCTACTTGGATGGCCAGCTCCAGAGGGTGGTGCTTGGGGAATGTTGCTCGGCCCCATGGACTCTCCAATACGGGGTTCCTCAGGGGTCGGTCTTATCCGCCATGCTATTTAACATCTACATGAAACCACTGAGTGGGGTCATCCAGAGTTTTGGAGTGCGTTGTCATCAGTACACTGATGACACGCAGCTCTATTTCTCCTTTTCATCTTCAGCAGGTGAGGCTGAGGATGTGCTGAACCGGTGCCTGACTGCGACAATGGACTGGATGAGGGCTAACAAACTGAGGCTCAATCCAGACAAGACTGAGATGCTGTTAGTGGGTGGTTCCTTTGACCGGATGGAGGGTGTTCAACCTGTTCTGGATGGGGTTGCACTCCCCTTGAAGGAGAAGGTTCGTAGCTTGGTGGTGCTCCTGGAGCCATCTTTGTCACTTGAGGCTCAAGTGGCCTCAGTGGCAAGGAGTGTCTTCTACCAGCTTCGACTGGTGGCCCAGCTCCGGCCCTATCTGGACAGGGATAGCCTGGTCTCAGTAATCTATGCTCTGGTGATCTCTGGACTACTGCAATGCACTCTACGTGGGGCTGCCTTTGAAGACTGTTCGGAAGCTGCAGCTTGTGCAAAATGCAGCAGCCAGGCTTATTGCGGGGACCGGAAGGTCCGAGCACATTATACCAGTTCTGGCCCGTTTGCACTGGCTGCCAATATGCTTCCGAGCTGAATTCAAGGTGCTGGTTCTAACATATAAAGCCCTACACGGCTTAGGACCACAATACCTGACGGAACGTTCTTCTCTCCCAACTGCAATCTACCCGGACACTACACTCAACATCTGGGGCCCTCCTCCAACTGCCACCTCCAAGAGAGGCTCGGTTGGTAGCAACAAGGAGGAGGGCCTTCTCAGTGGTAGCCCCCCAATTATGGAATAAGCTCCCCACTGAGACCCTCCTGGCTCCAACCCTACTATCTTTTCAGTGCCAGGTTAAGACTTCCCTCTATGCCAAGGCATTCAATAGTTAAGAGCTCAAAATAGCACCAGCGGGGGGGGGGGGGAATTGTCACCTGTAGACTTAGTTTTATTAACTTTTGGATTGTATTTAAACTCTGCTATTTGGTTTTTAATCTTTTTTTGTATGTTTTTATTGTTGTTTTTATGTACAAACTGTTGCGAACCGCCCAGAGAGCTTCGGCTGTGGGGCAGTATAGAAAATAAATAAATAAATAAATAAATGTCCTGGTTTTAAATTTGAAAAAAATGGTCACCTTACTTAAAATCTTCTGCTGAGGCCCTTCTTCGAGTGCCTTCCCTTTTGGAAGAGTGTTATGCAGCTACATTACAATCTTTTCGACATCAGGTTAAGACATTTGTATTTGCCCAGGTATTTTAATCTGTGTTAATCCTTGGCCTGCTTTACAGTTTTTAGCTGCTTTACAGTTTTCTTATTAAATTATGGTATAAATAATTATTTATATTTTGTTATACATCACACCCTGAAATCCAGACTAGATGAAGGGTGGTTTTTAATAATAAATGAATTAATAAAATATCCTGTCTCATGGAGACTGAGGGCTCTGGTGCTGTGAACTACCTGAAAGAGGCCTGTGAAAATGAAAAACAGTGAAGTTGCGGGCAGGTGTGCTATGCAGAACCACAGAGATAAACCCCATCAGGCACCTGGAAATATTTCAAAGACGTTTTGGAAAATTATTCTCATAAAGATTAAGAAATAAAACCACAGAGGAATCATTCCTTCAAAAAGATCTAGACACTTTCAGCCTGGAGGGTGAAAGGTACACGGTGTTGTAAGCTTCAGAATATAAATGGAATCGTAGCCATCCAAATAACCACTGCTGAGACCTGCTGATATTTTTCTTATGGGATTGTCTTGTTCACTTATTTTCAAAAGGATAAAATATTAAGACATGCAAGGCTTTTATCTCTGAACCTTGGAGACTCAAAGAATGAATGTGAAAATAGGATGGTGACATGAGTTAGTCCCCAAATGATCCTAGCCTGTAGCATAAGAAACATGCCTGAAGAGAATAACAGCAGCACTTCTGCTAAGAAAAGTGTCAGGACCCTGGGAGAGAGGCACAGACAGGTCACCTTGTGCCTCACGAAACATACTGTTCTCATTATTATTATTATCATCTTTATTATTATTATTGCTGCTGCTACTACTACTGCCCTCAGACTTTGTGCCGTCATACTGTATCATGAACATTTTGTTGGTGTTATCTTTGAGCAGAGTGTGTGCGAGTTGGGAGATTTATGTTCTGTCTCTGTGTGCTAGCAGAGGCCTGAAATTCCACACACAGATCTTCCAGATTTCACCTCCCCCCGCGCAGCGTGCAGCGTGTTGTGCCAGTTTCTCCAGCCCAGTCAGCCTTGTTGTCAGACTGATTCCAGATTCCAGATTCCCCGTTGCAGATTAATCCATGGAGTCAGGAAACACTCTGTAACACCACAGGTCTTATTCTACCTGTTTATTCACTTAGCAAGTAAAGTTCTACAGAGTATACCGTACATTTCCTAGTTACAGTCCATGTGCAGAGTATAAATGCATAGCAAGCATTACATCCAGTGGAGTAAGTTGAGCTTCACTCCACCTCAGCAAAGACGTTACATTGTTGCAGTAACAAAGTCCAGCAAGAAGAAACAAAGGAGAAGAGAGAAAGCAGTCCAGCTTCTCTCTAAGATGACTTCAGATAGAAAACAAGTTAGCACGTCATCAGAACATACAAACCATGTGACTAGCTCATATTGCTCTCACGCTCTAGCTTCCCATGCGAAAAACACGGGAATCCAGAAAGACATAACAAACCTGTTTACAGCCATTCTTCCATGTGTAAACAGTGTGCTGCAGCTGGTGAAGTGATACATATCACAACACATTTTGTTCTAATAACCAACAGCTCCTAATAATTCTACAAATTGGAACAAGAAAAATCATTGTAAATAATCTTGTGCATTTTCAAATGATATAGGGTGTAAATAGTGCAGGCTACAGATGGGCAGATCTGTCAAGCTCCATCTCATTGAAGTTCTGGTGTTCACACTGCCAAGTTTGTTCTTTTTAAAAAAAAATATATTTACGTAGTTATTATAACTACATACAACACTGTAAAACAAAAACATACAACTACAGTAAATCATAAGGTGCACACACCCCACCCGCCTAGGGACCAACTAATATACTTCCATCCCCTTAATCAATTGAATTCCACATTCCAAAAAATATAACATATCCTGACAAGGCATACTCCCCTTCCCCTTTATTAATACATGGTCTAATTTGTTCTGTCATGGTTCCATATGGGTTGTTTTTGTTTGTTTTTCTCATGCACCCATTGACTAAAGCATGTTTGTGCATTTTTGAAACATACGGTTTTCTTTGTGCATTTTTCAAATGTGTGCATGTTAACAGACACTTTCTTTATGTTCGCAGAATGTATCGCAAGCAGAAAATTTTCCAGTGCTTCATGGAAAATTTTCTGTTTCATAAGTTCATTAGTAAAAAAAAAGAAAGAAAGTATGCCAATTGCACAAACAATATTAGGCAAGCCTGGCAGCTTTAAAGTTGTAATTCATGTTTTTCAGGTCATTATCCCTGGCAGGTATGTGAGAGAAAATACATATCTGTCATTGAAATACATATACTGTATGTCTCCGTGTGAAATGGAAGTAATAAGTAGTGACTGAAGGTACCCCAACAGTCTCAGTGGAAGAGAGCTGAACTCCGTTGCAATAGAGGAGTGGTTGTCAGCATATCATGCACAATTTCTTTGGGTTGCTAAAATTAATTAGTGTGTCAACAGTTTTCAGTACCTCTGTTTCTTCCCTTCAATTTAAACCATGTAAAGGAAACACATGGTACTGTCTTTAAATTTTTAGAAGTATTCCAATAAAAATGTCTACATAATATAACATTTAAATCACATTAACTGTGATTTAATTTTTCCCCCTCAGATATTTCAGGTCATTGTGGTGCATTGGACACTAAATTAACACGGGGTACTTTCTTAAAGCTTTGTTGCTTACTAAATACAAGTATAATAAACATGTTAAATTAGATCTCAGAAAGGCATCAGAACATTTCCTGATGCAAACTGAAAATTTTCCTATACATATGACAGTATACAAATTGGAAAGTGTTCTGATACAGCTGAAACATTTCCTATGCAAATGAGCTAATTTGCATTGGGGAAAAAATCAATTCAAAATTTTCCTGAAAACTCACATCACTGATTGCAAGCTTGGAAATGTACAGAATTCCGACCAGAAATTGCATTCAGGTCTGCGTTCAGTTCCAGGAGGACTGAACTGGGTAAATCCAATGGAGCAAATTTCTCAACCATCCCATCCAGGCCTTGGAGAAATCCGCCTAAAGGCTCTTTCCATATCTCTAGTTATACAATCCCTGCATATAGTGGAAGCAGCAGCAAGACCTATCCATCCTCCTCAATACACACTAGGATGATGGGGAAACCAGGGTTCCCGATCCCTTCTTGGCCTCAGGAAGTAAGAAGTTATTATGCAATTAAAGAGGCCAGTCCACAGCTTTCCTGCATTGCACAGTGCTGCACTGAGGGCCACAGCTAATGCAGCCTTGGCAAGCCCCAGGAATAAAAGGGACCAGGTGATTGCACAGTCCAGCTGACCTGTTTTTTCCAGCAACACTGCTGTGACTCGGAAAGCAGTTTGTACCGCCGCAACTGGGAGCAGCAGGCCTGTGGCAACCTGTTCCGTGGCAGGAGACTAGTATGACCTGGCATCACCAAAGATTACTGTACTTTCAACAACCCCACGGAGGACCAGGCCCACAGTGCTCTACTGAAATTGCTCTACTAGTCTCACATGCTGAGAGGAATGGTTGGCTTCATGACTAGAATTAGGCACACAGGCTAGAACTGAAACCACTCTTATAATTAGTTCTAGGCTTTGTAAATCCAGCATGAAATCCAGGGATACATAATGGGCTAAAGGAATTTGTTCAAAATACAGTTTGGCAAAAAATAATTAATGACAACATATAGCTCTTAGCAGATCTTCTCCTTTGACTCAGAATCAGCTGTGATAATTGAAATCAAGAATATCCCTCGACGAAAGACTAATGAGAACACCTTACCCCAATTTTATTTTTTTAAATAAATAGCAAATTATTTATTATAAAGCTTTGGAAGAAGGTTCAACAGGTATTAAACAGTTGGAGTCTTCCATTGGTAAAATATATGGAGATGTTGTTTCTGTTCTTTTGTCCCAGGTATAGTGTAGGTAATTATTTTCCAAGCTATTTGTGCTGCTATATGTATATTATGAACTCCTAGCATGTTTTGCTTTCTTTTTTAAAAAGGTAATAAAATGTGTGTGTTTTTAAATAAATTGTTCCGTCCATTTCTGCAGTTACAGTTCAGCATAGCACAACACTCTGTGGGCTGAAGCTATGGTTGGTATTATGAATGGTTTCCCAAAAGCCCACTCTATGGCTTTTGCCTAGTAGAACCATAATGCCTGTGAACTTGTACTGCATCTCAAGCAAGGGTTCTGCTTGCAGGGACATATACAGTTCATGCTCCTCCTTTGAAATGCAGTAGATTCTAAATATGACTGGCAGAACAAATCAGCTACTCATTGAGTTGTTCCAGCATTTAGATGAAGTTACAGACACAGTTAACCGTACCTGTTCAAAAGCTACCTGCAGAATTCAAATGCTTCTACAGATGAAAGGTATAAGGGGAATTGTCAGGACAAAAAGAACACATCAGATCTGTTCAGAGGGTAGCATTCTTGCCTTTGGGCTATAAAGACTGTAGGTTTCAAACTCAAAGGAGCATTTAGATATCGGTCTAGCATGAGGGGAGGAGGCAGATGTCAAAACTGAAAGAGAGCAGTATTTTCATACAGAACTGTACAAATGGATTTGCCCGCTCTGTTCCTTTATGTAGGAAAGCTGTGGTCTTTAACATTTGTTTCAAAATCCTATTTAGATTTTGAAACTTTATGCATTTTGTTCTGTAACAGTTAAATGGCAAAGGACTAATCAAGAACAGGAAAATCCCTCTTTAGATCTGGTAATCTCTTCTCACCTCTGTTGAACAAGAAGAGCTTCCCTCTTCTCCAGGCCCAGAAGCTAGATTAATTCAGCTCATTCTGCACTGTGTTCATGGGCTGTTGCTACAGCACATTCTCCTAAATAATCATGCATGTGCACCCCCCTCCCATATTGAGAATATTCTGCAAGAAAACCTTTCCATTGATTTTCCCCAACCATCTTCAGTCTGGTATTATTATTATTATTATTATTATTATTATTATTATTATTATTATTATTATTATTATTTTCCATTCTTACCATTTTTATTTACTGAATCCTTTATACCTAGAAAGTACCGGTAAGTATACCTAGAAAGGTATACCTAGAAAGCCCAATATTTCTATTGTATCTACTAGGGACAAGTCTGGTGTCTGTTGATGACACTGAATATCACACAGTACTGGGAGTCATTATTTCCTCAGGAAAAGGTCACCTTCTGGTACAATAGTGTGATGTATTGGTTGGAGTGTCAGAACAGGACCAGGGAGAGCCAGGTTCAAATCCCCACTCAGCTGTGAAGTTCCCTGGGTGACCTTGATCCTGCCCCCCCCAGCCTAAAATACTTCACAGGACTGCTGCATGTATGAGATTGAGGGTGGGGAAACCATGTATGCCACCATGATCTACTTGTAGAAGAAGAGGGACACAAGTGCAGCAAGCAAATAAAGATGCTTCAGTAGGTCCAGCATTTATTTTCTCATTATGAATGCTTGTTACCGGTGCATGTCAAATTTGTACTTGGCACTGACCTAGTTTTCCTTGGGGCTATAAGCCTGTGTCTGGACTTGACCACTACAGACTGCACATGGGGATTCCCATAACTGAATGTTCCCCCAGACCACCACCACCCCAGTACTTTCCACTTCGAAAATTGAATGTCAGGAAGAAGGGTTCTAGCCTAACCTTCTTTCTGAAAGGCTCATTTTCTATGTATGGAATGTTTTCTGTGAAGGAGAATTATGTAAGCCCCACATGAAGGATGAAGTGATGCAAATGAGATACACAGGTTGATGGCCTCAAAGACAACTAAGAAAGCAATCCTGTGGGCCCTAGACATCATCTGGGAGGGGGGGATAGGATAATTTGCATTCCCAGATCTGAGATCGGAGACAAGAGCTCTGACCTCGGAGCTGGAAATCTGAGCTCCGATCCCCCTCCCCCGCCTTGCAGCGGGTGTGGAAAGAACTGTGCCGGCTGCCTCTCTGAGGTCTGAAAATCGATCTCAGAGAGGGGGTGTTTTGGGGACGGGGAGGGGAGGAGGCTGGGGCTGCCAGGATATGAGCTATCCTGATGGCACTCCAGCCTCCTTCCTTCCCCCTCCAAAGTTCCCTAGCTAGACAGCCAAAATCAACCGTCTATCTGAAATGCAGAGCGGGAGGTGCAGGGAGGCAGAGATCACCTCTGCCACCCCTCCCACTCTGCACTGGATGCTCGTAAGCCTCGGGGGCTTATGAGCATCAAGGCCACAATCGATAGGATTGCACCCTATGTCGCTGATACCTACCTGCCATCCAAGTGTGGTTTATTTGTCTAGTACCAGGTAGGGAACCTGTGTCCCTCCAGATGTCCTTGGACTCCAACAACCAGCAGCCCCACCCAGCAATGCCAGTGCTTAGGGATGATGGTAGTTGTATTCGAACAACATTTAGAGGGCCACAAGTTCCCCAACTCTGATCTTGTAGAATGCCAGCTTTCTTGTTTCTGGTACTTTTGACTCTGCTACTCAATACTGAGCTTTGGAATTGTAGAAGTGTAGGTTAGTTGAGTGCCAAAACTGTATGGCACATTAAAAAGTGTACAGATCTGTGGTGTCTGACTGTGATAACTTGTTTTCCCAAGAGCTGAATCACACATTGCCACATGCAAACCTTTTTTTACTCATGAAAGCCATCCAAAGTGTACATCAGAAATTATCGAAGTCACCTCAGCTGAGTCCCATCAGCTACCAGCTCACACATTACGCAGCTCATGTAAAGGAATGACTCCCATGAGTGGGGGGGACGGAGCTGCATAATGTCTCCCCTAGCAGGATACTGTCAGGGCTGTGTATACACTGACATTTAAAAACCAGACAAAATGAGGTATTTTATGAAATATATTATGAAAATTCAGACAATTTTCATAGGTTTGCTTATATTTCTTAACTTATTTGGCTTCAGCTACTTATAGGTGAGAGCAAATAGTTCTGAAGAGCACTGAAGCCCTTCCTTGACCACAGAAAAACCTGCTCATCTACCCCACTCCACCCCCACCCCTGGCACACTCCTGTATTTTCAAGTTGGAACTCCACACTAACCAAGCAATGGTCGCTGCATATCTGCATATGTCTGCATAGCTGCATATCTCCTTCCCCCTTTCCTCTGTAACATTTAGTATGTCTCAGAAAGTGTTCTTACAGTCCAGGGTCCCCAGGCTGCTGAATTCCCAGCTCCCTCATTATGGAAAACCAACACACACACATGCAGATAGGCATAGAGACTCCTGGTGGTTTAGCTTCAAGTTTGGCCAGTTGGGACTTGAATAAGATGCTAGGAGAGGATATTTTGTGGAATATTATCCTTCCTATCTCATGTTAATGAGATCAGCAGAGTAGGTCCCTTTTCAGCTTAAAAGGAAGCTTAGCTTAGGGTAGTGTTAGCCTGTTAGCATTTAGTAATCCAGGATGCTTTAGGGCAGACTGGAATTTCCTGGTTTCATCCCCTTTTCTCTCCAGCAAAACAATAATCAGAGACACAGTCTTGTAAAAGTTAAAAAAAAGTAACATTTACTCACTCGGACTTGCAGTTTCATTCAGGCAGACTTAAAACGGTTACTCAGCAGTAAAAACGTTCTTACATCTGGTTTTACATGGGGTCTGAGCTCGAAACTCAGACCAGTAGCTGTTTTTACATTGCTACCATGTTGGAAGAGAGTTACAGAAAAAGGTTCTGTGCACGATAGCCTTGTAGGCTCCTTCCAACTCTATGAAATCTATGAAATCTATGTTTCTAGCATGAGCTTATATACTGGTTTGAAGTACATTGGAGAATTTACATATGGGAGCTAGCAGGAAACAGCCAACTACAGCTGAGTCAAAATTTCTCTTTAGACATTTTTCTGAGAAAAATTCTGAAATTTTTGCTTTTCTCTCCCTCCCCCCCTCAAAAGCAAGCCACTTTGTAGGATTTCCTGTTTTACGAGTTATATTTGTTTGATAAGTTATAGCTGCGTAGTTTCAGCATGTAACTGGTACAAGGCAAGTGCTATAGAAAGAAACACACCCGAATACTAAGAAATATGTCAGTAAGGATTAAAGAGAATTTTTACAAACTTATTTGGAAATGGTACCTAACACCACTAAGATTGAATAAAATAGAACTATTCTACAGCACGTTGGAGGGGCTGTCAGGAACTTGGTACATATGCTCATATGTGGTGGAGCTGCAAAAGCGTTTTGGATTTTTGGAATAAATTTTTTGTAGAAATTTTGGAAATAACTGGTTTAAATTTGGAGGTCTGTCCCAAATTAGCATTGTTATCAGTAACAGAGAAACTGGTTTGTACCCAAGATATAAAGGAACTTATTGTAAACTTGTTAACAGCTGGGCGATTAATGATAGCAAGGAAATGGAAAGTCCAACATGTTTTTTCAATTGTTGATTGGTACAAGGAGGTATGGGACATAAAGATAAATAATTTTAAGGAAATTTGGGGGGCATTTTTAGATTTGTGCTAGTCAAGGGAAAGGGGAGCATGCCTTGTCAAGATATGATGTTTTTTTTAATATTGAGTAATAGGGGAATATAGAGGATTAATATTTTTTGGTCCTGAATGGTGAAGGGGACACTGTAGTTGTTATTTGTATGTTGGTATGGTTTTTGTTGTATATTATTTGAAACTCTAAATAAATAAATAAAAATTAAAAAGAAGAAAGAAACACACCCACATACACACTGCTACTTCAAAAGCAAACTACGGTATGTTGTATAGGGAGGTCATAGCTACTGGGAAAACAAATATAGTTTCTAATAGAAAAGGTTGCACTATTCAGACAAAGAAACATTTGCTACCAATGAAGAAGGAGGAAGGAAGGAAGAAAAGCCTGAGAGCCACAATTTACATCACAGTAGTTAAAAGAAGAAACTAGTGGCAGAAGAAAACAAGTTCCCTTTTGTCTATTGCCCTCCACTGGTTCAGATGACTTATCACAGGCGTAGTGGCTTTACTCCAACACTCAGGGCTTTTTTTCTGGTGGAACTCACCGGAACTGAGTTCCAGCACCTTTTCTTCTATTACCTACTAATTGCATTACAATTTAATCGCCATCTACTCCCAAGGAAATGTAATCCAAGAGTTCCGGTACCCTTTTCTCCAGAAAAAAAGCACTGCCAACACTGCATATCTCCACCACTTTTTCACCATACACACACACACACACACAGCCCCCGAATGATGCTAGGACTGGAGCACTACAGAGGTTGCAAAATGTTGCTAAACTGCTAACTTGTGAGCCTTACTTCCAAGAAACTGTCGGAGAATTTTTTCTCTTCTGGAAAAATTCATTGAAATTGTGTTTCCCCAATTTCTCTGCCTATAAATAGGGTGGGGGATTTTGAGAGGCTAGAAGGACTAGAAGTTTGTTTCCTTTTATCGATTATCTTAGGATGCAGAGTTCTACATCCCAATGTCAAGTTCTGTAGTTGTCATTTTATAATCATGAAATAATACACAAAGTCCTGAATACTGTATATGTTGACATTAAGATTTCCAAATTTCTCTGAGTTTGCAGTATACAGGACCACACATTTCACTTCAATTGCTTGCTATCCTTCTGTGATAAGATTCTCTCACTTAATGTAATTAAAAAATGGGAGAGTATATTGTTTTTGACTAAATGCTAGGTGGTTCTATGAGGACAAATTAACAACTCATCACTGCATCTTTTCTCATGGAACTAATGCACCAGTCCATTCACTAAAACCTAAGCTCATATAGAGGAATATTCATTAATGTCTATTTATGTAGAATGTGCACACTGCATTAGTCACAGTTCTATAAATAAACACACTTTTCCATGCACACCACATTAATCTTGATCCCATAAACAAATGGCCATAGATTTCTGATGCCCCCTCCAGAAAGAAAGTTGCTGTACCAGAGAAAACATCTAGCCTTGCGCTCACATCTCACTATAGAAGATGAAGTCATATTATTTCAATTATTAGTTTATGATAGTGGGTTTACTGAGGTGAAACAAGAGTGATTTTGTTTAAGAAGGATGCATATATTTATGTACAATGATATTGAAGTTTACTGTTGTTATGTTTTAATTGTTTGTACTCCTGCTTAGAGCTTGGAATGTGGCCTTTAAAAATAAATTCAAATAAATAAAGTTCACTGTCACATGACTTAATATTTTATGCTCCAAAATAATCCATTACAAGATGGGGGGAATTGAATAATTTTGGAGTCACACAGCATTGCATCTGTTTACAATTCACTCTGGAACTTCCAAAATGCTTTACTAACCAAATACATATATGGATTAATTTGCCAGCAGCAATTGAAGGGGTTTTGATTTCTTTGGGTAGAAATCTGAAAATTCTGAATAGACATCCCCCACACATAAATTCTTCAAACAGAATACACATTTCAAGGCTACGTTTGCAGATATTTTGAGATTAATGTTGGAAACTGTTCTTATCAGTGCTTTTTTTCTGGAGAAAAAGGTACCGGAACTCTTGGATTACATTTCCTCCGGAGTAGATGGCGATTAAATTGTAATGCAATTAATAGAAGAAAAGGTGCTGGAACTCAGTTCCGGTGAGTTCCACCAGAAAAAAAGCCCTGGTTCTTATTAAAGTCAGCAGAAGCGCTGGTCTACTGACAAAGTTAAAACAAGATTGCAGTAGCTTAGGGATTTTATTATATTAAGCAGTATCACAAATAAATACTAGCTGTATAGAAAATCCACAAGCAGATACTGCCCTTCCCTCAGGGGAATATTCCATGTTAAATGTAGCTTAATATAAAAGGAGCTGGGAGATAGGCTTAGAAGGTCCACATTTATTCCGTTCACAGGAGAACGCACACCATGGAAGGGCATGTATAGTCCCATGATAATTTCAGGGCAGCTATAGAGCTAGCTGTGGTGGTTCAAAGGCTGGAGCACAGAGGGGAGGAAGATGGTGTAGGGCCAAGTAGAGTGGGAAGTCAAGGGAGAAGCAGCAACCCTATTGGCAGACTGGGGGTAGGGGTGAGGCAGGTGACTACTTCATCTCATCAGAAGGCAGAGGAGGTGAGGGGTAAGGCATGTGCATTCTTGCAAGAACAAGGCCTACTTGCAAATAAAAGCCTGCTTACAAGCCAGGCAAGGGAGCCAGGAAATGGACTTGACTGAAGAGCCATGTAGAAACAGCAGAGGAAGGGGAAGTCTGAAGATGAAGGACTCCCCATAGTTCAGGCCCAGGGACAGGCAACTTGTGGCCCTTCGGATGTTTTGGCCTACAGCTCCCATCATCCCTCACCACTGGCTATGCTGGCTAGGGCTGATGGTAGGCCAAAACACCTGGAAGGCCACAAGCCCATCCCTGCCATAGTCAGAGACTGAGCCAAGAGTTTCAGAGAAGAAGGAACAGTAACCCCCTTCGCTCCAGATATTTATAAGTCTCTTTATGGAAACAGGGGCAAGAAGAATACTCCCAAATGATTAAGCTACTTCATGGCCACCTAGAGAACTGAAATCTAGTAGCCCAAGACACACTGATTAATTTTTAAAAGTCTGAAAATTGAACATTTTACACCTAACTGTCAACAAATTGGGTATTGTTTGGCTCAAAACGGAACCAGCATTCCCATCCAGGGCAACCTTAGCTTCACATGGGATATAAGATTGTTGCCCCTTCAGGACTGGATCTGGGAAGAGAGGATGCTTTCAGAAATGTGTGCCTATGCTTGCAGAATACAATCCTCATTTACCAGTATATTCTCAACTCCCTACAGCACAAGGCCATATGTGTTACTTACAGAGCATGACATCTTTCTTCTTAATAATGAATAATGACTGTAGCACAAGCATCACCTCACTGGTATCAATAGCTGTTTATTCCTGCCTCTGCACATGCTGCCATTTAAGATTAATGTGTGGATTACTGCTCAGTGCTAACAGATACCTGAGCCGGGCTGAAGGAATTGGCCATCTCAAATTAGGTTTGCCGCTAACAAGAGATGGCCAAATGGAGCTGGGCAACCACACAGGCGGAGCATGTGGAATACCTTTAAGTGCATTAAAGTCAATGCTGAATCAGTCTTTCTGGAGCAATTGTGGTCGGCATTTACAGTATGTATGCAATCCTGACTTCTATATAGGGAGCTATGATAAAGCCAGATTGTGTAAATCATTTGTAAATGCTCCAAAATGCATGTGAAGAACTGTTGTAGTTAGAATACTGGGTGGGGCAGGCTCCCAGAATTTGGCCAAATTAGCACAACATGGCAACCCACTCTGCAAATAAGCTACGCAGTGTGGGTTGTTGGCAGGGATGTTGAAGAGTCCTTGGTCCACGAGTCTTTGGACCTGAGTCTCGAGTCCGAGTCCTTGGTCCAAAATGGTGACTCACAAGTCCCGAGTCCCTCCCAAAGCTGACTCCACATGAGTCCCTATTAAAATCAATGGGGGTTTTTCCCAACAAAATAAGGCTACTTCAGATGTGTGGCTTAAATAAATTCTAGGCACAAGTGTGCCTTTTTATTTCAAAACTCTGCCACTGATTTTGACAAGAACAGACCAGGCAGACAAATCCAAAATAACCAGGCAGGCAGAGGAGGCAGGGGACCCCAAAGAAGGCAGGCAGAGGCACTTGTCTTGGACAATTCAAACTGTGGAACTGGTTAAAAAGAGACCAGGCAGGCAGAGGAGGCTGGGAACCCCAAACAGGCAGGCAGAGGCAGTCAAACCCAAAATGTCTGAAAGGTTGCATTTTAGGGAAATGATTTTTAAAAATAAAATCTTCGCTGGCAATCACACTTCTCTCCACTCCTTCTGGCACAGCCCAGGGATGTTGAAGAGTCCTTGGTCTCGAGTCCCAAGTCGAGTCTCGAGTCCCATTAAAAATATTGGGACTCGAGTGGGACTCGAGTCAGAGGGGGGACTCAGTCCTACTCACGAGTCGAGTCCTAGAGTCCGAGTCCCCATCCCTGGTTGTTGGTGAGACAACCCACGGTATGTCCAACAGATAATTGGGCTCACCGTGGGTTGTCCCCATCCCCTCCTTCCCCCTCAGTCCCCCTGCCATTATCCCAGGGGACTTGGCAGCTGAACTCATCTTGTCTCCTCTCCCCGCTGGGATCACGACCCCTTTTTGGTCACAGCCGCAGCTTTTTCACTTTTATTCTTTTTTTCTTCCAAAGCCTTTTTGCGAGTTCTCCCAATGACAGCCAGTGACAGCCCAAGTGACACATTGGAGCAGGTGTCACTGGTTTGCCACCTTTTTAAAATTATTTTTTAGGTGCCAGAAATGTGCAGAAATATTTTCATGCAGGAGGAGGAGGAGGAGGAGGAGGAGGATTTTGATCAGTCTAGGCAAAATGCAAAGTCTTGCCTCTCAGAAGTCAATGTCCTGGTAAGTCTCTCCTGTCAAAGTGAAGGAGGCAACATCCATGGACATTGAAAAAGCAAGCCCCCCTCCTTTTTGCAAACATGGGTTGTTCCAACAGATTTCATATGCAGCCATGAAATCTGTTAAAACAACCATGTTTAGCCCTGTAAAACTCTGCTTAAACAAAAAACCATTCTTTTGACAGCTGTCAAAAGTCCATGTTCACGGGGTGGGGGTTGGGGTGGTTGTAGTTCTTACCTTTCTGGAGTACCTAGAAATCAAGGAAGTGTAGAAAAGGTGGAGGGCACTGAGAACTGTTGGGGCAATGCATATAAACTAGAAAACCAAACTGCTAAGGGGGAGGTCTACTCACCAACCCCTTTCGCAAGCAAAGATCCCCTTGTGGCTTTTCTTTTCTCTAGACAGCTCACTGTTTGACAGCTGTCAAGTGAAAAGCAAAGTAACAAATTAACCGATTTGTGGCCTTGCTTTGTCAGTGTCCATGGATGTCGCCTCCTACACTTTGACAGGAGGCACTTACCAGGACATTGACCAGGCATGACTTCGCATTTTGGCTAGTCGGAAGTGCACAGCTGCACATCACCGAAAGACCAACCAATTTTTTAAAATATATATATTATGAAAATATTTGTGCACATTTCTGGCAGGGATGTTGAAGAGTCCTTGGTCTCGAGTCACGAGTCGAGTCACAAGTCTTTGGACCCGAGTCTCGAGTCCGAGTCCTTGGTCCAAAATGGTGACTCACGAGTCACGAGTCACTCCCAAAGCTGACTCCACGAGTCCCTATTAAAATCAATGGGGGGTTTTCCCAACAAAATAAGGCTACTTCAGATGTGTGGTTTAAATAAATTCTAGGCACAACTGTGCCTTTTTATTTCAAAACTCTGCAACTGATTTTGGCAAGAACAGACCAGGCAGAAAAACCCAAAATAACCAGGCAGGCAGAGGACGCAGGGAACCCCAAAGCAGGCAGGCAGAGGCCTTTGTCTTGGACAATTCAAACTGTGGAACTGGTTAAGAAGGGACCAGGCAGGCAGAGGAGGCAGGGAACCCCAAACAGGCAGGCAGAGGCAGCCAAACCCAAAATGTCTGAAAGGTTGCATTTTAGGAAAATGATTTTAAAAAATAAACTTGCTGTACTTCCTAAAACCTATCCATGTTGCATTTGAGGAACACGATTTTGGAACACAAGTCCTTGGTCTCGAGTCCCGAGTCGAGTCTCGAGTCCCATTAAAAATATTGGGACTCGAGTCCGAGTCGAGTCAGAGGGGGGACTCAGTCCGACTCACGAGTCGAGTCCTCGAGTCCGAGTCCCCATCCCTGATTTCTGGTGACTAAATTTTAATATATATTTTTAAAGGTGGTGAACTAGTGATAGCCACTCCAGTATGATGCTTGTGCTGTCACTAGGAGACATCATGAAAAGGCTCCGAAAGAAGAGAGAGAAAAGGAAAAAAAGTGGTGGTGGTGACCGCAATGGGGACCCAAACACAGTGGGGAGTGTGAGCTAGTGACAGTCATTGATGGACTGGGCATTGGTGGAGGGGCTGTCACTGGCAGTGGCACAGGCAAGCTTGGCAAGAGCAGCAAAGGGGGGTTTGCTCACTGCTACCCTGGACCCACGATGGGATTGGTCTCCCGGGTTCGGATGACACGACAACCCATTGTGGGTCCAACAACCCCTACAACAAGCCATGGCTTGTCAGGGTAGATTGTCGCCCACAAACAAGCCACCCTGTGGGAAGTGGTCCAGGTTCGCAAACATGACAACCCACCGTGGCTAGTTACCCACGGTGGGTTGTCATGTCATGTGAACTCTGTCTGCAAGAGTCTCATCTCCCCCTTCATAGGCCTCAGCCAAATAATTCTTGTTCCACTTTTGGTTCTACATTGTCTTACTAAATTGACAATTGTAAAGCCACATATAAATTGGTTCATTAACAAAATTGACCCGTTAGTCTCTATTTCTTACCTACTTTCCTCAGGAGTATAGAATTAAGCCAAAATTAATTATTCCATTAAAAACAACATGCGGCAACTTGAACCTGTATAACATTTCATCTTTCACAGGTTTCCCCTGGGTTTTCTATGTCTTAAATGGGCTCGCTGTACATTTTCTATTAATCAGCATGATTTCTTAGTTACAATGCTAGGCAGTGGTGGCTGGTGATATATATATATATTTGAATTAGTGGGGCTGGATTATTATTTTTTTTAAAACACCTTTGTTTCCCATACTAGGACTTGTAGAGCACTTCTAAAGGAAAGGGGGCGTTTACATATCTGTACATTATTCCATCTGGCCTATAGCGTGGCCCAATCCAGTCCACAGTAGGGCCCAATCTGACCCTCCCCAAACCCCACCCCCGAGAGCAAGTGGCACAAGGGGAATCCCTTTGCTATCTCCAATCAGAGATATGCGGAGGATTCCCCTGCACCACTTCCCGGACCGCTCTTGCCCCAATTGGGATGCACGCAGCATGGGAAGAAGGAGCCCAACTTGATCGGGGCTTGCAGGAGCCGGCTCCTGCAAGTCCTGGCCTAGTCCCTTCCCGCACCGCTCATGTACCAATCAGGGCACAAGTGGCATAGGAAGGAGCAGCCCCACTTAGCTGGGGCTTGCAGGAGCTGGCTCCTGCAAGCCCTCACGGAGTCCCTTTCTCTGTGCAGAGAGAGGCATGGAGCTCCATGCCTCTCTCTGCACAGAGGGGGGGAAATTAAGTGGGCAGGGTGGGGGCAGATGACGTAATGGGAGGGGAGGGGCTTTGGGGTAAAGCCACACCCCCTTGATGTCATGCAGCCTGCTGGCTTTGTCAGCAGAGGGGGTGGGTGTAATCTGGCCACCAGACCAAAAGTGGTTGCCCTCCCCTGCTCGCTCTATACATTCATGCAAGAGCACAAGCAGAACTTCCACATAAGGCTGATCCCCAGTTCATTTAGAAATCAAGCCATACCATGTGTTTTAGGGGCAACCCTTGAGCATGTGCGTGCATGCACACGCACACACATGCACATACACTTTGCCTCCAAAAACAAAACCATAAATACAAGAAATATTTTTAAATGTCTGGGAACACTTGGCTCTGGTTGCATGCTGATTTTTCTTTTAAAAAAAACAACAACACTCTTCTCTCTCAAAAATTAAATAATTTATTTCCCCAAAATAGAGATAACTTATTATTTCAGTCACATGGAGAAAGATAGGGGTATAGTTTGAGTCATGGCCCACCAGAGCTTATAATCAGAACCTATTTCAATACCATAGTTCAGTCATGGAATTATGAAATAACCTCTGACCGTGTGCAAAGTACATCTCTTCACTTAGTAACCACAACTAGCCTTCACATATATGGGATTAGGGAGAGCATCTTCCAGGTTAGGGAGAGGGGAGAAGACATGTATGACATCCAGACATGCTTGTGACACCTCTAATTGACTGCAGCAATAGTTAGGGGGAGCTATCAAGGGCTATAAAAGCAGGACAGACTTGGGCAGGGGAGGCGGGTGACTCCTGTGTCCGTGGGGCTCCTCGTCTGTTGCAGCATGCATCCTGAGCTTTATAGGAGCTGTCCATGGTGCTGTACTCCACCCCCAAACTAGGTGTTTTGCCACAGGTTCCCCAAAAGGGATTGGCAAAGGTTCTTTGAGGGATTTTCAGACCACAATAAATACTCCTCCAGGAAGTTAAAGCCAAACATCTTTATTGCAAAGCTGAGCATGAACTCCCACCCCTTAGCTACGCAGTCACTGCATTATTTCCAACCAGCCCTGCTAGTTCCAGCAGCTCTCCGCCTGGGTACCAGCTTTCAGCGTTGGGGCTTCTGCAGGGCTCTCTGAACAGCTTCCTCTGCTCCTCCTTGCCCCTTCCGATTCTTCAGCACTCCACCGCTACACACACACACACATACACACACACACAACCACTGCCAACCACCACCACTACCAACAACCACCATCTTAGTCTGCATTTGCTAGTCTTATATACTTTTCTAGCTCCAAACTCCATGGACTGCAGACCTCATGCTTAATTGGTAGCACCTGGGCTGTTGTGCAGTGTCATTCTTCTGGCCTGCAGCCAGGTCACATCCAGCAAGTTGCTGAAGATTGCATCAGCCTGGCTAGCAGCCAACTCACAATTTAAGCAAGGTCACATGCCTTGCTATTACAGAGCAAAATACAGGGTATAATACCATACAGAGCATAATATCATACAAAGCATAATACAGGGCATTGAGGCAGGACTGTTGTGCAGCACTGCACTCCTCGCCATCTTCCGCAACTTCCATTGCGCTAGGTTCTCCACCATGGAGCACCATGGATAGTTCCTATAAAGCTCAGAATAAAAGCTGCAATGGATAAGGAGTCCCACTGACATCAGAGTCACCAGCCTTCCCTGCTTATGGGGGACCTACAAGCATAGGGAGAGTCCCAGGTGATGACACATCTCAGTCCCAGAGGCAAAGCATCCAGGTAAAAAGAGGTTAAGCAGACAGACGAGTTAAGCACTGTGTGAGTTTAGCAGCAGGGAGAGGAGGCCAGGGCAACCAACCCTTTCCCCCAACTGATAATATTCACTTAGCCAATAAAGAAAAGAAAAAAAACAGCTACGAAGGCAAAAAGCCAGGAAAGCTGTGCTTATCTAATGCATTGCACATTGTTATGAGTATGGTTCTCTGCCTGCTGGACAGACATAGTGGGTGTGTGAACATGAAGAACAGAAACTTGTACAATAACGGAGGCAAAAAAGGGGGGGGGAGGATTTTGCTAAAAACATTACAAACATTTTTTTTAACTGCTTTAAATGCATGAGAAGCAGAAAAGCTTCTAGATAGGTAGTTGGACTGTTGGATGACAAGGGAATTAAAGAAATACTGAAGGAGCATGAGGAGATTGCAGAGAAGCTGAATGAGTTATTTGCATCTGTCTTCACTGCAGTTTAGTATCGTAAAATATTTTAAACTGCCAGTTGAGTGCCAATCAATTTCAGAATGACACTTGGATTTAGAAAAACATAGTAGATCAGATTGTATGCATTTTCTGAACTGACCTTGCCTTTACTTGGGCATCAAAAATCTGTTGGAAACATAGAAAAGTTTCAGCTTTGACCTAAATTACCAGTTACTTTTACTTTTTGAACTCTGTCAAAGAGATTGACTTGGGATATGCTACACTACAGAAGTTAACTGTGTATGGATTTCTCACAGTTTTGCTGAGTGCATACATTCATACCTTGTATGCGCTCAGATGGAACTCCAAAAAGCCACACAACGTTTTGGTGAAGTACATCTACCGATTAGTAAACATTTCTTATTTCCTAATTGATTTTTTTCCCCTGAAGCCATGACTTTAAAAGGTAACCTATGCAACACATTTCAAAAACAAGTCTGGCAACTAAAATTTATAACATTACCACACTGGGGGGGGGGGGGAACCAGGCAGCACAATCCTATGGCCACTAGACAGCATCTAGACGGCCATAGGATTTTTCAGAGACCCAGCTATGAGGTCAGAAAATTGCTCTGACGTCAAAGCTGGGTCTCCAAGCTCGGAGCACCATCCCCCCCTTGCAGCTGGTGTCGAAAGAACCACGCCGGCTGCTTCTCTGAGGTCGCAAATGCAACCTCAGAGAAGGGGTTTTGTGGGCATTCTGGGGAGCGGAGAGGGGAGGACACAGCAGGGCCCACCACAGTGTGACCTATCCTGGTGACACCTCAGCCTCCTTCCTTCCCTCCCTCTCTGAAGTACCTCATTGAGGAGGCCAAAATCGGCTGTCTAAGTGCTTTGCAGGGCAGGAAGAGTGCGGAGGTGACCTTCGCTTCCATGTTCCTCCCACCCTGCATTGGATGCCCATAATCCTCTGAGTTCAGAGGGCTATCGACATCCCAATCAGACTGTGCCCTAATTAATTTGTTTCCCCCCCCCCAAGCAAAAAGATCCTTGCAACTTTCCAAAATCGGTATCCCTATTTCACCAGAGGAAATAGATCCACTCCTACTCTCCTTCTCTGCTTCCAACAGGAAGAGAAAGACCCTAAACACTGTTATTTATAAAATACAAGTAGAAGCTCAGAATTATTTGGATTCTTGCCAATCTGTGTTCAGGCCCACATTTGGGACCTAAACTGTTTTGGTTGCCTTGGTGGCCAATTATGCTAGGATCTGGAAAGGGAGGTTCTGCTGGACCTTTCAGTGGCTTTCAGTACCATCAGCCATGGTATCCTTCTGGGGTGCCTTGTTGAGATGCAGTTTGGAGGACGTCTTACAGTGGTTCAGCTCCTACTTGGTGGGCAGATCTAGAAAGTGGTGCTAGGGACTCCTGTTTCCATTTTGTCCCCTGTGCTGTTTAAGGTTTACATGAAACCACTGGAAGACGTGATCTGGGGAATCAACATTCGGCACCATCAATATGTAGCCACATTTTCTTTCTGTCTTTTCTTTTGTTGAAATTTTATAATAGAAAATTAAGTTTTTTTAAAAAAATCAGTATGCTGGTAACCAGCTGGGAATAAGAACACTTCCAAGGAAGCAGAGGCCATACAGGAATTGCAGCCTCCCTTGCCTTGCCTCTTCACACCCCATGTAGCTCCTTTGGTCCCATAGCTCTGCACCAGATTTCTCCTCTGGAATAAGCTGGAGACTGTACATGGTGCTACCAAATTAGACCTTCTTTCCCTTCCTTCCCTCCCCTCACCTTGAAAAACATCTACTACATACCTGTGGTATTTTAGCTATTTCCTCTTTGACATTGGAAATACTGTGTATTCTAAATCTGAATACTGTTGTCTTAATGCTGGCATGTGGGTATTTTCTGTCCAATGTGTGTGTGTACGTTTTCCCCCTACAAACCTCCAAGTCTAGAGGGTTTCTTCAAGCTGCGAATAAGCTGCTTGCATTTAGAGCAGGGGTGGGCAGCAGACAGCCTGTGGGCTAAATGCCCTCACCCCCATTCTCTGGTGCTGTCCCTACTATGCTGTCAAAATTCACTGCAGCACAGCAGCAGCAGGGGGGGAAATTGGGGGTTTGCCACCAAATTTGGCAGCAAACTGCTATGGAGGCTTTGAAAGGGCACACTTTTGAAAACAAACTGAATTTGTCCTTTCAAAGGCTCCATGGTGGTTTGCTGGTGAAATCTGGCAGCAAACCGCCTTTTTTTTTTTTTTTTTTTTGTCATCTCTGTCTCACCAAATTTCAACAGGAGTACAACAACCCACAGGGAGGTCCAGGGGGTGGAAAGTGATCCCAGACTCCCCGAAGTTGCCCACCCTTGATCTAGAGAAAGAAATTTGTTATAGGCAAGTTCCAAAGTTGGATATAGACTATTGGAATGGAATATGGAAAAGTCTTATTAATCCTCTATTTCAGACTTCCCATCACATCCAGAATATGCAACGAGCAGAGCAATCCTATGGCTCCTAGACAGCGACTAGAAGACCATAGGATTTTTCAGAGTCCCAGCTCCAGCATCAGGAAACAGATCCAATCCTTGAGCTGGGACTTCACGCTCAGAGCACCCTCTCCCTCCCACCTCACAGCCAGCGCAGAAAGAACCATGCCGGCTGCATCTCCAAGGTTGGAAGAACAACCTCAGAGATGGGGTTTGGGGGCATTCCAGGGGTGGGGAGGGAAAGAGACCTCAGCCTCCTTCCCTCCCCTTCTAAAGTGCCACAGACTGCCAAAATCAGCTGTCCAGCTGCTTTTGCAGAATGGGAGGAGCGCAGATGTGGTGACCTTCGCCTCTGTGCTCCTCCCACCCTGCATAGGATGCCCGTGATCCTCCCCTTTTGGAGGTCTGTGGGATTGCACCCCATTGGATTGCACCCTAAATTGACTTGCAGAATATACATTACAATAAGATTAAAAGACATGCCCATTCAAAAGGCACAGCCAAAGATTCTGCATAAATTCCGTGTATAAAGTCAGGCAGCAGGCGGATGGATTTTTCCAGAAATGCATCAGGAACCAGTTTCCCTTCATGTCGCATTTGCTAATCCTAGCTCTGTAAAGTTTATATGCTTCATGTTTGTGAAACAAAACAGCTCAGAATTCTGTGCCTGCAACAAATGTCAGCTTTTCAAATGGAAAGTGACAGGAAACAAGCCAATGCCATGACGTGACAAAAGACTACATGCTTTAGTACCAATTAAGGAACACGCCGATACAGAGGAAGATATTTGTCTGTGTCCCTCAGGTCAAGGAGGGTCAGCAATTTCATCTTATGGCTGCACAAGAAAACAAACACACAAATGTGTTCCGCCACTTTAACCCAACACAGGTTATCACAGCAATCCAGAAATCTGTGTTTTCTGTGCCTGTGGGATTGCTCCGGGCTTAATTAGGTTTCGGATTTACAAAAGCATCTGTTGCCTGTTGCACACTCTGCAAATCTGAGGGGACTGCTACAGGCTTGGTGTATGTTTTGTTTTTGCAGGGGAAAAAAACTTTATTAAGCCTTGAGCAGCCCTATTGCCCGCGAGGCCTACAACGCTGCATGTGCATACAAATGTAGAAGCGGAAGAAGAGGCAGAACCATGGACAGCAACAGGCTGAGCAATCATCTGATGGAGTCCATCTATATCAGTGTTCTCCAACCTTGGGTCCCCAGATGTTTTGGCCTACAACTCCCAGCATGCCCCAGCCAGCATAGCTGGCTGGGGCATGCTGGGAGTTGTAGGCCAAAAGCATCTGGGGACCCAAGGTTGGAGAACACTGATCTATATATTCCTTGGCAAGCATTCATCGTTCCCTTTTACTTCAGCCGATCCATCTCAGGAGGTTGGTTCCCAAGCAAAAGGAGGATATATGAGGGAAACAGAAGGGGGGAAACAACCTTTGAGGGGTGGGAAAACTGCTGCACATTCACAAGCATGGTGAAGTCTTGACATGAAATACTTCCAAAACAACCACACCATCCTCATCTTCTACTGAGTTGTAAAGGAACAAAATTAGATATATTAAAAAAAAACCTTCGCTGCTAGCATAAAAATCCGCTCTGGAAGCCTTGCAGTTTTATGATTAGTCAAGAAATACAGTGGCAACTTTGTACAATCAATAGTGTTTTCTGCAAAGTCAGCTGCTACTGCAGCATTCACAGAGTGGGCTACTTTGTCCAAATAAGTAGGGTACGCCAGAGTGTTTGTTGTAGCCATGCCAATTCTGCAGAAAGGTGACATGTCTGGGTTTTCTGCATGCTTGCTTCGGTGTTCTAGCAGTCACACTTAGAAGCATGGAAAGCATTCCTGTACATCATTTCTCCCAAGCTAGCACAGGGGTGCTAGTATTGGGATACTGGCCATGAGGACTTCACAGTCTGCAGCTGGATGTGTCCATCGGGTTGGATTCAGACTTCATCATACATAGAATAGAGCCACTAAAAGCAATGGTACCTGACTAACTTAAATCCCACTGATCTCAATGGGTCTGCTCTAAGTTTGACCAGGTCTGGATCCAACCCAATGTTTCGTGAACGCTTATAGCAGATACAGACACATCCAATTTCCCAAATAAGCAAGGATGGAAGAATCAGATATTTGAGCTCACTGAAATGCTCTGAACTTTATTTCAAAGTTCAGTTTGTCTCACTCTCATTTTCATCTGTGATCTGTTTTTTTTTTGGTTCCTTCTAATGGGAAAAGTGCACATTTTGAACTGGAAAGATGTGTGTTTCTGTGTGCATGTTTCAAAAGTGCACATCCCCCCCCCATTGACTAAAGTGTGAAAATGCATTTTTTAAAAATAAAATAAAAATAAAATGGGCATTTCAAATCAAATGGGCATTTTTTAAAAAAACAAACAAACATATTTTTTAAACATGATCACAAATTTGGGAACGTGCAAACAGTTTCCTAAAAAGGTGCTCCGATTTGTGTTCAGGGCTGCAAACAGGGCAGGTTCAGATGATTTGCAAGCTGAAACAAAATTCTCATACATCCCTACGAAATGAGCACCATTCCGTTGTACCCTGTGACCTAGTGTCCTGTGTGTGTCTGAGATCCCCATTCATGGCTATAGCAATGGGAAGTCTGGAAACATGGGGACTTATTTCCTGCTCTGCTAATTTCATAGATTTCATAGATCATAGAGTTGGAAGGAGCCTACAAGGCTATCGAGTCCAACCCCCTGCTCAATGCAGGCAACTAGAGGAGGGGTCTCCCATCCAAGTAATAACCAGGCCTGACCCTGCTTAGCTTTCCACGCTCAGACAAGCTGAACCAGCGTAAGCCACAGGCCTGTATTTGATTGAAGCCATGTGGTATAGTGGTGAGAGTGTTGGACTGGGACTTGGGAGATCCAGATTCTAGTCCCCGCTCAGCCATGAAACTCACTGGGTGACTTTGGGCCAGTCACTGACTCTCAGCCTAACCTACCTCACAGGGTTGTTGTGAGGATAAAATGGAGAGGAGGATGAGGATTCTGTAAGCCTCCCTGGGTTCTTTTCAGGAAAAAAGGCAGGGTATAAATAAAATAAAATAAAATAAAATAAATAAAGATAGATAGATAGATGGTTTATTTTATCTTACATACAGCAATTTCAAGATTTCAGACTAAATTATCAAAACAGTGGGTGCTTTGAATTCCACCAAGAATTGTATGGACTTTGAAGAAGCCCGAGTGCAAGGTGAAAGGGAGAAACGTGCTAAGCGAAAAGCACATCAAACGAATCCTTCACAGGACCACCTTCCATCTGGTAACCTGTGTCCTCACTGTGGGAAGCTGTGTGGATCTAGAATTGGCCTCCACAGTCACTTACGGACCCATCGCTAGAGTCTACACAATCTTCCTTTAGAATTTCCTCCTTTTATCCTGGAAGACAATCTTACTCGGTCACGAGTGATCGCCTGATGATGATGATGATGATGATGATGATGATGATGATGATGATGATGAGTAAATCCATATTGTGTACTGATACTATCATTAGACAACTCAGCAATCTCTAATGTTGCCTCAAGAGCACAGTGTTTTACTATACTAATATCGCTTCTGAAATATAAAGATATGTTGTTATATGAAGCAATTTTTATTGGAACATACGTGGCTCTTTCAAATCAGTAAAGGAAAAAACATAACTTTCAACTGAGTTTCTGTAGCTAACCATTTGTCATGCATTTGAAATAATGATTTTCCTGAATGGTGTGTTTTGATATTTCATCGGGTTTAAAAACTCAAATTGCTTTATCAACTTTGAAAGCAGTATTTATTCATGGGGGAGGGGGGCGCTAAGGAAAGGCATTACTCACATCATAGCAGTATGAAAATGGGAATGAGACAAACCAGGCTTTAAAGTGAAGTTCGGAGAATTTCAGTGAGCTCAAACACCCCTGGTTCTCTCATCCTTATGTATTTGGGAGATTGGATGTGTGCAGGACACGGAATAATGGGCTCAAGTTACAGGAACCCAGATTCTACCTAAACATCAGGAAAAAATTCCTGACTGTTAGAGCAATAAGACAATGGAACCAACTACCTAGGGAGGTGGTGGGCTCTCCCACTCTGGAGGCATTCAAGGTGCGTCTGGACAGCCATCTGTCAGGGATGCTTTGACCTGGTTTCCTGCATTGAGCAGGGGGTTGGACTCGATGGCCTTGTAGGCCCCTTCCAACTCTACTTTTCTATGATTCTATGACGCACTGAAAAGTCTAACCATAAATTTGTGGGTTTCTGTACTGCTTATGGTGGCATGCTATGGTCTGGATTGTGTAAACCGACCTATAGGGGATTGGATAATGCCCCTGCCTTGTGGCAGGTGACTGAACTAGCCTGGATCTCTTGCAACTCTGTGTCTGGCATCCAGGTTTCATCTTAATGTGACTCTGCTGATTATTTGGCAACTGTGGGATCTTGCTCCAGCCTCAGTTCAGAAGCTGAAGATGAGCTGGCACCTGCGGCTGATTGGAGCCAAGGCCAGCTGACCTTGGCCCATCCCTTCCCCCCCCCCCAGTGAACTAGAGCAGGGGGAGCTGTCTGACAAATCTCAGCTGCAGGATCTGGCCTTGGCCAATGAAGCTGACTCGGGGTGGGGGGAAGGGACTTCAGGCTTGCAGTCGTCTCAAAGACGCCAGAAGTACATGGCAGAAAGACACGGTACCCGTGCCAAGACCCAGGGTCAGACTCGGACTGATATCGAGGCTCGTGACAGGACATATATTGGAGCTTCTGACAGGCTTCCATTGTAGGAAGCAACGAATCTGACTCCTGGCACTCTTTCTATGCTCCTTGAACCCCTCTGCTTGATCTCCTGGCAACAGCGACTTTGGACTGAGTCTCTTGAACCTAGAACCTTGATCTCCTACCCTCGGAACCTCAGATTGACTTGACTTAGACTACGGATTGTAGCTCGGGCTGGCGTTGGATTTATGGACATTAAGTTCATGAAGGAAATGAAGGGGAACTGATTACTTCTTTTGGCTCAGCTAACATTAAAGACTCTGCTTTAAACAAAGTGTCTGATGTGTTGAGGCCGGGTCAGGACAGGCAACTACATGATGACACTGGTCCTTAGGCAGTGTAGTGTAAGTTGATTCAGGATCTATTCTGGCAATGGGAAAATACCCTGCAGTTAATCCATGGTACGATCCTTTTGCCTTACCAAAACAAACAATGATCATTTGGTGGCTTCCTGGCTTTTCTGCAGTATCTTACCCATTCTAAAAGATTGAAATGCCTCTCCTAAGGGGTTAGTGACTGTCAGTAAGAGCCATAAGCAAAAACAAGCTGATATTTGGGGCCACACCCCTTTTGTCTTTGTCCCCGCCCACCCTGGGAATGCGGCCCCTGAGAGCTTCTCCCAAAATGTAATTTGTCCCTCGGACTAAAAACAGTTCTGCAGCCCTGACGTATAGACCGTGGAGGGCATATTGTGTGTCTGTTTTGTTGCACTTCAGTTCACTGGGAAGCTGACAAGTAATGACTTTCCAGCGCATGTACAGACAGCAAGACAAGTGTGTGTGCAATCGCTATGCATGACGATTAGGTGGTTTACAAACTCTTTTGAACATGGAATTGCTATCTCGGTCGAAAATTAATCACATTTGAAGTGGCCCTTATCTTCCGTGAAAGCAAGAAAATAAGTGAAGAGACGGAAGCTAGAAAAATAACGGCTTTACAGAACCAACAGCTAACTGGGAAAAGATCGGCCAAGAGCCACTGAGGGGAGAGGGCTCAAAAGCAGTTTCTGATCCACAACTGTTTCTGTCTCCTCTCCAAAGCAGTGTGTCGGGCGGCGGGGAGGGGGGGTCAAATGTACCACTGGGGCACGCACAAGTTCCTGGTTGTGGTTAAAGGAGCTCTTTGGATCTTGGATGCTGATTTTAAAGCAGAAGTGGAACCTGCCACAAAATGTTGTCGTGTGGAGTGCTCCTGTTCAGGGGGTCCTGCCACTCTATTCCATCCCCTGCCACCTGGTTTCCCATCCTGCCCCTGAAACAATCAGTATTCCCTGCTCCAACCTCACTGGGTAATTTGGGGGGTTTCTCCCCCACCTAAGTATTTTCCCCCTAAATACTTTATGAAGTTCTACAAAATCTTGGGGTTTCCCCAAGCCTGTCAATACCTCCCCCTCTCATGTGTGTGTGTGTGGGGGGGGGGTGTGCCAACATAAGCAACGGCATTCACGGCCTGAGCATCAGAAGAAGAGGGAACAACAATATGTTGCCGTGTATCCCTGGTGCTCCTGTGTTACCTGAGCTTGTGGCTCTGGAGGCTGAATAAACAAATGTCAACATCAAAGACCAGAATCTCTATTCTTCTCTTTTTTTTTAAGTTTTTGAACATTTAAAAGTGCAGCCACTTTGCATACAAGTCAATGAAGCAGGAGGCTTCTGCTCTGCGTTCAGCTGAGCGCTTGATTTGGTCTGGGAGGAGCTCCGAGGGTGTAATTTAAATTACATTTGCTGCAACTGGAGAGGTATGAGGCACTTTTGTCTGGACAGCCTAGACAGCATCTAGAGGGCCATAGGATTCTTTGGATTCCCGGATCCTAGGCTGGAAAAGATCTGTTCTCGGAGCTGGGAATCCACACTCCTATCCCCCTTTCCGCCGCCCCCCGTCACAGCCGGCTGTGCCAGCTGCTTCTCCAAGGTCAGAAAATCAACTTCAGAGATGGGTGAAGGGGGCGGGGAGGGGGGAGGGGAAGGGCAGTAGACTGGGGCCACCAGGATACAAGGTATCCTGATGGCACTCCAGCTGACTTGCAGAGCAGGAGGAGTGGGAAGGCAAAGATCGCCTCCACCGCTCCCCCTGCTCTGCTGAGGATGTGCATAAGCCTCTGAGTCTGGAGGCTTACGAGCATTGAGGGTACGACCCATAGGATTGCACCCTTAATCTTTCACAAAGGCTTTGAGGCTGAAGCTGTACTTTTATTCACATTAGCATTCAGAACTATTACAAATGCTGAAACAGAAAACTCTGTGCTCATTTGATTTTCCTATTTCAAAACTAATTAAAATTGTAACCCTGCCTCAGTTTAATTAATTTTAGCGTACCTGGCAACATTATTGTAGTGGCTTGAGGGAGGGAGTGTCTTTCAGTACATACCTTTGACCCCGAACTGAGCTAACTGTAGTTCCTGACACCCGCACCAAGGGGCTTGTCAGAACCATTCACTTCGATCTCGAGAAATGGATGAGTCAGCTCTAGGATTGCTTACAAGGAGACGGCTTTATTGAGTAACTTTTCAGCATGCATGCATACTCAGACAAAGACTTGGGACGGACAAGCGTGCTTAGAGTCTGAACAGTGAAACAAAGCAGGCAGTAGCTTCTTATACATTTTTGTTGTTTATGCTTGATAGGCTATACATCAAGGCTACTAGCATTTGAAGCTGACAGCTAAGCAAAAACATTACTGCCAAGCTAACGAGCAGGGTGAGCAATGTTTGCACAAGCCTTTGCAATGGGGTCTGGTATCCACACTTGGCCTTGCCTGGTTCCCATCACAGGTGGCTATTGGGCAAGCGCACCTGGTGCTGGTTCTCAGCATAGCAGGCCTAAACACAGATAAGCGCAGACACATCTTCTTCTTGCTTTGCATGCCAAGAACCAATTAAAGCTTGCCCAGTCCTTTGACTCCTCTCCCATATCTAAAGCACAAGGGGAGAGCTGTACCGAAGGAGCAGGCAGTCAGCTAAGGAGAGATAGAGACACTGGAATTGCTCTCAGAGGCCCATCATGGCTCCTTTCTGGTCCAGGGCTTAGCATGAATGTGCCCAGGCTCAACACGTGTGATGAGCCCTGGTATCCATACCTGATCCTTGACCCATCTCTTATGCTGGGAACCCAAGCAGCCTCTCACGGGACAGGCATGCAGGGAAGAGAGAGATGCTACGATGCTTTCTAGGCCTCTCTCAGTTCCAAGGAGAATGGGAGGCACTTCTAGAATCAAAATGGATGCTCACAGGGCCTACACTAACAAATCTTCAAACAAAAAAGAAACTTAGGGCACAGTCTTGTGCATGCTTAGACAGGCAAAAGCCCTACAACTCCCAGCATGCCCCGGCCAGCATACATAGGATTGTGCCCTTAATAATTTTAACTTCATTACTGATATCCCATTCCAAATGTGAATGGAACTTACAGGCCTGTGGCTCACACTGGCTCAGCATGTCTGAGTGTGGAAAGCTAAGCAGGGCCAGGCCTGGTGGTTATTACTTGGATGGGAGACCCCTCCTCTAGTTTCCTGCATTGAGCAGGGGGTTGGACTCGATGGCCTTGTAGGCCCCTTCCAACTCTATGATCCTATGATATCCTACTTCCCAAAAAGTATGCTTCAAATCCTAGTGGTACTGAAACTAAATTGGCTTCCTGTGAGCCAGTGAGATCAAAGTAAAATTTAAGGGGGAAAGCTTAGCTCCCAGTTTGAATATTTTCAAACTAGAGAAGCACATTGTTGATATTTTATAGGAACTATATGGACATTAAAATATGCTGTGGATTTTGAAAAAAAATATAAAGGATGATAAACATCTTTCTATATTGCTTGTCTATGAAACAGAGTTGGAAGAAATAAAAGATGTGTTCTGGTGATGGATGCTATTCTGTTGGGACACCACTGGATACAACCCTTGCTTCTTATATGATATCTGTTGTGTGAATATCTCCAATATTTCAAATGCAACCTCCGAAAGGTCTCACATTAAGATTGAAAACCGATATCCACTTATGTGTGAGTAAGACCCATTAAACTGAATGGGATTTACTTCCACATAGACATGTGCAGGACTGTGCTGTAAAAGCACTGAATTACAAAAATATGAGATTTTACAATCATAACAAAGCTAACAAATTATAATCAAGTTAAAAGAAAAAGACAAAAACTGATACCGGTAGTTTTATTTTTTTTAAATTGATACCAATTTAAATTTAAATTGATGCCATTAATTAAAAACAATAATATTCTATATCTCATATATATAATATATATATATATGAGAGAGAGAGAGAGAGAGAGAGAGAGAGAGAGAGATCTCATATATATATATATATATATATATATATATATATATTATATATATATATATATATGAGATATATATGAGAGCCCTGACTCACTGACTCATCAATTTATCTCCTATTTCCCATTAAACTAGAAAGCTTAAATTTGGCATGGTTGTTGCTTATAGATCACTAATAAAAATGGCATTGTGAAAACTTCCTTTAGAAAACCCTTAAGGGGGGTGAAAAGGGGTTTTTGAAGTACTCAGAGTACAGGGGATAAAGTAATCAGTTTTTTAATCTGTTCAAAGAATGGGTCCTTCAGCTAGTACCAATATACAATTATGATTTCTATGATTCCCCCCCCAATTACACATAATTATTTTTCTTAATTAGAATAGTTTACAATGAAGTCTGTTCTACCTTTTTGTATGTGTGTACACACACACACACACACACACACACACACATAGACACACACAATTTGATGGAAATCCAAAACAACTGGAGGGTACCAGATTGGAGAAGACTGGCCTAGACCATCAAATAACTTGAAATTAAAACAGGTTACCGGTAATTCTCTGAATTCATCGCACAGGTAGAATACAAATGACCGATAAATAGACTTGCTGATCCTTAATCCTGCCATTGCATTGGCTGTCCACCAGGGATGTTGAAGAGTCCTTGGTCTTGAGTCACGAGTCAAGTCACGAGTCTTTGGACCTGAGTCTCGAGTCCGAGTCCGAGTCCTTGGTCCAAAATGGTGACTCACGAGTCACTCCCAAAGCTGACTCCATGAGTCCCTATTAAAATCAATGGGGGTTTTTTCCCAACAAAATAAGGCTACTTCAGATGTGTGGTTTAAATAAATTCTAGGCACAAGTGTGCCTTTTTATTTCAAAACTCTGCAACTGATTTTGGCAAGAACAGACCAGGCAGACAAACCCAAAATAACCAGGCAGGCAGAGGAGACAGGGAACCCCAAAGCAGGCAGGCAGAGGCCTTTGTCTTGGACAATTCAACTGTTGAACTGGTCAAGAAGAGACCAGGCAGGCAGAGGAGGCTGGGAACCCCAGACAGGCAGGCAGAGGCAGCCAAACCCAAAATGTCTGAAAGGTTGCATTTTAGGGAAATGATTTTAAAAAATAAACTTGCTGTACTTCCTAAAACTTATCCATGTTGCATTTGAGGAACATAATTTTTTCTAAATGTTTGGCCCCCATTCTGGAGCGGTGAGATCTCATCACAATTCCACCCTCACTGAACACCCGCTCCACTGGTGATGAACTTGCTGGAACCAGAAACACACTCAGAGCAGCCACACAGAGTAATCTCAGGTCCTTCTTCTGCCTCTCCCAAGTACGCAACACATCAATCAAAATAAATCTTGACACACTGTTTGGGCTGCACTCCTGGTAGCCATCCATAGTGGCCGAGCAGCGGCACACCTCGCTTCCATGCGCTCTTCGCCGGCAATCACGCTCCTCTCCACTCCTTCTGGCACAGCCCAGGGATGTTGAAGAGTCCTTGGTCTCGAGTCCCGAGTCGAGTCCCATTAAAAACATTGGGACTCGAGTCCGAGTCGAGTCAGAGGGGGGACTCAGTCCGACTCACGAGTCGAGTCCAAGTCCCCATCACTGCTGTCCACTGAGTGTTTCTTTACCTCTCCCCTCCATGCTACTGGTTTAGCCCCATTCTTGTCTCCAGGATCTTTCACATGGTAGCAATAAAGGTATTAGAAGCCGGTACTCCTATATGGTGGAATAACCAAGTCATTTTCAGTGTAAACTGGCAAGCATCATCACAATCCTGAAATGTGCAGCTGTAACTGGTTCCAGTGTGAATCGCCCAGAATTTCTAGCATAAAACAGTTACCTGATCTAAGCCATTGTAACTTGCATATTTGATTGTGGTATAATCTCCACCTGGCCACACACTCAATAGCACAGCACTATGTATACGCAAGCAGCACCCTGACTCTCTAGCAGCAGCATGGTATTGAGAGTAGACCTTCCTTCAGATAGCCTGGTTACTATTCAAATATACATGCCTTAATAGATGTATGGGTCACTTAAGGCACAATCCTATGCATGTTTAGACAGAAAAAAGGCCTACTACTCCCAGCATGCCCCAGCCAGCATGCCCTAGTCTAAACATGCCTAGGATTGTGCCCTTAGAGATGGTGCTCTTTAAAAAGTCACTAAAAACACAGGTGGCACTTTGTAAGGTTGAAGAGCAGGAGGGTCAATGCCAGACTGCACAGCTGGCTCCTTCTCATCCATTCCGCCTTCCCCTTTCTGGCAAGAGTCAATCAAATAAAAGATCTCAATTACTATTGTGACATCAGCCTGGTGCAAATTCTTGCCTTGAGATAGTCATGGCTCTCCACCCTTGGGTCCCCAGATGTTGCTGGCCGACAGCTCCCAGCAGACCCAGCCAGCATGGCTAATGGCAAGGGATTCTGGGAGCTGTGGTCCAGCAACATCTGGGGACCCAAGGTTGGAGAGCCCTGGGCTAGATCGAGAAAAGTGTGAAACACACGCCAGAGACTCATGTTGGCAAAGAAGATGGAAGGCAACCACCTTCAAGGTAAAGGAGTAATGATAAACATTGGATCTAGGGATAGGATAGGAGGAGGATGGAGCCCCCTGAAACATGCCCCTTGTCCATTGGGCCACCTGCTCCTGGGGAAATCAGAGATTGTGGGGAATTCTTTTTCCTGTTCTTACTAGGCTCAGCATTACCCCACAGACCTCCCTCGACCCTCGGTGCTTTCCTCGGTCATCCCGATTCTCACCAGCCAACAGTCCATTTCTCTTGCCTTTTCACCAACCACAGAACCCGGTGTGCTTCACAAAGAAAAGAGAGCTGCTGCTGCCCATCCTCAGAACAGATTGTGAACAATTTGGATACTGGTAAATAAAAGATGAATTGAGCGAATGTGAGATTTGAAGAGGCATGGTAAAAATAAGCCAGTGGGGCATAGTGGTGAGAGTGTTGGACTGGGACTCGGGAGATCCGGGTTCTAGTCCCCGCTCGGCCACGAAACTCACTGGGTGACTTTGGGCCAGTCACTGCCTCTCAGCCTCACCTACCTCACAGGGTTGTTGTGAGGATAAAATGGAGAGGAGGAGGAGGACTATGTAAGCCGCCTTGGATTCCTTGCAGGAAAAAAGGTGGGGTATAAATATAATAAATAAATAAATATAGGACAAAATTTATGTATTGACAGCAATTATATGGTATTTATAATGTATGTTTTAAAGCATTAACACATTAATTTATACATAAAAACACTAGTCACTTGTTTATTCATATATATTGGAATATTCACAAAGCTTGTAATATGTTAAATTAACAAAGATGTAGTTGCATTTTATAACATGCAATTAAAAAAAAAAATTTAAAGAAAAGAAAAACAAGACCATGAAGACAGAAAAGTGTAAATGGAACCGATATTAGAGTCCACATATGCTTTCCCAAGCCCCTGCCCTATTCAATTCTGTGGCACTTTTTTTATGTAAACCTAGTGAAAATCCATTGCTTGCAATGAACCACATTTTTATGTATGACAAGATCCAGTCCATCTTCCCCTTGACATTCATTCCTATGTGTTTTGGAGGTGGAGGTTGCTCTCTTGGAAAATGTTATAAAGATTACTATCAAGGCTGGTTTTATTCACTTTTTTGTGCCAGTGGTCTGGAAAAAAAATATGTAGCAAGGTGATAAAGAAAAGTATAATGGCACAAACTGGAGGGGCGAATCATTGTCAATTTAAGAGGCAATGGCAATAAACTTCAAAATTATTTGGGCCATGCAGGAGTGGGTTGGTAAATGATTTATGTGGCTCACTGGAGAGAAATGGAAGGTGATGATTTAGGGCGTAGTGTTTGTCACAGAATAGGTTTAGCAAAAGTCTGCTAGTGAAAAGGACAAAAGTCATTACATACGGTTTTCAAAATGCACAGGTGTAGCCACACTTTGCTTTCAAATAAATCTCTCTCTCTTTTGCATTTTGGTGCAAGCAATAAGTCATGAAAAAGTGTGATTCATAAAGTAGTTAAGCCATCATGGTGTACTTAACCAATTTTAAGACTACATCATAAGGCATATTTACCTAACAAAACAGCATGTGTATTGTATTGCCCACGGATCAGAGGAAATGCAGCTTTTGCTACATGGATTATTTCAAATTCTCCCAATCACCATTCCAGACAACTTATTGAAAAAATGCTAAAAATGCTTATTAGCTTTATTCATGATGAAAAAACCCTCGGCTTAATAGCCATGTCCTATACTGAGGGACATCAGCAGGGGGACTGGGCATACCCAACTTAAGCTCATACTTTGAAGCATTTCACATCAAATGCTGCATATTATGTCTAATGATGCCAACAAAACTTGGATTTGTACGGAAGTACCACTGAATAAGAAAGAGGAATTAAGGAACATACCATTCCATAAAATAGGGGAAATTAATATAGCTTTACCTCTGGGCAATCCCCTCTTGACTGCTACAATGGAGGCATAGAAAAAGTAGGAGTTGAAATTAATACCATATATATTTACCCCTGGTGCTTTTCCTGAGTCATCCCTTATTTTTTTGATCCTGATAAATTCACAGTTTCCGAACTGGGAGGCAAAGGGCTTGCGCACAGTGAAAGATCTGTTTAATGATCTAGAACCAAAACATGGACATCAATTAAAAGAACAATTGCAGGAATTTAAAACCAACTGGCTCTAACTGGGCCAAAATACACATTTTACCTCAATTCCTTAAGTGAAAACACAGCTGGTATGACCAGCTGGTATGACCCAACACAAAAGGTCTAGTCTCATAAATATACAAAATGCTTATAGAAATATCAGTGGGAGACACTAATGGCATCAGGCAGGTATGCGGGAAAGATTTCGGTATCATAGAATCATAGAAAAGTAGAGTTGGAAGGGGCCTATAAGGCCATCGAGTCCAACCCCCTGCACAACGCAGAAATCCAAGTCAAAGTATCCCTGACAGATGGCTGTCCAGCTGCACCTTGAATGCCTCCAGAGTAGGAGAGCCCTCCACCTCCCTAGGTAGTTGGTTCCATTGTCTTATTGCTCTGACCGTCAGGAAATTTTTCCTGATGTTTAGGTGGAATCTGGGTTCCTGTAACTTGAGCCCATTATTCCATGTCCTGCAAATTGGGATGATCGAGAAGAGATCCTGGCCCTCCTCTGTGTGACAACCCTTCAAGTACTGGAAGAGTGCTATCATATCTCCCCTCAGTCTCCTCTTCTGAAGGCTAAACATGTCCAGTTCTTTCAGTCTCTCCCCATAGGGCCTTGTTTCCAGTCCCTTTATCATCTTTGTTGCCCTCCTCTGAACCCTCTCCAGTTTGTCTACATCCTTCTTAAAGTGTGGTGCCCACAACTGGATGCAGTACTCAAGATGAGGCCTAACCAGTGCTGAGTAAAGGGGAACTATCACTTCACGCGATTTGGAAGCTATACTTCTATTAATGCAGCCCAAAATAGCATTTGCCTTCTTTGCAGCCACATCGCATTGCTGGCTCATATTCAGTTTGTGATCTACAACAATTCCAAGATCCTTCTCACTTGTAGTATTGTTGAGTGTAGAAGTAAAATTTGTCCAGACTTTAGTTTAAACAGAAAGGCCTGGAAGTCAGACCTTTTCCTTGACCTTCTGTAGAACAACCTTGAGGGCAAATCACCCATCTATTGATTTGCCTAAGCCTCTTTCCTGCTTATGCTAAAAGTACTGTGAGCCAGTATCACCTTGGGATTATCACCTTGGGAAAGACTACTGATTAGCATGATGGCTGGAAGATGGGCAATACCTGATCTTTTGTTTTTGTTTAAATGTCTCCTTTTTGAATTGTCTGTTTCCTGTACTGACTCAATTGTCACCTGACCTCTACATGATATTATTCGGTATAAATGGAAGTGTCTCCCTTGTGTTCTTGTTGGCATTCTTGACTGTGCTCAGATGCCATCCGTGAATTCACTAATAAACTTTCCTCTCTAAGAACCTCTTAAAAACACAACGCAGTAGATCAATTTTTCCACAACATGAGCCAAGTGTCACAAACCACACCCACTCAGTTCAACATTCTATACTCACTAAACATACTAATGCAGACATACACCAGGGAACTGAATTGTGGGGTTATGCCACAACAGGATACAGGAGAGCAAAGAAAAATACTGAGGGTTCAGCACCAGTCAAGGTTTTCAATTTTCAGTTTTGAGATCCAAACCCTGAGAGGGAGGAGAGCCATGGTTACATGACTGTTTGTTTGTAATGAAGACTTTTCACCCATGTTGTATTTATTTATTTATTTTATAATAATGTTTATTTTTATTATAATGTTGTATTTATTGTTAATGTTGTATGTATACACACACACACGCACACACACACACACACACACAGAGAGAGAGAGAGAGAGAGAGAGTTGTATTGATTGATTTGGGGTTTTCTTTTTCCCTCAGGCTTCCCTAAATGCAATACATAAATTGAAAGATTTCTGTGCTTAAAATACTGCAGTTTTGTGTGTTTCCTCTAATAACTTTTGTACCTGACCACGCCCTCATGTTGCCTGGCCACGCCCTCTTGGTCACACCTCCATGTTGCCTAGCCATACCTCTTACAAATTCACACGTGTGTCCCTATTTTCATCTGTGAAATGTTGGAGCGTATGAGCTTCCTCACACAAGCGTGACGGGGTTCATGTGAACTACCGCCACTCCACCCATTTGGTTAAAATATTTATAACAGTGATTGTGGTTGGAATGCTCCTAATTATGAAAAATTACTTTGAGGGGAAAGTATACCCTCTTAATACAGCCATCCCCAACATTCCCTCTCCAGACATTTTGGACTTAAAATCCCATTAGCCGCAGCCAGCATGGCCAATGGTCAGGAAAGCTGGGAGTTGTAGTCCTAAACATCTGGAGGGCACCAGGTTGGAGAATGCTGTCTTAATATATTTAAAAGCTGGTGGTGAAGGAAGGAATAATACTTTTGTTTATTCAGAAGTCACCACTGCCCCAGCGGTTAGAAACACAAAGAAAGAGCATAGTCAAGGGTGGAATGCTCCTGAAGTCTCTCTGCAGTGGATACATAGGGGGTAGTACCCCACCCCAATTTCCCACAAAATTTCCTTCATTGCTATTTGTAAAAAGCACAGTTGTTCTGTTGCATGGTCCCAAGGCCCTGCCATGAAGAAAAAATGTCCCACTTGCTACTCCCTGAAAAACGTCCCTGCAGTTGCAAACTGAAAACTTAACATTTAAGGATTCTGTATTAGCTTTCCCCCAAAAAAACATCATGCTTTAATTGTAAGAGCGCATTTAAATATGAGATCCCACCAATTGGGGGTCTAAAGTGGTCCACTTCATGTGATTCTGAAATGGTCCACTTCATGTAGCATGTGATGCTGCTGCATGTCGAGACCAGCTCTTAAATGTGGGTAGTGTGCCAAGAGCAATCTCAGGTGGTATGCAGTGGCTTGCTAAAAACATTAATTCAGTTCATGGCAGTACAATCACATATCCAATTTACCACATGCTGACAGAGCTGTAAATGCAGCTGCCATAGGTAGGAAGGTTCACTGAGTTGGGCTACCATCAGCTTTAATCCAATGCATTAGTTCAATTGGGCTGAAAAGACAAGGAGCGTGACTCTGTGATCCCCCACCCATTTAAACAGGGATACTTGAACTTAAGCTAGTAGGGCAGACAACTAACTTCAAGGGGACTAGAGCAGTTTAAGTGCATGTAAGGCAACTGTAGTAATTTGTGAATCACCCTGGAAGGCCCTAATAGCTGCATGCTAGAATACAGAGGACAGGAGGACAGGCCTGTGGATGATGCTTAAATCAGTCTCCAGATCCATTGACATGATGATTAATCCCACCCTGCCAGAGGTCAAATTCTCACAGCATGAGATTTTTGATCACTGAGACTTTAAAACCTACCCTTTCCAAAAGGAGTACCGGAATCTAAACATCAAATACAAAGCAAAAGGTTAAATCATTAATGATCTTGAACAGAAATGGGGGGGGGAGCATTTTTAACCATTGCATAAAACATGTGATTTTCAGGGACTCAAGAACCAATTAGGCAAAAATGTACTGGATGTAGGAAGCCTTGGCATATGTTCCATCAGAGCCACAGACAGACCCATTAGACTACCGTAAATCTCCAACTATAGCCATGAAAGTAAGAAATGTACTTCATGTGTGTATTATCTGCCAACTCTTATTTTTATACTTGTTTCCAGAATTTTTCGCTCACTCTTTTACCACAAAGGACACCCAAGGGAATATGGGGTGGGAAATGCTAAATGTGAGGATTGACCTCCCATCTGAAAAATCTATTCCCCAACATCATCCTCATTCTGGACAGTTCCACCTCCACTGGGGTGTCTAAAAGCAATCATGTTATCAATTAGAGCAGAGCTAAACTGAGCTTGTTAGATCAAAGTGAAGCCCCTGCTCAACTTCCCAGTACTTTTTAAGGATGATGTCATCATCATCATCAGGCGATCACTCGTGACCGAGTAAGATTGTCTTCCGGGATAAAAGGAGGAAATTCTAAAGGAGATTGTGTAGACTCTAGCGATGGGTCCGTAAGTGACTGTGGAGGCCAATTCTAGATCCACACAGCTTCCCACAGTGAGGACACAGGTTACCAGATAGAAGATGGTCCTGTAAAGGATTCATTTGACGTGCTTTTCGCTTAGCACGTTTCTCCCTTTCACCTTGCACTCGGGCTTCTTCAAAGTCCATGGAACCTTTGTGAAAGGCCAACCTCCATTTAGATCGTTCATGGGCCAGAGCTTCCCAGTTTTCGATGTTTATATTGCATTTTTTTAGATTAGCCTTATGAACATCTTTAAACCTCTTATATTGACCACCGATATTCCGCTTTCCATCCTTGAGTTGGGAGTAAAGTAACTGCTTTGGGAGACGGCAGTCAGGCATTCGAACAACATGACCGGTCCACTGAAGTTGGCGTTGAAGGATCATTTTTTCAATGCTAGTAGTCTTTGCTTCTTCCAGTACACTGACATTTGTTCGCCTATCTTCCCAAGTAATTTGCAGGATTTTCCGGAGGCAACGTTGATGAAACCTTTCAAGGAGGTGGAAGTGACGTTTATAGATAGTCCATGTTTCGCAGGCATACAATAAAGTTGGTAATACAATGGCTTCATAAACCAGTGTTTTGGTCTTCTTACAAATATCCCGATCCTCGAACACTCTATGTTTCATTCGAGAAAATGCGGCACTTGCGGAGCTCAGACGATGCTGGATTTCACTGTCGATGTTAGCTGTAACAGAAAGATAGCTGCCAAGATAGAGGAAATGATCGACATTTTCCAGTATTGTCCCGCCAAGCTGGATAGATGGCATCACCAAAGGATTGGCTTGCACTTGCTGATGAAGCACTTTGGTTTTTTTGATGTTAAGTGAGAGACCAAGTTTTTCGTATGCTTCTGCAAAAGCATTTAGGATAGTTTGGAGATCATCCTCTGAATGTGCGGAGACCACATTATCATCAGCATACTGAAGTTCCACAACGGAGGTTGTAATTACCTTACTTTTTGCTTTCAGCCTGCTGAGATTAAAAAGCTTTCCATCTGTTCGATATATAATTCCCACACCGGTGGGAAGTTTCCCCTTGACAAGATGTAAAACCATGGCGATGAAAATGGCAAATAATGTTGGGGCGATAACACATCCCTGTTTAACACCTGATCCCACTTTAAATGGAGCACCATGAGAGCCGTTGTTGTCCAAACCGTTGCCGTCATGTTGTCATGGAGAAGTCGCAAGATATTCACAAATTTATTGGGGCATCCAATTTTCATAAGGATAGTCCAGAGAGCTGTACGGTCTACAGTATCAAAGGCCTTAGCCAAATCGATAAATGCCATATAAAGGGGTTGATTTTGCTCCCGGCATTTTTCTTGGAGCTGGCGTGCAGTAAAAATCATGTCTACTGTCCCTCTAGAGGGGCGGAAACCATATTGAGTCTCAGGGAGGATCTCTTCTGAAATAGATAGAAGACGGTTTGCGAGAATCCTAGCAAATATTTTACCTGCGGTTGCTAAGAGAGAAATGCCCCGATAGTTTCCACAGTCTGTTCTATCACCCTTCTTAAAGAGGCTGATAATTATGGCATCCCTGAAGTCTTCTGGGATCTCTTCTCTTATCCAGATTTTTTCGATGAGTTTATGAAGATGTTGTACAAGTTCGGGGCCCCCTTCTTTAAAGATTTCAGCAGGAATCCCATCTGGTCCACTAGCTTTGTTGTTCTTCATTTGATTAATGGCTTTTTTTACTTCATCCAAAGTGGGGAGTATTGCAAGTTCCTCTTTAATTTGTTTTTGCGGGATTTGCGGAAAAATCTCATTATCCACCTTAGATTTACGATTTAAAAGGTCATAATAATGCTCTTTCCAACGCAGTGCAATAGACTCTTTGTCTTTTAAGAGTTTGGTGCCATCTTTTGATTGTAAAGGGTTTGTACCATAGGTTTTTGGTCCATAAATGGCCCTTGTGGCCTTAAAAAAGCCCCGCGCATCATGGGATTCTGCAAGTTGTTGAATTTCTTCAGCTTTCTTTTTCCACCAAGCGTTCTTAAGTTCTCTTGTTCTTCTTTGGACCTCAGCCTTTGCGCTAGCGTAGGTTTTTTTCTTGGCAGCGCAGTTAATATCATTTTGCCATATTTGGAAGGCTTTCCTTTTTTGGTCAATTATATATTTAATCTCATTGTCATTTTCATCAAACCAATCCTGATGTTTCTTAGTTTCATATCCAATAGTTTGTTCACAAGCTGCAGTAATGGAGGTTTTCAGCTTAGACCAATGGTCCTCAATGTTGTCAGGAGGTTCCGTAGGTAGATGTTCCTTAAGAAGTGATTGAAGACGAGTTTGCTTAATAGGATCTTGAAGGGCGTGGATGTTCATTTTACGCCTTGGTTTCCTTCCTTGAAGCCTACGTTGGGGAGCAATGTTGATAACCATAGTGGACCGGATTAGTCGGTGGTCTGTCCAGCAGTCGTCAGCACTCACCATGGCCCTAGTAAGAAGTACATCGTGGCGATCTCTAACACGGACAATTACATAATCCAGAAGATGCCAGTGCTTTGACCGTGGGTGCTGCCATGATGTTTTAAACTTATTCTTTTGTCGAAAGAGCGTGTTTGTAATAGTGAGATTATGCTCTGCACATATAGACAAAAGTAAGAGTCCGTTCGGGTTGCTATTACCAACTCCGTCTTTTCCAATAGTTTCTGGCCATAAATCAAAGTCACGCCCGACTCTTGCATTAAAATCGCCCAGGAGGATAATTTTATCCTCCTTGGGTATCTCTGACAGGAGAGTGTCCAACTGGCTGTAAAAACTTTCCTTGATGTCATCATCAGCATCTAATGTTGGTGCATAAGCGCTCAAAATAGTTACCTGTTGGTTATTGGCGAGCTTTAATCGAAGAGTTATCAGGCGTTCGTTAATGCCAGTAGGAACTTCTGACAAAGAGTTCACTAGTTCATTTTTGATGGCAAAGCCTACACCATGTATTCGTCGGTCCTGCTCAGGTAGTCCTTTCCAGAAGAAGGTATAACCTCCTTTTTCTTCTTTCAGCTGTCCCTCTCCTGCCCTTCGAGTTTCTTGAAGTGCTGCTATGTCAATTTTAAACCGTCTCAGCTCCCTTGCAATAATAGCAGTCCTACGCTCAGGGCGTTCACTATCTATGTTATCCAGCAATGTCCGTATATTCCATGTTCCAAAATTCAAATGTCTTTTTCGACCGCTAAAATGGTGACCCCACTGGACGCGGTAATCCAGTCAGGGGAGAAAGAGGTAGACTATGTTTAGGGCACCTTTTCTAGCCCCCTCCCCATACGGGGTGAGCAGAGTGGATCCTAAATAGGGCTGCTCAGTCATGGATACAGCTGCCGAGCTGCTCGACTACCTCGTTCCTTGAACAGGGCGACTGAGTCTGCATCCACCGCCCATGTGCTGGTCCATGACTAGGGGCTTCCAGATTCACAGTCCTGCCCCCGTTGCCATTCGCCAGTCGCCATGGGACTTTTTTTTGTTTGTTTGGTTGGTTGGTTGGGTTGGGTTGGGTTGGGTTGGATGGGTTGGGTTGGAAGACGCCTGTGCGTGAAACTGTTTTATGTGGGGAGATCGGTGCACAACGAATCACCACACAAACTTGACAGAGTACGGCAGAGATCCAATGGCACGGTTACCCTGATGATTGGAAAACCATTCTCTGCTGCAGCCTTCATCCGCCTTCACAGCCGTTGTAATTTAGGTTTAATTATCTTCCGCCTGTTCTGCCGTTGAGGACTTTATGTTTTGGATCGTTCTTTGTCTGGTTCCTCTCCCCGGACCTTACCGCCATGGGTGACCCTACTGGGAGTACATAGCTCCCGACGGCATTGCTCACAGGATTCATCGGAACACGCAAGCCCACTCACCACTTCAAGGTGACGATCCGGCGAGGGGATCGTCACCTTAAGGATGATGTGACCATGCCCTCTCTACCCTCTTCACTGACTACCACTTACCTGGATGAGTAAGTAACTTTATTACGGTCAATGACCAGCAAATAAACATTATTTGTTTATAAATATAATACACATATACTAAAAAACAAGTTGTAAAATACGGATACATCAAATTTAAAATTGTCCCTTAGCCATTGACATTGCTGAATCAGAAGAGATTAAAACAGGATCGTTAGATTCAGCCAAAATCCTTAACATCACAAGCATTTCATCCCTTATAACTAATTCGATACAAAAGTGTGTACAGTCATCAGTAAACCACTGGAGAGAGGTTGCGCCCAATAACCGCCACATAGCCAGCCAGAAACAATTACAAAGTCATGTGGATGAGTGGATCTGAACATTTGGTCACATCAAATATTTTGCATTATGACATGGTACCAGGGGGAGAGAGGAAGAACAGACGTTGAGTGGCTGTTTTAGGCATCAGGCCTGTATCTCCAGTGATTTCTGGTTCTTGCTTAGCCATATTGGGTTGGATCCAGGGTGTGCCTTCTGCAAGAGGAAGGGCTTCACTCATGGAAGGTCTCTCTTCCCAATTTTTGGGGATCCCTCCTCCCTCTCCATAGCACAGCTCAGCTCATTCAGCAAGGTCTCCAGGCTCTCTGTGTAGCATTTTCAGGGACTACTGCTGTGGGAAGGAGGAGGACCAGCAGTGAGCCATCTGTTGCGGTGTGATTCTCAGCCGGTCCATAACAATGCTCAGTCCTGTAAGTTTGTTTATTCCTTCTTAATAGCTCTTCTGCTGCTGAGCTAACCAGGAGATGCCTTATCATTTAAATCTACAACAGAATTTCGGCCTAATGTTCAGTGCTATAACATGATTTGTACCACATGAAACATTTTTACTTTTTGCAAACAGTTAAGAATGTGGAGCCAAACAAGCCCTCTGGCTTTCCAGGATGCTGCGGGCAATGAAACAAGAGGGACGTTGACCAGAGCAACATTGGCAGAAAACTCGGAACGAGTCTGATCAAACATGGTCTCGTTAGAAAGCCTACTCCAAAGCAATGAGGGCAACGAAGAAATTGTGGGTGTTTCCAAACAGAGCACTATCAGTCAGAAGGCACTGGGCAGCTATTCCACCTTTTCTTTCTTAATGGATTTTCCATGGTAAGAAAGGAAGAAGCGGTGGGAAAACATGGGAGAGTTGCCAGTGAAAAATGACCATGAACTTTCCATGAATGAGACAGGGAGATGGTGCAATGAAAGCCTTGTCTGGAAGCACGTATAATCTAGGTCAGAGGTTTTCAATCCGTGGTCCATGAACAATCATTGGTCCCTGGGCACCATTCAGGTGGTCAACGAAGAAAGGTTGACAACTACCGTACTTCCAAATACAGAAGCAAGATGAATGCTGAACCTAACCCAAGACTAAAGCTGATGAACATTACACCTTTGCTCACAAAAATAGGCACATCCATTGTATTAGAAAGGCAAAAGTACTGTTATTAAAATTTGAGTTATGTGGTTTGATTTGTAAAATAGAACAAGTTTATTAAGTGATCTGACAAGACCCACAGCAATTTTCAACCACTAAGCTGGGTGTTTATGAAAGAGAACAAAAGACCAGACTGAAGACATGTAGAGAGACAGATTGCTAAACCTTGGACTCTGTAAACATCTCTCTTGGGTTCAGATGTGTGGCAGTGGATTTGGCTGTCTGTTGGGAGTGCTTAGGCTCAGCCTCCATCTATGTTCAATCTGTATATTTGTAAATAAACTCAAATATAAGCCTGCACTGATCTCATCCCAAAGGAAACCAAACCCAGGTAAGTACTGAGCCCCTGGAACTTCTCACTGCTTGGAGAAGAGGGCAGAACGTAACAATACAACAGATGGACCGAAGCTCTTAGTTATACCTTGCTGCCTTTTTTAAAAAAAGGATGCCAAGAAACTGTTATGAATCTGAGCAATTAAAACTGATGCTTAGGGCCAAAATACCCTTCAGATAGCAGCCAGGTGTAATGATTGCAACGGAGACAGACCATCAGGAGGGAGGGAGGGAGCATGGCAGCGGGAGAGAGAAAGAAGAGGGTCTCGCTCTTATGTCAGCCACTTTAAGTCTTATGTAGATGGGGCTGATATGCAAGAGCATTGACAAACCTGGTGATGCTTCCTGCCTTCCCCCCTGGGGTGATTCTATGTAGATGTTGTTTGTCCCCTTTGGCATCTGTGGAGACTGGCTATCTCCCCCCCTGGGTCTCCTTCCCCCCTCCTTGGTGTGTGTGTGTGTGTGTGTGTGTCAGGCAGGGGGCTTAGTTTGGCTTTCTCCACAGTTTTCTTGTTTATCTTGCTCATCCTAGTACAGGTTGACTTTTACTTTTACTAATCCGACACCTGTAGAAGCAGGGAAAGGACCCGGGGTAAAGCTTGCCCCATACAATTTCAGTCTAGCATATAATCATATTACAAGTTGAGAATCCCTTATCCAAAAATACATGTGCCTAAATATTTAAAAAGTTTGTATAAATTCCCTTCAGGCTATGTGTACAATGTAGTACTATAATAATTTTTTGAGTTGATTTTTTTTTCAACAAAAAACTGTTTGTATCATTGAAAGCTCTGTTATTGTGTTTTTCTTTTAAGACAAAAGATGTTAATTAGTCCGGACAACTGTATGAGTTGTTTTTCTAAAACTAAAACCTCGGTATTCAGGTTTAATTGCAGTGTAGGCACTTTGAAATAAATACCGGTAAGTTGGTTTTGTGTTGCAGTTTGGGCACTCGGGCTCAAAAAGGTTCGCCATCACTGCTCTAGGGTAACAACAGTTAGGAGGAACATTTCAGGGGAAAGGGAGCTTCCACTGCAAATGGAGCTGAGGGAACTTTGCAATGGAGTGTAGCCCATCAGACAATGGTTACCTTTGGTTATATTGAAACATACTTTGACCCCATGTTTACTCTTGACCATGATCAAGATTTGCCACAGAAAAGGAGATATCCTAGAAGCGTGCCCCCGAAAAAGAAACAAAAGAGGCCCATACAGTGCACGGTATTCAAGATGCTGATCATATACAGCTGTGCTTAGAATAGTATTAAGCAGGCACCTCAGGCACGCGAAAGGAGCTTCTCTCCACAATGTACGTACATTTATGAATAAACATTTTCATTCTTGGCACGGGCACAATAATGCCTAAACATTTGGAGGCACTGCTAAGTATCTGCAGGCATGCATCATGGATTCTTAGCATCTGCAGAATTAATCATGGGGAGTGGAAATCAGATGGAGGAGCTAGCTGCCTAAAACAGGTTTTAAGAGAACAAAAAAACTTGTATGGTTTACTCTCCCACAGCACCACACCAGGTTGGGGAATAATGTATTGAGCCAGGAAGCCAGTGGAACAGATCAGGTACTGAGACACAAGGGTCTACGAGAAGCTAAACCTTTAGATATTTGGTGGGGACTCAAGGAAGGACACCAAAAGGAAACGGAGAAGAAATTGCTTACGCGCATAAGAAGAGCCCTGCTGGATCAGACCAAAGGCCCGTCTAGCCCTGCCCAGCATTCTATACACACAGTGGCTAACCAGCTGCCTGTGGGAAGCCCACACAAGTAGGGCATGAATGCAACAGCACCCTCCCTCGTGTGCTTCCCAGCAACTGGTGCACACAGGGCTTCTATCATTACCATCTCTTAAAAGAATGAAAATTAAGATTAGACGCTTTGGCACCACAAATCTAAATGTTAGCAATTTCAGTCTTCCTTACACCATCGATGTTGGCAAATCCTCATGATCTGTGATGGGGCCCTCCTCACCCTTTTGAAAGCTTGCTGACTCAAGCAAGTCCTAAGGTTAAGCCATGAGGAAGTCCCAACCATGGAAATTACAGAAATAACACTGAAGCACAGCATGTTGACAGGTACTTAATGTCACTTAGCTGTGATCCTGTAGTTCATGATGCATTTCAAGCATGGTCTTCGAAGCAGAGCAAGTGGCGTGCTGCTATCCGGGGCAAGATTCAACCAGCTGGTTTTGCCATCAGCTATCATATGCTTTTTCTTTTCTTTTCTTTTTTTTAAAAAACTCTTAATTGAAATGTGTGTCATAAAAACAATAAGACAGAGAAACAGTTTTATGGAGAAACCTGTGTGATAAGTGGACCATTTATTTCAATTTTTCCCGTAGATCAAAAGAAATTGACTTTCACTTGCATTGGTTCAGCAGGTGCAGCTACTGTGTGCTGATGCCATCTTGTGGTGTAGGGGTAAGAGACTAACAGTGCAATCCTATACATGTCTACTCAGAAGTAAGGGCCATTAAATTCAGTGGGACTTAATCCAAAGTAATTGCATATAAGAATGCAGCCTAAAGTCTCCTGTACCAACAATGAGGAAAGAAGCAACTGAAGCTCTGTTCTTATTCTCCGGAGCTGGGTGTAGGGCCATCCATGTCACTTGACTGCCAATTTTTATCTCATGGTAAAATATTGCCAAATATTCCTCAAAGCCCATGTGTAGGTCATAGCTCTCCTTTTTAATTGCACCATAGGGAAGATCTACACTAGGGATTGTTACTGGCACTGTAATGCCTGACTCACCAGCGTGTCACATGACGCACACCCCAAACCGACCTCCTCATGTTATTTCTACCATTGTATCCTGGATTTCTTCAGACCAGTTATATCACGACTTTTTTATATGTTGTGTTTTTTTCCGTGGGATATATATCAGTGTGTGCTAAACTTGAGGTACTGTTCTGGGGGGAGAAGGAGGGGCTTCAGCAGGGTAGTGGGCTGGCGGGGAGCTGCAATGAGGAAATGTCCTATCGGGCTTTTACAGAGGTGTGAGTCCATGAACAACACAAACCTTCCCAGTATTCATGTCTACTCAGAAAGTAAATCACATTGCCTTCAATGGCACTTACTCCTACGAAAGTCAGCACAGGGGTGGGTGGGTTGTTTTGGCTTTTGAGAAGGAGTTGTGAATTATTATTTTTTTTAAATCTCTGCTCCTTCGCACTAGCGAACCTGCACAGAAAGGATCTAGGGGGGAAAACACCAAATGAAATTTAAAGGGCCATTTCCCTGCACACATCACCATTCCAACTCCTCCTACTTCTATCACATTTGCATTTGTGTGTGACACAAGATCACGTTTTCAACACAGTGGAAACTGCACTGTATTCATTAGCATGTGCCCCAACAGTGGTAAATGTGTTTTTCATAAATACCAGGACAGAGCTCCCTGATTACAAAAGGCGCTATAGTGTAGATTCCCGTATAATGTCCCCTGATAGCATCATAGTTGTCCCCTGATAGAAAAGGAGTGAAGGCTCCTTGTAGGCCTGGGAACACAAAATTCTGGGTGTGCACATCTAAATCTATGCACATGCTTCATTTAGGAACAGGCACCTCCTGAACCACTGTACAGCCAAAGCCACATTTACAAACTGACTCTTATCTTTTATATATGCCAAGTATGTGTTGTTGTTTGATTTAATTTTAAATAAGATTTGCAACTATCTGTTATCTTCTATTCCTTGTTTATCTTTCACATACAATTATATGAACATTGTTAGCTATAAACAATCATTGATTAACATAGTTTGATTTGATTGCATCATCAGTTGATTAACTTCAACTGGCATGTCTTTCTGTTACTAAATCAATTGACTATATTAATGGTTTATATTAAACCATATAGTTGATCAAGCATTTTTGACTAGTCCAGTGACCACCAGCCCTAACAGAATGTGTTTATGAAACACAGACTTTTGTGGTAACATCAGCCTCTAAATTCTTCGGTCCAGTTTATCTCAAGGAGCGCCTCCAGCAACATCAAATAGGCCGCTCAACAAGATCTGCCACAGACGGCCTTCTCCCTGTCCTGTCCCATCAGCCAGAGAAACCAGGCTGGTGGGGACTAGGAGGGGGGCCTTTTCTGTGGCAGCCCCCAATTTATGGAACCCTCTCCCCAGTGACCTCCGCCATGCCCCTTCCTTGATTAGCTTCTGCTGGGCATTAAAAATGTGGCTTTTCAGGCAGGAATATGGGGTGGGTTAGGATTTTTAAGTTTTGTACTGTTTTTAATTGTGTTTTACACTCTGTTTTTTCTTGTATGTTATTGGACTGTACATCGCTCAGTGGCTGGATGACTGGCCAGATGGGCGATTCAAAAATATAATAAATAAATAAATAAATAAATAAATAAATGCCTTACTTGACCAATTGTGGTAAATACTATTAAGGCTTATGGATACCAATATTATTCCCTCTATCTCAAAGGTTCAGAGCAGATTAAAATATGTTTGTTATCAAAAGATAAATATAAAGAAGCCCAAAACTGACAAAAACCAAAACAAGATGAAAATCATATGTCATTCCATCCAATACCAATTTAAATTGAGCCATTTCAACCTAGCTCCAAATAGGAAAATCTTGCATTGCTTCCAGAAGTTGCCCTACCTAGGAACCAATTTACACACATGTGCTGGATTATTCAAGTTCAGTGACTCACAGCTTAATATAGGAACTGTCTCCATTGAACAGCATTGTATATATAAGGGTTTCATCTGTGGCATTTGACTATTCACACATACAAGTCACCCATTCATGTTGCAGTCTTCAAGTAATAAGCATGCATGGACCAGACCTTAGCAGGGGGGAAAAGACCATGTTGTGGTTGAACATCTATCTCAAGTCAAAACAGGGTCCCTTTGCCTCCCAACTTATTTCAGCCTTGGATTAATCCCCTTATAGCAAAAGGACCAGTTCAGAGCTTGAAATTAATTATCTCAGTCAGTGATAACATAAACAAGGCTTACATCTCTTTCATGTCTTGAAATATATTGCATTTTCTTAAAAGGTTGGTGTTCAGGCAAGCCTACACAAAGTAGCAACATAGCATTTTGCACATAAGGGGAAAAATACTCCCAGTGTACAGATATACAAAGAAGTCCAACTAATGGCATGTGACAGAGTTTCCCTCCCCCCCCCACACACACACACCATCCCAGTACAACCCCAATTTATGAACTGCCACTGAGGAGAAGGTGCGCACAAGAAGTCACTGACAGTGCTGTGCTTGGGTGCTTTCCACTTGAGCCAGATTTTTGATTCACTGTCAGTGGAAATCTTTGCAATGTGACTAAAATCTGCACAGTACTAGTGAAGCAGAACCACCAGCAACATGGTGTATCTTGCCTTTGGCTGCTACATGGCAGCTATTGTGACCATTGCTTCACTCATAGGAGAAGACATGACAAAGATAAATGTGGAAAAGTCACCCACTGTAGCTTCAGCCTTTCCTTCTCATCTGCTTTTCCAGAGGTGTTTAATAGTAATTCAGAGTGAGGGAAAGGGTCAGGTTTCATATAATGACTTTCAGAAAGAGACTTTACCTACTAGTGTGTATACATAAAAAAATAATAATCACCAGGTTCATATTTTCTTCATAAGGATTTAAAATTAGCAGTGTTTTTATTGATTGCTTATGGATACCATTTATTGCATATAAATTTTAAAACACCACTGTGAGAACCTGAATCCACCAACAGTCTAGTTATTGCTGCTCTTGAAATTCTTGATAATCAGCCTCCAGGCATAGCACTCATTTTGCTACTTATACCTTCATTATTGGTTGACTCATTAATCACAACCTTCGTTCATAAGACAGCATGAACGGCCAACGGCAGCATGTAAGAAAAAGGCTAGGAGTCTCACACTTATTTTCTTCAAACACAGAATTGAAAGGAACATCCCACTCATCACTACAATATAGATTTTTTAAAATAAAAACAAAACATTTTTTCCCAAACCATTGTTCCATTAATTTTACAGGCATCGTTAGACCCTGGTTCCATGTAGTACAACTGTAGGATACATCATTAGTAAGCTATTCAAAGTGAGGAAAGAAGGCTTATATATAAATGATATATTCTGAATTCAAAATACCGGTAGATGTTGTGAGGAAGCATATGCAATAGTATCATTCTCCTACAAACCTGACAGACTGACATTGAGGCAGACTCAAAATAATAGCAATTGCCAGTCAATATGAATAAGTACTTTAGAGCTCAAATCAAGCACCTAGATTCTTGCTCCTGACAGCCTAAGCTGTATTCAAATTCGTGTACTGCAAAGCCTTAAAACTAGAATAGGTGATGGCACATAAATGACTGGGTGGTGTCTGACTACAGAAAGCTTCTTATAGCCCAATCCTATAACTTGTTTATCTAGAAGTAAACTGCACTGACTTCAATTAGACTTACTCCCAAATAAGATGGCATAGGTTTGCAACCTAAGATATAAGGAGTTCTAAAAAAACCCCAGAATATATACCTGGATAATGGTGTGTGTGTGTGTGTGTGTGTGTGCGCGAGAGCAAATTTTTTTTTAAAAAAAAAAGCTCTGTATTGACTGGAACTTGTGCCATTTGACCTGGAAACATTAGATTTTGGGGAGAAAAGAGCTTGTTGCGGTTTCTCAATAAGGAAACACATTCACACATGACTCAGTGTCACTCTCTTTTGGATATTATTTGTCAGCTTCCAATGCCATACTATTAACAAATGAAGATTCCAGGGTCAAGCCCTGGCTGAAATTAAGATCTGTTCATAGGATTTCCCCCACTTTCAGAGATATTTACCGAGAGGTCTCTTAAAACAGACAATGGACAACTGGTACAGATGCTAAAAAATAAAACGGGGAAATGGTCATTGGTTTATAGATTGATCACAAAACATTTAACTGTCTTAACTCTGCTCTGTGCATACTGCAAACATTTATGCTGTGGTCAAAAGTTTGTAGGCAAAACGCTCATGCATGGCCACACAGTACAAGTTCATAACAGCTGCATTCAGGCGCTCTCATTCACAGCTTTCACAGTCCATGCCTGTATGCTTCTCCTTCGCCCCTCCCCTTCACTCCTCCTATCGCATGCCAACTTTGGAACGGATATCCTGGCTTGCATTAAGCCAAAGTTCTCCATTATGTCCAAACTGAAGAACTCTGGCTTAATGTTGGTTAACAAATCAGGATAAGAACCCAGGACCCTGGCTTATTAAACAACATTAAGCAAGCCAGGATCTCTGCACCAAAGCACGGCAGGAAAGGGGAGGGGCAAAGGAGGACCACGTGGCCACAGCTTCATAAACCACGGTTTATGTAGCTGTGGACGAACATACTAATATAGCCAATCTGGCATACGGAACAGAATCTAGTATCTTGAGAAACTCATACATTTCTAACCACTGCAGAGAAACACTTGACAGCATGAAGGCATTTTAAAAAAAACAACACTTTTTTCCCTTCCTTCAACATTAGTGGTTTTCCCCACCCCACCCCTAAACTGGACCCACTCTGGAGCTTTCTTCCATCTTTTGAAAAGCTGCTAGGATGATTGATGCTGAGCTATACACAAACTTAGGATTGCTGCCTTCCCCCCTCCCCCAGGATTTCTCTCGTAGGCTGTGGCCAAAGTGCTCAGTGGAGGAATGGGGTGAACGGCAGCATACACGCTGCTTCCTCTCTTCGTGCTTCGGTAGTATTTAAAGGCAGAGGCACCTTCTCCAAAGAAAGGCTAGGTGAGCCTAATTGCCACCTAATTTCCTGTCAAAGGTTCTGTGCCATTAAGAGCTGCATGGCAGGCAGAAAGGCAGGTGTGCCTCTTTCTGGCACGGCCATGCAGAGGTGTGTGAGAAAGGGGAAGGGAAAAAAAAGTCAAAAGCCTGCCCAAAGCATGGTGTATGTGTGTGAAAATCAGCGCTGAATGTGTGTCGTTAGAGGGGGTACAGAGTTTGCCCAGCAGCAAAGGGGGGTGGGGATGACCTAAAACACACCAGCTCCTGTAGGTACAACAATGTGCACCAAAAGGTAAAGGAGTAAAGAGGGTCTACTGCTCAGCAATTGGATGGGGATAGTACAGTGTTCTCCAACCTTGGGTCCCCAGTTGTTTTTGGCCTACAACTCCCAGCTGGGGCATGCTGGGAGTTGTAGGCCAAAAACATCTGGGGACCCAAGGTTGGAGAACACTGGTATAGTAGCTTTTATATCTATCTGGAAAGCTTTATAAAAACAACAACAACTAAGCTGTTCCAACTACAGTACAAGTAATTGTATCTTCCATATGTGGAATGCCAGATTTTAATAATATCCTGAATTTATTTTGTGTGTGTGTGTGTGTGTGTGTGTGTGTGTGTTTTCTGAAGCTTAAACAAGGCAGGAACCAAGTACAAACAGACAGATTGTGAGCTAAGGATGTAGTTCTTTAGAGATTTGATTTGGGGGGGGGGATTAATTGAGGATACAGTCATAGATGATGCTGAGTGAAATTTCAAATCCATTGTCCCTCCTGACTCTCTGTGTTAACCACACTGAACCAGCGATGTCTCCCAGCAGAAACAGTATTTCAGCTGTACTACTGTTAGATTCCAAGTTTCTGAACCACGTTTCATGTGCTAGAATCCACACAGCTCCCTCCAATACCATATAATTTTATTTCCAAATCATGCCATCTTCCAAAATTATGCTTTACATCTCCTAAAATCAATGCCTTCTCTCCCCTGCGCCACCCAGGTTCTGCACGTGTCACCTGCAGTTTGCAAATTAAGGGTTCTGCTGGAGGAGATGTCTACCTTTAAGAGAGGCAGCTCCCCCTGCCACAGGTTATTATGAAAGGAGACTCATCAGCATGTCAGAATTCACATCATGGAGGAACAAACCCCAGAAGAGCAAAAAGTTCATTCCACAAAAGCAGCACTAGTGGCGCTCAGTAGGAAAGGCAGTTATTTAAAAGATTAATATTCACATCTGCAGACGATGTAGTTGTCATTACCACACAGGGGTTTCTTTCTTATGCAGTCTCAGGTTCTGTTTGCTCTAAGCCAGTGATGGCGAACCTATGGCACGGGTGCCACAGCTGGCACGTAGGGACCTCTCTGTGGGCACTCGAGCCATTGGTCACAAGAGCGCGAAAAGACTGTCCCCTTCTGCAAAACACTAATGATTTTGTTCTTTCTCACAGTGTGGAACAGAATGATTTTATTCTAGAATTCCTGTTACAGAATTCATACATTGTTACACATTTAAAAGATTTTGAAGAATGATGCACAGAGCATGGCTTGGATGTAAAGCCCTAACAGTTGACCTGAGTGCTGCATGTGTTGCTCTCAAACTAACGGAGTATGAGCCAAGGTTTGACAAATTATCAGCATGCATGCAATAGCAAAAATCACATTTATTGTGCAAAAGCATGCCCAATGCAAACTTTTACCTGATGCAGTGTTTGCAGTCCAAGACATAAAGTGTTTAAAATGTGTTAAGCACGTTTAGTTTTCTTGTTTATCTTGCTCATCCTAGTACAGGTTGACTTTTACTTTTACTAATCCGACACCTGTAGAAGCAGGGAAAGGACCCGGGGTAAAGCTTGCCCCATACAATTTCAGTCTGGCATATAATCATATTACAAGTTGAGAATCCCTTATCCAAAAATACATGTGCCTAATTATTTAAAAGTTTGTATAAATTCCCTTCAGGCTATGTGTACAATGTAGTACTATAATAATATTTTGAGTTGATTTTTTTTTCAACAAAAAACTGTTTGTATCATTGAAAGCTCTGTTATTGTGTTTTTCTTTTAAGACAAAAGATGTTAATTAGTTCGGACAACTGTATGAGTTGTTTTTCTAAAACTAAAACCTCGGTATTCAGGTTTAATTGCAGTGGTGGCACTTTGAAATAAATAAGTTGGTTTTGTGTTGCAGTTTGGGCACTCGGGCTCAAAAAGGTTCGCCATCACTGCTCTAAGCAGTTCTCCATTCCTCGGCAGTTAGCCTTTTGTATTGTTCTGCTGAAGCATGCGCAGATATGCACATCTCTCTGGTAATCACCACTTCATATAAATTGAGGCCATTAAGCTAATCTCCTGCTCATCATAAAACCTTTCCTTGTTTGATAGCCTTTATTTTTATATGATATCATCAAGCAAATTATGTATTTTTAATCAGATTGGCTGTTGCAAATTTGAAGGCAGTAGGAACCCAACGCTGTGACTAATCCTCGGGTTTTACAATGAATTTACTGTGTCCAATTTTTCCAGGAAGTTTGTGTCTGAATGACAAGGCTATGCCTCCATCTACTCCTTTTGTTTTACAACATCTATTTGCAGTGTGCTTTCCTCTCCTATCCTTTTAAAAGCTGACTGGCAAGTAGAAATCCAACAGATGAAGTTGGAGGAAACCGTTATCTGTTTAACTACTGGCTATTACGCAGCTATTAAAGGTATAGGAGCCTTACCAGAAAAACACTAATTCCACCAGCTATGAATTAAAAGGCTGCCTACAAATGGTGATGATATTCCAAAAGGGACAAGTCTTCTACCCTCTTAATATGCTGGACAGTAAGGATGGACAAATCTATCAGTTTCGCTTTCTCCCGCATTTGAATTTGTTAAATCTCAGGTTCTTCCCATCCCAGAGATGACGATATGTATGAGTTTTGATAAATTCTTATCAAAACTGAACTGAAATAAAATTCTCACCCATCTGCACTGGCCAAATTCAATAGGTACACAGAGAAGACCATGTTGTACCTGCCTGCCATGTAGCTGTCAAAGATGAGGACCCTGTTGGGGGGGGGAGAGGAGGCAACCCTAATTCAGCACCATAAACAAGGCTGAATACACAGGGATTCAAACCCAGGCTTTTAAGAGCTAAGCACTCAAAGCCCTATGGCTGTATGGATGAATCTGTCCATTCTGGTTTCTCCCACATTCATTTCTTTAAAAAAAAAAAAAAAAAAAAAACAACCCTCAAATTATTTCCATCCTGAATATGAAATTTGCAAATTTTAGTAAATTCTTATCAAAAACTAACTGAAATGAAACGAAACTCTTACCCATCCCTACGGGATCATCCACAGATACAGTTTCTACCACTAGAGAGAGTGGTGGGAAGATGTCAGTGCCTTACTTCATAGCTTTTAAAGGGGCAGCAGCCTCACCCATACTTTTAATATGGCCCACTCTCTGTCAAGAGTCTGCATAAAATCAGTTGTTCCTGGGAGAGGGACAGGTGGTTCCATTGCTGCTGGTTCCAAATTGTATGGGAATTTCTAGTTTATTACATCGTTTATGAGGTTTTATAACTGAGTTTGCCCATCACTTTTAAAAAATCCCTTCCCAAGATTAGAACCATTTAGGAACCACATTATACTCCTAAACTACTTTATGTGATGTTCAGCATTCAATGCTGGCCAACTAACATAATGCACCATAGGGTGCTTGGGATACAGAATAGCACTGCAGAGGTATAATTTCGCTCCCAGCAACAGAAAACATTTCCAGGAAACTAGGATTGCAATGTAATGTTATCAGATTATTGCTGCAGTTGCTCTTCTTCATAGAGGAGCGGTGGGTTGAGACCAATACCCGAGAGTCCCAATTTCCAGCATCCTAAGGGAGAAGAACAAAAGCATGAGGAAGTCAGCTCTAAGTGCCCTTGAGTTGCAGAATAAACAGGAGAGGATACAGAGATCCACTCTTGGCTGTTCCTCAATCATTAGTTCTTTCTTTTGAATGCCAACCTGCAGAAACTTTCTAGGTCACATCAGCAATCGAATTCAAGCTACCAAAAAAAAAAAAAGTGTAGTAAATCCAAAGAACGTTTGAGGGATCCCTCACTTGGAGACATAGGGGTCCCCAAGGAGATGGTAGAAATGTTCAAAAGAAAGCCTTTATGACAAAAGGCAGAAAACATCATTATTCTATACCCTGATTGTCAGAGAAAGCTGCTACCTTTAGTTTAGCAGAAACAAACATTCTGAGTTTTATTTTTTTTTATTTTTTTTTAAATATTTTTTATTCTTTTTTTTTTAAAAACAATACAAAGAAAATAACATACACACATAACTAATATTGTGCTCCCATCACCATGGGACCAAACAATCCAATAACTCTATAATTGTTCATTATTCCAAAAATACAATATATCTTGACAGGGTAAACTCCCTTTCCCCCTTTTAAACACATATTCCAAAAATAAACCCCAAATATCCTTAAAATTATTTTTCTTTAATTGACCCCTTTTGCATTTAATATTACAAGTCAACATATCATTCAAAGCCATATCCCATACTTCCTTATACCATTCAGTAATAGTGAAAACTTGCTGGATTTTCCATTTCCTTGCTATCATTAGTCTACCTGCCGTTAACAAATTTATGATTAATTCTTTAACATTTTGTGAACCGATCACCTTTTCCGTTATTGTTAGCAAAGCTAGTTTAGGGCATACCTCTAAATCAACTCCAACAATTTCTGATATTTCCTCAAAAATCATTTTCCAAAAATCCATTACATTTTTACAACTCCACCACATATGAGCATATGTACCCAATTCCTGACATCCTCGCCAACACATTGGAGAACATTTATTATCTATTCTATTTAATCTCACTGGGGTCAAATACCATCTCCAAATCAGCTTATAAAAATTCTCTTTAATTCTTACAGACATATTTTTCAATATTCGCCTATCCCAAATCTTATTCCACTCATCCTTTGATATTTCCTCTTCAAACTCTGTATCCCAAACTATTTTAAGATTTTCTGCTTGCTCTTCTGATTTCTGCAACATTTTATATAACATCTTTGTAAGACCCCTAGCTGATGCATTTCCTTCTACAAGTTCTCTAGACATAACCACCTGCTCAAATGCAGTGAAATCCCTTTCATGCTCATGTCTTCTCTTCCATTTCTTACCCCATTGTACTAATTGAATTAAATTTAACCAAGAAATTCTTCCTGCCCCAACCCTATCAATTATTTGCTGTCTTGTCTCCATTTTTTCCAGCCAATCCATTAAAGTTATCACCTTTTTCTCTCTAAAAATTCGTTCTAAATGTCTAACATTCTCGGGAAAATCTTCCATAACCACCACTGGAGTAAGCGGGGATATACCTGGTAAAAATATTTCCTTATTTCTACCCCAAATTTCTAACATATTTTTTAAAAAGGGATTTTCTAATCTTTTTGTCATAATATGTCCTTGTTTTGTAAATAAGAATTTATCCACCCTATTACCCAATTCAAATGCTTCTATTTCCCACCACATAAATTCTTTTCTAACAATAATATCCATGATATATCTAAGTTGATTAGCTATATAATACCATTTTAAATTAGGGAGACCAAGTCCCCCTATTTTTTGAGCTTTATACCATCTATTCTTAGTAATCCTTGATTTTTTCCCCCCATTACAATAGCTATTTAACATTACTTGCCACTCTTTAATTTCTTTCTCTGATATCTTATATGGTATCATTCTAAATAAAAAATTAAACTTCGGTAAAATCTTCATTTTAATCAAAGCTATCCTACCAAACCACGATAATCCCAATTTTTTATAATCCTCTATTTGATTTTTAACTTCATCTTTTAGTTTTTTAAAATTACATTCCCCTATTTTATCCAAATCTTTTAATATATCAATACCTAAATATTTAATTATATTTTTTATCTTTATATCCACTCCCCTTTGTTTAAATCCCCTTTCCTCCAGTTTACTATAATTAAATGTCATTATCTCCGATTTATCCCAATTAACTTTTAACCCTGTTACTTCTCTAAATTCATCTAAATGTTTCTCTATCCAATCCCAATTTTCTATAGGCCGTTCTAATGTTAACAAGATATCATCTGCAAAAAGGTTTATCTTACATTTGGTCTCTATTCCTATCCCCAATAATTTCTTCTCCTGTCTTATCGAATTCGCTAACAATTCCATAACTAACACAAATAATACTGGGGAAAGGGGACAACCCTGTCTAGTTCCCCGGCCTAGGCTAATAGTTTCTGTTATTCCATCGTTTACAATTACCGACGTGACATTATGAGTATATAATTGGTTAGTAATACCTATAAATTTTTCTCCAAACCCCATAGTTTTTATTAACATCTTTAATGCAGGCCATTCCACACAATCAAAGGCTTTAAAAATATCCAATGCAAGAACCCCCGCTTTCAAATTATTTTTCTTTATTAAATAAATTATATTCAGAACCCTTCTTGTTAAATCTGCCATTTGTCTTCCTTGAATAAACCCACATTGATCTATCCCTATATACTTATTTAGAAAACTATTCATTCTTCTAGCTAAAATTGCTGTCAATAGTTTAGCATCTTGATTAATTAATGATATTGGTCTATAAGAACCTGGTTCTGCTAAATCCTTCCTTGGTTTCGGGATTAAAATGGTCAAGGACTGTTTCCATGACGGGGGGATCTCTCCCCCCTGTAAAATATCATTAAACAACCGTTTTAACTTCGGAATTAACATTTTTTTAAAGACTTTATAATATTCCGCCCCCAGACCATCCAGTCCTGGCGTTTTCCCCTGTTTTAATTTATTTATAGCACTTTCTATTTCAATTTCTGTGAATGGTTGCTCCATTTTCTCTCTATCTTCATCCTGGATTTTTATTTTTAAATTTTTCTCGATATATCTTCTACTCTCAGCTTCCGACCATTTTCCTGCCTTATATAACTCTGTGTAATATTCATGAAAAATTTTCAATTTATCCTTTACTAGATTATATTCTTTACCCCTCTTATCCTTAATCATCCCCACTAAGCTTTTTTCTTTTTTTTTTTGTCATTCTGAGTTTTAGGTTGCTTGCTACCTTTATTTTAGCAGAAACAAACATTCTGAGCAACTTTGGAGGAAGCTAAAAGGCCACATAGCTGGAAGAGTCCAGTTACACTATTTCCTGGAGCAGGGCTCTCCAACCTTGGGTCCCCAGATGTTGCTGGCCTACAGCTCCCAGCATACTCAGCCAGCATGGCTAATGGCAAGGGATTCTGGGAGCTGTAGTTCAGCAACATCTGGGGACCCAAGGTTGGAGAGCCCTGGCCTGGAGGAACCAAGGATCTCAAACCAAACGGTAGCTTTTTAAAAATGGTACCTGTTGTCTAGGGAGACTTGGTCACCATATTTTATAGCAGATGTAAGGATGTTTTCTAATGTTCAGTAGGATAAGCTTCTTCATATCTTAGGAATAGGGCATCTTGTTCTCCCACTCAAGAGGGATGAGTTTTCCTTCCCCTTTAGGTGAGGTGGAGTGAAAAGGGAAGTGGTGAACAGCAACAGCAGCAGCAATATTCACCTTCCAAAGCACACCGTAGTTTGTCTTTTACATGCGAACCCAGCAAGGGTGGGTTGTTGGGCTGGTTGACAAGACACCCAGAACCCATGAGCCATTTTAGGGTTGCGGGTGGCTTGTCAAACACCCCAACATCCCACCCTCGCCGGGTTTGTATGTAAAGGCAAGCTATGGCAAGCATGTCCCCACCATGGCTCAAATATTCAAAATGCTGGGCATTGCTGCAAAGAGGAGCCCCACAGGGAAATTCACCAACACTGGTGGCTTCTCATTACTTGCAAACCGGGCCATTGTTTCCATGCAGTCTGCAGAACTACAAGAACTGTGGAATGAGTCATTTGCAAGTAAATGTCAAGATGTTTCTTTTAAACAAAAACGAGCATAGCCTTCAGGAGCTTGCATGAACAAATGACAATTGAATGCTGAACACTACTTGACAAGAGCACCATAACAGCATCTATAGTTTTGGCTCAGACTTGCCCCTGGAAATCTGGGAGTCTCAAAACAGCAGGGCCACTTGCTTCACCTGAGCAAGTGCAGCCACTGAAGTGCAGTCACCTCCACAACTGCAGCCATGAAATCAAAATATGTCTGGACTAAATGAGTGTGCCTGTTACACAACCTCTGCTACCCCGAAGACTAAATCTCCAAGTTGGTTTAAAAGACTGGACTTTGCTTTAAAGTTGGGAAATGTTACCATGTGATTTCGATCATGTATGTTTCTCCAGGTTTTGTTTAACCCTATTGCCCGATAGTAAATGGCATAAAAAAAGAAAAGAAAAAAGTGTGTGTGGGGGGGGGGAGTTAAAATAAAGAGGGGAAAATACTCTATGGCTTGAACACCAGTCACTTTCTCATCTTTTTTTTTACTTTGTGTACCATCTTGCCTGATGCAGAATTCTGGAGAACTCGAGAGCTGGCATGCTATTTTGTGACCTTGAGTTGGCCCAATAAAGGTATTGTCCCAATATGGATTTTGGACTCTTTCTTATGGTCATCAACACAGCTACCTTTACTTTTTTAAATATATATATATCCCTGTTCATTCATTTGTGCCTTACAGTAAAACTGTTGTTTTGGTTGGTCTTTTTGCTTTTAGTGCAGACTAGACCTTTTCAGAAGGGGAAACTATGTGATGCATCTGGGATTAGTCTAAATGCCCTTTCAGAGTCCCTTACAATCAGAGCCTATTGCCTCTGATTGTAAAGTGATCCAGGATCCCTTCAGACTCTCTTGTAATTCTTGATGCAAAGACTTCTGTAAACAGAGCTGTCAATGTAGATGCCTGGAGGTAATGCCTCTTAAGACCAGACAAAGGACAATTAATACCCAGTAACATCTGGTAATGTGTTTCAATGGAAGCTAGAAGGCATAGGCAGTGGGCAAGTGAGGTCTGTGTGTTGCAAGAACTGGATCTGAATAGCAGGCAGAAAGCTGACTTTGCTCTCTGCAGGAAATCCCTTGGCAGTGCACTATGGATTCCCCAAGTCATCCCAGGGGCGGGGGAGGAATTGTTGGAGGGCTAATGCTGTGAACTCTCATCGTATGCGCAAGACTGTAAATGAACCTTATATCACAGAAATGCCTGAAGTCTCCAGTGAGCTCCTGCTAAGGAAACTGAACCCCAGCTAAGTGCTGGAGCCCTTGAAGCTTCCCACTGCTCAGAAATGGGGTGCATGCATGTAACACTCCCCCTCCCCGTTTGCAACTCAGCAGGCGCAAAGCAGTGCAACCCACATCTCTCAGCTTCATCCACATTGAATTGAACACTAGACTTTGACAGACCAGGCACTCACATTTAATAAAAAAACCCTGGCACTTTATTATTTTTTACTAGATATGCACAAATTTTCCATCTCTCTTGGTTGGCCAGATGCAAAGGGAGGGCAAGGGGTCTATATTTTTAACAGTTGAGAAGAGGGGATTTGGGCAGGTGCAGTTTGCTATTCAGGGTGTGAAAAAGCCACACCTACCAAAGTATCTTCTTCTTCCCACCTATTAGGAATTCTGTCCTCTTTGACATGTTCTCCCTCCCTCCACACCTTTCTCCTATTTAAAAAGAAACCTAAACGATTAATAGCAGTGGAGCTGAGCGGCCCACCATAGACCAGGGCATAAGCAGGCCTTCTTCGTCTGGCAGAGGTTGTTGCAAAACTCAGTCTTCAATAGAGCGGGTCATAAGAAAGTTTCCTTACTTATGAGGGGAGAAAATTCATTTGCATGTGGTGTAACACCGTCCTTCATGAAGGCAAACTTCCATCCAGACAAGTTCTTTACATAAATCGAATTCATTTAGCTCTTCCCAGCTAGAAAAAATTTTATATTAGAACATTGTTACCTGAATCACATACTTTCACACCATTATTGACTTAACTGTTGCTTCTTAGAGATAAGAATTTTTGTAGGTGTATTTCAAAGATGAGACCTGCAATACACATACAGCAACAAAGAACAACAAAAACAGCTTGGTGGCATAGCCTAGGCTTAACTCAGCCTTCCCCAACCTAGTGCCCTTTAGATGTTTTGGACTTCAACTCCCATCAGCCCCAGTCAGCATGGCCAATGGTGAGGAATCCTGAGAGTTGTAGACCAAAACATCTGGAGGACACCGGTTGATGAAAGCTGGCTTAACTCTTCATAGGCTTTTCAGCAGGGGTGGGCAATTTGTAGCCTGCCAGGTGTTGTTACACTACAACTCCCATCAGTCCTTTGCAGCATAACCAATGGTAAGGGTTGATAGGAGGTGCACTTCAACAACATCTGGAGGCCCACAAGTTGCCCACCCCTGCTTTACAGGAAAGATTGTTACAAAGGTTAGATGTGTAGTTATGCGGCCATGATTATAGTTTTCTTTTTTGTTAGCTTTCTCCAGCTGTTTTCTTACGCATAGAGCAGCCACAACATGTAAAGCACTCTCTTCCACCACCTTCCTACTGCTAAGGTGCTTGCTTGGACAGACAAGGTGACCTCCTCTTGAAGAACGAGCATTCCTTATTTTAATGTATTTATTATTATTATATTTATACCCCGCCTTTTTTCCTGCAAGGAACCCAAGGCAGCTTACATAATAATCCTCCTCCTCTCCATTTTATCCTCACAACGACCCTGTGAGGTAGGTTAGGCTGAGAGTCAGTGACTGGCCCAAAGTCACCCAGTGAGTTTCATGGCTGAGCGGGGACTAGAACTCAGATCTCCCGAGTCCCAGTCCAACACTCTCACTTTGCCCCGTTAGCCAATGAAAATGTTAGAAGACACTAATAGGTATTGTACATACCTCTGTGTAACGCCACACTAGGTGCTTCTCATATAATTCACGCTTTAAGTTAACTATCTGGCATTAGAACCAGCTGAGGAAAACATACAAAAAAGTTAGTCTACGTGAACATGGTAATTGTAGTGCACACCACTGTTATTATGCTAACCCACAATTAGAAAAGAGCATTCAGATTCCTGCAAATATTAGAAGGTATTTTGAGGAACAGGCTTTAAGCCACAGCTGTTGCTGCTATTCTTCCATCAGGCTATAGTGACCTCCAGCGTCTGATTTCAGATGGCACCTTCCAAGACCAAATCCTTTTATCTTTATCTTAGCACTGATCTTCTTCTGGCTGCAGCATATATATATATATATATATATATATACGTACAAGAAAGTGAGATGAATTCTCACTGGAGAGGTTATACTCTTGGAATTTTAGATTGATTGCCTTCTAATTGAGTGGTGTGGAGCATTCATTTATCTACTGTAGGTTTTAATTGCTACATGCACTCAAAACTAGAAAATTAATTAGACACAAAACACACAGACGTGACAGAGCAAAGCATTTGAAGCAGCTCATGGGAAAAATCGAGAGATAAGACATTGGGAACTGCATCACACTTCTTTTGTGAAGATTTGCACAAAAAAACCTGCCTCACAAAATGGAAGTGCTCTGGTGGTGCAAGTAACTTACCTGCAATTTCATACTGTGACAGGAAAGTCAATGTTTTCATTCTTTTTTTCCTTTTTTGTATTGCACATTTCAGTTTTTGCATTTTTGTGTTTCCCTGTGTCTGGACACTGCAGATTGGTGTATTAAAGCAGCCAGTGCCCAAGAGACAAACTTCAGTAAATATCACATAGGGACATAGCTAAGGACACACAGGACAATCTAGGCAAAGGTAAGCACTTTTTAGATTGCTGAAGTCAATGAGAGTTAAGAACTTCCATCACAATTCTATAGTTTACTCACTAGTGAACATGAGTTCAATGGGGCTTACTCCCCAGGTATGTTTATAAAATTGCAGGATCCATCTCTTTCATTGAAATCAATGGGTCTTTAAAAGTGCTTTAGTGTGACTGTGCTGTTGTTTTTGCTGACTGATACCCACATTTTCCCAGAGGCACCCCAGTGCTCTGGCACAGATTCAGGGGGGAGCACAGGGGGCTGCAGAGGTCAGCTGGCACCAGTGAAAATTGCCTCCCCCCTTCTGTTTATGGAAGCCTTCCCTGGATCAAAGCACCTTTCATGAACAGAAGGACACTGTTGGATATGTCAACATCAGCATGTATGGGTGATTGGGATATGTCACGTATAAACAAGTTGACTCACTGCATCTAAAGGAGGGCAAATTACATTCATGAAGGAACAAAACAATGAGAACATTTACACATTTACATGTTGATAAATAGGTTCTCATCTTTTCTTTATTCAACCCTGAGTGAGGGTTAAGGAGTAGGTTTTATGTACCCACCACAATGGTTTTCCACAGAGTGGTGCTTACTTACTGAAGAAAATTAGTGTAGGGTCCTACACATGTGAAAATTTAAGTATTTTATCTGACCCTGGAAGATCCTGAGGAGGACAGAGTGTGGGTTGAATGCCACCAACCTGGCAATGGCGTTAACAGTCTCCACTCTTTACATGTAGCTTCTAATAAAAACAGGAAGTTTGGCTAAGTTTTTCTTGGATGACTTTGTGAATCTATTTTAGCCTGTTTTGTGAATCCGTTTTTTTTGCCATTTTTCTCTAAGGCAAAGAATCTCATCTCAGCAATCAATACATAGCTTAGAACATGTTTCAGTAAGTGCATATACCTTCTGTTTTCTCACATAATGCAGAATCATATATGTGATGACGACCAGTTTCCTAATAAACCTCACAGCTCTCGGTAACATAAAATGGGACCTGAAGGAATGGAAGAGCTGCACATTATGGGAGACACAAGACTTCCACCAAACCATCTACCCAGTATTTCATCCTTCCTGGAGGCAGGTCAGCTCAAGAACATGACATCATGGTACTGCACATTACTAGGGAAGACAGGAGGAGGAAAAGCACAGCTCTTTGTCCTGGTAGCAGCCATGTGTCTCTCATAGCATATAGAGCTGCCCTGAGAAAGGATCCTAAGATACATGGACTACTGGCCCAACCCAGGAAGACTGTTCTTGTGATTTTATTTTTTACAAGAATCATTTCTGTCAACTACAAATCAGCATATTAACCTAGTACCCACACAGCTATGGGTAGATATGGGCAACTCACTTAGAATAAGTCTTAACATAGGTCACTGTAAGAATATGAAGGATTCTGGACCTAGAGCATTGGCCAAAACTTTAGTTCAGGCTTAATGATCATGTCCTCAGCTGTCATGTAGGGCACAATCCTATGCATGTTTAGACAGAAAGTCCTACAACTCCCAGCATTCCCCAGCCAGTCATGCTGGCTAGCACCCTTAACTCTGCAATTCAATGCACATTTACCTCGGCATAAGCCCTAATGAACTCAGGACCTACTTCTGAGTAAGCATGCATAAATAGGTTTGTGCTGCACAGCTCACACAACTGATTGTCACTCACACAAGGAGTGTAACATTAAGAGATGTGGAACTCTGTAAGTCAACTTCAGTGAGCAATGATTTCATGTTTTAGGGCATACCCTTCTCACAGGGTCTGATCTGCAGATGTTCTCAGGCTACCTGAAACTGCATCCACATGGCAGCTTTGAGAGGGAAATGCATCTTAGCAGCCACTTCTCATGGCAAATCACAACATGTATACAGCTTGCCACCATCTGTTGAGCAGAAGCTCCTGCTGACTGCAACTACCTGGGGCTGATTGCAGCTGATTGCAGGAAGTGGGGCTGATTGCAGGGCGTGGCCTGAGAGCTCATTCTGTTCCTGACTCCCAGCTGAGCAGGAGCACAACAGGAGAGAGGCTCCAGCTGTTTTTGGGACTGTGAAAAGGAAGACAGAAACAGAGCACTATGGAAGGAAAGGACTCAGCAGTGGTGGTGACCTGCAAGGGGTGTGCAATGTTTGTTTTCCTGCCGGAGATCGACATGGCCTACACGTGCAACAAGTGCAAGCTGGTCACACTGTTGGAAGAAAAGGTCAGAGGACTGGAGCAGCAAGTGTCAACCCTCAGGAGCATAAGAGAAAGCGAGGAGTTCTTAGACAGAACGGTGGATCTACAGCACCAAAGCACAGTACAGGAGCCAGAAGGGCAACGGCAGGAAGAGGCGGAGTCGGAGACTGCAGAGGCAAGGGAAATAACGCAGGGGGAACCCCCTGGAAAAGGGTAACTGTTAGGAGCAGAAGAACTACAAGACACTCTGCGCCTGTGGAAGCAGTGGAGCTATGGAACCGCTTCTATGTACTTGAGGACGAGGGCAGAGGACAGCCTGCAGAGGACGGATTACCGGGCACCCAACGTGACAGCGAGCAAGAGGCTGAGGGTCAGTCAAGTGGAGGCAATCAAACCAAGGCCTACAGCAAGAGGAAGAGAAGAGTACTCGTAGTGGGAGACTCCCTCCTGCAGGGGATCGAAGCCAAAGTATGTCGCGAAGACCCATGGACTCGCCAGGTGTGCTGTCTCCCTGGGGCACGGATTAAGGATGTGACAGAGCAGCTGCCGAGGCTCATGCAGCCCACCGACACATACCCCTTTCTTCTCTTCCACGTGGGTACAAATGATACTGCCAAGCGGAGTTACAAAGAAATCATGGCAGACTTTGAAGAGCTGGGAAGGGAACTCAAGAACTTCGGGGCCCAGATAGTTTTCTCATCCATCCTTCCAGTACTTGGAAGAGGCATAGAAAGGGAAAGAAAAATACTCCGAGTGAATGACTGGCTACGAAGGTGGAGCCGATGTGAGGGATTTGGATTCTGGGACCACGGGCTACACTTCCTGGAAGATGGACTGCTGGCAAAGGATGGGTTGCACCTCACAAGGACTGGGAAGAATGTGTTTGGCCACAGCATGAGGAACTTAATCAGGAGGGCTTTAAACTGAATCCAACAGGGGAGGGAGACATAAACTCGGGGGTACCAATGGAAGAAGGCCTCTATTCCACAATGGAGAGAACAGCTCCAGCGGTGCCCATTGATAGTCTACCACAAAATGTAGGGGGAAAGTCGGACTATAAAGCACATAGTCTTCAATGTCTCTATACTAATGCCCGGAGTATGGGCAATAAACAAGACGAACTTGAACTCTTGATACATGAGGGCAAATACGACTTGATAGGGATAACTGAAACCTGGTGGGATGACTCCCATGACTGGAATACAGCAATTGAAGGGTATAACTTGTTCAAAAGGAACAGAAGCAACAGAAAGGGAGGTGGAGATGCATTGTATGTTAAAAATACGTATCTCTGCACAGAGATACAGGAAGAGGAGCTTGGCAGCCCCATTGAGAGCATCTGGGTTAAAATAAAGGGGGCAAAGAATAAAACGAACATGGCGGTTGGAGTCTACTACCGACCACCCAATCAAGGAGAAGACGAGGATGGAACTTTTGAAAAGCAAATTGCCATTGTTTCAAGGAGGCACGATGTGGTAGTAATGGGGGACTTCAATTTCCCTGATATCTGTTGGGAGACTTATTCAGCCAAACATGGCCCCTCCAAGAAATGCCTGAGCTGTGCTGCTGATAACTTCCTCCTACAGAAAGTGGAGGAAGGAACTAGAGGATCGGCTATCCTTGACCTGATTCTAACCAACAGAGACGAGTTAGTGGATAAAGTGGCAGTTTCGGGAACTCTGGGGGAAAGTGACCATGTTATACTTGAGTTCTTGATTCTAACAGAAGCAAAAGCTGAGTGTAGCCAAACACGTACCCTGGATTTTAGGAAAGCCAATTTTAACAAACTCAGAACAATGATTAGTAAGATCCCATGGCAAGTGACTCTCACGAGAAAGGGAGCCCAGGAGGGGTGGGAGTTTTTAAAAAAGGAAATTTTAAAGGCACAATTGCAAACAATTCCCACAAGGAAAAAAGGCAGAGGGCAACAGAAGAAGCCAATGTGGCTTCACAATAAACTCAAAGATGACCTGAAAACAAAAAAGGACACGTATAGGAAGTGGAAGGAAGGACAGGCTACAGGGGAAGAGTACAGGCAGGTAGCACAGAACTGCAGGAATAGTGTCAGGAAGGCTAAAGCTGAGAATGAGCTAAGGTTAGCGAGGAATGCTAAAAGCAACAAAAAAGCTTTCTTCAGATACATGCACAGTAAAAGACAGAAGAAACAACTGGTGGTTCAACTACGCAATGAGGATGGCAAATTGATAACAGAAGACAAAGAAAAGGCAGAAGTGTTCAATTCCTACTTCGGCTCGGTCTTCTCCCAAAAGAGGGTCTATGACCCCCCTGGCAAACCTGAAGTGCAGACTGAAGGGGCAGAATTGCAGCTTGAGATTGATAGGCAAATGGTCAAGGAGCACCGGATTACTCTGAACGAGTTTAAATCTCCAGGGCCTGATGAGCTGCATCCTAGAGTAATAAAGGAATTGGCAGAAGAACTCTCAGAACCACTGTCTATTATCTTTGAGAAATCATGGAGGACAGGTGAAGTGCCAGACGACTGGAGGAGGGCAAATGTTGTTCCCATCTTCAAAAAGGGCAAGAAGGAGGAACCTGGGAACTATAGGCCAGTCAGTCTGACATCAATCCCCGGGAAGATTTTTGAGCAGATTATAAAGAAGTCAGTCTGCAAGCACCTTGAAAACAATGCAGTGATTACTAGAAGCCAGCATGGATTTGTCAAGAACAAATCCTGTCAGACTAATCTGATCTCATTTTTTGATCGGGTAACCTCCCTTGTGGACTGTGGGAATGCTGTGGACATTATATACCTGGACTTCAGCAAAGCTTTCGACAAAGTGCCTCATGATATCCTGATTAGTAAGCTAGCTAAGAGTGGGCTAGATGGAACAACTATCAGGTGGATCCACAATTGGCTAAAGAATCGGACTCAAAGAGTGCTTATCAATGGTTCCTTCTCAAACTGGGGAGAGGTAACGAGCGGGGTACCACAGGGCTCGGTCCTGGGCCCGGTGCTCTTCAACATTTTTATTAATGACTTGGATCAGGAGGTACAGGGAATGCTTATCAAATTTGCAGATGACACAAAGTTGGGTGGAACAGCTAATACTCTGGAAGACAGAAACAAAATTCAAAGTGACCTCGATAGGCTGGAGCGCTGGGCCGAAAACAACAGAATGAAATTTAATAGGGATAAATGCCAAGTGCTGCACCTAGGGAGAGGAAACCAAATGCAGAGTTACAGAATGGGGGACACTTGGCTCAACAATACTACAAGTGAGAAGGATCTTGGAATTGTGGTAGATCACAAACTGAATATGGGCCAGCAATGCGATGTGGCTGCAAAGAAGGCAAATGCAATTTTGGGCTGTATTAATAGAAGTATAGCTTCCAAATCGCGGGAAGTGATAATTCCCCTTTACTCGGCACTGGTTAGGCCTCATCTTGAGTACTGCGTCCAGTTCTGGGCACCTCACTTTAAGAAGGACATAGACAAACTGGAGAGGGTTCAGAGGAGGGCAACAAGGATGATAAAGGGACTGGAAACAAGGCCCTATGAGGAGAGACTGAGGGAACTGGGCATGTTTAGCCTTCAGAAGAGGAGACTGAGGGGAGATATGATCGCACTCTTCCAGTATTTGAAGGGATGTCACACAGAGGAGGGCAAAGATCTCTTCTCGTTCATCCCAGTTTGCAGGACACGGAATAATGGGCTCAAGTTACAGGAACCTAGATTCCACCTAAACATCAGGAAAAATTTCCTGACTGTCAGAGCAATAAGACAATGGAATCAACTACCTAGGGAGGTCGTGGGCTCTCCCACTCTGGAGGCATTCAAGGTGCAGCTGGACAGACATCTGTCAGAGGTGCTTTGACCTAGATTCCTGCATTGAGCAGGGGGTTGGACTCGATGGCCTTGTAGGCCCCTTCCAACTCTACTTTTCTATGATTCTATGATTCTATGATCTGCACGCAATTGCAAGAGGCCTTCAATGGCTGGCCATTTTATGCAGAGTGGTTCTCAGTCATTGTCAACAATAGCAGACGTTTTGGGCAAAATCCATCTTTACACGAGTGGACTCCACTCACACGATGGGGACTTTTCCCTCCTCTCCTCCTAACTGCAGCGATCCACCCACCCAAATCTGCTCTGGAGGATCCCCCAAGTCTCCAGAGCATATTTTGAGGAAAGGGGGGGAGGAACCCACTCCCCGTTCCACTGATGGAAGCCGTTCTGTCAGCAGGACAGGTTAATTGGACACCATCCGTTAACAGCTTTTTCTTCTGAAGTACAGTGACTTGTCCATTCCATGTGATATGCACCGTACCAAAAACCTCTCTCTATTTTTCCCCTCAAGTATGTCTCCATCAGCTCCTTAGATGGACATACAAGTTTTGACCTCTCAATCATAAAACATAAATAATGGCCCCAATTGCATGGATGCTGGAAATAATCGAGATTATTGATACTGCATCATTTTTAAAAAACCACATAGTTTTCATTCATTCAAAACTACTGGCAGGATCAGAATAAATACAAAATCAATTTCATTTGCTCAACTTTATTCAACCAAAATTCAATGTGCTGTAAAACAGATATAACCTCCTGTTGACAAGGTAACATTTTTATGAGGTCTTTAATTTAAGCTTTGCTGCTGAAATATAAAAGAAAAAAAGAACTGCGACACAAACCAGTTGGTCCCACAGCAACAGCAGTTTATAAGGAGCTAACAAATGGATGTAATGTGCAGTATATTGAAAAACATAACTAAGGCTGCAGTCCTATGCACACTTATTTGGAAGTAAATCCCATTCAACAAAGCGAGACTTACATCTCAGTAAGCATGCATAGGATTGGGCTGTAAACCTACTTATATATTAGTATGCTGAATTAATTGGTATATGGATTACAGCTACATTTTTATCTCAGTGTATTTTATCTTTTTAGAAAAAAAATTGTGCATCCAAGGTGAACGCATTTACAATCTTCTGTTAGTCTTAAAACATATTTTATACAATATATTTACAAATTAAAATTCTTAGCATTTATTTCTACTATACAGGAAAATAAAATAATTTAGGATCTCATGAAAAAAGATGGTTTACTGGATTCGTATTCCCATATTGTATTTCTCAGACAATGAGCACATTCAGACATTATGTCAAACCATGGTTTGGCATTATATGCATGAGCAGAGCTAGGCCTCAGGCTTGAGGCTTCCTCTTCCCCTTGCATGGCGCATTTCCTAAACTGACTTCCAGTTTGTCTCAAATGCAGCAAACCATGGTTTGCTCAAACAATAGTGTACCCATAAACCAAGATCAAATGTGGTTTGGGATTCTGATTCAGGAGCAAACTATGAAAGTCAGTTAGAGATTGTGCTGTGCATGGGGATGAAGTGTGCATGCCTGAAGTTCATCTGAATGTGGCCACTATCTGTTTTCAGCAACAGAATTTTTTGATAGAGCTATATTTCTGACAGGGTTGGCAGAATATGACTTTACCATTAAACCAAACCTGTAAATAGCATGACAGTGTTAACAGAACAGCTACCTTTAAATAGTGCTGTTTTAGAAAAACCAAAATTTCACATCATTCACCGATGTTTCAGATTTGAACCAACTTTAATAGTGTACCTATTTGTCCTATAGGTTAATAGGGAAAATATCCAGCAAGCTTTTTGATAAATACAACAGCTTGATTGGCAAGCTTCCTAAATAACAGAATATTGAAAGTTCTTGGTGTACAAATAGTGCAAAAAATAAAATAATTACGTTTTCACTGCTTAGTTGTACAATGCTAGCCAGAGTCACAATTAAATATAAAAGAGGATCCAGTTGAACTGAATTAGCTTTACTCAAGCCAACTTGCACACAAAATTCAAATAGAGTCAGCAGCTAGTTCAAAATATTGGAGCGGCGAAAATAGGTTCATTTCAAATTTATGTATAAACACAGCAATGTAGTTCTGAATACACTTGTAGTTAATGTGCAATATCCAGCTCTGCCCCTGCGCCTCTGCTGATTGTGTTGCACCAGTGGGACCCGCTTCTGGCACAACAGAAAGTGAGTGCTTCCTAGAGCAACCCTGGAAATGAGCTGAAATGCTCATTTCCAGAATGGGACAGGCCAGCAGAGTTCCCTTCTGCAAACTCCACTGTCCTGTTCTGATCCAGAAATGAGCATTTCAGTTCATTTCTGGTTGCTTTACAAAGCACTACATGCCTGTTATGCTGGCGGTGGGTTCCACTGGCTCACAGGCAACACTGGATACTGCCCAATGCTTTTGGTGATGATCCAGGGGAATATGTCCATTCAAAAAGCTGGCTGAAACCCTCAAAGTTGTCCTTAAATTTCCCAAATTTGAAACATAGGTTGGGAGATATGCTACAAGAGCATTTTAAATTGGAAACATGGGGGGGGGGGGGATACCACATGCATGCTGGTAACAGTTTCCTTTTGATGTCACTCTGAATTAAAGTCAAGAATTTAAAAGTGCATTTGGAGGTTCAGTGGTGGAAGCTTCTGAGAAGGAAAGTGTTTGCTAGCACATGTGGAACTCAGGCATGCAGTCCTTTGGATACACTTTTAGGTTTTGGATTTACATCCCAGACTTATGGAAAGTTATCTTATATTACAACCAGACAAGCCAGTTTTTTTAAATAAGATACTGACCAGCAATTTCATCAAAGAATATTTGTAGATATATGTATTTCAGACATCATTAAAGTAGTGTTCCAAGGAAATTTAATGGATTTAAAGGACAACAAAACCTAGTACAATTATTACTTCTGATTTTGTCTTTAACATTTAGCTTCGGAGCACATTCTGTCCAGACATGAGAGCAAGAGAGAAATGCAACAATCTTGGTGCATTGTTTGTGCTGAACAAAAAGCCAAGCACATCCCAACATTTTAAAAAAACAAGTTCTTTTGTTTTTATAAATCCAGCAATTCATGATGTTATTAATCATGGAGGTAATAGTCCACTGTTAATTAACATTGAGTCCAGCAGTGTCCTTTTCATAAAGTCAAGAGAAACCAAAGGATCTTCCTCTTTTTTCATGCAAAAATATACAAGCCATCATACACAAATGGCTGATGAGAACTGGGCCCATGGTGTAAGGATTAGACACTAATCATAATGTCACCAAAATCAAAGGAGATCCAAGAATCCTTAAGAATTATCTTATAAAAATAGCAACATTAAAATTTGCTAGCTCTAAAGCTATATTTTCAAGCCCTATAAAAAGGCAGTCTTTGAAAGGATCTGGCTCAGATGCTCAGAATCGGCACAGTACAAATATTAAAAATGCACACACAATGTAAGATATTTCAAAAGCGCTTTAAAGGGGCTATTGCAGCCGGTTGTTGTGTAGCAATTATTAATATTGCATAGCTGAAAAATGAGGTCACTTGACTTGCATTAACCCTGCAAGTTTACACATGGAAGGAGTGACATATACCATTTGCTAGATATAAGTGGCTCTTGGCTGAGACCAAAGCCATTTATAAGTGTCCTGCCTGTTTATGAACAGCCAGTACTCTACACAGCCTTTGTAATTTTTCCAGGTGTTAAATGGAAACATAGGTGCCATTTTAGAATAGAGCTAGACCAGGTTAGCTCAAAACTATACTGCCCGCCAATCATGAAATATGACTGGCATACACCTTTGGTGGTGAAGGGAACAGAGAAGTCCATTCATATTCAGTGTACAGTATGTGCATCTGTGACAACATCTGCATAATCAAATGAGGTGAGGATGGCTTCTAGAGCCTAACTGATCCCTCAGTTAATAACAAGGGTGTGTGTGGAATCGTTGCATTTAAATGGCCTTGAGTAGTCTACATATTGTACTCTTCATGTGGAGGTCACTAGAAACATCTTCTACCTGCTGAACAATCCACATCTACTAGAGATTAAGAATGGAATCCTATACAAGTCTACTCAAAAGACAGTTCAATTGACCTCAATTTGGCTTACTCCCAGATGAGTAGGTATAGGATTTCAGCCCTAGCGATTACTGGGTGAAATCCAATGGTTTCCACCCACCAACGGAGTGGACACTGTTGGCTAAATGGATTCTGCCTCCTCCCTGCAGCCCCCCTTGCACCATAAAATCTACTCCAGAGGGTTGGGAGAGCCTCCCTAGCAGATTTGAGGAGTACAGGGGTGCAGAGGGAAGAGTGTGAGGGGAAATCCCATTGTATGAGTGGAAGTGGATTTGTGCAACATTGGATGTTGCCCGCTGCCATCCTATAGAGAAACTTCACACCACTTCCAAACACTCCTAGCAGTTCGGTGGAGACTCTCCACATGAGTGCAGTATTCAATGACTCTGGGAAACCCGTCACACCTAGAGGTCACTTATGCTAGTGCTGTATCAATGCCATAAGCAGAGCAGCAGTGTTGGATACTGCCCTAGAGCTGCAGGATGGAACTCATACATGGAGACTAAATGTAGCAGACCAGGATTCCCCATAGAGAAAGCATAATCCATAAACAGTTCCTTACAAGAGATTCCCCACCCCAACTCATTCATAAGTGGCAGGCTCCACTGGCAGAAACATAAATTGCCACATTTCTCTTTAAAAATACACAAACATTGAGCAGGCAACAATCAGGCAATCATGATTTCTCTATGTGCATTCTTCAACTGCATTTTGGCTATGTGCATTCTTCAATTGTATTTTGATACTATAATATCTGTGCCAGAATACAAGAAGTATCATAATTCCCAGTAGCACTGAGACTTTAGGGAAATTGTTTTGTTTTTAAATTGAATTAATGGATGAGAGCCCTTGTTAAAAATAATCCAGTCTTACCTTCTTAACACTTGTTGAAATGCAAGTTCAGTTGTATGTTCTGCTTCACTGTTGATGTTTGAAAATTTTGTTAAATGATAGAAAAGCATTCTGTGTGAGAAATAAATTAAGCATTCCAATTTAAAAAAACACTTGTAGATGTATGCAATAAGGGGATGAGGGAGGAAGACAGTGAATACTTTCCTATTCATTTTTCCACTGACGTTTTGGTTGGCATTATATATGCTAGAAGCGCTAGAAGTTACAAGTATACATTTTCTAGGAACAAAATTATTTTGACTTTAGTGATGGTTTTGAACATGAAAGAAACCAGAAAGTTTTTAGATACTCCTTAGGCCATTTAGGGTGCAATCCTATCAATTGCGCCCTCGATGCTTGTAAGCCATACTCGGAGGCTTACGAGCATCCAATGCAGAGCGGGAGGAGTGACGGAGGTGATCTCTGCCTCTCTGCACCTCCTGCTCTGCATTTCAGCTAGATGGCTGGTTTCAGTCATCTAGCCGAGGTGCTTTGGAGGGGGAGGGAAGGAGGCTGGAGTGCTGTCAGAAATCAGGATACCTCACATCCTGGTGGCCCCAGCCTCCTCTCCTCTCCGCCCCCCCTCTCCGAGGTTGATTTTCTGACCTCGGAGAGGCAGCCAGTGTGGTTCTTTCCACACCAGCTGCAAGGGGGGGAGGGGGATTGGAGCACAGATCCCCAGCTCCAAGGTCAGAGCCCCATTTCCAACCTCAGATCTGGGAATCTGAGGTATCCTATGGCCCCCTAGATGATGTCTAGGGGGCAATGGGATCATTCTCCTTGTTGGACTTGGCTTTCCCTATGTTCAAAACTCAGTTCTCTTTCTCATTTAGAATAAATGTTTAAGACTTCAAATAACTTCTTTACAGAGATGTAATAATGCAAATGTGGAGAACATTAAAAGGATAGTTGTTAAGAAAAATAGGTGGAAGAATTAAACAACCGTATGGTGGAAGCATTAAGACACTTATAGGTTTTAAATATCATCTTGGGCAACTGATGGTGTTTGGCCAAATGCATGAGAGGTATATGAAGGCATGGGTGGAACTCAGTCCAGTCTAATGTACGCTTAGTTAGGATTTACTGAATTATTTTTCCAGATAGTCTGCTGGCCATCCAGTCTGTTATTCTGAAATCCCATTTGCTCAAAGGGCTTGCCCAGAGTTCTCTCAACCATTGCTCATTACAGTATCATCATTGCAAGCCACACCATAGATGCTGCTGTGCCTGACGCGGCTTTCAGAGCTTGGCTGGAACTACAAATCCACCACTGAATTCCGGGGGGGGGGGGGGGGAGATTTGGTAGCAACCATAGTTGATGATTTCCAAACACACACTTTCATGGTACCGAAATGCCCTTGTGAAAGAGGTGTGGGTGCGACTTGGATTTTCTGAATTGTTGGCAATAGCTAAGAGACACAGTATTATATGACTTCCTTTTCCTTGAGCAGAATTCATTTTGCAATAGCAATAAGCCCCTCCAGAACACTGCACTTCGGTAGGGTTATTAGTCTTTGGGTAGTTGAAGTATGCTTTCGCCACAGAGAAAGACACTGTTCATCTGATCCCATATACGATGAATGCAGTGCTGTGACTAAGATGAAAGTCATACAGTGCATACCTCCAGTGCCCTAAATCACACATTTACAGTAGTCAACTAGTATATGTACACATAATGGAGCCAATACGCTGTATGAGCTAGAGTTCCCAGTCTATTTCTTCCGGCCTGTTTTCAGACCAGGTTCTTTTGATGGGTATTTCCAAATTCCAGTCTCAGTAGTAGATTTGTCTAACAGGTGTGATAATGGGAAATGCTTTCTAGGACATATAGTGTGAATGCAACTTCAGTAGTGAAGTACTCCAAAATACTGTTTCTCCCAGTCACATGCCATAGAGCAACATTTCCTATCTTGAGAAATTCACTTCAAACTCAGTCCTGGCTGTACATAAAACAGCTGATTGCACCCCAAAAAAAACATCCAAGCAACACCTGGAACATGTTCACAGCAGGGTTTTCACATTGATGCACTGCCATCGCTGAGCAGAGGTTGATGGTCTTCGCATATACTTGTCACGCTAGCAGTGCAACACTAGTGTAGCAGTTAAGGTATCAGTATCTTCCAAAATCCACCAAGCTAGACAGACATAATTTCTTGTCTTTGCATTCACATGAATTTGTGTCACAATGGTTTATGGATTACAGCTACACCTGCAAGGGAAGAGAAGAGCACATGTGCATCCAATAATTTCCATCCAAATGAACTTCGGGATAAACCTTTTACCTGCACTTAGAGAATGCCCAAGATCCTAAGACTTGGGTTGCTAACATCTTTCCAGGTAGAGGCTCTTCTGCCTGTAACAGCTACACAATAGGCAGAATTTCAACAGATGCTTCTTCTCCCCACATGGGGAAAGAGCACCTGTTGGATTTCTGCCTGTTATAAAGCCGCTTGTTAAGGGCCTAGGATCCTTTCAGGAGTGAGATTCCCAGTGGCAGTGGGCCTTTAAGTGCAGGAGGGGCAGAGCACACCCAGGAGTCATGTAAATAAAAGCAAAAGAAAAGAAGACTAGCGTCCCATCCCCCAGTGAATTCCAGACCTGTCCTGCCTTATCTCCCTGCCCGTGAAAACTCTGTGGCTTCCAAGACTAATACTGAGTGTATGCGCTGGGTTCACATGCTCAGTAGTTTCCAGTAGTCTCCCCAGCGTAGGTGCATCATGGGGAAGAAAGGCTCAGGCTGGAAGGGCACCCTGGGGAACAATTCTCCACTCAGCACCCTACTGGCGTTCTCTGAGTAGCACAGAGACTCAGCGCCAGGTGGAGGCAGTCCCAATCGGCAGGATTGCTTGGTAAGGAAGGGCGTGCCCCCAGCAAATCATTGCTCCAATAATGAACCACGTGCCCAGATCATGGGAGGGGCAGAGAGCAGGAGCTCCGTCCATTTTTAAAACAACAAATGTTGATTCCCCCCCCCCCTTGGGAGGAGGAGGACGAGGAAGCAGCACATGAGTGCAAGAGAGAGCTGGTTGCTTTTATTACTTCAAAGTATGACTAACAGGCAGAGTGTATTTAAAGTTTTGTGTTTGTTTTTTTTAAAAAAAGGTGTGTGTGTGTGTGTGTGTGTGTGAGAGAGAGAGAGAGGGAGGGAGGGGAGGATGAATTCGTGCATGTTGCTGCCAGCACCGCAGCAGCAGCCTGCCAGGGTTCTTCGAGATCTAAAAGGTAGGCTACGGTTCCCTCTTTCTCTGGGCCATTTTCCCTTTTCCCCATTTTACGGTGCAAGCCTATACATTTCTACTCAGAAGTAAGCTTGTGTTCCATGGGACTTACTGCCAGGTAAGTGTGTATAGAGTTGCAGCATTGATCTCCTTTTTGGCTTTTCCACTGTTTCTTAGTAGTGGCTGCACGGGCTTGTTTTTGTCTTCCCTCTTTTGGGATGCTCTGTAAATGTGGGAAGGGGTGGATTTTGCATTCTCAGACCTTGCTTAATCCTTGCATATGCTTGATTTCTCAGAGGCATGGAGAGGGGGTTGGGGGGGGGGGGGCTCATGTAAAGATATGTACTTTTGAATGCTCAGAACTTGGTGGCCATGCTTGCCAGCATTTTGGATGCTTCTCTGTGTGGCTCTCTCTGACATCATTATTTTGGTGTCCCCGTTTGCAACAAATTGCTCCTGGGTTCCAGAGACTGTCTTTCTGTGTTGCTGTGTGTGTGTATGCTTTGGGGTTTGTGCGTTCTGCCCTCCATCCCACCAGTCAGACTGGCCACCAGCCTCCACTGGAGATTTCACTCACAGGTTCTGTCAGGAAAAATAATTGGCAACCCTGCCAAGAACCACAGCAGGAATTTGGGAAATATAGAATCATCTGGCCCAACATTCTGTTACCACCTGGTTCAATTTACTCCTTACCTGCATAACTTCTTCCAGTGCTCATATTGGTTGGTAATAATGTCCATTTATCAGTGACAGGATTATAGTATTCTACAGATGCCAAATTGCAAGAACCATCATCTCCTCCAACCACATAGAGAAGCCCGTTCACTGCACACACCCCTAGGATAAAAATATGCTATTTAGGCCTTCACAACTCTAGCATTAAGCCCGGATGCACTCTGGGCTCTTCAGTCACCCAGAGCACAGTATACGCTAAGGACATTTATGTCTGTACTGATATTATGTTACTTGCTTTTTTAAAAAAGTCATTAGATTTTCATGAGCTGTGCTTATGGCAAGATGAAGGGGGCACTATTTGGAGAATTTAAAAGCATGGAAAGTATTTCCCTATTTTGTTCATTTTTGTTATTAAAAAAAATTCATCATACATTTCATTACTCACATTTGTGGGTGGGGTTAAAAAAATTTTTTGCTGCTGCTGACTGCCCATAGGAGGGCACCTCCCACCCCCGAATGCTCTGAAACAACGAGACATCCTGAGCATTCTGGGAAAATAGAATGATGGCCATCGGAGGTAGCACCAAGAGGACCTCTGCTTCTGGAGAAAGATAAGTCCACTCCTAACCCCAAATGAATGACAAATGGGTAACGAATCCACATGCTTTGCATGCAGAAGGTCCCAAGTTCAATTCCCAGGATCTCTGGGTAGGGCTAGGAAAGACTCTTGCTTGAAACCCTGGACAGCTGCTACCAATCAGTGTAGACCAGAGGTTGGCAACTTGTGGCCCTCCAGATGTGGCCTATAACTCCCATCATCCCTCACCATTGGCTATGCTGGGTAGGGCTGAGGGGAGTTGTAGGACAAAACATCTGGAGGGCCTCAGGTTGCCCACCCCTGGTGTAGACAATACTGAGCAGGATGGACCAATGGTATGACTGGTACGGGGCAACTTCCGATATTCCCATTCATACCCATTTGTTACTCTTGACATTTGTCTTGCAAAAAATGAAATGATTCAGCCCCACTTGGTTCGCTTTTTCATTAGTTATGGAATGAACACACACCCCTGTTTAGAATACTTGGTCAAGATTCAAGGCATAGACTGGGGTGTTGAACTTGTTGGGGGCCAGATTGTTCCCTTGGACCTCCACCGCACGGTAGATGACATCAGGGGGAGACGCTCCACCCACAAAACCCTCCCCTTTCTGATGTTATCCAGTCCCGGCCCCACCCATTTTGCTTTTCTCCGTGCACCATAGCTGAAGATCCTCTTTGGAACCCTTCTGTGTGTCCCACTGAGAGAGGCTAGGTGGGTAGGAACATGGGATAGAGCCTTCTCTGTGGTAGCACCCCACCCCCGGTGGAACTCTATCCCAAGGAGGGTTAGACTGGCCTCTTCTTTGTGCATTTTTAGGTGGGCTGTTAAAACTCCTATTTCCACATGACTTTTCAGTATTTTAAAATGCATTAGCCCCAGCACCGTGTTTCTCTCCTGCTCTTAATTCTGCTATGGGTGATGTTTTAAAGCAGGAGTGTCAAACTTCTTTCAGCCTGAGTGCCAAATTCAATTTCAGAGTAGCTCTTGGGGGCGACATGCCAGTGGTGGGCAGGGCCAAAGGCAAAAAGGGACGGAGCCAAAAATACCAGCATATTTTAGTTTAAGGGTGCGATCCTCTGCTTATTTAGACAGAAAACAGGAGTCCTACAACCACCAGCATTCCCCAGCCAGCCATGCTGCAAGTTGTAGGACTTTTTTTCTGTCTAAACATGCAAAGGATCACACCCTAAAGCTATTACTGCCTGTTACTAAGCTTTAGGAGAGGAACTTAAACTTGGAGAAAGCAATCTTACGGTCCCTGGGCAAATGTCCCAGGGACCATAGGATTGTTCAGAATCCCCCTTCCGAGGTGGATGACAGCACTCCAACCTCAGAAGGGGGAGTGGGAGATCCGACCCTCCTCCCGCACCCCCTTGCAGCCAGCATGGAAAGAACCATGCCAGCAGTCCTCCACAGTTGGAAAAGTGACCTCGGGGGGGAGGAGGAAAGGGGGCGTTCTGATGGGCGAGGAGGGGAGGAGACCGGAGAGGCCTGGATATGAGTTATCCTGAGCGTCTTCCAGCCTCCTTCCCTCCCCCTCAAAGGGCAATTGCTAGATGGGAAAAAAAGCCCATCTAGCAAAATCTGCAGGGCAGGAAGACGGAGAGGCAAAGATTGCCTCTGCTGCATCTCCCACCCTGCACTGGATGATCGGACGCCTCTGAGTTCGCCTCCACTTCCAATCCTATCGATTGTGTCCTACGAATAGCAAAAAAAAACCCTGTGCAACAGCAGGGAAACCACCAAACAGTCGGCGATTGGGGGAAGGCGCGTGGCCGTCTGGGGATCCCTGGAAGGCTGGATTTGGCTCATGGGCCTGAGGTTTGACACCCCTGTTTAAAATTTTAATTCCACCCCACCCCCCCAAGTTTTAAAATTTGTTTTAATTATAAATGGCGTTTGGGACCCTAATCACACTGAAAGGCGACTCATACATTTATAAATAAATACAAAACAAAGAAAAAAGGCAGGGGGAGCAGGAAAGGACAGGCGAGTAGGAGAGGTGCAGAGCACAAAAACAGTCTCAACTGACGGGACCGGTGGAAGTCCCATAAAATAAATCCATTTGGGTTTTTGTGCTTTCTGCTGGCATCATACATGATCGTATTTTTAATTGCATTGTATAGTTATATTATTATTCTGCTCACACCTATTGAACACCACCCTGGTATATGTAAGGACAAAGGACAGTTTAAAAATACTTTTAATAAACAAACAAGCAGACAGACAGATCTGGCCAAATGTTCTCCGTGCAACCATGAGAGACAGAAACATGTTCTTAAACCAAAACAAGATACCCTGGAAATCATGTTCTATACTGGATGCCAAATTCCTTGCAGAAGACCAGAGCTACAGAAGCATTAAATGGAGGGACTCTTATTTGCAATCTAGACACTATTTTCACAGACACCTTCAAACCTGCCTGTCTTCAAGTATGTAGATATTACTCCTTAAAACAAGATGAGATGAAGACGTCATAAACAGAAATGACTTTTTCATAGATGTTTTGTTTTAATATTACTGTTAACTGAGAGCCAGTGTGGCATAGTGGTAAGGGTGTTGGACTGGGACTTTGGGAGATGTGGGTTTTAGTCTCCACTTGGCCATGATGCTCACTGGGTGACTTTGGGCCAGTCACTGACTATCAGCCTAACCTACCTCACAGGGTTGCTGTGAGGATAAAATGGCGAGGAGGAAGATTTTTCCTTGCAGGAAAAAAGGCAGGATATAAATATAATAAATAAACAAACAAACAAACAACAAACTGCCTTGAGAGGTTTCTTATACCTGAAAAAGGATATATAAATGTCTGAATATATATAAAATAAATACCTGCATTTCTCCTACACATATTCATATCTGCCACTTGTTTCCAGCTATTTGCTCCAGGGTCATACACTTCCACGCTTTTCCTCACCAAAGGACCGTCATGTCCTCCAGTCGCATACAGCTGTCCACTAAGCACGCCGACACCTGAAAAGCAGAGCACAGCATCTATCAGAGCTTTACAATGCCCTCGTCATAAATTTCAGCTACATATTCAATCCAACCCTATTTTATGAATGGCTGTACTGAGACAATGGCTCATGGGATGGAGAAAAGGGTCCTAACACTGGACAAAAAAAAGAAAAGAAAAGAAAAAGAGACCATTCATAGCCTTAAACTAATGCTGGGACACAACCCTATAGAGACTGCTTGCTGGCCTAGAATTTAAGACCAGTACTGCTGTATTTCCTACACTGCAACGCCGTATAATTATTCTTTAACCGTTACGAGATAGACCAGGGGGTGTTGAACTTGTTGGGGTCTAGTGGCCAGATTGTCCCCCTGGCCCCCCGTGGGGTGGATGACATCAGGAGGTTAGGACCCCACCCCTGGAACCCCTCCCCTCACTGATGTCATCTGGTCCTGGTCCCCACCCATTTTTCTTTTCTCTGTACAGAGAGAGACATGGACCTCTGTGCCTCTCTCTGCATGGAGAAAAAAGACTCAGCCAACCCTTGGAGGGCAGCTGGCTTTGTCAGCGTGCAGCACACAAACAGCCTCGGCTGGCACTTACAGAAGTGGCTTCTCCGAGCACTGGCTGAGTCACCAGTTTTGTGAGCCTGGAGGATGGGTGGTGCACAAAGGTGAATCCGCACTGTTGGGAGGGCGAGCAGCAGGGGGAATCCGTGCTGTTATCTCTTGATCATGAGTGGCGCATGAAGCCGGCGATTCAATCAGCGCTTTCTTACCACCTGATGTTCCAGTTGGGAGAGGGAGTGGCATGCAGGTGAATCCCTGCTGTTATCTCCAATCACTCATTGGTGATAACAGCAGGGATTCCTTTGGGGGGCAGGGTTTTGAGCCCTTGAGGACTCCATGGGCCAGATGGGGAAACTCTGCAAGCCGGATAAGGCCTATGGGCCAGGGGTTCCCCATCCCTGGGATAGACCAATAATGCTGTGCCTGCCCCACTGGCCAAATAGAGAATACACCTTAGTAATCCATCTCACCAGGTGCACCACTGAAAGTAAAGGTAATCAAAAGGACTGGCAATGCAAAGGCGGCCTTGAACATGAAAATCTCACACAAAGCCAAATGTGTGCTCACTTCTGTGTCTGTCCATTCAGGTTGGTCGTTTCTGAAAGGGAATTTATGAAAGGGAGTTGCACAGGCTATAGCTACTAATACCATCTGTACATCTTCCTCCTTCAGATGTGTTAATCCTGGCCACCCACTGGACCTAAAACTGACCATACATTCAGCTGGGTGTGTGGGATTGTCACATCTGGAGCTACTCTGATATACAGTCATGCCTTGGATTGAGAGCATAATTCGTTCCAGGAAACGTGCTTGTAATCCAAAACACTCTTATATCAAAACGAAATCCCCACCCAAAAAAAATGTGTACAGAGATTTTTAATTTAAGCCGTACTACAGTACTTGTATTGCAAGACGTCGCTTGTATATCAAGTAAAAAAAAATTAAATATTTAAAAATTTGCTTGTGTTGCAAAACGCTCTCAAACCAAGTTACTTGCAATCCAAGGTATTACTGTAGCTTCTCCCTCTATCTGTAATCAAGACCAAAAAAAAGACTCCATTTTACTACATAAGTTGCTATTCAAAGTTATTTTCAACTTTTTTCTTGCAGTATGTTTCCAAGTCTTATATTGGTCTTGCGCCAGTACTTAGGCTTAGATAAAGTATATGCTATCTAGATTGGGCTGGATTCCTAGCAACTCATCTCTGAGAAGACACAGTACTGGCACCAGGTACCAGGAAAGGGGCAACATAAAAAGATTTTTTCTCAGGCGCACCTGAAGTCTGAACTCTTACATAAATTTAAGGACTGTTCAGAGATATGGGTATGGCAAACACACACACACAATGGGCACTCTGCCTCCACTGGTTCCATTGCATTCACACAAGAGACTGCTTGCAAAACGGGGCTTTCGCATTTCTGAAAATGACCCTGGAAACTAGTGGAAATGCTAGTTTGAGGACTGGGACAGATCAGCAGAGCTCCCTTCTGTGACCTGTGCTGACCTGCCCTGTTCTGGAAATGAACCATTTCTACTTGTTCCCAGGGTTATTTTCAGAAGCGTGAAAGCCCCATCGTGCGCGCGGTCACTTCCGTGAGCCCCAGGGCAAAATAGGACACTAGCCAATAAAGGTGAACAAACTACATGTGAGAATAAAATACCTGCACCGCTACGCCGTGTACTCATATCTGACACGTAAGCCCACTCGTTTGTAGCTGGATTATACTGCTCTACAGTACTAAGGCACTGACGCGATGCTCCATCATAACCACCAACAGCATACAGTTTACCTAGAAGGAATGAATATGCAGCACGGACCGATTAGAAGAGAGTGAAAGCGGAGTGGCTAAAACTACTAATATTTTATAACCAATGTTTTATCTTTGCTGACTTGTATCACATAATTTACATCATCTGGTTGTGAAAGCCCCACAACATGCTTGATAGGTGTCTGTATTTATAATACATTTTGACTAGCCTTTATTGTGTATACCAAATGCATAGATTCCTTGGTGAAATCTGAAGAACAATTTAGCAGGGGCATATTTACCTAAGGATGGCTGGGATAATTTCTCCCTTGGGCACAGAGACATGGGAGTGGGGAATAACAGAGCGAGCAAAGATTCCCACATTTCTGATGCAGGTTTGGCTTGCACATCTTCCCATTTGGGAAGATGCGAAAGATCTATCCTTTCTTCACAGGGTGGAGATGCAGAACCATAGAAAGGCCAATAGATTGTGCACCCTGTTCTCTTCACATTATTGTAACATTTGGGTGTTGCTCACAGACTCTGTTCACTTAAATTTTGAATCATGGCTCATATCAATAGGCATCAGTGAACCCAGAGCTTAGAGCAGGGGTGGGCAACTTATGGCCCTCCAAATGTTTTGGCCTACATCTTCCATCAGCCCTAGCCAGAATAGCCAAAGGTGAGGGATCATGGGAATCAAAGGCTAAAACATCTGCAGGACCACAAGCAGCCTATCCCTGGCCTACATAGTGTTGGAAGCATGCAGGACTGATGTTCCAGAAACACTCCTATTCCACTGTGTTTTCTATAAACAACTGTTGTTTAGAACATAGAAATCAGTGGTTTCGTAGGTGGTGCACACTTGAATTATTGTTTAGCATTTGCAATGTACCAAGTGATGAAGATTAGCCAGTCCAAGATTTCGCCCCTCCACCCATCTTGATTTCTTGCAGACGGTGAAATATAAATGACACTTTCTAACACAATAAGGAACAGAATATTCAAAACTGAAGAACTAAGCATGCTTCTCAGTCACTATTGTGCTTAGCCTTAGTTCAAGGTGGGGATTTATTTACTGAACACTCCGTGTCACCTGACAATTTTAACAAGTTAAATGTCATGCCTTAAATAACAATTGTGGTTAGAATGTCACACGTAGCAAAGCAGTTGTGACTGAAATGACAGTTTGCTGTTCTTACCCTCCACGACTCCGACTCCAACGCTGCTCCTTCTTGTGTTCATAGGTGCCACAAAAAACCACTCATTGGTTTTATAGTTATAGGCCTCCACAGATGCCAGACCTGTTTTGAATACAACATAAAAATGTTTTCTACTTCCATAGCTTAGCAGAGTATAGTGCCTTCTTTGTCAAAGGTGCCATCTTGTCTTAATTGTCATTTCACTTCTAGGCAGAAAGGGGAAGAAAGCAGGTTGAGACTATGTCAGTAGCCAAGAAGCTTCCTGTCTGGTCATTAAAGCCATCCTCGCCTGGCCTGTGGCCCGTACGAATATGCTTGCAATGAGAATCTACATCTGGGAATAGCATCCCAACGCTTGTCACTTACGATTATTCAACAGCTGATTTTAAAAGCACTACTTGATAAATAAGAAAAGGGGAAAGAAGTTCAAAATGCATTTCTGTAAAATGTTACTCACTCACTTCTAGAGAAAATATAAAGGAAAGTGTTTTCTTACATGACTACTCCAGTTAGGCTTCTCTTCAGACAAGCAAACAAAAATGTACCGTGATTACAAAATGTAACAATGCTTTAACTGAAAGGTGGCCTCTGCAGCACAAGGTGCTCTTTGACACACAAACAGGCTTCCACGGCATACATTTTCTCAAGAGATTACAATTAAAATAAGGCAGCATGTAGGAAGTAAGATGTACAGACTGCCAAAGGTTATTTTATAAAACAGGAAGGTTTGAAATTGAGTGGCAGGAGCCATGATTTCAGAGGAACGGTAAAGTGTTTAAGAAGGAAGACATGAACAATATTCACCCACTGGCTTTTGCCTTTGTTCAGCAACCTACCTGTGCTTCCATCAAATCCACCAACAGCATAAAGAAGCTCATTAAGCACAGCTGCCCCTAAAGTGCTTCGTCTTTCTTGCATGCTAGCTATTGACGTCCACTGGTCTTTCACTCCATCGTATACATCTACCGTTCGGACTCGCAAAGAGCCATTAAAACCTCCCACAGCATAGACTTTGCCTGTCATGAATACCACCCCTGTTAAAAACAAATTGGAGGAGAGAAAGGCTTTAGGCAGATCATGCCTACAGCAACATTCTTTTTAAAAATTCCTATCAGAACTTCATACGTTACAGCAGCCAAATGAAGGCCACCAAGAAACATTCCAGTGTGGTGACATTTCCTTATGGAAGCTGAATGCTCCTTACTGCATGAATCAGGTCTGATCACCAGGTGGACCTTCATGTCAGCAGAGTACATCTCGGATGGTTTCTGGCACTGACATGGAATCTCTACATCCAATAGGTCCAATCCATGGGAAAAGCAAGCTTTCAAAATGTTACAGCATTCAACATGGAGTCAATGCCATGCAGAAGCATTTCATAGCAGCCTTTATCAGCCATTGCACACAATACTCAAAGGAAAGCCCAGGTTTGCCACCAATTTTTTTCCCAAGCCTTCACTTCTCTAAGACAATCACGATTCCCTGATGAATCCACAGCTGTATGGTGCACAAGTGTTTTCAATCACATGTTTGTTTGTTGCACTCCTGCTATACACACAGACTGGGGTCAGACAACACGATGACCCATACTCAAGGGTTGAGAATGGGTTGTTGTTGAACTTCAGGTTATTGTGTTGTCTGAAACCAGCTGCACTAACAAGCCATGGCTTGTCAACCATGAACGACCCATGAAGAGAACCCCTGGTGTATCGTTGGGTTGTGAACTGTGGGTTGTTCACCATGGTTTGTTATCTCGACTGGGTTCAGACAACATGATAACCCATGTTTCAAGAACAACCCACTATGCAAGAACAACCCACATGCAATCCATACTCAACCCTTCAGCGTGGATTATCGTGTTGTTTCTGAAAGAAGTCTCAAAAATGTAATGTGTGAGTAGGTTTGTATAATTGAGCCTCGCCGGGCAGAACGAGGCCGAAATTGGCCCTGCTCACGCCCGGCGAGGCCTTACCTTTTCTTCGGGGTGGCTCGCCCTCTCCACGGAGAGCCGCCCGCGCAGTCCGTTCCGTCCCGTCACTTCCGGAACCGGAAATGGCGCGACGGAACCCTGCGCAGGCGCGCTGGACCCCTGTGGCGCGTTCTGCGCCTGCGCAGGGTCCCGTTGCGTCATTTCCGGTCTTGGAAGTGACGGACGGGGCTGGAGAAGCCCGATCGAGCGGCGCGGAGAACCTCTCCACGGCGCTCGGAAGATCGGGTTGGCACCCCCGTGGAGAATCGGGTCGGGGGCGCCACCCGGCCTTGGATGCATCGCTATGTGTGAGATGACTCCCAGTGGCTGCTGAAATATATGAAGTAGTCTGCAGATAACACTTGTCAGGAGAGGCGAGCTAATTTCTAACTATCACTAATGCTTTATGGTTTTGTGTTATGTAGTCTAAACATAACAATTCAGCAATATAACAGGAGATATAAAATGCACCACAAATAATAATATCAGGGATTCTGACTGAGGGCATTAAAAAAAGAAGAAAAAATACCTGCTCTACATCTCCGGGAAGGAAGTTCAGCAACTTGATCCCATCGCTCTTCCTCAAAGTCATAACACTCCACACTCCGAATGGCTTTGGGTGCTTGCCCACCCACTACAATCATTACCTTGGTGAGAAAGGAAAATAAAGTTACAGGATACAGGAAATCCCATGTGATCAGAGTCTTTTCAACAGCAAACAGAAATTTGGAAAAATAAAAACTTTGACCTTATTTGGGGCTTTCAATGGTAACACTCAGCAGAATAAGAACTCAGCCCCAAGGAAAATACATTTTATTTTAGAAGCACGGGAATTTGGCATCTGCACGATGTCAAACTTAGGGTCATAGGAAGGAAGTTGTTGGATGAAATACTGATCATAACCTTTGGGCAAAGCCTATGCACTCTAACTTTCATAGATTATCCAACTTTCTTCCAAAAAGATCAAATCCTAGAAAAGCTACATTTTTAAAAATAAAAACATGTGATAACAGCCTAGAATGATATGTTAATAGGTCCTGCAGTTGTTTATATTCCTTTTCATGTATGTGCAAATCAAGCTGCATTCAAAATGGCAAAGATTTCAAACCTCATGCATGTTCTAAACCACGGTGCTTCTTTTTCAGATTGGTTGATTTGGGAACCTACTAAGCTAAGACACTCATGATCATCCATTACACCAGTATCCAGCATCAATAAGCTTGGATATAGTAGCAAATAATGATGACAGGCTGTGGGGCTCTCCCCCCTTTCTGCTCCCCTTGCACCATTTAGGTCACACACAATGCCCCCGATTAGTATTTTCCACGCAGTAGTGTGGCAGAAACAATTTTTATGGCAAGCAGGATAGTTTCAGTGGGTTTCAAATCAGCAGTAACAGAAAAGCACTTGGACGGAGAAAACATTAGTTGATGGAATATGAACATTTCTCAACTAGGTAAGAAATTGCTATTCGTATGCACTGTACATATTACATTTCTGGACTAGCAAGTCCAGAATTCTGGCTGAGTTTTTCAGCAAAAAGGTTTAGCTTACCTTTGGCAGACTGATTGGTGTCCTTGGTTTTGTTCTAGGATTCTTTATCAACTGCCTTTGATCCAGAGGAAGTAAGTGATACTTCATGGCTTCAATGAGGAAGTCTTTACATGTATTATTATTCTTGATTAAAGCTTCTTCTTCAACTGTCTGAAAATATCAAGAAAGCTTACAACAACTATGGATGTTGCAGTGTCATTTCTTTAACTATCATTAATGGTTTTGGGATAGCAGTACTACTAAGAATCCCATGCTGCTCCTTCCACAACTGGCTTCATTGGGCAGTATCCAATGCTGCCACTATGCCTCCACTCATTCTGTTGCGCCCACGGGACCCACCACTAGCACAAAAGGAAGGTAGCGGTTCCTAAAACAACCCTGAAAATTTGTTGAAACTTGTTTCTGGGGTTGCGTTAGGAACTGCCAGCATCTTGCTAGTGCACAGCCAGCATTGGATTCTGCCCATTATGTCTTTTTCATATTTCATCTATTACAATAAGATCTAGTTCAACTAGGCACTGACGCGTGTGTGTAAAGTTGTCCTACCTTCATCTAAATCAACCTTCTTCCCTCCAGGGGCTGCAGTCACACACACACACACACACACACACACACACACCACCCCAATCTTATTGTACAGGGATAGGGAGGTTTAAAGTTCCCCTCCCTGTGTGCTCAGACACTTTTAAAAGTGGGGATCATGCTGGTGACAGCCAGCATGATCTTGGCTTTCTAAGGGTTTCACTGCTAGGGTGCAGAAGAGCTGAAGATATTGCATTTCTTCCAGCAATCTCCTAGCCCAGAAAACACCTGTTTGGTGGGCTGAGAGGAGCATGAACTACATGGGGAGGAAGGTGTAGGGATGACACTCATAAGAACATAAGAAGAGCCGTGCTGAATCAGACCAAAGGTCCATCTAGTCCAGCATTCTGTTCACACAGTGGCCAACCAGCTGCCCATGGGAAACCCACAAGCAGGACATGAGTGCAACAGCACCCTCCTGTGTTCCATAGCAACTGGTGTACATAGGCATACTGTCGCTGACACTGGAGGTAGCGTACAGCCATCAGGACTAGTAGCCATTGATAGCCTTCTCCTCCATGAATTTGTCCAATCCCTTTTTAAAGCCCTCCAGATTGGTGGACTCCCTGTGCAACATCCTCCCCATCAGCAGTGGAAAATTTGGCGGCAGCAGGGGGACAACGTGGGCACCTGCATAGGCTGCATGGAAGGCCTGTGAATGCCACAAGTGGCCCACCAATATGTGGCCCAAATTTTTATGTTGTGCAAATACAGCAACCCTGTTTCCGAGTATGGCCATCTTACAATGACACTACTTACTAGCATGTTAACACAATCCAGAGTATAAACAAGTAAAAGAAAGAAGTACTGGACCTTATCATTTGGAAGGCCAAGATGTTCTGGGGATGCAGTATTCATACATAGATCTGTGTATGTTGTGATATGTATCACATTACCAGCTGCAGCACATTGTTTACACATGGTAGGGACAGAATGGCGAGGTAAACAGGTTTATTATGTCTTACTAGAAACTGTGGTTTCTGGACTGTGAGAACTGTATGAGCTAGTCAGATGGTTTGTATGTTCTGATGATGTGCTAACTTGTTTTCTGTCTGAAGCCATCTTAGAGAGAGGCAGGACTGCTTTCTCTCTTCTTCTTTGTTCTTCTTGCTGGACTTTTGTTACTGCAACAATGTAATGCCTTTGCTGAGGTGGAGTGAAGCTCAACTTACTCCACTGGATGTAATGCTTGCTATGCATTTATACTCTGCACATGGACTGTAACTAGGAAATGTATACTCTGTAGAACTTTACTTGCTAAGTGAATAAACAGGTAGAATTAGACCTGTGGTGTTACAGAGTGTTTCCTGACTCCATGGATTAATCTGCAAACGGGGAAGCTGGAAGCAAGTTGGATTACAGGCAGGCTGGGCTGACATCTTCACAACACGCTGCACGCTGCGTAAAGAGGGGAACTGAGATCTGGAAGATCTGTGTGTGGAATAACAGGCCTCTGCTAGCACACAGACAGGATTTTAAATCTCCCATGCGCACACGCACTCTGCTGCTCACGCACACACACACCGTGTATGGATACACGTGCGTGCATCAACATATCTCCCACATAGCGGCTGCAATCTAGAGCCTCAAATGTTCAGAGCTCCAGTTGCAAGCCATAGAAAACAAAGCCCCACAAATACACATGGCTCTTTCTCCTTCCATTTTCGACAATGGGAGAGGCTTTGCATGTTCAGCTGTCTGCTCGCACTGTGATTAGAAAGAAATTGTGCTAGCTGTTCCAGACATTGGATTCTGGGGGGCCAACTGTTCATATACTTCCAGAACCAATGGTCATGAAACAACAAGGAGGATATGCATATGTACTGAAAGAACTCTTTGAGCAGCTACAGTGCCAATGCCCCAAACTTTTTAAACTCTGGGGATTAAAAAAAATTCAGTTTGGAGGGTTTGGCATAAGAGCTGTGGAAAGGGAAACTTAAAAGAACTTTACTGCCCATGTAGATGTCACACACAAAATTGTGGGTGTTGTTTCAGTGCTTCCCCACTCAACCTATCAGTGACTCAAGCTCTACAATATGAGACTGCTAAAGACATTTTTTTCCAAATTCATCAGGACACAGAAAAGGCAGATTTATATTGCACCAGTTATTATGGACAGGTCTAACCCCCATTCTGAGTATTCAACTAAAAAGAAGATTCAGAACATGTTGACCAAGTATGCTGGCCTACAAGGACTACAATTCTTCAATGCATTGTCTTTTGAAGGATGGCACGCCACAAACAAGCAGCCCAAGCTTTTATTATTTAAGTTTCAATCCTGTAGTAGGTATCTGATGAATACTAACCTGTACAAGGTAATCTCTAGGCAAGAGAGGGAGACGGACATGCTCCATCAGTTTTGCCATGTGTTCCAAGCGAGATTCTTTCTCGTAATTTATCCAAGAAATGACAGCTTCAAACACCTGAAAAGAGCAAGAAAACATATATGTAAACTTTAGATTTAAATTCTAAAGGGACATAAATCAACACTATCAAATCCAACATAGGAAGCAGAGGTTTGGGAAGCTAAGCAACAAGTTTTCAGAAATCAACTAAACATATTTTAAAAGGCAAGAAGAAAGGATAATGATAAAAGGAAGACTTAAAAAGAACTAAAATTAGTATATTTATGTCAAGTACGTGCTGGATGCAAATATAATTCTTCATATAAGTCATAGCCCTCAGCTTTTTTTACAGACGCCAAATTAAGTAAGACACTTTAATTTCAGAGCGTCCAAGTTGTAGGCGGGGGAGGGGGGTTGTGCACAATCTAGTATCATAGATGTAACTTATAATCATGGCGTTTAGCATTTTGGAACTGGTTAAAAAAACCAACAAAACTCCCACCCTGGTTCCATCACTGGAATTATCATGGGGAGAGAGAGAAGCGGGGAACAAATTTAATTTGCATGCCTTATTCTGGCTTCCATTCTTTTTCCTGGCAGATGTTAGCCCTGTTCAGGAAGGGTTCGCAATTGCGCTGCGAGTTCTACTCAAATTCAAACATTCAAGCAAATGCGAGTAGAACTCCCTTTCAGACCTTGCCGGTTCAACGTGGCAAGGTCTGAACGGAAGGCGGCAGGGCCAGCAAGCCTGAAGACACAGGCGGTGGGGCCGGCACACCCAGAGATCGTAGGGGTGGGGCCAGTGTGCACGGCCATGACCCTCTGCCCACATTAAGCTCTCCTGCGTTCAGGTGAATGCCTGAACAGGGCTTTTGGATCGGGTCTGTAGGGAATAGCGCAAAATAAAAGCAGTGGATGGTGACATGTGAGGATACTGGAGTGCAGAATGTATGGAGGCAGGAAACACACCCTAAAGGCCATGGAAGGATCTCAGAGTTCTGTGAAATGAACAGAGGTGTGGCATTGGACACTGGAAATCTTTCCTATACCCATCAGGTTTTCTTTTCCGCTTATAGATGGTCACATCTTCCCCACAACATTGAAAACCAATTTTCACCATTTAAAAACAATTAGAGATTATCTGTAAGTCCAAACTTTTTTTAATTAAATGCCATGTACCATGATCAGTGTAGTCCTGACCACACAGATATCTATTTCCATGAATATACAGTAATACCTTGGATTGCAAGTAACTTGGTTTGAGAGTGTTTTGCAAGACAAGCAAATTTTTAAATATTTATTTAATTTTTTTTTACTTGATATACAAGCGACGTCTTGCAATACAAGTACTGTAGTACGGCTTAAATTAAAAATCTCTGTACAAATTTTTTTGGGGGGGATTTCGTTTTGATATAAGAGTGTTTTGGATTACAAGCACGTTTCCAGAACGAATTATGCTCTCAATCCAAGGCATGACTGTACTGTAAGCAATGCGCATTTTAAATGCTGTCCCTTGTTAAGATCTTCCAGTGCCCAAAAACTTGAAATGTATTTCAGTGGAAGGGCTGTGCTTGGTATGAACCATCAGGCTGAAAACCTTTATGTTGTCCAAGAGTACAAGAAGGGAGTTTCAAAGTTAAAAAATGTTCCATTTACTGAGTAAGCAATGGAACGCATAAGCTGACTGAGACTGTAGACTGAAAGTGATGATGGCATTTGTGCACATAAATATGCTGGCGCTTTTTAAAAACCATATTATTTGACCAGTGTAAATTAAGGACGGGACATTAAATTTAAAGTGGCACTAATTGCATTCTATTCAGCTTGCGGTAGTTTCTTCAAGAGGTTAATTAACTGCTCGTTTAACTCAGTTTAAAATTGTGAACTTTGACCGTTGTGCCTTCTCGTCTTTCCAGCTTAATGAGTAGCTGCTAAGGTGAAATCTTTTCCCCAACTACGCAGTACTTTGGTGCTGTGTGCCTTATTCTGCATTAAAGCTTCCAAGGCTACACTAGCCACAACCTTACTGGGATGCCAGATGTCACCTTCAGTTCATTTACATTTCACTCTTTCCAGAAACCCCACCTCTGCTCTTGACGGCATAATCCGGAGGCTTCTAAACACAAAGATGTACGCTGGTGCTTCCCTTTAAATCCCTAAACGGCTTGGGATGCAAATACTTGAAGGAGTGTCTTGTGTTTTCAACACAAATAGTAACAACAGAGGAGGAAGAGATTATAGCTTTGACTCTCAGGTTCTTCTCCATAGCAATTCATTATTTCATTTTAACCATTTGTATCCCACTTTTCAAAGTATTTCCCCCTACCCACACAAAGTAGCTCATGGTCAAAGAAAGCATCAAAACAACAATTAACAAAACCATATCAAACAGAATGAGAGTACATGAGAATAAAATCCAGAAAAAATATCAGAGAACAAAACCAGTTCTAAAAAGCCTTCTGGAACAAAAAATGTTTTCAGAACCCACCTAAAAATGGGCAGACAGTCACCACTCAAAAAGGCCCTGTCCCATTGAACTTTGCTAATGGTGGGCCAGAAAGCAGTGCTTCCAAAGCTGATCTCAAGGTGTAATAATGGCAACTACCATTTCCATACAGTCCTTGGTTCCCTATTCACAGTTCTTCCAATGCATAAGGTACCTTAATGGTACAATCCTTTCCTTATTTATTCAGAAGCAAGCCCTGCTGTTGACACAGGGGGGGAAATCAATTGGGGGCTGGAGCCAAGCCCAGCCCTTATTTTTTATTTTATTTTATTGGTAATTTAAGCTTGAAAATAGGTAAACAAGAAACCCCTCGTTGCATAGCTTGGAACATGGGGGAAAAAAGTTTTTAAATGCACTGAGGATTAGCACTGGCAGGTTTTGCTGAAACATACAGGTCATGGGAAGTGACAGCTAAATCATGGCTTCCCAGAACATGAATATGCTATGAAAAACACATGTCTCAGATCTCCACATATGATGGTTGACATGAAGCTTTGCAGGCAATTTCCCACATGGAAGTGTCCTTCATGTAGGAAAAACATAATGTATGTAGCTGTCCTCATTCCTTACCTCCAAACACGAGTGATCAATATTGGTTAATTCAGTAATCATGCAACATTTGTTTAAATTCTGCTTTAAATGCTTTTGCCTACAAAGCCCTGAGTGATCCAGCATGGTTCTAGATACATGCAGTCCCCCTGACAAAGGGTCATCTGTCATTCAAACCATGCTGTTTGTGTTGATTTCTGGAAAAAAATTGGTCTCTATCTGCTTCTAGTGGCTTTGTACTGAATTTTTTTTAAAAAAGAAGAAGCTCTCTCTGACCTGCACTAAATCCCACAAGACCCCAGTTGGGTACTGTGGGCAATATCCAACACGACGCTACTGCTAACATAAATGACATTGCACTACCATAAGCTACCACCAGTATAACACCAATAGCCTTTTGCTGGTGAGATGGGTGTCCCCAGAAAACCCACTGTGCCAGCAAGTGCTACTGGTGGCTCACTAGAGGTAGTTTGCGCTGGCTGATGTGGTTTATGTTAGTGGTAGTGTCACATTGGATACTGCACTTTTTTTCTTTAGATGGTTTCCCTTTGCACTGCTTTTCAGGTCCTCTCACACTGGACTTGACACCACACAAAAGCACAGGGTTACTCATATATTTTATCTATTTCTCAAAACAGCATGCTAAAGCCATGTTTGTTTCCATGTTCCATATTAGAGTGTGCACAACAAGATACTACCTTTTCCTCGGATGAAACAGTGAGCTTGTCACTCGATATCAAACTGCAAACCTGGTCCAGGCTTAGGCTGAGAAATTCTTCACCAAGCATCACCTCAGGAAAATGCTGCTCTGTTCAAAAGAATCAGAAGTTGAGAAAAGGAAGTTTATAATGAAATCCATGGGAGGGGCAAGCAGTAGTAACAGATCAGATTACTGTACAAAGGAGAACAGTCTGATTGGGAGGCAGGGATGCCTACACTGAGTTAGGAATGAAGGGGAGCTCCACAGCATCAGGTGTACAGTGCACACAAGTCTCTGAATTTCACAAAGGCACTGCGGAAGGGCCATAGCACATGCTTTGCATACAAAAGGTCCCAGGTTCAATCCCAGGCAGCTCAAGATAGCGCTGGGAAGAATTCCTCTCTGAAACCCTGAAGAGCTTCTGCCAGTCAGTGTAGACCAGTCTTGCCCAACCTAGTGCCCCTCCAGATGTGCTAGACTACAAAACCCATCACTGAGTTGCAGTCCAACACATATGGAGGACACCAGAAAGGGCAAGGCTGGTGTCTACAATTCTGAGTTAGGTGGACCCATGGTTTGACTCAGCATAACGCTGTTCCCTATGAGCAGAACCAACCAGGGTAGCCTCCATAGCATCCTGGAAAGCCGCACATGGAAATCTCGTTTGCACTTTGCAGAATATTCCTCTGTGGATTGTGAGATCTATCTTGCTTTCCTAGTTGAAAAGCACCATATTGGTGATGTGTTTATCATTAATACATACACGCAGAGCTATTACAGTACTTTAATTTTCAGTATCACATTTTGCTTTCCTCACTGTGGGAAGCTGTGTGGATCTAGAATTGGCCTCCACAGTCACTTACAGACCCATCGCTAGAGTCTACACAATTTTATACAATTTCCTCCTTGTATAATTTTCTTTTTGTAATTTTATCCTGGAAGACAATCTTACACGGTCACGAGTGATCGCCTACTAGTAAAGGTCTGCCCATTTGTTCAATTACCTCTTGGCAATGCTATACCTGTGTTGGCCAGCAGATGGCAGTCGCGGACAAATTTCAACCAAACCTTACACATGTGCACCCAACATTATTTAAATAGAAAAGGAATGTAGAAGTGTGAGAATACTGCGTTCCTATCCAAATATAATTTTATAAAGACAGAAATGTATTCCATTATGTTAACAAGGCCATTTCATTTGCTTTAAGGCACTTTTCAAAGTGGAATTTTCTAGCAGGTGACCTCATACACTACTTTCAGTTGTTTTAACATGCAGATATTTGGCTCAACACAGTTAATGTACAGCCAAAGAATATTGATAGCATTTTTTGGAATGACATTTCATTAAAGTAAAAAGAGGTTCATGAAGGCCAATAAAGCAACAAAAGCAGCTCCTGTAATTACCCAACAGCCAAATCTAAACTGAATGCAATACCTGTCTGGTTAAAGATTAAATGGTTCTAAAAATCAAATCTTTAAGAGTGAGTCATTAGTCCCAGACCAGTTTCTCCGTTGCTTCTTATGCACCGAACAAGGGACTGAAAAAGTTTTATCTGGATTTGCAGGCAACTGGATTCACACCTATTCACTGTGCTTGTAGGCACAAGTGTAAATGTTGCTGTAGAAGCCCCAGAAATGGTGAATTGGGAATGGGTCTGAAGTCTCAGGGAGAGAAAGAGTTTGCTTCAGCCTAAAAGAATGTTCAGCATAGCTGCTGGGAATACCTTCACCTCTGGGCATAACAAAATTATAACAGAAAGCCGAGAGATATCTCTGCATTCCTGCCTTGGCACAGAGCTGGCTGAGACAAAATAATGTCTTGTACATCTTACACAGAGCTCTCTCAGGACTGTGTACCACTTCAAATTGCAGGTGACAGATCATATATTTTGAATGTTCCCATATCAGAAACCTTCTGCTCCTTGAAAGCTAGCATGGCAAAGACAAGGTGAAACTCTTACCAATCTACAGGCAGTCCCAGGGTTAAGAACGTCTGACTTACAGACAACCCATACTTACGAACGGACTTCCAGGTTCCCCGGCTCTACGTTGTTTACGTAGTATAGTGTAGTATACGTAATTTATGCAATTTGCGTAAATGCCGTATACTACGCTATACTGTTCCGACATATGTACAAATGCGACTTAAAGACATTCTTAAGAATGGAACTACAGTCATGCCTTGGATTGAGAGCATAATTCATTCCGGAAACATGCTTGTCATCCAAAACACTCTTATATCAAAACAAAATCCCCCCCAAAAAAATTTGTACAGAGATTTTTAATTTAAGCTGTACTACAGTACTTGTATTGCAAGACGTCGCTTGTATATCAAGTAAAAAAAAATTAAATAAATATTTAAAAAATTGTTTGTCTTGCAAAACGCTCTCAAACCAAGTTACTTGCAATCCAAGGTATTACTGTAGTTTGTAACCTGGGGACTGCCTGTAATGTGCTAGCTTTCCACGAACAGAGTTGTTGACTCTAAAATTAAAAGACTACCGCTCCCAAGAGGACGACTCAGTTTACCTTGCCTCTGTCAATATCACAGTGCTGTCCTACTATCTTGTGCTAAAACTTTGGAATGTGGACCTTTAGGCAACTAATTGGATTAGACTTGAACCTACCAATTGGATCAGACTTGAACTTAGTTTCCCAAAAGCAGGGGTGGGCAACTTGTGGCCTTCCAGATGTTTTGGCCTACAACTCCCATCATCCATCACCATTGGCTATGCTGGCTAGGGCTGATGGGAGTTGTGCACCAAAACATCTAGAAGGCCACAAGTTGCCCAGCCCTGCCTTAAAGGTTTGACACTATTAGGTTCCATGCCTCTCATTCATCTGCAAATCTTTTGACCCATTCCCACATTTACAATGGACTCTGTGGAAGAACCCTGAAGTGAAAGGCGGGTGACAAAATGAGCCTGTGGAAGGAACGGGTGAACAGAGACATGTGTACTCTAGCCCATTTGACTGGCATGGGAGATAGTTTTAAAAACATTTAAACAGTTACAGCAAGAATATAATCTACCTGTAGAAGCATTTTGACAATGCATTGAGCACCAATGTTGCATAAATTAACATTTGGCCCTGATGCACTTGGCAATTCCAAAAGACCTCAGCTATATTCATCGAACACTATATTCATTTAAACTGTGTAACACTGATGGTTTAAACTTATATCAAAAAGCAAACTGAGAAAAGCCTAGATGATGCAAGATAAACATGGAATATACTCTCAGGCATGCTGGCACAGCCAAAGCAATGGTAATTAGTGCCGAAATGGGTAAAAAGCGTAACAGTAGATGATCAATAGTGCAACCCTAGAGATATTTTTTCACAAGTCCCACTGTGTTCAAAGGGTCTTAGTCTCTAGTAAGTGTGTTTAGGACTTCAGCTCAAGTCAGCAAAAAATAATGTTGAGACTGCACTGGCACCCACAAATCCTTCAAATGTGACATTTCGGACAACTATCTGTGCTGGAGATGCAGTATATCTGGTGGCTTTGCCCTCAAAATTCCAGCATTACGGCATGAGGAAAGGTTCTGTCAATCTGGGCAAGTTTGGGCCTTTCCATAATATAATACAGAATAGCTCTCGTTAATGACTACATAAAGTTTTACAACATGGGAAGTCTAATGAAGCTCCAACAATAGAACACAGGACAGAGCACATAGTATGATCTAGCGAGTAATAGGAAAAATGCATATGAGAGACATGAAACCCCAGATAAGCATAGTAAGATTTGGAAGAAATTTTGGGAGTTATATGGCTGATGTTGCAATCCTACACATGTCTACTCAGATAAAAGCGCTACTGAGTTCAATGGAACATGTTCCCAGGTAAGTAGGTATTGGATGGCAGCCTAAGAGACCAACGTGACTATTCCACCTGTGATCCTTATTTGGCAACAGACTTCTCTTCCTAACTTCCCTTCTCCTTCCTACACCCTTTTTTTCCTTAATGGTATGTTAGGTAGTGTTGGCTAGAGAGCAGCGGATGATCAGTGGGAGGGGTAAGGTTGATTTTATCAGTGTGTTTTCTGTGTACAATAGCATTGCTAGTTTGAAAAATCAGTAAGTCGTCCAAATAGAAAGAAGGGGACACACATAACACTACTGGTGAACTGGAAGCACCGTGTAGACTTTGTGTCTTTTTCATCAGGGATACCACCAAAACTAGGAAAAGCCAGACCTGTAGATCAAAATACTGTTCTAGGAACTTAGAAAATGTACTTACAGTTGAATCACACCAAAGTGAGAACAAGCAGTTCATTTTTTAAATGTCAAAAAATTGTAATATTTCTACTCTTTCAAGCCATTCAATTAGCTGCAACATTAAGTAACAAATTAGTCTTTCCCCCTAACTCATTCTTGCTTATGTTGAAGCATGAAATTGTCCTCCAGGCATGAACATTTTTGTATTTTAAAACAAGACACATTGCAGAGGCTGCTGTGGTCACCTGCATAGGCGTTGGCCTGTTGCAATAGTTCAGTGCAAGTATGCACATCTGCAAAGGCGCGGATTCCAAGGCAATTGGTGGGATGGAGCTGAGACTGAAGGAAGTCACAACAGTTCTGCCGAACGTCCATTAACTGTAATAGGCTGGCTGCTGGCAACAAAACCTGATGGGCAGAGAAGAAAAGGCGAGTGAGAATTAGCAACCAAAGTGTCAGGTTGCCTTCTTGGATAAATAATCTTTGCTACAGCGCTCTTTAAGGAGAGACAATGAATGGACACAGCTCTTAGAGATTCAGAAAACATTAATTGGAAAGTACGCATGACAAAAAGAAAAAAAGCAAGGGCAATCACACAGTCATTCCTTTTGATATTCCTTTCCCATCAAAGAGGATGAAGACGCCTTGCAGAACAGAACATCAGTTCTGATATTCACAGTCAGAGCAAATGCACCTAAATCGCTGAATTTCTCAAGTGTTATTACATGCGGTAGTTGGTTTAAAAAAGAAACGAGGAAGGAATACATGATATTACTTTGATTTGTGCATTTTTAATATATCCCCTACTGAATACGCCAGTGTTCATTACCTCACTGTTCACAATGTTTCGATTTTACCACCAAGTTCAGTCCACCTTTCCTATTTGTTATTATTACTGTTGTGCGTGTCCTCATTCACATGCTCGTGTGTGCACATGTAACAATCAATGCAGGTCTAAAGGAAGCCTTAAACCAGAGGCGTGGTGCGTGCACAGCGGACTAATGTATTACACTCTTATCAAAGTGGGGAATAGGTACGTCTAAAGTGGGAAATTAACTCAAACACTCGTTCAAAGTCTAAAAAGTATAGACTTTATTTTTACATATTTTGTTCTCAAAACACACACATACGCACTTGAGTATCAAAAGAGAAAAAATGTATTGGTTAGTACACCCACATCAGCCAGTATACTAGTTCTAATAGGTCTAACTAGAAAAGACTGAGAATGACTAAAATTGGGGAAATCAGCATTTGTCAAATGAGGAGTGGAAAGTGGTGGTATGGAAATGGCAGAACAAGGGACTGGAAGGCCATGCAACCAAGGGAGTTTGGGTGCTGGTGATAATGGTGGGCCACAAGGGTGGAAATGGATAGATTTAGGAGGAAAGAAAAAGGAACAGGGCAGGAGCGGCAATAATTACCTGACTTCAGAATAAGGGGAACCCAAAGGACTTCACTTCCTGATTGGTTGCCAAACATTAGAAATTTGTTGTGAGCATAAGCTACCCTCATGTTTCTCAGCTTTAGTTCCAAATTCAAAAATGAGGCTTAAGCTTCAAGCCACCCTGGCACGCCTGAACACTGTCCAGAAAGAGCAAAAGGGATTGCTTCTGGATCGGTGAGGATAGGGAGATCGAATGGAAGCTAAGTGGTTACTAGGGACCCTGGAGCCACCACTATTTGGTTAAAAATGGATCTAGATGGAGAGTCTTGCTAAAGGGGCTTCTCCTTAAAAGTTTCCAAGAAGGTTCAGAAATTGTGCATTCAGCTCAAGACTTTTTGATCACTGCTTTCCAATACCTTTGGCTCACTTTTTGACCATCTGTCTTGGCCTCAAAGACAGCAACTCATATGGAGGCTGCAGACTACCTGCATAGCCTCACAGGTCATACTACATATGGGCACATATAGAACCCGGATTTGGGACTCAATGGGCACTTTAACGGGGTTGGTAGAGATTTCTGAGTGCACGAGGTAACAAACTGGTGTGCTTCGGCTCTGAGAATAAACAGGCAAATGCAGCAATAAGATGGTTCAACTGGAAAGTGAGGGAAGACTCTATCCCTAGAAAAGTGGGATAGGCACCAGGATAGAGTGGGATATCATACAAGGAAAGGGTCATGAGGAACAACAGTAAAGCCAGTCAGACCCTAGTTTATACTCAGAGTGGAGACACACCAGTGTAATGGATGCCCAAGCAGAAAGAAAGATGAACATCGACTGACCAAACTCCACAGCAGATATACCAGCTCAGATACTGGACCTAGGAATGGTCAAAACAAAGGGAACAATAGTTTGGCTCTGACTAATGAACAGAACCCTCAGGGAGGCTCCTTGCCCCTTGCTTAATTACATCTAGCTGGCTATACAGGGCCATAGCAATACAGTAGTCAAAACAAAAGTGTCATCAAGGGTGCTCAGGTAGCATTTGACCCTGTTGACCATCTGGGAGATGAGGATGCTTCAGGATTGAGCCATTTTTTCCTGCCAAGGCTTTGGATTGGCTAGTTCAACGGTAACCCCATGGGTTAGTTGGCTGAGTGGTGGGCATGGGAATCAGGCAAGCATTTTCAGGTTTCCACGGTTACAATTCTCTTAATCTAATCAAGGATGAAGTACATATACTGTATGGCTCCTTTGTCCCCGAGGCAGTTCAGAATCTTAAAGATGTTGCTGGCAGCTTGTCATGCTGTACCTTCTGAGACCAAAATGGATTCTTGAGCTAAGGTGTCAAGGTAATGCCAATTAAAGCTATAGCACACAAGACATGTCTTGGTGAGCCAGCACGTCTGAAGTTTCTCTGTGACATACCACACCATCAATGCACATAGCACCTGCACAGTGTTACATAGACCACGTGTTACTGTCTTGCCTATCTTTTACAAACGGTTCTCCCCCCTGAACTTTGCATTACAAAACCAATATATTCTTATATTGGCCAAATAGCCATTACACATAACTGCACTCAAAGAAATGACATGCAATCAAGGTAATGAACTATAACGTACCCCGCTCTTGCTCATCTGAATAGAGTGAATGTGGTCCTCAAGGTTAAGCAAGTAAGCAAACCATCCCAGAAACTTTGTATAAACTCTGCTTCATGAACTGCATTCATACATCAACAAAAATGGGGAAGCCATATTGCACAAATCGACTCACTCACCCTAAATTATTTGCCATTGCAGACAAACTGCCAGCACACCCAAGGGCTAATACTGCTGAAAGAATCTTATCTGTGTGTGACATGCTGGAGGTGTCAATGACATTCAAAGTATTGAGTGAAAGCAGATTGAGAAGATGGCCTGGGGCACTTCAATTGTACATCTGCTCAAAAGGACTCCTCTCAAGTGCTGTAACTTAAAAGAAATTTAAAAGGTAATTCCCCTGTGAAATCTAAACCGTATTAATTTCATCCCCCCCCCCCACCACTGCTAAAGCTATATTTATTCCGTTCCAATCAAGAAAACTGGGAAGCATGTCTTTAAGGCATGATCCAGAGAAACATGACAAAAATGGTTAAAGACTTACCTTGCCATAACACTGTGTTGGCAAAAAGAGAACTGTATTCGTCTACTGCCTTAACTTCTTTCATCCAAAGAGAACAGTAGTAAAACTGCAACATGCCCTGGGGTGCATTCACTGTACTATTCCAGCAAGAAAAATCCAACCCAGCTGGATCACACAGGAATATTACAAATCAGTAACTTTTTTTTAGAGAACACTAACCCCAATAGGCAACAATAAAACACAGAAATTAATTAAGCAATGGGTCTCCAGGCCCCAAATACTTTGATTTCTAGAACAGATTAACTTAACCCAGCAAAGGGAGAGTAAGAATGACTTTCATTTGTTCAACAAGTATCTTAGGAGTCACTTCAGTGACTGGATTCGCACAACACTTGAAGCCACCGTGGCACAGTGAGTTCTGCAAATCCGGCTCACTTCCCGCAGGGTGGCTTCTTTGTGACTACGAAGCCACCCCAACAAGGCTTCTTGTAGGGTTTCGTAGCCATCCCTGGGCTTGCCATGTCATCCAAACCCAGATGACACAACAATCCCAGATGTAGCCCCAAACCCTACAGAGCCACTTGGCAAGAGCGGCAAAATCTCACTGCTGCTCTTGCCAAGCGGCTCTGATCAAGCGCCAATGACAGCCGCCCAAAGTGCCCAAGCGGCACTTTGGGTGGCTCTCATTGGCTTCCCTGCCACTGCACACTGCCCTCTCAAGCTCCACATGGGGGGGGGGAACTCGGTGCTCCCACGGGGTTCCCTGAGATATCCGCAGGAGAACCAAGGGGGGAGGAGGAAGCACCCTACCCCCGATGTGCCCAATCGTCTGTCAGGCACATCGGGGGCAGGGTGGCTTCTAAGCCACACTGCGTACAGTAATACAGTAAAGTAACTTGGTTTGAGAGTGTTTTGCAAGACAAGCAAATTTTTAAATATTTAATTTTTTTTTACTTGATATACAAGCGACGTCTTGCAATACAAGTACTGTAGTACAGCTTAAATTAAAAATCTCTGTACAAATTTTTTTGGGGGGATTTCGTTTTGCTATAAGAGTGTTTTGGATTACAAGCACGTTTCCAGAACGAATTATGCTCTCAATCCAAGGCATGACTGTAACTTGCTATACAGTGTGGCTTAGCGTGTTGTGCAAACCCTCCCAGTGCCTTAATATTCCACTAAAACAACAGAGCTCCAAAGTTAAGTGAAACTCATTCAACTGTTCCCAGTTAGGGGAAATCCACATATACATTATATACCAGCAGTTAATTATTTGTGTGCCACATATGGTTGTTTGGATCTATGAACCAAGACACCCTTGGTTCAAGTCTTGACCCTGCAACAATCATCCTCTGGATGACCTTGTTCAGATGTCATAGCCAAGCATGACGTAGCAGTTAACGTGTTGGACTGGGACTCAGGAGATTTGGGTTCTGGTCCCCACTCAGCCATGAAGCTCACTGGGTGACTTTGGGCCAGTCACTGACTCTCGGCCTAACCTACCTCGCAGGGTTGTTGGGAGGATAAAATGGAGAGGAGGAGGACCATGTAAGCCACCTTGGATTCCTTGGAGGAAAAAAGGTGGGACATAAATGTGATAATAAATAAATACATAAAATGCCAAGGCTAAGTTTCACCATCAGGACAGCATCTCCAGCTTGTACCCTCCCTCTTCCTCTTGTGCATTTTGATTCCCTCCCTCACTTCTGGTTCGTGATAACTATAGCTTGCCATAACATCTGAATCAAGTAAACTATGGTTACAGTTCCCATCCAAACAAGGAATGGAAACCGCTGCTTGAACTGGGATCCCAATTCTGGTTTAGATGAAAACTATGCTCTACACCAGCTTACCCCAGCATGGTACCCTTCGTTTGTTTTGGGCTATAACTCCCAGCATTCCTAACCATTGGCAATGCTGGCTAGGACTGATGGGAGTTGAAGTCCAAAATATCTGGAGGGCACCAGGTTGGGGAAGGCTATTCTAGAGTAACCATAGTTTGCCCTCTTCTGATGTAGTGACAAACATAGTTATTACAAACCAAAGAGCAAGGGAGGGAATGCATGCAAGCATGAGACATGGTGCCAATTTCCAAACCATGGTTTGGTTGTGATATCTGAATTAGACCATTATCTCTTAGCTTCACCATCACCCACCCACATGGGGACTATACTGACGTAACTTAAACGTTTGTTGTATAAATTACCGATATGACATATATGAAGTGCTTCAAGCACTCTAAAGTTACGGTATATAAATGTTAGTCATTATTATTTCGTGTCTCTGAAGCTAAAGGGTCCTTGCTCTACAATAGGGATCTTGGAGAAATCTGCAACAGATTTAAATGAGTTCAGATTTCCACCCTATGGATTCTGCAACAAACCGCCTTTATCCAAATTGCAGATTCCGCAGACTTGGGAACTGCTCTTTTACTTTCTGGAATTATATGAAAGTTTAGTCATACCACCAAAATACGGAGGGAAAAAAATCACCAACAAAAATTTATTTATTTAAAAATGCACATTTCCTCCCATAGGCTACAGTGCGAAAATGCAGATTTGGGGGGAGATTTATGCAATTTTCACTTTCTCCCCCACTTTTGGGGAGATTTGCACAACTGAGCATTAGTGCACATGCAAATTAGCACAAGTAGAATGAAATTGTCCTACAAAATGCCGAATCCATCAATGCCGAATCCATCAATGAGCAGACAACAGAAAGACACCTGACAATCAACGAAACACGGACAGAACTGATTTAACAAAATCCGTACATCCCCATTCTACAGCTCTTGATACTGGTATTTAAGCAGTAATAGAATTTTAAAACTGGGTTGGGAATATTTGCTTTAAGTAGCAGAGCACAGACCTCCCTCCCACCCCCGGCCAAAGAGGCACTGGCCTAACCTGTTTCCACTGAAACACTGAAAAGACAAGTGGTATCATTATCCAATGTTTCAAATACATAAATTTATTTATTTATTACACTTCTATACCGCCCACTAGCCGAAGCTCTTCGGGCAGTTCTCAACAATTAAAACCATAAAACACAAAATAAAAAAAACACACAACACAGCTCAGGATATCCATTAACCGACCATTTCCTTCAGCAATAATATCAGGAAAACACTCCGCCTGATCATGTAACAGGGGCTAAATCCTAGCTCCATCAAAATACAGAAGAGTTTCTGCCATTAATATAAATGCAAATGATTTGGCCCAGGTTGCTTAAGTTCTAGATCCTGAAGATCATTTAGAGACAACAGGTGCAAGTTTGGTTTCTAATAACAAATCTTCATGCTGCACACACACAGAGATAAGCCCCATGTAGAGTGTACTGCAATAGTTTGACTCAGGAACAGTCGAAGCTGGCGCACTAAATGTAGTTATACAAACACATTCCTTGACCCTGCTGCCACCTGAAGATCCGGGGACAGTGCAGGACCCAGGAGCACTCTCAAACTATGAACCTGATCTTTCAGTCTATGCTTAGGCAGCTTATTACGTTCCTACATTCAAGCAACAGGCTCAAGACAGAGGGCTGTGAGGATGATTGTGCAAAGTCTTCTGTTGAAGATGATAAAAACACAAGAATGACTATAAACTTGTTCACACGTTCACCAGCTGGAACAGATCCTTCTCATCACATGTCTGAGATAATGGTCAATTCAGGCAGCATGCATGCACGCTTATATATCCATATACACATATGCCCATTTTGCATAGTCTTTCTCTCCTTTTATAAGGAAAAAGGGTAACACTGTGGATTTACAAATGTGTTGCACACATGCAGTGAGGCACACTCACACGCCTCTGCTTTCCTCACTGCTTGGACAGAATCCCAAGCCAATAAGGGTGTAGACTGGCCCTTAGATAATATCATGAATGTAGGCTCTCAAATTCTCATGCATTCTAGAATTATAGTGTAATATTACTGACTCCAATAAAGTTCACCCTGATTTTATATCGATGCAGTCATAACTGCACAATGTTTTTAACCTAAAGAGTACAGAATCTAAGCAAGCAGAACATAAGCAGGGGGGTTGGGAAGATGGTAAACTGATTAAAAGTGCAATCCTATGCATGTTTAGACCAAAAAATGTCCTGCAACTCCAAATACTGAGAGCTGTAGGACTTTTTTCTGTCTCAACAGGCATAGGACTGCATCCTAGGTTCACCCTTTGATAAGTGTATTTAAGATTGCAGAGAACTGACTTTAACATTGAGTTTATCATTAGTTTACAATCTGCCCTAAGACTACCCAGAAGGAAGTAACATACTTTTTTGGTTTTTTATGTAAGCCACTTTTTAGGGCCAAAATGCAGAATACACAATAATTTTATAAGTAAATAAATATTTTGGTATATGAAACCATTATAATGATGGTGATTTGTCCAGGAAAAACTTTAATTTTGACTACCGCATAACCTTTCCTTTATTATTTAAGACATTTTTTTTTAAATCCCACCTTTAAAAATGATGAATTTCCAAGGCAGCTTACATAAGTAAGGTTGCATCCAATATCCACTTACCTGTGAGTAAGACCCATTGAACTCAATGGAACTTACTTACTTCTGAGTAGACATTCATAGGGCTGCACTATAAATAATTAAAAACAGAAGAACTCAAATAATTTGTTTTAAATCCACATAAAAACAATGTACAAGACACAGCAGAAAATCACTCATTAAAAAAATGTTTTCAAAGCCTGCTTAAAAGGAGATAATGAAGGGGGCTTGATGGAGCTCCCCAGGAAGGGAGCCACCACCAAAAAGGCCCTTTTAAGTTCTCCTCACCTGAACATTCTCTTCTGTGACCTCTATCTCAGCTGTGTAGATGTAATCAATCAGCTTACTTAAGGTTAGCCCATCAACGTCTTTGATCTCAATCTTCTTTGCTTTGCTTTCTGTCATATCTCCTGAAATTCAATTTTTAAAATAATTTAAAATCAATTTATTTATCATTTATTTAGTTCCTAGTTTGTATTTATCCCTTTAGGTTCCACTGAGCATAGGTTTCTGCCCATCCGTCTTTAGAAAACAAAGTACCAGCCACTTTTAGAATACTCTAAGCACAAACTCCATTACTCCAGGTCTGGGAAATACTCCCATGTCTGTCAGTGCCACTTCTAAAACTACCGAACTTTTGAAAATACATTTTGGCAAGTGAAGGGATCTGTGCTGCAGGGCTGCAAGAACTACTACAGGTCACATAGATGGCAATATTTTAGTTCTTAATAGTACCATTTATAACAGTTGGTCCTGTTCTATATCAACTTGTTCTCTTCCATGAAGAAAGCCAAAGATGTTCTTTCTTCCCTTTTCTACATTCTTAAAAGGAACAGACATGAAGAGGTGACTTTCACTGTACTCCCTCAATAGGATTTCTGTTCCTTTTAAGAAAACTTCACCACTAAAGCAATGGAACTGATAACTGTGCTAATCTGAAGATCTAGTGCATATGTTTTGTGGTAGTATGTTCCACTGGAAAGTTCTTCCATTTCTGTACTCCTTGACATACAGTCTCCAGAACAGGAGGCCTCTGTAAGGCCAGAGTATGTATGCGTGCTGCAAATTGTATGGAACCTTTGGATCATGTATGCATTTTTGGATGGCTTTTATTCATCTACATGAGGAAAAAGCAGAAGGAGGTAGCATGATGGAAGTTGTAAATCAAAATTGTAGTTTTCTCTGACTACCAGTGACTAACGATGCTGCCAAGTTTCACAATTCCTAGTTCAGAAACGTAAGTCTCCAAGCTTGGCAATGCTCATTTTGTATTTGAGACAAGCATTACAGCCCTGAGATTTTTTTTTCTCCAGCTCAGATTTTAATCTAAACCAGGGATGGGCAACTTGTGGCCCTCCAGATTTTTTCGCCTATACAGTCATGCCTTGGATTGAGAGCATAATTCGTTCCGGAAACGTGCTTGTAATCCAAAACACTCTTATATCAAAACGAAATCCCCCAAAAAAAATTTGTACAGAGATTTTTAATTTTAGCTGTACTACAGTACTTGTATTGCAAGAAGTCGCCTGTATATCAAGTCAAAAAAAATTAAATAAATATTTAAAAATTTGCTTGTCTTGCAAAATGCTCTCAAACCAAGTTACTTGCAATCCAAGGTATTACTGTAACTCCCATGATCTCTCATCCATCGGCTATGTTTGCTAGGGCTGATGGGAGTTGTAGGCCAAAACATCTGGCCACAAGTTGCCCACACCTGAATTAATCCAAGGAAGAAATCGGCTCCTCCATCCAACCTGTTTGTCCGCTTCCAAATACCCTCCTCACTTCCTCCCATCTGCTTATCTTGCTTGCTGTTGCTTCTCAGGAAGGAAGGGAAATATATGTCTCCACCACCACCACCCCTCAGTTCCTGGCAACTAGCTAGCAGTTGTAACAGCCTGCCAACTACCAAAGAAGAGTAGAAGAGAGACCTCCCTCACTTCCTGCCATTACTGCTGGAGCAGCAAGCAAAGACAACAGGTGGGATAGGAAGGGGAAGGAGTTTTGAGAAAGGGAGTCAGGCAAGTATGTAGGAGGGAGGGATGTGGGGGAAGAATCAGACACCGTTGCATTCTTGTCAATATAACTGGGGATGTACCAGGGTCTAATATGGTTCATAACTGAGGTCTGAATAAGCCAGTTTTCTGAATTTGGGGGAAAACAGCTTTGTTTTCCAAGCCCAAATTATGAACTTCACTGGGGTGGGGGAGAAGTCGCCCCTCCATCACTACCAATAAACTATCAAGTACTTCACAGGATAGTGACCTTTACATGGTCCTCTGTTAGGGCCATCTAGAGAACATTCCACAGAAGCCATTTTGGAAGAATGAGGATCGTGAACTTACAAGTACACCCTTCATCCCCATGTTTTCAGACTGTAAATCATCATGTTATTTCCATGACATTCCTGCAGCTACTCTAAGCTCCTGATATGCAATTTTCTACTTCCCTGTTCTGTCTAAAACAGGAGCTTTCCCACTGTATTTACTGACAGAAGCATCCTTCGTGCTCAACCATGGAAGAGTCGTCCTTCAATTTCTGAGCTTTGAAAAGATGCTGCCAACATATTTTCCAAATTTTTACCTAGGTCAGGATCACAAAGAATTAGAAGCTTGTGCATGTACTGAATAGTGCTGTAGAAAAGACTGCAATAGAACACAAGTACCATAGAATGATGCATTAATCAAATCTTCAATTATTTGAATTCTTCATGCGACCCATGCTAGTCTAACCAGCCAGATGTAGCACTCCAGCTTCCCTGAACATATGATTATCTAGGCTACCCTTCCCTGACCTGTGCCCTCCAGATGTGTTGGACTATAATTCCCATCATCTTCAACCTGGAAGCTGGGGGAAGACTGATCTAGGCATTCTGGATGTATTTTAATAGTCTGAAGACCTGCTTTTTAAAATCCACTGCAACCATCTTCTCACCCAGTATTCCCTAGACACTTCTGAATATCTTAATTTTGTAGCCAAGATGCTGTATGCTATGAATCCTGCTGTACGCAGCCAGGGCTGTATATGCCATGTGCTAAATTGTGCACCAAGATAATCCAAATTCTGCAGCATGTGCAGGTATTTGTCTATTTGGTACCATTTAACTGATACTATTTCTACTGATCCCAGTGGGGCTGAAGTGCTTGGAAGAGCACAGAAGCCCTGCACACCCTGAGCACTAGATATCCCGCTTGGACTCCCCCCCTCCAACGCATTCTTGGGTTCTGAGGTTTTATCAAGGATTGACCACATAATTTCAAGCCTATCATTGCGTGAATACGGATGACCAACTTAACCGCATGGATAAGGTTTTCTACTACATTGTTCCTTGGTCACCCATGTTAGTGCAAACATACAGCGCATTATGTTTTTTTCTGCCACACATTCTGATGTGTGGTAAATGCTGGGGTCTTTATTAAGTAGTGAGGCTTCCCTGCATTTACCACATGGTTTGATGGTAATTTCTATTATTGGTTCCTGGCAAGTGGTGTTGAGCAGCGAAGGTATTTCTCCAACCTACCGAGTTTCATGGCTAGAGGCAACTTTTAAGGAATAGTGTATTTTCCCTGCTTTTTCTCCATGGTTTTCCCATTGCCACATACCAAGTGTTGCTTATATACCTTGAAAGGTTTTAATTCCCTGCAGTTTGCATGAGGTGCACTTTGAAATGTCATTTATGTTTTAGTGTGTTTCAAAGTGTGTGTGTGTGTGTGTGTGTGTGTGTGCGCGTGTGTGTGTGTGTGTGTGTGTGCTTTACAGAGGAATCATACTAGGATATCCCTGAAGTCATGTTAGCTCGTCTGCTGAGTGATGATGTGCTGGTGATTTATTGTGTAAAGTTAGCTTTTCCACACAGTTCCCCACTCCCTGCCCCCATTTTGGGGGGTAGTAAACAGATGCACATAACAGAGGAACCACAAAAAATAAATAAATAAGTAAAACCAATAAGAAAATGCTTGTTCAGAAACATCGCACATACTATCTGCAAACCAATGCAAACACCACCATTATCAGTATGAGTAAACATTTTCAAATAACAAGGACAGAATAAACTCCTGTAAACAAAAACCCAGGAATTAGTGGTAAAACACTGCAGTGATCCATAGAGGGTCAGGAAGAGCTAATATCTTTACTCTACAGCAACAGGATTAGTCAGTAAACAGGGGTGGGAAACAGCAACCACAAAATAGTGCAAAACCAGCTATAGTCACGACTACTGCTGCACTTTAGCATGTCTTTAAGAAATGTCCCCACATTTCCCATGTGGTAAATTGGTTGCCTGTATTTACCAGGAATAGCTTAAAAAGCTGAAAAGATAAAATAGGTGCTAAGAAAAGAAAAATAGGCGCTAAGGCACCTGCAGTCTGCCCCAATATTGATCTATGCATGGTGTGATCCCATAACTGAGAAATGCATTACAGTGCTGGATGAAGGGGATATGGAGTGCAGCAGAGAAGCTGCAGTTGGCCCTCTGAGTGGAAAATTTTGAGATCTTTATCACTGCACAAGCTGCCAGTCCATGGAGGAAGCAGCTTGAGGGTGGGCGTCTGAGCTCACACAGCATTTATTTTTTGCTGGCTCTTCTGAATAAGTGCGAGAGAGAGAGAGAGAGAGAGAGAGAGAGAGAGAGAGAGAGAGAGAGAGAGAGGATATCAGGCCAGGCTCTTTGAGCTATTTGTGTATTTAAAGCATTCATACAATACCTAAGTAGCTCTACTTCAGATCAGTTGTGCTTGAACGCGTGATTCTACATTTCATGAAGTTTGTTGTATAACCTCCCCTGTTATTTTGTTATATTATGTAGCTCAAGGTCAGAAGCCAGCAACTCAATTGGTCCATGGGCCAAGCACTGAATTGAGGGGCCACTGCTTTCCTCACCCTCATCATCGCCATAGGGTAATTAGAAAGGAAGATACACTTTTAAATACAGGCACAGACTGCACTAGTAGAAGTGCCCAGCACATTATCTGGCTCTACATTTATTTTAAGCAGTAATAGTTATTTGTTCAGGGGCACATGGTTACCTGTAAACATGGCACAGAAATATGGACTGCAGGCAGCTAGGACAACACGATGGGCTTCAATCTCAACATCTTCAGCAACGATCACCACATCACAGAGAAGCCGCTTACTGTGAACACACCAACAATTATGGCTTTAGAACATGTCCCCACACTGCTTTCTACATGAATGCTGAAGAAACTATCAGCAAAATAAAAAATAAAAAATGACTTCTGTAGCTTCCACAGTAATCTTGTGAAATGATCTTGGTTTTAAAAACATTGTTCTGCTCCATCCTCTCAGAACAGGGTGGAGAGAAATCTGATAAGGAGGACTAGTGAAGAAATGGCAAGATAAAGATGAGGTCAAATTCTACATTATCCAGTTCTAGGGTTGCCAGATGTCCCCTCTTTAATCTCTTCAGTTGTATTTAAGTCCCACGGAATAGTTCACCTCTGTATTATTTTGAATTTGCAAGCAAACACTTGCTGTTAGTTTGAGCACACAACCAAGACTATACCCTAGTCCCCATTGACTGGTCAGTGATCCTGATGGACAAAATGTACTTCATACTGCCAGATTCTTTCTGTCCTCCTCTGCTACTCATTTAGTCAACATGTGGCTTTCGGTAAGTAATTCCACTAACTGGCACCAATTCCTCCATCTAACAAAAACATTAGCTCCATGCCTATGTAATGGATTGCCTAGGTCCTAATGCCTGTGCTATGTTTTTAAGGTGCAAAAAAATCCAGTACCTCATGTATCCAAATAAAGCTAGGGCTGTACAGAACGTTCTAATAAACAGAAAGGTTGCTTTCATACAAGTCAAGGTAACATGGACTCACCTGGGAGATATACAGCAAATTGAAATAATCAGGACATTTGGCAAATGACATCTGGCAGATAAATGTAAACAACGGGTAGTCCATTAAACTCTGTTCCAAAATCTGGTATACTCCAGATGTTTTGGACTTCAACTCCCTTCAGCCCCATGGCCAATGGTCAGGAAAACTTGGAGCTGTACTCTAAAACATCTGGAGGGCACCAGGTTGGGGAAATCTGCTATATTGCAACACCACTGTTCCTAGATTCAAGTACATATGCAGAACAAGGATCTCAGGATGATGTCACACTGGAGGAGGAGGAGGAGGAGGAGGAGGAGGAGGAGGAGGAGGGGAATAAAATGAATTGTGCTCAGATCGCCATGAAAACTGAAGGCAATACATAAGTTGAAACAGATGAGGATGGAAAGAATCCCACAGACATATATACGTGCAAACGTTTGCTTTTACAAACTTTAAGTTGATAGAGTCTATTAATTAATAGTGTTTCATTCACATTAGATTCCAGAAGCCAGTTCATTTTAGTTTAACCAACAGTGCAACTCAATTTTAAAGATACAGTCTTGTGACTCTTATTGGACTCGATAGCCCTGTAGGCTCCTTCCAACTCTATGATCTATGAATCTATGAATCTATAGCATCTGCAACAGGTTTCCCCTGTGTAATTATGTGTAGGTGTCTTATTACCCGTAGTATTCCATTATTGGTTTTCAAGTCCTTTTTAAACCAATGGGAATGGCATGATAGAGCATCTTCTTCTTTGGTTGTACATACTATTCATAGGAATTGGTGGCACAGTGGAATCCACGTCAGTTTTGCTTTAGGTCTCCTCTCTCTGCAAGCCCTCCCCCCCCCCCCGCAAAATACCCCCAAAGCTAGGGCGTCTACATCAGCCTTAAGCCTCCTGGACTGCCACAAAGCTGAGGCTAGATCTTATGATCTCTTGAGCACGAAGAGACCCATCTATGATGGGAGGGGTTGTGGGGAGGGATACCTGGAACCTCTTTTCTCCCCAGCTTACGTTGCTTTGCCCACCCGCCCTATACAAGGGGATAGTAAAGAGAGTGACTGGACAGTGGCAGTGCTAGTCCTGTTGGGTCCCTCTGTGCACGATCTGCATGGATAACAGGAGGGAGAGAGACAGTGCTCTTCTTAGTGGAAGCTAATGGCTTGTGCTGTGTATGATGCTCTTCAAAACATACAAGACTACAGCTGCCCTTAAGCCTCTGTTGTCCCTTTCCTTGCATGCGCACAAGCCACTAAATGGCTGAATTGATGGAGGGGACTGCATAGATTAAGATGAGAAGGACCAGAAGCCTCCTGCCTGTTTTCTAGTACAAAGGCCATCAGGTGCTGCCACTGGGCAAACCAACTACTCATCCTGTGACAAGGAAGGCTCAGACTACAGCTGCCAGCACTGCCATTAGCCAGCCTAGCAACTCCAAGCTAAGGGAGCAGGTGGCAGCACCAAGACTTATACTCTGAAGGATCCCCTGTGTACACTGCGCTGGTGAATGCCCAGAGGCTGACCTAGTGGAGGCATGCGGGGAGAAGGTAGCAGAGACACACTCCCCCCCGCCTCTCTCTGTCCCCAACTATCTTGAGTTGTCACCAGTGCCACAATGCCACATACATAATATTGCCATGGAAATCAGCCTTTACTAAACAGATTTAAGGCATTCAGGAAAATGCCACAATTCAATTCTACAACAGTTCAGCACGAGCAGTGAGCCAAATGCATAAATCAGCAATGTGCATGCAGGGAAAGGGACAACAGAGGCTTAAGGGCAGCTGTAGTCTTGTATGTTTAGAAGAGCATCATACACAGCACAAGCCATTAGCTTCCACTAAGAGCAGCACAGTCACTCTCTCTCCCATTATCCCCCACTGCACTCAAGTTACAAAAGCAATAATCTAATATCATATCATCCCAATGCATCTTCTGTGCCAGCAGTGAAGACATGGAAGCACTCACAGACCCAAGAAAGTACAGTCATGCCTTGGATTGAGAGCATAATTCTTTCCAGAAACGTGCTTGTAATCCAAAACACTCTTATATCAAAACGAAATCCCCCCAAAAAAATTAGTAAAGAGATTTTTAATTTAAGCCGTACTGCAGTACTTGTATTGCAAGACCTTGCTTGTATATCAAGTTAAAAAAAATTAAATAAATATTTAAAAAATTGCTTGTCTTGCAAAACGCTCTCAAACCAAGTTACTTGCAATCCAAGGCATTACTGTAACAGATTTCATCACATAATTCTGGTGCCCTTTCTGACCTTACAGCTATGGTGTGGGAACTGCTTTTCCTTGTGTTCACCCCACAGCATAGCTGCTTTATTTAAAGGCTGACCGCCACATGAGCAGAGCAAGTTGCACACATCACTACCAAGCAACTGCTGCCAGGCGAGCCTTTATTCGTTACAGTAGCACTGTGGGATGGACCCACAGAAAAGTGTCTCCACACACCACTGCTAGAACATCTAAAGGTCACCTCTGGCTGGGCTAAACGAGAAGCAACGCTGCAGTTGGGGAAGGCTGTTCTGCAGAGTATTTACTAGCTAGGAGGACAATTCCACTGCCGATTAATCAAAACATGTCTGACTTCTTTGTTTTTAATGCAGTGACTCTCAGATGGGACAAGGGGATCCATCCTTTGCCACAATGTTGCCAGTCTGTTTATGTACACAAATTAGTTTTTAAAGCACAGTAAGAGTTAACCAATTGTTGCAAGCTTTCTTAAGATGCACATGCATATATAATTTTAGGGAGATGTATATATCCACAAATACTAATTTAAATAGATACAGTCATAACTTTATTTAGTAAGGCCATTTTGACCTCTCTTTAATGAATACATCTGTATAAATAGGCACTTTACATTTCCAAGAAAAGCAAAATAATTGTGGGTGTGGGTGTGCATGCACATGATCACAAAAACTGTCCCCTATGAAGATGTTTACTCTTGTTTCATGTTTCACAAGTGATCTGCATGAGACATCACTCATATCATATGCAGTAAAATACAATTTTACTGTATAAGTTACCATGCAAAAAACTGGTATGACCCAGTCAGAATTTCACACTTGTGCGTGTACAAGAAACTACAGAGTACAGAGAGCTTCGACTGTGGGGCAGTATAGAAATGAAATAAATGAAAATGAAATGAAATGAAACTATATCTGCTCACACGGCAAGGAACGAATATGCTACTCACAATTGCCTTTTTAATGCATCCTGCCAATAAAGGCATTACGGATTAAATTCACTGTAACTCTAAATAGTATACACTGGGCAGATGTGCAATCAGATTTTGCTCTGGAAAAGACTACATATGAACTCAGACAGACAGAACACAGACACCCCTATCTCAATCACAGAAGTGATTGCTTATCACAGGGTCATCATTTATAGACTTCACCACCTGTGGCTGGATCCAGATTTAAACTGGATCAACTATGCTGGTGGAAACGGACTTCCCCACCCACTCCTTCCCACCGCAGCCCCTCCAGCCTCCTGAAAATGCTACACAGAGAGTCAGGAGACCCTGCCGAACACGGTGTGTGGTGGAGGGGGGATCCACAAAAATTGGGCGGAGGGACATTCTGCAAGCAGAGCTCTTCTTCTCAAGGAAGGCAAATTCTGGATCCAACCCATGCTCCAATGTCCCATGTTCAGGGGCAGTGATGGACTAGGCAAGGTTTTATGGTATTTAGAAACAGAATATACTTAGCATTTGTCTTTTATTATTACAATATAACTAGGAGCCTAAACATGCACATTTGGTAGGAGGCATGGTGAAGTACTCTCTTAGCGAACATGAACATTTTAATTGGCATGTAAGAGGGTTGGCAGACAAACAGAAATAAAGTAGAAAACTGGCAATTTTTCCTCTGCAATGAAGTGTAGGTGCCATAATACTGGTAAAATTGCATTATTGGTTTTTAAATAGTTCTCTCTGTTGAGAACCTTGATAATTTGGAGATGTGTGCCAAATAGAAAAGGGCATTAAAAGCATTTTTTGTTTGAAGATAAGACTGTTTTACTCAGGAAATATTTTAAAGATTCTGGTAGGAGTGGATTTTTTATTTATTTTTTTTGTAAAGGAGCAGTGTATGTGCATGATGGGAATAAAAAGCAAAGGATTATAATATGATTGCTTCTTTCTGTTTAATAACCACTGAGCTGTTTTGATTTCTATTGAAAGTAGCAGAATTCCAGGCCGGTTCAAAAATATTATCTTTATGAAAGTAGCAGAATTCCAGGCCGGTTCAAAAATATTATCTCTATGGTGTGCTTGCCACAGGCCCAGTATCAGTGCACACTGCACAGCATGGTTAGGCAAATGCTGTGGCCCTGAGGCCCCAGCAGGGCCCACCACCACTGATGTCTTGACTCCACTGGGCCACTGCCAGGCAGCTGCTGCTGCCACTTCTGCTGGGCTGGCCAATAAATCTACCACAGCCCAGCCCCAGGGCGGGGAGAGCAACGGAGTGTATACCCAGCAAAGGGTGGGTGGGTAGGACAGAAAGCCCAGCAATAGGGGGCAGCAGTGAGGGCGGGGGATTGCCCGGGACTACCTCAACCCTGTAGCTGCCCCTGGCTTGTGGTTTTCCCACAGCTAGCTTCCATATCACATCAATGACATCTGAAGACCTGCATCGAGTGGTTCATCTGAACAACATACATACTTTCAACACCAGCATCAGCAACTCCATTCTTGGGTGAGAGGTAGTCATGTGATCTAGGAGACCCACATGAAGTGGATGCAACTGAGTTTCAAGGTTACCCTTGAACTCTGGGCCTCCTTTTCTAGTCTTTGAAAGTAAAACTAGAGCTTAAATGCCTCCCATTCCAACTAACAACTGGCTAATAATTGCAAGACGATGAAAACTGAACACAAAGAAGTACGGTACCTCCTTAATTCATTCATGACTTTGAATGCTTTCCCCATATGACAAGGATTGATGGTCACCGTTCGCTGGTCCTTATCTTCATCTGCCTCAGGTGGCTGAGGGCACCGCTTGACGCTAAAGGACAAAGAAAAGAGGAAGTGAACATCCCTTTGTATTCTCAAGAACTAAGACAAAATACGACCTAATAATTATTCACACAAAGCCACTGCTCTCACTCGTTGCCATGTATCACAAGTGGTGACAAGGTTTTATCTTGCATAAGCAGCTGTCCATTCTATGTGAAGTGTAACTGGAGTCCCCTTTAAGATTCAGACTATGCCAAAGTGCATGCCTTCTACGTAACTATGTGAAATATGTGGTAGGAACACATACATAAGTTCTTTGCTGAACTAAGCCAAATATTTGTGAATACTAAACGTGGGCTTTTAAAGTTTCAGATGAGGCGCGTACATAACTCTGCCCATTCCTGAATTATTATTTTTAAAGGTAAGGGGAAAAAATGCCATCTGGTTTTAAAAATACAAAAGCCAAGTCACACGGGATTTACAAGTGGCGTATCTACACTACAGCAGCTTTTTAAAAAATACTGGGATAAGCCAGGGTACAAACTATGTTGCAGGTTACAAAGAAGTAGAAATAGAGTGAGTCATGCATCCTCTTTCCATGCTTCCAAGCATTGTGCAAAGTGGGAATTTACACATCTCCGCTGCAGGAATCACTTTTACATCATCTATAATTTCTTCTATGTAACATGCAAAACCACCCAATAAATCCATCTGCCCTGTTCAGATTACCCTGTAAATGGATTAACATATAAGTTCAGGGAATGTGCTTTCTTCATCACACCTACAATCCTAACATTTCAGTAGATGCATACATTTCACAAACCTTTATGGTGGCACAGTAAACAACTGTCATTGTGCACTGAAAAGCCAGGACTTGAACAGGTGGTGAAGTACATTACTAACCGTCATAAAAATCTGCCCATATGTCCTTCCCCAACATTTTAGTGCAATTTTATGGTCAACTGGACCTTAAAAGCTGCTGCATTTAGCTCACTATATGCATATTTTAATAACTGGTTATTGTTTTTATGTTTTATATATTTTGTCACCCACTTTGATCACCTCCTTTTTTGCAGGGGAAAAGTGGGGTATAAATTCCTCAAACAAAAACACCCCAGTTGGGTTTAATCTGAAATGCGTAAAGTTACTCAGACTGAATGTGTTTTCTTAATCCACAAAAGACTGGTTATAAATCTAAAGGCAATGCAGTTTCTCCACTTAAGGCAGAAACAAACATAAAATCTTGCCAAACCAGTTTCGTCTCTAAACAAAAAAAACAATCACTGACAGCACTGCCAATATGGCTGCAGGTAAACGGTTCCTCAAAGGAGACAGTTAATTGAACCATTCCTTAAAGAGAGAGGCCCAATTTAAACATAAGGCTGGGCAAGCAAAAAATAAAAATGTACCCCTGCAACATTTCACACTGCCAACATCACTTTTAAATTGGGCCCTCAGCCACTAGACATAGAGGCCACGAACCTCTGGTGTGCCAACGCTGTATGCACATGCAAGAGACAACCCTGTTTACAAAGGCTGCTAGAACAGGCCTGTGGCTTATGCTGGCTCAGCTTGTCTGAGGGTGGAAAGCTAAGCAGGGTCAGGCCTGGTTATTACTTGGATGGGAGACCCTCCTCTAGTTTCCTGCACTGAGCAGGGGGTTGGACTCGATAGCCTTGTAGGCTCCTTCCAACTCTATGATCTGTGAAATCTATGAAAACCCTTTCCACTGCCCCAGGGTGAGTTTAAACACACACACACATACTAAGGCCCAGGAAATTTCAAGGAAGGTTGAGGTGAGCGGGGTAGCCTCCACTCCTTGCCCCATCATTACAAACCCATCCTATCCCTCTTCACTCCAGCTCTATTCTGCCCCTCACCCAAATATTCCCCTGGCTGTTTCTCCTCCTCCCACAATCCCCAATTCTCTGTCATCTCCTCCCATGCCACCGCTACCACACACCACACAAATGACTGCAACCATCTTCAGAGTTTCACCTTAACGGGAAAAGGAGCTTGACCTTCCAATGACAGCTGCAACACGCCCTTCCCCCTTCCATTTAAACTGGCAGTTAAGGAGGATGGAAACGGCAATTTGCCAGTATATGCCAAGGGGGGAAGCAGGTGGAACAGCGCAGGGGGTGGGTGGGACGGAGGAGGGCTTGGTCTGTGGAAAACAGAACTAGATGATAGGGACGGCGTAGGTTGGCAGGACTGGGGTGGTTGTTTTGGCACGTGGAAGAAGTTTCTAAGGCAGTGGTTCTCAACCTTTTTTGCCCCATGCACCCCTTTCACCATTATGTCAGAATGTCATTCCCCCCCCCTTTCCAAGATTGTCTGACTTAATCTGTGCCATACAATAAGGTGTGATGTTCTGTAGATTATGTACAATCTGTAGAATTGTAATTTGGAGAAAGATCAGTATTCCAACAGTTTGAGTCTATGGTCCCAATCCCCCCCCACCCCGGTTGAGAACCCCTGTTCTAAGGCAAGCAGTGGCACGGAGAAGATGGTGTATGTCTGTGTTCTCCAACCTTGGGTCCCCAGATGTTTTTGGCCTACAACTCCCAGCATGCCCCATGCTACGCTGCTGGGGCATGCTGGGAGTTGTAGGCCAAAAACATCTAGGGACCCAAGGTTGGAGAACACTGGTGTATGTGATGGGAAAGAGGGCTGCAGGTGGGTTGCTGCTCAGACCCTTGGGAAAGGGGGGAGGTGGCAGATGAGGGCAGCAGGGCACTGGCAAAAGGATTTTGGCAGGTAAAATGTGGCGGGCAGCATATGGGGGCTAGATGGCAAATAAAAAGCAGTGGAGGTTTTGGTAGCAAAAATATAGGTGTGGACCCTAGGCCCCAAGTAGGGGAGGGGGAAGAACACACTTTATCTGAGCTCAGAGATCCGGGGGGGGGGGGGAGCCCAGCCCAGGTTGCAGCCCCATTACCATGAGAGGGAAAATGACACCAAATTATAGACAGTGCTTGAGGATATTTATATAGCATCTTATTTCCCCGTTATCAGTGTGCCTATTGTCCAGATCTTGCGAGATTTGCTGGAGCCAAATCAGAAAGAGTTGGAACACAGCAAGAAACATCCTGAAACAGGCCTGTGGCTTACGCTGGCTCAGCTTGTCTGAGCGTGGAAAGCTAAGCAGGGTCAGGCCTGGTTGTTACTTGGATGGGAGACCCCTCCTCTAGTTTCCTGCATTGAGCAGGGGGTTGGACTCGATAGCTTTGTAGGCTCCTTCCAACTTTATGATCTATGAAATCTATGAACAGTCAGTTGCTGGTCCAGGCTTTCTCTAGAAGAGACAGAGCGTGCTTGTGCAGTTAAACTAAAACTTGTTAATTTGAGAGACAGAGATTTGTGCTTCCGTATGTACCATGCTCACTCAAGAACTTCCAGTCCCAGGGTTCCTTCTGCGTAGGTGAGAAGGAGAGACAGCTGGTGGGAGGGCAAAAGCACCATAATAATCAGGGCCACTGATCCCAGCGGCAGTGGACACAGTGCTGCTGGCAGGTTTTTACAAGCCCAAAATATCTGTGTCTAGTTCCTTCTCTCTCTCTCTCTCTCTCTCTCTGACACACACGCACGAGAGAAGAATACATAAGCCACACACATCTATTTTGTCTGTGAGGGTGAACTTGCAAGAGAAATTGACTTTGAGGAGATAATTTATAATTTTGCAGTGAAAATGTCCAGAAAAAATAACGCTATAAAGTGAATTGCTCTACTTATACAATGTTTGAAGCTGCATTGGTGCATTTGAATAATAATGGGGGGAATCAAAACACTGACAGCTTAATATGTGTGTGTATATATATATATATATATATATATATATATCCAACCAAAAGTTACAAAATAAGCCCTGCTCCGTTGTTAGAAAGCATGTAGGCTCTACACATGAGAAGGGGGAATGGGGACGAGCTTGCGAGGTCGACCCCACTCCATCTTCGTCCTCATCGCCCTCCACATGTAGCAGCGGGGAACCCTGGGAAATCAGGGTTCTAACTTGTGTGGAGAGCCTCCATGTATAGAGGAAGCTCTCCACTGCAGACAATCACCCTCTACCCGTGGAGGACGGTGAAAATGGGGGAGGGGACAGAGCTAGCATGCTCATCTCTACTCCTCCTCCTAATGTGTAGAGCCTACACTATTTCTAATGACTGAAGAGGACTAATAGCCAGCACGTTTTGTAGGGCTCTTCTTCAGGCTGGATGTTATATTCAACAAAAATTGCAAAAGGAGAGGTTGGGTTGAAGAAAAGCCCTATTGCGTGCCATGGTGTGTAAATGTGGGAGCTGGGAGGGGGCCAATGTTACAAGTTTGTACTGGGCCCCAAAAAAATGATGCTTGGGCCCTGCCGCCGGAGGGAGAGTTTGGCCCTCCAGCCCATTTGTGTTTGACACCCTTGGACTAAAGTGGGATAGAAGGACTGGGAGAATGTTGTCAACTGGCTGATATAAAGGAAATTGCTTTCCCATCTCCCTAATCTTTGAAAACTTCACAGCACACGCTTACTCTCTTGCTCTGCATTTTTGCCTCCACTGTCAATCTGATTATTCATAGCACCTCCATGAATGCTGAGTGCACCTGCCTTCCAATCACATTAGAGTTTCATTAAAGCCAACATACAGAACATCTCTCCTTGACCCAATCTCCCTTGCAGCAGTGCTGGTCTATTTAAAAGTAACCATTTGAATACCAAGAACTGCTGTGCTCAGTCTGTATACCGCTAAGGTACATGCTTGCTTGTTCTAAAGGCCTGCCACTTCAGACGTGGCAAAACCTTTGGCTTCCATCCTTGGCCAATGCAACAGAATTACACAGATAGACTTAACTGGGAGGAGGTGGATCAGGCAGAGTTCTGAAATAGGCAGCATTTTCTTTGTGGGTTTGTGCTTTCTGTTCACAGGAGCCTTTAACTTATTTATTTCTCATAGCACACTAGCAGTTCTTTCACAACATACTACTTTTACCCTGGCATGAATCTTGGGAATGGTTGCCATGTTTATACGGAAATCCCACCATGTTTTGGGCACAAGCCTCATCTTCTGAGGAATGATTCATCATCACAGAACAGACCCACGTTCTCTAGCCTTGTAGACTCTATTCTCTAAAAGCCCAGCAATGGGTGTAGCTCTTTATGCTAATCTACATGCCATAGAGAATATTGTGGCTGTTCTGTTGCCCTCTTTAACAGCAATTCACCTTTCCATCCCAAGGTTTGTTTGAGAGCAGCGATATAAAAGCCATTAAGGCAGGGGTGGGCAGTAGATCTCCAGATGTTTGTACTACAACTCCCAGCATTCCTGATCACTGGCCATGCTGGCAGGAGATTTGCGGTGTTGAAGTCCAAGACATCCAGAGATTCACTTTCTCTCCACACCTGCACTAAGGCATAGAAACACTAGCTTTGGAGTAGAACCGTGAAATTTGGATCAAATGTTACAGTCCCCGTACCCTGTTGTAACTAAGCCCAAGTATATGTAACTGAAATTTATTTATTTATTTATTATATTTATCAATCGCCCATCTGGCCGGTCACCCGGCCACCCTAATCTATTTCCCCTGGCGATATCTATTAATTCTGGCGATATCACCCCAATTTCCTCTGTTGTCTCCTTTGTGAGTATTTATTTATTTATTACATTTATACCCCGCCTTTTTTCCTGAAAGGAACCCAAGGCGGCTTACATAATCCTCCTGCTCCTCCTCCATTTTACCCTCACAACAACCCTGTGAGGTAGGTTAGGCTGAGAGTCAGTGACTGGCCCAAAGTCACCCAGTGAGTTTCATTGCCAAGCAGGGACTAGAACCCGGATCTCCCGAGTCCCAGTCCCAACACTCTCACCACTACGCCACACTGGCTCTCATTTTAGATTATAAGCACCTCAGGACAATGATCTGTCCAGTTGTACTTTGTAAAGTAGGGGTGGGCAAATTTAAGGCTTACGGGGTCTACTTTTTCCCCATTTCAATTTTGAGGTCCACCAATTGGAGCCAGGTGCAGAATAGTAGCTCAAGAAGGTGTACATAGATTTGCAGACCAAGGTGCCTCTGAGCACACGCTTAGCCCAGGAATTTGTTTTCGGTTTCAGAAATGGAACTCACACACAAATCTACTTCTGTTTTCTCCAAGCTTTGCCTAATTTAGGAGGAAATAAGGATGTTTGTTATATCTGTTTTTAAACCATTGGGAGTTGGAAACCCTTGCTATCTACAGCAAATCACTCAAGAGATCTACCAGTAGATCTACCATCTGCCCTTTTGTAAAAAGCACCATTCACATCCAGCACTACCCCACAGACTATTGTGCACACAGTAAATACACACCGATTGTGTTCACACAACATGATAACCCACACTCGTGGGTTGTTGTTGAACCGTGGGGTTGTTGTTGAAACTAGGGTTGTCGTATTGTCTGAACCCAGCAGCGATAACAAGCCATGGTTTGCTAATCACGAACAACCCATGAAAAGAACCCATAAACTGGTATTGGTTCAAAAGTGCAAAATTTGCTAAATTTTCATTATTATTATTATTAATAACAACAACAACCCACCTTTTCCCAAGAACTGGGATTCAAGGCGGCTTTGCAACATTAAAATTGGTACAGTTAAAACATATAAATAGAAAAATACAAAAGTTAAAAATATTTTAACTTTTAACATAATATTTTAATATAATATTAAAAGTATATAAACTATCAAAGTTAAAACAGCAATAAGCATACAAACAGTGCAAATCCATCACTTTCTCATAGGTCCAAACTATTCCCAAAGGCCTGCAGGAGCAGGAAAGCTTTTGGCTGCCTCCGAAAACATACCAAGGAGGGTGCCATTCTAGCCTCTCTGGGAAGGGAATTCCAGAGTGTTGGGGCAACCACCAAGAAGGCCCTCTGCCGCATTCCTGTGAAGCGTGCCTGAGATGGTGGCGGAACTAAGAGAAGGGCCTCCCCTGAAGATCTCAGAGTATGGGCAGGCTCATAGGGGAGAATAGTCTTTAAGATAACCTGGACCTGAGCAGTATAGGGCTTTATTATAGGTCAGTGATGGCGAACCTATGGCACGGGTGCCACAGCTGGCATGCAGGGACCTCTCTGTGGGCACTTGAGCCATTGGTCATCAGATCGCGAAAAGACCATCCCCTTCTGCAAAACACTAATGATCTTGTTCTTTCTCACAGTGTGGAATAGAATGATTTTATTCTAGAATTCCTGTTACAGAATTCTTTTCTACATTGTTATCACATTTAAAAGATTTTGAAGAATGATGCACAGAGCATGGCTTGGATGTAAAGCCCAAACAGTTGACCTGAGTGCTGCATGTGGAAACTAACGGAGTGTGAGCCAAGGTTTGACAAATTATCAGCATGCATGCAATAGCAAAAACCACATTAATTGTGCAAAAGCATGCCCAATGCAAACTTTTACCTAATGCAGTGTTTGCAGTCCAAGACATAAAGTGTTTAAAATGTGTTAAGCACGTTTAGTTTTCTTGTTTATCTTGCTCATCCTAGTACAGGTTGACTTTGACTTTTACTAATCCGACACCTGTAGAAGCAGGGAAAGGACTGTATGGGGTAAAGCTTGCCCCATACAATTTCAGTCTGGCATATAATCATATTACAAGTTGAGAATCCCTTATCCAAAAATACATGTGCCTAATTATTTAAAAAGTTTGTATAAATTCCCTTCAGGCTATGTGTACAATGTAGTACTATAATAATTTTTTGAGTTGATTTTTTTTTCAACAAAAAACTTTGTATCATTGAAAGCTCTGTTATTGTGTTTTTCTTTTAAGACAAAAGATGCTAATTAGTTCGGACAACTGTATGAGTTGTTTTTCTAAAACTAAAACCTCGGTTTAATTGCAGTGTTGGCACTTTGAAATAAATAAGTTGGTTTTGTGTTGCAGTTTGGGCACTCAGGCTCAAAAAGGTTCGCCATCACTGTTATAGGTCATAACCAGCACTTTGAATTGTGCCCAGAAACAGACTGGGAGTCAGTGAAGCTGTTGTAACAAAAGAGTTGTATGCTCCCTTGTAGCCAGCCCGAGTCAGCAGTCTGGCAGCAGCTCTTTGAACCAACTGAAGTTTCTGAAAACTCTTCAGAGGCAGCCCCACATAGAGTGCATTACAGTAATCCAAATGGGATGTAACGAAGGCATGTGTCACTGTGGCCAAATCACACATCTCCAGGAACAGGCGCAGCTGGCAAACTAACTTTAACTATGCAAATGCATTCCTGGCCACCGCTGAAACCTGGGCATCCAGGCTCAGGGCATTAGAACACAAACAGAATACATTTCTCCACCATCCTAGCTAGGAATGGATTCTGCTTATGTGTTAATGTAAATTCCCTCCCTCTAATCAATACCTACATGGAAAGAATCAAAGGGTCAGTCTCTCTGCCAGATGGCACCTCTCAATCCTTTTAACACAGTAATCAAATCTTAATCAAAGATGCAACGAGACATCAGGAAACAGAGACATAGCTAGTTTTGTTGTTGTTGTTGTTGTTTTACTAAAAATCATTAAACCCATAAATAAGAATAATAAGAGGGATAGAAGACACTGAATTTTAGACATCTGTTTTCCAAAGAGTCCTCATTGGGACAGCACAAGTGAAATCTTGTGACTCCTATGCTTCCCCTTACTTTCTTTCCACTAGACCAGAGCTCTCCAACCTTGGGTCCCCAGATGTTGCTGGCCCACAACTCCCAGCATACCCAGGTAGCATGGCTAATGGCAAAGGATTCTGGGAGCTGTAGTACAGCAACATCTGGGGACCCAAGGTTGGAGAGCCCTGCACTAGACTCTCTTGCTTCGATCTTAAGCCATGCAGACTTAAGGACAGGTATATTGTCTCCCTCTCAATCTTTATTGTTCCCTAATGTCCATTAGCTAGCTAGCTGGAAGTCATCTTCCTTTTTCTGTATTATTTGCTAAGTTTTATTTTATCTTCTGACCAAGCGTTGTCGGCTCTGGGAGATATTGGCTGCATTGGAATCCTCCACTATAGCACCTTTGGGAAAGCCTACATTCTTGAACACAGAGACAGACTTGTACTGTCTCTTCTTTCTGATGTTCAAGAATGAGTGGTGTGGCGTTCCATCTCATCGGAAAATGAAGGCCCTTAACAAAGCCCAAACATGCAGGGTAAGTGCTCTCAAACTCTGAACTCCCTGCTGAACTATTAATGGGTCTTTCCTTCCCAGTACACTTCTTTCTCACACAGTGACTCCCATTGTTTCCCCTACCCCTAAACACTTCTCCCTCTGCCCTCTAAACTCTTCCTCCATTTGTATCAATCTTCAATGTATGTATTATATTTATACCCCGCCTTTTTTCCTACAAGAAACCCAAGGCGACTTACATAATCATCCTCCTCCTCTCTATTTTATCCTCACAACAACCCTGTGAGGTAGGTTAGGCTGAGAGTCAGTGACTGGCCCAAAGTCACCCAGTGAGTTTCATGGCCGAGCGGGGACTAGAACCCGGATCTCCCGAGTCCCAGTCCAACACTCTCACCACTATGCCTCACTTTTCACCCTGAAATATATTTGCTTCACAACCCAGAATACCCCAGGAAGCCCCTCATTTACAAAGTCACAATCCCAAAACCCTCTAATTGGATTTCAGTCATGTCCATCTCTCTGCTTTCCTCTTTTCCATCATAGGCTGTACACCCAATTGCCAGAGAAATAGCACACTTTTCTAATTTTCCAGAGGGAACAATCCTATCGCCACTAGACATCGACTGAGGGACCATAGGATAGTTCAGATTCCCAACTCTGAGGTTGGAGACAGCGTTCTGACCTTGGAGCTGGGAATCAGAGCTCCACCCCGCTCTCCTGCCCCCTCACAGGAAGAACCACACCAGCTGCTCTCCGAGATGAGGTCGGGAAAGCAGCCTCGGAGAGGGTTAGTAGGGGGACGTTCAGGGGAGGGGAGGGGAGGACACTGGGGCACCCAGAATGCAAGGTATCCTGAAGCCGCTCAAGCCTTCTTCCTTCTTCTAATGAGATGCTGTCACTAGACGGCAAAAAACGGCCATCTAGTGAAAATGCAGAGCGGGAGGAGTGGGGAGGCAAAGATCGCCTCCGCCACTCCTCCCACTCTGCATTGGATGAGCGTGATGCCTCCGAGTTTGGAAGCTCCCACTTATCTCCGTAGGATTGCACCCTAAGCCACTTTTACATATACTTGCTAGGATTATTAGGTATTTTTAACACAGTAAATGCTGGTTCATATTGAGGTGCTTTATAACAGGGGTGGGGGGGACCTCTTTCAGCCCAAGGGCTGAATTCAATTCTGGAGAAGCTCTTGGGGGCTGCATTTTAGTGGTAGGCAGGGGCAAAGGGGGTGGGCCAAAGGCAAAAATACAAAATATACCAGCATATTGTGGCTTACTACCAGTAACTCTTACCAGTAGCTCTTACTACCAGTAACTAAGACTTAGGAGAGGCATTTCAACCTTTGGGGGGAAACCTACACAAAAGCCAGGAAACCACCAAACAACTAGTGGTTAGAGAAAAGGAGGTGGTACCAGGGGAAGGGGCATGGTCTTCTGGGGAATCCCAGAGGGCCGGATTTAGACCCCAGGATTTGTCTCCCAGACTCCTACTTTAAAGAGACTGTTTAACCTTATTATACACTTTAATCCTAAGAAATCAATCCTGTTATTTCTTTGAAAATCCTCAGCTCTGGCTTCTTTATTCTTCCAAATAACGTGCCCATTCCTAAGGCACTCGTTGACTCAAAGTTTAAAAGAACCTTTACACATGCCGATATTCATGTCAGCCAGCACACATGCCAACCAGAGACAACAGGTAAAATGGTTTAAGATTTTATATGCCAGCGAGAATAAAATTAACAGCCTAGCAGGCTTGTCAAAAGAGAAAGATCTTCAAACAACAATGGAAGTCCATCAGTTGGGGAGTGAGGCAGACTTCCCTAGGTAGGAAGTTCAAGAGCCCACAGGTAGGGAGTTCAAGAGTCCACAAGGCTCTTTCCCATCCCACAAACAAACACTCTTCAGATGTTGCCAAGAGGCATAGGAGGGTCATAGAAGATCTTAATACATGGACAGTTTCATATGGAAGAAGGTGGTTCTTTGGTTTTCCCAGTCCCAAGCTTGGTTTCTTCCACCAACAGCACTCCAGTTGTCATCCCAGTCATTTCATTGCCCCAGTCCTCTGAAAAACCAGAAAGCCACATCTACTAAGTGGGAGATTGTGTCAACCACTCAAGCCATTTTCCCATTCCATAGGTTGCCAAGGGCTTTGACAGATTTGCCTGCAGAAGTGACAGAAGGATCTCCAACAGCCATCAGAAAACAATTTGGATCCATCAGACTCCTAGGGTAGACCGTTTTAACAGGTCCCCCACCCCTGCAGAGATAAAGAGTCCTCATAAGTCTATACCCTAGCAGGTAGTGAACTGTCCATGACAAAAGAACTAAACTAAGCTATCTCAGTTCCAAATCACTTTCATCCCATCTAGCACAAAAAGCCCCACATCCAGCTAAATGTGGGGACAGGAATGATTTAGGTGAGAGCAATGGTTGCCATGGAGGCTATGAAATCCTGTGCCATGTCTGACAGGGAGGCCTCAGAATTGATACTGAAATCCCAAGTACAACCAGCTTAAGGGATTTCAACACCACCCTCAAGACCTACCTGGCTATCTCAGGTAGGGAATCCCTTGAGCAGTAGGGTGGGCCACACACCAGCAGAATCTCTACTCTTAACATGTATCCCCTTCAAGAACACACTGGGAATGGGAAGACTGCTGGATGGGGCACCTTGTTAAGGAGATGGATTCATGACGATACCGTTGCAACTCCACCTCTCTCACTGGGTAGTATCCAATGGCGGTACAGCACTAGCACTAATGACATTCTGCTAGCATAAATCAGCACTAGTACATCATCATTAACCCTTGCTAGTGCTAAGGGGAAAAGTGGCAATTTGTCGCTGAAATTTGGTGGCAGTGCATTTCGGCTGCAAATCGCCAATTTCCCCTTTGTGCTAGCATGTGCTAGTGACATTAGGCTGACAAATGGTGCTGCTTCCAAACAGAAAGAACAGATTCCTGCTATGAAGGATGATCTGAATCTGTTCTCAAAATTATTCACTGCTTGCAAGTCATGAAGAGGAGATCACAAAAACTTATTCAAATATGAAAACTGTCCCTTGTCATCAGCTATTTCGATACTTGGAAAACTCAACAATGTCTTTTGGGTTTTGAGGAAAGAACACGCATCTTGACGTTGCTGCAATAGTTGATAGTTCTGCCTTTGTGGGTATGCTCAGTACTGGTACTACTCAAGTCTATCAAGTTGGTTTTCTTGCCACATACAGCAGCACAGGCCCCAAGAGTCAAATGAGCCAATTCATTTGCAACAGGCTCCTGATCGCATGTATGGCGAGCAAATCATTTCCAATGTCAGTAATTTTAACACGACTAATGTTGCTCCATTCAACTATGAAGACATGGACCTCAATAAAGTTCCACAGGTGAGAAGCTGCTGCTACTGATGGCTTAAGAATTTGATCAGGACTGTTAATTCTGATACTGTGGCCATTGCCTTTTCATTCTTTCTGCAGATACCTACTTAAGAACTGTAGATGTGGTGTTACTAGAAAGACCTTTAGATCAGTGCTGAGCCAAAATTCGGAGGAGGGACATTTTTCACCATCTAAGCCCCCCTCCCCCCACAATTCAGCAATTTTCTAGGCTAGGCTCACCTATGTAACCTGTAAAGGAAGTATTGCCCTTATTTTCATTTGCCGTTAGTGACTTCAGCAAATAGTTATAACTGATCTGCTATATAGCACTTAGATCCCCAACTGTTTGGGATTACACTGAGAGGAATGAAACAGAAAAATGGCTATTGAAGCAACGGCAGAGGGGGAAAGAGTGGCTATAAACAGCCATGATATAAAGTAGTATCAAGGACTGGCAGGGAAGCGGGGAGGGAAATCCTTACTTTCAAAGCAAGAATGGAATCTGAAGATCATTTCATCCAATACTGCTTTAAATACCTAGCTGCTCATGATAGCAGCTAAACTTGATTAGAAGACTAAGGCATTGCCTTTCTTTTATGCATTTGCTAATTGTGACAATGACCCAGCTAACCCACGATGAGCCATCCATGGTGCATGCCGGTTGACATTTTGAATTTGCAAAACCCCTGAGCGGGGGTTGTTGTGTTGTGCGAACCTGACTACCAAGGGTTGAGGGTAAAACAACCTCGCATAACCCTCAGTTTGTTGTAGGGTTACGTGTGGGTTGTTTAACCCTCAAATAACCCTCGGTGGCCAGATTCACATGACACAGCAACCTCCACTCAGGGTTGCATATTCAAAATGTCATCCGGCATGCACCGCAGCTCATTGTGGGTTAAATAACCCACAGTGAGCCAGCCATGTCGTGCGAGTTGGCCCAATGTGTCATTATTTACCAGAAAGGAGGAAATCACAGCTTGGGACATGTAACACAGAGGGAGCTTGAAACGTTTTAAAGCAACATCAAATGGTACTTCGTACCAATGCATAATCATAACAGTGAATGCATATCAATGAAGAGGGAAACGTAGATCAATTGAACATATACCAAGAATAGCAGGTGCCTTAAAACAGCGTACATACCATGCATGCCATCCACCAGAATGTCCATGTGTGGAAACAATCACTGGTGAAGATAGATACTTCCCTCTATCGGCATGGGATTCGAATCACAGTAACATGGAGTGGTGGAAACCACATCGGGTTACTCTTCTACAGGCTCAGGATTCTTGTCATTAAGTGTTGCTGTAAGTATTCTGCAAACTGTTCCTGTCAGAAATGTGAACTATAATACATGTCTATTTGCTAAGAAGGAATTGCAATATGTGAAGGTCCAGAAAAAAAGGAGGGGGAATAAAAATGAGGAACACACACATTCTCTCTCCCCACCCGTTTTTCTTTTTCCAAAAGAAAAACTGGAAATTTGGAGGAACACTTAAAAAAAAGAAAAGACTATGTACTATTAGTACTATGTACTAATACTTTTTAAGACAATCTACGGCAGTGATGGCGAACCTATGGCACGCGTGCCACAGGTGGCACGTGTGGACCACTCTGACACGCGAGCCATAGGTCACCAGGAGAGTCACCGCCTGGCGCCAACACTCCCCAGCGGCGGCGTGAGGCAGCGTCATGCTGCGCGCCAGGGCTCAGGCCGTGATGCGGCGGGCGGGGCTGACGGGCCTACCTACTGCCTCCACGCCGGCCGCACTGGACCCGCCGCCGCCCGTCGCGTCATGTCCTGCGTGCCGGATCCGCCGCCCGTCGCATCATGTCCTGCGCGCTGGATCCCCGCGCTCTGTTTTTGGCGGCGGCGGGGGGGGAACCAGGGCAACAGGGCTGTTTAAGCCCTGTTGTCCTGGTTCCCCCCCGCCAAAAACAGAGCACGCAACGGGCGGCGACGGCGGGTCCAGAGGCGGAGGCGGCGGCTTCAGCAGCGCGGAGAACGCTCCGCGCCGCTCAGAAGAGTGACGTGCAGCAGTGGGAGCAGCAGCAGCAGCAGCTTGAGCGGCGCAGAGAATGCTCCGCGCTGCTCAGAAGAGTGATGGGCGGCGGCAGCAGCAGCAGCTTGAGCGGCGCAGAGAACGCTCCGCGCCGCTCAGAAGAGTGAGATCGGGCCGCCGCAGGAACAATCGGAGGAAAACATCGAGCCCAGGTAAGGCTCGTATTACATCCCTGCCGCGCGCGCGTTCCCATCCAGCCGCCTCATTCTTGCCCCCCAGCTGCTTCATTCCCTCCTAGCCAGCACCTTCTTCTCCTTTCCCCACATTCTCCCTGGCTTAATCACAATCTCCCCCCTCTTTCCCCCAAACACTTGAAGTCTTCTCCTTTCCCCTCCAGATTCCTTCCCTTCCTCCCGTTTATTTACATTTATTTATACATGAATTATAAACCACTAATCATTTTTAGCATAAATAAGAACTATAAACTTTCTACAGCCTGAAAAATTGCATGCCCAATGCAAACTTTTACCTAATGCAGTGTTTGTAGTCCCAAGAATAAAGGTTGTTTAAAATGTGTTAAGCACGTTTAGTTTTCTTGTTTATCTTGCTCATCATAGTACAGGTTGACTTTTACTTTTACTAATCCGACACCTGTAGAAGCAGGGAAAGGACCCAGAGTAAAGCTTGCCCCATACAATTTCAGTCTGGCATATAATCATATTACAAGTTGAGAATCCCTTATCCAAAAATACATGCGCCTAATTATTTAAAAAGTGTATCTAAATTACCTTCAGGCTATGTGTACAATGTAGTACTATTTAAAAAATTTGAGTTGATTTTTTTTCAATAAAAAACTGTTTGTATCATTGAAAGCCCTGTTATTGTGTTTTTCTTTTAAGACAAAAGATGTTAATTAGTTCAGACAACTGTATGAGTTGTTTTTACTAAACTAAACCCCCAGTATTCAGGTTTAATTGCAGTGTTGGCACTTTGAAATAAATAAGTAGGTTTTGTGTTGCAGTTTGGGCACTCGGGCTCAGAGGTTTGCCATCACTGATCTACGGCATTAAAGAACGATAATTACTGTGCATACTAAAGACAGATACAACAATCAAAACCAAGAAGCATTAATATTGTGACTTTATGAAACTATTTCTGCACAGATACTCTTGTTTACTACAAAATTTGTGGTTTCCATTTGCAACTCCCCACCCCGCCTCCCCCGGCCTGCTACTTCTCAGATGACAAAAACTAAGATATGTACAAGCGAAAGTAGCATACAGTGCAGCAATTTGCAGCACTCTGTCTTGTACTGGGTACATTCACAATTTTGCTTGTACAACCGTGAAGCATTTATACTTTTGAGGCTGCAATCCAATGCGTACTTACCTGTGAGTAAACTCTACCAAACAGAATGGGTCTTACTTTCTGAGTAAACATTCATAGGACTGCTCTGTAAATTTCATACATATGAAAAAGAGGTTCAGTCCATTATATGTAGCCATCTCTAATACTGAACTGCCAGACATATAAAAACATTCACAAGGTTCCTTCACTGTGCCAAACTTCTCCCATGAACAATGCACAGACCAAATCCTCTATTCCCCAAACTCCTAGCAACTCCAGTGGGAGGCCCACAAAGAGTCCCAGGGCAAGTGTGTAAATCAGTACCACCAGCACTTTAGGCCGAACTACTACCGACAGCATACAGGTAGGACACAGTAGTAAGCCCACACTCCTTCACTAAGAGCACAGTCCTATGCATAACTGGCTGGGGAATGTTGGGAATTGTAGGACTTTTTTCTAATAAACTTTTTTCCTGACTAAACATACATAGAATTGCACTTTACAGTAATACCTTGGATTGCAAGTAACTTGGTTTGAGAGTGTTTTGCAAGACAAGCAAATTTTTAAATATTTATTTTTTAAAAATTTACTTGATATACAAGCGACGTCTTGCAATACAAGTACTGTAGTACGGCTTAAATTAAAAATCTCTGTACAAATTTTTTTGGGGGGATTTCGTTTTGATATAAGAGTGTTTTGGATTACAAGCACGTTTCCGGAATGAATTGTGCTCTCAATCCAGGGCATGACTGTAAGTGTCTTTACTTTGCTGATGTGATTGTGCAATAGGCACTGGCTGGAAAGGCATCTCACTCCAGTCAAATCTTTATCACTCTCCAGCAAACTTCACAACAGTCACCTTTTCATTCCCCAAGACTGGCTATAAAAATGGAGCGAATGAGCTTTCTCTGCCCCCTCCCCCTGCCATGGTACTTTCCCAGATGGCCGTGGGGCACATGAAAATGCATCCACCAGATGAGTCAGCCATTCCCTTGAGTCTTCCCAGTCAATCACCCACCACCACCAGGTGGGAGAACAACATTATGTGGGAAAGGTCCACATGATTGGCCTTACCTCTGTGGTTTCATTTACAATCATGCCTTGGATTGAGAGCATAATTCGTTCTGGAAACGTGCTTGTAATCCAAAACACTCTTATATCAAAACGAAATCCCCCCCCAAAAAAATTGTAGAGATTTTTAATTTAAGCCGTACTACAGTACTTGTATTGCAAGACATCGCTTGTATATCAAGTAAAAAAAAAATTAAATAAATATTTAAAAATTTGCTTGTCTTGCAAAATGCTCTCAAACCAAGTTACTTGCAATCCAAGGTATTACTGTATTGGCACATGTACTGAGCTGCAAGGTCTCACATCATAAGGGAAGAACTCTCGTACAGAGAGAAGGGGGTGTGTGTGAGAGAAAGAGAGCTGGGGGTGGGGGCTATGTCCCACTGACTTCAATGGGGCTTACTCCCACGTAGCTATGCAATGGATTCCCAGTGTTAAAGTAACGTCAGAAGCAGCACTCTTTCACAAACTGAGAGCAGCCAAAGGCAAGGAATGCTATAGGAAGAAGCTGCTCTCGTATCTCTGCTTCTTCCATGCACAGCAGTAGCAGCCTCAATCTTTTTTTCTGAAGTAGCCCAGTTCACAATGTGAAAAGGAAGTGCTCTGCATATCCTGTTTTTCCAAGAAAGAAAAACATATTTGGAGTGGGTGCATTGTTTCCATCAGTTTGAATTTATTTATTTATTTATTTATTATATTTATTAATCGCCCATCTGGCCGGTCACCCGGCCACCCTGAATCCCATCACAATGGGAGGAAAGACACGTTTCTATTTTGTTTCAGAGGGAAACACTGATACAGCCTCCCGCCATGTTTCACGCATTAAGTTTCATCATCTTGTTTAAGCCTCACAAATATGGTAAATGAACAATACTATTCAAAAGGCAAGACTCCTTTTTAAACGCCAGTGCTGTACCTCTCATTGTTTGCCTTTTCACCTGCCATGTTACAGGTCACTGGTGGTGCTGGTTTTGTCTCTGCTTTAATTAAAAGGAGGCATATGTAACATCTTCACAATGGATTTGTAAATGTTCTATACTCGTTAGTTTAAGTGCCTAGAAAACTGCCAACACAGTTAAGATTTAAAAGATCTGAAATAAGCAACCAGAAATAGAAGAATCTAACAGAGAGTGGGGGGAAATTGTTCCATAATGTTTTGTTATACACCAGTCGCCACTGAAATGCAAACACGGGGCCACTATCTACATTTCTTTCCTTATATAATTAATTGTCGTATGTTTCTTTATGGTGAAGAGGTCTCTGGCAGGTGAGCAGAGGGCCTCACAAGATCACTAACGTCGATGACCTGGTCGTATCAAATCCTACTATATGATTATGTGAACACCAGGGAGCCACAGGTGGATTATGTGCAACCATTACCTGGATGCCTGCACATGCAACACCCCATCTCATATCTCAAGAGAATTCCGTCAGCAGATATGAGCAGAAAAACTGCAGAGAGCAACAGTTACTAGCATCCCACATTAGGAAAGCAGATTGTGTGAATCAACCCTGTGTTACTTTTACCAAAATCCTAATGTTTCCATAGCAACTGTTTAGGCCCCACCACCACGCCACACACGTACACTTCCTGCAGAATTTTCTTTTTTTTTCCTTTCTTTTTTTTAGTTTCATTAAACTCAAACAAGTTAGCCTTTCACCTATGCAATCGCTATGCCAAGGAACCAAGCAGGCATGCATTTCTGGATTAGAAAGTGAATTCCAGAACAGTGGAAATAAAAAAAAAATTAAAAAGGAAAGGAGAAAAGAAAAGGAGAGCTCATACCAGAGTCAGCAGCTCTGAATGGAATCACTGCTCTTGCATTCTAATGCCTGACCGGCCACTCTCTAATTGCTCACCAGTCACACACACATACATGCATGCATGCATACACAGACACACAAACATCTCACTTCACCATCTTTCTGATGAGCTTGTTAAACTCAAAATAAGAAGTTAGAAGCCTTGCCCCGGCGAGAAGGCGCCGTCCCCTACTCAAAATGACTGCCCCGTCGAATAAGATTCTTAAAACTGCACAACTCCAGGCCGTCCCAAGTCAGTTGCCTGCAAAGGGATTTTAAAACCTACACACACACACACACACAGAGAGAGAGAGAGAGAGAGGGAGAAGGAGGGAGAGAGAGACTTTTCAAAAAGGGCCATCGGAGACAGGAAGTAGGGGGGAAATCTGTAAAAGTGATGAAGGGGATTCCGGGATGAATGAGTCCTTGGTGGGAGGGATCACACTGTGCAAACATCACCCCCTCCACACACAAACCGGAGTGACAGTCTTCAAACGAGTAGGGGGTGGATAGTGGGGAGCTATCTCTGTGCTCGTGACAAATAAACGTACGCAAATAAACTGCGTCCCCCGGAAGGTTAATGCAGCCAACTTTGGAATGATGCTAATGAAACAGACGAGGCTGTCTGTCTCCCTTCAGGATCCAGCGGCCAGCAGGAAGCTCGGAATGCGTAGCCATCCCCTCTACGCAAACACAAAAGCGCCTGCACTCTTCTAGTCGCGTACACACAGAGAGAGACGCAGAGCCCGATCAGCACAAACCTTTCGTCGTCCATTGTGCGCAGCCGGAGTGGAGCTTGAACTCTGCATGCACCCTCGTCTCCTGTCCTCGGGCAATGCCGCGTCTCCCACCGTCCTCCCTGATCTGGGTGCCGCAAGCCGGGCGAATTAATCAGTGCCTGTGATTCAGCATGGCTGCAATCGGCTACCCTCCTTCTCTCCCCGGCGCCGCTTCCTCTCGCTCCTAAAGCAACAGCAGCAGCTTAACGTTGCAGCAGCAAACAGAACACTCCTTACCCAGAGCTCCCCGCTGCCGCTGCCGCCGCCGCCGCTCTTGCTCCAGCCTCGGCAGCCCACTCCCTTCTGCCTCCTCTGCTCCTCCCGCTCCAAGCTTCCTACTCTGTCTCCTGGCAACAGCAGCTGCGGGCATAGGTACAGTGCACCGCCCCAGCTGCTGCTGGAAATCGTTGCATTTGTACAGTGCATCCTTCAGGCTTCTTCCCCCTCGCCCCTTTCTTTTTAACACCAACGGGGATTTAGCAAATGCAGCAAAGCCAAAGAAACAGCATGCTTTTTTCCGATCTGGTTAACCCCCTCTTCCGGAACTGATACACTTTCCTCAGGATTGATGTGCATTGCATCACTTACTTGAATTTCTATCCCTTCCTGTTGTAAGGCCTGACAGGTAGCAACCTATTTAAAACATGTATAAAAGTCAGTGAAAGGGACAGATTAGCGAACGTTATCACCAAAGTAGTGGTATAAGAATAAAAAATATTTGAATTTGAGAGCTGGCAAGAGGGCAAATTTAGGTATTGTTGGGAAATTGTGATCTGTAACGCGGGGGGGGGGGGGGAGTATGAGGTTACATGCCTACCTTGCCTCTTCTGAAGCACTGGTAAGGCACTCCTCTTTCAACTTAATATAAGGCACAACCCAGACAGAAGAGCTACAGCTCCCAGCATTCTGGGAGTTGACTTTTTTCCTATCTAAACATGCAAAGGATTGCACCTTTAAATGCTTTTGAAACCTAAGCTGCATTCCTAAACATACCTACTAGGAAGTGCAGCCCATTGAACCTGGAGCGTCTTGTAAGAAAACATATTTCTTACTCGGTTCACAGCAACACTTGGCTCACCCCAGAAGCCATTGCCAATAACTATCAAAAGCTTGAGATACCATCAATGAACTTGAAGTTTTAAAATTTGTTCTGAGCCAGGGATCAACCCTGGAAATTACTGAGACACCCAACTAGCTATATTTTTTGTCAGGTCTGTGTTTTACTTTGAATGGTTGCTTTTTAATCTTGTAATTATAAGATTGTGCAATTGTTGATTTTACTGAATATTGTTGCTAGATTGTATTTATGCTACATTGTAAACTGCTTTTTGAAGACATTTGCCTTGAAAAGTGAGAAATACTTCCATAAATAAATCTTCTAGTGGAGGAACAGCCCCTTCTTCCACCTTTCCTATATGTTTCCTCTCCTGTTCTAAAGATATTGGAACATGTAAGGGGAACACTCTGCTCAACAGGCTGGGCCTCAAGAGCATATGTAGAATAGAGGCTAAGAGTGAGCTGCAAACTCCCCATTTCAAGCCTCATGAACTAACAGTCCAATCCTATGTATGTATACTCAGAAGTCAGTCCCATTGAGCTCAACGAGGCTTACTCCCAGGCGTGTACAGGATTGCAGTTTAAGTGATCTTGGGTAACTCAGGGTCTCTCAGCCTTTACCATCTGAAATGTAACATTCATGATAGGTCTGTAAATAGAGTACCAATGCACTGCCCACCTATTTTATTAGTCTGACAACTGCCTTTTCACTAAATATATTGAATAGATTTTACTAGTTATGTGCTTTTCCCAGTTTCTCCACTTTTTTCTATTGCTTTCCATTTGAAACCATTTAGCAATGTGGGTTTAGTCTTTAATACACTTTTTTGCCATGATACATTCCACCCGTAGCATGCTAGAATATTCAGTAGAAATACCCATCATTCTATTTAAGCATTATTCATGCTAGCTGCTGCCTTGATCTTTCTAGATGTTAGAAATCCAGGTCAAACGTAACCTTTTCCCGACCACAATCTTAAGTGTTTATTGAACGTGCACATCACAAACAGGCTGCTATGTGCATGCACTAGACTGATCTACAGTATTTCAGCAAAATATGAAAGTATCCTTTGTCTAACCCCCGGCTCCCTTGATGAAACCTGAACCAGTGAAAGATTTTTGCTGGAATGCACTTCCCTTACAGTATTAGCAATGCAAGATTTATGCTACAATCCTATTTGATGTTCCACTGAAAATTAGTGGGGCTTAAATTCTGTAAATATTTTTAGGATCACTGTTTTAGGTTGGTAACTTGGCAAAGCATTTTGAAAGGACATGTGGTTGTTTCTTATAACCACCCATAAATCAATTTTACATATTTAAGAAGTGCTAAGGAACATGTTGTCTCATTTTCTGACCAGGTTCCTGTGTCTTTAACAGTTGCATGATTGACAAATTCAGGAAGCACATTTCCTGGCACAGAAATAATCTGCACCTGAATAAATGCACGAGTTCTTGAGGGGGAAAAGCAGGGACAACCTTGTCATTTAGGACTATACAATAAGCAGGGATAGAGAAGTGACTACTTTCCCCACTGTATCAAAACACAAAAGATGAGGTGTGGATGACACCTCTGTTGAGCAAGAGCTCTAGACCTTGTTAATCCCTCCTTGCCCCTTGAGACAACAGCAGCTCATAAACTTTGACTGCAGCCACAAAAATGTGTTGCAAGGCTGAATCAAGCACAGAAATAACATTTAATGTCTTAGAGAACCTAGAGTGGTAGCAGAGCAAAAATCTGCCTAACCATTAACTGAAAGTGAAGTGTGTGTGATTATTTAACAATACGTTTATGTTAATATATGTAATGCAAGGATTGCCAGATTCAGAGGAAATGTGCCTTAAAGCTACAGAGTAGGATAATTACATCTTCACTCATCACTGTGGTACTGTAATGGTAACAACCACACTTGCTAAAAAAAAAATCCCTCCTACACTATTTTATTTGTACAAATGGGACCTGCAATGAAATGTTGCAGTGTGCAGTGCTCATGTTTAGGGTTCCTGCCAACCATTTATGTCTTCTTCTGTGATACTTCATACCAATACCCCTCCCCGCTGGTTTTCCACAGCACCACCACCACTCCGCCAGTCAGCATTCCATCCTCACTGAGCATGCTCACTTCTCACTGGCAGTTTTCAGAGGGTATTCCTCCTTTAGGTTTCCCCTGAACCCAAAGGTATTTTGTACTTTTGCAACCTTTTGGTTCCCAAGCTTGTTGATACCTCTCGTTAACAGAGGGTGCCATTTTAGCAACGTAAGCAGAAGCACTTGGAGAAGTCTGCTATTGTTTAAGTTTATTCAATTGACATGGGATGGAATCCTCCTAAAATCCGACCCTGGAAATCCTAATTAAGACTGTACAAAATGTTACTCAGCCTTCATAAATTCACATGTAGTGAGCCCTTTTTCTGGAACCTAGCTCATCATCCCAGCTCTGACAGTACATATTAAAATCACTAACAATCCAAATCTTCAGACTTGCTGTGCCAGCACAGTATATTTGGTGCAGTGCCTTATGACACTAGCTTAAATGGGAAGATTTAGACAGCATAATTACACTCTTACAGTAAGGAACTTGGCATTTCTTATGTTGTTCTGCCACTTGATTTTACTTTTGAATTTCTTCAAATTCAGCACTCTTGAGGGTCAACCTTTATATATTTTGGTCAACTTATACAAAGAGTTCCATTACAGGCCTTACTTCTTTCTTTAAAAAAGTTAAAGTTCAACCATGAACCAGGACTCGCCCATTGCCTGCAGATCTAGGCCCAACACACCCATGACATTGACAGTAAATCAGCTGCCTTTTTAGGCAGTTGCTTGCATGAATTGCCACCCACACAGCAGAGATTGCCATCAGTCCCAAATTCTTTAGTTTCTGAGCACTGGAAACATTAAATTCAGCACCAGACACTAAGAGATCATGTACTAAAGCAGGCAGTTGATTGTAGAAACTGATTCAAATCCACACTTACTTATCAAGTTCACTGAGTGACCTTGAACAACTTAGGATCTGTTTAGCTTCTGATACCTGATCTTATGGCTCTTTTACAAATGCAAGTCATTTAATGCGCAATCTTATGCATGTTTAGACAGAAAAAAGGCCACTGGAGCATGCTGGGGGTTGTTTAGACAGAAAAAAAAGGCCTATATGCATAGGATTGTGCCCTTATTGATGAATATGCAAGTGTAAATCACCCCAAGGTTTAAATAAAAATTTGATAAAGCGGTCATATTACAACATAGCTAGTTATCTACCATGTAAATATCAAGAACAGTGCACTTGTATCTTCATAATTACTTGTCTATATAAGCACACACTAAACATTACAAACAGGAGCCTCAATCATGATAGTTCTTAATGCTATAAAAGTGAATGCTCAAAAAGCAAGTTAATCATATGTGACAAACAATACTGTTTTGAGTTCAAAGATTGAAGCTCATGGCACATTTAGGTATATGAGTTAGTCCTAAATGTCTGTTCACTCTAGGATTTCAATTTCTGGACTAAAATCATACCTTTCTTTCAGGGTAGCATGACAAGATGTATGGGACTGCATCATTTTGCATCAAATGTGTCACAATATGGATTGTTGACAAAGGCCTTTTCTGCATAAGTCATCCCTTGTTTAAAAAAACTCAAGGTCCCTCTGCCATTCATGCAAACATATATAACAGACAAAAGTGAGACTTTAGAACTAGATATTATCCAAAGAGCACACACACAGGATCCATGGAGAACCAGTCTGCCAACATGTGAAAGTTGCAGAGACAGATTGTACACACACACAAGACTGAGTACCATAAAGTGTTCATAGTAATTAAATACACACAAATGTTTCAGTCTAGCATCTTCATATAATTCTGCCTTTAGTGCACAGATTTTCTCATAGATGTTTGATATAAAGGGAGAAGTATCTTTACTAGACAAAAGATACGATGTTCCTAGTTGACCAGATATCAAGCAGCAAGTCATGGGGCTAAAAATAAAAGCGTTAGGGTTGAAGTAGGCAGAATTTATTTCCACTTCACCAGGTTAATCTCTTTTAAGATCTACGGTTCAAACTTATGAGTAACTAAGCTTCCAGCCCTCATTTCAGTGAAGACTGCATAAGTGTTTAACAATCTAAAGCTCTTATCCTTAAACATGGCACAAAGTTGAGACTTAAATACCTTCAAAGAGAGTTAAACAAGCAGCCTTGGATTTTGTGATCCATTTTGTGGTACATCCACAAATACAACATAAGTTTAGTACTACAACATTTAATTGTCAGGGTCCATACCATAATCTTGCTCTTCAATGCTCTGTGTAGGTGTCATTACTACAGAATAAAAATATCAGGGTAGTCTGCTTCTTTCATCTAATACAAACTGAAGACATCGCGCATCTGGCACATTTATATAATTAGAATAAAATATGCAGTAAAAGTGACTACTGTAGGATTCAGATACTGCAGTCTGAATTTGTCTAAGGTTTTTGTTAAAATATTGCACTTCCTTCTATTAACCTTTGCAAGACTACATTGCGTGTGTAGTTGGCACACAGGTTTAGTGCTATAGCTCTTCCAAGAAAACTGTGTCTACCTTAAGGAAACAGCTGAACTAGGAAAAAGCAGATATGTTACTTAACAGAACAGTAATGAACTATAGATTTCATAGATCATAGAGTTGGAAGGAGCCTACAAGGCTATCGAGTCCAACCCCCTGCTCAATGCAGGAAACTAGAGGTCTCCCATCCAAGTAATAACGAGGCTTGACCCTGCTTAGCTTTCCACACTCAGACAAGCATAAGCCACAGGCCTGTATTGGATTGGATCACTTCTACATATTTCCCCATACACAGATGAGCTTTACAGTTTCATGACTCAAGTGTTACCTATTAGTAATCAACCTCGAGACTGAAACTGAACACCTTTTACTTAAGCATCACTTTGTGTTCAGTTTTTGCAGTTCATTACACATGGCACAACCTAACAACAGATCATTTTAAAGCTCACAAACATGTAGACACACTTGTAAATTTATGGGCAATATACAAACCATTTTTACTATAGTAAGAAACAGTCATATGCTACCAGGATGCTCTTATTGGGAGAATTACATAACCACGCAGCAGCGTTACGAGTAGTAGTTCTTTAGTGCCCAAGTATTCTGCGAAGGTCTGCTCATACCAGCATACAGTAACAGCACCAGATACAATCATTACCAGAGATGTTAATATAGGAGTGAATATCAAAGTGGTAATAAGGGTGAGTATTCACAATACTTATTCCCTTTATATTAAACCCATAACATACTAGTACCGTTGTATACCATTTTTATAAAGGCCTCAAAAGCAGAAATCAGAGTACTATTCTGCAAGACAGTTACTTACTAAGCAAACAGAAGCCAAACAAAAACTGTTTGACATTGATCTGGTTCACATGAGCACCGCAGCCCACCATGGTCTATTTAAGCCATGGTGAGTTGCACTGCATGCTGCGGTTCATTTTGAATATTCAACCCCTGGCAGGGTGTTGCCATGGTTTGCCAAACCCAGGCAGCAGGGGTTGTTTGAGAGTTAAAACAATCCTCAAATAACCCTACAACAGACCATGGGTTTTCTGAGGGTTATTTAACCCTCAAACAACCCCTGCTGCCTCAAACAACCCCTGCTGCCTATGTTCGGATGACACAGCAAACCATGGCAACCCCCCACTGGGGGCTGAATATTTAAAATGGCTGCCAGCATGCACCGCAAGCCACCACAGCTTAAATAAGCAATGGTGGGCTGCACCCTGCAGTGATCATGCGAGCCCACCTATTGTGTCTAAACACTTCCAGAGATCTGACCTAAGAGCATGAGGTTTCTTATCTTCCCTCTAAGGTGCAAGGACACTAGCAAACTGAGAATAGCTAATAATATTTAAAGAACTGGAGCTCATTTTATTCATCATTAAACATACTCAGAATTAAACATACTTCCTTCCAGACAGCACTGCTGTTCCTAAATGCCCTTGAGGATTGTTCCATATTATGGTTTCTTAAAAAGAAAAGACAGAACACACTGCTGAAACCACATGTAACAATTGCATAAATTAGTATTTTTAAATTAGTATTACTATATGCTCATGTGCTGCAAAGCCACAGCCAACTCAATGTGATTTCATGCTTGGGAGAGTACAACATGCTTTAAGCAGTCTTAAGACTATATAGACTGAACTGATGTCACCCCTTAAAGTTGGTAGCTTTAACCAACAATCCACTTGTATGCTTTTATACATCCAAACAGATACAAAGTCAAGCCAATTTATCGATGTGCACTTAGTATAGCTTTTGAACTTCCAGAGCAAACTGCATTAGCTAATGGAACATGTTCTTTCAGATATGTTTCATTACACAGGTAGTCAGGAACTTTTTAAAGTGCTAATGCAAACTTGCTTCAATCACCACTAACACCTATTACAAATTAGTAACCCAACTTTACTTGCAGTATTTTTTTTTAACTAAAAGCCTATGGAGTCAAACTTCCATAGATCACCTAACGTAAGTTTTAGGACCTAAAAGATCAAGCTAGCAAAATCACTGAAACAGAAAGTAGCTCTGAAGGCTTTAATACTTTGGCTGAAGTCTGAATATTTAAAAACCAGCAACATTTTAGCCATTTCATACATACTCACTGAAGCATGTGAAGAATTCAATTCTTTATTTGTAATATCCATAACTATTCTATATTTCTATTCAGGAAGGCAGTTTCTCTCTAGAACATTGTTAATAGAACAACAAACTTTAATTCTACTGTGTAAAAGGGCTACATATACATCAAGCAGACTACAGAGATGTTGATTTACAACTGGCCCCTAGGTTACTGGCTCATTTATCGGTCACCTAGCACAAAATTTAAAGACTGGGCAATTTAAATATTTAATAAAGAAATTTATTTATGGGTGTTTCAAATGCATAACTTCAGCCAACATTCAGGAATTTTGTTGGCATGCAAGTTTGACCTGTCAACTAAAGGCCTAAGAGTCTTGAGAGTTTTTTTGGTCTGTTGAAGTAAAGCTTATAGCAAGTCAACTATTCTGCCAGCAGATGGCGCTCTAAGTGATACTTGGCTTTTCTGATAAGAACAGTTAAGATAGTATCCAGTTGAAATGACTTCACTATGTAAAGTATTTAATAGAAGGGAAAGCACCCTCCCCTTTAATGGATCGTTTACAGGCAAGCCAATAAATAACAATGTGAAACTGAGCAATCTGAAATTCTGAACACTTATATAAAAAAGCACATGCTTTAAATGTGTTAGAACATATGTTGATGGATAACTCCCAATACAAAAAAACAGACCAACCATGTCAGCAAGGCAACTGCCCAATTACAAAATAGTGGATGTGCAATAAAGTATTTTAACCGACTTCATCCACCAATGGACATTTCAAAAACTGGCCTATAACTCTTTAGTAGTAAGAAATCCAATATAGTAGGGCAGCAAAAAAGTTGAGGCCTTTGCCTTTACTAGAAATAAAGCATTTTATTCTAAACACATGTAGAAATTTGAGGAGAAATAACTTGTTTCAGACTCAAAAAGCCTTTGTTTGAACTTTATGGAATGAACCCTAGGAAAAAAAGACATATAAAGGTCAATGAACACAATGATTTATTTAAAAAATAAAAATGTAAAAACGATTTCCCCCTCTTTTACAGCCATGGAACCAGAGTAATTTTGTAGAAAAAAATGTGTAGGTATCCAAGTTCTTACAAAGTTAATTCCCCTTTCCCTCCCAAGTTTTACTCCAGAATCAGCACGACTTTCCCTCCCAACCCCAAATAAACCAAAATTAAAACAATATCTTGTTCCTAGTATAAAAACGACTAATGTCCAAGCAATAAAAAAATAGAGTCCATCAATGACTAACACAAAATCGTTGTGTGAGAGGCCCAGTCCATCTTCAGAAAGAAGTGACACAGGCAGCAGAGCGACCCCAGCAGGGATATTCAAGAGCTGCTTCGCATCATGTATGGAGGTGCCCTTAGGCGAAGAGTAGGGGAACAATTGAGAACCTGGCCCGGTACAAACGGAGGGCATACTCCATGCAGACAAAACTGACATCCCCAGAACGGTAACGGGATATTCCCGCTTAGAAGGAGCCGCCTCCGTAGCCTCCCCCACCATACCCGCCTCTGTATGGTCCACTGTTACTGCGGGCCCCCCAATTGCCGCCCCCTCCACCTCCCGCGCCTCCGCTCTTCATGGGGCCGTAGGAGGACTGATGCTGGCTGTAGCTGCCGAAGCCGCCGTACCCATTGCCATAATCACCGCCGCTGGCGCCTCCACCGTAGGAGCCTCCTCCGTACGATCCGTAGCCTCCGCCGCCGCCTCCTCCATAGCCTCCGTAACTGTTATAGCCGCCGCCTCCGCCGCCTCCTTTGGAGAGCCCGTTGTGGTCCCGGTTGCCGCCGCCTCCACCGCCTCTTCCTCTTCCCCGTCCGCCCCAGCTCGACCTGGAAGAGCCCCCACCTCCTGCCTGGATGTCTTCCTTAGGCACGGCCTTCTTGACCTCCACGCGGTGGCCCTGAATTGGGTGGAACTTGACTACGGCGGCCTTGTCTGCGGCGTCGTGGTTCTGGAAGTAGACGAAGCCGAAGCCCCGCTTCTTGCCGCTCTGCTTGTTGGAGATGATCTCGGCCTTCTCCACGGGGCCGAACTGGCTGAAGTGCTCCACCAGGTCGTTCTCGCCCAAGTCCCCCTTAAGGCCTCCGACGAAGAGTTTCTTCACTTTCGCGTGAGCCCCGGGCCGGGCAGAGTCCTCGCGGGAGACGGCCCGCTTCAGCTCCACCGCGTTGCCGTCCACAGCGTGGGGAGAGGCGGCCATCGCGGCGTCGGCCTCCTCCACGGCTGAATAAGTGACGAAGCCGAAGCATCGGGAGCGCTTGGTCTGCGGGTTGAGCACAACCACACAGTCAGTCAGGGTCCCGTAGGCCTCGAAGTATTCTCGCAGCCCAGCCTCCGTCGTCTGCACATTCAGGCCGCCAATGAACAGCTTACACAGCTGGGAGTTCTCCATACCGGAGCCGCGGCCACCAGACGTCTCCTCGCCGCTGCCGCCGGTAGGGGGCAGCTGCAGCCTAGCAAAGACCGACAGGCGCTACGAGGTTGGCGCTCGTACGGAGGGCAGCTCGGCCTAGCTTCACCGGCAGAGAACGGGGAAAGGGGGTGGGGAGAGGAAACGCACAAAATGGCGGCTTCTACTCCTCCTCAGGCGCGCTCGCAGCCGGCGACTGGTGCCCACACACAAAGGAAACGCTGAACAGCCCGCCCACCGTGGTAGCGCGAGCCACGCCCCCTTTCTTAAGTGCCAAATGAGCCAACGAACACCCGCCATTGCCTTTCGCCTTACTCTGTTGAATGATAGCTCCCATAGCCAATCATATCCTTTCTGCGCGCAACGGGGGAGTTTTAAAAAGTTAAGAGGCGGAAAGAGTCCCTAACTGACGTTGTAAAGTGCCTATCACGTTCTTTTTTGGAGATCCGCGCACCGAAGAGGCGGGTACGTATTTGCGCCGAGAGAAAGTCGGAAACGGACAGGCGCCTACACCAATACGTCAATGATGAAAGGCATCAGCCAATGGGCATTCTCGCTTGCAGGCGCGCGCGCTTTCTCTCGGGGTCAGTCTTCCTCCGACGGGAGGGGTGGATAGCGCAGCGGTGATAACGAAGTTCATTTGAATAGTTGAGCGAGGGCGACCGTTACGTGGCGACCTCGTTATCTGCCTCATGCGCTTATCTTTCCTTCGGCAGCCTTGTCACGGGCGAGCGGGAAGGGGACGTTGAGACTCCGTGAAGTGTCGTCCAATCAGCAGCGTCCAATTCTAGCTTTCTTTACTCAGAATAAATGCGCTTCGGATTGTTGTCTTGTAAGCACGCACACAACGACTCTTTCTGAGGTATAGGAGAGATTTGTGGATTAGTCTTCGAGGAAAAGGGTGTTGATTCTCAGCCCTGAGCACTCTCATTACGAAACATGTCTGCAATACAGAGAGGTACTTGGCTGGAGTGGTGTGTGTTTTTGTAATTTATTTATTTATTATATTTATGAATCGCCCATCTGGCCAGACATCCGGCCACTCTGAGCGATGTACAGTCCAATAAAACACAAGGGGGGGGGAACACAGTATAAAACAATTAAAAACAGTACAAAACTGAAAAATCCTAACCCACCCCATATTCCTGCCTGAAAAGCCACGTTTTTAAATGCCCAGCAGAAGCTAATCAAGGAAGGGGCATGGCAGAGGTCACTGGGGAGAGATTTCCATAAATTGGGGGCTGCCATAGAAAAGGCCCTCCTCCTAGTCCCCACCAGCCTGGTTTCTCTGGCTGATGGGACAGGGAGAAGGCCATCCATGGCAGATCTTGTTGAGCGGCCTACTTGATGTTGCTGGAGGCGCTCCTTGAGATAAACTGGACTGGAGCTGTACAGGGTTTTAAAGGTCAACGCCAACACCTTGAATTTGGCTCTGCAAACTGTGGAGGAGGGGGGGGCTGGCTGACCCGCCACAACCCACCCTTTCCTACCCCAAAGGACCCAAGACCCCCAGAGATCTCAAGGTACCAGACTGCCAAGCAATCCTACTTGAATCTCTGTTCAGGGACTTGCCTTTATGACTGTAACCTGGATTTAGTTGCTGGAACCACAGAGCAATCCACAAACACCATGTGGGGTAAAAAACCAAAAGAAGGTTTATTCAGGTAGCATTTTACAACAAAAATAGGGAAATAAGAGAAGCACACGAAATTAGAGAGACGCTTTGGTACATAGAGCTACAAAAATAACAAAACCTGATTCCTTATATCTCCCAGGCACACACTCTGTTACCTGGGGGTCAGTTCTCTTCCAGGGTTGGGTCCAGCACTGCCTTGCCGCCCGGGGGGACTACTTCACCTACCCGAAGGTCCGAGATGGGTAGCCCTCCACAAGGCTTGCCTTTACCAAAACCCTCATTCAGCTAATTTCACCAGGAACTACCTGGGGTCAGATCCTGAGGCCACCCGAAGGCTTGGGCCTCTGCTTGGCTTGCCGCCATTGCTCCAACAGCAACCATGCGATGACACAAAGACAAAGACACAAAGGCTACACTTTGGGAATATACCTTTTCCCCCTCCCCTCCTTCCTGTAGCTCCGCTGCCTCCAGCCAATCAGGATGAACTTCACCTGGCCAGGCAGGGGAGGGGGGACTCATGACTCATGACTTACTGGGCCTGAACTACATTTGCATTTGAAAGCCGGATCACTGTAGACTTTTCAGGACTTTCAGGTGCCATGCCCCACCCGATACTTTATGCACATTTCGCCTCCTCCCAGCCTTACTTGGTTTACACATGAGGAGGTGTGTGTGTGTGTGTGCAGGCGTGTGTAGTGTGTGTGTAGGAACCCTCAGAGGCTCTTTTTCTCCACACAAACAATTGGTAGCCAGTGCAACTCTTTGAGCACTGGCATGATGTGATCACGCTGGCGGCAGCCTTTAACCAGGCGAGCTGCTGCATTCTGTACCAGCTGCAACTTCCGAACCGTCTTCCAGGGTAACCCCACGTAGAGCACATTACAGTAGTCTAGGCGAGAGGAGACCAAGGCATGAACCACTGATGGGAGCAGATGATTAGGAAGGTAGGGGGCGCAACTGCTGTATCAGATGGAGCTGATACAGCGCCGCCTGGCTCACAGCTGACACCTGAGCCTCCATGGACAGCTGGGAGTCTAGAATGACTCCCAAGCTGCGGACCTGGTCCTTCAGGGGTAGATGTACCCCATTCAGCACCAGGTCAACCCCCTAACCTCCCCTTGTCTCCCACCAGAAGTACCTTGGTCTTGGGGTTCAGTTTCAGCATGTTCCTTCCCATCCATCCATCCACTGCCGCTGCCTCCAGGCACTTAATTTAAACAATCACAAAAACAAAAACTGGTTTTCACATGCAAAATAGCACGTGTATCACATTTACTCAGTAGTGAGGGAACATCCTTTGGCTTTCAGCTGTTTTTATCTGATAAAAGTTCATCGTTCATATATAAAATGCAGATAAGATCAGCATTTCCTCTGTAATTAAAAGCTGCCCCTTGATAATTTAATGATGTATTAAATCCCACACTTTTTGCAATCATTTGGACTTCATTGGTATGATTTGATCTTATCTTTCTAGTGCTAATAAATTGCAGCAGCTAAGTTTAAAAATAACCAAATCTTGTCAGTAATACCTTGGATTGAAAGTAACTTGGTCTGAGAGCGTTTTGCAAGGCAAGCAAAAGAAAATTTAAAAATTTGACTTGATAAACGAGCAAGGTCTTGCAAGACAAGTGTAGGGATGTAACCTTGTATGGCTCCAGTCCAGTATATCTCAAGGAGCGCCTCCAGCAACATCAAGTAGGCCGCTCAACAAGATCTGCCATGGATGGCCTTCTCCCTGGCCCATCAGCCAGAGAAACCAGGCTGGTGGGGACTAGGAGGAGGGCCTTTTCTATGGCAGCCCCCAATTTATGGAAATCTCTCCCCAGTGACCTCTGCCATGCCCCTTCCTTGATTAGCTTCCGCCGGGCATTAAAAACGTGGCTTTTCAGGCGGGAATATGGGGTGGGTTAGGATTTTTCAGTTTTGTACTGTTTTTAATTGTGTTTTATACTGTGTGTGTGTGTGTGTTCCCCCCCCCCTTGTGTTTTATTGGACTGTACATCGCTCAGAGTGGCCAGATGTCTGGCCAGATGGGTGATTCATAAATATAATAAATAACCGCTCGCCTCGAGTGGGCGTAGCAGGCCGAAATCGGCCCCGCTCACGCTCGCCAGAGACTCGCTTTGATATAAGAGTGTTTTGGATTACAAGCACGGTTCCGGAACGAATTGTGCTTGCAATCCAAGGTATTACTGTACATGTTTTACAAAGGCCACCATGTCTGGAAAGCACCAAACTGTACTCACACACGCAGGTGGTATGTAAGCTTGTTCCTTCCAACCCTTCCCAAAAACTATTGTCAGGGCTTATCCTGAGCTCAGATGCCATGCAGTTGAGCAGGTGGTATCCTGAGCTCAAGCAGGGCCGGCCCTACCATTTATTTATTTAAATATTTTTATGCTGCATTCCATCAAATATCAGGGCAGTGAAGAAGACTAAAGTCATATAAAAATATTATGAACATTAAAATACAATCATAAAACCATTTTTTAAAAGGTGGTAAAATCGAGACAGACTAACCAGCTAAAATGCCTGGGCAAAGTTTTACTTGGTATCAAAAGGATAACAGTTGGCACCAGTCTATGAAAAAAGTGTTCCATAATTAGAACGTCACAACAGAGAAGGCTTATCTTGACATTAAATGCCCCCCACCCACCCGGCTAACTGACATCAAGGGCCCTGTGGGCAAGAAGGAGGAGTGAAGGCGGCAGGAGCAGGCAGAGGGAACATCAGGGCCTGCTCCAGTTGGACTGCCCCTCCCAGGGCTAATTGACACTCTGTTTTTTCTTGTATTTTATTGGACTGTACATCACTCAGAGTGGCCGGATGACTGGCCAGATGGGCGATTCAAAAATATACAGTCATGCCTTGGATTGAGAGCATAATTCGTTCCGGAAACGTGCTTGTAATCCAAAACACTCTTATATCAAAACGAAATTCCCCCAAAAATATTTGTACAGAGATTTTTAATTTAAGCCGTACTACAGTACTTGTATTGCAAGACGTCACTTATATATCAAGTCAAATTTTTTTAAATAAATATTTAAAAATTTGCTTGTCTTGCAAAACACTCTCAAACCAAGTTCTCGCAATCCAAGGTATTACTGTAATAATAAATAAATAAATAACAGGTACTATGAGAAGAGCCCACAGGCAGGTTGATACAGGGAGAGACACTCCTTCAGCTATTAGGCAGAGTGAAGCAGCTGCCTGAGGCAGCAGGCGCTGAGGGTTCAGAGTGGCAGCAAGGTGTTGGAAGGACAGCTGTGTGTGCCACACAGCCTTACCTGCACCCCCTAAGCCAGCCTGCTGTCTTCAGGTGCAGAAAAGTGCTGTCCTGACGCAAGATTTTTACCGCCAGGCTGGTTGGCTTCTACACATGGAATGTGGGGGAGGGGGAATTTTGTCCGCCGGAATGTCTTGGGCCAGCCCTAGCTCAAGATACCACAAGTCCTCCAATTGTATTAGGGCTGGGAGGGATCTTGCTCCCTTTTTGACCCCTCAAACTATTGCAAAAGCTTATGCTATGCTGGTGTGCAGAGAAGCCTCAGAGGCTGCTTGCCTGGATGAACATGGCCCACTAGGAGGATGCATCCTGTCTTTCCCAAGAAGAATACCATTGCAAGGGTGGATAGTGGTCTGAGGATGTGGGATTTTGTAACCTGTCCCTTATTGTCAGATCACTTTCTGCTGAAATTTAGACTAATAGAGTCTAATTCCCTCTGCAAGGGTGAGGGACCTATTTAGATGGTCTGTTCCCAGAGGCTGGTATGACTGGTGCTCTTATAGATTCATAGATTATAGAGTTGCAAGGGGCCTACAAGGCCATCGAGTCCAACCCCCTGCTCAATGCAGGAAACTATCTGTGGAATACAGAGATGATTCAGGTGGTTGGCACAATCTCTGCTGAGTGATCTTCCCTGTTTAGCAGAATCCATTTATTTATTTATTTATTTATTACTCAGTTTTATATACCACTTTCCACAGAGTATCAAAGTGGTGAACATAAAATGCACTGGCATCAAAACTGTTGGGACTTGAAAAAGATACTAGGAGAGGATATATTGTGGAGTAATATCCTTCCTATCTCACGTTAGTGAGATCAGCAGAGTAGAGTCCCTTTCCAGCTTAAAAGAAGCTTAGATTTGGCTAGTGTTAGCCAGTTAGCATTTGGTAAAGGATGCTTTAAGGCAGACTGGATTTCCCTGGTTTTGCCCCCTTTTCTCTCCCTCAGAACAATAATCAGAGACACAGTCTTGTAAAAGTTAAAAGTAACATTTACTCACTCAGATTATGCAGTTTCATTCAGGCAGGCTTAAAAGACGTTTCTTACAGTTGGTTACAAGTTCATTTGGAAATACTTGGGGTCTGAACTTGTGGAGTTCAGACCAGCAACTCTGGCTACATGCTGCTACAAGGACCACGTGGAGACAGCAACCTGGTGGTGCCACGCTCACTAGGAGTCTGAACAGAAAAAGGAAGAAGCTGGGAGCAACGCCCACTTCCTGTTCAGGCTGTTAATAATTCAATGAGTACCTTCTAGGAAAACCATCCTAGAAGGTATCAGTGATCTTAACCATTTCACCCAATTACCTGGTGAAACATTAGCCATAGGTTTTGACTGCAATTTTAATTATCCAACAAAAGCAATGAAATATAACAATAAAACAACACTACACACTGTACTACAAAGCATAGCTGGCTGGGTCACACTTCAGGAAAAGCCTATGTGAACTTAGAGATGGTCCCTTCATATATAAATGAGCTGAGGGCAATGAAGAAAGTTGGGAGATGTCTAGAATGTAAGTGGAGGAAAGCTTGGAGGCTGGAGCAAATATGGTTGAACAAGAGTTCATTACTGAGCCTACTCTTTCGGACCTACTCCGAAAGGAGTAGGTGATGGCAGTGAGGAAGCAAATTTTCTCCACCACCATTGTGTCCTCTCAGAATTATCCAGCAGAGCTTTTCCAAGTGGTTTGTGGCCTTTAAAAAATCTGGTCATGATGGTTATGTGGAACTCTCAGTGGCACACTATCACTGTCATGTTTGCTACGTATTCTGAAGGCAAAAATGTTTGTATCTATCACAACCTGGACTCCATGGGAGTACAACTCAATCCATGGAGGTGTCCAGAGCAATGTCTGGGCCTATATTGTTGGATGAATTTCTGTTTGTGAGGTCTGAGGATGTGGGCAAGGTGATTGGTAAGGCTCAGCCATCCACGTGTCTGACCCTCGTGGCTGATTAGATAAGGTAAAGAGGTGGCAGCTGGCTGGGTCCAGGAGGTACTCAATTCCCCTTTGGAAGAGGGAGTGGTCACAGCCTCCTTAAAGGAGGCAGTTGTGTACACACTCCTGATGAAACTGTTGCTGGACCCAGGAGATTTTAACAATTCTAAGCCAGTGGCAAATGTTCCTTCTTGGGCAGGATGCGCAAGCATGTGGTAGCTTACCAAGTCCAAGCTCTCGTGGATAAGGCTGATTTTCTAAATCCACTTCAGTCTGGGTTCAGGCTTGGTTAGGCTACTAAAACTGCCTTGGTAGCCTATGGGATGACTGTTGTCAGAACAGAGAGAGCTTTATTCTGCATCTTTTAATACCATCAATCATGGTATCCTTCTAGAGTGGCTGCCAGAGTTAGGTGTGCATGGGTCTACTTTGTGGCAGTTCCACTCTTACTTGGGTAGATGTTTTCAGAAGGTGGTTCTGGGTGATTTCTGCTCAACTGGATGGCATCTTTTCTTTGGAGTCCCACAAGGTTCCATCTTATCCTTTATGCTGTTTAACATCTGCATGAAACCACTGAGTGAGGTCGTTCAGGGGTTTGGAGAGCATTATGCAGATGACACACAGCTCTGTTCTCTTCAGAGCCAGGTTAAGCTGTAGGAGTACTGGAGTGGTGCCTGGCCACAGTAACAATGGAGGCACTCCTAGTGGGCGGTTCAGCTATTGGGTGGTACAGAAATCTAATAAATGGTTCCTCAGAATGGATGAGGGGGATTCAACCTGTTCTGGAGGGGTTGCATTCCCCCAGAAAGACCAGGTATGTAACTTGGAGGTGTTCTTCCTAGATCCATCACTGGCAATCGAGGGTCACGTGGCCTCTATGGAAAAAGAGTGTCTTTTACCCGCTTTGGCTGGTATCTCAGCTACACCCATAGCTGCAGTGATCCATGCCCTGGTAGCCTCCCATTTCAAATACGGTAATGTGTTGTATGCGAGGCTGCCTTTGAAGACTGTCCTGAAACTTCAGCTAGTGCAAATTTGGCTGCCAGAGTTCTAACTGGGGCCAGGAGTTGCTGCCATATTATGCTGATTTTCTCTCACCTTCACTGGCCTCTGATTTGTTTCCAGGCCCAATTCAAAGTGCTGTGTTTTTTTTAACCTATAATGCTCTACATGGCTTGGGACCTGATGGAACATCTTCTAATCCATAGAAGTCCTTCTTCAAGTGCCTTCTCATTCTGAGGCTCAGAGCGTGGCAAAAAGACAGCTTTTTTGGTTCTGTTTATTTTTTAAAACTCTTACCACACACCTGTGCAGACCACCCTACCAGCCAGTCCAACCCTTGGCTTTGCTTTTCTCCTCTTGGTGAGACCAGAATGTGGGTGAGCAGGGTAGTGAACACTGAGTAGGCACCTTTACTTCAGTTCCTTTACTTCTTTTGAGAACCACTGTACTGCACCAGACAGCGGGGGGGGGGGGAGATTTGTTTTGGTGTTGTGAACTTCAATTTGTGTCTTAGACTGTGATCCAGAGACTAGAGGGAAGCAGCACTGTAGCTGCCAGCCAGCCCAATCAGGTATTTTTCTCTGCTAAGCACTGCTTTGTGATGTGCCCTCACTATCTATCTATCTATCTATCTAATGTATAAACAAAATGTTTAACCCTCGCGTAACCCATGCTCATTGGGTTCGCACAATACAACACCCCCGAGCGGGGGTTGCATATACAACTTGGCGTCCATGGTGTGTCGTCCAAACCCTGTCATTGGGGGGGGGGGGATGAGGGGGCAGGATCTGCATAGCAAGACAGTAAAGTAGTCTTTTGAATCTCCAGCAGCCAACAACCCATGACACAGAAAAGGGAAAGTGAGGCCCATAAACTTTCAGATCATGCTTGCAAACCAGAGGGTTGTTAGGGCAGGGAGAGATCCACACAGCAAGACAGAAAATGAGTCCTTTGAGCTTAGGGTTTCCTAATCTGATAGGAACCCTTGCAGTGTATGGTAAAGGCAAATGAATAAAAAACTGGAAAAAAATGGGAAACAAATTGAAAAGAGTGAGGACAAATCCCCCATGATTGCTCCCACTCACCCAGGCTACCAGTTTACAAAATGGTATATGCTGGCCCTGGAAGCTGCAGGTAAGCTATTTGTTTGGAAGTACCAGGTGATACGTGGGGCTTCCAGTCTAGTACATCTTTTGGAAACAACACGTCCTGTAAATACACAAATCTTTGACAGAAAAACATATTTTGACGGATATATTTCAAAATTTCTTTATGAGAGAATTTCCAAAGGCATAAATGGCACTTTGATGTTAATCTCCCAGTGATTTATTTAATTGCTTTACTCTTATTGATGCCATTGAAGTGTCTTCCTATCTGATTTTTAGGGTTTGTAAGGACCATTCAGTTATTTCACCACCTGATCCTAAGTATGTATATATAGAAGCGCATTCCATTGATTGCTAAGGAATTTATTTCTAAAATAAATGTGCTTAGGATTGCATTTTTGCTGCTTCTCTCTCTCTTTAAATTACAAATTTTCAAAAATACCATTTTGGAACCACATGGTGGCAGAGTAGCTTAAAAAAATCTGTATACTTTAATGAAGATAGATCAAGGAGGTAATAGGCTAAAACTTAGTGATCTGCTTGTGCCATGAATAGGTCAGAAAGAATTTCTAACAGTATTTCATGTTATTCCATAACAGATATTTGATAAAGGTTTGCAGCCTGACTCTAAGCATAACAGCAACACACAGCAGAGAATCAGATTCTAGACTCCCAGCACCAGTGTTTTTTGTATCATCTCCAGTTATACACTTGTGTGACCATATTCCATATGCAAAGCTCAACAGAAATGGGTGCACTATATAGGGGAAGTACAGAGACAGGCCTACCATAAAGTAGGTTGAAGGAATTGCCACAGCTGGTAGATTTTGATCACGATTTCAGGGTGGCAACAAGTAGGTATTGTATGTATCACTAGGATACATACAATATCCTAGTGCCTTGTTTCCTAAAATGCCCTTGTGCAACCACAGGGAAGTCCAAGAGCAAACATCTGCATGCAAAATATTGCACTTAGAATGCTTGGAAAAATGCATTATGTTCACAACAGAAATGCAGCCTCAAAGATGTGTTGGTAATATGTATCAAGTAACTAACAAATGTGCATTCATTTCACACAAAAACTGCATGGAAAGGGCATACATTAATCTTAAACTCAGCCTTGGGTGCTTTGTGTGTATTTGCCTACATAGCCTGTCTTCAGCCTTCCCATGCATTTTTCCTGCTACTCTTGTTCTTTCTGCTTGACACAAAAGTGACCAGGATGGGTTAAAACCATTTTTGTTCCGAGAGAGCCAGCATGTCTGAAGCTCCTCTGTAACAAAGTGCATTGCCCACATTTGCACCACAGGTATGATTTTCTCATCCATGTCAGGCTGTGGTCTAACCTGTTTTTCCTGTTTGAGAAGCAGCTGGATTCACACAGCTTTCATTAGCTGTCCTTATGTCCTTCCCACCTTCTCAGAGCAGGGCTGTTCACAACACTGTTGGCCCTTGTGTTAGTCTCTGATCCACTTCACCCCTTCTTGAAGCTAAGACCCTAAATCTTTTTGCCCCATGGACTCTCTTTATGCTATAGAATGTTGGGTTTGGACATGAGAAACCCAGGTTTCTCATGGGGATTTAGTGAGAATAAGAACCTAACTACACATTACATGGGATTAATGATCTCCTGATGTCTTTATAAAGTTTAAAAGCAGTCATTTGGGAGAATTGCCTTGGGGCAGCAATGCTGAAGGAAAGGATGTTTAACCTTTCTCCTTGCACCATTTTCCTGATAGAAATCCCACCTCACCCCTGAAGCTGATGTTATTCTGCTGCTGCCACCGCCACTGGGGAAGTAGATTACGGTACCTATATTGCATCTGTCTCTTTTCCCTAGCAAGACTATTATCTTCATGGAGACTACTGGTTTCAATAGGGAAAACACAGTACTGAGGGGAAAGGTTTCATGCCCTCTGCCCCAGCACCACTGTCCCAAGCTAATTCAGGCTTCCTCCACAACCTGAGAAAAACGGGAATACTGATCTCTCACATTGTGTGTACCATTTGATCCTAAAATGGTCATAGAATCATAGAATCATAGAAAAGTAGAGTTGGAAGGGGCCTACAAGGCCATCGAGTCCAACCCCCTGCTCAATGCAGGAATCCAGGTCAAAGCATCTCTGACAGATGTCTGTCCAGCCGCACCTTGAATGCCTCCAGACTGGGAGAGCCCACCACCTCCCTAGGTAGTTGATTCCATTGTCTTATTGCTCTGACAGTCAGGAAATTTTTCCTGATGTTTAGGTGGAATCTAGGTTCCTGTAACTTGAGCCCATTATTCCGTGTCCTGCAAACTGGGATGAACGAGAAGAGATCTTTGCCCTCCTCTGTGTGACATCCCTTCAAGTTCTGGAAGAGTGCGATCATATCTCCCCTCAGTCTCCTCTTCTGAAGGCTAAACATGCCCAGTTCTTTCAGTCTCTCCTCATAGGGCCTTGTTTCCAGTCCCTTTATCATCCTTGTTGCCCTCCTCTGAACCCTCTCCAGTTTGTCTATGTCCTTGTTAAAATGAGGTGCCCAGAACTGGACACAGTACTCAAGATGAGGCCTAACCAGTGCCGAGTAAAGGGGAATTATCACTTCCCGCGATTTGGAAGCTATACTTCTATTAATACAGCCCAAAATTGCATTTGCCTTCTTTGCAGCCACGTCGCATTGCTGGCTCATATTCAGTTTGTGATCTACCACAATTCCAAGATCCTTCTCACTTGTAGTATTGTTGAGCCAAGTGTCCCCCATTCTGTAACTCTGCATTTGGTTTCCTCTCCCTAGGTGCAGCACTTGGCATTTATCCCTGTTAAATTTCATTCTGTTGTTTTCGGCCCAGCGCTCCAGCCTATCGAGGTCACTTTGAATTTTGTTTCTGTCTTCCAGAGTATTAGCTGTTCCACCCAACTTTGTGTCATCTGCAAATTTGATAAGCATTCCCTGTACCTCCTCATCCAAGTCATTAATAAAAATGTTGAAGAGCACCGGGCCCAGGACCGAGCCCTGTGGTACCCCGCTCGTTACCTCTCCCCAGTTTGAGAAGGAACCATTGATAAGCACTCTTTGAGTCCGATTCTGTAGCCAATTGTGGATCCACCTGATAGTTGTTCCATCTAGCCCACTCTTAGCTAGCTTACTAATCAGGATATCATGAGGCACTTTGTCGAAAGCTTTGCTGAAGTCCAGGTATATAATGTCCACAGCATTCCCACAGTCCACAAGGGAGGTTACCCGATCAAAAAATGAGATCAGATTAGTCTGACAGGATTTGTTCTTGACAAATCCATGCTGGCTTCTAGTAATCACTGCATTGTTTTCAAGGTGCTTGCAGACTGACTTCTTTATAATCTGCTCAAAAATCTTCCCGGGGATTGATGTCAGACTGACTGGCCTATAGTTCCCAGGTTCCTCCTTCTTGCCCTTTTTGAAGATGGGAACAACATTTGCCCTCCTCCAGTCGTCTGGCACTTCACCTGTCCTCCATGATTTCTCAAAGATAATAGACAGTGGTTCTGAGAGTTCTTCTGCCAGTTCCTTTATTACTCTAGGATGCAGCTCATCAGGCCCTGGAGATTTAAACTCGTTCAGAGTAATCAGGTGCTCCTTGACCATTTGCCTATCAATCTCAAGCTGCAATTCTGCCCCTTCAGTCTGCATTTCAGGTTTGCCAGGGGGGTCATAGACCCTCTTTTGGGAGAAGACCGAGCCGAAGTAGGAATTGAACACTTCTGCCTTTTCTTTGTCTTCTGTTATCAATTTGCCATCCTCATTGAACTCATCCTCTGAGTTCTTCTGAAGGATGCGATACCAATGAGAGACAGGCCAAGTCCTGCTTTGCAAACAGTTACTGAGGTAGTTGAGTTCCGTGATTGTTCCACCCTTTGCTGCTTTTCCCTGCTGCCACCTCTCCACTGCTTTCCTAAAACATGACAGCCAAAGAAAGCAGTAGCAGAGTTTGATCTTTGCAGTCCTCTCTCTCTCTCTCTCTCTCTGTGAGAAGCAGGAGGCTGAGCTTTTGGGATGCACCAGCAATACAATTCACAAACTGCTCTACCAGGGGTGCTTCCAGATTAGGCTTTAATTGCATCAGTGCCCTGCTTTCTTCATGGAATTTTACACGGAGTTCAGACAATGATGTCTTCTACTCGTAGCCCTCCGGTGCCTTCCTATCACTTCTTCAGTCTTTTTTCTTACTGCAAGAAATCCATTAAGGAGGAAAAGCTGGAACAGCTGCACAGTGCCTTCCAATAGTTGCCACTAGGACCCTTGCATCTGGAAGCACCCCAAAGACAGAGGCTTTTGGAAATTTCTGTTTTTTCTGGGAAATAGTGGGTAGAGTTAAGCCTAATTAATCTCCAGTTAAGTGGTTGTGCTGAGATGCATGATGCTAAATGAGGCCTGATCTCATCCAGGCCAGAGTCAAAGCTAAATGCTGGGTGACCATCAATTATTTAATTGTGGGTGGTATGAATAAACTGAACATTAGATAAGAGGAGTCAGGAATAGATTTCTGTTGACAGAATAATTTTTTAGCCAACCTCTGAATGTTCCAGTGGATATAATGTTGTGTATTTCTCTCCTAGAGAACCAAGTTATTGAAACTAAAGGGACGAGCAGAGTAAAGGATGATAACCTCCTCTAGCTAAAATTTCGAGCTGTGGAGTTTGGTGCTGAAAAAGAAGTCATGAATTATAGTTCATCTGATTTAAATTAAATATCGATATTATTTTGAAGCCGGGCATGCATTCCATTGTTACTCCTTGCGTGAAGAGGAAATGAAGTACGGTATTAGGAGCATACTGCTGAAGATGTTTCCTGCCTTCTGATAGAAAAATTCACCTTTGCTCTACTTTCACCTGATAGGAGAGGCTCCATTGTCTAATACCTAATAGCATTTCTTCTATTTTGCGAGACTTTATCTGCAATATGCTCTTAATTCTTTCTTATCAAATTATAGTGATTATATAACATTGGCTTCCTAATAAAGCTCAGGTCTTGGCTCCTATTCTGCAATTGATCTGTGTTTACCTAGTGCTAAAGGCTCCTTGGATGTAGTTTTATTCAGCAATTAAAAGATTTAAATAACACAAATATAATTCTGGTATTCATTAACCTTTTTTTTTTTTTTTTTTTTGTGCAAACAGTCAGCCTAGGAAAAAAATACTGTTGTTCTAGTGCTATTTTTGGTTGTGGATAATAGCACTGAAACCATTACATATAGCCATATCTTCTGTTTAGTAACCCCACAATATAGGAATTGCATATCAAAATTAATCACCCCTCTAAACAACTACAAGATCCTGAACTTTATTGATAGCCATGCAGCTTCTTCAGAAAACTAACAAAGCAAAAGAGGTGGCAACCTTTACTGGATCAGCAGGTATTCAAAATGCTGCAAGTGCACATTTTCAATTTGTGTAGATTTCTTCTTCAGGGACAACTATTTTTAAAAAATTATGTTATGATGTTACATGGCAGGTGATATAAAACTGGCAAAGAGATTGGACAGGTGCTATGTTGATTGGATTATACTAGTGGTACCCAACCTTGTGGGCACAAGTCAAGTTCCAAGTACACATTGCCACTCTACTGTGCTATAATGCATATGCGGTCCCAGCGCCTTGGGACAATTTTGGCTCTAGTCTACTGTACTGGGAAATAGAGAGCTGTGCAATTCTGGAGGGGCAGGCAGGATTATAGGGCTGACTGTGCCATAACCAGACCCAATGGCCCTCTACCCCTGTCTAGGAAAGCCACAAAGTCCCAGTGTCTGTGCCACTTGCAGCACCCATATCACAGGCTGACCACCCATGGATATTTATTTTATTTATTATATTTATATCCTGCCTTTTTCCCTGCAAGGAACCCGAGGCGGCTTACATAATACTCCTCCTCTCTGTTTTATCCTCACAACAACCCTGTGAGGTGGGTTAGGCTGAGAGTCAGTGACTGGCCCAATGCCACCCATTGAGCTTTGTGGCCAAGTGGAGACTAGAACCCAGATCTCCCAAATCTCAGTCCAACACTCCAACCACTAAACCACATTGGCTCTTGGCCTTGCTGAAATGGTAAGGTTACAATTCCCCCTAACTGGTCAGTGTCCAGGATAACTTATGGACCACCTTTTCCCAGACAAACCTACCCAACGAGTACGTTAAGAGCTTCCTCCGAGGCCCTGATCTATGCCCCTTTACTTTCAGGAATATGGTGAAGGGTTACCAAGGGCTGGTCCTTCTAGATGGGACTAAGACTGTGGAACTACCACTCTGTCAAGTTTGTTCCAAGCCCTCATTGATGGCTTTTGGCTGCTGAGTAAAGTCTGTGCTTTTTCAGAGGGCCTTTGGAGCCCTTTGTCTGAAGATCACCTTTGCTTGGCTGTATTTTTACTGGCTTTTACTTCTGGTCAATCAATGGGTTCTTAGTTTTTTGCTCATAAAACAATAATTTCTGGCTAGACTGAAGGCGAATGAGCTGCTCTTTCATCATAGTTGCTAGAGTGATGTGAGCAGCCAGCAACACATGTGTAGCATTGCAGCAATTTCAGCTTATCACATCACTTCAGTGCTGTAATGGGAAAGGAGGACTACTGACATTCCCCCCTCTCTGCACTATTAAAGGGATTAGGTAGTCAGTTCTATAATAAATCTGGCAACAAAATATAGAAAATAAATGGGAGGATCATATGGCAAACCTATAGGAAATGGTAAGCCTCAAAATTACAGCTTCCTGGAAGGAAGCTCTGCAGAATTGACTGCATACACATTTAATCTGCATAGCTGGTTACTGCTTAAGTGTAATTGTAGAGGGTTTTGAAATGTAAGAACATATAAAAAGCCCTGCTGGATCAGAATAAAGGTTCATTAGTTCAGCATCCAGCCTATTTCCATTAGTGGCTAGCGCTAGATGCTACCAGGAAGCCTACAAGCGGAGCATGAAGGAAACATTCCTCCCCACCCCCCATTTATTCAGAGACATACTGCCCTTGACCCTGGGAATCTAGTCTTGGAACACATCTGGAACCACAGACACCAAGATTCAAAAGATAGACCGTATAGAAATACTTAGGATGTATAGCACTTTCTGAGTGTCCAGAATTGATTACCGGTACATACAGTACATTATCTCAGTAATCCTTACAAAAAACCCTGCAATGGAGGTGAGTATTATTACTCCAGTATTGTGGATGGGGGTGTGGGGGAGAAAGTAGACGGAGTTATTTAGTGGTTATGATTAATAGCCATTGCTCTATGATGGATTTTTCTAATTGCCCTGTAAAGCCAACTAAGCCAGTGGCCATCACTCTACCTTGCAGACCTGATTTTTGAAAGATTGTTTTGTGAAAAACGACTTTTGTCTATCCTAAATTTAGTGGCCAATCTATTTCAGTGAGTGATCGCAAGTTCTAGTAAAAATTTCTCTCTATTCACTTTCTCAATGCCTTGCAAAATCATATACATCTCAGTCAGGGTCTGGGTCATGGCCTGATCGAAGGTGAGTAGCAACTGCTCCACCACCACTATACAAACATCTACGAAGGAAGTCAGAAGTGGATGCCTGGGTTAAAGGTGGGTTCCAGCTCTGAAAAGGCTGAAGACCTAAATTTATATTTATTGGATCCCACTGAAGATAAGAGGCATGGGGTACAATCAATCTAACTGTCCCCGTCCCAGCAGATCCACTCATTTGCTATTATTATTATTATTATTATTATTAGCATTAGCATTAGCATTAGCATTAGCATTTTTACCCTGCTCATCAGTCAAAAAAGGCTCCCAGAGTGACTTACACAGATCTATAATAAGACAGTCTCTCCCCTCATTTATTTTATTTTTATTTATTACATTTCTATACCGCCCAATAGCCAAAAGCTCTCTGGGCAGTTCACAAAAATTAAAACCATAAAATACAACATAAGATACAATATAAAAGTTTAAAACTACAGTTAAAATAAAAACCAAAATAAAACCTAGCAGCAATGCGAAGATTTAAAATAAGAACATAAGAAGAGCCATACTGGATCGGACCAAGGGTCCATCTAGTCCAACATTCTGTTCACACAGTGGCCAACCAGCTGCCTGTGGCAAACCCACAAGTAGGACATGAGTGCAACAGCGACTGGTGTACATAGGCATACTGTCTCTGATAGTGAAGGTAGCATGTAGCCATCAGGACTAGTAACCATTAATAGTTTTATCATCCATGAATTTGTCCAATCCCCTTTTAAAGCCACCCAAATTGGTGGCCATCACTACATCTTGTGGAAGTGAATTCCATACTTTAACGATGTGCTGTTTGATGAAGTACTTCCTTTTATCTGTCCTGAATCTCCCACCCAGGATGACCCTGGGTTCTAGTATTATGAGAAATGGAGAAAAATGTCTGCCTATCCACTTTCTCCACACCAGTCCAAGTAAACATTACTTACTGGATCACCCCATCCACATGATTATTGACACTCTCAAAGAAGTTTGAAAGGTTAGTGAGACAGGACTTACCTTTGTGGAAGCCATGTTGATCCTTTTTCAGCAGGGCTTGTCCTTCTAAATGCTTACTATTTATTTATTTATTATATTTATACCCCGCCTTTTTTCCTGCAAGGAACCCAAGGCGGCTTACATAATCTTCCTCCTCCTCTCCATTTTATCCTCACAACAACCCTGTGAGGTAGGTCAGGCTGAGAGTCAGTGACTGGCCCAAAGTCACCCAGTGAGTTTCATCGCTGAGCAGGGACTAGAACCCGGATCTCCCGAGTCCCAGTCCAACACTCTCACCACTATGCCACAACTGGCTACTAATTTCATCTTTAATAATGCTTTCAACCAATTTACCCAGAACAAACATTAAGCTAACCACCTGTAATTTCCGGGATCCCCCCTTGATCCCTTTTTATAAATTGGTGTTACATTGGCCATTCTCCAGTCCTCAGATACAGAGGCTCCAGAACCAATCCTGCCCCCTCCCCAGCCCTGTTGCAGCCGCCATAGGTCGTAAATGCAGCCTCAGAGGGGAAAGTCTTCCGGTGGGTGGAGAGGGAAGGGAAGGGGAGAGGCCAAAATACAAGAAATCCTATGGCCTCTCCAGCCCTGGCCCAGACCTGCCCCTGCCAGTGCGCCTCCTCTTGACAAGTTCAAAAGGAGGATGGAAAGGCAAAAATTGCTTCTATCCTCCTCCCTTCCTGCAGGCAACAGCCCAGCAGAGCATTGGATATTTGGAAGCCTCCAAGATGGGAGGCTTCCATCTAACAAGGGTGCAACCCATAGGATTGTACCCTTGATTCTTACAGAGCAGTGAATCCTATGTAGTAACCAACGTGTGAAATCAGCATGTAGATTGTCATGAATGTATATGCATGTGTGTGTTTGTATTCATTCAGTGTGCAGGGGGAAGTATAAATAGCTGTGCACAGAGGGGAATGGATAAGCACCTCACACCTAACTAAATGTGGAGTGGAGCGGGGCACATCTCCCCTTCCTTTCCTTATGCCCGTGATGAAAGGTGTATATTATAATATTTTAGAATCTGTTGTAAGTGGGATATCCACTAACAGGACCAAAAGGAGTGATGAAAGTGTTTAGAATAAACAAATAATCCCATTTGGGTGCCAGTCCTCTCTTTATTTAACATATAATTTGTATGTAATGTGTTGGGTAATAAATAGGACTGAGTTAGTTTCAAGCTACCATTTTAATCATGACAATAAGAGCTAATATCATGACTGTACTATGAAATAGGAAAGCCCTCACCCAAATCTCAGTCCTGCCATGAACTCCGTCTACTTTCTCCCCCAGACCCCCATCCACAATACTGGAGTAATAATACTCACCTCCATTGCAGGGTTTTTTGTAAGGATTGCTGAGGTAACGTACTGTATGTAATCAATTCTGGACACTCAGAAAGTGCTATACATCCTAAGTATTTCTATACGGTCTATCTTTTGAATCTTGGTGTCTGTGGTTCCAGATGTGTTCCAAGACTAGATCAGCCTTCTCCAACCTGGTGCTGTCCCATTGTTCCCAAGCCAGCATGGTTGAAAGGCTCCAGGTTGCGGGAGGCTGCACTAGATGTCATGTATACTGTTTGGTCCAGAAACTATCTGGGGGGGAAACCCCTATGGATTGGAACAGCTTACACATAAATATAAAAGACTTGCAGTAGAAAAAAATAACCATGGTTTTAATTGTGCCATCAGCAATGCCTCAGAAAGAACCAAACGACAAAAAAGCATTTGACTATATGTCCCATATTTTATCACTGCCACATTCTGCAATGAAGCAATAAGCCTTTTGTAAATATTTATACATGTGAAATACAGACTGGATTTTTTTTTTTAAAGTAAAAAAAAGTAAACATTCAGTGGAACAGATAACTGCAAATCAGGTTGCAAGATAACGCCTGGAAAAACATTCATAAAAAAGATCGTCCCCATGACTACTGGTCTCTCCTCCCAGCTGCCTCCTCATTGGTTTTTCTCTCTTCTCCTCAGACTCCAGAGCTTGCCTTATTTCTTGGTTTCTCTCTCAGGAGTGGCTCTTCACTGTGGTGGCTTCCCTGTGGGAAATCTCAAATCAGTTTGCCTCAGAAGGTGGACAAGTAAAGAGGCTTTACCTCTGGCTTTAGTTAGCAAGGCCAATATAGCTGTTTGGACACAAAATATACAATTCTTGGTTTTGTCGATATTTATTATGAAAAGGAAAAGAAGACTGGTCAGAGCAAAGGAGAGGAAATGTTATTTGAAATTTCCAAAAGGTAAGAAATAGGAGTTTTTGTAAGACTTTTTTGTCTGATTCCAATTCCTCTGTGCATGAGTGGGTATTTCCTCCCAACAGCATCCCTAATCCTCATGGGATGTCACGTGACATTGGAGGGGCAGGGGGTTGCTGCTGGAATGGGGAGGTGAAAAGCCCCCATACATGAATGGGGCACTGTGTGCAGTGCTTTAGACCTCAGTCATTGATCCCAGTCTTACGGATGTGTATTTCAAAATACCACTTTCCCCAGATTTATTTGAAAACTTGCATTGATTATAGATTTCATAGAGTTGGAAGGAGCCTGCAAGGCTATCGAGTCCAACCCCCTGCTCAGTGCAGGAAACTAGAGGAGGGGTCTCCCATCCAAGTAATAACCAGGCTTGACCCTGCTTAGCTTTCCACGCTCAGACAAGCTGAGCCAGCATAAACCCCAATCTGGGGAAGGTGCTATTTAATCCCCAGTAGATGAGATCTATGGCAAGGGGAGTGGAAAATAGCAAGAGAGTGGAAAATTGATTAACCAAATGTTATGTGCATATGAAAGTGTATTCACTTTCTTTTAACATTGGTCTTATTAAGGTTTCATCAGCAGCTGCTTGAATGAAAACTGTGTGGTTAATAACTTTTGTCTTGTCATCAAAAATGAAGTCCTCCGCATGACTCCTTATGGAATGAATGTTTTATTAATGCTTTATTTAGGAGGGATTATTTATGTATTCATCATATAACACTTCTAAAACTAAACACAACTGACACCAAAATACATTGTCATCCATCGTCTGAATATGAATCACTATGTTGATTTCTATCATCAGTTTTGGTTCCATACTAAAAAGTAGATCGTACCGGTTGCATAGTACAGTCCATGGGCTTCGGAGAAAGATGGCAGGATGGGGAGGGAGATGATGCCCCTCACCTTTGAGGAATGAGATTGCAAAAAGCTTCACTGCTCCCCACACTGATTCTTCTCTTTGCATATCTCTAGTACAGTTTTGCACGTTATTTTTCAACAGTCAGATCTTTAGCAAATTTTGTGGCTTTTTAAAAAATATTATTTTTTAGCTATCATGGACTTCTATGGAGTTCTGTGGCTCTAGGATTGCATACTTATCATATTGCGTACCCCAGAAGAATCTCAGTGAAGTTCTATTCCAGCATTACTCTGAAGTAAACGATTTCAATATTGTAGCTCCTGACCATAATCCTGCAATGTTGGCTAGGTACATTTAAGATAGATAGATAGATAGATACATACATACATACATACACAGAGAGAGAGAGAGGAGAGAGAGAGTTTTCTATTGTTATATATAATAATTTTCCTACTTATGTATAAAATAATATATAATAAGAAAGATAGCAGCTTTAAAAAATCAGAATTAAACAAAAAAAAACTTAAAGAAAATTAATGTAGCAACAACCGATTTAATGCAAGCGAAATGACTGACACCTAGTGTTTTTAAGTTCATCAGATGATAAAAGAAAAGCAAATGCCACTGTTTCACTATTGTGGAAATACTGATATTTTAATTTTGCTGTTAGGTTTGCTAAGTCTTGAAAGCCACTATCCAGTTGCATATTTGAATTGATTTACATGTCATAAATTTGAATGTGTGTGGTGGCATTACGATTCAGCTAAAAATAATGTACACACCTGCAGAAAACCTTAGGTTTAACATGGTCAGTGATAACTTTGTTTGCAATACAACAACTGCACCTCTGTGTACATACAAGGGGGTTGTCATACTACCTCCCCTGACTGTCTGAAAAGCCTCTCACAAAGGTGGTAAGACCCTCCAGATTGGCTTTTGTTGAGGCACAAGGGACTGCAATTGGAGTGGAATCAGTGGGGGGGGGGATGCACGCACATACGGTAAGTACCTTCCACTTGCACATCAGAAAGGGGATGAATCCAAACTGTTGAAAATAAAAATCAACACATTGCACAAGTACCCATATTACAACAATTTTTGTAGTATTAGAATTAAAAAGGTTTTTCTTGACAAAGCAGTATATAAAGGCTTAATGAGCTTCAACATTATCAGATTTAGAGCAGAGAGGCTAAAGAGGAACATAACCTTTTCCTCACCTGTGGCTTTTCGTTCTAAATTACCCCTCCAGTCTGGGAGAGTTGGATGGGGAAAGGGTTATGCTCTCAATCCTCCATGGATTCTCCACTCCAAATTGCTCCCCCCCAAAACTCTCCCCCACCCCCCAAGTAAAGCAACTGCCCAGCTTTTGTTACATGCATATGCGTGTATGATGTAATTAGGCTCTAAATGCATGTTCCCTGGAAATAATTGAGCGGTAGCCACCAGTTGATGCCTAGTTTTCTGTTCTGTTTAGCTTTCTGAGGATAAATATACAAATCTAAAAAGTAGCGCAATATCTCAAAACTGTCTGAGCCACATGTGCTGCCAGGTTACAAAACTAGAGGGACAGAATACTTGATTCCACTGTGCGCTTGAATCCTAAGACCAGATAACGTGTTCACCACTCATTGACCGCAGCATCAAGTGATCACTTACATGTTTGAATGAGCCATAAAAAATTAATCACCACAGGTTGAATTTTCCTATTACTCAAGGACAACTCAAGCATAATGCTTCTCAATGGAATTAGATCACTTCCACAATATTGCCTGTGGGAGCACGCAGGGCTACCAGTAGGTTTGCAAACCAGCCAGAATCACAGAGTTGGAAGGGGCCATTTAGACTATTGAATTCAACCCACTGCTCGATGCAGGAAACCAGTTTAAAGCATCCCTGACAGATGGCTGTCCAGTCTCTACTTGAATACCTACAGCAATGAAGAGTCCACCACCTCCCTAGTGGTTCCTTTGTTTGACTGCTCTGAATATTCAAACTGCAGGAATCTCACTAGTCTCCCTAAACAGCAGATGATCATGTGTAACCTCTGCATGGATGTATCAGCTCATAGAACTGCACCTGAACTTGAATGGATTGTGAGCAGTTGCACATGCTCCACAGGTGATGGACATTGATGATAGTAACATCGATATGAATTAGAAGAGCAAGTTTCATTATCACACAATTTTCGTAAAGTAGCAGGATCTACTGTTGTATGGGCCAAGGAAGAGGCATGCCTGATATCTCAGCAAAGGCACAACCATTTTTTGCATGCCAATACATAATCAATACAACTTCTTTTTTTCAGCAATAGCATCTTGAACTGATCTTGTGAATGTGTCAGCAAACTTATTGCCTCCTAAAAATATCTAAAAAGTGGATTGAACCAAAATATGTTTTGGACTTGTGTAGAGTGAGCTATTCACAAAAGTCTAGCTGTGTGGGAAAGAACGTTTGTATTAATTTTGCAAACAAATTTGGATCCAATTAATCCAATTAATTAATTGGATCCAATTAATTTTGGATACAGGCCTGTGGCTTATGCTGGCTCAGCTTGTCTGAGTGTGGAAAGCTAAGCAGGGTCAGGCCTGGTTATTATTTGGATGGGAGACCCCTCCTCTAGTTTCCTGCATTGAGCAGGGGGTTGGACTCGATAGCCTTGTAGGCTCCTTCCAACTCTATGATCTATGAAATCTATGAAATCCCCTTAAGACTTTGTTTGTACTAGGTCTTTACTGAAGGATGGAAGGAAGAAAGAAAGAAAGAAAGAAAGGCGACATACAGTTTATACATTTGCCTTACATCATCTGCAGTGAAAAAGTCTTGAAATTGGTGTATCTACATGCATGATAGGGAGGAAGGGAAAGAAAGGGGCTAGCCAAAGTAGGTACCCATTTCACCAGAGAGGTTACCACTGCATACTTGCCTGGAGGATCTGGTAGGTGAGGAGGTGAAATGCCAGCCAGTCCACCCAGGAGGGCCAAGTGTGAGACATGACATCACACCCAGCTTAAGGTGTGCAGGTAAGGAAAGTCTGTGGAAATAAAACTTTTTTAAAAAGTCTTTATCTTTTAAAAAAAGACTGGTCACCGGTACACCTAGGGGTGCCCATATTGCACCAGTTTTAAAAGCACTTCACTGGCTGCCAATTAGTTTCCGGGCGAAGTATAAAGTGTTGGTTATTACCTTTAAAGCCCTACATGGTTTGGGTCCAGGCTACCTACGGGATCGTCTTCTCCCGTACAATTCGCCCCGCACACTCAGGTCCTCTGGGAAGAATCTACTTCAGTCAGCCAAACCAGGCTGACAGGTATTACCCAGAGGACCTTCTCTTCTGCTAACCCCAGATTGTGGAATGGCCTGCTGGAGGAGATTCATCAATATAGCAGTCTTCTGGAATTCAAGAAAGCCATAAAGACTGATCTCTTCCAGCAGGCCAATCCGGTGGAATTTTAGGATGCTTTTAAGATGTTTTCAAGATGTTTAGTAATGTATATTACATTTTTAAAATTAGTCTATATATTTTATGTTTATTGTTGTTCCCTGCCTCGATCCAAACGGAGAGGCGGGTAAGAAATGATTTTTGATGATGATGATGATGATGATGATGATGATGATGATGATGATGATGATACACTCTACCCTTATTCAGGTATTATGCCTGAATAGGATACAGAAATGCAGCTAAGAGGCATGGAGTTGCGCGCCCTGACGCCGCCCTGTTGTCCTTGTGCTTGCCGTCACCACCCTCCCCATGTTGAGCAGGGAGGTCTGAAGGAGGCTTCTAGTCACATTCACTTGAACCCGAGTAGAAGCCTCCACACAACTGGGAACCCCCTGCTTTATCAGAGTTCCCAGTCAAACAAGTGGTTCTACTCACATTCAAGTGAACGACGGTGGAAGCCAACCTCAGACCTCCCCATTCGATACAGGGAGGGCAGGGAGGGTGACGCTGCAGGCAAGGCTGGCGTGCTCAGCTCCATCCTTCCTGTGCACTTCTCTGTACCCTACTCAGGCATCATGCATATGAATACAGTCACGCCTTGGATTGAGAGCGTAATTCGTTCCGGAAATGTGCTTGTAATCCAAAACACTCTTATATCAAAACGAAATCCCCCCCCAAAAAAATTTGTACAGAGATTTTTAATTTAAGCCGTACTTACAGTACTTGTATTGCAAGACGTCGCTTGTATATCAAGTCAAAAATAAATAAATAAATATTTTAAAAAATTGCCGGTCTTGCAGAACGCTCTCAAACCCAAGTTACTTGCAATCTCCAAGGTATTACTGTAATGCATGCCTGTATCATTCATACTGAGGCTTCAGGCGTAAAGCCCGAATTGGGCATTAAATCTGAGGGTGATTTGATGTATTAGAAATCTGAGAATAAAATAAGCACACCTAAAATGGTGGTACTGTATTGCCCTTCCTTTCTGGCACTTTTTGGAAAGAGGCAAGGTAATATCTGCAACCCCATGGTGCTATGTGCTATAGTGTTTCCTCACCTTTTACAGACCATGCATTATGAACAGTCATATATTACAAGCCTAAAGTTAACATCATTAGTCTTCAGCTCTGCCTAATTATGCTTGCTCACACTTGCAAAAGGAAAATGCTACAAAGAAAAATCCCAGAACCGGCAAAAGCATCAAACGGGTCCTGTGGCACTTAAAAGACTAATATGTGACTGAATGGAATCTAGTCCATGAATGCTTATGTGACAATGAAAAAAAAAAACCCAGATAAGAACGATGGTCAGTTTAATTTGTGTTTCCTCTTGAAGTTATACAGATTGCTTGCTTCCTCGTCTTGGCTTTAACTTGAAACAGCAGGGTACTTATTGAGAGAGGCAAAGACTGATTGATCCTGGTTTACCTTTCAGTGTCACTTCTTTAATGGACTACGGTGAGTCATAGTTTGGCTATTCAAAGAGAATGCCTGTGTAGACTGTAATAATTTTTTTGCTTTAAAAGTGAAAGGTGGACAAATGAGAATTTTATTAAGCTGTCCCCCCCCCTTCTATGTTTGTTACAGAACAACCTAGCAGTGTGTGAATCAATTTACTGAAGATATTATCTTAAATCTAAAACCATGTACAATGTAGAACCATGTATTCTAATCTAGAGCAGGATTCATTCTCATGACTGTTATGCCAGTGTAAATCAGCAACATAATCTTTATGTTGATTTACACTGGTGTAACAGTCATGAGAATGAAAGGTTGCCTACCCCTGACATAAGCAACTAGAATCCATGGAGATTTAGAAACATGCAAATAAAAAGTAGTCTTAAGCCTTGGATCAATACCAGCCCGATACATTTTGCTGTCTGAAGCAAAGCCCAAGTGGCTTCTACCCCCTACTAGGGCCAATACAGTAATACCTTGGATTGCAAGCATAATTTGTTCCGGAACCGTGCTTGTAATCCAAAACACTCTTATATCAAAGTGAGTCTCTGGCGGGCGTGAGCGGGGCCGATTTCGGCCCACTACGCCCGCTTGAGGCGGGCGGTTACATCCCTACACTACTTGCATTGCAAGACGTCGCTTGTTTATCAAGTCAAAATTTATTTTAAAAATTTGCTTGTCTTGCAAAACGTTCTCAGACCAAGTTACTTGCAATCCAAGGTATTACTGTACCTTAAAACATCTTGCTGCATTGTTCAGATACCAATTCCTGCCTTCCTCTGTCCCCTCCCATGGTGCCACCTGAAGCAAGTCACTTCACCTTGCTGCATAGCAGGGCCAGCCCTGCCTTTGAATAAACCGCATATAGAAAAGTGCATTCAAAAGTGAAAGTATGTAATTAGCAAAGAGAAACAGGAGTCAACTGCTGACTAGAAGACCTATGTATCAATTCCTACCTGCAGCCATATCCAGATGGTATTATTCAGATAACATTTATTGGCCCAAATATCTCTCTCTATTAAACTCCTTAGGTTAACTAGATGATACATTAATTATGTGATCGCATTTGTGTATCGTAATTTTATTTTATTTTTTTAAGCAGCCATAAGAGGCCCTGAACTGGATCAAGACCACTAGGGAAGGAAAAGATTTTCTTGATAAAAATCCACACATCAACCCAAAACTACTATTTGGCCCAGAAGAGAAGTGGCCAATTTTGCCTTTAATAGTTTCTCTCCTGGGAAAACAGCAACTTCAAAGAAGCAATTTTCACTGACTAAATGACACAGAGGAAGGGTTAACCCCCTCCCACACACCAAATTCCCGTTTTAGATTGAGGATGGGGTAAAGCTGCTATTTGTTTAAAAGAAATCATTTATTGACTTGATTTGCACAGCATGACAATCCATCATGGGTTGCTACCTACAATGGGTTGTCATGTTGTACAAACTCAGACCGATTTCCCCTGGGTGGCTTGTTCGTGGGCAACAAGCTACCCCAACAACCCATGGGTTGTTCTAGGGGTTGTTGTACCCACGATGGGTTGTGGTTTCGTCTGAACCTGGGCAACTGACCCCATCATGGGTACGAGGAATCGGCTACTGAGTCCCATGGCAAGAGTGGCAAAAAAACCTTGCCAAGCGGCTTCCGGGTGACCGACAGTGCCAGCTGCCTCAAAGTGCTCAAACGGCACTTGGAGGCATCTGGCACTGGCTTCCCTGCCTCTCTGCCACAATCACTAGGCATTTCAGGCTCACTGCAGCCTTTTTTTCTGTTTACCTTTTTTCCCCTCAGAGATCACGAAAGCCGGCTTGACAGCCACCGACATCCCCTTCAGAGTGCCCAAGCAGCACCTTGGATGAGCTGTCCGTGGCTGCCAGAACCTTTTTTTAAAAAGTGCACAAAAAGCCACATTAATATTTTTAAAAAATTAACCACACTAACGCAACTACGAACCTCTACAGTTGCGCGAGTGCATGAATTTGAAACCTCATCAGGGGCAATGTCCAGGGGGGTGCCTGCTGCCAAGGTGCAGCAGATACCAACCCTGGACATTGCCCAGAAGAGGCTCCAAATTATTTCCCCCAGCTTCGGTTTCTCTTGACAGCTGTCAAAAGACAAGCTGTCAAGAGTAACCAAAGGCATGAGTGATCTTTGCTTGCGAAAAGGGGGTGGAGTGATTTACATCCCCTTCATGGCAACTTCATCATTCCCCTCCCCCCGTTAGTCCATATGCTTGTGCACATTTTGCACTCTCTTTGCAAGCCTCTAGTTGCTTGGGAGAGTGCAAAAGTGCAGCCCCCCCCTTTTTATTGGGAAAATGAGTTTTGACAGCTAACTGTCAAAATTCTGGGTCCCTTTAAAAAGGGGTTTTTGACAGGGCAATTGTTGGTTTTTGACTGGGACATATGGATATTCACTCCATCCCATTCAGCTGACTTCTCAGGGTTATTTTTTAGAACTGTCGGGGAACTGCAAAGACATTTGCACACATTTCTGCGGCCATTTTTTTTTTTTTTTTTTAAGGTGGCAAACCAGTGATGGTTGCTCCAAAGTGCCACTTGGGCATCGGTGGAGGGGCTGTCACTGGTGGCAGCGCAGCAAGATCAACAAAGAACAGCAAGGAGTTTTTGCTGCTCTTGCCGAGCGGCTCACTAGAAGATCCCCACATCCCACGATGGAATCAGTCTCCTGGGTTTGGACAACACAGCAATCCATCATGGATCAAACAAGCCATGGGTTGTCAGGGTGGCTGGTTGCCCGAAAGTAAGCCACCCTGCAGGAAGTGGTGTGGGTTCAGACAACATGACAACCCACCGTGGCTAGTTACCCATGATGGGTTTCTGTGTCGCATGAACCCAGTCAATAATAGTACAATTATTGTGAAGGGGTTTTATACTTCTGTTCTACCTTTTAACCTTAAAAGCAAATCCTCGGCATGAGGATCTCTGCATTCCTTACACTCAGCATGCTTCTGGAGTCATGATATAACATCCCCCTATATGCATTCCAGCAAGTGTGAGGAGGCTGCAGAGTTCATTGCAACTCTATGAGCACTCTGAGACTTTTTTAAAAAAAGGTTAAAAGGAAGCCCATGGACCCTCGGCAGCTTCCCAACCATGTTCACCCCTGACACTAGGCCTGTGAATTATGAACTGCAGCACTTCCATTTCTTGAACCGTTTGATGTAAATATTGTATATATGTTTGTGTATAAGGTATGTTTGGTACTTATAATTATTATACCAAACAATTGTTTAGAAAAACTCAAGATGAAAAAAATAAAGACACTTAAAGATTCAAACAACAGCGACAAGCATCTGTAGCACTGGAGTTACTCTCATGGCTGCCGTTGCTGGGTTGAGACTATGCACACACACAGTGCTGAACAGGTGGCCTGTGCTATCAGCTTTGAGAGTGCCAGTCACCTGCTTGTGAGGTTATGCAACCTGATGCTGCATGTGAGGATCTGTGCATTGGGCATAAAGACTTTGAGTTCTCTGGCAGCAGACAGAACCAATGAACTCACTAGGCCACTAGACCATTCATTTACAGGACTCGTTTAGGATCTGGCACTTACTGGTGTGAAGGTACTAGATCGTATGTGAATGTGGAACCTCATTTCCTGCAGTACCCAATTAAGTACATTTCAAAAGTTCAGGGTAACATGGGCTACAGAGACTAAATTATTTCTCACTTTGGAGGCATCACAATGATACATGGTGAAGCTCTCTACTTCAGTGGGAGCTAGAATTGTGCAATCTAAAAAACTGGACTATGAAAAAATAAGTAGATTAAACAAATTGCCATCAATGATCCTAACTTGTATACTTTATTCTGATTGCATTGTGGGTGTGGGTGTGGGTGTATTTCTGTTTAGTGTATGGATGTTATTCTTAGACACTAAAATTGTGGAGAAACTGGGCTGTTGAGATCTGACTCACTAGTTCCAGCACACACATGGGGGCTCTGATCTGCAAATGGAGTGTGCCTTGATCATACCATTGACTGCACAGAATTGTTCTCAACATCAAAGTGAATATGGTGAGCCTATACAGATGGAGCTCAGAGTGTGAACCGGAGCTCTACAGAGCTTTATATTGAAGCAACTGATAGATTGTAGGTGTTGTTTTAAGTCACTGGGTTCAAAGACAGTGTTATAATTTTTGGAAATCTGTGTTGGAAATCTGTGCTTCTTCTGCCAGTCAGTCATATTAAAAGGGAGAAGAATGCAAAGTACCCAGGGGTCCCAGGCCAAAAGCATAATTTCAACAGCATACAAAGAAGGTTAAAAAAAATGTTGGCTGTTAATCTAACCTATGCCTGTTATTTCAGAGGCGTTCCATGACAGATAAAAGCATTCAAGATCCCGGCATGGATCCGTCAGCTGCAAACAGCAGCAAGTCACAGTTTTTGTACTTTGAATCCTGCCAGCCGTCTCTTCCTGCAGTCTTCTTGCTCATCACAGCTTACGCGATAGTCACACTGGTGGGGCTTCTTGGCAACCTTTGCCTGATTGTTATCATCAGGAAGCAGAAAGAGAACCAAAACGTCACCAACATTTTGATTGCCAATCTCTCCGTATCTGATATCTTCATTTGTGTCATGTGTATTCCTTTCACTGTTGCATACACTTTGATGGATTACTGGGTGTTTGGAGAAGCCATGTGTAAAATAACTGCTTTCATACAAAGTATGTCCATCACTGTCTCTACATTTTCACTTGTGTTAATTGCTGTCGAGAGGTATCAGTTAATAGTGAATCCGCGTGGTTGGAAGCCCAATATTTCTCATGCATTCTGGGGAATTATCTTCATTTGGGCATTTTCTCTAATAATATCAACTCCCTTTTTTATATTCCACCAAGTCACTGACGATCCCTTTAGAAATCTTTCTTCCCACAGTGATATCTATACAAACAAAGTTGTCTGCATTGAGGTATGGCCATCCATTGAAGAGCGGCTTGGCTTTACCACCACCATGTTAATTTTCCAGTATTTCTTCCCACTAGCATTCATTTTCATCTGTTATCTAAAGATATTTGTGTGTTTGCGGAAGAGACATGGGAAAGTGGATAAGATAAGAGAGAATGAGAGCAGACTAAATGAGAGTAAAAGGATTAACGTTATGTTGATTTCAATTGTTGTGACCTTTGGGGCATGTTGGTTACCCCTGAATGTATTTAACATTGTGTTTGACTGGAACTATGAGGCCCTGATGAACTGCCACCATAATGTGGTCTTTACCTTGTGCCACTTGGTAGCCATGATCTCGACGTGTGTCAATCCAGTCTTCTATGGATTTCTTAACAGGAATTTTCAAAAGGATCTGGTCATTCTACTTCATAACCTGAGATGCTTTGAACCTCAAAAAGTATATGGGAACATTGCCCTTTCGACTCTGAACACTGATGTGTCAAAGGGCTCCTTGAAACTGAACAATGTGCCAGCAAATATCTGAAACCGGCAACTTTCCAACTATTTACGTATATGCTTACTGTATTGCCGAATTACTCTGCTGTGAAATTGTGGTGTTCTTGGTCCTGCTGCCAGTGAAATGAGAGGGGCTTCTCCTGATTAACTGTAGTGAGAACAGGAGGATGCATGGAGCCTAAAATATAAATAATATAATAACAAGCATTATTAATATTTATTAAATCCAGCAGCTTAAAGTTCCTTGCAGAAGCTTCCTTTGCTTGCAGTGCTGGAAAACTGGAAGTGTGAAAAGCAGTATCCGGAACAGGAGGAACCACATTACTCGGAAGATGATGCAACGTTCTCTGTGTGGGACGTACCACCTGTGTTTACCCCCTTGATCTGCCTGAATCAGTACCTCTGACTACCCTAAACTAATATGAATAGCTAGGATCTTAAGCAGCTGACTTTCAGGATCTCTTCTTTTACACACTCATAAAGTGGATCACCCCTATATTTCCTGATGCAAAGTACTACCTTGTGGTGCCCTCCAGATGTTTTGAATTTCAATTCCTGTCAGCCCACCCCCAGGAAGCATGGCTAATGGTCAGGAATGCTGGGAGTCATAGTCCAAAGTATCTGGAGGGACCAGGTTGGGGAAGGTTGCTCTAACACCACCTGTTCTATTCATTTCCATACCTAAGTACACATTCCTCGCACCTTCCTATTCTTTGCTTCCGAATTTTCAGACATGAATTCTTCAAGCAGAGATGTTTAATCTCCCTACTTGTTATCTATTGCTCTACCTGTTAATATGTCTCACTGAATGCCAAGTGGGAATAGGCTCTTTGATTTAGTTATCCTGTCACGGCAGAAGAGGCTAGCTACTAGGACATAGTCAGAAGGAGAGGAGTAGACTGCATAGTGAATTGGAAGCAGGAGAAGGTATGCAATCTTGCCCACCTCTTTTAAAATTAAGAGTTTGAAATGTTTTGATTCCCCACCCCACAATGGTGTTGAAGAATTAGTTTTATAGACATGCATGCTCTATGCCAAAAATAGAGCGCTGGAGAGTATAAGCACAGCACCGTTTACATCTGCTCTCCAACCTTGGGTCCCCAGATGTTGCTGGCCTACAGCTCCCAGCATACCCAGGCAGCATGGCTAATGGCAAGGGGTTCTGGGAGCTGTAGTCCAGCAACATCTGGGGACCCAAAGTTGGATAGCCCTGGTTTAGATAATTGTTAGATAAATTGATTTTAAAACATCTAGTGAACTAAAAACATACCCCTGATTAATTGAGCAGCAGATTTTAAAATACATATTTTTAATACAAGTTCTAATAAGTCCTGCAACTGGCAAGTTGGAAGAAGCTTTGCTCTCCTGTGTGAAAAAGAAGGGCAGGAGATTTCTTCTAAGATGATGGCTGCTGTGTATATTTGGGGAGGGGCTGTAGCTTAGTCGTAGGGCACATGCATGGCATGCAGAAGGTCCCAGGTTCAATCCCCAACATCTCCAGTTAGACCTGGAAAAATTCCTGTCTGAAACCCTGGAGAGCCACTGCCAGTCAGTGTTGACAATACTGGGCTAGATGGACCAATGGTCTGACTCAGTATAAGGTAGCTTCATATGTCTATCTTTTTAGAAACAAAGAAAGCAATTTTCCCCCGTTGAACTATTGATTATTCTCAAGTACAAATATATAGATTTATGGTGCAATCCTATGCATGTTTAGACAGAAAAAAAGTCTTCCAGCAATGCTGGGAGTTGTGGGACTTCTTTCTGTCTAAACATGCATAGGATTGCACCTTTAATTGATTAATCAATCAATTAGTTTATTAAGGCTTGGATCCAGAATCCTTGTTCTGCCAGGGGAAGGATGCCGCTCACGGAAAGGAACTTCTGCTCCCTCTCCTTCCCTTTGCAGCTCCCCCGGCCCACTGCATGCACACTCCAAATCTGCACTGGACTTAGTCCGGCAATTGCACACCCCTGCCCTAGAATCTATGGGTGAAGGCAAATGTAACATTTTAAGTGTGTGTACAAATGCATCTGTCTACATGTGCTTGTGGATTTGTATTTCTGCTGTTCCTCCTCACCTTCGCTCCTCCAATGACACATGTACCTGGCTCCAAATCAAGCACTGATTTTCTACCCTTCTCCCATGCTCTGGGCAGGCTTTCAGCTAAAGATAAATAGATTCAGGCACCTTCAGTGTTTATCCATTTAAATGTTTCTTTTGTTGCCTTTTAAAATCATCGTGGTCATCATCAAGCCAATCCATGTTATATTTTACCGTAACTTCCAACAGTTGTTTTAGGCTGGAGGGGTGTGTGTGGCAAGCAACTTCCTAATTGTCACCAAGGCCAGCCAATCAGCATGCATGGTCAACTTCTGCTGGAAACAGGAAGAACCAGTTGCTCTTGAATTCAATGTTCTAGGAAAGGTTGTACATTTGACCCAATGGGGTGAGTGTGGACCCACAGTGGTCTCACCACTCGAACTATATACGGTTTGTGCACAGCCTGAGTATAATGGAAATGGTTTGAACACACAGTCTCAATCCCGACAGCACATGCCTAGAAATGCAATGAATGTGTTTTCAAACCACTTCCACCACACTTTAGGATCTGTGTCTGTCTTCACACTAAGGGCCAAACTAGGTGTAATCTGAGAGATTCATGAACAGCATCTTTCTATTGTTATCTTTTTAAGATAAAAACTGTAGGAAGGCATAATTAGATAAGGGTTGTGGCATTGGGGAGGGGGTTGTTTAACCCTTTCTTCCATGTCGTGTTCCTGATCTTTATCACCCCACCACCACCACACTTGCCGCTATTTTTAACCACAAAGGAAAACATACGTTTGCATAAGGGGACAAACAGCAGCTTTGGTGCAAGGGGAAATGGCTCTTTTGAAATCAGTGGCCCTTTTCATACACTTTCTGGAGCATGTGAGGCTGCCAGAAGGCTGGCCTCAGTGTCTCCTGATTTGCCTGATATATGAAGGTGACTGCAAGTATATGACAGTTTCATCCCGTGGGAATTATCTGCTGCTCTGTTGTCTTGAATCATTTTGTTTGCTTGAGGTAGAGCTGCAGAATTACAAACATGGCAGTCATGGGTTGGGACGACAGATTGGGACTGAGTGGCTCTTGGGAAACTAAACACTGACTAACTGATCCAGAGTGAAAGGGTTTGTTTATTTTTTGGTTATCATAAGTTACGCATGAAGAAAGGAATATAGTTCTAAGGAACAGAAAAGGGGCCTCACTAGTTAAAAGATTAAAATAATTTTATATTTGGTAAAATGTAATGAAGGATTGATTTTATACACTTGATTTCCCTGAATATGTAGAGGCCGGGTTGTGAATTGGTGTGTCCATTCGCACCAAGTACTTTGGTAGAGACTTTTGAAGATACATAAATAAATCAGTAGGTATTTTGGCTTAGTTGACATCAGACCCATCTTCAGGAGTAGCAGTATCTAATTTAAGGCACAATCCTATGCATGTTTAGACAGGGGGAAAAAAGGCCTACAACTCCCAGCATGCCCTACCCAGCATGGCTGGCTGGGGCATGCTGGGAGTTGTAGGCCTTTTTTTCTGTGTAAACATGCATAGGATTGCGCCCTTAGTGTACAATTCTGAGCATGCTTACTGGAAAGAAAGTCCCACAGAAAGCAATGGGATGTACTTCTGATAAAGCATTTAAGATTGTATGGTTAATCCAGTTTCTAGCAGTGCTGTGTACAGTGCTAAAGGAAATACACATTTTGCTGTGTACCAAATACACTTTGGGGTGACTCTGTTCCTTCATCTGTAGATATAGTTGCCATATTTTTCCTTTCCCTGTGCCCTGACTAGCACCATCTCATGCACAATAATTAGGAAGGTCAAGATTTTCCTGGCCAGCAGATAAAGTGATGGGGAAAATTTCACCTCCTAACGTCTGCATGACAGGTTCATTATTCAGGACACAGGGAAAGGGGGGGGGGGGACATTGAAACACTATTGACAGACTGATTGTGTTAGTGACATAAATCCTAAGGCCATGTTTGCTGTTTCAGTGGCATTTGCTTTCGAATAACGGTCAAAGCAGATAGCTTTTGTCATGCTGTTTGCCCTTGCATAACTTGGGTTTTTTTAAAGCGATAGTTGGAGCAGGGGTCCCAAGTTGTATCGTGACTGTCACATGGAGGGAGGGGCTTTAAGCCTTTGCCCCCACCATGGTCTTGATCCCCCACCAGAAATACACCTGCTATTCACAATAGGAGGAAAGCTCCCATTGGCAGGCACAAGGAGATCCAATTCTGGGCAGAGGCAAAGTTTTAAAGCCCCCCACTTCCCCCAGTCCTAGTCTGTCCTGGGGCCCAATAGGCTGGCTTGTTTTTTTTTTAAAAAAAATGAACAATGCATGGGCAAGCTACATGACAAATGTCACATCTAGGTTGGGCCTACACATGCGTAGGATTGCAGCCTGAAAGAAAGGTTACTCTAGATTCCATCCTATAACAAAGTGCAGGAACCTGTCAAAGGAATTCATTTTCCTGCAACCCTTCAGCATCTTCAGTGTAAAAAGTCTACCTGTGTAGTTAACTACCTGAGGATACAATTAACAGGCTATTTAAAAAAAGAAGAAGAAGAAGATCACAAGTGTATTGCATAGCTATTTTTCATTTATCATTGCATGTCACATTCTTTTCTAAAATTTAATATACTTTTTTACACTTTTGTATAGAAGCATTTCCAAAGGGACAGATAGGTTGCACCAGGATTTATTTCTGAGTAAACATGTATAGGATTGCCCTGTAAGACTTGTTTTTCTATAAGAAAGCACACTCACCTCTCCATGACGAACAGTTTTTGAAATGGAGGAGGATTTGAAAAACTGTGATAAATAGCATGGCAGTGAAGGGCGAGGAGGGACTTAGCTGTTCAAACAAAAGTTTAAAAATTCCACTGAAGTAGAGCAAGACCTTTGCGTAACCCTTTGGATGTCGGGGAACTTCCAGACGAAGCTTTTATTGTGCAATCACACAGCCCCATTCATGGAATTTTATGGGGGTTCCAGCCAGTGTGGCGTAGTGGTGAGAGTGTTGAACTGGGACTTGGGAAATCTGGGTTCTAGTCCCCGCTCGGCCATGAAGCTCACTGGGTGACTTTGGGCCAGTCACTGACTCTCAGCCTAAGCTACCTCACAGGGTTGTTGTGAGGATAAAATGGAGAGGAGGAGGATTATGTAAGCTGCCTTGGGTTCCTTGCAGGAAAAAAGGTGGGGTATAAATATAATAAATAAATAAAATAAAATAAACTGTCTTCTATTTGTAGCACTCTCATGTTTTCCCACGGCTTCTTCCATCTTTTTTCCTACCAAAAAAGGAAGAAAAGGCGGAATGGCTGCGCAATGCCTTCTGATTGGTGGAGCAAGGAGCCCTCTCTCTGGACGCACCCGTGATGTCTATCTGCAACAGTAGCCAGCCACACATTTCAGGAAATCTCACATATTTCAGGAAAGCAAAGACATGCTAGATAGGATGTAGGGAAAGCAAAAGGAAAAGAAGGCGCAAGAGGAAGAGTGGCTGTCATGCAGTCTTAAATGGAAATTAATATACAAGTTAGTATGCTTAAGGTCACAGCCAAAGACAAAGCTGTGTATAGCTATGTTTGTAGCTGTCCATTTACGTAGTGCCTTTGCCAATAGAGTGCTAAAGATATGGAAATCATAGTGGACTAGCTGCTTAGGTTCAGGATCCTATTGATTCAGGAGGCAGAGTTTAGAAGCGAGAAGGCAGGAAATTTCTCAAATGGTAAAACCATTGCTACAGGTTTGGATATGTTAGAAAGATTTTCATATCTTATTTTTCTCATAAATTTTGCTTATTGGGGTTTTCAGTGTATATAACAGGTTCAGTTAAAATTTTGACAGGTAACATTCACTTCTGAATATAAGGGTGCTTACAGATGGAGAGCTCCTAATGCTACCAGTCAAAAGATATTGTGTAACTATTCTGCCTTTTCTTCTTTAATGTTTTTGTTTGTTTTGTTTTGTGGGGAAAGAAAGATGGAAGAAGTAGTGGGAAAACATGGGATGTTTACAAGTTGAAGCCGGCAATGTTTGGGCTCGCCATAACATTCCGTGAATGAGGCAGGGCGACTGCATGGCAAAAGCATTGCCTGGAAGCATCTTTAGTGAGCATTGCACGTAATAATGAACGTATGTGATAGCAACATCACTAGTGTGTATTATTTTGTGTTAACTGGCCACCATATTGTTGACTAATAAAAGTGAAAACAGAACCAAACACATCTGTTTCTTATGCTTATGCATTATAGCTCTCTATTAAAAAAGAAATAGAGGGGAAAAGCTCTTGCTGTAACAAACTCATTATTTAAAATGACAAAGTCCAAATAAATCTGAAGTATCAAATCCTGTCTCTCCAACTGAATGTGAGTTTTGCTCCTGATTTTCAGTGAACTCAGAAGATTCCCGTAGGGACACAGTAGATGATGTCCAATCACACACACAAAATTAAACTGAGAGTGCCTCCTTAACAATGCAACCTGTACCACATCAGGATAGCCTGCCATTCTCAAGTATTGTCCTCAACTATGAAACTTCCTTCTCTTGAAGATTCACCAGAGCTCAGGCCTGAGTATCTTCCTTAAGCATTGTTAAGTCCTTTTTATTTGGGGAGCTTCCAGCTGAGGCTTTTATTGTGCCATCACCCAACTTCAAACACAGAATTTCAGGAGGGGCCCAGATGTCACCGTCTTCCATTTGTAACCCTTCCCCTTTTTCCCACTGCTACTTCTGTCTTTTTTCTTACCACCAAAAAAAGAGAGAGAAAAAGATCAGTTAAGGAGAGAAAATGGAATCACTTCACAATGTCTTTGGATCACTAGGAGTGTCTGTCTGGAAGCACCCTTGGGCTTGGCCTGGTTGTTGAAGGGCAGCAGTTAAGCCAGAAAATGTTTGGAGTTTGGATGTTTTAGCATTATTTTATTTATTTTATTTATTTATTATATGTATACCCCACCTTTTTTTTTCCTGCAAGGAACCCAAGGCGGCTTACATAATCCTCCTCCTCTCCATTTTATCCTCACAACAACCCTGTGAGGTAGGTTAGGCTGAGAGTCAGTGACTGGCCCAAAGTCACCCAGTGAGTTTCATGGCCGAGCGGGGACTAGAATCTGGATCTCCCGAGTCCCCAGTCCAACACTCTCACCACTACTTTAGCACTCACTGCCTTTTAGCCTCTTCTTGTTACTTAGTCAAGACCGCAGGTTAGGGAGAGTGAATAAATTTACTTCTTCACACAAGTTATTTATGGAATTCATAAACTCAACATATGGTAATGGCCAGTAATTTAGATGGCTTTGAAAGGGGATTAGAAAAATTAATAGATCTATTAATAGCCATTAGTCATGAAAGGGAAAAGCCACCACCAGATACAAAGGTGCAATAGCTATGAATGTTCCTTGGGGGGTGGGCAAGAGACTCGGGCCACTGGTGGGCTTCTCAGAACCATCTGGCTAGCCACCGTGAGAATCGGGATGTGGGATGAATGGACCTTTGGTCTGATCTAACAAGGCTCTTCTTGTGTTAATTATATCTGTTTGCAAGAAATCTACACAAGCAGTGGATTATTAAGGAAGCATTAAGTTTATGCTGCCACATTCTGCATGTCATAGAAATACTATCTGCCTTGTTGCTAACGAGACATAATGCAATTCTTGGTTCAGGTCAACACTAAGGGCCATTATCATTTATCACATCAGATTAGCTTGTTAGCCAGGTAAATGTCAGGTAGGTGTGTTAAATGTCATGTAAGCGGATCTGGCACTATAATATTTTTCAGACTGGCTCCATATCTAGTTACTGGTAGAATAACTGGAGACAATAGGCCATGGCTAGAGTCAATCCAAATGTTAAGGCGGCAGTTCTATACCCACATCAGGGAGTAATCCCCATTGAACTCAAGGACTTACTTCTGAGTAGGCATGTATAGGGCTGTTCTGTTAGGCTGCAATCCTACCTACATGTACTTGGAACTAAGTTACACCGACCTCAGTTCTGACTAGGATTACTTCTGCATAGGATTGCGCTATGAATAGAAAGGTGGGGTGGGCTAAACTTGATGCGAAGTTACGTAAATATATGATTGCATTTTACATGTCTAGTTTTGGTAAGGTGACATATAAATGTGTCCTCAGCCTGAGGTACTGGATAGGAACTTTCATTATAAAGATAAAGCTAAGGCCGGTGCTGTATGTACTCTGTATACTGGTACTAAAGGGACTCTACTCAAAGGGAAACAGGCCTCTGTTTTACCAAAGAAATGACAGAGAGGCATTAAGGGTCAGTGTGCAATCTTTGCTCTTTCATAACCTGGAAATCAGATTTTCCAGTCAAGCATTCATTTAGCCACCTGAACTGGTATTCTGCTTTTAGGACAGCAGTAGTTAATTGGATTTTTGGTTTGCAGTGACATACAAGGCATTCATACTGCAGGTGCTAATTCAATTTTTTGAAAGGTAAGCAACATACACAAAGCATTCGGTATTCTTGAAAATTGAATTTGAAGCTCCAACATATTTCTAATATGGTCTGACACAATAGTTTGTCCTTGGGTTACTAGACATTCAGAATGCTACAGTCGGATGCCCTCAGTGTCCTGTTCTTGAGCCATTCTGAACTTAGACTGACACAACTCATGCCCGCTAATTTTACCTCTCAGTAGGCTTCACAGCTACAAATCCTATTCCCACCCACCCACCCGCAATGTCTGCTATAACCTTCTGGGCTTGCACTCAGCGGTGTCAATATTTCTGCATGGTATCTTGACAGCACTGTCCTCTGGAGGGCTGCTTTCTCATCTCTTGACTTGGTGCCCTCACTGGGATTTTGGTCGTAGACATGGCTGCATGCAGAATAACTCAAAATAAAGACAAACATTTATTAAATAAGGATTCGTGGGCTCACAGTCAGTATCCTCAGGGTTATGCGACAGATGTATAAAATCAGCCATTGATGTAATCAGTTCTGTGTGCGCAGAAGAAGCAAGAAGGAAGGGGATGGATGGTGTGTGTGTGTGTGTGTATGTGAAGGCACAAGGCCTAAAAACATACTCAGTGGAAAGTTACCTTCATGATTAGGCTGCTCACAGGGGGGGGGGTGTGGGGGGGAGAAGTGATATCGGATGGGCATAGAGGAGTCCAAGCATAGCTGCAATTTTGTTGCTGTAAAAAACTGCAAACTGCTTGGAAAGGAGGCATTGAAGTATTTTAATAAATAAACATTAGAGGCATTGGTACATAGGAATCTGCCTTATACAGAGTCGGACCTTTGGTCCATCTAGCCCTGTATTGTTGGATACTGACTGGCAGCAGCTCTTCAGGGTTTGAGGCAGGAGTTAAATTTCCACCCCTATCTGGAGATGCGGGGGGGGGGGGGAGTTAACCTGGGACCTTCTGCATGCAAAGCAGGTGCTCTGTCACACTGAGCCACAGCCCCTGTGCTGCATGCCGAAGTAAGGGCTGCTTTGTACATTGCAACAGCAGCATGGTAGCCATCCCGAAAATGAAGCCACTCAAGGTGCAGCACCATATGGATCCAAGCCCATATTGGAAATCAAAGAAAGAAAAACAAATGAAACACTTCCGCAGAAGAGCTTAAACAGCATGAAACATATGAAGTCCTTTCAATACAAGTAAGTGTCAGGCATGATTAGAAAATCTTTTCTATTTGGCATTGTTTTCGTGCAGCTTCCCTGTCCTGAATTCCGGAGGAGTGGCCTGGGGTAGTCTGAAGGAGGAAAAGCAACAAAGAGACCTGTGGCAGCCTTCAACATTAACTCATTTAGGTTGCAATTCTATGCACATGTACCTGGGAGTAAGCCCATTGAACAAAATTGGACTTACATCTGAGTAAATATGCTTAGGATTGAGCTACTACAATCCTGTCCATGCCTACTCAGACTTAAGCCCTCTCTACTGGAAACTTTGGAGAGAAATCAAGTTGATATTTTAACCATGCACTTCACAAACCACATACGAGTGTACATTTGTATTTAAGATGGATTGCTCTCTTTGAAATCTGTAACATGAGGCTGATTTCAGTGGCTTTGCTGTCTGAGGAGTGTGTGGATTCCATGCTGAAAGAGCGATGCAGGTTTACTCTTAATCAGGATCTCCATTGATATTCCATGGATGCAAAGCCATGCTTTTATTCTTTCAGCTCGGCTGACATTTATTTTACAACAAAGGGAATAGTGTTTTGAAGCCAAACCTGCCCACTGTTTTTGTACACAAAAAATAGGAGAATAGCCAGCAGGCACTTCTGTTGCTAGAATTTTACTAGGTTACAAATGCCAAGGATCCTTCAGAATGAGGATATATTTACAGCAGGAGCCACCTCATTTACTAGCCATGTAAAAACACTTCGGTTTTAACTGGGTAAACAGCACCAGAGCCACAGCTGTCTAATGCAAGCAACTTGTAGGTTATTACGGCTGCAATCCTGTACCAAACTTTTCTGGGAGTAAGCCCCATTGGACTCAGTGGGGCTTACTTCTGAGTAGACATTTATAAGTTTGCCCTGTAACTCTCTATTCCATTAGTACATTCATGCTGAAACCTAGTACATACTGCTGTGCTGTATATGTATCAAATCATCATCAGCCCTGCTCAGCAAAAGCAGCAGATATACTAGGCATCGGCAGTCTGAGAAGCCATGTTGACACTACATTCTTAAACTGGGTTAATCATTAATCCCTTTCACCAGGGGACTTTAGTTCTAGGAGGAGAGGTGTGGGGAGGGATCTCAGACACTTCTCCACACCCTTGCCAAACTCCGATTCTCAGGATGCTCTGGGGAAAACAGTGACAGAAGAAACTGGTATCAAACCACTATTGGTTTGTAGTGTGGGATATAAACCTACATCATCAGGGGTAGGCAACCTTTTTGGGCCTGCGGGCACAACTGTCCTGGGCACTACTTCCTTGGTGGCTGGACACACTGCAGAGGAAAGCATCGGCCTGCAGCTATCTACCATCTTCATTTCCTAGGAATGTCTCTGAGCCCCACATCTGGCCTAGAGGAATTCATAGGAAATTAAGACGGCCCTCACTTTGCTTTGAGGTGATCCCAGCTGCCAGTAAGAAAATATGTTAATTTAGAAGGAGGAGGAGGAGGAGGAGAAGAAGAAGAAGAAGAAGAAGAGGAGGAGGAGGAGGTGTGTTGTGCCTCCAGTAGGTCAGACAGAGACCAGCCGTGCCGGAGTGTGTTTGGGGTGGGGTCAGGCTAACTGCAGCCTGACCCAGCTGGGCAGCCTTACCAATCAGCGCCTGCTCAAAAGGCAGGTCCCAAACACACTCAGATGCTGGAAGCAATTGTTTGTTACAGCTACCGCCAGACGCTCCTGATAATCCTGACCTCAGACCTCTGTACCTTTGATCCTCGGAACGACCCTGACTACTGTGCCTGATCCCTAACTGGTTTATGTTTGCTCTGTTTTGGACTGATATATTTTGGCTTCGACACTCAGACTGTGGTAACGACTACGGCTTATCTTGACACTGGGTGGATTTACGACAAGGTGGTGGCAGGGCTCAGATACTTCAGCAGGCACCAGGACAGTTGTCCAAGGACACAGTGGTGCCCACAGTCACTACATTGCCTGCCCTGACCCTGAATAGCTGCCTAGAGCCCTATGACCAGGGTGCCAGCTTTTCTATAGTGTGTGTGTGTGTGTGTGCATGTGTGTGTGTGGTGTTCCTTTAACACAGGGGTGGACAACACACAGCCTGTGGGCTGCATGGCTTCTCCCATCCTCAGGTGCTACCACCACCATGTCACCAAATTTGGAAGGACAGTGGTGATGGCATAAAAAAAAATTGGGCACTTTGCTGTTGAAATTGGGCAGCAAACCGCTACGGAAGTTGAAAAGGACACATTTTGCTTAAAAACAAGCTACATTTGTCCTTTTAAAACTTCTGTAGGGATTTGCCACTGAATCTCAGTGACAAACAACTGGTTTTTTGCTGCCCTGCCACCAAAGTGGCCTCCAGCCCCCCCCCCTCCCAAGTTGTCCACCCCTGTTTTAACAGCTGGATGACAAGCAGACTCAGCATGTGAAGTTTTCCGCCATGTCTATGCTGAGGATGATGGGAGTTGCAGTCCAACACATCTGGAGAGCACCAGGTTGGAGAAGGCTGGCATGGACCAGCTATCTCCCAAAGAGTGAGCTTCAGCCCATGAGTCAACAGAAGGAATTGACTCTGTGTCTAGTGCTCTGCTTATCCTAGGCTGCCAGCTCTTATGAGTGGATTCTCTTCCTGACATTTCTATCCAGGCACTAGGGTTTACCATGGTATGCCATAAAAGCTCAAGCCCTTATCCAAAATAAATGATAGTGTATATTAAAAGCACACAACTTCTTTCTATAATAAACAGGATCAGCTGTCGGGCATGGCTGAAATTAGACTGTCTTCTTGTGTTTATGCTTGCTCTCTTCCCTACTTCATTGCTGTGACAAAACCGGGAAGAGCTATATCTCCTACTGCACAGAAGAAATATATGTGGCTCTGTTTTTACTTGGCCTGATCAACAACTTTGAGGTAAGACATTTAAATTAATATTGCTGTTCATGCTTCTTCCCTTCAGGAAGCCAATGCTTGGTCTTTCAGATCTAGAGATTGGTGGAAGCTGCCATAATATACCAAGTCACGCCATTGGCCCATGTAGCTTAGTATTTACAGTGACTCGCAATTGCTCTCCAGGGTTTCAGATAATCTTTGGATGCCCTACCTGGAGATGCTGGGGATTGAACTTGGGGCCTTCTGGTTGCAGAGCACGTGCTCTACTATCAAGCTATGGTCTAATCAGACCACACTTCATTCTCAAGGTGAAGAGCTGGTTGATAGAACAGCACTTCTCAAACTATCAGTTAAAGGGGTCCATTAATGAAATTTGGTCTTTGTTCAGGATCTCTCTCTGCCCCTGATCTGAAAGCCATCATCTAAAAACATGTGTCAAATTGTTCCCAATCATATATACTGCTGTCTGTCCCCACATTTGCTGTGACCAACAGATATTCAAAACCCACCTTATCAAAGCATTAATACATCATTTATCTGTCTCTTTCTGGCAATGTCCTCAAGTGTTTCATACAAAGCTGCCTTATACTGACATTGTCTAGTAGTGCTGTCTACTCTGTTCCAACAAGGACAGCATCTCTCCAAGATCTTGGGCTGAGGGTTTTCCCAAACCCTGGTTCCGGAGATCCTTTAGCTGGAAATTGAACTTGACCAGTGGTTCCTAAGTTTGCTCCCCAGGTGTTGTTGGACTACAACTCCCATCACACCACTGACCATGCTGGATGGGAATGATGGTAGTTGTAGTGGACGTAAACCCAATGATCTTAGTGGGACTTACTTCTGAGTAAATATGCATAGGATTGGGCTGTGTTTCTCACAGCAAGAAGTTGTTTCCAGTTCACACAGCCCTAAAATGGTGTTGTGTTCCATGACATTAACCATATCACCTCCGTGTGAATGGCAGGTCATATAAACGGACTTGCCTTGATCATGGCAGCTTGGTACTGTGGACTTTGATAAAGCCATTGATTGCAATGAGGGTGTACAGACTTATACAACATTCAAATTATATTTGCTTAATTATTCATATTAGGAAAACATTTTTAATACCAGATGGTTGATAGACACAGACAATTAAAACACTAGGTAGCAGAGATATCCTGAAACTTTCCCTCTCTGAATACAGGAACTGGCAAGCCTGCTAGCTTTTACAGATCTCTCAGACCATTTCCAAATTAATGTTTTGTTTGTCCAAAAGCCAATGAGCTTGTTCAGAGGTATTTGATGGAGTAACCATGGAATGCAGTGACTTAGTGTCTATGACAAAGAATGTTATCCGCAAAGTAACTCTTTCCCCATTATTTGCACATTCCACGATTCCATTGGCTCCTATCTCATCTACTGTTTAACAACAAGGTCATTTTATTCCTTTTTAAGAGGATGAGTTAAAAAGGGGGGGGAGAGTATATTTTCCAACTGAGATGGCATGGAACTATTATTTTCATATTGTACAAATCATACTATTTATTTATTTATTTTCATTTTTATACTGCCCAATAGCCGAAGCTCTCTGGGCGGTTTACAACAATTAACAAGACAGTCCCTGCCCGCAGCCGCAGGCTTACAATCTAAAAAGACACGACACACAAGGAAAAAGGAATGGGGAGGGAAGAAGGGGGAATATTAATTAATACTTCTGGCAGGGCTGGTGGAATGGCCCTGTGCTCCCTCTCTTCTCCCTCTGCACAGCCTGCTGAAATGGCTGCTGGTGGTGACAGTTGAGGGAGGAGGAGCCTTCATGCGGGAGGCCTTTCAGCAGGGCTGGTGGAATGGCCCTGCACTCCCTCTCATCTCCCTACTATGAAAAGGTAGGTTTACATATGCAGTTGAGAAACTTTTTGCAAGACATCCGTTTGCTGTTATCCCAATTCTATCATAAAAATACACTCACACTTTAGGAAATGTTTGAATGAGACAATTAAAAATGACATTTGCTAGCCAAATTCAGTGAAATACAACAATCATGTTTTTCACTACCACCTGCAAAGAACTTAGAGCCAACCTAGGCGGGATGGTGGCAGCCCAATGACAGGATAGCATCACTTCCACATGCTTACCATGTGGGAGGAGTCAAACCTTTTGCTTGCCTGTATCTATCCCCCCGCCCCAAACTGCTTTTTTCATGTGCCCCCCCCCCCCCCGAAGGAGCTCTATGACCAGAAGAAGTGGCTTTAAAAGGCAGTCTGGAAAAGGGAGTTTTGGTTGGGGAAGGATTCAACTCCTCTTGCTTCAGTTTCAGTTCAAGATGTTATTGTTCAACCAAAGGCGATCATGATCTTGCATGGTGCTCTCCCTCTGCTAATTCTGCTCAGTAGTTAAATTGGGTAATGTGCTTCAGAACATGACAGTTATTTGAAGGGTCATCTGTCTGTGTATTTTTAGACCAACGGTCTCTGCGGAGCCAACATTAGCATCTTTTCTGATCGTCACATACAGAGGGAGGAAGACGGACATAACATGCCTCAAACAGATTCAGCCCAAATGTAACTATTCCATTCCAGAGTTGGAGGTTTTCTTCATGAGGTATTTTCTGTATGCTCGTGATTCCTTATCACTACTGTTTACAGGCTGTTTAGACGATGTCGTGATCCTCCAGTTTCGCTTCTGTTTTTTAGAGCACTTTACTGTTTTTTTTAGAATGGAGGAAATGGGGTATTATATTAGAATGGGGGAAATGGAGCTGTTTCTCCTTGTGTATTTGAGTTATTCTGCTAGAGCACAACTCCACCTAGAGGTTATGTAGTGGAAAAGCAGGAAAGAAAGAGCTGTTTTGGTAGAGCTCAGACCTCAATGCTGCAACAAAACTGAAAATAGATACAGTGATTAACAGCCTCATGTAGAAAACACCTTGATCTCTGGCTCAAACAAAACCTCAGTTCTGCATGTTTTCTGCAGGCACACTGGCCATGCATAATGCTGACTGACTGGCTTCTAGGACTGTCACCAGGAAACCTCATCCTGATCCCTTAAGCAGTGTAGTAGGTTTTTTTTTAAGTTTCCATTTTATTTATCATTTTATTTATTTACAACATTTATATACTGCTCCACATCTACACAGATTCTGGAACAGTGAACAATAAAAGATGAAAAAGAAAAAAGAATAAAACACAGTATTACAAATAGAATATCAATAAAAACAGTGGCTGGTCAACCAAGGAAGGCAGTAATCCAGTCTTGAGCTTACTAGCACCTACACCACTGTGGACAAGTCCAGGAGAGGCCATAGCTGGTGAACCAGTTGAAGCTGGTAGAAGGCACTCTGAACCGCCATGGTCACTTGGGACTTCAGCGACAACCCCAGACTGAGAACCTGACCTTTCAAAGGGAGTGCAACCCCATCCAGAACAGGGAATGAGCTGATCTCCTGGACTTGGGAACCACTCAGAGGCTTCTGTCTTGCCAAGATTCAGCTTCAGTTTATTTGCCCTCCTCCAGTCCATCACTGAGTCTAGGCACTGATCCAGGACTTGCACAGCCTCACTTGATTCATATGTCACAGGGAGACAGAGCTGTGTGTCAGCATAGTGATGGCACATGGCTCCAAATCCACTAATGACCACTCCCAGTCAGGGCCGGTGCTACCATTAGGCGAACTAGGTGGCTGCCTAGAGCGCCAGGCTAAATGGGGCGCCAGAAACACGGGGGAAGGGGAGGCGAAAGAAGCGCGCCCCTACCACTCTCTCCTCCACCTCAGGGCTCCGTCTCCAATCTGGCGCCACTGAAGCTTCAGGCAGGCTCCTCCTCACAACCAGCATCAAAAGAGGCAGAGAAGGCGACAGGCTGGAGGAGGAGGAGGCGGGCAGGGGCCAATGATGGGAGGCTGGTGGGCGACAGGAAGGATGCACCTGCAAACACCTCCTTCGCCCTCCCTCTCAACGTCCCCTGAAAGCAGTTATTTCCAGCAACCAGGGAGGGAAGGAAAGGTATTTTAAGCTAGCTGGGGCTCCAATGTTTTATTTACCGTGCTGTTTCTGTGTTTTGGTTTTAAATGCTTTTAGGATGCAATCCTACGCGTGTTTGGAGGGGGGGGAAGTCCTACAACTCCCAGCATTCCCCAGCCAGCCATGCGCAATCCTATGCCCGTTGAGGCAGAAAAAAACCTCAAAAGGCAGAAACATTGCAACAAAGTGATAGAGAGAGGAGGGGAAGCAGCAAGTTTCGTAAAGCCCCTCCTAAATTTGAACCAGATGATCCACAGGCGCTCTCTTTGCTATGTTTCTACTACATGCATCCCCCCCCCCACAACCCAGAAGATGTATGAGTCAAACTGGTGTCTCTGCACCTCCACCCTGTGAGGTAGGACAGGCTGCAAGACACCCTTTTATTCTCTCTTCCTCTATTCCTCACAGGTAGCGCCACCACACCTCTCTCACATCCTTTTTTCATATCCCTTGTACTGCCCGCAGGAGGAGACAGGCTTTTACATATATATGGAGTAGGAGAAGGCCCTTGGGAGTTCCTGGCATAGCTGGGCTGATGTTGCCTCTTTGCTTTCCGCATGAACACAAAGGAAAAGTCTCAAAGTCCACAAAGTTTTTCTATGGGGCTCGGCAGTTCCCAGGGAGGGAAAATTATTTCATAATGGGCATAGGGCTGGAGGGAGGGAGGGCTCAAGTGGGAAGGGGGGGTGCTAAATATCTGATCTTGCCTAGGGCACCAAACTGCCTTGCACTGGCCCTGCTCCCAGTGGCTTCATATAGATGTTGAACAACAAGATGGTACCCTATGGAACCCCATAGCTCAATTGCCAAGGGGCCGAGGAATAGTTACCCAATGTTACTCTCTGAAATCAACCCCACAGGTAAGACTGTAACGACTGTAACACAGTATCTCCAGTACCTAGCCCACTGAGTCAATCCAGGAGGATACCATGGTCGATGGTATCAAAAACCACTGAGACATTTGGCCAAATTTACATCATTAATTAGAGAAAAGACAACATTTACGTTTTCTGCTGAGTGGAAACCTCTAATTGACTTTTTGCAGGGATTAGGGAAAAAGTGATTTGTTTATTTGCAGCTTTGTGGATTAAGAAGATAAATTTGGTACAACAGAAAAAAGAGAACTTTTCTTTTTTGATTATCGAGTAAGATAAATTATTATTATATTTGCTATAGGAAAAATCAGAAGTCCATTTTAGTTTTGTTGATTGTTATATGCTTTGTGTTGTTTGTTGCTTTCTTTTATGGAAATAATAAGCTTTTTTTAAAAAAAACCACTAAGAGATCAAGCAGAATTAACAGGATTAGAATCATAGAATCATCCCCCTGTCTTTTCTTGATAAAGGTCATCCATCAGGGTGACCAAGGCTGATTCAATCTTGTAACCAGGTCAAAACCCAGACTGGAATGGGTCTAAATAATCAGTATCCTCCAAGAGTGCCTGCAGTTGTTCCACCAGGACCCTCTCGAGTACCTTCCCTAAGAAAAGGGCATTTGCAACTGGCCAGTAGATGTCAAATACCATTGGGCCCAGAGTGGGTTTCTTCATGAGTGATCACACCACTGCCTCTTTAAGCACAGCAGGAACCACACCTTGGCGCAAAAATGCAGTTACCACTCCCTGGACCCACCTGGTCATACCCACTCAGCTAGTTTTTATTAGCCAGGAGGGGCAAGGATAGAGAGGGCATGTGATCAGTCGCATTGCTGCATGCACCTTGTCCATGTCATCAGGCGGCAGCAACTGAAATTGATCCCACAAAATCGGGCAGATGGTGGCATCAGACATCTCGACGAGCTGCACTAATAACAGCATCAAGTTTGCTGTGGAAACAAGCAATTTGGTCCTCAAAGTGCAATGCAAAAAGGTCACAGCAGGTCCTTGAGGGGACCAGGACCCCATTCACTGGGGAGAGTGTTAACAACCCCCAGGCCACCCAAAAGAGCTCCGCCGGACGGCTACTCAAGGATGCAGTGGAGGCAGCAGAGGCAACCTTCTTTGCTGCTCACACCGCCATACAATAAGCATAATTATATGCTCTAGAGCAGGGCTCTCCAACCTTGGGTCCCCAGATGTTTCTGGCCTACAGCTCCCAGCATACCCAGCCAGCATGGCTAATGGCAAGGGATTCTGGGAGCTGTAGTCCAGCAATATCTGGGGACCCAAGGTTGGAGAGCCCTGCTCTAGAGCATGCTTGGTCATCTTCACTTTGAGTCTTATGCCATTTGCACTCTAGCAGATGTCCAGCCTGTTTCATTGACAGCAGCTCTCCAGTATACCAAGGAGTAGAGCGGGCTCTACAGCACTGGAGAGGGCACTCGGGTGCAAATCGAGTCAATGGCCCTTCACATCTCACTGTTCCATGGTGAGACCAGGGCCTTGGCTGGATCGCCATCTCTCTCCACTGGAAAATCCCTAAGAGCATTCAGAAATCCATTGGATTCCATCAGTCTCCTGAGGCAGACCATCTGAATGGGCCGCCCCTCACCCCTGCAGGAGGGAAGTAATGCCGTGAGTTCAAATCTCCCCAGGAAATGGTCTGACCATGACAATGGGGTTACTTGGACCTCCCCCCCCCCATTTCATCTCACAGCTCAGAGCAAAAACCAAATCAAGGGTATGTCCCACTTCATGTGTTGGGCTGATGACAAACAGACAGCCCCATGGTTGTCATGGATGCCATGAAGTCCCAAGCTGGAGCTCAGCATGGAAATTAAAGTCACCCAGAGCCACTGTCCTGGGTTCCTCCAACACCACACTTGAGACCAGCTCCACTAGCTCAGTCAGGACGGCTGCTGGGCAGCAGGGTGGGCAGTACACTGGAAGCATCCCCAATCTGTCTCTATTTTAAAGTAATGTGATGATGAATGAAAAAGGAAATGCAACAATATTCATCATAGAAATGTAGAAATGTACATTTCACCTTAGGAAATGTAGACAAGCTAGACAGCCCACCTGAAGCATATGAAAGAAGGCAAGCCTAATAGCTGAGGCAGCAACACGACCACTTCTCCTGTTTCCTATTGCATTGTTCTTTCACAATGAGCTACCGATCAGGTCACGCAGCTGTCGCTTGGGACCTTTCATTCTTCCTTGTCCATGTCCCCATCCCTCAATCCTTCTTTCTTGCAAAGTGCTAGTTCCTTCCCATCACAGGGACACCAATATAAATGTGGTGTGTGCCATTTTCAGAGCACTGTGTTGTGTACGATTCTCGGAGTACCACAGTGGGACTGGCACTGTTCACCCGGGAAGCCTGCGTCCCATGAGTTCCATATGCAAACTTCCAAACCACTAGGCTATGAAGGCCTGCTCTGGGAGAGGCACTGTGGACTCTTCCTGACAGCCCACTTGCGATTGTGTGTGGAAGAGGGTGTGGGATAGGTTCCTTGATGTCAAATTGGCCTTTCTGCCATCGTGTTATTTAGGGCACAATAACTATGCATGTTCTGACAGGAAAAAGTCCTACAGTTCCCAGCATGCCCCAGCAAGCTTGACTCGCTGGAGGGATGCTGGCAGTTGTAGGACTTTTTTTTCCTCTCTGTCTAAACGTGCAGAAGATTGCACCTTTAGTGGTTTTTGTGCATGGCTAATATGGGAACATTGCTGTGTGTTGATTGCTGCCCTCCATCAATGGCTAATGAGGAGGTACTGGCTTTGGCACCACCTCATCACACTGTTGATGATGGCATGTGCACTCTTTTACATAGCCAAGTTATTTTGTATGTTGTAATTGCACACGTGGCTCCCCACCCCGACTATGTGCTCCACAGTATATCTGCCATGGTAGAATTTAATTTAATTTAATTGCTATCTGGCAAGAACTCTGGTTTATTAATATTGTTTTGATTAGTTTAGGCTGCCCTCTAAACTATTTGTAATCCCTACCGGTTTGGTTCTCATCCATAGATCTGTTAAGTATGCTTCGTATTTTGCCACAGACGGCCTTCTCCCTGTCCCATCAGCCAGAGAAACCAGGCTGGTGGGGACTAGGAGGAGGGCCTCTTCTGTGGCAGCCCCCAATTTATGGAACTCTCTCCCCAGTGACCTCCGCCATGCCCCTTCCCAGATTAGCTTCCGCCGTGCATTAAAAACGTGGCTTTTCAGGCGGGAATTTGGGGTGGGTTAGGATTTTAAAGTTTTGTACTGTTTTTAATTGTGTTTTACACTCTGTTTTTTCTTGTATTTTATTGGACTGTACATCGCTCAGAGTGGCCGGATGACTGGCCAGATGGGCGATTCAAAAATATAATATAATAATAATAATAATAATAATAATAATAATAATAATAATAATAATAATACCCAGGCCATGAGTATTGGTTTTTTGACAGGCCAATCATATTGTAGGAAATTTTAAGGCAATGGTCATATCAAAGAGGCATAGCTAAAATGGCTGTTTAATATGTTGGCATTGATAGATGATGATTTAATTGCATTGCTTCCTTCTTTGGAAAAGGAAAAGAGTTACTATTTGAAGAGAAAAAAATCAATTCTTTATCACATCCTTTTCAAATTGTTCTTCCTGAAGGTATTGAATTATTTAGAATGAATAGTAATTGCTTTTGTCAGCAAACACCATAAAAATGTAAAGGTTTAATCATAAAGGTTTAATCATAAAAGAGCACAACCATGAGAGAGAAAAATTGAAGTACATGTGTATCGATGGTTCTAGATTGATGGTGAGGTGTTACATATTTTACAGCCACAACATAACATTATTAATAATCGAAACATAGATTTAAAACAAATATAATATACAAGGTGTATGCACGAAGTCTGAAAATAGAACAAAGTTGATTTTCTGACATTGATGGGGTGGGGGTGGGGGTGGGGAAGCAGAGGCAATGTTAAGGCAGTGGTCATATCAGGCATATAAATGAGGCATAGCTAAAATGGCTGTCTGAACCAAAGTTTGCTTTTCACCTATTGCTGGCAGGCAGCTTGACCTGGGGAAAAGAGAACATTAGGAGAAAATTTCTTGCTCAATAAGCTTCATGCCCCAGAGAACTCAAAACCACAGAGAATGAGTTGGGAAATTTCTATAGAACTGTGGAAGAAGATTGGAAGTCCATTTTAATTTTGTTTGTTGTTTGTCATGTATGTGTTTATTATGATGATGATTAATAACATTGTTTATATATTAAAAAAAAAAGAACTGTAGAAGAAAACAAAAGGTCATCAAATATGAAGAGGCAGGATTAAAAGAGTACAGTAGCCAATCAAAGTACGGTCATCACAATCACATATCATGTTCAAGTGTTAAAGGTTACCCACTGCAGGGAGCCACTGGTGGGGGTTGTCCTGGCAGGGGGTAACCTCTGCTAGCCAAAAGATGTGTTGGTAATGTATGTTCTATACTTTGGGCATGTTCACACGACACGGGAACCGCGGGGAAGCAGAAGTCCCCTGCAGTTCCCGTGTCGTGCGAACGCCAACCAGGGGTGCCCCCGCGGGACGGCCGCGTGCAGGACGCATGCAAAGTGACCATGATTGGTAGAGGGGTAAGCCCCTACCGCGTGTGGCCACCCTGCCGTGTGAACAGCAGGCGGCCATCCCGCGGAGGCCACACAGAGGCAGCAGCCCAGAGCGGCTGGAGCTGCGGCCGCTCCAGCCTGTAGGGGCAAACGGCCCCTCTGGGCATCCCGAGCCCCCGCCCCCTAGCGCCGGGAGGCCCGCACTGCAATGCAGGGACTGCCGGTTCCACTGGGGTCTGCCCACGCGCATGGGGCGCAGGTCGTCTGCGGTGCCCCGCTGGACCCCGCGCCGCGGACAGCCCCGTGGTGCCTCCCCCGCTCGCAGCCTGGGTCGTGCGAACCAGCCCTTTGTCTCGATCTCCTTTCCTGTTTTTCCATAGGGTATGTGGGGGTGGGTGGGTGTATAAGTGTGATACTGTCTTTCTTATTAATAAAAAGCAATGTGGACTCCTTCTATCCAGTTGTTACTTGTGGTTCAGTACTTTCTAATGCCAACGGCAAGCCACATTCTAGGACCTTAAGCTAGACATATCAGGTAGGAACTCTAGGATAGCTTCTTAATTGGGCAAGCAACTTAGGGCTTTTCTACACAAGGCATTTATCATACACTTGTCATTCCCTACTTACAGTTGTTGACAGGTTCTTTAGAAAATGATGTCGCCCTCCAGTTTCACTTCTGTGTCTAACCAGCACTTTTGGTGAGGTTTTTTTTTAGAGCAGTGGAAATGCAGCATTTAATTGTGAAAGCGAAGAAAGTGCAATTTCCTCTTATGTATTTGCACTATTCCGCTATACCACAGTGTCAGCTAGAGGTTATGTAGCGGGAAAGCAGGAAAGGAAACACTCCTTGTGTAGTGCTTGGATCTCCATGCTGCAACGAAACCAAAAGTAGATACAGCCGATTAACAGCCTCATACAGAAAAGCTCTTAGTGTCCTCTAAATTTATTCCCACATATCCTACTTTTCCTGCCCCAGAAATCTTTCCTACCTTAGGAAAATCTCTTACACTGTGTGATCTCACTATGCCAGTGTCAAGGTTCCGCTACTGCAGGGACCCCTTAACCTTCCTTTGGGAGATCTCTGCCTCTCCTCAAAGCCCCTGCTAGCTGACCACACCCCACACACATATATCCTTCCCAGGAATGGAAGGTTATAATCATGTGACCTTGAATAGGATATCTGATTCTTAACTTCTATTGGGTAACTTAAAACTCTCAAACTCCCCCTCCCATCCAAGTGTTTGGGCCTTCAGGCTTCAACTATTCGAGGGAAGTGTTTGGGCCTTCAGGCTTCAACAAACTCAAGCCTGAATAGGCCTCAACCCTTTACAGCCAGCTACTGCTATGCTAGGACTAAAACCATCATAACATAGTCAGGATCTTGTGTTCTCTTATTAGCAAAGCTGAAGGCATAAGGATAGTGTTAGAAATAACAGAAACAAATGTAGCAACACCAGTTGTCATTCCAACAGCATCCCAGGCAACTCTGTTGCCACTGGCTAATCATAATGTCACTCGTTAACAATGCAGATTGGTTGTATTAAGAAGAGCAAGGCAGACAGTATAAATGTGCTCTACCCAGTCCTGGTGAGGCATCATTTGGAGTCCTGTGTTCAGTTTTGGGAATCACAGAATATGTTGGAAAGCAAATCTGAGCATCATCATCATCATCATCGGAGTGCAATCCAAGGTCAATGAGATGCACCTATAGGCTATTATCTCACCACCTTGAGTTATTTAGCATATATTTAGTGGGGGTTATTGCCCCTCAGCTCAATGAGCACACACGGGACTTGATGGGTTGTGTTTGTTTGTCTGTTGTATTTCTACACCACCTTTCTGAAGCCAACCAAGGTGAGTTACATAAAGTTTGGAAAACCCCCAAAAAACATAATCAAATAAAAACATAGTAAAACACTGAAAACAACCTTAATTACTGTAACAACCATTGAAAGAGGCAAGTTAAAAGATTCCAGCTGAATATGTGAAGTGACTTCCCTACAAAGTGTTGAACTTGACATATGAATGTTCTATCTGTGGCATTTGTCTTGTGATTGTTCAAACGTGTAAGCCGGATACTTAATGCAGTGATCATCAAGTGGTATGTGCAGGCACCCCAAGCTCCCATTCATAGCAAGTCCGTCACAGAATTAAAGTGCACAATGAATGTTGCTTTCAGTGGGACTCGGGGGCCAGAACAGACATTACTTTAAAGGTGTGCCTAGCAGCTATGTCTTTTTTTCCCATTTTTACTCTGGAGTAGGTGCAGGGGGGCCGATCCAGATCTTGAAAGCCCCCCTACCACCACCACCCCCGTGCTAGGGTCCTGACCTGGATTGGGGGCCCTGCACCTACTCTAGAGTAAAAATGGGGGGGGAGACGTAGCCCTAAGGCAAGACTGCCTTTGCTTGATTATGTCCCACTTCTCCTAAGGGAGCAAAATGCTTCACAGGGCCGGTGTCAAGGGTATTTTATTTATTTATTTATTTATTTATTATATTTATACCCCGCCTTTTTTTCTGCAAGGAACCCAAGGCGGCTTACATAATAATCCTCCTCCTCTCCATTTTATCCTCACAACAACCCTGTGAGGTAGGTTAGGCTGAGAGTCAGTGACTGGCCCAAAGTCACCCAGTGTGAGTTTCATGGCCGAGCGGGGACTAGAACCTGGATCTCCCGAGTCCCAGTCCAACACTCTCACCACTGCGCCACACTGGCTCTCAGGTAGGCATGACTGGGCACATGCCGATGGCCCACACCCCAGCAGGGGGCCACTGACAAGAGCCTCCTGGAGTTGCTCCTCCTCTTCACCACTGCAACCTGCTTGTTCACCTGCCTCTCGCTCTGGCCCAGACAACGGCGGTGGCGGTGGCGGTGGCGGTGGCGGTGGCGGTGGCGGTGAGAAGAAGGAGGAGGAGGAGGAAGAGGAAGGGCAGTAGATGCCCCTGCCGACTTGCTCCCTGGCTCTCTGCCTGTCAAGCAAGCAAGTGGTAGCAATGAAGAGAAAGAGGAAGAGGAGCAAGGCAGCCAGAGACAGCGGCGGTGAGAAGGTCGACTCACTGAGGGAGGGCACCCATTGGGGGTGCCTTGCCCAAGGGGCCTCCAAAACCTGGAGCTGGCACCGATGCTTCACATGTATTATCTCAGGAATGTAAAAGATGCATCTTTTCAATTTAGTCTTTTGAAATGTGTACTTTAATGTTTTATTGTTTAAAATGTTCTTGCTTTTATTGTTTTATCGTTGTAAATTGTTGTCCACCACCTTGATGGCTTTTTAGCAGAGAAGGTGGTCTTATGAATGTTAATAAATAAATAAAGTAGGCTGGTATTATTATCTCTTTATTACAGATTGGAGCTGAGAGTGATTGCCCAGAATGGAGGATATATGTTAACCACATGATAAGCACTGGCTTTGTTGACATGTATAAAGAGCTGCAAAAGGCCCCTTGGGGGCAGATGGCAACTTGTGGAGAGGGCTGAATGGGAAAATGTCCCAGGGGAAGGGGCAACCATCCACCTGCACGCCACAGTCCCAGCGCAGATCTCCCCCTCCCCCAGCTGCTATTTCTAAATTAAAACACAGTCTCTCCTGCGCTTACAACATGATGAACATATAGTCCAGTGATGGCGAACCTTTTAGAGCTCGAGTGCCCAAACTGCAACACAAAACCAACTTATTTATTTCAAAGTGCCAACACTGCAATTAAACCTGAATACTGAGGTTTTAGTTTTAGAAAAACAACTCATACAGTTGTTTGAGTTGTAATTAGTTACAGATGTAACTAATTAACATCTTTTGTCTTAAAAGAAAAACACAATAACAGAGCTTTCAATGATACAAACAGTTTTTTGTTGGGAGCGGGGGGAAATCAACTCAAAAAATTATTATAGTACTACATTGTACACATAGCCTGAAGGGAATTTATACAAACTTTTAAAATAATTAGGCACATGTATTTTTGGATAAGGGATTCTCAACTTGTAATATGATTATATGCCAGACTGAAATTGTATGGGGCAAGCTTTACCCCATACAGTCCTTTCCCTGCTTCTACAGGTGTCGGATTAGTAAAAGTAAAATTCAACCTGTACTAGGATGAGCAAGATAAACAAGAAAACTAAACGTGCTTAACACATTTTAAACACTTTATGTCTTGGACTGCAAACACTGCATTAGGTAAAGTTTGCATTGGGCATGCTTTTGCACAATTAATGTGTTTTTTGCTATTGCATGCATGCTGATAATTTGTCAAACCTTGGGCTTTACATCCAAGCCATGCTCTGTGCATCATTCTTCAAAATCTTTTAAATGTGATAACAATGTAGAAAAGAATTCTGTAACAGGAATTCTATAATAAAATCATTCTGTTCCACACTGTGAGAAAGAACAAAATCATTAGTGTTTTGCAGAAGGGGACAGTCTTTTTGCGATCTGGTGACCAATGACTCGAGTGCCCACAGAGAGGTCCCTGCGTGCCAGCTGTGGCACCCGTGCCATAGGTTCGCCATCACTGATATAGTTTGTTCAGGGCTTGTGGCTTGCAGAAAGCCACCAAGTGATAGTGCCTGGGTGAAGAGAGATTTGAACTGGATATTTCCAGCTCATGCTACGGTTCAAGTTCTGGATGGCAAATAACACAGGAGAACAGTGGAAAAAACTGGCTATGATTAGCATGCTGGCTAGGAATTATGGGAGTTTCAGTCCAACTCATCAGGAGGGCACTAGGTCGGGGAAGGATGGTTTAAGTGAAAATATAAACATGACAAATGAAAATAACTTTTAATGGCTACTAATATGGCAGGAGAAGGTTTGCTAGATAATTAAACAGTTTTGGAGGCAGGGGAGGGGTGCAGAACACATCATTAACAGGTCTGCAACCCATTTGCTAAAGGAAAAGTTCCAGTACAAATGTGACCAAAGCTAATTTTCACTTTTCTGTACTGAATGTTTCATTTTCATATGTTAAGCCACTTCCAGACCTTACCATAATCAGCAACAATGGCATTCAAAGAGGAAGTGTAACAGGAAGTACCTTGACCTTCATTTAAAAAGTATTTCCTGTTGTGGGGACTTTACAATTACTATTAGTATAATGACAACTCTCTCTCTCTCTCCCTCTCCCTCTCCCTCTCCCTCTCCCTCTCTCTCTCTCTCTCTCACACACACACACACATCCTGTGCCAATCCTGCTAGTCTGCAAGGAAAGGACTAGCAACAATCAGAATGGGAATTATTTTAGTTAATTATTAGATTTGTATACCACCCAACTGGTAAATGCCCTCAGGACATTTTACAATCGTAAACCCAAAACAAAAACAAAATAACCAAACAAAAAATACAACAATAAAATAACAAAATAATACAATACTAAACATTTAAAATATTAAAACTATTAAGGAGTTAGCAGTAAAATTAATAATCAGAGCAACAGATTACTGCTTGAAGAAGAAAATCTTAACCTGGTGTCTAAATGTATACAACAAAGACTCCAGGCGGATCTTCCTGGGAAGGGGATTCCACAGAGCGGGGCCACTACAGAGAAGGCTGTTTCCCTGGTAGCCACCCATTGCACCATTGCGGGCAGCAGCATCCTGAGAAAAGCCACCAAAGATGATCTGAGCAATTGAACAGAACATATGGGAGAAGGCGCTCCTTCAGGTAGGCTGGTCCTAAGCTGATCCAGGATTGATCTCCCACAGACAAACCCATTGTATGGTAGTGCCACTTTAATTCCATCTTCTCCCATACCCTTTCTTGGTTTGTTTTCTTAAAAAATTAATTCTTTCTGCATCCCTAAGACCTACTTGGAATTCTACCAGATCTTGTCCCCATTAGGTCAAAAAATGAACTCCTGCAAATCTTGTCATGATGAGCAAACAAACCTCTCGCTGTTTGAATAGATCGACGTTTCGTCATCTCGTATTTCGTATCATCTCGCCAGACTTGCTCTTTCCATACCTTCTAACTGCGGACATGAGAAGATATTAAACAGAAGCTGTCATATTTTCAAACCCACCCAGCTCTTAACAATAACAGTCTGCTTATACAAATGCAGAGCCAGTAAACTAATGGTATGTTCCATTTGGGAAAGTTGATAAAGTGAATTCTAAACACTCCATTAAGGGATTATTTACTTTTTTCCATCTTTACAAGCGTTTCAGTTCACATCCTTTTAAATGAATCTTGGCTTCGCATGTTGTGGGCATCCACCACTGCAATGCCCCTTTTCTCTCTTAAGCATTTATTCGCTTGGCACTCAGGATGGAAAATGCCAGCAGCAATCTTAGGATGTACAATGTCCAACAATTGCTGATACAGTGTGTGTGTGTGTGTGTGTGAATTTACACCATTGCAGTGTTATACCCCATGCTGCAGGGATGCTTCCAGTTAACATTTCAAAGAAAGCAATTAAGTCTGTTAAGAGATAAATTTCAGCATTACCGGTATGTCAAAACAGTTGCCTGTCTCATTACAGATAGCCACAGGCTCTTTAATTATTTAGCAGAAATACTAAAAAAAGTCAGCGGGCGGGTTCCGACGATGCAATAAGCCACACTGCAGAGCAAGTTATGCAGGGTGGCTTACAAGCCACCCTACCCAAAATGCACCTGAAAGACAATCGGGCATCGTGGATAGGGTGCCCCCTACTCCTCCCTTGGTCTTCCCACGGGTATCCCAGGGGATACTGCAGGAGCACTGAGGTTTCCCCACCCCTCCCTGCCATTTTTGGCTTGCCGCAGTTTGACTTTTATTTTTAAAACTATTTTTGGTGGACATTGCGAAAGCCGGCTGTCAAGCCGGCTTTCATGATCCCCCGTGTGAAGTGACCCTCCAAGGACCACCTACGGTACTTTGGAAGGGCTGCCTGTGGTTTTTTTTTTAAAAAAATATGGTACGATAATGTGCACGGATAATTATGGACACTTTTTCTTAATGCACCCTGCCTGATTTGTGCAAATCAGTTAGGGTGGGTTAGCACAAGGGGGTCCCTGGGGTAGGTATTGGCCAGGGTGGGGTACCTGCTGGCTAAATCCAGCAGGTACCCACCCCGTATAGTGCCGAGCCCTGGGTGGAAGGGGAAAGGGAGTATCCAGACTCAATTATTTGCGCACATTATCGTAAACCCCCCCCCCATTTTTTTAAGGGAGGCAACCACGGGCAGCCCCTCCAAGCTACTGTGGATGCTCCCATGGGGGCTCCCATGGGGATCACAAATCCAGCTTGACAGCCATCTTTTGCAATCTCCGAAAAAATAGTTTTAAAAGTAAAAGTTAAGCCACAGTGAGCCAAAAACAGCTCACGGTGGCAGTGGGGAGGGGGGGAAGCCTTTGCCAGCTGCCCCCAAGTGGCAAGAGTGACAAGTGGTTTTTTCCCCTCTTGCCAAGCTGCTCACATGTTGTTGCACTTGACCCTCAATGGGTCATGTCATCCGGGTTCAGATGACACAACAATCCAATGTGGGTCAAAGAACCCCAGCTGCAAGCCATGGGTTGTCAAGGTGGCTTATATAACCCCAAAATAAGCCACCTTGACAAACCCATCCCAGGTTCACACAACTTGACAACCCACCGTGGCTAATATAAACCACGGCGAGTTGTGTTCTGTCATGCAAACCCAATCTGTGTCCTTGACCCTTTTTTCCAATCTGTGCAGTGCCTTGTCTGAGTCTGGATACTCCCTTTCCCCTTCCACGCCCACCTAAGAAATCAGCATACTGTCAAAAGCTTCTTATCGACAGCACCAATCATCTATTCACAGGTGAGGGAAGGAGTCCCGTGCACACAGCCTCAACCTTTTGCTGCACTTGTGATGTCCTGGCCTGTAGAAAAATGTTACAGCTTGGATCAGGGCCAGTGTCAAGGGTAGGCATGGTTGGGCACCTGCCAGGAGCACACACCTCAGCAGGAGCCCACTGACCAGAGCCTGCTGGACTTCACCACTGCAACCTGCTTGTTCACCTGCCTCTTGTTCTGGTCCAGACGACAGTGGTGGTGAGAAGGAGGGAGCAGTAAATGCCACTGCCTACTTGCTCACTGGCTCTCTGCTTGTCAGGCAAACAAGTGGTAGCAATGATGAGAAAGAGAATAAGGAGCAACAGCAGCTAGTGACAATGGCAGTGATAAGGTAGGACTCGCTGAGGGAGGGGCCCATTGAGGAAGCCTTGCCCAAGCACCCTGAATGAAAAACCTGGAGCCAGCACTGGATTGGATCTGACCCGATGTATTTGGGATGTTTTGACAAGCAGACGGGTTGCTCCATCTAACATTGCGATCTGCTGCAGACCTAAGACTCCGTTTAACATGCAAGCAGCTCTGGTCTCTTCCAGGTCAAGTAGAACAACATCCAGATCAAATTGTTTAGACCTGCATGCTAGAGCCATTTAGAACAATATGTGTATGTGCTAAAGGAGTGGAAGAGTTTCTAGCACATTAGAACGAAGCCCTGGTGAGATTTATTAGGACTGAATCAACTATGTATTTTCAGTTCTACTGCATGGCATGGAATCATGGACTTTAACACAGACCACCATAAAAAAGATAGAAGCATTTGGAATGTGGATTTATCGCAGGATGTTATGAATTTCATGGACTGAGAGGGTGACCAGAAAGAAGAATTAAAGAGAATGTATAAAGATCAAGAAAACTCAGAAAACTAGAATATTTTGGTCATACAATGAGAAATGAAAAACATAGACTGTTGCAGCTGATTGTACAAGGGAAAATAAATGGGAAAAGAAGTGCAGGAAGAAAAAGAAGGTCTTGGCTGAAAAACTTCAAAGAATGGTTTGGGGGCAACGCAACATCATAGTTTAGAGCGGCCATATCTAAAGACAGTTTAGCCATGATGATGTCCAACCTCTGGTAGGAGAGGAATGAGAAGAAGAAGAAGAATCAACTATATGTGCAAGGATCCATAGTACAAGAACTTGAAAACACCGTTCATGAAAACCCTACTACTTCTCGACTGGTTTCAAAGAGAGTGAGCTTGCATTGTAAAAACAAAAGAGGAAGAAAGGGAAAATACAATATTTAAGTTGAACGAGCAGGCAACTGCTAATTTTATTATGATCAACATGCTCAGGAGGGGTACCTTTTAATTAGAGTATCTCCTGTATAAGTCAGTAGTAAAGATCATACTCTCTGGAAACACATAGCAGCAGACTCAGTCCCCAAATTACAGAATTAAAGGAATAACTAGAACTAATCCAGTTGGAAAGCACGCAGAGAAAACCCATGGCCTATGTAAAGATGCTGGAGAAAGTTTAAGCTTGTGCCTCATGGCTGGTTCACACAATATAACTTTTGTCCATACAAGCAATCCCAAATGTCCCTCCATAAGCATTCACTTGGATACCAGAAGAGACCATTGAATCAAATGGTGTCATTCTGCTGATGGAAGCAGTTTCATCAGTGGAACCTGGAGGGGCATAATTCTCCCTCCCCTCCCCATCCCACCCCACTGCGTGACCTTTTGGGTCACTGCAACTCCAACATCTACTATGGTAAACACCCACAACCTGGTGCATTGGTTGTGGAAGGCTGTACTATAGTGTAAGATACATACCGGTTATACATAAACTTGTTATGATTTTCCTTGAGATTAAAAAAGTGATGCTTCTGGACCCACAGTAAATACACATCTATGTATTCTCTCTTATTACATTGCCAAACATTTTCTCTCCCTTTTTCTTAAAGTTATTTCCTAGCTGACCTTCTACTAAAATAGAGTATATTTTTAATAAGATTGCTTCATTGTTATAGTCCATAATAATTATTTCAAATTTTGTCATAGGTTTCTATTCCCATTCCTTACATTCGTTGCAATGTAGTTCCTTAACGGAAAAGATTAAGACCACAGAATTTTATTATTATCTATCCTTAATCTGATTTCATTTAAGTTCCAGCATCTGGCACCCTGTATAGTATAACAATATTAAACCTTTTTAGGCCGTGCTTTATCCAGTTGTGCTTATAACTGCTTAAATATGAAAGAAGTTTACAACAATATTCTGTTCGTTGTTTGTTTTTTAAATGTACCAAACTGTTGAAATTCTGTTATAAAAGGATTTTTACATGGAATTATAGTAGTCATACTATAATACAGATATTAAACTATGGTAAATGCTCCAGTAGAATGAAACAGAAATCTTGTTCTAAAATTCACCCTAGTTTTTTGATATCTGCAATTAACCATTGGCTGTGTTCAGATGTAACAATAAACTATGGTTCATGGGAACTAGCCTAGGCACACTCATGCTCCCCGCTCCTCTTCAGCATAGCGACAAGCGGGAGATTTTGTTTCTGGTTTAGACAAACCACAATTCAGCATTATGTCCTAACCTAAACAAACTGTAGTTAGTCTAGGGATGTATGAGAAATCCGAAATGGGCTTTAAAGCTACTCGAATCTGCTCTGTTCGACCTCCCAAGTCTTTTGTCGAGGCTGCCTCCACCGCCCGCCCCCCTCCTGACTCGTTGCATCGCGAGCCGACTATGAGTTAAGGATGGTTTACTGAAAAAAAGCCAACTTTGAACTTTGGTTTATGAAGCTGGCTTGTTTCAATAGACCAGATGATTAGCCGCAGTTTACAGTTAGTCCATAATGCTAAACTGTGGTTAATTGAAAACTGAAAGTTTCCAAACTCTTTGCAAGTTGCAACTGTGCCAGGGGAGAGGAGAGCGGGCAAGCCCAAGGCTTGCCTAGATTCATTCCCATAACTATAAACCAGTTTACCAGTACATCCAAACGCAGCTATTGAGACAATATTTTCAGTCAACAAACATAATGACCTGTAATAATACTGAACATCCAGGCCTTCTTAATCATAAGGTGTCTTAATGCTTGTTTTTGTGTATTGTTGTGTGGAAAAGGTCTACGGACCAAATAAACACTTAATCATAAGGTGGTGGTGGGTTTTTTTCAAAATGTCAGGGAGTTGCCAAAGTTTGTGAGAGTAGAAGTGGAGTTTATACAGGACAAATTTTTCAGGGACAGAAGTAGGATTTCCTGATGGTTTCCTGGCCAGTTGTGGAGCTTCTGGACAAAACCAGAAGTGCTCTACAAAAAAAAAAATCTGGCAAAATTGGCCAGTTTGTTCCTTCATATCTCTGGTCCTTCATTCCTGCCCAGAAATATTATGCAAAACATTAATAAGCTAAGCCCTTCAGCAGGGCTAGGCAACCTAGTGCCTTCCAGAGGTTTTAGACTAAACCCCTGACCTTTGGCCACGCTAGTTGGGGCTGATGGGAGTTGTAGTCCAAAACATCTAGAGGGCAACTGGTTGCCTACCCCTGCCATACAGAGATTCCTGCTCCTACTGATGGAAAGCAATTATAAATTCTGGCCCTTAGATGAAAGAGCTATATTCCAAACCAACTGCTATTTTACATCGGACAGAAAAGCTGGCAAAAAGACAATAAGCACAATAAATGTTTCCCTACTTTTCAAAACAGTCTTCTTAACTGGCTGTTAAAGATAGCAGGTGTAGTGCGAGGCTAGCGCTGTAATATTTTCATAGAATCATAGAATCATAGAAAAGTAGAGTTGGAAGGGGCCTACAAGGCCATCGAGTCCAACCCCCTGCTCAATGCAGGAATCCAGGTCAAAGCATCTCTGACAGATGTCTGTCCAGCCGCACCTTGAATGCCTCCAGAGTGGGAGAGCCCACCACCTCCCTAGGTAGTTGGTTCCATTGTCTTATTGCTCTGACAGTCAGGAAATTTTTCCTGATGTTTAGGTGGAATCTGGGTTCCTGTAACTTGAGCCCATTATTCCGTGTCCTGCAAACTGGGATGAACGAGAAGAGATCTTTGCCCTCCTCTGTGTGACATCCCTTCAAATACTGGAAGAGTGCGATCATATCTCCCCTCAGTCTCCTCTTCTGAAGGCTAAACATGCCCAGTTCTTTCAGTCTCTCCTCATAGGGCCTTGTTTCCAGTCCCTTTATCATCCTTGTTGCCCTCCTCTGAACCCTCTCCAGTTTGTCTACGTCCTTGTTAAAATGAGGTGCCCAGAACTGGACACAGTACTCAAGATGAGGCCTAACCAGTGCCGAGTAAAGGGGAATTATCACTTCCCGCGATTTGGAAGCTATACTTCTATTAATACAGCCCAAAATTGCATTTGCCTTCTTTGCAGCCACGTCGCATTGCTGGCTCATATTCAGTTTGTGATCTACCACAATTCCAAGATCCTTCTCACTTGTAGTATTGTTGAGCCAAGTGTCCCCCATTCTGTAACTCTGCATTTGGTTTCCTCTCCCTAGGTGCAGCACTTGGCATTTATCCCTGTTAAATTTCATTCTGTTGTTTCGGCCCAGCGCTCCAGCCTATCGAGGTCACTTTGAATTTTGTTTCTGTCTTCCAGAGTATTAGCTGTTCCACCCAACTTTGTGTCATCTGCAAATTTGATAAGCATTCCCTGTACCTCCTCATCCAAGTCATTAATAAAAATGTTGAAGAGCACCGGGCCCAGGACCGAGCCCTGTGGTACCCCGCTCGTTACCTCTCCCCAGTTTGAGAAGGAACCATTGATAAGCACTCTTTGAGTCCGATTCTGTAGCCAATTGTGGATCCACCTGATAGTTGTTCCATCTAGCCCACTCTTAGCTAGCTTACTAATCAGGATATCATGAGGCACTTTGTCGAAAGCTTTGCTGAAGTCCAGGTATATAATGTCCACAGCATTCCCACAGTCCACAAGGGAGGTTACCCGATCAAAAAATGAGATCAGATTAGTCTGACAGGATTTGTTCTTGACAAATCCATGCTGGCTTCTAGTAATCACTGCATTGTTTTCAAGGTGCTTGCAGACTGACTTCTTTATAATCTGCTCAAAAATCTTCCCGGGGATTGATGTCAGACTGACTGGCCTATAGTTCCCAGGTTCCTCCTTCTTGCCCTTTTTGAAGATGGGAACAACATTTGCCCTCCTCCAGTCGTCTGGCACTTCACCTGTCCTCCATGATTTCTCAAAGATAATAGACAGTGGTTCTGAGAGTTCTTCTGCCAGTTCCTTTATTACTCTAGGATGCAGCTCATCAGGCCCTGGAGATTTAAACTCGTTCAGAGTAATCAGGTGCTCCTTGACCATTTGCCTATCAATCTCAAGCTGCAATTCTGCCCCTTCAGTCTGCATTTCAGGTTTGCCAGGGGGGTCAAAGACCCTCTTTTGGGAGAAGACCGAGCCGAAGTAGGAATTGAACACTTCTGCCTTTTCTTTGTCTTCTGTTATCAATTTGCCATCCTCATTGCGTAGTTGAACCACCAGTTCTTTCTTCTGTCTTTTACTGTGCATGTATCTGAAGAAAGCTTTTTTGTTGCTTTTAGCATTCCTCGCTAACCTTAGCTAATTCTCAGCTTTAGCCTTCCTGACACTATTCCTGCAGTTCTGTGCTACCTGCCTGTACTCTTCCCCTGTAGCCTGTCCTTCCTTCCACTTCCTATACGTGTCCTTTTTTTTTTTCAGGTCATCTTTGAGTTTATTGTGAAGCCACATTGGCTTCTTCTGTTGCCCTCTGCCTTTTTTCCTTGTGGGAATTGTTTGCAATTGTGCCTTTAAAATTTCCTTTTTTAAAAACTCCCACCCCTCCTGGGCTCCCTTTCTCGTGAGAGTCATTTGCCATGGGATCTTACTAATCATTGTTCTGAGTTTGTTAAAATTGGCTTTCCTAAAATCCAGGGTACGTGTTTGGCTACACTCAGCTTTTGCTTCTGTTAGAATCAAGAACTCAAGTATAACATGGTCACTTTCCCCCAGAGTTCCCGAAACTGCCACTTTATCCACTAACTCGTCTCTGTTGGTTAGAATCAGGTCAAGGATAGCCGATCCTCTAGTTCCTTCCTCCACTTTCTGTAGGAGGAAGTTATCAGCAGCACAGCTCAGGAATTTCTTGGAGGGGCCATGTTTGGCTGAATAAGTCTCCCAACAGATATCAGGGAAATTGAAGTCTCCCATTACTACCACATCGTGCCTCCTTGAAACACTGGCAATTTGTTTTTCAAAAGTTCCATCCTCGTCTTCTCCTTGATTGGGTGGGTAGTAGACTCCAACCGCCATGTTCGCTTTATTCTTTGCCCCCTTTATTTTAACCCAGATGCTCTCAATGGGGCTGCCAAGCTCCTCTTCCTGTATCTCTGTGCAGAGATACGTATTTTTAACATACAGTGCAACTCCACCTCCCTTTCTGTTGCTTCTGTTCCTTTTGAACAAGTTATACCCTTCAATTGCTGTATTCCAGTCATGGGAGTCATCCCACCAGGTTTCAGTTATCCCTATCAAGTCGTACTTGCCCTCCTGTATCAAGAGTTCAAGTTCGTCTTGTTTGTTGCCCATACTCTGGGCATTAGTATAGAGACATTGAAGACTATGTGCTTTACAGTCCGACTTTCCCCCTACATTTTGTGGTAGACTATCAATGGGCACCGCTGGAGCTGTTCTCTCCATTGTGGCAAAGAGGCCTTCTTCCATTGGTACCCCCGAGTTTATGTCTCCCTCCCCTGTTGGATTCAGTTTAAAGCCCTCCTGATTAAGTTCCTCATGCTGTGTCCAAACACATTCTTCCCAGTCCTTGTGAGGTTTTCTATATACTCATATATTATATTGAAAACACGTGATTTAAAACTCAGTCAAAATAATATTTAAAAATCTATACAATAAAAGAGGAAGGAAAAAATGCAGCAGTATGTAATTAGCTATGTGGCGGGGGGGATACATATAGGAATTTAGGGGGTAGGACAGGGTTGGGGAACCTCCTGCTCGTGGGCCAACTCTGGCCCACCAGGCCAGTGGAGGTCTCAGGTGAGTCCCCTCCCCAAAGCACCTTGTCTATACAATCCATTTTGTTCTGAGAAAGGTGGCAAGACCAAAGGCTTGAAGGCTGCCAGGAGCAAAAGAGCCGTAGATGGCAGCAGGGGGCCAGTACTGTAGTGTTTATGTGTGTCCCTCCAGCACCCATTGAGTCCCTCCAACCATGTTGCCCTGTGAGCCCATTGGGTTGTTGTGTTGCAGTGGGCTGCACCATCTACATGAATTGTTGGCTCTCTGAGCCCAATGGTGGTGATCAAGTGGGGGTCTCGAATCAAACAGAACCACCTGTTTAGCCACTGTTTTTAGCTTTCTTCATTGGTTCCCCTTTCTTGCCTCCTTCCCCAGTTCCCTTGCCTCTCTTCATGTTTCTCATTTTCCTTGGAACAGCCCAGATCCAAGGACAAGTCTCAGTTTTAGGCTCTTCACTCTGAAGTCTGTTTGAATTCTTAACCCAAAGTTGGGAGGGTAACCTGAGGGTAACCTGTGCCCACTGTGAGTTTCCAAGTATATCCATGATCAACCAGGAAGTGAGATCTTTGTGTCTCCCTGACTCTGAATCATAACCACTTTGACTCTATTTCCTTCACTGTCTCCTTTTATTCCTCTGAATCTATAACTTCTACCCAAGTGTGACCTTTGCCAACAGTACCCAACAGTACCTTCCCAAACTCTGCCTTACCATTTCCATAGTACCCTTCCAGTCATTATTGGGTAAGAGTTAATTCCCCCACTTCTGTCTTTCTGTATTTCTTTGTTAGGACTATTAGAAGTACTATGTACTGGACTGGTCCATGTACTAGGGCAGCTTTCCCCAATCTGGTGCCTTCCAGATGTGTTGGACCACAATTCCCATAATTCCCAGTCAACATGGCCATTGACATGTTGACTGTGCCATTGACATGGTATACCAACCAAGCATTTTCCTCTTCTGTAAGATATTTGTGATAAAATAAAGTTTGTAATATTTGTTCTGAACGGTTGTCTTGAGCCGATTTTCTCCACTTAAAGTCGCTGTTTCACCACTTTGCTGAAGCACAGCACATAAGCAGAAGTGTTTGTACACCACACTTCTGGGAAAGATTAATTCATTCCCACACTCTTTGTGACACGTGAATGCATGCAAGTTCATGTCATGGGATGTGGAGTTCTGTTCATAGACATTTGAAATAAAAGTTGCACAGGCATCTGTTTTAGGGTTGTTTTAGGTGTAGGACATCCTGCCTAGGGCCTGGACTAGAGGATCATCCCAGCCTGTGACTCTATGACTGCAATCCTATACATACTTGGGAGTAAGTCCTGTAAAACTCAGTGGGCCTTTGGGTCTCCAGTCTTCTTGGGCCAGTGGGAACATCTAGAATTTTGAAAAAGTGTCATGGGTGCCATCACAAAATGGCTGCCATAGGGGGGGTGCCCATTCACAAAATGGCTCTGTGGTGGGCGAAGGAAAATTGGTGAGGCTAAAAGACAAGTAACATGCCCAAGAATCTAAATAAAAATACATGGCAGAGGTGGGGTCTGGCCCCCAAAACACAAACCTACTTCTTTGAACACACAGTTCTCTCTCTTGTTTGGGACCATCCCTTCAAACTCTCTCCCCCCCCTTCCCCAGCACACAAAATCCACTCAACCCAGTCACTAATTTATCTGCCTCTTTCAGAATCAGCCCCCAAACACTCTAGCCCGCACCCAAAACACATACACACAGACCCCTTCCCCACTTTTACCCCACCCCCCATTGGGTCAGGGTCACCCTGCAGGCCTCCCAAATACTCCCCATTGCTCTCTATAGTCTTCCCCATCCTAACCCCATTTCCTCCTCCCCCATAGCAGGACTATCCCAGCCCTCCCTACCCCAGCTTCGTCCTCCCACTCCATCAGGTAGGTCACCCCCAGCTCTCCCCCAGTTTCCCTGCTGTCATCCTCAAATGCCCCCCACCCCAGAACTAAGGTCTGTCCTTTCCTTCCTTCCTGTTTTTTGGAGGGCAGCTGGGAGTAAGTTTTATTTAACTAAAATGTTATTGGGTGGCCAGGGGTACTTCCAAACTAAGTGCTGTCCTCCAGCTGCCTGCCATCTTTATTCTTAAGAATGTCCCTGGTCCATGTGGGGCCCACAGGCATTCAGGAGCAAACAGGTGGCAAGTGCCTGGAGGCCAGCACTTCCAAGTACTCATCATGACCACCCAAAAAGTGTAATTAAAAAAATAATAATGACAGGAATCAGCAGGGCACTTCATGGGTGCAGTGGTGACCATGAGCACCACATTGCCTACCCCACATGGGAACATAATCCTACTAGTAACCCCTATTTACTGCCAACAGTGCACTACATGCCCCTCAAGAAGACTGCCATTTTTAAAAAACCGGCTTCCACTCCTGCACCTTTCAGCAGTTTAGAACTCTGTGTCCTATTAAAGACATAGAAGCAGGGCCAGCAAATAAAAGGTGGCAACCCTACTCATCACAGGGCTCATTCAAAAATAAATAAATAAATGCTAAGGCATGAGAGAAAACAGGACACCAGTTTTGCTCTTGCTAAAAATTGCCTGAGGACTCCTGGAGTCATTTAATCCAAACAACATTTGTAATATTGATGAAAAAGGAGAATTCTTTCAGAGAACAACCTGTCAGGAGCTGTACCTTTGAACAACTTGCTTGCTAAAAGAAGAATTAAAAGGGGGGCGGGTGTTAGTATTTTGTGTTGATTGTAAACATGTTTTGTGTTGTTTATGTGTTTGTGACTTATTATAGTGTTATTATAGTTTCACCCTTGAATTCTCCACAGCGGGAAACATGAGTGCATCAGTTTTGCCCATTATTTCTGTCCCAGGGAGGGGGGGCAGGATACAGCAGTACTACTTATAAGGAGACCAAAACAAACCATGTCTTCTGCAAGAGACAGACAAACCTTTCAGGGCTCTGTGAACAGACAGTCCTTGAATGGTCTCAGCATTTTCAGCTTATCTTCCTCAAAGTTGGACCAGACCACTTGAAAAGTATATTCAAAGAGTTTCTCTAATCTTGGATAATTACTTAGTTCTCTGCACTGTCCCATAAACAGGCTTTTAAGAATAGAGAAGTGAAAACTATGGCTAATGTACAACCAGTGGGCATCAGTGTCGTCTCTGTAATCTCAAAAGCTTTCTGGGTCCACCTTTAATGGCAGAATTATTTGAAGACATCTTTGTGTTTCTCCAGTAGCCTTCAAATATAGGGAATTGCTTGGAACAACAGAAAACAACATCATAGCACAGGTGGGGCAGGGTGACATCAAAGTGTGTTGTGGAAAAAAAATGATCCACTGCGTTGTTTTGGAGAGGTTCTTAGTGAAGTCACGGATGGCATCTGCACGCCCAGTCAGGAATGCCAACCAGAATGAAAGGGAGACACTTCCATTTATACTAAATAGCATCATGTAGAGGTCAGGTGACAATTGAGTCAGTAAAGGAAACTGAGACAATTCAAAAGGAGACATTTAAACAAAAACAAAAGATCAGGTATTGCCTATCTTCCAGCCATCATGCTAATCAGTAGTCTTTCCCAAGGTGATAATCCCAAAGTGATAATGGCTCACAGTACTTTTAGCATAAGAAGGAAAGAAGCTTAGGCAAATCAATAGATGGGTGATTTGCCCTCAGGGTTGTTCTACAAGGTCAAGGCAAGTGTCTGACATGTCAGGACATGACTGGAAGGTAGAAGGAAAGGTCTGACTTGCTCTTCCAGGCCTTTCTGTTTAAACTAAAGCCTGGACAAATTTTTATTTCTACAAGTGGAATTCATAGGATGTGCCTTTGGCAAATAATCTCAAATGAGTTACAGTGGTTAGAATATTGGACTGGGACTCTGGAGATCCGGGTTCTAGTCCCCACTCAGCCATGAAGCTCACTGGGTGAGTTTGGGCCAGTCACTGAATCTCAGCCTAGCCTACCTCACAGGTTGTTGTGAGGATAAAATGGAGAGGAGAAGGGCCATGAAAGCCACCTTGGGTTCCCTGGAAGGGGGAAAATGGTGAGATATAAATGTGGTGGTGGTGATGGTGAAGGTAATTATGATGATGCATAAGAACCAGAGAAATAAATGGTCAATGAAACCATACAGGGAAATCTAAAAATTAAAAGGAATACATTAAGGAGTGATAATATCATTTGAAAAATCAGGTGTGCCAACCGGGAAAGGAGAAGTTTCAAAGCTGTGGCTATCCTTGTCAGTGCATTGTTAAGGCTGCAATTCTACTGTATACACACTTACTTCTGAGAAATATATGGGATTGCACTGAAAGTTGACAGAAATAATGGCTGCCAAACCTTTCCCCGATAGCCAGTCATTTAGAGTGCAGAAGCTCTCTTTGGGCGGGTTTGCATGACACTTTAAGCCCTGAATGGCTTTGTAGCCACCCTGAACTTAAAATTAGCCTGGGCCCCCTTGCTGTGCCCAACTAATGGTCGGGCACAGCGGGGGTCCTGAGGCACAACCTTCCCCCGCTTTCCCCCTTAGTCCTCCTGCTAGTATCCCAGAGGACTCCACGGGAGCACTGCAGGGAGAGGAGCAGGGACGACAGCTGCCCGGAAGTGCCCAAGTAGCACTTTGGGGCAGCTGTCAGAGGCTCCCCATCAGCGGCGGGGACAAGCCACCTTGTGCTGGGATTCCTGTCGAGGAAGCCCAGCAAAAGGCGGCTCACCCCCTGCCGTTGCTTGGCAGCAGTGTCGCCACTCACTCAGCTGAGAGGCGGCGGCGGCGGCAATGAACAACAGGAGGGGGGGGGACAAGCTGCCTGGTGCTGGGTTTCCTCTTGAGTAAACCCAGCACAAGCGGCTTGTCCCCTGCTTTCACTCGGCGTGGCGGCCACTCAGAAGCTGATGTGCCAAGCAAAGAGGGCACGTTCTCCTGGGTCTTCCCCAGAGGAGGCGCAAGACAACACACCTCCTCTTCCCCCCCCCCCGTGTTCTCCTGGGCCTCCTCCTGGGAAGACCCGGGGGAACGTACGCACCTCCCCTCCCCTGCCATTGCAATCACACCAGCAGGCGGGGGGAGGCTCTGCCGTGTGCTGCCACGCAGCGTGCAGTGGACACCGGCGGTAGGCGGGGACAGCAGGGAAGAGGAGATCGCGGCAGCAAGCTGGCGGGAGCGATCTCCTCTTCCCCACCAGCCCGCTCTCATCGGCTTCCTCCCGAGGAGCCCAATGACAGTGTGCCCCCCGCAGCCCAGAGCCACTTGGCAAGAGCAGCAAGACTTTCTGCCGCTCAGGCCAAGGGGCTCTGTTGGCAAAATGGCTTGACCATGGCTTAGCGTGTCATCCGGGTTCGGATGACACACACGCTAAGCCACGGAGGGTTAAACAAACCCTGGACTTACGCTGGCTCAGCTTGTCTGAGCGTGGAAAGCTAAGCAGGGTCAGGCCTGGTTATTACTTGGAAGGGAGACCCCTCCTCTGGTTTCCTGCATTGAGCAGGGGGTTGGACTCGATAGACTTGTAGGCTCCTTCCAACTCTATGATCTATGAAATCTATGAACAAGCCATGGCTTCGCAGGGTGGCTTCATAGCCACCCCACAGGCAGGCGGGGTGCTGGGTTCAGACAACACACTAAACCACCCTGGCTTTGAAGCAATGGTGGCTTAGCATGTCATGTGAACCCAGTCTGTGTGTCAGAAACTGACAAGTTTTCTTCTCAAGGTAACCCCCACTCCACTCCACCCACTCAACTCAACTTCCAATTTTCCACCTGTTGACTACATCACTTTTTCAGTTTTTCACTCTTCCTTCCTTTATTATCACACCTGTTCCTTTCATGACTGTTCCATTTTCTTACCTAATCAAACATTTGTTCAATCATTTTAATGTCCTAGAAATTTGAGGGATAGATATTACTTTTTGCGCACTAGTCAATACATTGAATCATTAACCCAAGGAAACTCAAAGGCTTCTAAACACACACACACACACACACACACACACACACACACACACACGGTGGGGGAGAGTGCCTGAAAGAGTGTCTAAAAGGGTAAGGTATATGGGTGGAATTTTGCTGCCACCTTCTGTTTGAACATAAGAACAACAAATTTGTATTTTCTTGTATCAAGAGCCTCCTGCCAATTTTTATACTGTAGTAAAATATCAGTGCAACGTGCTCCACAGGCAAGAGAGGGACAACCATTTTTTGTGTTAAGAATCCTTTGGGTTAGTGTGTGGTTACATTATGACTAGCCCCTAGTTTGTTTGTTTGTTTGTTTACTACATTTCTATGTAACTGCCCAACAGCCGAAGCTCTCTGAGCAGATTGCAACAATTAAAGCCACAAAATACAACATAAAATACAGAATAAAATTTAAAACTACAGTATAAAATAGGAGGGAAAGCTGAAATAAAACCTAGCAGCAGTGCAGAGATTTAAAATACAGTAAAATATTTAAAACAACAGAGACTAAAAGACTATAATTCCTGGGAAAATAAGAAGGTCTTCACCTGGTGCTGGAAAGAGCACAATGCAGGTACCAGGCGAGCCTCTTTGGGAAGTTCATTCCACAACCAGGGTTCGTTTAAGTTCATTTAAGTTCATTTAAGTTCTCTTCACACCTCTGAAACGGAAAGAGCTGGAATAAGTTAGGAAGATATCGGAAATGTTGCTTTGGTGCACTTCCGACCTGTATAATACACACCTGCGCTTGTATTCCACTGACCTCCTGCCAGAACAGCATATTGTGCGGCCAGAAGCAACATTGGTACCAACTGTGCAGTCTGAGCTGTGAATTTCCAGGAAATCTCAAGGGACAAAATGTTGCCTTCCATGAACTAATTTATTTTTATTAGTAGTACTTGTCTATCACTTAATATAATAAAATCTCTAAGTGGTATCCAGAGTCTTGAAACAGAGGGTCTCACTCCCATCACCTGTGATGACCGTATCCTTTTGAACTGGAGATGTCAGGGATTGAACCTGGGGGCTTTTGCAATCAAAGCATCACTACTGAGCTAAATATGCATTTATTATTAATCTTGTCATGCATGGGCAATAATATTATTTATAAAACCAGAGAAGAGAGATAAATACTATTTTGATGGTTACTCCCAAATAAACTAATGGAGAGAAAAAAACAAATAATAAGCAGGGCTTTTTCTCAAATGTTCTATTCATTGTAACTTTAACATAAATATGAATAAGCAATGCCTTAATATGTGATATATCTATATCTATATAGTAGGCGAGTAGGCGATCACTCGTGACCGAGTAAGATTGTCTTCCAGGATAAAATTACAAAAAGAAAATTATAAAAAGAGGAAATTCTAAAAAATTGTGTAGACTCTAGCGATGGGTCCGTAAGTGACTGTGGAGGCCAATTCTAGACCCACACAGCTTCCCACAGTGAGGACACAGGTTACCAGATGGAAGATGGTCCTGTGAAGGATTCGTTTGACGTGCTTTTCGCTTAGCACGTTTCTCCCTTTCACCTTGCACTCGGGCTTCTTCAAAGTCCATGGAACCTTTGTGAAAGGCCAACTTCCAGTTAGATCGTTCATGGGCCAGAGTTTCCCAGTATATAGAGATATATAGATATAATGAAAGTATAATGAAGTGGGATGCGAACTTGTGTATTTACATAGTACTGTAAATACTGAACATCTTCAATAAAATACTTTAAAATACAAAAATATAGAGGTAAAGAAGCCTTTCCCTCTGGTCACTCCAGGTAATGATAAAACATAGTGTGTGTGTCTTGGGGGGGGGGTATCCTTATTACACAAGCAAACAGATGCATAGCCCAAGTCTATCCATGTTTACTCAAAAGTGTCCCTGGGTCCATGTAATTTACCTCCAAGTAAGTGTGCATAGGACTGCAGCCATATTTTATTAAAAGAAAAGAGACCGCATTCAGAAATAGAGGATTTTTTTTTAAAGAAGGAAAATAATTTTCCATTTGACTATCCCTGCTAGGGCAAATAAATGTGAAAATGCTTGGCTGAGGGAGCCCAAGGTGCTTTCATATACACATAAGCACAGCCAGAGCAGCTGTTGGACGGAATCCCACACATTCAGCAAGGGGTTTGCAAGACCTAAAAACGGAAACTCTGCCTGTTAAGAAGCTAAATTTGTTTGAGCTCACTTGAGTCAGAAGCTGTTTGGAGCCCATGAGATAAATGTATCTGATAACAAGCCTCGTGCTTTCTTCAAGCTTTTAGATTTTTTTATTCAGTTTCTCAATTTTCCCACAATAATAATGATCAACCCTTCAGGTTTGCCAGGCCTGCATTTAACTACAACTGACCTGAGCTGCTCAAGACCCTCAGCTGAAGGGCACTCCCATGTTTCAAGGAGGGATTTTTTTTTTTAAAGAATTGCCCGCATACAGAGTGGGACTGTCTCATTTGTGTTTTTAATTAATTTGTTTCTGTGTGATGTTTTAATTATGTAAGACTTTGTTTTTAATCCATATTTTATTATTAGCACCATCATTGAGTGCCATTTTTTGGCAGAAAGGCAGAATATAAATTAAATAAATACATTACTTTTGTGCTCCAATTAAAGTGAATGGAGAATCTCCCAGTAAACATTTCACCCTTGTTGGTCAGCCTCTGCTTCCTCCCTGTTCTTCTTTGCCAACCCATTGGGATAGATGGGAGCAATAGATGTGGAGGCAGCAACATGCAGGGAAGTTGAAGAGTCCTTGGTCTCGAGTCACGAGTCGAGTCACGAGTCTTTGGACCCGAGTCTCGAGTCCCAGTCCAAGTCCTTGGTCCAAAATGGTGACTCACGAGTCACGAGTCACTCCCAAAGCTGACTCCACGAGTCCCTATTAAAATCAATGGGGTTTTTTCCCAACAAAATAAGGCTACTTCAGATGTGTGGCTTAAATAAATTCTAGGCACAAGTGTGCCTTTTTATCTCAAAGCTTTGCCACTGATTTTGACAAGAACAGACCAAGCAGACAAACCCAAAATAACCAAGGAGGCAGAGGAGGCAGGGAACCCCAAAGCAGGCAGGCAGAGGCCTTTGTCTTGGACAATTCAAACTGTGGAACTGGTTAAGAAGAGACCAGGCAGGCAGAGGAGGCTGGGAACCCCAAACAGGCAGGCAAAGGCAGCCAAACCCAAAATGTCTGAAAGATTGCATTAGGAAAATGATTTTAAAAAATAAACTTGGATTGTTACTGCAACTAGGTCCAGACAGCCCCTGCAGGTGGCATCAAGCAGGGATGTTGACAAGTCCTTGGTCTCGAGTCCCGAGTCGAGTCTTGAGTCCCATTAAAAATATTGGGACTCGAGTCTGACTCGAGTCAGAGGGGGGACTCAGTCCGACTCACGAGTTGAGTCCTCGAGTCCGAGTCCCCATCCCTGGCAACATGAGGGCCGGCCCTACTGTTAGGTGGAGTGAGGTGGCTGCCTCAGGGTGAAGATGTTGGTGCAGGGAGCAGCAGGAGCAGCAGGGAGATGTTGGAGAACAGAGTTCTGTGTGCCACACTGCCTACCCTGTGTCCCCTAAGGAAGCCTGCTGCCTCAGGTGCATTGTCTTGCTGGCCATGTTGATCAGGACTGGTGCAAGGCAGTTTGGTGCCCTAGGCAAGATCAGATATTTAGCGCCCCCCCCCTTCCCACTTGAGAGCGTTGTATTTTTTTTCAAGGCGTTTCTGGTGCCCCCTTTAGCCCTGCGCCCTAGGCAGCTGCCTAGTTGGCCTAATGGTAGCACTGGCCCTGATGTTGATGTGTGTTTTTAACTACCAGTCCAGTTGGCTTCTTTATATGGCAAGGGGGTGCGTCATATTACCCTTCACTTCAAGCAACAAATTGTCTTGGGGCAGCCCCTTGAGGGCCTTAGTAGTGCAGAGGTAGGTAATGGGAGTGGAAATGCACCGCAGGAGAAAAAAAATACAGGCCTGTGGCTTACGCTGGCTCAGCTTGTCTGAGCGTGGAAAGCTAAGCAGGGTCAGGCCTGGTTATTACTTGGATGGGAGACCCCTCCGTTGGTTTCCTGCATTGAGCAGGGGGTTGGACTTGATAGCCTTGTAGGCTCCTTCCAACTCTATTATCTATGGAATCTATGAAAAGAACAGGGAAGGTGAGAGATGCTACTGGTAGACAGAGGAGTAGGAAATTGGGTGAAGATAGGGGCACTGTGGAGTTGGTAAGGGGACAGGCAATTTTACTTGTTTTTATTTACAGTATTTGTATAGTACTTTTTAACACAAGCATTCTCATGGCAACAGGCATTTCAGTACTAGGAGAAGGTTACAATACGTAGGACGTAGGACAGAGAGTGAGAAAAAGAAGGGGACTGGCGAGGGGCAAAGAGAGCCAGACAAAGAGCATGTTAGATGAGAAAAGAGGGAGAAGAGCAAAACATGGTCAAGAGGCGGGCAACAAGTGGAGAAAAATAGATGTCATCTCTTGTTAAAAAATACTTTTATAATTTGTGGGACTAAAATATTCAATGTCGCAGTCACCCAGATTTCTTTTCTTAGAGGGTTGAACAGTGGCTTGGGGTTAGGTTTTCCCCACCCTTTCAAGTGTGACTTGTTCTTTGCCCTTAGGCTACTTGTCTTTATGTTGTTTAATTCATTAAACCCTGAAATTCATGCTCATTAATTGTATATTGAAGAAGGACATACATTTACATGGATTAAGACATGCAAATGAGGAATGGTGAATCCTTTAGGCTTTAACGTTTAAGGGAATCATAGAGCTTTTTCTACATAAGGCATTTATTGTGCTCTCGTGATTCCTTGTGGTTGTTTACAGGCTCTTTAGACGATGCCGTGATCCTCCAATTTTGCTTCTTCTTTTTCAGGGCACTTTCCCATTTTTGATTTTTTTTTTTTTTAGAACGGGGGAAATGGGGTATTATATTAGAATGGGGGAAATGGCGCTGTTTCTCCTTGAGTATTTGAGCTATGGCACTATAGCACAGCTCCACCTAGAGGTTATGTAGTGGAAAAGCAGGAAAGGAAGAGCTCTTTGTGTAGAGCTCGAATCTCAATGCTGCGACTAAACCGAAAGTAGATACAGCGATTACCAGCATCATGTAGAAAATCCCATAGAGAGAGAAGCATTAGGGTTGCCAGTTAACACATTGCCAAAAAAAGAGGACAAAGGAGGACACAGGGTTGAATATGCTAATTGATACGTATAGATGAAAATTTAGAAAGATTTACTATATATTTAAATAGAAATACAATACATCTCACCTTAGTGGGGCAGGCTGTGCCCAGGTAACCTGTGTGCCTGCTCAGTCTGCTGGCCAGGTTCTAACTGTTGATGGGCAACTTCAAGGCCCTCGCTGCTCTCCCTTCTGCTGGTCCTTTATCTTTAAACCAGAACAGCCCTTCAAACAGAGGATACCTTCAAACACAGGACTGTCCTCTGTAATACAGCTCACCTGGCCATCCTTATGGGTGCATTTTGGTGAATGAATGGTGTGTTCAGTTGTAATAATTCCCCAAATATGTACTCCAGTAAAATAACATTGGCTTCAGTGACATGGATAAAATATACTAGATCTTGCTGGATAGTTGTATGGACATTGATGGATCCAGACAATTAGTGGAATAAAGCCTAGAATGACTTTGGAACTGTGGGGCGGGCAACGGGGCAAAGTTTCAGCTTTCCCAGCATCCATCTACTAGTCTTGCCCACCCAAAAAAAGAAAAACAGAGGGGAAAACACACACACCAGATTTTAAGGATATCATCAGCAAAATTAACTAAAAGAAGGACAGGCATACTTCCAAAATCATTATGCATCCAGCAGCTTTCATTGCATCACCAATGAGTAAAATTGCATGGGATTTTTGTGCACTGTGTAAATGGGAGCAGATTAAAGTATATCACAAATCTAAGGTTGAAGAGAAGTCTTCTGGAATAATCCAAACCAGGTGCAAATAACTGCAAGGTATTTTTCCTCATTCATGATTTTCACACAAAGTGACAGGAGACACCACAGCAAGTGTGAGGCCAGTTCTAGACATTTTTCTTTTTTAAAGCATTCACAAAGATGGGGCATGATTCAGATCAATGGGACCTGAGCTCTTAACAGAAATAATTGGAGGTGATCCTGTTCAAACTAGGCACTCCCATTGATTTCAATGGGAGAATTTAAAAATGTCCGAGGGACATAAACAGGCATACATTTGGCTAGATTATGCGCAATATACAATCAAGCTTAAATTTCAAAGTGGGCCTGGGCAGGCCAGATGTGTCATAGCCTGTTTGGTAACTTTGGGCTTAGCTGCTTTGATCAAAGAATATTATAGGGTTGCCCCAGACGTTGCGCTTCAAATCAACAACCAAACCAAAGCACATTTAACTGACACAATCACATATTCTTTCCCTGTTTACCCTGCCTCCCCCTTTCTTCCCCTTCCTCTGTTGTTTCCCCAGTGTAGAATTTTAGATTGTCTGCTCCTGGGGCAGAGGCCTGTCATCTTGTCTGGACGCTGATGAGATATATTAACAAGAGAAACAACTAAAGCAGGAGCAAAGGACAGCTGCAGGCTGCAGCTCCTTTAGTGGTCCTGTTGTCTTCCTCCCTGTCCGCCTATGGCAAGAAGGTCTCATTTAGAAATTAGAGAGGAAGGTTGGTGGTGGGCCTTTCAAGGACGCTTCATCTGTCATTAGTGATTAGTTATTGAGCAACCCTGGATAACGTTCCAAGGAACCTTCCAAGGGTTTCCATATAACAATTTGAAAACCAGTACCGGTATTTAAGGTCATATCTCTATCCACACACTTTCTTAGGAGCAGGTTTTACGGAATTCAGTGGGGTTTATTTCTATGTAAACATGCATAGGATCAGATACCCTTGGTCCACCACCCACTCTGGTTCCTTTTGCCCATCCTGAAGCTTGGAAGGTAAAGGTTCTGCTGCATAGGCCAGGGAACATAGGCCAGGACTGGCCAGGTATGGCCTTGAGGTCATATTGTACACTCCTGCTTTACAGGCACCCGTTGTGAACACATTAAATTTGTGTCGAGGGCCATTAAATACCATACTTCAGGGGTCCCCAACCTTTTAGCGCCAGTGGGCACATTTGGGATTTTGAGAGAGTGTCATGGGTGCTCTCAAAAAAATGGCTACCATGGTGGCATACATCAAGCTGGGAATGCCAAAGCATGTGAGGTGAAATTTGTCCCAACAAATCAATCCATAAACTTGTTCTCTCTAGTATAAATAGAAGTCCACTGAGAGCAAGCAAGTATAAGAGGGAGGATATTTCCCAGGGTGTGGATTACAGAAGGAAAGTGTCATTCTTGCACAGTGTTTTTTTGCAAATATGTTAACATGGACAGGAACTGAAGGGATTATTTCAGTGTACACTGTTGATGGTGCTAGAACAGAATAACCATGCAGTGTTACTGTGGATTGGCAAGCATCCAAGCATGTTCCAACACTTCTCAAATTAGCAGCCGGTATTTGTACACATCTTGGGTTGGTATTAGTTTAAATGACAACAGGAAATGTATTAGATAGGTGAAAATGCTTGAACTTTAGCACAGCCTGGGAGTGTATATAAAGCAGAAAATTACTTGAGAGGCTGCCAGAAAGCATGTCTGTCAGATCACTCAGTGAGCTGGAATGATTTCATGAAATAAAGGTGTTAGCCTAACAGTTAGACTAGCTTTGCAAGGAAATTGCACTCACGGGGCTAGAACCCCAAATTTTGGCTATGTGGGCTGAAGCTTCTACCATGCAGTGTGGTCATGGAAACCACAGAACCTTCCGGCTCATGAAGGGGAAACCTTAGGCTAACAAATGTCTCTAACGCTACTGCCACCTCCATCCCTGTCTTGTTTTGGAGATTATTCCCTTGCTTACTAATGTCCTATTAGTTCCTATGAGATTTGTTTCTGTTAGGCTAACACCTTTTGGAAACTGTAACAGAAAAGATTGTTGAGGCCTAACCCAAACTCACATTTTGGGCCTGTGGCTGGGCATAGCCCTGTGGGACAGTCAGATTCCTAATAATGTTCCAGGGGATGAGCACACATTAAGAGTCAAGTTAAACTCTAGGCTATGGCATGTCACCAACTTGATGGAACAGATAAAATGTGAGGCCTAAAGCAGAAGTTAGGGATCAATTCATGGGTGGGAAGGCTCTCTGTAAAAAGGCCAGCTGTTGGATGGTTGTGGAATTCTAGATGAGTTAACGGCTAGATAGAAGCCCTATTCAGGCATTCTCAACCTGAATAGGGTAAACACATGAGGGGAGAGAGTACCCTACCCTAGCCCCTCTCCCTCATCATGTTTTGTCACCCTCAACTCATGGAGGCCACAATCTGAAAAGGAGAGCTTCCTTCCTGTATCCATGGAGGCTCTCCCCATGATCCAGAATGCTGATTTTCCAGCATTCTGGCTCACGTGGAGATCCTCCGCAGATACTGGAGGCTCTCCTCTTCAGACTGTCGCCCTCCATGAGTTGAGGGTGACAGATGTGATGAGGGAGAGGGGCGGGGTTGGAGCACTCCCTCTCCTTGCATGTCTACCCTGTTCCAGTTGAGAACACCTGGAGCTAGAATGCTTAAGGGATCCAGGAAGGAACCAATAGTAGGACAGGACAAATGTGGATGGCACAGGGAGACTTGAGGTTACATGGGTAGTAGAGCAGGAGACAATGTACAGTCCACAAAGGAAATCCATTTTTTTTGTTCTATGGGAAGCCATATTTAAACAGGAAAGAACCTGTGTGCCCTGAGGGAAAGGCGGAAGAGGAGAAGCCCAGGCCAGGGAGCTCATGCCATCAACTCCTGAAGAGACCTTTAATTAGCCTGAGTGTGTATTTGGGTTTGGGGGGGCATATTTGTTTGTTTTGTTTCAATATTTAAGCACTGTAAACCATCTTGGATGCCTTGGCAGAAAGGCGGTATAGAAATGTATTTAATAAATGAATAACAAACCAAGAGAAGGGCTCTTTATCCTGATTTATCCAAGAGTTGAATTCCCTGGGCTGGAGAGTGGGAAAGAGACCATCATGCCTGTGAAAAGCAGGGAGTCTATTGTTTCCTCCTTAAGGTTGGTTCTTCAGGGCACAATCCTCTACTGAAGACTCACTGGCTTAGGGGCAAACCCAGGGGTGGGGTATTTCTCTTAGCATGGCTGTTTTGGCTTTATGGCGATGCTTTCCATGCGTGCCCTCTCTCCCTCTGCTGTTTTCCTGAACCTTCAATGACAATATTATGAGGAGTGTAAACTGTTTCCTCCTTGGAGATATTTTGGACAGTGATCCTGGTAGCATATACTGGCCATTCCAAGGTTTTGTAAACCCCCTTGGGAGCTATTCAGTAAACAATGTCTAATGAGGACAGGGAGGGGGGAAATGCCCATGTGTGGCTTTAAACCAGTGTGTGTGTGTGTGTGCGTGCGCATTAGCAGAGAATACTGTGGGATTTCCTTGCCTCATGCTGCCTGGTTGTGTTTCCTCCATTGGGGTGGGTGGGGGAAGGTACAAATGTTTTCTCCTTGGAGGATTTTAACAAGCCATCTTCCAAGCATGCATGTTGGGCATTTGCAGAGTGTACCACGGGGATTTCTAGGCTTTGGCCTCTGCCTCTGCCTGGTTCCCTGCATTTCTTGCACTTGGAGGTGCGACAACATGATGCGCATGGCCCCAGCGCAGCCTATGTGTGGATTGGCTCCCTCTGTGTCCATGTGGCCTGTTGGCAATATTGCTGGCTAAGCCTGATTGGTGGTCTGTGGCAGTGTTTCTAGGGACACTGAGGATGCGTCTGTCATATTTCCACAATGTTTGTGTTTTCTGGCTGTGTGTTTTCCCCTTCCCTCCTGGCTGAGCACGCCTTGCATATTAGTGGCAGACCATCTCCAGTCCCAGCATACTATGAGTATAGAATTGCTTCATCTGGAAAGATGTTAAGCTGAGCTGCAACAGATCCATGCTGAAGGCCCCTGGCTTTTTGACGTCAACTGAAGCCAACTGAGGAGTTCATTGTTTTTCCACATGGATACATATCAGCACTCAAAAATGCCCATACTCACTCAGATCTTCCGGAAGGAATGTATACATTCATCGTGAATTTTTAATATTTCAAATATATATTTTCAATGTTTTTATTATTGCTCTTTTGAAGTTGGTTATCTTTAAGTAGGTTATATTTCCAAGAGATATTGTCAGGGATGTTGAAGAGTCCTTGGTTTCGAGTCACGAGTCGAGTCACGAGTCTTTGGACCCGAGTCTCGAGTTCGAGTCCTTGGTCCAAAATGGTGACTCACGAGTCACTCCCAAAACTGACTCCACGAGTCCCTATTAAAATCAATGGGTTTTTTCCCCCAACAAAATAAGGCTATTTCAGATGTGTGGCTTAAATAAATTCTAGGCACAAGTGTGCCTTTTTATTTCAAAACTCTGCAACTGATTTTGGCAAGAACAGACCAGGCAGACAAACCCAAAATAACCAGACAGGCAGAGGAGGCAGGGAACCCCAAAACAGGCAGGCAGAGGCCTTTGTCTTGGACAATTCAAACTGTGGAACTGGTTAAGAAGAGACCAGGCAGGCAGAGGAGGCTGGGAACCCCAAACAGGCAGGCAGAGGCAGCCAAACCCAAAATGTCTGAAAGGTTGCATTTTAGGAAAATGATTTTAAAAAATAAACTTGCTGTACTTCCTAAAACCTATCCCTGTTGCATTTGAGGAACACGATTTTGGAACACGAGACCTTGGTCTCAAGTCCCGAGTCGAGTCTTGAGTCCCATTAAAAATATTGGGACTCCAGTCTGACTCGAGTCAGAGGGGGGACTCAGTCTGACTCACGAGTCGAGTCCTGGAGTCCGAGTCCCCATCCCTGGATATTGTTGATACAGACATATAATTATTTAATGAAGAAAAGCCAAGGCAATAAAAAGGAGGAGGGGTAGAGAAGAGCCCCAAATATCCAGACACGGGGCCAGCTGTTTTCTTTTTCTTTACCCTGTGAAACATTTGAAATGGTTTGAATAGTTGTTCTTTTCTTGCCATCCTTGCATTCAAGCCAATGTCAAAAGTTCACTGTGTAATTTTGATGCCAAGAGGTGAATAATAGTTGACATTCCTTGCACCAGACTCTCCTGCCACTGGATCCGAGTGAATCCTGTTGACTTCAATTACTGCCCAGGAAGGAGGATGGGTCTTCAGAGTGAAGCTAACATTCTTCTAAGCTCTTCAGTCAGGCATAACAAATCATTCAAGAGGCTAAAGTCAGGCAACAACATCCCCAAACAAGCAGCTGCAACTCACACTTGACATCCATGGGTCATGTTCAGTAGTGACAAATGTTGGTGTAAGTTACTGATGATTTGCACACACTGGCTGGAAAGCATGTAATTTAGCCTGCCATGGTAATTTAGGAAGTCGTAGACTGATGTTGTTTGAAAAGGGTAGATGGGTGCAGTGTAGGGTGGGGTAGAGTAGGCCAGTGGGGGTTGTTGGGAAGAGATGTGCTTCAGCCAACTGAAATCAATGGACAGATGCGATAGGGAAAATAGCCAGTGGTGAAATGAGTGGGTACAGTCAGGCGCAGAGAACCCACCTAAAGATTAGTGATCATATGGGAGTATCACTGCAATGCGTTAAAAGTCTCATAAAAGTTTTCGGAGTGTGTTCTCAGAATGCCGTCAATGGAGACGGGTGAAATGCTTAATTTCTAAAAAGAGAGGTGCTGAGACTCAGGCCTGGATGGAAGCCATGCCATCTGTCCTGGAAGGGATTAATTCTAAGTCTAAGGGGATGAGCTGCAGTTGCTCCGTAGTCAAGGGAAAGGGTGGCTATCCAGGCTTAGAGGTACCTCTCTTTATTCCTTCATATCATACTTCATGGCCAAAGATGGCAGAGAGAATGGTGCTAAATTGGTCTGAGTAAAGGAAGATGGGTGGGTTTATCAGACCAACAACAGTAATGGCAAGAGGAGGATTATTTTCTTCTGCTGCTTGCACCACTGAAAGTAGCGTAAATAACCTTTACTTTCTATTGAAGCTGTGGCAGCAAACCCATTCAGAACTTCCTTCAGATCAACATATTTTGCCTTCTCCCCCATCCCAGCTGTTGTTGTTCATAGGTAGAAATGTAGAAGGTTTAGTAGAAACAGATACAAGTAGGGGGTACTACTTCCTTTTTCTTTACCTAATCCATCAATTAGCTTTGACATTGATATCCTGCAGAGCAGTACTGGGCAGTACTAGGGATGAAGAATTCTGCGGGCTTCTAAGCTGTTCTGTGCTTGAGACTTAAGCCATGCTCTGTACTCTGTGTAAAATTCCACTTAGATGGATGCAACAATGTGTGTGTACACACAACATACGTGTGTGTGTGCGTGAGAGAGAGAGAGAGAGAGAGAGAGAGAGAGAGTGTTCATTTCTGAGGGCCATGTATAAAAGGAAGCATAACGTAACAGCACTACAAGCTCCTGTTCCAAGCTGGCTGGAGCCCTCAGGAGCACTACTCTTGGAGGCTGGAGAGACACCCTGTCAGTGGAGGCTGGAGACTCCTATTTCGGTGGGGCTCCTAATCCATTGCAGGTTTCATTTGGAGCTTCATAGGAGCTATCCACGGTGCTCCATGGTGGTGAACCTATTTTGGGGATGGAGTTCAGCACCGTGGATAGCTCCTATAAAGTTCCAAATGAAGCCTGCAATGAATTAGGAGCCCCACTGAAACAGGAGTCACCAGCCTCCCCTGAGCAATATTTTGTTAAGTTTGATTATTACATCATCATCATCATCATCGTGTGTGTGTGTGTGTGTGTGTCCCATTCTGCATTCCTTTCATCATATTATCTGATCACCCAGCTGGGCCAGAATGTCATTCTCCTCTTGACATTATGTGTCTTGCTCTGCTAAAAGCTGAGCAGGTCAGATTGTTCTGCAGCCATGCCCATGGCAGTAGCATCTGTAATAGCAAGTATACAATGGAGTCTGGCTCATGGTGTTGCTTGTGGGCTTCCCATAGGCATGTGGTTGGCCACTGAGGGAAACAGGATGATGGACTAGATAGGCCTTGGTCTGATCTAGCAGGGCTGTTTTTATGTTACTAATTATAATTTGACAACCATAGTTTTAAAAAAAACCACTTGGGCATTTTGAAGTGGCTGTCAAAACAAGGATTTTGAAATTCCGGCTATCAAGCCGGCTTTTGTGATCTCCGGGGAAAAAAAGAGTAAAGGGGGGGAAAGCTGCAGCAAGCTCATGAGCACAGGGGGGAGGGGGTCAGTCCTGCCATGGTGTCCCCTGGGATACCCTTGGGAGGACCAAGGGGGAGGGAGGGGGCCAGCAACCCACGGTGAGTCCGATCATCTGTCAGGTACACCATGGGTTGTTCACACAACAGCAACCCACCATGGCTTATTACCAGCATGGGTTGTCCTGACGTGCGAATGTGCCCAGTGAAAGCAATTATCAGACTGCTCCTGACAGTAGTGTCGGTGATGAAATTCAGATGACCAGCTCTGATTAATGAGGACTTTCTTTTTATTTGGTGATCAAGCTATTAATTAGTCAACCACCTCCATTCATCAAACAGTGCTCTTGGCCCTAATATAACAGGGTCCACTGCAAATGTTGTTCAGCATTATTTTGTTATAGTATCATTAAACATGCAACTAATCTAAGTAAGCAAATAGAAGAAACTAAGAACTGAACAAAGTTGATCTACTGGAAATAGCATGGCATCTCTGTGTGGGATCTTGCTATATGCCATTGTTGGCAGGGGATTTAAAGGGCTAAATCATTTTTATTTTATTTACTTGTGCACAGCACCAGTTTAGTGGGGACCATTCAGACACTGAAGATTTTACAAAAGTAATTAAAAGCATCTATTAAAAGCACAAAGTTGCACTGCGCTTAGGAGAGTGACGTTTTCATTGGTTGCTAGCAATGTATTGGCCAATACTTGCCTGTGATATTGTCCTACTGAATAATTCCATGTAGTATAATTCTGTAACTGCAGTAGGGGAGCTTGTTGGAGAAATAAAAGAAGAAGAAAAACACTTTCCCAGCAACTCAGTTGAATGCTGGAAAACTAATCCCCCCCCCCCCCGCCACCACAGAGGAGTTTCCTGGGGTGGGGGGATGTGATCTTGATCACACACAAGAGTGTAGTAACCATATCACAGTCCCTGTGCAAAACTTGCATTGCATAGCACAGAAAGGGGCATTTTTATTTTTATTTTTACAGTCATGAGAAATTCCTGCTAAATTCTTCATGAGAGGAGCCATTTTTACTTGCTTTAACTTCCAAGCCAAATGCCAGGACACAGCAGGCCCAAGCTCCTCTCTTTAAAAGGGGATGAGTCTAATGATCTGCTTTCAGCTCACCCATCTCTCTTGTAGCTGGGAAGTTCTGAGTATCACTTTCAGTGGTTAACTTAAAGTAACGTATATATATATTTGGGCTCTGCGCAAGAACAACTACTGTGAATTATTATAAGTAGAAACACTTTTGGCAACTGCTTATATCTCCAGTTTCTAGAATTTCACCCAGCAGAGTGAACAGAACAAATTGCTTTAATTTAACCCCATACAGCTGACATTCTTGCCATGCCATAACTCATGAAAAGAGATTTATACATTAGAAATTTAGAAGCACTTTCCCGCTAGACACCAAAGACAGAAGAGAATTCGGTGCATCAAGAAGAAGCTTTCTGTTTAAATGTGACTTATGGCTCTGATAGGTGAGTGGCAATTTCTGCTGATTTATTTATTTATTTATAGCATTTGTACCCCTGCTCTTCAGCCAAAACAGGCTCCCAGAGTGACTTACAAAGGTTAATATTAGACAGTCCCTGCCCTCAGGCTTACAATCTAATAGACATGACACAAAAGGAAAAGGGATTGGGAGGGAGGAGGAAGAAAGCAAAACTCCAGCACCAGTTCATAGTTACAAGGTTCTTAACGATTTCTTTTCTTTTCTTTCTTTTCCTTTTTTTTTTTTTCCTGGCAGGGAAGGGCAAAGCAGCTCCCTGCAGCTGTTCCTTCTTTGGCCAATGTATGGGGTCAGGCTGATCTTCCCCTTGCCCTGATGCTAATCCTGGGAGGCAGTGGGTACAACCTCCCAGTGGCCCTTGGTTCTCTGGCCAATTTCAGACAGTACAGTATAGCATTTTCTTAAGACTTGCAATAATAAAATCCTTTGAATAAAATCCATGGGTGTAATTTGGCTTTTAAATTGGCATGGGATAAACTGCATCAGAGTTGGCATTCTACATTTGTAGGCAGGCTTTATCCCGGCTACTGTTTGTGGGGTAAGGAAAGGGAGCTTTCACTCTTTCTAGTTGCAGTGAAATGAAGCATTTCTTATTTTGGGAAACGGGGGGGGGGGGGATCCAATCCTTAGCATTTATCAGCAGAAAAGGGTTTTGATGTCACATTGTTAACATGTATTAGAGCCAAGGCAGGAATATCCAGCCCCGCCTTTCAGGAGATGCGACTGTAGGTTAGGGTTCCTTGGCATGTGTAGCTTTGCTGGGAGAGATGAACTTATTTCAATGGTACAAGGACCAATGTGAACGAGTCAAATGGAAATCGAGCAGCTGAGCTATCAAACTGAGACTGCCTTGCTTGATTATTTCTATTGAGGGCCAGATCCATGTTTTTGTGAGGGCCTGGACAAGGTCATATTATCCTCACCCAATTTAGCCCAGTAGTGGCCCTTGACAGCAGGACCACTTGTTGGATTTTCTGGGAAGGGGCAACAAGTCAGCAAAGGGACGGGACACAACCCCATCTCACTTAGGGCACATGCTGGGCAGAGACATATTACTATAGCACTAGGTTGTCTGCCAGCTAGCTGGTATTAAATTACATGGGAGGGGGGGGGGAATCCACTTCTCCATTAAGGGAATGTGAAGGTCCTGGCAGATACGTTCAGGAGCTGAACTAGTGAGTCCATTGGCCAGGAAGTTCAATATGGAAATCAATGTGAGGCAAAGATCTGGAGCCAGTGAGCATAAAGAGCCTGTGAGCACAAAATATTTCTTTAAAGCAGGCAGTGGCGCCGGCCAAGTAGAGTACAGTATACAAGAGCCAGGAGTCATCCCTCACAACACCAAACTGATCAACCAGTGCTCAAAAAAAAGAATACCCCCAAATCAAAAACAAGAAGGACACTGTGGGTACTTCCAGACAGGGCTCCTAGTGCTACAAATCAAAAGACATTGATTGTGCAGCTATTCCATCTTTCCCTCCTTAACACATTTTTTCTTTCCACAAAAAAAAGTATAAGAAGTGGTGGGGAAACATGGGAGGGTAACAAGCTGAAGACCACGTTTTCCAGACTCCCTATAAAATTCTGTGAATGAGGCAGGGCAATCGCATGATAAAAGCCTCATCTGGAAGCACCATCTGAGAGAAAAATAGTGGATTGTGTGAGGGAGAAATGACACAGCTAGACTTGCCCAAAGCCTCTGAGCCAAGTCTAAGACTGAGGCAAGTTTGAACCCAGGTCCAAATCCTGCAGTCTAGGAACTGACAGCACCCACTTCCCAGTACTTCGGCCAGAAGCAGAAACAGCAGTTGCTTAAGTAGCATTCATACCCTATTTCTTCAAGCCTCAGTCTTAAACTTGGCTCAGAGGCTTTAAGCATTCATGAGGCTGCACATAACTTAAAGAGTCACCGTGTCATTCGGGGTCCTTTGCTTCATGCCTGTAACTTGACTTTGTAATATGACTCAATTTCTGAAGATTTAGGCCTGATGAGTACGTTATCTCTGGCCTGCATATTATGAAAATCGTTTCTGCGTTGTTTGGAGCAGCGCTTTGTTGCAAGTGGTAAGTGAGTTGCGCGCAGGCTGTGTGGTTACTTGTCATGCCAGTAACACACTCCACTGTGGCAGCTAGCATGGAGGATTCACCAAGCGAGCAGGGTTAGCTCTGTGTTCCTGCATGCAGTAATAACAGTAATCACTACAACACGGCACTGAGAAGCCAGTTTCCATATCTTGTGAGTAATTGTGAGAACAAGCCATACATTCACTGTGCTTTAGCCATCCCGATGGTATGTGAGCCGAGTTGACTTGTCAAGCAACCTCTCAACTGGTCCATCCTTAGAGATGAAGACAGAGCCCTGTGTTGAGTTTCGCAAAGTAGAGGTGTACATCAACCGCCAGATTCGACTCAGATCTCAATTTGCTGCTTTGGAAAATAGCCCTATTCTACTCCGACCAATTTGGAGGCTGCCTACTCTTGATTCGGATACTGAACCAGAGCCAAACTTTGGAAATCCAAGGCTTTGTGCCTTCCATTGACTATCATGGGAAATTAAAGAACAGCTATAGCCTTTTTTTCTCTTTGTCAGAATTTGATGATATTTTTAGGCATAGTAACCCTTAGGAGGGCTGAAGCTGATGTTTTTATATCAAAATGCTTCACATTTTAAAATCTGTCTGTATATATATTGTGGAGAGAGAGAGAGAGAGAGAGAGAGAGAGAGAGAGAGAACATTTTAAAATCTGTAAATTTATAAACTGGATGTTTTGTTTTGTTTTGTTTTGGGGATTATGCCAGTCAAATGTCAGAAAAATGGGTGCAGGGTTTGTTTGTTTGGTTGGTTTTTTGTGCTACATGGCTTTATACCAGTAATTTATTTTTTCTTTAAAAGGAACTGCCAATAACATTTTCATTTCTTGGCAGAATTAGTTGAAATTTGCGGGGATACTTGCCGCTTCTGAGGGGATTGAGCCTGCCAAGTTTCAGAGGAATAGGCACAGGGGTTTTCATGCAAGATCAGCCTTGACATTTTGAGAGTATCCCAAAGGGGATGTGCTTATCGCCCTATGTTCCTTGTGGTCCTCTGTTCTGAAAATGACAGGCTGCCTAGAGGTGTCCCTAAGTAAAAGCCTGCAAAGTTTCAGAAGGATACGTGCAGCAGTTCATGCGGAAGAGGCATCTTCAAATTTTGGGGAGAGGGGGAAAGTGATTTTCTTCTTCTTCCTTTCTGTGGCGGACCGAACCTGGTCCGTTGCGTGGGTTCGGTACCTTAAGGGTTAACCGGCACCGAAGTCGTGCCCTGTACGCGGCTCCCAAAGATTTTGTTTCTAGCCGTGATATTGACAAGAATCCCGAAACAGGGAAACACGATGTGGTCATTTCAAAGAGTTTTGCCGCTGACTAATGAGTACGTAATACCTGGTTGGGTACTTGTTTGAGAGCGTTTTGCAAACAGCAATTTTTAAATTTATTAATTTTTTTAACTTGTTACAAGCGCGTCTTGGAAGTACTGTAGACGGCTAAATAAAATCTCTGTACACATTTTTTGGGGGATTCATTTGATTAAAGAGTGTTTTGATTACAAGCGTTCCGGAAGAATTTGCTCAATCAAGGCATGTGTACAAGAATTTCACAGCATAAACATAGAGGTCAATAAAGATAGCAGAGTGGAAGTATTCAATTTGCTTATGAGGTAGGCTTAGCTCGTTGCAGAGAGTTACCTTACATCGAAGAATCTGACTTACTAATCTAACGTAGCGGCCTGAGTAGCCGGTCTCCGGGCGGCGTGCCCGGGGTTGGAGTATGCCGGGTCCTGACCAGAGTCAAGGGCTGGATCCGTGCAAGCCTGCACCCTGTTCTCAACCAACCACCTGGTTCCTGAGTACTTGGTTTTCAACCCTCCCTCAGCCCCCTACTCCGCCCCTGACGATCAGGTGGCCAATTGTGCCCTGCGGGGTGATGGCGCCTCTTGGACAGGCATCTCCTGGGTGATCTGGGGTACTTGGCAGCTCTTTGAGACTGCTTCTCACCTTTTGACATTCCAGCCCTACCTCGAGGGTAGGTGTGATTGCCCCCATTGAAAGTATGTAGATGTGGCTATGCAGTGGTGGTCGGCTTCAGACTGTGTCTCTTGCCCCCAGGTGAGGATTATGCAGAAAGGTGGGGGGGATGCAGGGGTGTCAGCTACAGGGGAAACTAGGGCAAGGGACTTGCTCAACTGTGTGTGCTCTGGCTTTCTCCACACTTTCCCCCTGGGCTTTTGGGCAATTTGTATGAAAATGGCATACATAATAGAGATGTCTCCAGGCAAGAAATCTGCAGTGTTTCAGAAGGATAGGTGTAGGGCTAGGGAGCAAAGACAACTGAAGAACAGTTTGAAGCTTTTTTCATAATGAAGCCTGGAGATGCTGCAAGAATGGCCGTCTCAAGGTCCCATCCTTGCCCTCCCCGCAAAGCACAGTGATTGGAGCCCCTGGTAAAATGTACCCTAGGATTAGAAGGTGAAGCTGTCAGTCACTCAACCTTACTCCCTCACACACACCCCTTATCAGCATTTTGGAGAAATGAAACTAGAAGACACTATATGGAGAGGAGAGCCGGCATCACAAGCATGAAACAGTAATGAAGCTGCATTGTGGCCAAGCTTCGGTGCAGAGGGCCGCCTACTTCGCCTTGGGAAGCACCGGAAATGGTCCGAAGGAGCCCAATTCTGTTCAGGCTTTTGGGCTTTGTCTGCATCTGACAGACATCCCAATCACATAGAGGATTTTAAAGACTGTGACACTGTGACTGGCAATGATGAAGACAAGTTTATTTTCAGCTGTTATTTTATTAATGTATTTATTTTATTTACAGTATTTGTATACCACTCCATCCATATCTAGGCAGATTCTGGAGCAGTGAACAGTAAAAAGATAAAACAGATAAAATAATAAAAACAATGCATTAAAAACAGGATAACATTAAAACCATGTCTGGTCAGTAAGGAACGCTTCCCAGAACAAGGATATCTTCAGCAGGCACCGAAAGCAATACAATGTCGGAGCCTGCCTGACCTCCAGAGGCAAGGAGTTCCACAGAAATGGAGCCACCACACTGAAGTCTCTTCTCCTGGTGGACTCCAATCAGGCCATAGGTCCATGTGGAACCACCAGGAGAATGTCCTCCGATGACCTCCGTGACCAGGCAAGTTGGTAAGGACTGTTGGTTGTTACTGTGTTGGCAAAAAAATATTTTTATTAATATGTTTATATCCCACATTTCTTCCATCATGGAACTTAAAACAATATACATGAAGTTCCTAGGTAGTCTCCCATCTAGGCACAGATCAGTCTAGACCTGCTTAGGTTCAGCAAGGTGGCTGCATTATGTGTTGGAGGATATGGGATGGAGTCAGTCCTATACTGGTTAGGACAAAGCAGAGTTTTCCCCCTTATGCACAGCCTGGTTATTGAAACTGGTTATCACCACATGGGTTGTTTAAGCCTGCTAAAAAGGCTCTTAAAAGGAAACGGATTGTCCAAACAAGGTTTAAAACTAATAAAGACATTTACTAGTTTTACTTACAGTCCGTTTATTCATATATGCAGGATGCATATAGGCAGATTAGAGTTAAGAGTCTGCTTCATTGGAGATCACTGGCTGGAAGCCAGCTCAGACCTTGTGTCCATCAGGCTGGAGAGAGAGAGAGCGCGGGCCACAGAGAGGAGGCAGGAAGTAGGGAGGAGGGGTTACAAAACATGCACCCTGGGGAATTGTTCAATTAACCCTTTCCTCCCACTCTATTGGTTACATTACCTCGTTGATTTAAGCAGGCAATATTACAATCTCCATCATTATGTACCCTCAGATTTTAGCCTAGAACCTAATAAAAGTGTTCAGGGTAGGCCTGGTGAACCTGGAGCATCCTCATCCAGAGGTTGGTTTCCTCTTTACCCTTCTTCCACAGTGATCTTTCAAGATTGCACTCTTGGCTATCTATGTGTCAAAGCCATTCTAAAAGGGCACAAAGATAATATTCTCCATGGTTTGCCCCACAACTGTGAAATCCCTTCTCCCTGGAGAGAGTTCAAACATGAATATTTTCCATAAATGTGCCTGCGCTAATGGCTAGATGTGATGTCATTTTAACTCCAGTATTGTTTTTAGTGATTTTATACGCACTCTAATTTTGTTTTTAATTCCAATCTAAGCCCTCTGTGTGGATGGGCTAGAAATCTGGGAGAATTAAAATCAATTGAGGTTACAGTCCTAAACAAATTTAGCAGGGATTAAACCTCACTGAACGCAGGAGGAAATTAACTTCTGAACTGCCTCCAACTTTTGCGTTGTATACCTGTCAGCACTTAAGCATAGCTTTAGCTTCCATATTGTTGCATTATAGGGCCCTAGAGACCTTCCTGCCACAGAATCAGATATGTTTCCCTATTAAAACACATTTTGGTGTTCCTGATAGACAGAAGTGTCCTGAAAATCCTTCAGTGTTCAAATTCTTTAAAATAAGAATTCAGATCCAAAACCACAATTACATTTTAGCCAAGAGGGCTTTAGAATGAAATCCTAAAGTTGTTTTTTGTTGTTGTTCCATTTAGTTTCTGCATCTACATTTGTAGGCAAATAAATGCAGAACTGTGTGAAATGTGTTTCTTCTTGGTTTGTTTGTTTCTCTTCAATTTATAGAGATTGGCTTGCTGTATCCTTCATGACTACGGTAGTCTTATTATGCATGAGCATGCTGATGTCATGCATTTTGTTTACAGAATGTCGCTCAGAGTTGTACATGAAATAGCTCAACAATCACTTTCTGGCAGTGACAGTTCAGGCCCTGCTGTTCTACCTAGTAATCTTTAGTCAGCTGACAAAAAGACAGAAATCTGAGCATACCCTGAGATCACTTCCTCAGTTTATCCTTAAGTGATTAGAGTGACACCCAGTAGCTCAAGGGTCTCCCAACAGCTTAGCCTCAGCTCATGGAAGGCCACCCTTTGAAAACTTTTGAGGTGCGATTTGCATGCAACATTTTTCAAGGAGACAGATGAGTCTCACCAGGGACACTCCAGTTTGCACTGTAAAGTCTTTCCCGAAAGATTTATGACCAGACTTTTTTTTTTTAAACCGCTTATTAAAAACACGAACAGGTACGTAAACAGCATGTAATTTAACCATTGGGCTAAAAAAAAAAATATCAATCACATCTTTGTGACTGAGATTTAAGCCATAACATTATGTTCTAGGGCTTAAGGGTGTGTGTGTGCTGTACACCATTCATGTATCGTAATAAGGAGGTTGTGTTGCTCTCATTTGTTTGTTCAAGCGCAATTGCAGCTCGTCTAGAAACACAGAGCGCTGCTTTCAGGCTTGCATTTGTGCTGAAAGAAAGACATCTGCTTTAGCGTCGCACTTGAGCTGCTTGACAGGCCGGTAGATTTATACACCATCAGCTGCTTCTATATTAGCTGCTAAACACATAGTTAAAATTAGAAATTAATCGGATCAGGTTTCCAAGGGTGGATTCTGCTATATGTCCCACAGACCGGGCAGGCCCCACAGCCCGAGCTTCCCATCACTAATGGATGGGTTGTTTGGCAGGAAGGAACACAGACCGCTGCTCTTCAGTGGATCCCAAAAATCCACATCCCCTTACTATCAAAACACCTAATTATGTTTGATGCATTTGCAGCATATTTTGAGGCACCATTGTTCTCTGCTAGGGAAAGAAGAATCCCAAAGGGGTAGGACTCTGCAGGCCAAGTATAAATCTACTACCGGTATTTGCTTTTATAAAAGGCAGGCAATCACTTTTTAATATACCACCGTGTGTAGTGTCCTTTGGCAAATACCGTAATGGTTTTTGCTTTTAAACTACAGTCATGCCTTGGATTGAGAGCATAATTCGTTCCAGAAATGTGCTTGTAATCCAAAACACTCTTATATCAAAACGAAGTCCCGCAAAAAAAAAATGTGTACAGAGATTTTTAATTTAAGCTGTACTACAGTACTTGTATTGCAAGACATCGCTTGTATATCAAGTAAAAAATAAATAAATAAATATTTTAAAATTTGCTTGTCTTGCAAAACGCTCTCAAACCAAGTTACTTGCAATCCAAGGTATTATTGTATTTGGTCTTTGGAAGTGGCCTTTTGAAGAGACAATGGGGATTTTGTGGCCTAAGCTGAAGTGTTTAAAGATGTCTGGTTGCCTGTAAAGCAAAATGGAGGAAAGCAGCTGAAGAAGAAGACCAAACTAAATGGAATACACATGTGTCATTGTTCTTTTACACTTGCATGATCTGTTCTGTATCTTACTTTCAGGTGCCAAAATGAAGAGCAAACTTATAGATCAAGTTTGCCTTCATTTAATTGGGCAGACTTTTATATGTATAATCTGAGCTTCTTAATAATTCAGGACATTTACTTGCAATAGATATTATTATGGGCATGATCCACAACCGTGCGCACAGGGAAAACGTGGGATAGGGTTCAATGTAGCCTTCTTCTCCTGCCCTAAGCTTCTCCGCAGTACACGTATACTGCACCAGGCTCCCGATTAGATAGGATGGGGAGCCTTTTCACCCACCCCGAATGCCCATCTAGCTATCATGCTCTGTCCTGGAGCCTTGGACTGTCAAATTCCATGTGGGAATGGATCATGCCCTATTTTATTAACTTATTTTAAAAATGTTTGTCCATCTTTTTATTCCCAAATGACATTAAAATGTAAAATGTAGAGTCTTTACTTTTCACAGGTGCATATTTCAGATACATCTCATTGCATGACTTGAATTCATAATGTTAGTTGTCTATCAGGCTTGCTTTAACTTCTTAGATAATCTATGCTTATAAGGGCTGGGGTTTGACAGGATTGTATATGCCGCCATTTCAGAGGATTTAAGTTGACCTGTGATAAATAACCTGGAAAACATCCCAGTTCAAGAACAATCCGGGACAGCTGAACAAGTTGTCTAGAGTGTTTGAGGAAAATCTTTCCCCCCCAACCCCTTTCAGATTATTTAAGGAGACGCCTGGTAAACCATCCTTTATGAGAGCACTTTACAGTAGTAAATTCTGCCACAGGGCAGTGACTGGACATGATTCATGAAGACAGCTTCCATCCCGCTGTTGGCTAAGGCAGGGGATAAATTTCCCTTGTTCTTACAGAATTCTCTGCATTTGTAAGGGGCTCTGGATTATAACTTTAAGAAGTGATCTTCTGGGGAGTGTCTGTGCAAGACTGTGGTTGCTGAAAAATATTTGCTGCATATATCAGTGGTCAAATGCACCCCCCACACACACACACACACACTTGCACTTGGTGGAATGATAACAAGAGTTTCCTTTAAGTTCAGCACTTCTCCCAGTTCTGCAAAATGGCAGATAGTATTACTGCAATGTGCTGTGTGTAGTGCCACCCTTGAAGACTTCTCGGAAGCTGCAGCAGGTGCGGTTTGCTCCAGTTTAGCAAGTGTTCACTGTTGGGACCATATTATACTCAACTTTTGCAAAACGAAGCGATTCTGGCTTCCTAATTTCTGGGTTCAATTCAAGCTGCTGCACCATCAGAAAGCCCTACATGGTTTGAATCTTAACTCCTGGAAGCCCATGTTCTCAGTGAGCTAAGCTAATGGTTCAAAAAGTGTGGCTGAAATATTTGCAATATAAAGGCTGACGTTTGATTCGTGTTTCCAAAGTAGTACCTACCAAAAGTGCATATAACAGTTTGGGGATAATGTGGCTCAGAGCAGCAATTTCCAAGTTGGATCTTTAGTTGGCTCCTAACCCAAGATAATTGAGCAAAAATGTTTGACTGCAACTCGGGAATGGATGTAAGCTCTAGAGATGGGAAGGGTTCATAAGACAATCAGAAACTGCCTTAAACTTAGTGAGAGCATTGGTCCATCTCTTTCGCTCAGTGTTGTCAACGCCTATCAGAAGTTCTCCAAGATTTCAGACATCCTGAAAGACTGGAAACCCCTTGTGGACTTCTTGAAGAGGAGGGAAAGTGAATTAATAATTTTGGGTTTTGAATTTTGAATATTAGTAAAGGTAGTAGAAATATTCTCTGTGAAAATAGAGAAAAATTAGATTGGATATGGATTGGTAATAGTTGTCAGACAAAGAGGCAGAAGTCAAATATGATTTGTTTTTGTTTTGAAAAAAATTAATAAAATTATTGTCTAAAGTTGGCCAACAAAAAAAAACAACAAAAAAAAAGATTTCAGACATCCTGAAGATGGCAGGGATTGAACCTGGGATCTCTTGCATGCAAAGCATGAACTTCTCTCCAATGAACTTCTCTCCACTTCCCCATTCAACAGAAACACACCTATTCAGTGCAATACTATTGTATCTCTTTTACATCATGCTGATAAAATTGTTATCTGACAGTGTTACCCATATGCACTGGGAACTATACCGGTATGTCCCACAGACTTGTAGAACAGAAACAAAAACATACAAGTGGTATCTGCAACATTACATTTGCAATGAATGTACCTTTTCAAAGAGCCAGCCATGCCCTTTTCCGGAATACTCCATTCCACCCCCACCTCCAATGTTCTCAGCATCCTGTGGCCACTGGGCAGTCCTAATCAGGCTATAGTTTGGGGTTTCCCTCCTTTGGTGCTGTTTGTGTGTGTGTGTGTTTCTTTATTTAAGTGTACTTCTGCAAACCTTGGGGCTCCTCCAAGCTTCCTGCTGCTTCCTTTTTGTATGCAAATGGTGCTGTTTGGGCTTGTAAGGATCAATACTTGGAGAATGAGGTTGTTCTTTGTAAATGTGATTGGTGGCAGTGAAGGCATCCCTCCTGATGCAAATAGGAGCTGGGGGGTTGCTCAGGACCCTGAGGGTGTGTGTGGTTCCTGCAATCCTGATGCTGCTCCTGATCACTGTAACAATATAAAAGAAGTACTGAATTCAGCCTGAGTGGGTTGTGCTTCCTGGGAAGAACCAGGAAGTGGTTAAGCAGGGCAACACCCACTACTTCTGGCCTGAGGAGAGAGAGAGGCCACTTCCTGAGAGAGCTCAGTGAAAGGCTTTGTTTTAATAAAACTTAGGTTTGTTTGGAAGGCAGAGTCTGTGGGGTGCAATCCACAAACACTGAAACATGATAGCAGTGGTGACTGAATCCTAGACAGAAGAATAACAAACTGTGAGTTGACCAAAAAAAAAGAAACCAAGAAAGAAAGAGAGGCTGAAAATGCACTTTGAAATAATCACCACCACTGCTGCAGCTATTGACACTTCTAAAAACTATGCGCATTAACTGCATCCATGCAACTGATGTTATGTCTCGTTTGGCCTATAATATTGTAGAAGAGCAGGTGATCTATTGTTTGTATCAAAAATTGCAGGGCTGCATGTGGGACAGCAAAGGGGCACCTTGTCCCAGATTAGCAAGCATACTGAATCATGCCCACAACCAATGACCACAATGTTTGCCATGTCTCCCTAAATGACACACCAGCTTCCAAGGAAGGGCTCCTCCAGGCTATGCATGTCAGATGGGGAGAATCTGAGAGCCAGTGTGGCGTAGTGGTGAGAGTGTTGGACTGGGACTCGGGAGATCTGGGTTCTAGTCCCCACTCGGCCATGAAACTCACTGGGTGACTTTGGGCCAGTCATGGACTCTCAGCCTAACCTACCTCACAGGGTTGTTGTGAGGATAAAGTGGAGAGGAGGAGGAGGATTATGTAAGCCGCCTTGGGTTCCTTGCAGGAAAAAAGGTGGGGTATAAATAAAATAAATAAATAATAAATAAATCCCCCCTCCCTGAATCCCCTTCCATTTGGTGAGCTGCTTTTAAAATGAGGGTTTCCCCAAGCTTCTTGGAAAGGGGGGGGGGGGAGGTTGTTCATGCTTTCAAAGTAATTTGAATAATTTCTTAATCCTGTGAAACTGTTTCCTGGCCACTTACAGAAAAAAAGTTTTCAAGATTCTGAGAGACCAATTGAAACCTGTTTCTGATGCTATTTTGAGCATGGATGGTGTGTGTGTGTGTGTGTGTGTGTAATTTCTGCATCGTTTTTAGAAAATGATACCGGAAAATGCCTGTGCTAGTGATAGTAATGAAGAATGAAAATGAAAAAAACACCAAGCAGTACAATTAAGTAGCTTTAGAAAATAATTTGCACACAGAGAATGGACTGCTTATAAACCAAAGGTCTTTGTTTTAGCACCACAGATGCAGCACACTAAAAAAATTCACAGCCCAGATTGTACAAAATAAAAGCACTGAGTTAATTTTTCTGTCATCCGTGTTGTAGCCTCCAGCCTCCTCCACTTGGCCTTGTCCTGTTTGCCTGCATAACTGTGCAATGGAAAGATACATTAATGGATGTTGATATTTTTTTTTTATAGCCCTCTGACATGTGGGCACAAATTTCTTGGTGTCCTCTTCTCCCTGCTGTTACTAAGCTGAGCAAATATCCTCCACTGAGCCACCTCCAAAAGAACATGTTCCAGGGCATCCCCTTACATCCTTGGGGAACCCCCCTGACTCTCATTAACTGAGCGAAGCTGCACAGGGGAAGGACACCGAGCAGTTACTATCCGAAAGAGAGAAACATCTTAGGTTGCTGACGAGATGTGCAGAGAAAAAACTGGCGGTGGAGTGGAGATTACAGTCTCATGACTTAGACTGAAAAGCCCATGGAGCCAGCACTTTATTGTCTCACTCTAGTGGGTAATTTCTGAAAAGGGAAGTTTTAGGAGTCCTGCCCCCCTAATTCCAGACACTGTGAGGGGGCTACCTGTGTGAGTGATTGGTGACAAGGCAGATGCTTTCCACTCTTATCCCCATTCTGCTAATCAGTGCAGTCTGGACTGCTTTGCAGTGTACAAGCTATTGTATTGCAAACATATGTAGCTCTGTACAGTCATTCCAGAGTACTTACGGTACCTTATCCCTGGGTGCCAGTCCTCATCAAAGCTGCCTGTTCCCTCTTCTTCATCTCATCCGCTCAATCCTCTCCACCTTTTTTCTCTCAAATATAAAAGAGAGATTTTCTTCTTTATACCCCTCCCCTTAAAAACAATAATAAATGGACAGCCCAGATGGTTAGCTATGAGTTAGTATATCCATGCAGCTGCCTGCTTATCATTTTTATTTGGAAAGGAAGCTCTAAGGTTGTGTCCCAAATTCCCAATCCAATATAAGAATCATGAGGATAGGAAGCACATACAGGCAGTTAGTACACAAAGTGCTTCACGGGTGCTAACGGGGTGGATAGAACTGCTGGAGACCGCATGTCCGGTACCCGCAATAGGCAGTTAGGCACATGCCAGAAGTTAAAAACCAGTAAGAAAACCACAATAAACACACCCGAAGAAAAATAAATTCCAAACCAAATCCTAAATTTTCTTCCAGGGTTTTTCCTCTGTTGATGAATGACTTTAGTAGATCTGCCAAAAGGTGAGTCCTTACCACTAGGAGGCTCCACAAGAATAACTTGTGAGGGAATGTACTTATTAAAACAGCCCAGATCATGGGAAGAATTAGACCCTTCCAAAATGGATGAGCAAGCTACTGTTTCTGTATTAATAGAACCCTCCACTTGGGTATATAGTGACTTCCTACTGTCACTGGACTTCCTCCAACAGTTGTCCATATTCTCTCAATAGGAACAGACATTCAGCAGAGCCATCATTTCCAAAGACAACTTGGATCACATAGGGAGTGTTATAGGGCCATGTCATGTAGTTTTCTTACTTTGCAGATTCAGGATTGCCAGTTCCCACCTGTCAAATATCATGAGGCGTCTCTTATTCTTAATCCCATGATTAAGAATAAATGTGGAGGGTTTTAGCTAGTTTCCATACTGGGTGCAAACAATGTTTTCTCCACAAGCAAGGTACTTGAGAGCCTTTTAAAAACTGCTTTATTGTTTTAAGCTGGGGCTGTTTCTTTAGAAAAAAGAAAAAAAGAAAAGACCACCACATGTTAAAATGTTTATTAAAAAAACATTGTAAAATTTGGAACTAGAGACCTCTTACTAAGTTTTATGCATCTCTGTGCTATATACAGGACACCCTTCCTGGCTAGCATGAAATGCACATTCTAGAAATTCACTGGAGTCAATGGGCAGTATCCAATGATGTCTTTCTGCAAACTCAAATAGCGCTATCGAAGCTCTGCTGAATCTTTCTCTTTCTGCACGAGAGGTGTGTTAATTCTGTTCATTGTCTACTGCCTGCCATGTTGGCTCAGATGGTCACCATTAAGCTTTTCTTTTTTGCTGTTTAAATGCTCATCCTACAGTAAAAATATCAGATAAGCAAATTTCTTCTCTAAAAGAATCATTTTATACAATTGATTGCCACAGGAAATTCTGACAGCCCCCAGCTGACTTTTACAGCCGGTACATTATTGATACAGCACTCCTTTTAGGCTACAGGAAAGGCAAAACACTCTCTTAGCATCCTACCTTTTGAACTGTGATTGGCCTAGTTATTCTGAACATGGAGTGCTTCCAGACGAGGCTTTAAATGTGACACTGCCGTGCGTGCCCCATTCACGGAATTTTACCAGGGGTCCCGACAATGTTGTCTTCCACTCATAACCCTCTCATGTTTCCCCACTGCTGCTTCAGTCTTTTCTCTTACCACAGATAATACATTAAGGGTGTAATCCTATGGCTGCTAGAGAGAGTCTAGCCAGCCGTAGGAGAGGTCAGAGTCCCAGCTCCGAACTTGGAAACGTGCTCCGAGGTTGGATCTGGAGCTCCGACTTCAGAGCGCCCTCCCTCTGCCCTTGCAGCTGGCACGGTCCTTTCCATACCACCTGTGGCTCTGAGTTTGGAAGACTGACCTCGGAGTCAGAGGTTTGTGGGTGGGGAGGAGTAAGGCTCCGCTGGGATATGATGTATCTTGTCTTCGCTTCAACCTGTCCTCGTGAAGCAGGGTAAAAGACATACACACAGCAGAAATTGGCCATCTAAATCTTTTGCAGGGTGGGAGAAGTGTGGAGGTAACCTTCACCTCCACGCTCCTCCTGCCCTCCATTGGATGCCCGTAATCCTCCAAGTTTAGAGGGTTATGGGCAGCCACATTGTATTGTGCTGCCTGAAAGCATAGCTGCATGATGCCTTCTCATTGCTAGCGCTAGGAGCCCTCTGTCTAGATGTACCCTTGGATTCCGACAAGGAGAAATGACCAAAAAAACACATAAGAAAAATAGAGAGAACTCAGTTAAACAACACAACCTTATAATTCTTAGAATGTGTTTTACATCATCAGTTACCTGCACTGATACATCATCATCATCATCATCATCATAATTTATTTCTTACCCGCCTCTCCACTCGGATCGAGGCGGGGAACAACCAAACATAAAATACATAAGTAGTTAAAAGCACAACAAACATTATTAAAATATTCTTAAAAACCTTTAAAAGTATCCTAAAAATTCTTTAAAACGCTTAAAATTCCACTGGGTAGGCCTGTCGGAAGAGGTCAGTCTTTATGGCCTTTTCAAAGGCCAAAAGACTGTCTAGTTGACGAGTCTCCTCCGACAGGCCATCCACAGTCTGGGAGCAGCAGAAGAAAAGGTCCTCTGGGTAGTACTCGCCAGCCTAGTCTTAGCCGACTGGAGTAAGTTCCTCCCAGAGGACCTAAGTGTGTGGGCCGGATTGTACGGGAGAAGGCGATCCTGCAGGTAACCAGGACCCAAACCATGTAGGGCTTTAAAGGTAATAACCAACACTTTATACTTCGCCCGGAAACTGATCAGCAGCCAGTGTAATGCTTTTAAAGCTGGTGTAATATGGGTAGATGTACCGGTGACCAATCTGGCTGCCATATTTTGCACCAATTGAAGTTTCCGAACTAGGTACAAAGGTAGCCCTATGTGCAGCGCATTGCAGAAGTCAAGCCTCGAAGTTACCAGCGCGTGCACTACCATCTTTAGGCCTTCCAACTCTAGGAAGGGGCGCAGCTGGTGTATCAGCCAAAGCTGATAGTAGGCACTCCTAGCCGTCGCATTTATCTGAGCTGTCATTTGAAGCGACGGGTCCAGAAGCACCCCCAGACTGCGAACACAGTCTTTCAGGGGGAGTGTAACCCCATCCAGAACCGGTTGACACACCTCCAAACCCAGGTTGTGGCCTTTGACAGCAAGAACCTCCGTTTTGTCTGGATTCAGTTTCAGTTTATTTTTTCTCATCCAGCCCATTACTGCCTCCAGGCATTCATTCAGAGGAGACACACTATCCTTAGCTGACGCTGTTACCGAAGGCATAGATAAATATATTTGGGTGTCATCAGCATACTGATAACACCCTGCCCCATGCCTCCGGATGATCTCTTTGTACATGTAAAACATGACAAACTACATAGGAATTCCAAATTTGTGTTTTCTCCAGGAAGTGCTTATGCCAGTTTGGCCATAACGATGATAGATAATGGTGCAGCTCGTATGCTTGGTCGGGATGTCTGCGAATCCCAATTGGGGTGGAAGCAGGGGCAAACCCACCCCCGCTTGACACCCCCCCCGAGCCCTGCGGCACTTATCTTTTCCCCATCTCGGCACTTCTCCCCAGAGAGGAGCACTGGGGCCCCGGTGCTGCGGTTTTAATGTAAGTACTATAGAAAACCACTTTAAAACGGCCACATGGCTGTTTTAAGGTGGTTTTCTACGGTATTTACGTTAAAACCGCAGCGCCAGGGACCCAGAGGTGACGCGACGGGTCCCGCGCAGCCATTTTAAGGTGGTTTTCTATGATATTTACCTGAAAAAATCAGTGCCGGGGTCCCATTGCATCAGTTCCTGGCACAGCGTCGGGACTGTCGCATCACTTCCAGGTCCCCGGCGTGTCCAAAGGGAGCCTTGGTGTCGCCGTGAGAAGACTCGAGCGGTGGGGATGCTTGCCGAGCACAAGGCGAGCACCCCTAGCTTATAGCAATGCATTTGATGCAATTCCCTTGCTTTTGAGATTTTTTTTTTTGTTACGTAAATCAAAATTGAAAGAACCATACTATCAGAGGGTTCAGTTCACATCCAGTAAACGTCAATAGCAAAACTCCCATTTGATTCTACTACCTTTGGATTAACCATTTCTGTTAATTAGTTCACTCCTCTTCACTTTCAGACTCATTACAATAAAAAGGTCATTTTTTCATTTATTTTATTTTCTGTTCCTAAATAGTCCAAGGTTCTCTTGAAAATGGGTCTAGTGCACATTGAAGTGCTCACTTCTTTCTTACAATATAGATCTTAAAAGATTCCATAGTTTGCAACAAACTGCAGGAGTCTCTAGTCTTATCAAGTAATACCCACATTCTCTCAAATAAAAGTACCTGTTTTCCTTGCTAGATTCTCCCTCTGTAAGCAAATAAACCCTGTGCTTTTAGAAAAGTGCTGATCTCTTCTGAGTGAATGAAGGCGTAGATATATTATAGCGGAACTACGTATAATTCCCTGACCCAGCCTTAAGCATCTAAAAAAACCAGAGTCAGAACTTGCCCCATCATACTACCTCCAAAAGCATCCTCCTCTTGTGCTCATTCAAATCCAGGAAAAAGACTTCAAAAATTCTTATAAACAAAAATTTAGGAACCCAAATCACATTTTAAAACATTGTACATTCATATAAAAGTTCAGCACACAGACAGTCTTCATGATTAAAACAGCAATTCTGCTAACATCTTTGAATGTGGTTTGTGGAATTCTTTGCATCCAAAGTTAGTGGAAGCCTTTACAGATGGACCATATTTATTTAACAGTACAAGACACGTCCATGCATTAGAATGAAGCCTGTCTTACCTCTTTACCAGGAGGTTTCAGATATTCCTTTTCCCACCCCCACCCCACCAAAAGAAATGTTTGTTTCCAAAACAGATTTAATAGACTGTCTACTTTCCAGATCTCTGGCAAAGTGTTCCATAGAGCCTTCATAATATTTTCCTAACCCCTCACTGTATTACATTTGTCCTGGTAGTAGAGATGGCATAATTGTGCAAACATCTCAGCTATTCAGGTAGTCGTCATTATTGTTTGTATCAACAGCATGATCGGTATGTACCTTATAATATTCCTGGTGTTTGGTTGCAAAGGTCCCCCTATCTTCATCTGGCAGAGTCTAATTCCGTCATCTTCACTAAGATCTAGAATTACACCAAGTAAAGGTTGCCATTTACGTGGAACACTGAGGTTGCTAAAATGACTCCCTTAGGTATAGTCTATGGTATTTCTTCTTTCAAGGACATGGCCAGTACAATACAGAGGTTTCTGCCAAGGCAAATTAGACTCTCTTGATGTGCAGATGCTTGGAAAGGAGCACCAATTTTGTTTCTCAAAGTTTGTATGAAATATGTTTGGTATTCTACATTGATGAGGCCGCTCTTATGTGAGATCTTGAGTCAACTGGTGGCAGGCTGATTAAACTTCTATTGCCTTATTTGTTGATAAATTAATTTCTAAAGCTAGCCATTGAAGATTGGCAGGAAACCATACACATAGAAACCTTGTTCTTCCCTGCCAGATGTGTGGAGTAGGCTGAGATTTCCCAGTGGAGACTGAAACGCCTTCTGTACATGCTCAGATGAGCTCTTAGCAGCTATTTTACATCTTCCACGCAGAAGCTCGAGTATCTGAGTCCTGCTTATTTAGTATGTTAAGGGACACTATCTTGGCAGTTTAGTTAATTTCTGTTACACCAGGTGGGAAGCTGCAATGTGGGCAAATAGCAGTGGTTGGGGGGGGGGCTTTTGTTGGGTAAAATGGGATCAGGTAGAGTGCAAATTGGTGGTATACTGCTTTGCTCTCCTACCAGAACTCTAGACTGCAACCTGTTTGTACAGGACCTAGTATGCTTTGAAGCAGCTACTTCATCTCTTTATATAAAAACGGAGGGCAAGGCTTAATTGCCATTTATTTGTAATGCTTGTAACCCTGCTATCCTAGGGTTTTTCAAAATTCTGTTTTTAATGTATTTGTTTTTTATGATTGTTTTAAGTTTATTTTCTTTCTTTTTTTTAATATAAGTTTTATTGAATTTTTCCAATCATACAACTAATAACAAATAAAAAGAAATACAACATAAACATTATGCACCCCCCACCTCTTGGGACCAAGTTATATTTCCCCATACATATATATATATATATATATATATATATAAAATTATTCTATATTCCAAAAATGTTAACAAATCTTGACAAGGTTGGTTCCCCTTCCCCTTCACCAACACATAATCCAGAAATTTACCCCAAATGTTCACAAAAGTGTTTTTCTCTAATTGTCCTTTTTGGCATTTAATATTGCAAGTTAATTTATCATTTAGCACCATATCCCATACCTCTTTATAAAGTTTATTTCATTTTGGTTTTTCTTACTGTTAGCTGCCTTCAGCACCATTTTGTTCGGCGGAAAGGAGGTACAAATCAAGTAAAATCAATCAATCTTGCTTAGACTTTACACATCCTTCTATGCATCACTGGAGAACTTGATGTTTTTTCACAGAGCAGGATAGGTGATCTGAGAATAACACCTCTCATGGGAAAATCCTGTCTGTAGTGGTCTTATTGCAATGCTACCAGATCAATTGAGAATGGGAAATGGTCCAGTTGTAGTCCTGTCATAATGAACAGAAAACACACTGGGAGGGTGATATTAAAGACTGAAACTGGTAAAATGAAATGAAAGAGATTTTTTTAGAGGTTGGTAATTCTACAAAAGTGCCAAAATGTTCACAGAATCGGGCTCTTATTTCTGATGTCCAAGGTGGCATTTAGGATGGCTGTTCCAAATGTACACACTAGATGCAACTGGACCTTATCCCCAGTACCCAGTGCAGTATCTCTTTTGTTTTCTTTCTTTTTAATTACTGAAAAATTTCTCTTAGAAGAAATTACTTCACTAGGATTCATATCCCTTATTCAGATTATCTGAGGGTGCCTCCATGGCTTGCTAAATGAGAAGGAAATTAGTGTAATTGTAGAGATGGCCTGATGAGCTTCAACCATGCAGATCTCAGGTTTTACTCCATAGTAATGGATCTAAAACAAAGTACTTCTCAGCAATTCATGAATGTCAGCATTCCATGCTGAATAGCCAAGATCCATACCTTCTCTTTGGTTTCAGTGTTTTTTGTAATTTCTAAGGACCGGTGCAAGGCAGTTTGGTGCCCTAGGCAAGATCAGATATTTAGCGCGCCCCCCCTTCCCACTTGAGAGCGCTGTATTTTTTTTCAAGGCGTTTCTGGCGCCCCCTTTAGCCCTGCGCCCTAGGCAGCTGCCTAGTTGGTCTAATCCGGCCCTGCTTGTAAGATCTTCCGCCCTTTTATTTGCTGATGAAGTAGCTAGGTTCATTTCCTCCTATTAAATTGTATTACTAAAGGGGTTTACAGTGATAAAATTCTCACCAGATTGGCTGTTCAGGCTGCAGTCATAAGGATACTTACCAGGAAGTAAATTCCATTGGATTCAACAGGACTTACTTAAGGACTTACTGCTTCTACATGCTTATTTCTACTGTTTGGTAATCAAGAAGCTTGAATATTGCAACAGCAATGGAAGGATCATAATATTCTGTCACATGTTCTAGCTGAAGGAATGCCCTTCAAAGGGCAAAAGGATATTGGGCTATCGACCAGAAACCACTGTATGTGCACTCCATTACATGTGGGTGTAATATACAGTGTAGAGATCAGCAATCTGTAGGAGGGTACAGATCAGCAATCTGTGTCCACATATACACAGAGTATGCATGTGATGAATGTAATCCGTGAACACCCCCTTAGAGCTCTTCTACGTGAAGCATTTATTGCATGCTCATGATTCCTTACTCACTGTTGCTTACAGGTTCTTTAGACAATGTCATGATCCTCCAGTTTAGCTTCTGTTAGCACTTTCCCTGGTTTTTTTGTAGAGTGGGGAAAATGGAGTATTATTTCTGAAAATGAAAGAAAAGGTATTTTCTTACTTGTGTAATTCCTATATTCCGCTATAGCACCTAGGGGTTATGTAGCAGAAAAGCAGGAAAGGAAAAGTTCTTTGTGAAGAGTACATAATAATAACATCTCAATTATGCGACGAAACTGAAAGTAGATACAGCGCATTAACAGCCTTGTGCAGAAAAGCTCTTACCCAGGTCATGCAAGGTTTCTTCCCCTCTTCTCTCCAAAGTCCCCTCTCCTTTTTGTTTTATTTCTGGTTGACCCGTAGTGTTTTACGTGCTTTTATAAATACTAGATGAGGGATGCTCACATCCTGCATCCTCAAACTGATGTCTGTAATGTGAGGCTGCCTGCATGGTTGAGAGTGATATCACTGCAGTCCAGGAGCAGTGGCCATTCTCAGCAACAGTACATCACATTGAACTTATTTAAAAAGCTAACACATACGCCGAGTAGCGGTGAGTGAGGCAGAGAGCTGAATTTAGGGCTGTGGAACTTAAGAGCAGGCAGGGGTGAGGAACCTCAGGCCTGGGGTTGGCCTGAGGGGTCCCAATGCAGCCTTCTGGAGATCCCCAGATGGCCCCGCCCCCTTTCCCCCAACCGCCAATCATTTGGTGGTTTCCCCGGCTTTAGCACAGTTTGTTCCCCAGTCAAAAAGGTTGAAAGGCCTCTCCTAAGGCTTAGTTACTGGCAGTAAAAGCTTTGACCTAAAATATGTTGGTGTTTTTTGGCATTTTGGCCCCAGCCCTTTTCAGCCCTTCAGCCCCGCCCACCACTGGGATGCAGTGCCACCTCGCCCCACCCTGAGCGTCTCTGAAACTGAATTTGACCCTCTGACTGAAAGAGGTTCCCCAACCCTGACTTAGAGCATCCCCCTACTACACTTTTTAAGAGCTGCATGATTAGAAGTTCAGTCAGGCATAGCTTCTTTCCTAACCTGCGTGACTTGGGTGGGGACACCCAGTGTCTACCTAACTCTGTTTCTGCCACACGACATAAGCATTAACATTTCCCACAACGTAGTCGTATTAGTCTATTGCAGCAAAAACAACACAGAGTACTGTAGCATCTTAATGACTAAATTTATTCTGTCATAAGCTTTCGTGAGCTATAGCCCACTTCATCAGATGCATGGAGAATTATGGAGAATGTCATGTTTATATATGATATATATTGGGAGTGAGGGAAGGAGTTGTTAACAGTGAGGTCAGAAGGAAATTAAATGCAGAAAGTGGCAATCATATTATTAACAGTGGTCATTCACAGTGCAGTTGTTGCTGTTAACACAAACATCCCAGCACTAGGTAAGCCAATTTCTGCAATATTAAAAAGATACTGGAGCCATCTTCCAAGTCAGAAACTACTAGCTGTGGTTAAATCTAGATATACTCCTGGGTCCAGAATTATTTCATAGATCATAGAGTTGGAAGGAGCCTACAAGGCCATCGAATCCAACCCCCTGCTCAATGCAGGAAACTAGAGGAGGGGTCTCCCATCCAAGTAATAACCAGGCCTGATCCTGCTTAGCTTTCCACGCTCAGACAAGCTGAGCCAGCGTAAGCCACAGGCCTGTTATTCTGGTAGAATGGGGCACACTAAAAATCTTCATCTAAAGTACTCTCTAACATGTGGAAGGGACATACTGCATTTCCACACCTATTTGCACCCAATTGTAATATTGCTAATTTTGGCACAACACGGTCCTTTCTATTACATGCTGTTCACCTGCCATTCAATTTTAACTTCATCTGCTAAACTTGCTCATTGTTTTCCCCCCAGAGAAAGAGAAGATAATTCAGTTTTATGTTTCCTGTAGGTTTATAGGGAAATCTTGACCAAGTTCTTCCCTTCCCTGTGAGTGCCAGCATACCAGCTGGACTGGAGGAATGTCACAGTAAGTGCAGAGGTTGTTCCATTGTACATAAACACCTAATAAAATGGCTGTCTCTCTGAATAAATCATGCTTATTGCTTGTTTGTTTGGGATTTTCTCTCTCTCTCTTAGAGCCAAGCGGAAAACCACCAGTCTGTCTCTGACCATCGGGTCCCCGGCCAATGAAGAGTTTAGCAGCAGCAGCAAAGAACGTCACAGTTATTCCACTATAATTCAGCCAGTATCTATTGACCCCCAAGGAGTAGGTTAAACATTTTCATCTTCTCTTCGCATTAATTTAAATTGTTTTTAGCAAAATCCCCCAGAGAGAGAGAGATTGAGCCAAACACTGGAACCAGTTTTGTCTTCATTGGTGTATTCCTCCTCCCATTTAATCCTCCTCCCATTTAAACCATGTCTGGCTGGGGTTTGGGCATCAATCAGTGGGAGGATTAGAAGCAGTCATGTGGGCTGCCCTGGAGCTTAGCCATTTGTCATATACTTCCAGAGACATTTAAGAAAGGACAGTTGGATCAAAGCAGCTACTTAGTATAGAGATGGAGAATTCAAAACATCCAGGGATTTGAATGCCTTTCAAGTGGCTGGGGAGAGAAGTGTAGAGAGAGATTACATGGGGCTTCTTTGTATAAGATTATGCTGAAGCGAAAAGCAAACGTATTTCCAGCAACAGCCATTTATATTGTTTTGCACTTCATTGAGCAGTAGGAAGTTTCAGGCAGCCACTACACAGTCGGTTTCCTCGTGAGGAAAACTACTGGGGACTTAATAGTGTCTCTGTAATATCTGTTTACAAATACCATATACAGGTTGATCATGGGATGCAGGCAAGCACCCAGACAGGGCAAGGAGCATTGGCTCTCTCCCCAAAGCAAAGCACACATGGCCTTGGGATCCCCAGGCCCAGGGTTTCTTCCCAGCCCACACCCAAGGCGCGTGCGTGCGTGTGTGTGTGTGTTCACAAGCTAGTAGCCACACAAGCCATTAAAAGCCTTTGAGCAAGATTCTTCTTCTAGCCCCCAGTGCCCATTAAGTAAGGTAGCTTTAGGTAGCTATTTGCGAAACAAAAGCCTTGTCAAAGGGTATCTCTTCGCTCGAAGCTTGACATAATAGCATTCAGGATAAAAGTATTTTACTGCTGTCCAAATCTACTGCAGTCGAAAATAATTCACCAGTGTTTCCTTCCTTATTGCAATATGTAATAAACAATCAAGAAAACCAGTTTTTAAAAAATCTAAGCTATTCTGATGATCTTATTGGTCTGCCAAAGCCAAAAACCTTTCAGGGGTAGGCAATGTGGTGCCTGTGGGCACTCATGTGTGCCCAGACACCTTTCCTGGTGCGCACCAAGTCTCCCTACCCTTCCCACTTTTTTTTATAATTAACATATTTCTTACCAGTTGCTGGGATTGCTGTGAGATAGGTTTCTGTTGGTGCTGAAAACTGTGGGTTCAAAGGAATTGTCTAGTGTATTGGGGCTCAGAACCCACCTCTGCCTTGTACTCAGTCTTTTTGGGGTGGTTACTTATCCTTTGCCACGCCTCCCGATGAAGTGGTCACCTTTTACTTCAGACAAGGACAACGAGGACCAACTCGGGTTATTGGAAAAAGGTTTATTGTGCACAATAGGTCCTGCGGACTGTGTCGCAAAGCAGAACCCCGGGCGGGCTTTTACAACCACTTTTATAGGATACATAAGTCTGGTCATTTGGCAACAATTCTTTACATTGGTCAGCAAGGTCAAGACAAAAGGGTGGCTGCTTTAGGGGAGGGGGATTTCCTTACAAGGAGACAGGAGGATGATCTTACAATCAAGCAGCTGGTAGGTATTATCTGATCTTGGTCACGTAGGCAGGGTGAGACAGCAAAACACCTCAACCCTTTTGAATCAACATAGCCATTGTCGGCCATTGTCAGTCATTGCCACAGTCATTACCCTGGCAATCTGTCTACATGCTTGGCTAGAATCTCTTGTAAGATTTTATTTTAACTATTTCGTTTCCTTCACTCCTCCCCTTGAAACTTCAACACCTATCTGGAGTTTCACCCTGGGGGATGGGGCGATACTCCCACACAGCCAGGACCTGGGCAGCCGCCCTTTTTCTGCCAATAGGCTCAGGCTATTTTGGATTGTCCGGACCACAATAGGGAGGATACAAGGGAGCAGGATGCAACCCATTGCGATTAGCCCTATCGCTTGCAACCCTGGTAACTTGGGGAACCATCTAGAGAAAGCTTTTCCTAGATCGAGCCCTTTCTAGGTCTGGACTGGATGCATATGTAAGCCATAGGATTACATTCAAGCAGAATAACAATAAACATTGGCTACAGGTTATGTGTTTATACAATACAGAAATTACATTTTGAAACTACATTTTACCACATTCTCTCTTTTTGATTCTAAGTGAATGCACACTGAGGGTCACTTTTAATTAAGGGCTGATAGGTAAGGCTGGTTCAGACTGAGCTGGAGTTGACATCAGTTCATCTCGTCCGATCCTCTGGGTGTTGTCTTTGATGGTCGTCCCGTCCGAGGTCTGAGATGATATTGATGTTCTGGCACAAATTCTTCTGTTTCAGGGGAAGAGGTTTCTAGCACGTTCCCCCGAATCGTTGGAGGCGTTATTATGTCCTCATTCTTGTTTTGGGTTTGAGGCTTTTTATGGCTGAAGTCCTTGGCACTTCACAGCGTTAAGTACACTTCGAATCCAGCGATAATTCCTTTCGCTGTACTTGAATATGAATTCATTCACCTGGGACAGAGTGTCCCTCCGTGCTGGGCTGGTGCTGAGCCACCTTCACCCGTGAATGAAGAGTCTTCACACCTCTCACCAGGGCCTTGCAATAATTCTGAATTGAATGTCCCATCAACATTTCACGAGGGGTCAGGTCTCGCCACTTGACTTGGCCTGGATCTCACACACACAAGGGCCATGGGAGGTGCATCTGGCCACATTAGTCTTGTTTCTGTGCATACTTTGGTTAGCTTGTCTTCCAATATTTTAGCAAAAAGGATTCTTTCTCTCTGCCCGCTGTTGTGGCGTTAGCTCTCACACAGGGGCATGTTTTACTTACTTAGAACCATATAAACAACTACAAACACATATTGATAGGAATAATACTTAGGCATTTCAACAAAATCAAATTGTACACCACAAAAAAGGTCTTCAGGGTGAGGTTGTATGCTCACCCTGTCTTTTACAGGTTTTCCAGTATTATGAGCCTGGCACACTGTACACTGGACAAAGTACTGAGTTACTGCAGATGTAAAATTAAATTCAAACCACTCTTTTTGTTAACAATTAAACCAACAACTAAATCTGCTTTTCTGACTGACGCTGTACATAGTCTTTAGCAGGAAAGCAACTTGCTAATTTGTGACTTTGCTATAAAGAATGCAGGAGAAACTGACTTGTTTTGAGTAGGAAGGGACTCACAAGGCCATCAAGCCCAACCCCCCCACTCAACACAGGAAACCAGAGGAGGGGCTCCCCATCCAAGCAACACCCAGGCCCGACTGTGCTCAGCCCTCCACACTCAGACAAGCTGAGAACCAGCATGAGCCACAGACTTTTATTTTTAGCAAGGCAAACCAAGCTTTTGAAAATTATATAAAACACAACAAGTCATTTGTACAACTTTTTGAAAACTAACTTAACAACAACAGAAGGATTGCAATTCTTTTGGTATTTTGGTGCCATTGCGTTATGCTACACTTAAATACTTATTTTTCAAACGTGCTCTGTTAGCTTGCTATAAAAGCTACTAGACAAGCATACATTTTGCAACTAAACTGTTCAAATTTACCAAAGCTGCCCTGTTGGTTTGCCTTTGGCAAAAACTAACTAAGCATACATCTTTAAAAAGGACAATAAAGAGGGTAAAATTTCAGGAAAGCCCATTTCAACAAAACTGGGCACTAAAACGTACAAAAACTGAGTTAGTAGTTTAGATTGATCTTTGATAGCTGCACTTCTTTTATTGCTGGTAAATAATCATGCTCCTCCTCCCCTTGCTTACCCTTCCCTTCTGTTGGGAGCAGCAGCAAGGTGGCAAGGTTTTAAGTGACACAGCATTTTACAATTTTTCTGGATTTTTCTCTTACAACAACCCTTTGAGGTAGGCACAGCTGAGAGTCTGTGACTGACTCCAAGTTACCTAATGAGCTTTATAGCATTTATTGCTTCTCGAGGGAGGGGATATTGCAGCATATCTCCCTTTTCTTCTGTTTGAACCAGAGAAGTAGACTTTTAAGAGTCTTACTTCTTTTTTGGTTTTCCGCCTAACATTCTGCTGGTACCAAAGCCAATATTGGCGGAAAGCCCTGTTTTTTTTCATTCCCCAGAGACTCAGCAAATGCCAGGAGAATTGGGACTACATTCTATTGTAGCCCTTAGTTTGCACAATCCATTATGACTTAACAGAACCATTTCTCATTTTTCTTTCAAGAAGACAAGAAAACTTTTGATTTCTAATTTGCCTTGTTAAGAACAGAACTGCACATTACTTCTCAATATATATATATATTTAAAGATACGCATTCTCCTTTTTGTTTGTTTTTGACACTGCTTTACACAACTTTCTTTTCAAATAGCTTTTTTCCTTTCAAAATCTTTATTTTTTTTATCACATTTTCTATAACTTTCCTTTGCCTGCATACCTTGGGCAGAGAGGGTTTTATTTCTTTTTCTATGCCCTTTGTTTGCAACTCTAATGTTTCTTTTGCATTTGCCCTTGTCCAACCTTTCTCTTTGCCTAGTCTTTATTTTCTTTATCTTTTCCCCCCTACATTTTTCTAACCTTTTTACTTAGGTACTATCTCTTTCTCTACGGCCCTCTTCTCTCCCCCCCCCCTCCTCAGGGCAGAGGGGACAGCCTACATGCCTTTAAATAATCATCTCTTTTCCTTTTTCAAAAACTTTTGGGCTCCACTCATTGGTGAAGCTCTTGAATTTTCTGTGAAAAATAGTTAACCATTTCTTTTTGAGCTTAGTCTGCATCAGCTGTAGTCTCAGAGAAAAAACCTGCCTTGATCAGGGGCAGACTTTTTCTGACCTTTTAAAGCTAACACAGTTCAATTCTCAAAAGGCACTAACACTTTGTTTATGCTCAGAAAACTTGCATTCTCAATACTCAGACTCTCTCAATTACAGTTCTTAAAAAAACACTTTAGTATCATTTTTCGCTCTAGTGGTTAGCTGCTGATTCTCTGGGAGCGTGAATGGCCAATTCTTGCATACCAGGAAACCTGCAGTCACTTGAGGGTTTTTGTTTGTTTGTTTTCAATCTTTGCAATTCGTGGCTGCTAATCTTCTCACATCTCTAGTTTGCCATACAAGAGGGAGCAACCTCGCATTTGCATAACCAGGAGCAACATTTTTTTAATCTTTGCTTACTTCAGAGATTTAACCCACACTCAAAACAAAATAAAACCCTTTTCAATTTACACCATCAACTAGCCCCACTTGGAAGAATAAACATTTAACTTGAACATAAACCTTCTTTTTTTCTTTTTGGCTACACACATGGCTTGCAGTAGCCAGAATCTCATTTACATGTTTTTTCTTTCCCCTTTGAGAATGTTTTACAAATGGATATTACTAAAGGCTCATTTATTTATTTATTTATTTATACCCTGCCTTTTTTCCTGCAAGGAACCCAAGGCGGCTTACATAATAATCCTCCTCCTCTCCATTTTATCCTCACAACAACCCTGTGAGGTAGGTTAGGCTGAGAGACAGTGACTGGCCCAAAGTCACCCAGTGAGTTTCTACCCCTCTAAACAAGTGGATTTGTTGTTTTCACCAGTACAGAAATTGTGCTGGAGATTATGCTGACAACTGCAAGCATTCTTTAACTGTTTTCAATTGCTTGAGTTCTTAAAGTTCTTAAAGCATCATGAAGCACTTTTTGTCTGGTGAACCTACTTCGGAAGGCTTTTGAAATCTCACTTCTGTCTAAACATACCAATCATCCAATTGTCCTTGGAATTTGTTCTCTAGGGCCACCAGAAGGTCTCTCAGGTTTCATTTTTCTTAGGACCCATTTTGGGCCAAGTATTTCTCCCTCTGCATGGCCATTCCTCAGTACAAAGAGTTTGCCACTATGTCTTTGACAAAGTCTTACTTCTAGGTAAAGAGGCAAATTCTTGGAGTACTATTGCTAAAGGTGCCCCTTTTGGAGCATTTTGGTTCCCACCTATGATGTACTGTGGCACAGAATTCTACCTTTTGAGCTCACTGTGTGTGTGTGTGTAGTGCTTTGGTTTAATTCACAAACAGGCACACAACATTCACATGTCACTGGATCATGGGAGGGGGGGTTCAATCAGGCCCACTTGCTTTTGAAACTCTGCCGCAACAGAGATCAGGGCGTCTTGACCTGATTTAATCCCAGATCTTGTTCAGCGACTTATATGCATTCATCAGCAGGGAGGTTTGGAAAGAAGGGGGGGGGGGTGTCCCTGTCTGTTGACTCTGGTGGGACTCGAACCCACAATCCCCAGCTTCAACAGCTTATGAATTCTAATAAGCGAAGGAGAGAGAGATGGGCCTGTCTGTCTTTCAACAGCTTATGAATCTAATTCATGCACACAGACATTTTCACACGCACATGTATACTACCCTTATTGAAGGTTTCCCTCTTTTCTAAACCTTAAACCTTTCAACATCAATAACAATAACACAATGCAATAATCAAGAGCCAGAAGAAAATGAAAAGGAGGTATTTCAATTCATTTCTGCCCATTTCCTTGGAGAACTGTTTGATTTTGCTAGCAGCTATAACATATATATATATATTTTCTTTTCATTTTGGGACTTCTCACCTCTAGTTCAGATCTGAGGAAGTATGTGCTTTGGGTTAGGTGCACACTCTTTTCCTTTTCACTAAACACAGGACTGGTGGAGACTCCAAAAGGCACCAAAACTTTGCGTATGCTCAGGAACTCTTTGCAAAAAAGCTCACAAACATTTTTGTTGTTGTTGTATTTCTTTAACACAACACAGGGTTCTTTGAGTACTTCTTGCCATTCCTAGATCTTGTGTTTGACTTCTAATCCATTATGAATGTGATTAGCTAGTCTGTGCTTTTCTTTCTTAGGCAACTGGGCGAGCAGACAGAGGTTTTACTTTAAAGGGACAACTGCACTCACTTATTTATTTTTTTTCTTTTTCTGCCTTTCTTTTGGTCTGGCGCGTTCCTCTTTTCTGGGCCAGGGCAGGGTCTCTTTCCAGGCAATCATGTGTGCTGCCCCCATCTTGCACTCCTTTTTAACCATGGGGTGGGTTTGTGCTGGCCACCCCACTCCCATGGATGGCCACTCTCTACCTTGCACAGGGTCTGGAGAGTTTGGCGTTTAAGTTTTCGCCCGTAGTCTCTCCCAAACCCTGCTTTGAAATTCTTTTCCATGCATTGAAGCTGTGTCCTTGGGACGCTGCTTCCCTCCCACCCCATTCTCTTAATTCTAAGACCAACAACAAGAACAGAAACAGAAGGGTGGGGTATGGACAGGAGAGTAAGGGGTCTCTCCTGTTAGACGTTAAGGGATTTCACACATACGCTCCGCTGACCCGTGGCCCCGGACGTTCCACGGTCACCTACGGGAACTGCAGCGGCATTCACACTTCACCACACATACCAACACATTCCCTCCCGAGATCTCTTGTATTCCTTTACCAAAAGGGAGGCCAGTTCAGCCTCTTTCAGCTGCCTCGTAGGCCCAATCCTTTATTCCTTTACCCAAAAGGGAAAGAACCAGTTCAGCTTTTTCCAGCTGCCTCGTAGGTCCAATCCCTGGAGGATGGCCAATCCTCCTCCCCTTGTTCCTATTCTCTCCTGTAGGAACCCTAGAGTATACTCGCCTGTTCCGCCGGTCCGGCCCCCTTGGTCCTAGTTCCGCACCGAGTTTTGTTGGTTCTTGGAGTCACCGTCCGACCACTGCCCCGTCAGGCCCCCTGTTCGGATTCCCTCACAGCCAAGTGCTGTGATGCGCGCTGGGAGCTCCGCAAGGCCTCTCCCTAGGGGGCAGAGGTGGGCTGTGCCCCTAGCAAGCTGCAAAGCTTCCTTGCTGTCCCTTCGTGGTTTGCCAGATGAAGTGGTCACCTTTTACTTCAGACAAGGACAACGAGGACCAACTCGGGTTATTGGAAAAAGGTTTATTGTGCACAATAGGTCCTGCGGACTGTGTCGCAAAGCAGAACCCCGGGCGGGCTTTTACAACCACTTTTATAGGATACATAAGTCTGGTCATTTGGCAACAATTCTTTACATTGGTCAGCAAGGTCAAGACAAAAGGGTGGCTGCTTTAGGGGAGGGGGATTTCCTTACAAGGAGACAGGAGGATGATCTTACAATCAAGCAGCTGGTAGGTATTATCTGATCTTGGTCACGTAGGCAGGGTGAGACAGCAAAACACCTCAACCCTTTTGAATCAACATAGCCATTGTCGGCCATTGTCAGTCATTGCCACAGTCATTACCCTGGCAATCTGTCTACATGCTTGGCTAGAATCTCTTGTAAGATTTTATTTTAACTATTTCGTTTCCTTCACCATGGCAGCCATTTTGTGGTGGTGCCCAGGACAATGTGCCCACGGCCCAAAAAGGTTGTCTACCTCTGCCCTACTTGTTCCAGAATTCCCAAATTCCATATTCCAGCTCAAATATTTTCCAAAAGGAAAAGGCATCTAGAAGTCATAGACATTAAGTACTATGGGATGGGTCTGGTTTGCATGTTTCGGCCATCACATGGTGGTGTGGCTCCCACATAACAAACTATTCATGTGCAGCAGGTCACGAAGCAAATTAAGCCATTTTTCATTGTGCCACCACAGGGCGCCCCAAAAGACATGCTTGTGGAAGCAAAACTAACAATTGCCCAATGCAGGTGGTGAGCCACTGCTTACCAATGGTTCACCATATGGTAAAACGCTGTCATGTGAAACAACTTAAAGTGGCCTCCAAATGTTGTGTTAGTTTGCAAATCAGCAGTGGGCAACACACTGCCTCGGGCCCCTGTTGCAACCACCACCACCCTACTGCTCCCCACCCACCCCATTTTTTAAAAAAACATTTTTCCAGGAAACAAGCTAAAATTGGTCCTTTGGATGCTCCATAGCCACTGTGGGTTAAACTTAGCTTGGAAACAAGCCAAATTTAACTTTTGTAGCACTACAGAATGGTTTGTTACCTAATTTCACTGGCAAACTGGAGATTTCAGGCAGGGTTCGGGTGCCCCACTGATTGCAGTCCATGCCAGGGGTCCGGGGGAGGGAAAAAATGGCCCCTGGACCTCCGGAAGTTGCTCACCTCTGGTGTAAATGGACCCCAAGTTTGCAACACTTGGACCATTTTCTCCAGAGTAGCCCTCACTAGATGACTTGGGAATTACGTCATAGATGGCTTTGAAGATTGTACTGGAAAAAAATGTAAGCGAATTCTGCTACAAATAATAAATCAAGCAGTCACTTCTACAAATATTATTTATATAGCATATTTAGCATATGTAGCTCTTGCAGCATTAATCTCCTCACAATGGTTTGTAAATTCAGTCACTTTCTTTGCATCTTAAAGATGTGAAAGTGAGGCTGAGTCATTGTGATCCGCCCCAAATCATCTACAGATTGGCTGGAGTTTAAGGACACAATCCTATGCATGTTTAGACAGAAAAAAGTCCTCCAGCTCCCAGCATTCTTCAGCCAGCATGGGTGGCTGGAGAATGCTGGGAGCTGTAGGACTATTTTCTGTCTAAACATGCATAGGATTGCACCCTTGATCTCAGTATCTTAGTTCCACATCCATCTAGAACAGTGATGGTGAATCTTTTTGAGCCCGAGTGCCCAAACTGCAACACAAAACCAACTTATTTATTTCAAAGTGCCAACACTGCAATTAAACCTGAACCTACGGTTTTCGTTTTAGAAACCTACGGTTTTCGTTTTAGAAAAACAACTCATACAGTTGTCCGAACTAATTAACATCTTTTGTCTTTAAAGAAAAACACAATAACAGAGCTTTCAATGATACAAACAGTTTTTTGTTGGAAAAAAAAATCAACTCAAAAAATTATTATAGTACTACATTGTACACATAGCCTGAAGGGAATTTATACAAACTTTTTAAATAATTAGGCACATGTATTTTTGGATAAGGGATTCTCAACTTGTAATATGATTATACAGTAATACCTTGGATTGCAAGTAACTTGGTTTGAGAGCGTTTTGCAAGACAAGCAAATTTTTAAATATTTATTTACTTTTTTTTTACTTGATATACAAGCGACGTCTTGCAATACAAGTACTGTAGTATAGCTTAAATTAAAAATCTCTGTACACATTTTTTGGGGGGGATTTCGTTTTGATATAAGAGTGTTTTGGATTACAAGCATGTTTCCAGAACAAATTATGCTCTCAATCCAAGGCATGACTGTATGCCAGACTGAAATTACGGTATATGGGGCAAGCTTTACCCCGGGTCCTTTCCCTGCTTCTACAGTTGTCGGATTAGTAAAAGTCAACCTGTACTAGGATGAGCAAGATAAACAAGAAAACTAAACATGCTTAACACATTTTAAACACTTTATGTCTTGGATTGCAAACACTGCATTAGATAAAAGTTTGCATTGGGCATGCTTCTACACAATTAATGTGATTTTTGCTATTGCATGCATGCTGATAATTTGTCAAACCTTCGCTCATCGTTAGTTTGAGAGCAACACATGCAGCACTCAGGTCAACTGTTAGGGCTTTACATCCAAGCCATGCTCTGTGCATCATTCTTCAAAATCTTTTAAATATGATAACAATGTAGAAAAGAATTCTGTAACAGGAATTCTAGAATAAAATCATTCTGTTCCACACTGTGAGAAAGAACAAAACCATTAGTGTTTTGCAGAAGGGGACAGTCTTTTCGCGATCTGGTGACCAATGGCTCGAATGCCCACAGAGAGCTCCCTGTGTGCCAGCTGTGGCACCCGTGCCATAGGTTCGCCATCACTGATCTAGAAGCTATAGCAAGTATCATGGCCATCAGTGAGTGAGAGACCTGTTCCACCAATTTTGCAAGGCTGGCCAAAAGCCATTGACTATGTGGCTGAGAATTATGGAAGTTGTAGTCCAACACATCTGGATGGTGCCATCTTAGGGAAGGTTGCCTTCTTGCAAATAATTTTGTGTACTAGCCAAAGTGATCCCCCCCCCCCCGAGTGCTTAAATTGTGGTTCTCAAAAGAAGGCTTCATCATAATGTAGCATGCAAAGCCCAGATAATAAAAATGTAAAGACTTTTCTTACTTTTTTAAGTGTGGGGGAAAATGATATTCAGCCAACAAAGTTCTGCTTATTTTGACTGCAATGTGTCCCTTTTTTAACATACAGATGCAAAGTCCATCAAAGCCCCAGACCAGATCTGCCTATGAAGTAGCTCCTGTGTTTATAAAGGTAAGTAGCATAATCTACTCAGGAATGGCTTGGATCTAAAGCACAGGCAGGATCTCCTATAGAGCAGGGAGGGTTACTGGTTCTCCCTCCCAACAACAAATCATGGGCAATTGTTGGGTTAACTATGGGTTGTTTAACCTATAAACAACCCGGAGTTTCCAGGTACACATGTCACAAAACAACCCAGGATTGTTAATTAAAAGTGGAAACAATGAGTGCTCAGCTCTCACGTTCTGGTCATCCCCACAATTGCTGGGCTAAACAACCCAGGAATTCCTGCTGTGACGTGTGAACCAAGTAGATATATGTTTGCAGGTCAGTCCCCATTTCTCCACTTTTGACCAGGAATTTATTTTGTATCCCATAGCTAAGCCTTTAAACATGTAACTAGGTTTGCACAGCATGACAACCCATTGTGGGCAATTAACCATGGTGGGTTGTTGTGTCGTGTGAACCCAGACTGCTACCCTATGTATATTTCCCTGTCAAAAAACAAATGTGAAGATTTGCCAGAGTTTTAAAAAGAACAGCTTTCCTTTGACAACTGTCAAAAGAAGTGTTTGCTAAAAGGGGGTGGCCTCATGATCTTCACTTTCCTGAGCAGCTTGAGACTTGGGAAAGTGAGGAAAAGGTGGGGGCACTGGGAGCAATGGAGGGAATACTAAAAACCCTGAAGATCTCACTGGAGATGCCATCCCCTTTCGTGGACAAAGATCCCTTGCAGCTTTGCTTTCCCTTGACAGCTCTTCATTTGACAGCTGTTAAGTGAATGCAAAGTAAAAAAAATAACCTATTTGTAGGCTCTCTTGGTCAATGTCCATGGTTGGTACCTGTTGCACGTTGACAACAGGCACTTACCAGGACATTCCCATTTTTGCTATTTGGAGTTATACAACTCTGGAAAACTGGGGAGAGGGGGGAATTACAAAAATATTTGCACACATTCCGTTGTGCAAAAAAATAAATTTAAAAAGTTCTGCTTGGGCACTTTGGAGTGGCTGTCAGTGGCTGTCGCTTCGGAGATCATGAAAACTGATCTCCGACAAAAAGGGGAAATGGGGGGGGAGCCACAGCAAGCGCAAAAGGGCTTGCAATCAGAGCAGGGAGAGGAGACAAGGTGGCTTCAGCCACCAAGAGCCCTGGAATACCTCCTAGATTCTAGAGGACTGAGGGAGAAGGAGGGGTAAACCCACGGTGAGCCGGATCACCTTTTGGGCACTCCATAGGTTGTTCCATGAACAACCCACACTGTGTAGCTTATTCACAGGATGGGTTGTCATATCATGCAAACTCACCCATAGAACGATGATAGAGCCACTTGGGGAGCCAATTGTGTCTTCAAAAGTAGGGTGTTAAATATATACCTCCTATGCAGAGTGGCATGTTACTTTACACTGAGTAAGTACTGCCTATCCCCACATATCTAGCAGGGCATCCAAGCCAGAGTATGGAACTTTTAAAATTCTAGGCAGGTTTAACTGCTGGCACCTTCCTTATTACAAATTAACCATCACCAAAACAGCATCCTCAATACCCAAAACATGTTTTCTTTTGTTCCTAGGGTGGCCAGATGCAAAAGGGGGCAGGACCCAGCACCTCTAATAGTTGAGCAGAAGAGGGAATTTCAGCAGCGGTAGCCTGAATGACAATTGCCTCTTCTACAAAACTTATTAAAGGGTCAAGAGACCTGTCTTCTTTTGCATCTGGCCACCCTAAAAGAGTGTGAGCATGAGAATAAAACCCAAACACTATGCTGTGTTTGCTCTGCCCCTAAGAACAGATGGTTTCACTCTTTAGCAAATGTTTGCCTTGTCCTTGTCATGTTCATCTTTGCTCAGAGGAAGGGAAGGGACAAAGTTGAGTGCAGGAGGGAAAGAATCCTTTGGACGTCAACAAATGTATAATTAAGGCTGCAATCCTATACACACTTACCTGGGAGTAAGTCCCATTGAATTCAGTGGGGCTTACATCTGAGTAGATGTGTACAGGATTACACTGCACTTCATCCAACTCTGCTAAGACATATTTTTAAAAAATTGTAAGATGGTTCAAAAGGATAATATTCTAGAATTTAATTCCTTCTAGCTGTCAGCCTAAATTTATGAAAGAATTAGCCATTAGGCTGTACTGTATAGTCATGCTTGCTTTTGACCTAAATAATTCACCCATTCCAAGCAGCATTAATCCCTCATATCTCTCTCAAAGTTAAAGCTCTGCATAAACATGTGGAACTTTATTTCATGCACACAACCTACAATTACTTTTTCATCCTTCAGGGCTTACAAAACATTAGAGCTACCAAAGGCCAGCTAGTGGTGTTTGAGTGTCGAATACGAGCATCATCCACTTTTCAAGTTCACTGGTACAGAGAGTACAATCAAATAATCGATTCTGCAGACTTCCGAATATTAAGAAAAAGTAGGTATTTTTGTTTTTAAAACTTCTTCCATTCAGAATTTTTGTTTAATAGTTCAGTCTATAGTGAGTTGTTGTAACCTGCAAAGGTGTCCATGTACTTGCAGGGAGGAAATGGAAGCAGCGGGTGCTGTGAGTCAGGTTTAATAGACGAGCTTCTTAGCTCTCAAGGCAAAAGCTCAATGGTTGCAACTCTCCAGAAATCATATAGCCACTGGCAATCAGCTATAGGCTCAATATTTAATTCAAAGAACAGTCAAAAGTGAATAACTATAACCATGTCAGAGATCAATACAACTTGGTTTCCCTGTTGCAATCTCTACGGTTCAGAATACAGGGCTTGAATGATTCCTGGCATAAACCATCCCAGGAAATCAAAGACATTGTTCTAGAAAAAGACCTACCTAAGTAAATCCACATATGCAGAGATTTACAGTCCAACCTTGGAATTTTTGTTGGTACCTCCTGCATACTACATGGGTCAAGGCCTATCAAATTCAAGAGTCAAAACATAGGTTCAAAAGTAAGTCCAAGGTAAACCCACAAATGCAGAGATTTCGATGATCATAGCCTTCACTTTGGTATCTCCACATCGGTCAAAGCATTAAAAAAAATCCAAGAGTCATAATCCGTCTAAGCCAGCAGGCCTTCTGGGCTATCAAAGATGAAGATACACAATCCATAGCAAACAAGAATTCAAAGTCTATGAAAAGTATAGCATTACCTTCCATGGCAGGTTCTTCATGACTCACAGATCAAACAGACAATTCAAATGAAACAGACTAAAGTCCAGGTGAGAAGTGTATCTCACAGCTCAGACACCGGAGAGTCCCAAACACGAAGGGTTGCAGGCAGTATACGATGGTCAATAAAAGATGGACACTGAAGACCATCTTCTCAGCAAAGGCTCCCAACCTAGGCATTGGCTTAAAAGCAAAGGTGGGGCTGCAATAACGCACCTCCTAAAGATCTAATTGACAGGGGATCTTAGCCCATAAACAAAACCTACGCCAAACAGGGCATTTATGTTCTGCCCTCTTGAGTTGATGTATCAACTCCCCCACTCCCTGGCCCTTCTACTAGTTTCTTATTGGGGTGGGTGTGGGTGTTAGATATCTTAACTATAGGCATAATATTCAAGAATGGCCACTAGCAGCTGGATGGGAGAAATTCACTCCCCTCTGCTTTCCTCTGAGAAAACTGCCCCGCCAGTTCCAGCTGCCCCACAAGTACCCATGCAGCACTTGAGGGCGGCTGTCACTGGCTTGCTGCCCTCCCTGCCACAATCGCAAGCGTTTTTCAGCTCGCCACAACTTTTTGCCCCTTTAAAAGGGGGGTTTAACAGGGCAATGGGTGCTTTTTGACTGGGACATATGGCTGTATACCCTGTCAAAAAACCCAGAGTTTTGACACCTAGCTGTCAAAACTCCTTTTCCACAGAAAAGAGGGTGGGCAGCTAGAGTCTCGGGGGAAAAGTGCAAAATGTACGGTACATCACCCTGAGGACTCTCAGGGAAAAAACACAAAGGGGGTGTAAATCTCACCACCCCTTTTTCGTGAGCCAAGATCACTTGCACCGTTGCTTTCCCATGACAGCTGGCCTTTTGACAGCAAGTGCAACTTTTTTTTTAAAATGAGAATTTTTGTGCACAGCATGTGCACAAAAATAATTTTAAAAAATGTTTGCCAACCACTGATAGCCCCTCCAAGGTGCCACTTGTTCCCTTTAAAGGGACTGTCAAAATGGAGATTGCAAAAGCCAGCTGCCAAGCTGGACTCTGCAATTTCCGGGGGGGGGGGGAGGGTAAAAGGACAAAAAGCCATGGCAAGCCACAATTGGCTCACAGTCGCAGCAGGGAGGGGGGGAGACAATTCAGTCCTCTTGTGGGGTCCCCTTGGATAGTTTGCTATCCATTCTTCCAAGACATAGCAAAGCAGATAATGAAACAGGATGGCCAGATGCAAAAGAGGACAAGGTTCCAGCACTTTTAATAATTGTGTAGAAGACGATATTTCAGGAGGCATAGCTTCTTGTGCAAGTCTGCAGCCAGTTACATTTGCCTGCATTCAAGAAAATATTAAAATTAAACAGTTATCCGGAATTACATTCTCTCCCTCCCTCTCTCTCTCTCCCTCTCTCTCTGTTTACAGAGGCTTGCTTATCCATGGTCCCTGGTAAGTAATTTTAAATAAGTAGGCAAGTTGCAGAGAACTGGGCGCATGCAACCATTATTGAGCTCAGACAAAAATGTTCAGCCTAACCTGCACCAAGACGCATCCAGTTAGTACACTGAGCTCTAGTTGAGCACTTGGGATACAGATAGTGCATCTACATCAGTTGCACGCACATAATTCAATGCACAGATCTTTCTTGCTGGGTCTGGGAAATCATGTCCTCTGGGAAGAGTTTACTTCAGTCAGCCAAAACTAGGCTGACAGGTATTACCCAGAGGACCTTTTCTTCTGCTGCTCCCAGATTATGGAATGGCCTGCCGGAGGAGATTCATCAACTTAGCAGTATCTTGGAATTTAAAAAAGCCATAAAGACTGATCTCTTCTGGCAGGCCTATCCGGCGGAATTTTAGGATGCTTTAAGATGTTTTTAAGATGTTTTAAGATGTTTTCATAGATTTCATAGATCATAGAGTTGGAAGGAGCCTACAAGGCTATCGAGTCCAACCCCCTGCTCAATGCAGGAAACTAAAGGAGAGGTCTCCCATCCAAGTAATAACCAGGCTTGACCCTGCTTAGCTTTCCACACTCAGACAAGCTGAGCCAGCTTAATAGTATGTGTTGTGTTTTGATTAGTTTATGTATTTTAACTTTTTGATGTTTCCTGCCTCGATCTAGACGGAGAGGCGGGTAAGAAATAAAATTATTTATATTATCATCATCATCATCATCATCATCATCATCATCATCATCATCATCATCATCATCATTATGTTTAGCAGGTTACAAGCTATATCTTGTCAATAAGAAATTCATCAGCCTTCCACATAAAGGTGACAAAACTGCAAGCAATAAAGTCACCAAGCAGTTGGGTTCTTACATGCCATAGCCCAGTTATAGTTAAGAAGTGTGTTAGATCACTCTAGTCCAATCCTATGGATGTTTACTTGGAAGTCAGTACCATGATTTGAATGAGTTTACTCTTGTAAGTGTGTGTGCCTGGGATTGTAGCTCCTTTTGCAAATAATCTAGTAGTCCAGTGTCGTGCCTTTTTAGTAGTTTATATGAAGACGGACTAGTTTGCATCCACCAACTTGCATATATGTAGCGAACATTTTGAGTTCAGTCCTCTCTACATTTAGGTTAGGCTAATTATTCTTGCTGATAGATAGATAGATAGATAGTGCTGCTCTGTTTTGATGTTTGGTTAGACTCCTTGACCATTGGCTTTATTTTGCCATATTTGAATAGTTTTCGTAGTGAACTGGGTTTTTTTGTAAATTGCCTTGCTTGGAAAGCATTATGGCTGAAAGACAGTCTATTAAATATAGCAAATAAAGTGACAGAAGAATCTGGTTCAAACTGCAGTGTTCACTTACGCTGGGTTGGATCCAGCTTTGATTCCACCAGCAGGAATGGAGTTCCTCTCAGAACTCTCCTGCTGGTGGAAGGGGGAGGTGATCTCCAATTCCACCCTCCTTCAGCCCCTAGCAGCACCTGTTCAAGAAGGTCCCCCAATCCTCCGCAACAGATTTGGGGGGGGGGCATAGGGCACTACAGGGGTGGGAAATCAACAACGATTGCTTCCTCCCCACCTTTTGCCAGCAGGATTCCTCTGCTGGATCAGAAGCCTCTTGTGGGTGGAAGGAGCCTTCTTTCCATGGGAGGCTTATGCTGCATCCAACCCTTTGAAAATAAGGGACACAGAAAGAATAAAGCCCCAAACTACAGTTTCGGATTGCTTTACATCAGGGGTGCACAACCTGTTCATCCCCAAGGGCCCCATGTGATGCTGCCTCAGGGTTTGGGGGTTGCATGCATGCATGTTCACACATGCTCTCTCTCTCTCTCTCTCTCTCTCTCTCTCTCTCTCTCTCTCATTCTCTCACTCGTACGCATGCATGCACACACACCAGTGATCCTGACCCAAATCATTATTTCCCCGCTGCTAGCAGCAATGGAGAAGGAGTGATCTATATCAGGGTTGCTGGGGGAGGAAACAGAGGGCGTTCTCTCTACTCCGTCTGACAGCAATTTTGCTTCAGATTGCTCCTTCCTGTAAAGAAGGAGCAGTCTGTATCAGGATCACTGGGGGAGAGGATTCAGTCACAGGAGGCTGGGGCACCCATGGGAGTGTCACAATTCAGGCCTTGGAGGGGTACATGAAGCACATGGAGGGGCTGCGGGTTGTACACCCTCGCTTTACATTCCACTTGACATTTGTGCAAGCAAATCAGGGAGCAGTTTTGTGATATTAGTCAGCCAGTTCCATAATTATAGCTAGACACAATGGTGTTACCTTTCATCCCCATCATTGATTGTAAGTTAGCTATTGACAGATAGGGATCAATATTTTCTAGCTAGACCTACATTGCAGCAGCACAGTAGAGAATATAAAGCTGTAGTTTAGTCAGATATGAATAAGTATTGTACCAAGATCGGAGAGGGTACTTCATTCACTTTATCTATATTACACACACTCCTCTTTATCTTATACATGAAACTTTTGATGCAAACAATAAGCTTTTAAGAGGAACCATGCACTTTGCGTGTGTACACCAGCCTTAATTGCAGACACAAACAATAAAACACATTGCATGAATCTGTAGTGCTCCCCCCCCCCGATAACAGGTTTATTTTCAGTAGTAAAAAAAATTAATTCTAAGAGTTAGGTAAACTCCCACTGATGTCAGGGACAGGGCTTTGGTATGACGTTCTGCTTGTAAAACTTGTTAAGTGCCTCATTCAGTTATTTTCTCCTTTCAGAGGAAGTTTGCACTTTAGTGATTACAGAAGCTTTTCCTGAAGATTCTGGAATATTTAAATGCATTGCTGAAAATGAGTTTGGCGCAGTGGCATCCAGCGCCTGCCTTTCTGTTTCGCAAGGTAACAGCAGACTCTTCTTCTCCTCTACCACTTCCCAGTTCTTTGAGAGAGTGAGGGAGCAGTCCTGTCGACCATGCCCTTGATGTGCCCTTGATGCTCCTTAGCCCCTGGACTCAGAGGCTAAGTTACGAGCATCCAGTGCAGAGCAGGAGGCACAGCAGAGACGATCTCTGCCTCCCCAAACCTCCTGCTCAGAGCGGGAGGGAAGGAGGCCAGAGCACCATCAGGATACACCATATCCTGGCAGCCCCAGTCTCCTTCACTCCCCGCCCCCAAAAACCTCCTTTACCCCCCATCTCCAAGGTCGATTTCCCGACCTTGGAGAGGCAGCCAGAGCGGTTCTTTCTGTGCTGCCTGCGAGGTACGGGAGAGGGATCGGAGTGCAGATTTCCAGCTCCAAGGATTAGAGCTGTCTCCCGACCTCACCTCAATCCAAATTATCCTATGGCCCCCCAGATGATGTCTAGGGGGCCACAGGATTGCTCCCTAAGCTGAATATTCAGTTTCTTTTTTGATGCATAATGTCTATGTCCCACCAGCCCAAAGCAATCTCTTACTCCTCCAGCTCAATAGCACTCCTTGTTTATCTTTGGAAGAAAGCAGCCCAGTTCTGTGTTGCCAGCTGCAGGCGCAGCAGAGCATTGGATCAGACTATGAGTACAATGTGAGCACTGAAAAGGATTGTATTAAAATATATTCAGTGAAGCTTTGGACACTCAACTTGCTTGGCTTTGAAGGCATCCTCTGAAAATTGGCAGTGACTGCCATCAGGACAAGACTTCGGGGCAGAAGACCAGGGCGCCACTCAGCAGAATGAACGGGAGGGCCCACAAATGCAGCAGAACTGGCTTAACACCAAAGTGAAGCACATTACCATTTTAAGACCCCACACACCTCGTAAGACCATTGAGTCCAGAATCTAACATTACTTAACTATACCACTGAGAATTAGGTGCCCAGGTTATCACCAGAGGGTACATGGTGCAGTTATGTTGTAAAATTTAAGCAAGCCTCACATTACTCAATACCTAGATAAAAAACTACCTAGGAGCCCCACACAAGCTGTCCTGAGCCTTCCAAAGAGGAATAAGGATAATTCATTTTCATTAAATAAGTGTAGTTAATTAAGAGGCATATACAGCAGGTTTCAGATTTGTGGAATGCACTGCCATTGGAGATTTGAATCAAACCAAGTTTGGTGCTATTCCAAAAACAGTGCAAATTTTTTTAATGTTTAAAAAAATGACTAAAATAAATCTTGGAAGAAATAAAGGCCAGATTCTATTGCTCCATTATTGGCTCTGAATTATGTACTGGATTCCACAGGGATTCCCATCCTTAGTTCCTGTCTCAGGAACTAAGCAATATTATTGTTGCTTTTTTTGGTGGAGTTTCACCTAAACTATAAAAATCCTTTTCACTAAGAAGATAGGGAAATTCCACTATGATGAGTAAAGAGATTTCCAGATTAAAGGGAGTTCCACTAAGGCTCTTTGAATTAATCACCTTTGAAACCCAAACAGGTCATAATGATTACAATGGCGTGAGTCACTGCTTTTGGTTTTATTTCTATTTGTGCCACTGACTGTGCTTTTCAGAAACAGAAGAGACAGAAGGTTTTAAAGCAGCTCCTTCGCTATCAGATATGCCAGCCACAATGAACATCGGCTCTGCACCAAGCAGCCAATATGTAGTCATGGGAAGAGATGTAGTGAACAAACCTTCTAGTGTTATGCCACAAAATCCCTCTGGCTTGGCAAATCAAGTAGAGCATGAAAGCTCTTGGCCACAGAATTATGATGACGAGAGCAAGGATTTTCATGGTGTTCATGAAAAACCTTCAGAGAATTCATTTCACTGGTAAGTCAAATAAAAGATTCTCATTTCTCTTCAATCCAACAATAGCAACTGCTTTTGCTGGAAACTGCTTTTGCTAGCAACTGCTTTTGTAAATCAGTACTTCAAAACAAAACAAAAAAACACCCTGCCCTGTATGACGTGCATGGATTTTGAAAAACCCGTCCCTGTTTGGTCTGCATGCATATGTTAAATTGACCTGGAAGTCTTGCTATGCTATTGCACAAGATGCTTCACCGGTAGACCTTTAATTTAGATGAGCTTGCCAGAAAAGACAGGTGGGCTGTTGATTACAGGGACTTCTATGCAATTGTAGGGTACAGCACAACAAACCACAATAAGGCCCGCCACAAATGTCTTCACCTGGCCACAGGTTTGCCTAAATCATATTATTCAAATAACTCCCCACTGCAAAAGCACTTTGCAGATAAAATTGATCGGATTAGGAGTGGGATTCCGTGCGTCGTGGACACAGCGGGTGAACGGGAGGAGGCCAGTGGCAGTCCGGTTTTGTGGAATCAGTTCCAGCGCTTCTTCCTTCTGGTGAAGTGGACAAGGTGCTTTCTTCTGTTAAGCTGACCACCTGCTTGCTTGATCCTTGCCCGTCCTGGCTTGTTATGAGTGGCTGGATGTCTGGCCAGATGGGCAATTCATAAATAAAATAAATAAATAAATAAATAAAGTAATAGTTACAACACTATTCTATGCATGTTGATTCAGAAGTAAGTCTCGCTGAGTTCAGTGGGACTTCCTCCAAGGTAAATGGAAATAGGATTGCAGCTGCTTAGTCAATGCGATTGACAACTCATTTTTGCTCAGCAACTGTTGAGGAGCAAAAGAAAAATGCAATAGAGAAATTATTCTCTACTAAACTCAAACCAACTCCTGAACCCTTGCCAAGTCTGCTAAATAGTTAACACCGCATTATAACAACTTATTTCCACTGAGCACCATCAGTTTCCTGTGATGAAAAGCAACATGTAGTTAAGTGGAGTTGATTATACTATTTCTGGATTTGGTAATCAACCTTTTAAACAAAATTAGCTGTTCTGAAAACACCACTAAAAGCAAGCCATAAGAGGGCTCATTTTTAATTAGAGAGTTCTCGGTGGAATGATTAGACCTTTACAAAATTAATTTTAATAGCAGGGCTTTCTGTAAAATAGTGTTTCAGCCCTCTAGGAAGACTTCAGCTTCTTCCCACAGTTTAGAAGTAAGACATAACTTGCTTTTTATTCTGGAGACACAAAGTTTTGATCTTCGTACTTGGACCAATTTGCTGCTCTCATCTAACCTTTAAATATAAAACAATTGCAATTGGAGGTTGTCAAAAACCTAAAGAAGAGAGTATATCTCAGTCCGGCATAGTGTCATAAAACATTTAAACCCATCAATTTGTTTTCTCAGGACTGGAGCACTAACAAAGCACCACTGGCACCTATGGAAACTTTTTTTCTAAGGCTAATAGTAGTGTGGGAGGCGGGAGAGCGATTTCTACAGTGATGTGGGTTTTCCGGAAAAAACTGAATTGGAATTTTTTCTGGAAATTTATTTTCCGTTTGCATCGGAAAATGTTCTGATGCCCTAGAATAGGGGTGGGCAACTTGTGGCTCTCCAAATGTTTTGGCCTACAACTCCCATCATCCCTCACCATTGGCTATGCTGGCTAAAGCTGATGGGACCCATAGTTGTCCACACCTGCCCTAGAGAGATCTAATTTAGTGTGTTTATTTTACTTGTATTTAGTAAACAACAACGCTTTTAAAAAGTGTCCCACGTTATTGTTTTGTCCCAATGGAACTCAAGTATGTGACCTGAAATATTTGAGTGGGGAAATTAAAACACACTTAGGGTGCAATCCTATGCATGTGTAGACAGAAAAATACCCCTCACTGGATTTCATGGTTGGGGAGGACGTTAAACTACCCCTCCCCACGAGCTGTAGTCCCAATGAAAATTGTGCGTGTGCAGGAGGAGACATGCCTACTAAAAAAAATTAAAACCTGACATAGTTGCTAACAATGCATTTAGCGTCACATCTGCTTTGACCCTTTGCTTCGGAAGTCCTGGATTCTGTATTACTTTAACTTCTAACATAGGATGACCACTTACACGTCGCCAGAAAAGAGGACAGAAGAGGACACAGATTTGCATCTGCTCATTTATATGTATAGATGCACATTTAGAAATTACTATAATTTTAAATAGCAATACGGTACATCTCACCACAGCAGGGAAGCCTGTGAGCAAGTGATGTGCGTGCCTGCTCAGTCTGCTGTCCAGGTGCTAACTGTTGATGGACAACTACACGGCCCCTGATCTCCTTTCTTACGTTTCTTCATCTCCATACTGGACTTGGACAGCCCTTCCTTTAGGGGACACTTTCAAATGAAAGATTGTCCTCTGTAAAGCAGGACACACAGTAACCATATTTACAGGATCTCTGAAAGCACAACCAGACTGATCATGAAGTGACCTTCTTAGGCACAGATTTTTATACTGTTCCTTCGTCCTGCCTTGGGCGTCGAGATGTTTCAGGCCAGCCCTGTCCTTATAGTTCCAGTATTCCATATTGTCCCACACTCTGGAAATGTTTTACAGTTTGTGGAGTGGTTTTGTTTTGTGGATAAGAAAACAGTGGGTTCTTACCGTATGTTTGTATTCTGCTTGATTACACATTACAGAGGGTACTGAGGGCACACAACAAGACAAAGCTACACAGCAGCCAAGGTCTTACAGTAGCATCTTGAACTCCCCGCACTACTCCAAAAAATGGGGTGTTGTGGGGTTTTTTTTAAGAAAGCCCCTTGGCAACACTGCAAACCAACATCTAAATGCAATTTTCCCCCCAGCAGTGCTTGCCCCCCAGGGATGGGGACTCCGACTCCAGGACTCGACTCGTGAGTCGGACTGAGTCCCCCCTCTGACTCGAGTCCCAATATTTTTAATGGGACTCGACTCGGGACTCGAGACCAAGGACTCTTCAACATCCCTGGGCTGTGCCAGAAGGAGTGGAGAGAAGTGCGATTGCCGGGAAGAGCGCGTGGAAGCGAGGTGCGCCGCTGCTTGGCCACTATGGACGGCTACCAGGAGCACAGCCCCAACAGTGTGTCGAGATTTATTTTGATTGATGTGTTGTTGGGGGGGGGGGTTGCCCCATGCTGGAGAGTCCCTCCGTTCCCCTGCGGCTGATGGTGACTGGGGGCACAGGGTAGACCAGTGGAGCGGGTGTCAATGAGGGTGGAGTTGTGATGAGACCCCACCGTGGGGGCCAAACATTTAGAAAAAAACATGTTCTTCAAATGCAACATGGATAAGTTTTAGGAAGTACAGCAAGTTTATTTTTTAAAATCATTTCCCTAAAATGCAACCTTTCAGACATTTTGGGTTTGGCTGCCTCTGCCTGCCTGTTTGGGGTTCCCTGCCTCCTCTGCCTGCCTGCTTTGGGGTTCCCTGCCTCCTCTGCCTGCCTGGTTATTTTGGGTCTGTCTGCCAGGTCTGTTCTTGCCAAAATCAGTTGCAGAGTTTTGAAATAAAAAGGCACACTTGTGCCTAGAATTTATTTAAGCCACACATCTGAAATAGCCTTATTTTGTTGGGGAAAACCCCCATTGATTTTAATAGGGACTCGTGGAGTCAGCTTTGGGAGTGACTCGGGACTCATGAGTCACCATTTTGGACCAAGGACTTGGACTCGGACTCGAGACTCGGGTCCAAAGACTCGTGATTCGACTCGTGACTCAAGACCAAGGACTCTTCAACATCCCTGTGCAACCCCCTCTTCTCAAATTGTTGCGCTGACTGCTCAGTAATAAGCATCCATTTGTAGTGACCAAACCACACTAAACCTAAAGATGTTTTGTTTTAATAACAGCCTTGCTCAAGTCAAAGAAAAAAAAGCTTATCCAATTTAATTTAAATGGCCTTGAGCTACAATTTAAATGGCCGTGGCAGGGCTCTCCAACCTTGGGTCCCCAGATGTTGCTGGCCTACAGCTCCCAGCATACCCAGCCAGCATGGCTAATGGCAAGGGATTCTGGGAGCTGTAGTCCAGCAACATCTGGGGACCCAGGGTTGGAGAGCCCTGGAGAGTGATGGAGATCCGAGTTCTAAGTCCCTATTTGGCTATGAAGCTCATTGGGTGACTTTGGGCCAGTCACTGATTCTCAGCCTAACCTACCTCACAGGGTTGTTGTGAGAATAAAATGGAGAGGAGGAGGATTAGGTAAGCTGCCTTGGGTTCCTTGCAGGAAAAAAGACAGGATATAAATATAATAAATAAAAGAAATATAAAATAATAAATACAATAAATATAAATATAATAATTATATAAAATAAATAAACTGCACAGGTTAAGAACAGGCAAAATAATGTGGGATTAATTATTTCCTTTTCCCTCAGTTCCAGCACTGAAATCTGATTACATGGGGGCATGTCAGTAACTATATGCATGGATAAAAATAACTTACAGACATCTCCTGTATTTGAAATTTGTTCCCAAAAGGTGATGTCAATTCCAGCATTACATTTTGCATCCTTGGGATACATGCACATGAAATCATTTCATCAGAATTAGTCATCACTGCAACTGGTTTAAAAGATGATTCCATGAGCTGGATCAAACTGGAATCTAGAATCCAGTCTGGATCAGATTGCCTTTGAACAATGAAATGACACTTGCTTGCATGCATCTACAGAATAATTCCAAAAGCCCTCTCTTCGATGCAAAATGTTATGGTGGAACAAAATAGAAACAGATGGACAAAATTTTATAGACAGACTGCTATGCAGATTTAGAATGTCCTTTAGAAAAAGCTGAACCAGTGCAAGCCACTTAGATTTCATAGATCAGGCTATCAAGTCCAACATCCAACCCCCTGCTCAATGCAGGAAACTAGAGGAGGGGGTCTCCCATCCAAGTAATAACCAGGCTTGACCCTGCTTAGCTTTCCATGCTCAGACAAACTGAGCCAGGCAGCCAGCATAAGCCACAGGCCTGTATTGTTATCAGCTTTAACTCTGTGTGTTGACTTGGAAATGGGCAGTTCAGTGAGGCTTACCCCAAGTACCGTAAGTATGCACAGGATTTCAACCTAAGGGCATATTCACACATTTTTCCTTCTCTGTTTTAAATAACTTGGCAACATTGCTAGGTACTTCATAATATATTGCCAATAAATGTAATCCTAAAAATGCAGGTGGCAACGGAACATCATGTGAAGGGTTAGACTAGATTATATGCCTCTCATAAAATGCAATTGTGTTTATATTATTCAAGCCTCAGCTTATTTTATGCATAGTACATACTACCCCTATTTAGACACTTTTAAGGCGCAATCCTACGCATGTTTAGACAGAAAACAGTGCTACAACTCCTAGCATGCCCCAGCCAACATGCATAAGATTGCACCCTTATAGGGAAATTAAGATAAACAAGTGGGACTTGTTGGAAAGTGAAGTGTGGCTGTTCAGGGTTCCAGCAACTCTGTTAAATACCCCCATGCCCCTTTTCAGTTCCCTGAGTCAGTATTCTGCGCCCACTGAACATGCTCAGTCCTCATTGGCCTATTTTGTTTTTTTCTCCAAAATGGAGTAATAAAAACCCAAAATGTTTTTGGGATGCAATGAGGTGGATACACACATGCCCAATCGCAGCTATGTTAACATCTTGGATTTCTCCATTGATGTTTATGGATGTTAATCTTCCATTATTGGGGACATTTAAATTGCTTCTCAGTCTAAACCAGAAAATGACCTATCCAGGCAATAAGACTTCTTTCTACTCTTTTTGTATGTCTGTGTTTTCCTCCTGATACCTTTTCCAGCCACTCTATTCCATTCCCCCTCCAACCTGGTTGTGAGCTTTTCTCCTCTCAAATGGTCAGCCAGCATTCTATGCTGACTGGTCTGGGTCCTTATGAGGCTCTTTGAGGGTTTTCCCCTTCATGCTGATTCCTCCCCTCTTGTGCTTCACAAGACTTGAATTGGAAATGCGGGGGGGGGGGGGGGAGGTAATGAACCGAGTTGAATCTCTCCAAGGAAATTTCTTGAAGAGCAGCACAAATACTCTTTTAAAACTGTATCTTTATGGATATTTTTACACTATTTTAAAGATGGTAATATCTTGTAGCACCCTTAAACTTTGATTAAATAGCCTACTGCATCCATGTGACTCATTCAGTGAAGGATGGGATTGCTAATTCTTTAAAATGTATACAGTGGGATTATTTTCAGCTGGCACCCAGTGAGGCAGCACTTTGGGGAATAGTGACATTCTGATTTAGCAAACCATAGCCAGCCGGGCTTTGTTTGAATTAGGTACCCCTGTATCGTAACAGTGGCCAAAAGCTTGTCTTTGGTTTCAAAACTGTATTTCTTTATTTGTTTATATTAGTTTAGGGGTCATTGCATGTCAAAGCAGTAGAAATATGGGTGTCCCCTTGGCTGCTCTCCGTGCAGCCCACCAGCCCTGGGGTTCCCCACCCACTTTTTCTGACTTTTTCCTCCCTGATCAGATGCGTGGCAGGGAACAGACAGGTAACAGCAGCCAGGAAACACTGATCTTGATCAAAATTGCTGGGGGTAGCAGCGAGTTTAAAGCCTCTCTCCCAGCAGTCCTGATAAGGATCACTGTCTCCCTGCTGCTATGAGCTATCTTGGTTGCAATTGTTGCAAACAGCCGTCTTAATTGGGATCACTCTCCCAAATGCACATTAGTTAATGTGCACAAGTGCAAATCCCCCCCCCCCAAGTGGAAAACTGGTCTGCAAGACTCAAAAAGCCAGTCCGCTGTGGAATCCGAACTCATTTGAATCTATTGCAGATTTCTTCAACATCCCTGGGGACAGGGGAGGTTAAAGCCTCCCTCCCTCACCCCAGTGATCCTGATTGCTAGGAGAGAGGAAGTGTGAGTGTGTGTGTGTGTCTTTGACCCACCCACTGCCACCCCACTCAGCACTGGTCCCCTCCCTCTTGGGTGGTCCCTAATGGGCTCTGCAGGGGTCAGTGTGGCCTCTAAACCCAAAATGTTGCCCAGAACAAAGCTTGAGGCTAGAGATGATGCTAGGCATCTGGTAGGGGAAAGTCTCCTGATGGCAGAGCGGTATAATCTGAGGTGGCTCAAAGGTTATTTTAGGAAGCAGAGGTGTGCAAACTTTAGTTCCTTACTCAAGCTATTTAGGGTGCTTCCAGATAGGATGGATCAGACAATGTAGTCTTCCTCTCAATACCCTCCTGTGTTTTCCCACCACTTTTTCGGTCTTTTTTTTTTTTTTTTACCACAAGAAATCCATTAAGGAAGATAAGAAAGAATAGCTGCATGATGCCTTCTGATCATTAGCACTAGGACCTCTCTGTCTGGAAGCACTCTTATTCACTTCTGTGTTCACTAAGGAATTGGCAACCAACTTCAGCCTCAATCCTTTCCATCCCATGTCTGTCTTTGTTCACTCTGCTTCGCACAGATACAAAGCTGCTCTTTAATTGATGTTTGGCTGTCAAAGATCAGTTCTCAGATAAGCAAGCTGAACTCCTTCGAAGTCAACAGTGCTAGAATCTGACTGTAACAAAAGAGAGATGAGACCTTTAACATTCTCACAGCATTTTATGAAGCTGATGATTGCACCACAATTTCCTCCTATGTTTGCTAATTCCTACTTTTAACTGAAAAGGCTTGATTTTGTTGGGGCCCATTTCCTTTTCAAAATCACTTCTCTTTTAGGAGGAATCTATGTTAATTGGTATCCAATTAACACTTGTAAGAGAAGTATCCCAACTAGCACTGGTAGGTGAGTTTGATTTTTACAATTCGATTCTGTTTTTTAACCTTTCTAGTTTTATCTCTGGAAAAGACAGACAAACAACCAGAAAAAGGAAGCAGGTAATTTGGATTTGTGTATTAAAAACCATTTTTCTTCTCCAAGTCAAGATGGGTCAAAGCAGTAATGCTTTCACACATCTTTTGAACTGCTAATTCAGCAAAATTAGGAGATAGCAGTGGAATCTTCGCTTTGTAGTGGCAAACACAGGAGTAAATCTTTGAACTTAATTTTTTACTCATTCAAAGTCATACTCTTTATCAGAGGAATTGCACAGTGTTTTGGCTGATCTCAATTATTACTACGAATTGCGACTCCGGGCCGTTCTGAGTGGAGCAGGCTGAATATAGTTTTTTGGCGCAGCTCAAGAGTTACTAAAAAAAGAGGGATAATTTCTCCATGTAAGCAATGTGGCCTAGCCTAAGCATGCTTACTCAGAAGTAAGTCATGTGATTTCACTGGGCATTACTTCCAAGACCTAAGGCAGTGTTCTCCAACCTTGGGTCCCCAGATGTTTTTGACCTACAACTCCCAGCATGCCCCAGCTAGCCATCAAGTTAAGGCAGGGCGGGCTGCCCGCCCCGTTTCCCCACCCCCCGCCTGCCCCGTTTTTTCGAGCGGCGCACAGCGCCGCTCGAATGACCCCTTACCAGTTCGGAGGTCCCGTTGCGTCACTTCCGGGACCGGAAATGACACAACGGGGCCTCTGCACAGGCGCAGATCGGTCCGTCGCGTCACTTCCAGTCCCAGAAGTGACGCGACGGGACCTCTTGAATCCAGCGGGCGGTTCTCCGCCAGATTGGGCGGCTCGAAGGTAAGGCCTCGCCGGGGCGTGAGCGGGGCCATGCTCGGCCTCGTTCTGCCCCGGCGAGGCTCGTTTTACAAGCCTAGCCCCAGCCAGCTCTGGCTGGGGCATACTGGGAGTTGTAGGCCAAAAACATCTGGGGATCCAAGGTTGGAGAACACTGACCTAAGGGTTATGTTTGGGGCAGGAAATGAACAAGCTTACTACTGCGCTGGAGAATAGCTCAGGGAAAGCATACAAACATTCCCCTTGCTAAGTTCCTCATTTTTAAAGAAGACAGAATCTACCAGGGATGTTGAAGAGTCCTTGGTTTTGAGTCACGAGTCGAATCACGAGTCTTTGGACCCGAGTCTCGAGTCTGAGTCCAAGGTCCAAAATGGTGACTCACGAGTCACTCCCAAAGCTGACTCCACGAGTCCCTGTTAAAATCAATGGGGGTTTTTCCCAACAAAATAAGGCTATTTCAGATGTGTGGCTGAAATAAATTCTAGGCACAAGTGTGCCTTTTTATTTCAAAACTCTGCAACTGATTTTGGCAAGAACAGACCAGGTAGACAAACCCAAAATAACCAGACAGGCAGAGGAGGCTGGGAACCCCAAAGTAGGCAGGCAGAGGCAGCCAAACCCAAAATGTCTGAAAGGTTGCATTTTAGGGAAATGGTTTTAAAAAATAAACTTGCTGTACTTCCTAAAACCTATCCATGTTGCATTTGAGGAACATGATTTTGGAACACGAGTCCTTGGTCTCGAGTCCCGAGTTGAGTCTCGAGTCCCATTAAAAATATTGGGACTCGAGTCTGACTCGAGTCAGAGGGGGGACTCAGTCCGACTCACGAGTCGAGTCCTGGAGTCCAAGTCCCGGTCCCTGGAATCTACTCCTTCCAGGTTCAAATCAGAAGCCGTTTCTTGAAGAACAAGCAAACAGAACTGAATAGGAAAATGAAAGTAAAACAAAACAGTCTGAAAGTGGATTCATTAGAGGCAGGGGCTGTGACTCAGTGGTAGGGTATACACATTGCATGCAGAAGGTCCCAGGTTCAATCCCGGGCATCTCCAGATAGGGCTAGGAATGAATCTTGCCTGAAACCCTGGAGAGCCGCTGCCAGTCAGTGTTGACAATACTGAGCTAGATGGACCAATCTTCTGACTCCGTATAAAGCCGCTTCCTAATGCTCTTATGAGTCTTTAGCTCCAACTCAATATAGTGAAGACTTAAAAGTTGACCCTATTATTTCCCATTTTTATACATCTTGCTAGTTTGCAGCTTCACCACTCAAAAGGCCTAGCTGCAAGTAGGTATACGTAAGTACACAGGAAGGGCCATAGCTCAGTGGCTTGTATCCAGCGTTAGTCCTGTTTAGAGTAGACCCATTGAAATGAATGGGGCTAGTTAGGCTTTCATTTAATTTATTACATTTCTATACAGTCCAGTACAGCTATTAGACAATATAGAAATGTAATAAATTAAATGATAGTGTCAACTTTTAAGTCTTCACTATATTGAGAGTTGGAGCTAAAAACTCATAGGAACATAGGAAGCTGCCTTATATAGAGTCAGACTCTTGGTCCATCTAGTGCAGTATTGTCAACACTGACTGGCAGTGACTCTCTGGGTTTTCAGGCAGGAGTCTTTCCTAGCCCTACCTAGCTCTTGGGAGGTTTACAAAGATTAAAAACCTTTAAAATACGATATTGTAACATAATATAAAAACATTTACATATAAACACACACATATATTCTGTATGTATAACAGTGAGAGCCCTAACTCACTTACTCTTACTCGTCAATTTATCTACTATTTCCCATTAAGCTAGAAAGCTGGAATTTGGCACGGTTGGTGCTTATGGACCATTAATAAAAACTACATTGTGAAAACTTCCTTTGAAAAAACCCTTAAGGGGGCAAAAAGTGGGGTTTGAAGTACTCAAGAGTACAGGGTAGAAAGTAATCAGTTTTTTAACTCGTTCGAAGAGCGGGTCCTTCAGCTAATACTAATACACACACACACACACACACACACACAATTTTAACAATCAACAATAAGAAGAAACCTCAAGGCCCACTAAAAAACCCATCATATGCTGTCAGATGCCTAAGAGTAGAGGAAGGTCTTAGCCTGGTGCCAAAAAGATGACAATGTTGGTGCCAGGTGGCCCTCACTGGAGAGATCTCCCACCCCTACCACAGTGATCCTGGCCCAGGATCACTGGGCGGGGAGGAAGCTGGTTCTGGGTTGCTGAGGAAAGCCTCCTCCCTTCTAGCAACCCAGATCAGGATTGTGCTTTCCTCAGTGCCATTAGCACTGGTGCAGAAGCAGCAACCCTGGCTGCTTTGGGGTCACTGGTGGAGGCTAAGGCCTCTTCCCTGCCCTAATAACCTCAATTGGGATTGCTACTACCCCACCGCCATTAGTGGCACAGAAGTAGTGTCCCAATTGGGGGGGGGGATTTGGCAGTGGTGGGGAGGTCACTGGGGGCCATACAAAAGAGCTTAGGGGGCCGCATGTGGTCCATAGGTCATGGGCTGTGCAGTCCAGATTTACATAAACGTAGGGTTGCTGTTTATGTTTTTGCCTGTGCTTCCCCGACACACTGTGTTGGCAAAGCATGGGCAAATCAGAAAGTCTCTATTCCAAGATGTTTGCCTGCATATAAATTCCACTGGAATCAAATGGGACTTACACAGAAATAGGGAAGGATTCAGGCCTTAACAGTTTTTAAAGACTTATTCCTCACCAGTCCGGGATTGTTGTAGTTCAAGAAGCATTTACAAGGGTGGGAAGACCTAGTAGTTCCTGCCTAATAGTTCAAGTCTATTCACTACTCTTGAATGCAGGAAAGTTACAGAGAACATGGACCATGTGATCCACAGGACACATTTCACCTTAGATTATAATTGGGTTTTGTCTGCAGGACTGTCGTGCTCCTGATTCAGCTAAAGCAAGTAAGGGCGCAATGCTATGGCCCTCCGACCTTGTCGGGGGGGGGGCATAGGATTGGTCAGACTCCCCTGTGTCCTCAGGAATCCCTTCTGAGGTCACAGTGGGGAGTCCAAGTGCAGAGCGCTCTCCCCCTACCTCGTAGTTCATTCCGCGCCAGCTGGGAACCAAGGCTGGAAGACCAACCTAAGTTCTGGGGGGTGGGGCATTACCAGGGGCATGGAGGGGAGGAGTGAGGTACCGCCAGCCTCTGAGGAATCCAGGCAGTGCCTCAGCCTCTCCTGCTCAGGAGAAGGCCGTCTATATGTTCTTGAGGGCGAGGGGAGCACGATGGCAATCCTATCCACAGCGTTCCTCCCGCACTCAATAGGATGCCCACAATCCTCCGGGTTTGGAGGGTTACAGGCACCCACAGAGGATGAGGCTGTAAGAATAGTAGCAAAATCAATGGTTCCTGTTTTTAAACAAAATTGAATGTAATAACCTAGCTTGCTGATGTACCAATACTGTGTCCAACCCCCAGCTGCAGCTCTGAACACTGTACTGGTGTACAGTGAGACACACACACACATACCCCTCAGTTGGATGTGCATCACACTATATTTATAACAGCACCAACCAATAGGAAAGCCCCCTTAGCTGCCTAATTGCAAATTCTTCTGACATGCTTTATGGATTGCAGTTGCAATGTATTCAGACTATATTCCAATGGTGAATGACAAGATGTCTATATTTTAATTATCCCAGCTATAAAATAGCTCAGACTTCACATAACTGATTTCTTTCCCATGGTGCTTTGTGAATGTAAGCAGCTGGTTCTTAAATATCGGTATCAGTGAAGTAATGTTTATTATTACATTTATTAGGACCAATTTCTTTTATTGGGACCAATTGGTATTCATATGAAGCATGTGAGCTTTTCAAGTTGCACAGAACGAAGTTACCCTTGCTTGGCCTGGATATTGATGGAAAAATAATGGGGCTAAGTAGACCTTGTCAAAAAGTATTATTTAATTTACAAGTGTATGCTTACTTGGAAGAAAGTTCTACTGTATTCAGTGGGACTTCTTCCCAGGTAAGTTTGCATAAGATTGAAGCCTAATTGTGATTTTTATAACTCTTGAGCAAATGAAAGCAGATAGCTGGAACAGCTCCACAGGGTTGTAGATGGTGATGCGGGAGATCTATAAATGGAGCTCCTCACATCTCTTTATTTGCTTAAAAGTAGCATGGTAGTGGTAGTGGCAGGACCAACCGGTGCAAGGCAGTTTGGTGCCCTAGGAAAGATCAGATATTTAGCGCCCCCCCTTCCCATTTGAGAGTGCTGTATTTTTCCCCCCAAGGCGTTTCTGGCGCCCCCGTTAGCCCTGCGCTCTAGGCAACTAACTGCCTAGTTGGCCTAATGGTAGCACCGGCCCTGGGTAGTAGTGAATTGGATCAGAGCTTAACCTTCCCCTGTGCCACTTTCCCAAATGTAATTGCCCCTCCCCAAACTGATAGGGAAAAAACAGTTATCCATATTTAGGGAACATGATGTGTGCTGAATGAATGTAGTTTGAATTGAGTTTTATGTTGATATTCCTCTGTACACGGTGAAATGAACAACTTTCACAAGTGATTCTTAAATTGGCTTTTTCATGTCTCTGGTATCTAATGCAAATGTGAAACCTACTTTGGCTAAAATGTGACTTTTTAAATAGCACTCTTGTATTTTCTGCCCCTTTCTAAGGGAGAAGACCTCGAACAGCCTTTTCCAAGCATGGGTCCCCAGATGTTGGGCTGCAGCTTCTATCATTCCTGACCACTGACCATGTTGGCTGGAAAAAATTCTGGGAGTTGTGGTCTAAAAACTGGGAACTCACAGTTGGGAAAGGCTGGTCAACTCTAGAAGGTGATACTGAGAGACTGCTCTTTCCCTGTCTTGTGAGATGCCACCATGCTCTTTAACATCTACATAAAATTACTGAGAGGTTGTCTGTAGATTTAGGCTCAAAATGACATCAATACACTTATGACATTCAGCTCTATCTCTCATTTATTTTTTTAAAAGTAGCATGGCTGGCTGGGGAATGCTGGGAGTTTTAGGACTTCTTTCTGTCTAAATATTCATAGGATTGCGCCTTTAAAGACTGCCTATTTCCATACAAACCTGTCCTGGGTGCTGTTTGTCATTCCCGCCATCTTTAGTGTGATCACACAATAGGGCTACTGGACTGCAGTACCTAGATGGCGGAACACCATCCCTAAAAAGAGTCCTGCATGTCTACTTCATCACTGGCTGGCCTTTTGGAAAGCAACCAAAAGCTTTTGGCCTGATTTGAATTAAGCAGAGGAATCCTTTTGACAGCTGTGACTGTTTTTTCTTAGGGCATTTTTATTATTTTTGTTTTTATTGGTTGTATGATTCGTAAATGATGTTTTTGTAAGACACCTTGAGCATCCCCCCCCCCCAAAGGCAGGATATAAATGTTTTAATAATAAAATTTGCAAGCAACACGCCACAGCTTTGAAGGCATTCTTAGCACTGTTTGTGACAAATGTTCTTAGCTCCATATTTCTTACGACCTTATCTGGAGGTGGGTAGCCAAGGTCCAGTGATCCATGGCCTGGTAACTTCCAGTTTGGATTACTGAATGCATTGTATCTGGGGCTGCCTTTGAAGACAGTCCCAGAACATCAGCTAGTGCAAAATATGGCTGCAAGAGTTGTAATCGGGACCAGCTGTTACTATGCTGTTCTTCTCTCACCTGCACTGGCTTCTGATTCGTTTCCACTTCCAGACCCAATTCAAAGTACTGGTTTTGACCTACAGTAATACCTTGGATTGCAAGCATAATTCGTTATGGAACCGTGCTTGTAATCCAAAACACTCTTATATCAAAGCGAGTCTCTGGCGGGCGTGAGCAGGGCCGATTTCGGCCCGCTACGCCCGCTTGAGGCAAGCGGTTACATCCCTACCAAGACGTCGCTTGTTTATCAAGTCAAAATTTATTTTAAAAAATTGCTTGTCTTGCAAAACACTCTCAGACCAAGTTACTTGCAATCCAAGGTATTACTGTATATAGCTCTACACAGCTTGGGACTCAGTACCTGATGGAATGCTTCCTCCCATATGAACCTACCCATGCCTTATGGGCATCCACAGAAGTCCTTCTTCAAGTGTCCCTCATCCTGAGGCTTGGAGGGTGGAAACAGGAGAGTGGGGGCTTTTTGGGTGCCCCCCCTCCCCTTCCCACGGCTTGGGAATGCTCACGTGGCACTCATATTATCTTCTTTGCACCAGGCTAAGATGTCTCCTTTCTCCCAGGCTTTTGTTTTTTAAAAATATTTTTAGGGCACAATCTTATGCATGCTTAAGACAAAGTCCTACAACTCCCAGCATTTTTTCTGACTTAAACATGCATGGGATTGCCCCATTGGAGTGTAAGATCCACTATTTTAGTCCCTGCAGTGTGCTTTTAACTCTTGTACCTGATGGTGGTTTTAGTTTTTGCATCCATATTATATTATGTTTTGTTGGTAGAGATGTGAAGGCTCAGAAAAAAAATGGAAAAATTCAGGAAAAAAATGTTTTCTGAAAAATTTGGGGAGAAAGCTTTTTTTCCGGGGGGGGGGCTTTTTTTCCCTGAACTTTTGTGTTTTCCCCCCCTAGGCCTTCACATCCCCATATGTTTATTGGTTATATATGGTGTTATGATTTTTGAATTGTATTATTCCCCAAAACCACATTGCTGTAATACCTTTATTAGGCCAACCAAAAGATCACCAAAAATGTGCACCCTTTCGAGATCTCTTAATCAGGCAAGATGTTATGAGAGGCAAGAGGGGGTGGGGAGTGACTACGAGGTGAAGTCACAATGTTTGCAAGTTCAGAATAGTCTCAAGGTGTTGTGTGGCGGGGAGTCTGCAGGTATGCAAGGGAGTCTGAACTTGCAGACAGTGTGAATTCACCATCTAGTCACCTCCCCCCCACACACACACTGTCAACCTGCCTTTTATAACATCTTGCCTGATGAAGAGATCTGGGGATCATGAAAGCTTGCACAATTTTTTGGATGATGTTTTGGTTGGCCTAGTAAAGGTATTACAACAACATGGATTTGGGGAAATGTTTTTATGGTCAACACAGCTACATTTTGCTTTTTAAAAATTGTATTATGTTAATATATATTAAATAATACTGCACAATGCCTATAGAAATTTCCTTTATCAGGCATTAAATAAATAAATTACATACCAAGACCTCAGGTAGTGTACCTTGCCATAGTTAAGTGGGTTGACCTAAGGACTAATAGATTCGGGTGGCAGATCATGGAAAAATTCAGATCTGGGTCAGTGTGCTTTGAGGCAAATCCCAAACTAGATGACCGGAGAATGAAAAAGGAAGCAGCTAATCTCATTTTTCCACGCCTAGACATGATGGTTGTGTGAATCAAGAGGAGCGAACACCAGGGCCTTTGTTTCTTCAGGCGGGTTTCTTTTCTTTTTTATAGCTACGTATTGAGACAACCAGCCAGTTGGAAAGTTTGCAGAGGGTTTCTTTAAGAGAGGAAGGGCAAAAGGGTACTTGAACAAAAGGAGCGTCAACAGGACTAGGTTGAAAATGCTGAAATCTGATCGTGTGCTACAGAATCCTCGCTTGCCTCCGCTTCAGAATCAAAGTTCCCTCGACGGTGGGAGCGTGTGCGCGCGGTTTCATTTAAAAGTGAGCCAGAGAAGGGCGCAGCCAAGGCACTGCCGCTTATTTTGCATTTTTTAAAATCCTAGCCAGGTCACAAGCCCAGCTCCGACTGCTGTGCTCGTACTTTGGTTCAGAAAGGTATTCCTAAATCCCCAGCATTCTCTACTACAACCGAAATCAAACGCACGTTCCCTTGGAAACGTCCCATTGAAGCTAGTGGGGCTTACTAACGGCCCGACGACCTTGTGCAAAAGGTCGTGAAATTAAGGTGAAATTAGGCGCGCTTAACTATGCACAGGGCCAGGCTGCAAGACGCTCATTCTCCTGAGTCTCCTTGGGACAGTGAGATTAGATCGAGGCTAGTCCCGGCTCGCTAGGTTGTGGATTGCAGCCTCGTTTGCTCAGAATTGTCCTGGCGAAGATTGGTTGGCGTCTTTCTCGGGAGGCTTCAGTGAAATAGCCGGCTCTGTTGCCTCAATCGGTGAATTGAAAGCTTCGCACCGATTAAAAGGGGGGATTTGGCATGGGGCTTTTTCAGCTCTCTCACCAAACCAGCAGCCCACGTACTCTCTTTTTTGCTTTGCCTCCCCAGAAGACCCATTCGCACAGATATTAGTAGCTAGGCTTGCTCCCCGAAAGACATCCCGATGTTGCTTCTCTTTCCTCCGCCGCGGTATCTCTGTTTACACAGGCGCCCGGCCAATAGTCTCAAAAGATCCGTGCAGTTAAGGCTGCAAGCCTTTGCACGCCTACTCGCGAGTAAGTCCCATTGAACTCGCGAAGATTTACTCCCGACTACAGATACGCGTGGTAGCGGGTTGCTTAACTGAAGCTGCAATCCTGTCCCTTCTTACCTGGGAGTAAGCCCCGGTGAACACAGTGGGACTTGTTTCTGAGTAGACATGGCTAGAATGGCGCTGTAGCGCGCTCAGCAACCCAGCATTCGCTCGGTTTGTTTCACGGAGGATCTAGTAGCGGTCAGGCAGGACGGGGACTCTTATTTTGATACCCAAGCCTGGGTAGATGGACAAGCGAGTACATCAGATGTCATTATTTGGCAGCGGATAAAAGTCACTGGTCTTATTAATACTAAGCAGAGAGCTACTATGATTGTAGTCTGTGTTAGTGAATGGCTAGCTTTCCCCCCCAACAGGTGATACCTTCTTTTGCTTATAGGTAAGACCGCGCTTTGTTCCATCCCTTACGTCTTTTTTTTTTATTTTTTTAACCGATAGTGCAGTTTACTTGTCTGGATCTGGAGCAAGAGTATATAAACCGAGCGTACTTTTGCAGAACTTCTGGCCGCTTTTAGGGGAGTGTTCAGTCGATCCCACTCTGTGTACCAGAAAAGGATCCTGATTCCGTAGTATGCAGTGTGTTAAGCTGCAGTCTTACGGCGCGTTTACTACGGAGGTTTAGGATCGCGCTGTTAGTACTGGATGCAAGGGGCCCTGAAATTCCTGTCTTTCAAGACGAGTTGCACAGGAAACGTTTAGTTCTAACGTATATTTCTGCTCTTTGACCTTGCTTAGTAGGACATGTGCCTTTAGCAGTGTCATTAGACCAGGATCTCGCCGTCTGATTCAGTTTGTATGGGGGCGGAGAGACTTCTTACAAGTTTCATGTGAGAGCATTGGTGGTGGCTTTTTGTTTTAGGGTGGAGAGGTAATTTAATTTAAAGCGTCCAACCTGTTCTTCATACCAGTTTGAGGGTGATTCCAAGATCTTGTTTTAGTCTCACCTTCCGGGAATAGGGAGGCAGACTAGGAGAGGAGAGGGGTTTTTTGTGTGTGGTGCTATTATTACTTGGAGCTCCTTATCTGCAACTTCTCATGAATGTCAAGGGGGGGGGAGTATTTACATTTCACTGTTAACCCCCCTTTAATTACTAGATTTTTGTCTCTGTCTGCGGAGTGTATGACCTCATGGAACCTACTTTAGGTTCTCCTATGAAAGGAAGACCACATACTGCACTTACACACACACACACACAGATATATAAGCAAAACAGCTGATCTGGAACCCTGCTGGGGAAAGCAGCTGGTGCAAGAGCTTTTGAGTGGGGAAAGTTGGGGGGGAGGGTTAAGTTTCTCCACTGTTACTTTTCTACTCAACTTTGGCACCTCTGGAGGCATGTAAATTCATGAAATACAGAGTTTACTGGACAGTTGGATTTTTCCAGCTACTTATGGTTCTTTAAGTATTTACCATCATTGACTTTCTGAATTTTTGCTTTATTTCTTTAATAAAACTTCCTCCTCTATTACTTATTTGACAATTTATCGTTTACAACAGTCATATTAAATGTCTTGGGGCTGACTGTACAAGGCATTTTTGTCCATGAGATGTCCTTGGCTGTCCCTGGGCATGATGCATCTGTGTACGCAATCATTTATTTATTTATTATATTTATACCCCGCCTTTTTTCCTGCAAGGAACCCAAGGCGGCTTACAATCATGGCTGAACCCAGCAGTAGCTCCATAATCAGTGGCTGGAGGAGGTCACTGTGGGGATTGTTGCTGTAACTATATCTGTAAATGCCCCGTTCTTGTAACATTTATCTGTGAGTGTGTACTTGGGGGACAGTTAAGACTGCTTGTGTGGACAAAAAATGAATTGTGTGGAACATTATTTCCTACATAAGCTTTAGCTTTTGTTCATTATACTAAAATCTGAGGTTGGTTTTAATTTAAAATCTTCTGCATGTTTGCTCATTGATTTCAAAGATCCTATAGAAACTGTTCAGGAAACTGGGCTCTAATCTGAAAGATATCTAGACTCCTATGTACCAAAATGATCCGCTGGCTTCAGTGAACTACTTGGAATGAGTATGCTTAAATATGTGTTTGTATCTACAGTATGTATATAGTGTATGTGAGTACAGACACACACACACACACACAGAGTACACAGAATCTATCTCTGCAAGTTTGAGCACAATCCAGAGAGAGGAAAAATCTTTTATCCCATTGATTTCAGTGGGACATAAGTGTGCCTTTTCTGGTTTGACCTTTTGTCTCTAATTGTAAAGAGGTTCTGTTGGTTGTTGGAAGACTTACAGTGGTGAGGAGCCATGTGATGCTAATCCTTATATAGTTTATTACATAACCTTTGATATCAGTTTGAGACCTTTTAAGTGAGGTGCATTGGAACATTTTGTACACCTCTAATATTGTGTTAGATTTCTGGCTGATGTGCTTATGCTAAAATATTCAGGGATATTTTCTGACCCACAAAGGCTAGAGGCTTACTTTGTAATGAAAGGGAGATTGGTGGTGAGCTCCTTGCCATCTGTTCATTATACATTCCTTTTACTTCCACACAAATTGTTATGCTGTTATGGAAAAATTAGAAGACACAACTAGTTCAACAGTTGCTATCAGTGTTAAGTTTCCAGTACTACACATACATTCATAGTCATTTGCAGAACCAAGATTTTACATTGTTTTGAGCGTCTCTATTAATAGTCCACTGCATTGTATGTTGAACATTTAGGTCATCCCATGGGCAAGTTGTATCTTTTAGTGGTACCCGTATGGGTGTAATCCAGCAAAAGTAGCTCATTTGTTGAGTTCCATTGATTTCAGAGGGCACGAATTTAGTATGTGCTTAATTGACACGTAGATAAATATGCGAGGACTTTTTGCCTTGAAAGGAAGTATAAAAATAAGTTTAGATAGATAGAATGTGAATGTTAAAGTGAAAGTGTATGCTGACAGTCACTTTTAAATGCCTGTCAGCATTCAGTGGTGTATTTAAATGTTTGAACATTCAAAGAAGTTGTAAAGAGGATTTAAGAATGAATAAATAAAATTTGGCAGGAGAGAGAGAGATTAGATAGGCATTTCTCAGGTACAGGTTAACCTATTTTTGCCAAGTTTGGACCACATTTATCCATTGGTTCCCTTCTAATTTTATGAATCTACATAACCTTTGTTAGTCTTTGTGGCATGCCATTTATTTTATTTTTATTTGTATTGTTTTCCTAAAGGAATTGTCATCATCAAGAAAGCCACTCTTTGCTGAGGCAGGGGTTCTATTCTACCCAGGAACCCAGCCAAGAAAGGCCACAAAATTTATCATCAAATTCTTTCCAGCCACCAACCCAAAGCCCATTTTCACCTTCTAAAACTCAGGACAATTGTGAAAGCTTCCCCATGAGTGTCAGTAATCTCCCATCCGTGTCCTCTATGTATCAACCAAGCATGTTTAATTATGAGCGTCCAAAACACTTTATCCAGTCTCAAAATCCATATCAAGGGAAACCACAGCCTCCAGGACCAGAAACCTCTACTACGCTTCCAAGCAGGCAAACCAAGCAGTCTTCCATTCTAATCCAGCCTTGTAACCCTAATGAGAAGAAATTTTCTTCCTCTTCATCGCTGAGCTCGCCTATCTCGCTCTCCTCGCCTTCATATAGCGCTTCATTTCCCGTAACACCCGCATCTGCACAGTCTCCTGCTAGCTCATCATCTGGGCAGAGGATCTCATCCATGCATAACCAGTCCCCTGCAGCATTCCTTTGTTCCGTGTTGCCCTCCTCCCACTTTGATTATAGTAGCCAAGGCCCTTCCTCGGTGGAGTCAAAGTAAGTATGTTCTTTCCCTTGCTTTGAACTGTGTGTACATATGGCTCTTGAAACCCTCAACGTTGTTCATGCTATGTTCTGCATTCCAAGTATGTGGTATGCAACATAAGTGTTGAGTGTAGAGACAGGAATTGAGAGAGGAAACCAGGGAGGGCAAGTTTTGAGCACCCTTCATTTTGAGAAGGCTCCTTCAATTTGGCAAAGTCCATTTTGTCTTTCGAATGCTAAGAGATGGGAGGTATGTGGCATGGGGCTTGCCAAAGCCTAATGTAAGAACATGCAAGACCTGGCTGAAAAATAAAAATAGATGGAAAATGCTCATCCTTCACATATCAGGTCCCAAATGCATGATTCGTGAATGCTCTTCACTTCAGCCTTTTTCACAGTTGGCCTGTTTTGTGGAGAAATATGCAGCGATTCAGTTGCTTATGGTAAAAATCATGTCGAGGTTTTGTTGTTGTTGTTGTTTTATTGCAGAAGTGGGGAACCTGCGACCCTCCAGATGTTGTTGGACTCCAACCCCTATCAGCCCCAGGCAGCATGACCACTGGTCAATGATTATGGGAGTTGTAGTCCATGAACATCTGAAAGATCACAGGTTCCTTAACCCTGTTTTAATGAAAGGATAAATGGTTTTGTCTTACGCCAAATAAGGGTGCAATCCTATGCAAGTTTAGACAGGGGAAAAGGCCTACAACTCCCAGCATACCCCAGCCAGCATAGCTAGCTGGGGCATGCTAGGAGTTGTAGGCCCTTGTTCTCTCTAAACTTGCAAAGGGCTCTGTCTCAAATATCCTTTGTGTCTTTCCAGTTTGTTTGTTTTAACATAAATTATGGCTCTATCCTGTTTAAAAGGAAAGAGTAATTGGTGCTTTGGAGTGTGATTTATACTTCTATAGGCTTTAGTAGGACTACCCCACCAAGCAAATTAGCTGCAATCCTAAACACGTACTAGGACGTAAGTTTCATGTAATTCAGTGAGATTTACTTTTGTGAAAACATGCTTAGGACTTTACTGTTACTTCTGTTTAATGCTGTAAGGACACAATCCTATGCATGTTTAGACAGAAAAAAGTCCTACAGCTCCCAGAATCCCCCATGCTGGCTGGGGAATTCTGGGAGCTGTAGGACTTTTTTCTGTCTAAACATGCATAGGATTGCACCTTAAGTCTCACTGGGTTCTGTGGGGTTTATAGTCTCTCACTAGGGAGTATCTAGGATTTCAGCCTTAGTTATTCTTTCTCTTTGGGCATATTCTGCTTCTGCTCTGTGTATCCAGACACGGAGCAACTGACATAGAACAGGTGTCAGTATCACACCTGGATACAATCCAGCCCAGAGGGGAAAATAGTTGGTGACTTCTGTGGAAGCTAGATTGTGCTGCTTTTCAGTATGCTGTGTGTTTGCCAATATACGTATACTCTGACATAAAACAGGAGAATATATAATGGAGGTCCTCATTGTTGTAGAAAATGGAAGAAGGGTTTCCCCCACACACACCTTTTTAAAACTTTGAAATGTTTACTGAAAGCCAACTTGAAAAACTAGCTAGACAACAATTGGAGTGTGTGTTTTTACAGAATAAGGGACAACTCCCTGCTATTTCATAGAGCACAGAATGTACAAACTTTTCTGTCCCCCAACCCTCATCTTACTCTACTGTGAAAAGCAACTGGCATCTACATTCTGCATAATACTTGAAGGGCACAAAGAATCAAAAGCTGGACGAATGTTTCCTAATAATAATAGAACTGAAACACAGGTGGGAAAAGAAGACTGTTTGGGCATAGCAATGCCATTTGTAATTCTGTTTAGAGAATTTATGTGTAAGGGTTACACATTCCTGAGGTAATCACAGTAATACATTAAAGGAATGCAAGGTATTTTATAATGCCACTATTTAAGACCTCAACACCTTGTAAGCCAGGGAATCCTAATCCATCTTGAAAACTAGGGCTGCAGTCCTAAAACTGCTTACCTAGAATTACTAAGTTCCATGATAGTCTGTGAGACTTAAATGTGAGTAAAAGTGAATAGGAGTTGAGTGGTGGATTAGAAATGAAGGACCCAGTGGTGGATTAATGTGGAAAATAGCACACAAGTAAGGCAGATTCAGAAACAGATGCTCAGTGTCATCAAACCTGCTGTTAGAAGTAACCATCATTCATTGTGTACAATGGACAAAGATTATTGGTGAATTGCCAACAAGATATAAACTAAAGAAAACATTTTAAGGCCTTGGGGATGAATTTGGATGATTTAATCTTGAGTCCCCTTTCATAAAATGAAATAAGATTTTCTTGTAATTAGGTTTTCAGAGACCTAGGACTTCCCTACACAAAGCTTTTACTGCGCACTTGTGATTCCTTACTCATGGTAGTTTGCAGGTGCTTTACATGATGTCGCCATCCTCCAGGGCCTCTCCTGTGCTTTCCAAGCATTTCCGCACCTTTTTTTAGATCTAGGAAAGTGTAGTATTATCTGGTAATGGCAGAATGAACCGGAATGAGAAGTGCATGTATTTTCGCAATTCTGCTGTACTGCAGCTCCACCTTGTGGTTGTGTAATGGAACATAAAGGCAGAGAAAGAAATCAAGCCTGGGGGGGAAACATGTGTAAAGGAGCCGATCTTAATCCAGCAAAGAATTCGCAAGCAGAAGCCTCCGTAAAGTGGAGGGTTAAAAGCCTCATGTAGGGAAGCATCTAAAGTGCAACCCTAACCTGATGTTAATTGCTGGAGGGGTTTAGTATTGGGCAGGGGGGGTGTCCACTGTGCCCACAGAGAGTTCCACTGGCAGAACACAACCACCAGTGGTAGCAAGCACAAGGCCCTGAAACAGGTTGTGATGGAGGTGGGCTCAAAGCCAGCTTTGGATCCCCCTGAGGGGCCCAATCTGGACTTCGGCAGGCTGGCATAGGAAAATTCCATCCTGTTGTAACCAACAGGAGGGAACACTTTTAAAATCCCGCACTGCTGTGGTAAAAAGGAGGGGGGAAATCCATCCCCACTTTCTGCCCTGGCTGGCACAAGCTAGCAGGCCTCTGTGGATTTGGCAATAGATTTCCCTCGCCATTACTCCCCAACCCCACTTAGAATTCTTCTGCCCAAGTGATTTCTTGTCTTTCCATCTTTAAATCTAATAAAGTGAAGTTTGATTTTGGCCATAACAGATGTCTTGTTGGCAACAAGGACCATGGGCAAGTATCTGTTTTCAGCTCTCTTCTCTAAAGGAATTGTCCTAGGTCTTAAAAAGCAAAGAAACAAGTTATTGGAAAATATGTCCATTGAACACTATGTCCCTCTTCCTTTGTACTTTTTACCCTTAGTTGGAAGAGCATACAAAAAAATCAGGGATGGACCAAAAAGAGTTTCATGGTCGAATAATCTTTATTTCTTTTCTCTCAAACCTTAATTATTTGTTGTTGCATGATATATGGCACACTCCATAGCAACCACATAGAGGGTAATACATATGGTATTGACGGTGTCCTCCTTGCATATGAGCTGGCCAACAATGTAAATTTCTAATGGAGTTGTCTTCAGTACTATGTCTTACATCCAGCTCCAAATAATGACCTGTTCTCCCCACCCCTTTTCCTTAAATTAGCAGTTATTCAAAGCCTATGTACAAGAAGCAAGCCAGCAGCACCAAACAAGTGCAAAAGACTTCTGACAGAGAGATACAAGGAACGAAAGACGCTCTCATTCAAGACCTGGAAAGAAAACTACGATGTAAAGATAACCTTCTCCATAACGGAAACCAGGTAAGAAGATGTATATCATGCAAAGAATATATCTGGCAGAGAGGAGCTAACAAGTTAAAGATTGAGCTGAATTATTCTGAGCTTGGCTTCCCTACAGTTTGAGCTCCTTAAACCAATTTAGTAAGTTAAGGCCCACTTCTTTATGTGCATCATGTGTGTGAGAGAGTGAGAGAACTTGGAGGTTTGATCATGCATATGTTGAAATGACCACCAATCAAGCAGACTCATTCTCCAGATTAATCTAGGAGCATGTTTAATACTGAATGTGCTCATTTCAGAATCAAGGGAATTCCACTGGAGCTCTCGTCACCCAGAGCTATTGAGCCCTGGCAGTAGTGACTGCTTGGGTATAAGGTGTCTCTTGAGCCACCAGTGCTTACTGTCTCATCAGCTGCATTTTTTGGGTGTAATCCTGTGATTTATAGTTGATGTCACAGTCTGTGGACATACCGGTAACCCATGAGCAAGGATGTCAGAGGGATCAATGCAACTATGGGAAGTATGGCAGGCTATGTGGTAGGGGACAGTTGCCTACAGATAATACAGGGTGCCACTGAAAATGGTAGTCCTGTGCTGAGTCCCAACCCCCCTCCCCTTCCCCTCTGTGATTCCATAGTTCAACTTACCTGTGTCCTGGCAGTGTTGCCATGCATTTCTCAGAGGCAGCCATTGACAAGGAGGTTGGAGGAGAGGGGAGCAGGCACATCATTACAATGATGCCGGCACACTAGCTAGGTTGAACTAGATGTTAGAGTGGGAGGAAGGAACTTAACGCAGGGCTGCTGTTTTCATTGGCAACACTGTGTGCTCTTTGGACTACATTGTTCCACCGTACTCGTACCCATTCAAAAGATGTGCTGTCGCACTGTACTCATCTTGCCCCTTTCAGTGGGAACAAGACTGCAAAAGACAATAGATTTTAAACCTGGCCCTCTGCACCTTGAGTTTAGCGCTTGTACCATACTAACCCATTCTCAATCCTACCTTGTGTGTTGCTCCAGGCTGAATCTATTCCAAATGGGTTAAAAAACCTCCCTTTATAAGAGCTGATCTGTGAAGTTAATTCGGTGCTTTATTCGTTCATCAAGTAGCAATAATCAGCTGAGGAAAGGTGTATACATAGCTTTTTCTAAAGTGTGTGTTTGGCTTGTGTAGCAAGGTGTGTGTTCAGCAGAAAAAAATCAGGTTTTGATCAATTTTGGGTGTTAACCGGAAGTATTCCCTCAGGCAAACCCTGAGAGAGACATGTGTGTAGCCAGACAGATAAACAGCCCCATCATATGAGTGCCTGTAACCCTCCGAACTCGTAGGATTATGGGCATCCTATTGAGGGCGGGAGGAGGGCGGTGGATAGGATTGCCACCACACTCCCCTTGCCCTCAAAAACATTTAGATGTCCGATTTCAGCCATCTAAATGTTTTACCCCTCCTCGTGAGGAGAAGAGGCTGAGGCACCGACTGGATTCCTTGGAATCCAGCGGTGCTTCGCTCCTCCCCTCCCACCTCCAGGAACGTTCCCCCACACCGGAACCGAAGTCGGCCTTCCGGCTTTGGTTCCCAGCCGGTGTGGAAAGAACCGTGCTGGCTGCGAGGTGCAGGGGGAGTGTGCTCCTCAGGCAGACTGCGTGCTGTGAACTCAGAAGGGATTTCCAAGGTTGCAGCAGCGAGTCTGATTTCTCCTACGCCCTGCCCCCCCAGGCAGGGTTGGAGGTCCATAGGATTGCGCCCTAACTTGTTTATTGAATGGGACAAAAAAACTAGTTTTATACTTGTCCATGAATTCCTTTCTCAGTACTTAAGATTGCAAGGAAGAAATAGCAATTCTCTTAGTAAATCAAACAGTGGAATACTTCAAGGAGTTTCGCTGGTTGTGCAATACTTCGTGGTGATTTAAGGGAGCTGGGAAGTTCATTGCTATCTTTCTTTGTGAAAGAGAAGCAGATGTCAATAAGAAATAGCTCTCTCTCTCTCTCTCTCTCTCTCTCTCTCTCTCTCACACACACACACACACACACACACACACATGAAAGAGCGCAGTAGTACAGTATCTAAGATAAACTGGAAGCAGTGGCTTGATCTCTCCCTCCTCAGTCAAAACATGGTGACAGGCTCTGCATATGAGATGGTTGTGCTACAAACCATCATGCTGTGATACATTGATATATAGGCTGCCCATATGGTATGTATTATTTTAATTCAGCAGCTCTCTGTTGGGGTACAACTTATGTTCACTTGTGTTTTACCTGCTGTAGAAGTACAAATAGCTTCTAGAAAAAGTGAAAGCTCCCTTCTTTCTGTCAGGCCAGCCTATGTGTGAGAGACTATTGAGGGACAAGAATGAACATTGTCAACCTTACATTGTTTCCAACTGCTGTCACTCAGTCTGGCAGACTTACTCACCATGCAAGTTATTATGGGGGCGTGTTCCTTTATGCCTTTCCTTTATTTCCATAGAGGCTGTTGACCCTTATGGTGCTATTGTACCTCTTTTCTTGGATCTACCCTCTCTGACTAGGGGAAAGTGAGCATTGATATTCAAATAGTCTGAATTTTGTCTGACCCTTGGAGTGAAGACAGATGTAATGTTAGTGAAGACAGATCCTCTAGTTTCCTGCATTGAGCAGGGGGTTGGACTCGATAGCCTTGTAGGCTCCTTCCAACTCTATGATCTATGAAATCTATGAAACAGTGAGGCAAATCTGGAAGCAACCTCGCTGTGGTGCCTCCTGCAGGATTTGATCCTTTCCCAGAACTTTTATTTCTTTATAATAGTTGAATTGCAGCAAAAGCTGACTGTGGACCACACTGATTAACTATTACCTGTGATGTGACCAAAACACCCCACCTATTCACTCTGAAGCAGTCTTACACTTTGAAACTTTTCTTTTAATAGTAATGGCAACCAAAGGATTAATAAATGCATGACTTAATATTTATTAAATAATAAATACCTGATGAACTTCCGCCGGGCTTTAAAAATATGGCTTTTCAGGCGGGAATATGGGGTGGGTTAGGGTTTTGTTTTTTTTAAACACCTCTTATGGTGTTTTAATGGTGTTTTAATGGTGTTTTAATGGTGTTTTATCCTGATTGTACATCGCCCAGGGTAGCCAGATGGGTGATTTAAAAATTTAATGAATAAATAAATGACTGTTCATGTGGCATTTTAAATATTGGACAGACCACCTGTAGTAGGGGGAAAGTGGGCAAGACAAAGGGCTGAGCAAGCATTCAACTTCTCGGACATTTAGGTATATCTGTCTCTTACATTGCAAAGACAGGAGGAAATTGGGCTGGCACCATGGCTCAGGTACTCTACACCATACTCTCTCCCTCTTAATATCATGCACGTTTTCACCTTAGGGTGCTTCCAGAAGTCCTAGCAATAACAATTAGAAAGTATTGTGCAGCTTTTCAGTCTTTTTCTCCTTAATGGATGTTTACAGTAAGAAAAAAGACTGAAGAAGCGGTGGAAAAACAGGGGCGAGTTAATGAGTTGTCTGGACCCCCCCTGTCAAATTAAGTGAATCAGACAGGGCAATAGTGTGATAAAAGAATGATCTGGAAGCACCCTTAGGGTTCCTCTTGTCGTCTTTCACCCTCCTACCTCTTTCAGGAAGGTTTTTGCTTTGGCACATCTGCAGAATCCCAACAATAAAGGCTCCTGCTCTCAAAAGCATTGATGGTTGTGATGAAGCTGTTACTTATGTTTCTTCTTCTTCTACCAGAAATGAATGATTCCCATGAATGTGTTCTTCTGTGGTGAGCTCTGAAATGTTGAATGAGATAAAGCCCAGTTAAAGGAATTAAAGGCACTCCCTGGCCTTTTCTAACTAATTTTTCTTTTCACTTTGGCCTCTGTTAAGCGTTTAAGCTACGAAGAGAGAATGGCTCGCAGGTTACTTGGACCAGAAAATGCTGCATCTGTGTTTGAACCTCAGAGTGAAGAAAATGCGCAGGACACACATGTAAGTGGTTTGTTTTTTTTAACTGCCTACATACAATCCAGAACACTTCTTGGGATTTGCTAAAATAAAATATGGCTGGGGATCGAGACTCTTTATGGATGCAAATTGGATATAGAATATGAGGGAGAGCTTGTAGCAGTCTCTTGTGGGGGGGGGGATCCATATTACACTGTATATTGTCAAGTCAGCAGAACGGTACTGCTATATTCACATTCCAGAGTCACTACTCACAGGGCGCACTCTCATTAAATGTACTGCACTCATTGTGGTTTGCCACCCCACACCTAACTCCGTAGCGGTAGAACTGAGCGTTGCCTTGATCAGGGTTGTTTTTTTTAATTTATTTTGCTCCTTCGTCTCTGTGCAGGTGCAAAAGAGCACAGGGGCGATCTTTAAAAAAAGAAAGAGAAAAGCTCTTCTGGCCTCTCCCAAAGAAGGAGAAGGATGCTGCTGCTGCCACCCTCTTGCAGGGTTGGGGTGAAGCCAGCAAGATCAGCACGCCACGCCCCTCCCCTCCTCCCAAATGCAATTTCCCAAAGAAGTGTTCCTCCCGTTCTGAGTTTTCCGAGCGCAAGGCTGCTGTTAAATCAGTGTGATACACTTGGGAGTAAGGGCATTGGAGAGAATGGGATTTACTTCTGAGCAGACATGCCTTTTGGCTAATTTACAGCTCCCTGCTCTTTGTCCAATGGGGGTGAACGCAGCTGTTTAAAAACGGGGGGAAGCCTCCCACTCCTGTCCCCTCTCAAACTTCATGGTGGTTATCCTGGGGGTAATGCCTTTCACATGCAGGGGAAACAGCTATTTCAGAAGCGGGGGGGGGGTTGCTTCTGGTCCGCCGTATGCGGAGGTGCGCATGTCCGCAGGAGCAAAATTGTTTTAAAAAACACCAACAGCAACATGCAATTCCCTGAAGCAACCTGCTCGGAGCTGCAGAGGTGTGCAGGAACGCTTACAAATAATAATTTAAAAAATTAAAAAGCTTCCGGGGAAGAGGGCGAACCATTGCACAACAACAAATGGCAGATACCATTTGGCAAATCACCAGACGCACGTGATGCCACATTCCCCCAGCCCCTCGAAAACTGTTGGCTAACTCCAGTGACAACACTTTCGTGGCCACACCTCGGACAGGCAACTGCAGCGCAAGTTTAGCACACACTAGCCGCCTACTGTGACAGTGAACTGCAATAACTGGGAAAAATGTGATAAACCTGGTCTGGGAAATTCCAGAAGAAACGAAGAATGATTACGCATGACTAGCACGACCTGCACTGAAAAGTGTGTGTGTCATGTGCCCCGCAAGTCACAGCAGCGATACAGTACTGCAATAAACCTTAGGTGTGGATCCAGCCTGGGTGCCCATAGTTATTGTCCTCATAATAATATGATCATTTCAACTGCCTCTTATTAATATCCATACGGTATTGGGTTGTTTAATCAGTAGCACTGCTAGCATATCTACTTTGGGCACAGTCCAACAGGGCACTTACGCCTCCAGTGATTCTCTTGTGCCCCACTGATTCTGTTGTGCAAACGGTGGGTCCCGCTGATTCTGTTGCATAAGTGGGACCCACCACTTGCGCAACAGGGATTTAATGCTTCCCAGAGGAAACCCTGAAACAAGCAGAAATGCTTCTTTCTTGATTGGGACAGGTCAGTGGAGCTCCCTTATGTGAGTTCTGCCAACCTGCCCCATTCCAGAAACAAGCGTTTTTGCTTGTTTCCGGTTGCCCCAGATGCGCTAAATCTTCATTCCACAAGCAATGGGCACCACTTGCGGATGGGAATTGGTGAGCGCATAAGGAAATTGGCGGAGACATAAGTGCACTGTTGGATGCCCCGCTTTGTTTTCAGAATTTGCACAGGTTAGTTATTTCCAAACTGTATTAGATCTTCCCAATAACCTACCCCATGTAGCTCTTCCCACCAAATAACTGAAGCTCTTGTCTCTCACGATGAGGTGATTTCTTTCTCTCCCCAAGTCTTGTGAATCAAACCCATTTATAAAATAAAGCAAACGTTACAATAATAATAGAGGGAAAATGTGATGCTCAGTTGAAAGATGCTTCATGCTGTTTTAGTGTAATCTTGCTCAAATGTGGCCTCGCACAGCTGACAGGACACCGGGGCAGAAGTGAGGTAATGGGAAGAGAATAGGCAGAGCAAGGGCTCAAAAAGCTATGAAGTTGTAGGGTGGTGCAGAACACAGGATGAAGAAAGCTGATGGTGGTGAGGGCAACAGAATGCTCATGTGAATGTGCATGGTCCATCTATATCAATGGTTCTCCTAGCAGCAGATACATCCATTTCTCCATACAAGTAAATGGAACAATTGAATGTGGGGCTACACTTGCCCTCTGTGGTTAAAATAATGGGGTCTTAGATGGGGATTTATGGCCCCACATAAGTAGTATTTGCTCTATTAACTTGTATAGAAAAAAATGGAAGGGTATTTAATTGGAAAGTCATGGATTGCTGGGGGGTGGGCGGTGCGGTGCGGGAAGTTCACATCTGTGGCCATAGGTAAATATTAGGTTGATAATCACTGTTCTAGTGTGTGCTTTGCCCTAGAAGCTGTTGTCAGTGACCTATTCAGCTGTTGAATTTATACTTTCCTTCTGGCTGATTTGCATAAAATAACACTAAAGATTATTTTTAAAAAGCAGCCAATATCTCATCAAGGTGTAGCAAAATTAGTACCCATGTTAGAGGGTTTGTGAGCCCACAGTGGTGTAAGATGTTTTCTAGACTACCAAACCAGTATTTTAAAATGCAATCAGCAGATGTGAAGAACTTGACGCAGCGCTTATATCGCAGTGTGTTGGAAACAAAAATACCTAGAACTGTCAGTGTTGCACTTCCTATATTTAACTGTCCCCATTGCTAAAATGGTAGGAATACCACTGTGCCTGAATTATACCTTGTATTGAATTAAATTACATCTGTTCTTCAAAATGCTAAAATGGGTCTTGTGAGGGTATATTATATATATATAGTTGCTCGTAAGGTCCATGTGATTTGGTTAAAAAGTTATTGGAAAACTTCGCTGGCTCTAGCGCTGTGATCTAACAAGGAAAATATTCCAGCTTAAGATGTGTTGATTGCCATTGGTACCCTTTTGTGAGTCTGCACAACACTGCTCTTGCCAATACTGTATTAAAGTGACTAGATTTCTATTTCCTGCTCAGCTGAAGGACACTGTGTCCCTAGCTCCCATTTCAGATATTCCAGTGGGATAATAGTCCCCCCCTCCTCTAACAAAGGCTATATGATTGCCAAATACTTTGAATCTGTGGAAAGAATTGTATCATTCCTTATGGCACATGACTCGTGATGGCATTTGTCACTGCTGCTGATGGTGCATTAGGGGGAAAACCTCAAATGTTAATGATATATTTTATTGTTTTATTACTGTTTTATGATTTTATTATGATTTTTATTTGGGAATGGCTTTGGGATTTTATATTAAAAAATGAAAAGCAGTATCAAGTGCCAGTGGGGCATAGTGGTGAGAGTGTTGGACTGGGACTCAGGAGATCCGGGTTATAGTCCCCACTCAGCCATGAAACTCACTGGGTGACTTTGGGCCAGTCACTGACTCTCAGCCTAACCTACCTCACAGGGTTGTTGTGAGGATAAAATGGAGAGCAGGAGGAGGATTATGAAAGCTGCTTTGGATTACTTGCAGGAAAAAAGGTGGGATATAAATATAATCAATCAATCAATCAATCAACATTTTCTGAAATAAATGTTACTCTATAAAAATTGCTTGTGATAAATCAGTAATTTGCTTCTCCAGCAAGTTTAAGCAGTGGATGTTCAGCTCTGACTCTGTCATAACATAAAGCAGTGTCTCTTGTCAAGATAAAGCAGTGATAACTTAACTCTTTTTGGCTTTCTCAGCAGCAGAGCATGGAAAGCACACGGTTGCAAGTTCCTACACCACAAGTAAGGTATGAGCTATGCACATGTTTAGCAGCAAGGCGTCCTAAGTCTAATCGGATGACGTGAGACTTGATACAAACTGCAAACACTATGAAGTATTATGCCTAACGTACTTATTTATTTATTTTATTATTTATTTATTATATTTTTGAATCGCCCATCTGGCCAGTCATCCGGCCACTCTGAGCGATGTACAGTCCAATAAAATACAAGAACAAAACAGAGTGTAATACACAATTAAAAACAGTACAAAATTTAAAAATCCTAACCCACCCCATATTCCCGCCTGAAAAACCACTTGGCTGCAAATGGAATAAAACCAATAACTAAAGTTTTATTTAGTGTGGTAGCGGAGAAGATACCAATGGCCTGATGATTGCAAGGCAGTGAGTTAAAGTCACACGCTCCCAAGACATGTACATATCGTAGGACCTGTGAAACTGTTTTAAAAAATGCATATTCAGCCTGACTTTAAGAGAAAATTTTAAGGCACAAGGTATTACCTAAATGCCATAAAGCCAAAGATAGAAGCGCTCTTGTGTGAAATATGCACAAATTATCCTCTTTGTCCTGGATGGTCTACCATAGTGAAGGTGCAAAACTAGAAATATAATTTTATTCCTCTACAACAGGGGTGGGCAAATTGTAGGCCAAAACATCTGGAGGAACACAAGTTACCCACCCCTGCTCTAGGAACTATCCTCACTGGCCTGCCATGCAATGGAACTGTTAATGTATTCTTAATGTACTTGAGCTGTGTGCAGGGTGGGGGAAGAAAGGTTATACAGGAATACTTTATTGCCTTTTTAATGTGCACTTGTAGAAGCAGGCCATCTTCAAGAGGGGAGAGGAGTGAGCAAGGCTCAATTCAGGAGAAGTTTTTTCAGCCACGTTTCTTGCAAGTTCCTGAAGACATAACAGTTGAAGAAGGACGATTCTGCAGGATTGATTTCAAGGTAATAATACATCATTCCAAGCATTTGCAACACAGTGGACGCTGTAACCGTTTTATGAATTGCCTTACTGGATCAGACTGCGGCCCAAACTAAACATTCGGTGAAGCGCGCATAGCTCCATTGGAGTCAATGAAGTCTCCATTATGGAGACTTTTTTTAAAAAGCATGGGGGGTGGAATTTCACCACAAAAAACCACACACACACAGGTGGGAGTTGAAGGTTTAAACCTCTCCTGGAGCATCATGGTCTCAATCCAAATTGGGGCCATGCGCACTTTCAGAAGAGTAGGGAAAGCTAGCATGCATAGCTCTACTATGTGTGCTTTACTGAACATTTACAGTAATTTGGCCCTAAGGTCCATCGAGTCCAGGATTCTGTTTTGAGCTGCAGCCAGTCAGATGGCCTCTAGAACAGGGCTCTCCAGCCTTGGGTCCCCAGATGTTTCCGGCCTACAGCTCCCAGCATACCCAGCCAACATGGCTAATGGCAAGGGATTCTGGGAGCTGTAGTCCAGCAACATCTGGGGACCCAAGGTTGGAGACCCCTGCTCTAGAAGTTCACAAATGGGACATGAAGATGATAGCTTTCCCCTTTCATTTCACCTAAGCATCTGATACTTAGAAAATCAGATTAAACCTATAACCTCCATAAATCTGTCTAATCTCCCTTTAGACCCATCTGAGCTATTGACCATTACCACATCTGCCTGCCTCTCTCTCTCTCTCTCTCTCTCTCTCTCTCTCTCTCTCTCTATGAGTTGTCCTTAAAAAAAAAAGAAAAAAAAAAGCATAACTATACAAAGTTTGGTGCAGTATGTCTTCTGTAGACCAGGCAGTTATTGTAGTTTTGGTCTGTGTTGTGGTTGGTAACCTCATGGAAAGGAGAGCCTGGGTAGAATTCTGTCAATGTTTTTGTGACTAATGGCAAGGGATTTTTTTTAGGTAGTCTTGCCTGTGTGCTGACAAAAGCTGCTAATGAGCTGAAAGGTTTCGCAGCCCAATGAACATTATACTAATAGCGCAAGCAATGTGACACAGACTTCCTGGCCTAGTCTGTATGCTCAGACATAATCCCTTGTGAATTAGTTTTATGTCATACAATTTCTTTCATAAAGCTGAAGTCACTTATATCACTTTGTACTGCGCACATTTTCAGCAGTACAGCCCTCTTTGTGTGAACAGGAACCATTCCTTGTCTTGCTCTTCTTCTGCCCACAGTTTTCTCTTTAAATTCATTTTAAACCCCAGAAAACGGAGTAGGCCAAAATTAAATTCTAAAGCCATTACAAAAACTTTGCATAAATCTTTCTTGACTTACACCACAAAATAAAAGGTAACAATCTACTCCTTTTCATAGGCAATGTAGTATGAACCTAGCTCTGTTTCTTCATATGTTACAAAAGTGTACACATGCTACACTTATTGGTCACAAAGTGTGCCATTTTTCTTCATATGTAACAGTTGCTGGGCACATGTGCTGGAAAGCCATTATCTGCCATGGTCCCCAAAACATTACAATTTATATGGCTACAGTACACAAATCCCTACATAAAAGTGCTTTACAGGGCATACAAGTAATTCATTTATTTTATATTTGGGGTACAGGTGGATGGGGTTGCTGCCAAACTTATTCACAGCAATCTTCCATAATACAAAAGGAATTCTGCCCAAGCCTCATAAAATATAAATAAGGCAAACCAAAGTGATGTTTAGAGTGATGGCTCATCTTGCTAGATAGTCCTGAAGCTTATGGAGCAAATGATGGTTAGTGTCTCACGAATGAACTGCCAGAAATACAGGTTTACTCTCTCCGTCTCGATACAACTCGGAACAATTGGTCATGAGCATAGGTGCACGGAGCAGCTGAACTGATTCAGAACTCAGGCACGGAGCAGTCTGCAATTCCACCTCCTGGTCTAATCAAACACTGAGCAAATTAAGTGGAATCATGAGAGCAGCACCTATGCCACATGGGCTGTGGGTGATGGAAGTGTAAAACCCCATATACAACTTGATGCCATTCCTTTTCTGATAATGATGCCACAACTGACTTCATGCTAGAGTGAGAAGTGTTGGATTGGGACAGGGGAGGCCAAGGTACAAATCTTAATCGGCTGCAAGCTTACTGAGTGGCCTTGGGTCAAGCCCCTTCTCTTGGCCTAACCCACCTCACAGGATTGTTGTGAGAATAAAAAGTCAGGAGAAAAATGTAATAAACCATCAAATGAAGAATATAGGATGCTCGCATGTAGACATAAAAGGTAGTAACACAATACATTTATGCTTTTACTGCCCCTGAGTATCTGCGGTCTTTCCCCTTGCAGGTCAGTGGGCTACCAACTCCAGATGTGGCATGGTACTTAAATGGAAGACTGGTTCACCCAGATGACTTTCATAAAATGATCGTATCTGAAAAAGGCTTCCACTCATTCATTTTCGAAGTTGTCCGGGTTTATGATGCAGGAACCTGGGAGTGTGTGGCTTTTAATCGTGCTGGAGAGGCTTCCTTTAGAGTAAAGCTGGATGTCATTGGTATGAGAGAGCTTTGTCTACTTCAAATATTTTTTTTTCTTCAACTGATGTATTCTATGTATTCTATTATTAATATTAGCGGGAGCTATCCACAAAGTACATCTCTGGTTCAAGACGCCCAACTTTAAATGATAATGACATACAGACATAACATACAGAGAATAAGACTTTAAATTTCTTAATGGAATTTCCAAATGTCATCCAAGGGGATGATGAGCCTTTGATTCCACTGAAAGCAGGAAACTTATTAGCCACAAGATGCATGTGTTGGACCTGATCTTCTCCCCCTACTCTGGAAAGGGTCTCCCTTCACTCTAACAGCTCCAGCATGCAGTACAAATGCCTATATGGATGCAGCATCACTGATACCGAAGTAAATTGCCAAATTAATATTAATAACTTAGTTAGGTCACCTCCAGAGTTCAGAATGGAGCCACTGATCCAAGCTAACCATGTGTGCCATTCACCATACTGTCCAGGATATAGTTTTTATTTGCTTTCACTTTTAGTACCTCATGATTATACATGGCTCTTTTCAGTGGTTGCCTCTCAAAAAAAAACAAAAAAAACTTTACTCTCTTCTTTTCCTCGTCATTACAATCTCTAGCACGAGAACACCGGAAAGCCCCAGCTTTCATCTTTAAACCACAAAGCACAAAAGTTTATGAGGGGGATTCAGCCAGACTTGAATGCCAAGTGTCTGCTATCCCCCCACCGCAGATCTACTGGAAAAGAAATAATGAAATGGTACAATTCAATACAGACAGAATCAGGTAGGTATCCCTCTGATGAGCCTGCTCTCAGCTTTTTAGAAATCAGGGTAGAATCAAATTCTGAATCAAGTTAAAGCAGCCTTCCTCAACATGGTGCTCCCCAGATGTTCTGGACTTCAGCTCCCATCATTCCCAGCCAGCATAGCCAATGGGCAGGAATGCTGGAGTTGCCATCCAAAACATCTGGAGGACACCAGGTTGGGGAAGGCTGGGCTAAAAGGTTAAAATACTGCTTTGATATAGTGTCTTTGCTAGGGATCTACTTATAAGAAAAAGGACTGATCTATACTAAGGACTGCCCTTTATTCTGCCCCCTCCTGCATACTTCAACATCTGAGGTCATGTTCCAGGCTCTCCTGCCAATTAAGATTTGGGGATGAATATAAGGTCAGGGCCTTCTCAGTTGTGGCACTGAACTATGGAATACTCTTCCAGGGAAGCCTGCCTGGACCCATCTTTATGTGCCTTTTGCTGACTCGTTAAAATGTGGCTTTTTAGAGAGTCTTTTGAGGAGTCTGATGGCTGCTAGCTCCTTCCTGTCTGCTTTTACCGAGAATAGAGAGTAGAGCCAGTGTGGCGTAGTGGTTAGAGTGTTGGACTGGGACTCGGGAGATCCGGGTTCTAGTCCCCACTCAGCCATGAAACTCACTGGGTGACTTTGGGCCAGTCACTGACTCTCAGCCTAACCTACCTCTGTCAAGGTTCCGCTACTGCAGGGACCCCTTGATCTGCCTTTGGGAGATCTCTGCCTCTTCCCAAAGCCTCTCCCTCTCTAGGTTATCAAGTCCTTTGCCTGCTTCCAGTAACGTGGGTGTAGGCTGTAGACGTGGTGAATAAGTCACTCCAAACTTTCAGGGTAAACAACAGCACTTTACTTATAATATTAGGGTTTTTACTTAATAGAGTGGTTATAATCCAAAAGCAAGTATGATAAAATAAAACAAACAAACAAACAATCCAATGTTCTCTAGTATAACTTCAGACTACCTATCTGCTATGCAACCAGTTTCTCTTTCTCTTTCTCCTTCTCTCTGCTGTTTCTCTGCTGCTGCTTCTAGCTCTCTCTCAGCACACACTGACTGCTAGCTGACCACACCCCACATATATAGCCTTCCCAGGAATGGAAGGTTATAATCATGTGACCTTGAATAGAATATCTCATTCTTAACTTCTATTGGGTAACTTAAACTCTCAAACTCCCCCTCCCATCCAAGTGTTTGGGCCTTCAGGCTTCACTACTCGAGGGAAGTGTTTGGGCCTTCAGGCTTCACTACTCGAGGGAAGTGTTTGGGCCTTCAGGCTTCAACAAACTCAAGCCTGAGTAGGCCTCAATCCCTCACATCTTCCCCCCCTTCTCCTCAAGTGGAACAATTTCCCTTTTACAGAAGAGAATTGTGAAACGTTAACCTACACAAAAAGGCAACTGTTTTTTTGGTTATTTCCTAGACAAAGCATCGGCTATCACATTCTCCTTTCCAGGCACATGTTCAATGTTCATTTGAAATTCCTGCAATTTCCAAGACCATCTCTGAAGCTTGGAGTTGGTATTTTGCATAGTTTGTATCCATTGCAAGGCATGATGATCAGTCCATAAAGTAAATTCTTGTCCAAAAACATAAGGCTTGAGCTTGTCCAGAGCCCACACTACTGCCAAACATTCCTTTTGGATCGTAGACAGGTTTCTCTCCCTGGGCAGAAGCTTCCTACTCAGGTAGGCTACTGGATGCTTAACAGAGTCATAGTCTTGTAACAATACTGCACCTATGCCAGTCTCAGAGGCATCAGTAGCTACAATAAAGGTTTTTTCAAAGTCAGTTGCTCTTAACACAGGCTTTGAGCTTAAAATGTCCTTTAGTCTATCAAAAGCTCTCTGACATTCATCAGTCCACACAATTTTGTCAGGTTTACATTTCTTGGTTAAATCAGTCAAAGGTCCAGCAATTTCACCAAAATGGGGAACAAATCTCCTGTAATACCCAGCAAATCCCAAGAATGACCTGACCTGTTTCTTGGTTGTAGGTATGTCCCAGGTTCTGATAGCTTCAACCTTGTCCCATAATGGTGTAATATGACTATTTCCAACCCTGTGTCCTAAGTATACTACCTCTGGCACCTTCTGCACCTGTAAAACCTACTCTACTCCTCTCATAGTGTGGCTTCATCATATTTACATGTACTACCTTTGGTCTTTTTTCAGATTTTTCTTTAACCACTACATAGGTTAAATCATCCATTTTCTCTCTGACTGTGTAGGGGCCTTCCCAAGCAGCCTTAAGCTTGTCTTTGCGCAGAGGAAGAAATATCATTACCTGATCCCCTACCTCAAATACTCTAGAGCGTGCCTTTTGATCATACCAGAACTTTTGCACCTCTTGGGCTTTGGTTACATTGACTTGAACTAGTTTACAGAGTGTATCAAGGGTTTGTCTAAGTTTTAACACATAATCCACCACAGAGGTTTTGTTTTCTACGAGTTTACCTTCCCAGTTTTCCCTCAGGAGATCAAGAGGGCCTCTCACTCTTCTGCCATACAACAGCTCGAAAGGTGAGAATCCCGTTGATTCCTGTGGAACTTCCCTGTAGGCAAAAAGTAGGTGTTGCAGTTTGTCATCCCAGTCATTTGGGTGTGTGTTTACATAAGCTCTAATCATTCCTTTGAGTGTGGCGTTAAATCTTTCCACCATTCCATTGCATTGAGGGTGATAAGGAGTGGTTTTCAAGTGTTTTACCCCACAACACTTCCACAGACATTCCATTATCTCGGAGAGGAAATTTGACCCACAATCTGTCAAGATTTCAGAGGGAAATCCAGTTCTGCAAAATATAGTTAGCAAAGCCTCAGCTACAGATGGAGCATCTATAGAGGCTAGTGCTTCTGCTTCTGGGTATCTTGTGGCAAAATCCACCACTGTAAGGATGTACTTTTTTCCCTTGCGGGTGGGTTTAGTGAAAGGCCCTACAATATCCATGCCCACTCTAAAGAAAGCTTCTCCTATAATAGGCAGAGGCTGCAAAGGGGCTTTACTGTGATGCCCTGCCTTCCCCACACGCTGACAGGTTTCACAAGACCTGCAGTACTCTGCTACTTGCTTCGCAATTCCAGGCCAAAATAAGTTTGCCATGAGCCTTTGTTTAGTCTTGTTTTTCCCCAAGTGTCCTGCACAAGGCACATCATGGGCTAGTTCTAGCAACCTTAGCCGGAATTGGTTAGGTACTACCAGTTGCTTTAGTGGTTCCCAGGTTAACTCTTGGGTTTTTGGTAACCACAGCCTATACAGCAATCCTTTCTCCCAAATAATCTGCTCCCTTCTTTCCTCAGAGAAGGGCTTCTCTTGAGGGAGAGCAACTCTTTTCAGAGGCTCCAAACTAGGATCACTGAGGACTCCCTGCTTGAATTCCTCTACTCCTCTTAAATCAGGAAAAGGGGTCTCTAGTGCCTTCTCCTCTACAGAACCACCTGCCTCGGTTGTTTCACTGGCTTTCAGGTCTACAGGTTGCATGGAGGCTTGTTCTGTTGTTTCGGTTTGGGGAGGGTCTGGGGTTGGTTTTGGACCTTCCGGAATCACTGTGGGTTGTACCTCTAGTACCTTTTCTTTTACCCCATCAGCTTTTGCCTGGTCCTGTCTTGAAAGTTCCTCCCTTTCCTTTTGCTTGCGGGTTACCACACATATTTGAGCTTCTGGTCCCATTATATCCCTTCCCACAATGATAGGGGCAAATTGGGTTGGAGGTTCCATCACCCCAACTTCATACAGACCCCTCCATCCCCTCCATTCTATGGATAACCTTGCTACTGGGACTTCAAAGGAGGGACCATTCACTCCCTGAATCTCAATAGACATTCCTGGTACCAAATCTTCAGGTGTCACCAAATCTGCTCGGATCAGAGAAACATCAGCTCCAGAATCCAACATCGCCATAATGGTCTTATCCTTTACATAAACAGGTTCTTTAAACTGATTATTAACCTCTTCCCTGTTGGTGATCACAAATCCACAATTATAAGGTTTTTTTATACTTGCTACACCTTGTGGTTTGTTTTGTTCGGGTTTAGGACTACCTGGGTTAGCTGGTGTTATTGCTTGTAACTTGGGACAGCTACTCTTGATGTGGCCTGTCTGACCACACGAATAGCAGGCACAGTCTCTGGGGTGAGAAGGATCAAAAGGAGGTTTTTTGAACTCCTTTTTACTTGGGGCTTCCCATTTCCCCCCCTTCTTCTCAGACTCAATCCTGGGGCCTAACCCTTCCCGGTTTTCAATCAATTTGTCAGCCATTTCTGCAGCTTGGTTTACAGTTTCAGGATCTTTATCCTTAACCTTCAGTTTTATTTCTCTGGGCAACCGAAAATAAAACTGATCCAGGGCCATAAGCTCTAGCACCTTTTCCCTGTTGTCAGCTTTTGCTCCATCCACCCATTTTAATAGCAGGTTTTTAATTTTTGTTGCAAACTCTACCATAGATTTACCTGGTTGAGGTGTTAACCCTCTGAACTTTTTCCTAAAGTGCTCAGGGCCTAACCTGAACCTTTTAAACACAGTTTCTTTGAACTGAGCATAGGAAACAGCCTCCCCCTCTGGCATGCTATTATAAATCTCTGCCAGCTCCCCTTTGATTAAATTAGGTACAAACTTCATGTAATCACCCTCCTGCAATCCCCACTTCTGTGCTGCCCTTTCAAAAGTGGTCAGGAACACTTGTGGGTCTTCTCCTGGGGTGTATGCTGTGAAGTCCTTCGGGGTAACTCTGACAGGCTGCTCCTGTTTCAATTGCATCATCCTTTCCTCGTGTCTGCGTTGTTCTTCCTGGGCTTGCAGTTGCTCCTTCTGGGCTTGCAGTTTCTCCTGGTGCAGCTTTTCCTCGTGTCTGCGTTGTTCCTCCTGCAGCTTTTCCTCGTGTCTGCGTTGTTCTTCTTGGGCTTTTAGCTGTTCCTGCTGCAGACGAAGCCTTTGCCACTCTAACCGGGTTTCTTCTTCCTTCTGCTTTGCCACTAGCCGCAGTTCCTGTTCACGGAGCTCCCATTCTTTTGTTTGGGGTCCTGCTACACTAGGGCTAGAGGGTGCAGCTCCTTCTATTGCCGCCTGGGAGATCAGCATAACTTTCAGTTCCTCTGCTGTTTTCTCCTCCCATGGCAAATTGTCCTTTTTACACTGCTCTATCAGGGCAGTTTTATTCATGGAGAGATACTGGCTCATCCTAATTGCCTCACTGGGTCCCTATTCCTCAGTCCTGAAGTTAACACATACACTGCTTTTGCCAGCTCTATTAGTAAAACCCAATCCCTGTATGGAGTGCTTAATCTCACTGTTCAGGATCGCTCCGCTGCCACCATCTGTCAAGGTTCCGCTACTGCAGGGACCCCTTGATCTGCCTTTGGGAGATCTCTGCCTCTTCCCAAAGCCTCTCCCTCTCTAGGTTATCAAGTCCTTTGCCTGCTTCCAGTAACGTGGGTGTAGGCTGTAGACGTGGAATAAGTCACTCCAAACTTTCAGGGTAAACAACAGCACTTATAATATTAGGGTTTTTACTTAATAGAGTGGTTATAATCCAAAAGCAAGTATGATAAAATAAAACAAACAAACAATCCAATGTTCTCTAGTATAACTTCAGACTACCTATCTGCTATGCAACCAGTTTCTCTTTCTCTTTCTCTCCTTCTCTCTGCTGTTTCTCTGCTGCTGCTTCTAGCTCTCTCTCAGCACACACTGACTGCTAGCTGACCATACCCCACATATATAGCCTTCCCAGGAATGGAAGGTTATAATCATGTGACCTTGAATAGGATATCTAATTCTTAACTTCTATTGGGTAACTTAAACTCTCAAACTCCCCCTCCCATCCAAGTGTTTGGGCCTTCAGGCTTCACTACTCGAGGGAAGTGTTTGGGCCTTCAGGCTTCAACAAACTCAAGCCTGAGTAGGCCTCAATCCCTCACAACCTCACAGGGTTGTTGTGAGGATAAAATGGCGAGGAGGATTATGTAAGCCGCCTTGGGCTCCTTGCACGAAAAAAGGCGGGGTATAAATATAATTAATCAATAATAATAAATTAAATAATTTCCCCCATTTTATGCTGCTAATATTTTTGTTGGATTGATTGGTTGTTAGGGGTGTTTAATTACCGTGCTAAGAATATCTTCATGTTTTGCTGTAAGGTGGTTTGGGTTCTTCATTAAAAGAAATGGGGTAAACTTAAAATACAGATAAATAGCAAGAATTGTTACATTCATTGCTCTGGAGTTCTCTTAGCTGCATTACTGTTCCACAAAAAGTGTCTTTAAATTGCAGTGTGGGCATGTGTGCTTGAAGAGATCTAAAACTAGATAGTGTTGATTCTGGAGAAAAGGCATTCACCCAATGCATGCCAGGACTTCGTAGAATATCAGAAACTGCTGGGACTTGGGGCAGTGGGAGGGGGTCCACACCATAAGGGCTTGCTTATATGACCTGATACTGTCCAGTAGTGTCCTTGAGCACATGTCAGTACCAACACAATAGAAGGTACCTGGTTTAGAAATGAAAATGCGTTCAAGTCCCATTGGGGGAAAATGTGGAAACTGTTTCTTCAAAAAGGTGGTTTTGTCAAGTCAAGAAAATTTCATTTCCGCCCCTCCCCTCCCTTTCTTAGTATGTTTCATGATACATCTGGGAAAGTTTGCTTGCTGATCCACAATGCAAATAAAAAAGATGCTGGTTGGTACACTGTGTCCGCTGTCAATGAGGCAGGAGTGGCAACGTGCCATGCCAGGTTGGACGTGGCTAGTAAGTAATACCCTTTTTTTCTTTGACAAATATGAGTGTAAATTCATTCATACTATGTCTTCCCTGTCACAGTTTCATCTGTGCACCTATTTGGGGTAACTCATTCCCTCAGGTGTGAATTAGCCATTGCTTGTCACCTTGTTAAATTACATGGATGGCAGTGCTCCTACTTTTGGATGTTTTGATTCAGAAGTGGGTCCAGAAGGCCGTATTTTGGGGATGGGGTGTGGTTGCGTCTGCTTAACTTTAGGTGCAGTACAAGTAACAGCCCTGTGCAGTTATGTGGATCCTGGTCTATTGAAATCAATAGGCTTGTGGCAGGCCTAACTGCATAGGATTGGATAGGAGGTACCTACAGATACACATGTCAGTGTATGCACATGTCTATGTAGCACCATTGCCCACACCCCTTCATGAACCTCATGTGTACAGTTGATCTTGCCTTTTGATGTAGCAAACTCAAATGTGGGGGGGGGAGGCAGGGAGGGCCTTTTCTGTGGCGGCCCCCATACTGTGGAACTCTCTCCCTAGTGACCTCCGCCATGCCCCCTCCCTGCTGAGCTTCCGCCACTCACTAAAAACATGGCTGTTCAGGCGGGAATATGGGGGTGGGCTAAAATTTTAAAATTTTATACTGTTTTAAATGTATTTTATTCTGTATTTTATCATGTTGTACATCGCCCAGAGTGGCCGGTTTGCCGGCCAGATGGGCGATCCATAAATGTAACAAACAAACAAACAAACAAATTTGATCGTACTGCAGCTCTTCTCCCCCCCCCCCTTTTAAACTAATCCTTTTCTTTAATGATGTATTTCAGCTCACACATACAAGCCAATTCCAAATCCAAAGCTACTGAAAGTTCGACCAACTTTTAGCAAATACTTGGCACTCAATGGTAAAGGTCTAGATGTGAAACAAGCTTTCTTGCCTGATGAAGGAGAGTTCCAGCGTATGGCAGCACATTCTGGACTCTATGAGAGCGATGAACTTTAACTGACAATAAGGAAGACAACTTCTATTGCTCCTGCAACAGACACTTATGAACAGTGCATAGATTCAATTAAGTGGTGGTTGCACTGATTAGCAAACATGCCTAATATATTTTTATTTATAATTTAACTCTTGCTCTTACTTCCTGCTGCTGTGGTTTTACTAAGATCGATTTTTATGGATGTGTGTGACTGTAGCAGAAGGAATTATCAATGTTTGTACTACTAATGTTAAAGGCCAAGAAATTAGGCCTGTGGAAGATCATGAAAGTGCAGATGACTTGAATGCATCTAGATTGTCACAAGGTTTTTATTTGTACCGCTTTGTTAATATCACTCTCCGTAATACTACAATTTGTGCTGGCTGACTACTAAAACAAAAACTTCGGTGTTTTTAATGCAAGTTTTATGTCCAATGCAAATAAAAGTTTTAAATATAAGACTTGCCATTTGCTTTATCTTTAGAATACAAGTGTGTGACAACTTTTTTAAAAAAAATATGATGTGACCTTTGGGTATTCTCTCTCTATTGCAGAAATTCTCAAAAGTGTCTCATAAAAAGGGTTTTTAAATAAAGGAAATTGTCATTCTGGTCTTTTGCTTCAGGTCAGACAAATGAGAGATTTGTGATATTGGTATTGGGAATCAAATGTTATTTATTAGAATTTTATGTCTTGCATTATAGTCCAAGCTCCAAGGAGGCTCACAAAAAACACTTGGAAACACAACATGAATGAGAACTCTCTGCTTAAGCCATCATAAAATAGTGTATCCTACTTCATAACGTTCACTGTAAAAAACAGCAATAGAACTCGTCCCAGTGATACCTGAGAAACTGTATTTCTTTTTAGTGTCTTAACTATTCTCCTAAGAGACAGTGGGGCAGGCCTTCCTAGGATGGGTGCTATGATCAAGAAGACCCTGCTTTTTAGAGCCACCCTAAAAGCAGGAGAATTCAGAGATGACTTCCTTGATCTGAATATGAGAAAGATTCTGTATGGGAAAAGGTGTTCCTTTAAAGCAGGAGTGGGCAACTTGTAGCCCTCCAGCTGTTTTGTCCTACAACTCGCATCATCCCTCACCATTGGCTGTGCTGGCTAGAGCTGATGGGAATTGTAGGACAAAACATCTAGAGGGCCACAAATGGCCCAGTCCTGCTTTAAAGAGTGCAAATTACTTTTGTTTCATTTGAGGCTTCATGAAATAGCCTTCTCAACTCTGCTACTATTATACTGTTAGTGGTCATTACTTGATTCCATGCATGCACTACAGAATTTACACAGGAGCTGCTATGAGGAACAAGTGCTGCCTTGAAATGCTTAACTTCTAGTTGGAAGAATCCATTAAGCAATTGATGCTACATCTTATAGCAGTAGAGGGAATAAAGCACTGTAGGGAAGCTGTTTTAAACAGTATCTGTGTAATAGAAGTAATGTAGGAACAGAAATGCTAGGAAAGCTGGAAGTCCTTAAAAAAAAAAAACCCAAAGGATTCATCTCAATGCTCAAGCTTAATCAAGACAGGCCTGCAGGGAGAAAGCAGAACTCAAGACGTAAGATGGGAAATGGGTTTTTTTGGGTCTAAAATACACTTCGGCAGCAAGCAGGGAAGAAACAATTCATATACCTTACTGGCAAAACTCATTTATGGGTCCCATGCACATTTGTTTGTACTTGAGAATTCATTTTTAAGTACAAAATATGTGAAGCAGCCCTATCTGAGGGCTGCACCGTAATTTTAACTGGAATCAATTGCAGGCAAATCCTTATAGATATAAGCCAAAATGTATTTCAACTGCAGCACATTATTCCAGAGCATAGTGGATACAGCATTGGACCTGGAACAGGGAGATCCAGGTTCAGATCTTCACTCAGCCCTGAAACTCACCAGCTGACTTTGGGCCAGTCACTTCCTCTCAGCCTAATCTATCCTTGCAGGATTGCTGTGTTGTGGTCCACCAAAAAGCTCCACCTGAGCTTTTTAGAGGAAACAATGGGGGGGGGGGGGAATTCTCTGATGCCGCCCAACTCCAGAGCTTCTCAAAGAGGGTGACCAGAAGGAAAGCAAGCCAGGGCTCCTGTAACTTTTTAACAGGTAAAACATTTTAGAAGGTGGGGCAATCTTTTTAGGGGTGAGAAAAGCACCACCTGCTGAAATTCCCACGTCTCCACAACTCTGAATAAGGCTGCAAATGTGTCTTCTTACTTGAGAGTAGTCCTATTCAACTCAGTGGGGTTTACTTCCGAGTAAAGATGCTTAGAACCAGGATGAAAAAGCACGAAGGGCCTCTACGTCCAAGGCACCTGGTGGATTCCTTAAGTTACACCTGTCCCCAAATCCCTTAAAACTAATTGGGACGTGAGTGATGGATAAATATGCGACTGGGAATTGCGATCCCTCTCTGGGAAGAAGGGCCTGCTGCGTTGGCGAGGTCGGCTTTCCAGCTAGACCAGAAAAGGGCCCGCCGTATCGCTCGGGCGGGTAAGCGGAGGGCGCGCCGCGTCCGCGTCGCGTCTCTCGCAGCCGCCGGGCCCCGCCCGTCGCCAAGACAGCAGCGTGTTCGTTATTCGAAGCCGGAGGATGGAAGCGCCGCCACTATAGGCTGAGTAGGTGGTGGTCCCTCTGCCAAGCCCCGCCATGGCCTCGGCCAAGCCCCGCACGGATACGACCATGTTAGAGCGGCGAGGCAGTCTGGGTGGGTATGGCTCCCGGGAGGAGCGGGCACCTAGCGGGACTGGGAGGGAGCCAGGCCAGGCCTCGGCGCGCCGCCTGTTCTTGGGTCTTGCTCTACATCCCTGCAAGCCTGGCTCGGCCTCAGGCTTTCCCAGCAGCACTTTCCTTCAAGACTCTGCCTTTCTCCTCTCGCCTTCCTGCCTATAGTTGCCGACCGAATTATGCTTCGGAACGGCTTTAAAGGGGGGGGGGGGATGTCTCCCGGGGATTACTACATCTACTTTACAAGAAAAAGTGAAGTAAAAACAAAAACCCCACCGAAATGCTACAACTACTCTTTACAGACACACACACACACACACACACACACACACGTGTCACTTTGACACCACGATGCTAAACTATCTTTCCCTGGAAGTAAATACCATTGGTGTCAATGTACCTTTATCTAAAATGGTATGTGCGTGACAAAATCGTGTTTTGAAAGTGTGCATTTTATAGCTCCCAAGAACCTGCGATTGGCTATCGGTCCCCATGTAAATGTCTAATATTTGGTGCTGTGAAAGATTCCTAACATGAGTCTACAGAGTGCATACATGCTCGATGGGGATTATCACTCCAAAGTTTTTTATGTTCCCCTTAACATGATGGGCAACAAAGTTTGCACAACACAGAAGATTTTTACAAAAGAAATGTAGCCCCCCCCACCATTCAGCAGCACAATTCTATACATGTTTACTCAGAAGTAAGCCCCATTATGTTCAATTAGGCCTATTCCCAGGTAAATGTGCATAGGATTGTGCTGTACATGAGCAAGACATAGGAAGAAAAAACACAGCGCACATACAAACTCACTCCAATCTTACTCCCTGTCTACACCACACATATTCCACATACAATCCAGTTTCAAGGTGCTCCACATTGACCTGGTTTGCACAATGAGCTGCAGTATCCACAGGCATCAGTTTGCATATTCAGCTCCCAACTGGGAGTTGTCATGTCTTGTGAACCCGGCCACCATGGGTTATGCGAGGGTTGTTTAACCCTCACATAACCCACAGTGACTGGGTTCACAGGACACGACAATGCCCGGTTGCGGGTTGAATATTCAAAATGGCAGCAGCACCTGTCGCAACTCTTCAGGGGTTAATTAGTTCATGTTGTGTTGTCCTGTCCTGCTCATTGACTCCTAGCTTTTGCATGAGAACATAAGAAACCATGAAGAGATTTTGTGAATTACACCAGCCTTTCCCAACCTGGTGCGCCCTCTAGATATTTTGAACTACAACTCCTAGCATTCCTGACTATTGGCCATGGTAGCTGGGGCCAATGAGAACTGAAGTCTGAAACATTGGGAGGGCACCTGGTTGAGGAAGGGTGGATTACACCAAATGGCATTCTCTTTCCCACAGTAGCCAGCCAGACGCTTCAGCAAAGTATGTAGGCAACAGCCTTCTCCTAATGCTTCCACCCAGCAACTGATATTCAGAATTAGAATGCCATTGAAAATATCAGTGTCTCCCATTTAGCTACCATTGCATCTTGCAGTAGTGAATTCCATAATGTGACGCTTGCTAGCTTAGTTGCATCCAGTGCAGTCAGAAACCAGTTGATAAATGCTGGGTTTACATTTTTCTTTTACCACAGTCCACAGGTAACTCGGGATTTGTTTTGTTTGCAAGACAGAACTTAATTTTACTTGGTTGGGTCTAAGATCTTTTAGGGCACAATCCATAGATAGAGTTGGAAGGAGCCTACAAGGCTATCGAGTCCAACCCCCTGCTCAATGCAGGAAACTAGAAGAGGGGTCTCCCATCCAAGTAATAACCAGGCTTGACCCTGCTTAGCTTTCCACGTTCAGACAAGCTGAGCCAGCGTAAGCCACAGGCCTGTATATGTTTAGACAGAAAAAAGTCCTCCAACTCCTAGCATAGCTGGCTGGGGAATGCTGGGAGTTGGAGGACTTTTTTTTCTGTCTAAACATGCATAGAATTGCACCATTGGTTTCTCACATTCCCTTTATGTTATTTCTGAAAATCTTACATTATAGGTAATGTGAAGCCTCGACTGACTCACAGCAGAGAGCTAGAAATGAAAACTACTCTTCAAGAGTTACTGATCTACATCATTTTCCTAACAGATCTATGTATATGTAAGTCCATGGCCCTGGGGGAAAAAGAGATAATTTACCATTAATTCTCCCCTGCAAATGTTTTTTTAAAAATGAGATACAAAATATTAATTACATATTAATATGTAATATTAATGGAGGTGATTTTCGCCTCTCCATGCTCTTGCTGTTTTGCTTTGCCTCTAGACAGGCCTCTGAGCCCATCTAAAGGAGGTGCACTGGCAGGGGCAGGGTGGGGGCTGGAGAGGCCGTAGGATTCTTCATAATCTGGCCTCTCCCCTCTCTGAGTCCTACTGCAGCTGTGAGGGTTCAGGGGAGGGATTGGATCCAGAGTCCCCCTTCCAAGGCCTATGGCCTCAAAGGGGGGGGGGGATGCTGAAGAATCCTATGGTCCCTGGGATGCTCTCCGAAAACCATAGGATTACACTTGCAAGTGTATGCTGTTATTTTGGCCTAGTTCTCACACATGCAAAATCACCCCTTTATCCATTATGGCTGGTGGCATTTGGTTGTGAACATGAGGCTTCTTTGTGTAGCAATGCAATTGCAAGAGCTGCATATTTTTTTACTTAGCTGAGGTGATAATTGACTGTTTGTTCCCTCTGACATTTGATTTGGCCTATTAAATTGTTCAGAACGAATTTTTATTCTGGGGTTCTATTAATGAATATGGCATGTGTTTTGCTAATCTGAACAGTCTTTCCATTTCATTTTGTTACATAGGATTTCTCCCTGCTTTCTTTCTTTCTAGTGACATTTGGAATGGTGAGCACAGATATGTATTACCTAAACAGAGTTATGTCAAATCTTTTCCTGGAAACCCCTCTGTCAGATAAAGATAAAACTGACTTCACGTCCATGGCCAGCATTACTGACTTTTGGCAGGTATTTTCTTTTGCACTTTTGCTATTCTGGGAAGGGCATATTTTTAAAATGCTTCTTCTATAGCTGTGTAGAATTTGGCCACTTTTATGAACCAGTGACTCTTCTAGTTTTGTTCAGCCACCTCATAAAAACATGTGTGCCTTTGCTCAGGACCTTCCAATACTTCCATCTTACCTGGATTGGCCGTGATTGCCCAAATTGGATGACCTTTATTGAAGGAGGGCTAGAAGCAGTGCAACTTTGCTCCTCTTACTTGTTTTCTCTGTGGCTTTTGATACCGTCGACCATGGGGCCTTCCTGGACCGGCCTTGTGGGATGGCTATTGGGGGCACTTCAGTGACTCCGCTCCTCCCTACAGGGTTGATCTCAGAGATTGGTGTTGGAGAAGTGGCTTCAGTCACCCGGCTCTTATGAACAGGGCACTATTTTGTCCCCAGTGCTGTTTAACATATGAAGCTGTTGGGAGTGGTCATTTGGGGATTTGGAGCAAGGTGTCATCAGTATAGAGATGACACCTGGCTCTGTTTCTCTATAACATCTGAATCAGGTGTGGCTGTGCAGGCTCTGGACTGGTGCTTGAACACAATGGTGGGCTGGACAATGGCCAATAAACTGGGTTTGAATCCTGGCAAAGCAGAAGCACTGTAGATGGATGAGACACTAGTCTTGGAAATAGGTTGGTTGCCTGTGCTGGATGGTGTTGCACTCTCTCTGAGGGAATGGGTATGTAGTTTGGGGGTGCTCCTGGATTCATCTTTGTCACTGGAGGCCCATGTGGGCTGGGTGGCTAGGAGTGCCTTTTGCCGGTTTTGGTTGGTGCGCCAGCTATAGCCGTTCCTGGACCATGATAGCTTTGCCATGGTGGTTCAGGCATTGGTAAACGCAAGACTGGATTATTGTGATGTGCTCTGTGTGGGGCTGTTCCTGGGCTTGGTCCAGAGGTTGTAGCTGATGTAGAGTGCAGCTGCGAGGCTGCTAACAGGATCCTCCTTTCGACAGGCGACAGCAAGTTACTGCCTCTGCCAAAAGGACTGCACTGGCTGCCAGTAAGCTATTGGGGCAAATTCACCCTGGATTGCTGGAAAGGGGCTTAAGAAAAGGTTGGAGACATTCTGGAATTCCGATTATGATATAGCAAGGCTTCAATGACTTATTTACACAATTTTTCATGTCACTGTCATTGCCATTTGCTGTTCCTTAGATGACCAAAGGATTTGGCTACCTTACTTTACCCTGGAACAGCCACCATCTATTTCATATTGCTTAGTATTTATATAGTCCTTTCCCCAAGCACTTCATGTACACAGTCTCAGTAATCCTTACAGTAGCCCTGTAAGGTAAGCCCTTGTGAGAAGATGCAGCATGCAGCTGGGCTGACTATATGGGAAGAGAGTCTTAGTTCGAACCATATGCCTGCCTTGTGCGAAGCTGCCACATGATGAAGTGCTTTTCACCATCTTCATGTGAGCTCTGTAATGCTAAGTCAGTGAGGAGATGGCGGCTCTGGCATCACTAGTCTCTGTGAAGAAAGATGAGATTCCAGAAAAGTAATCATTATACTCTCTCAGCTTGGAATTTACTGCAGATAACAAAAAGATTTTGAACACAGCCCAGCGGCTCTCGTACTTATGTAGGGATTCTGTTTTATACACAGAGTTCTGCATGCACAGTTTTCCTCCTCTCCTATGTACATGGGGAATTTCCCTTAATAGAAGAGAGCAAGAGGTGATCTCACTTGTGGGACTTTGGACCAGCGTCGATGATTTTAAGGCTGCAACCCTACACTCACTTACCTGGGAGCAAAAATCCTGAGTTACTCCTGAGTAGACATATACAGGATTGCTCAGTAAGAGCAATTCAGGATGCCATTAAAAATAATTACTGTTGAAGGACACAATACCTCTTACTTTGCCAAGTGAAATCCACTGATTTTGTTATGGTTGCCTAGGTAAGATGGATAAAGTAAAACAAAAAGCACCCCAAAATATAAACATTTTATAACGCCATTGTGCCTGCCTGGTTTCCAGCTCTAACCATGGAATTTCAAACAATTTTAGATACCAAGTAAAATAGATTCAAAGGGTGAGTTTGTTCTGGTAAATAAAACAGTAATCTCTGCTTATTTCATGTAATGTAGTTTCTAGAAGGACCACTTCTGGATGGCCTTTATTGGAACTCATGGTACAATGATAATTCCACATCCATCCACAAAAACAGCAGCCACATCTACTATGAGAATTTACTGCTAGGAGTACCTCAAATTCGGCAACTCAAAATCCGTAACAACACATGTTCTATCTATCCCTCTTTCCGGGCATTTATGAAGGTGTGCTATGGTAAATACCGCTATATAAATGAGGATAAAGCAAGCTTTGGCTTTATGAATGACACCGAGTAAGTATAGAGACATTTAACTTTCCTTGTTGTTCTCTTTGTATCTGAATACATTTTAAACATATTTTAGCAAAATAAAGTTAACAGTGAGATTTGGCTTAGGAAGCATTGGGAAATCCCATTATTAACACATTTGTACTATCTAAATAATCAGAAGTCTGAAAAAGTGTCAGTGAGTTCAGATAGTGCCATCTTGCTGATTGCACCGACATCAGTTTGTTCCATATCACAGGGAGCCAAATATTGGCCTAGTTTGGACAAGATATGTATGAGCCTGGTGCTTATCATACTGCCCCTTCCCACCTTGCTTTTCAGCACACTGCAGTTGAAGACTTCCTGGGTTATTAACCATGGTTTCCCATATGTCAACCAGAAAACCATGGTTAATTAACCCAGGAAGTCTTCAATCGCAGTGTGTAGAGAAACAAGGTGGGAAGGGGCAGTATGAGCACCAGGCTCATGGTTTCCTGTTATGTCTCAACCAGGAAGCCATGGTTACCGGGATCAGAACAAACTAGTTCTGAAACCAACTTGAAACTGTTGTTTTTAACAACAAATTCTCCTGGTGCATTTAGAAGATTTTACTGATGCATATGTGCTTTAGGTATGTGCTTTAAAATGTTTCCTAAACTTTCTTTGTTACAGTCATTTGTTTTGGCACCATTTTACTTTTTCATGGGCATGTGAATAGAAAGGGGAGGTATACCTTTTAAAGACTTAAGTGTATGATTCTTCTTCATATGGTACAGTGCCTGTGCACTGAGGGATCCCATAGAGTTCAGCTGGACCCTGTTTCGCCTCTTCTCCCCCTCCCTGCTACGTGTGCATAGGCTCACATGCACAGGTAGTGCAATAGGCTGTTATGGTCTGTCTGCATCCCCATCCAACCCTTCCTCAGTCAAGTTATGTGAGCACAGACTTACCATTCCCCAGACTATTGTGACACACTGCCTGTGTGTCAGGCTGGGTCCAAAGAAGGGGCCAGACTAGATGACATGTTATGTCTGCTATTTGTATTGGGAAAAAAGCTTCCATTAGCACAAATGGCAGGTTTTTCTTTCAGTGCTTACCAGGTGCTTAGTGGGCCCAATCCACCATTTACTTTTTTAAAGCCTTTAGAAAACTAAGTGTGACTGAATAAAGCATTCAAATGGGAAAAGTTTGTAAACTGATGTGTGCCATTCCCTTCTCCCCAACAGGTGGCATTATTCCACTTCTAAAACACTCTCTCCATGGCATTGGGGCCTTATTGGCCTATACAGTAGTGGAGGATTTATGTTTACCTTACCCAAGTCAAAGGAAAAAAGTTCAGAGAAACTGGCCTTTCTCAAGAGAAATAACTGGATCGCCAGGGGGACGAGAGTCATCTTCATTGACTTTTCAATGTATAATGCCAATGTAAACCTCTTCTGCATAGTCAGGTGAGCTCTTCCATTCACTGCCCTTGAAATCCCATTTTCAAGAGAAATTTTCTGCAGTACCTGTCCCCTCAAAGCTTGCCTAAGGGTTCTCCATATCATAAGGCTCCATGAAAAGGCCATACCTCACTTTCCTGTAGACAGGAAACCAGCCCATTAAAAACCAATGAGTTGTCGTGCACAAGCGGGAGAGAGCGGACTGCTGCCTGCAGTGCACCCACCTCTTCTGTCTTTACTCCACAACCTACAGTTCGCTCCTTCATAGGTTGTGGAGCATTTAGGGGCTAAACAACCCAGCAGTTAAGCCATGGTTTGTTGTTGGGTTAAGTGCTGGGTTATTTACCGCCTAAGCAACCCAGCAGTCTGGGTTTGGATATCGCATTCCACAGCCTACGAAGGAGCTGATCGTGGGTTCTGCATGACAACCCATCTCCCACTCATGCAAGAGGGGTGGGTTGTTATGTGCGAACAGCCCCTCATCTCTCCCTCAGTGCTGGTCCAAGACATTGTGCTTCCTGAGGCAAAGAACAAGATGGCACTCCCACCCCCCTTTCCATTTGCAGACTGGATTGGCATTTGAAACTTACTTCAACACTGGTGATAAGACAACATAATCCACCGCACCTGAGGGCAGTAGACTAGCTTAGGGGTTACAGGGTATGCTGTGTGGCAAACACCGCTCTGATCTCCAACACCTTGCCAATGCTCTCCGCTTCCCAGCATCTGCTGCCTGAGACCGCTGCCTCACTCTGCCTAATGGCAGGGCCAGCTGTGCCCTCAGAATTCCAAATGCCTGCAGCCATGTCTGTGCCACCCATTTCCATATCTCCTCCACTGGGTACTTTCTCTCCTCCTTAGCATGACCCTTCTATGGAATAGACAGCATCCTTGTTTTCTTTCATTTCACAGGCTTGTAGTAGAATTTCCTGCAACAGGTGGTGCAATCCCTTCCTGGCAGTTTCACTCCGTAAAGCTTCTCAGATATGTCACCTATTATGATTATTTCCTGGCCTCTTGTGAAGTCATCTTTTGCCTCTTCATCTTCACTTTCATCATCCAAGAACTCATAAAAATGAAGAAGCTGAAAAAAGACTATTTTAGAGATGCCTGGAACTGGCTGGATATGTTACTGCTTATGGTACGTCCCCGCATTGACATGTGACTGCAGCAGAAAAAGGGAATCATGACAGACTTCATATTGGATGGGGAAGCGACACTGGGAAGGGGGCCAGATGCACATTGGGTAAGGGAATGATGGCGCTTTATGTGGTTATCACAGAAGGATTTAAAGTGTTACATCCCACACACAGAGACCCAAAATTTTGTTTTGGGTGGCTTAAGACAGGGTTGGGGAACCTCAGGCCCCAGGTGCCAAATCCGACCCTCTGGAGTTCCCCAAATGGCCATGTTCCCTTCCCCTTTCTCCAAACCCCCAATCATTTGGTGGTTCTTGCCTTTTATGCAGTTCCCCCCCATTCTAAAAGGTTGAAATTCCTCTCCTAGGGCTTAGTTACAGTAAGAACTTTAAGCTGCAGTATGCTGGTGGCGTGGTGGTGGTTGTATTTTTGGCCACACGCCTTTTGCCTTTGCCCCCTGCCTAGCACTGGAATGTGCCACCACCACCACCATCGAGAGTGTCTCCAAAATTAATCTGGCTGTTGGACTGAAGAGGTTCCCCACTCCTCGCTGAAGGGAATGCAAGGATAACAATGTAAGGGCCACTTGAAAAGTTAATGTGGAGGCAACTGTGCTTTGCACACTGCAGTTCTGTTCTGATAACCAGGCCCAAAGTGCAAGACTTACGATCAAGTCTTGTGTTCATTGTAGCCTACTGGCCATATGTAAGGTAACATGTATGTGATTTACAGTGGGTATACTGGTAATTAGAATAATTCTATATCCCTACAGGGGTGGGTCACTTGTGGACCTTCATATGTTTTGGTCTACAATTCCTATGAAAGAAACATACAACAAGGGACTATGTTTAAAATCCTGACGGAAACAAAGCATAGAAACTTAAAAGTCAAGAATTGTATATATAAAATATAACCGTAAAATATAGTAAAATAGATTAAATTTTATAATGTAATGTAAAAAATTTCCAGAAATATTTTTTTTAAAAATTATATATATAAAACATGTATAAGACAGAAACAATTAGACCTGTAAAATACAACGTCTTTAGGGCTGAAGATGAAAATAATGTCCTTTCAGACTTGAGGACCTCTCTCTCTAGATGGAGTATTATTAGTGCCAAAGTTTTTTTGTTTGATGCTTCCAGAGAAATGTCCTCACAGCATGTAAGCTTTCTTTACTCTTGTATAGAAGCCAAACGCGTTTCGGCCCAAAGGACTTCTTCAGTGGCCCTGTAGTTTTCACTTAAGTCAATATACAAGCTAATGCTCTGTATCTCTCCAATTCAAGGTTGGTTTCATCTACCAGTCATTTAGTTTTGTTGTCTTTACAACACTGTAAAGTGGGATATTTTAAGGTATGCTGTAAACTTAAATCAATTTATTATCAGTGTAGTTTGGCTTTCCCAAAGGATCTATACTACAACAGCTAAAACACTGAAGAAGAGCATGTTATACTGTTTTGAAAAATTAAAAGACTGCTCAAGCAGTTACTCTGCTTACATGCTGCTGTTTCAATACATATATGACTTGCAGGCATGAATATATCAGAAAAATCTAGATTGTAGCTTCATGAACCTTTGCTTTTTTTATTTCCAGTTGTCTGTTTTTGCTATTGCCTTCAATGTTTACCGAACTTATGAAGTGTCCAGGCTGATGGAAAATCTGCTGTCCAATTCAGATGCTTATCCAGACTTTTATTTCCTTGGATTCTGGCAGACCCGTTACAATAATATGATTTCAGTTAATGTCTTCTTTGCGTGGATAAAGGTACTACTGCTCACATTACTAACCGCTTTTCTTTTTATACCTCTCAGGGCAAACTTTAAAGAGAGAGATAAATGCTGCAATCCTGTTTTGAGAATTAACTGAGGAACATTTCGATGGGTGTTCATGGATCTTTCCCTCTCTTATCCACATTCATGATCTCTGATTGGGCTTATAAGGAGGACTGTAGTATCTTATTTGTCAGGGAGAAACTCCACAAATATGGCTTCTATCAATGGTGAAAGAGATTCACTATCATGTTCTTTCTCATCTTCCTGCTAAAGATACAGGAGTCCCCTTAAAGTTTAGGAGTTGGAAATCTTATCCTAGTCATTACATAGTGGGCTGAACTAGACATTACTGTACATGGGACATAGAGCTCACGGTGTCTTTTTCTATTGATAAATGCAAATGTAGGTGAGGGGTGATATAGAATGAAACTGGCATGGGATCACACCCCAGTCCAGGGAACAGACAATGTTTGAAACTGGGCCTAAAGGTTCTCCAAGCCCAGCACTTTCTACACTGACTGACCAGCTCTTCAGGATTCCTAGCAGAAATCCTTCCTCTCCAAATTCTTTTGTGGACAACCTTATTCCTTCAGTTCTTTCAGGCATAACTGAATGGGTTGGATCCAGATTTAGTAATGCTTGGAATAGACCCACTGAAATCAATGGGACAAATTAGTCATGACTAACAAGTCCCATTGATTTCAGTGGATCTACTTTAAGCATAACTAAGCTTGGATCCAACCCAATATTTGTACTGTTTAATATTGATTTCCTGACAATTATGTGAAGGATGCTTTAAGCAGGGAACTTTAAGCCTCTGCAGTAGGTTTTGGCCTTGGCAACATCCTAATTTAACCTGTTTTGTTTTCTTCCAGATATTTAAATACATAAGCTTTAACAAGACCATGACTCAGCTGTCTTCCACTTTGTCCCGCTGTGCTAAAGACATCATAGGATTCGCCATCATGTTCTTTATCATCTTCTTTGCATATGCACAGTTGGGTTACCTGGTCTTTGGGTCACAAGTAGATGAGTTTTCCACTTTTCAGAACTGCATGTATGGAGTCTCCCAAACTGTCTAATATTGTTGTATTGTCAGTTAGAGCAGCATTTCCTTAAGTGGAGAACCAGAGGGCATGAGATCTTTGATGATGACATGTTGTGGAAGACCTGAACTGCCTGGTCTCTCTGAACTTCATAAGCCTTGCTAAAAGTATATGGGTGGGACAGGCAGTGGCAACATATAAATAAGAGGCAAGAGAGGAAAACATATCCTGGCTTGGTGAGTAAAGTCCACATTGTTCCACCAGAGAGATGCCCCATCTACTCCCAGTCATTTTAAAGGAGCTTGCGTGTGAGATGACAATCTGCACCAAAGTACTTTACCTGATGTTAATCATATTATTATTATTATACTTATTACATTATATTGTATTATATATATTCTATCCACTCCTCCACCTCTTTTCTCCCTTCCCATGCCCCATGCTGGATCCCCTTATCACTGAAGCCCCTTCCATTTCAAATCCCTTCCAGGCACAGAGAGATGTGAGGGCTGTGTATGTACACTGCTAAAGCAGGGCACAAACTGGATCATGCCCTAAGGTTTTTCAAAGTATATCTCAGTCACTTGATTTGCCATTGCACCGCTTTAGGTGCCATGCTGGGAAACAAGGTAAAGACCTAAGCATAATAACAAGAATGGAGTTATAGTTAGGCCCAATTTCAACAGAATTAGGATGGGAAGCACAAAACAGGTATTGGTAATCTGTGATGATTACCGGTAATATTTTAAAATGTAATGTATAATATAGTACAGCTTACAGTGTGATCCTGTGTATGATTACTCAGAAGTAAGACCTAACTGTATGCAATGGGGATTACTCCCAGGTCAGTGTGCATAGGATTACAGCCTTAATATAAATAGTAAAAGAACACTGTATAATTGACTGTATTTTTGCTTCCTCTCAAGTTTTACCCAGTTTCGCATTGTGCTTGGAGATTTTAACTTTGCCAGTATAGAGCATGCAAACCGAATTCTTGGACCAATTTACTTCATCACATTTGTATTCTTCGTATTCTTTGTACTGCTGGTAAGTTCTGTTTTAGATCATTCAAATGAAATACAAAGTATTAAAAAGTGAAAAGTAATTCAGTCTCCCTAAATTTGGGGTGGCTGTCCGAGGGGGCTTGGATTGCTCTGTCTCTCCCAGGTACTTAAGAATATTAAACATCCTCTGAAAGTTGTAATATTTGTTATAAGTCTTAACTGCTTACTTTTATTATACATTCAACCAGTTCTTGTGCATATAGAGGCTACAGTGCAGAGAGGACCTACAAGGGCTTCTCCATTCAGTTAAGTGGAGGCAGTTCTACTTACCATACAAAGATGGAAGAAATACTGAAGTGAATAAGGAAGACCTCATATTAGAGCTCGGTTTACCCATTAGGGCACACACAAAACTTTAGATCAGTGGCATTAAAATTATCACTTCAATCTGTTATGTTGGGAAACTGGGTTATACAGAAAGCAAAAAGAGAACATGTTCTCAAAGGTTGCAAAGGTAAACTTGTTTATTTAAACCCAACACATTTCAGAGACAAAAACTCCTTCGTCGGGGGCAATCTGAAGAAGATAGCAATTATACAAAGTCACTTCACACACAAATTTCAATGAATAAAACATTTTAAATACTATAATAGGATAAAAGCTGTTTTTTAAAAAAATCAGTATTTTGTAAAAGAAGTACAAACATAGGACAAGAGGCAGGAGTAACTTAAATAGCATTAAAAACTACTATTATAAGGCTGAATAAGAGCATCTTCTTATTTAAAAAGCAAACATTATTACAAGAAGTCAGAACACTAAAAATATCACTGTAAGCTCTTAGTAAAAACCGAAATGTTTAAAATGAATACCTTATAAAATGCAAATGCTGCAAACAAACTAAGCCAGCTTACAAAGGTGGTAGCTAGCCTTTATACACCAATAGGTCACCTGCATGAAAAAAAGTTCCTTATACTGCTGCCAGTGAGCTTCAGGTGACACTTTAACAATGGGTGTGTTCACACGGAGTGTTGACCCACCCTGGCAATAAGCCATGGTGGGTTGATTGTCAAAAAACCACCCATGGTGAGTCCAATGGACAATTGGGCTCACTTTGGGTTGACCCCCTCCCTCCCCTCCTTCCGCCTCAGTCCTCCCGTGGGTATCCCAGGGGACACTGCAGGAGGACCGAGTTGTCTCCCCCTTCCCTGCCGCAATTGTGAGCTGATTCAGGGTCGCCGCACCTTTTTTCCCTTACCCCCTTTTCGGAGACAGCCGGCTTTCGTGATCCCCGTTTTTACAGCCACTGACAGCCCTTTCAAAGTGCCTGAGCTGCACCTTGTAGGGGCTGTCAGTGGCTGGCAGACCCTTTTAAAAAAATGCAACAAAGTGCTTTGTTTTATTTTTTTAGGCGCCGTTGTGCAGCTGTGGGAATTTGAAGCCTTGGCTGGGGCAAGGTCCTGGGGTGTGCCTGTTGCCAAGGTGCAACAGGTACCAACCCTGGACATTGCCCAGAAGAGACTCCAAATTGTGCCCCCCCCCCCTTGGCTTCTCTTGACAGCTGTCAAAGGCAAGCTATCAAGAGAAACCAAAGGTGTGAGGGATCTTTGCACATGAAAAGGAAAAGAAGGTGTTCTGGGATTTACATCCCCTTCCTGGCAAGATCCTCATCTCTCTCTCTCTCTCTCTCTCTCTCTCTCACACACACACACACACACCTAGTCCACATGCTGGTGCACATTTTGCTCTTTTTCCTGAACCTCTAGGTGCTTGGGAAGAGGCAAAAGTGCACCCCTGCCCTTTTTCTAGGGAAAAGGAGTTTTGACAACTTGTTGTCAAAAACCCATTGACAGGGAAATGGGTGGTTTTTGACTTGGACATATGACTGTATATGTCCCAGTCAAATAACCCCCATTGCCCAATCAGTACCCCTTTTTAATGAGACCCAGAGTTTTGACAGCTAGCTTGTCTTCCTTGTTCTTCACCTTTTAGGACACTACATTAGAGTCATGTTAGATGTCAGAATCTCACACTTGCATTCTAAAAATATATATTGATTAAAGTGAAATGAGGAACATTGCAGTGAAGTTTGCTTTGTACCTCTTTAATAAGGCCATGACGTCCCACAACAGAATGTGGAAGTGAAACCCTAATCATATCATCCAGAGAACTATTGCTTTTGGGTGGTTGGTTAATGAAATAAATAAATAGGGACACCAACCGGCAAAGAGTTGTGGACTACAGCTATTCTGATGATGCATGGGACATATCCAGGAAGAAATAGTAGCAGATGAAGTCAGCGCATTAATATGGGAACACTGGAAAGAGCCAACAGACAGTTATAAATATATTATAAAATTAATAGAAGCCAGTTCTTGCCAATCGTAAGCAAGGTGGGTGTAGCCCTCTTCTAATATGGATGTACTTTTTTTTTCTTGTTCACTTCCTCTTGCGCATGGCCATTGGGTTTAATAATTGTACTGCTCGATTATATTGACTACTCTGACAGTATTGCTTTTGACTATAATGGTTCAGATTAGATAACCCCTGGGACCCCTGCAAGTCAGTTCATTCTCTTATTCTATAAAGATACAAAATTCTTTTTTGCACAGAACATGTTCTTGGCGATTATTAATGATACATACTCCGAAGTGAAAGCTGACTTTTCAGTTATCCCAAGCAGAGAATTTGAGATCAGCGACCTTATTAGACAGGTAAGCTTCTAAGTCTTGTTCATATAAATATTCTCAGCAACAAAATAATAAGTATTTTGAGTATGATGAGTAGTTACTCACTAACTGCATAGTCTTCCTCAATATTTTATTAAGAAGGTGCTCTTAAGAGGGAACTCATTAAATAACTCCTATAGTTCCATTTACTTGAGAGGTAATTCATTTGGCTTCAGTATGTGTATGGCTACATACACAGTGACCTGGTTTATAATGCTAACCCATGGTTTATTTAACCCATGGGTTGTTGAATTCTGGGTTCTCATGATGTGCAAATCCAGCTATGATAACAAACCATGGTTTGTTAACCACAAACAACCCAGAAAGCGAACCCATGGTTCATTGTTGGGTTGTGAACTCTGGCTTGTTTAAACCATGGGTTGTCATTACATGTGAACCCAGAACTTTGGGTTGTTTGTGGGTTATTTCACCAGGCTACAGAGGCAGCAGGCAAGAGTGATTAAAAAAACAAAAAGCAGCCACTCTGCATGCCAGTACTATAGCGCCACAAAGGTATTTGGGATACAGGGAGGGAGCGGTTGAAGGAGGAAGGAAACAAACAACCCAGAGATTGAGAAAACAAACTGTGGCTTATTCATTTGTCTACCAGACAAACCACAGGTAGGGCAACAAACCATGGGTTAGCATTGTGTGTGAAACAGGTCAATGAATAGGATTTTGCCACCACATTGTTTGAGTTGCATCTCATTACAGGACACAGGGAGTCATTTTTGATTGGCTGTTCCTGTGAAGCATATCTATGTGAACAGTTCACTGCAGTAAAATCTACTTTTACAGTGGAAGCTCACCACTTGATTCCCATCTTGTCTTCATATTTACAGGTTACAGCCTTGATTATCCTTATATTAGGACAAAGTGGTGCATGTTTTGTGACTTGCGAAAGCACCCTAAATACCTTTATATTGCCCATGGTTTCTTTTTGACAACATGGTTTTTAAACATGTTACTTGCAATGGCCGAGTTGAACATGCAGAGCACTGCACATGAAAAAAACCAAAAACAAATAAATGTGTGTTTTGCATAGTTGATGAATGTGCAAACCTACCTTTAGTGGGACAAACAGCTTTGGCTACATTGAAGATCTCATTGGCATTTAGCTATTAAAGAGCAAATTTTCTTCAAGCTGCTTAGTTTGATCAGCCCCAAGAGTGGCTGTTGTCAATTGTCCATTTACCATGCTGATATATGCAATCTTACATTTAAAACATACAAGGTCTCCCTGCCCCATGTTTGTGCGGAAACTTTGCTTTCCATTCAAAACCTGATTACGGTAATCCCAAAATAACTCAGTTAAGAGATGAGTTGCCACCTGAAGAAGGGGTGTAACTTTTTGGAGATTACATGCCCTTCAGCTCTAGGTAACACTACCCAGTTTGCTTCTGTTGACCTTTATTACCTAGTACACAGCCTAAAATTAATCTCCAGTTTCACCAATATAAAGACATTGGGCAGTATCCTATTGTGCCCGTGTGCCAGTGGGGCCAACCGCTTGCTCAACAAGGAATTAGTGGTTCCAAAAGCAACCCAAAATGAGCGGAAATGCACATTTCTGGAATGGGGCAGGTCAGCAGAGCTCACAGAAGGGAACTCTACTGACATGTCCCAATCCAGAAACAAGCATTTCCCCTTGTTTCTGGGGTTACTTTTAAGATCACTAACTCCCCATTGTGCAAGTGGTCAGTCCTGCTGGCAAAACACAATCAGCAGCAGCAGAGCAGCCCCATTTGATCCTGCCCTATAGGTTGGATCCATATTTAGGGGGCATGCAAATGGGCTGGCTGAAGTGTTTCCCCTCATTTCTGGGGTTATTTTTAGAATTGCTAATTCCCTGTTGTGCAAGCAGTTGGTCCTGCTGGTGCAACACAATCAGTGGGATCATAGCGGCCCTGTTGGATACTGCCACATAGGTTGGATCCATATTTAGGCATATGCAACTGGGCTGGCTGAAGCTGACTTCCCTGCTCCATTCTTCCCATGGCAGCTCCTTGAAAATGCTGCACAGAGGGCCAGGGGATCCTGATGAATGGGGCAAGCTGAGATGCAGAGGGGGAATCCCTGAAAATCTGGGGGAGGCACCTTCTCTCCATGGAAGACAGATCCTGGATCCACTCCTATCACATTTCTCATTACTTCTGCTCTCTGCCTCACAAGGGACCTGTGTGTTCCAGTCTGTGCTGGAGATAGATCCAAGTAACTGCTCCTTTTTATATTTTCAGTATAAAGAGACATTATTGCTTCTTTGTTCCAGCAGCCCTTAGTGCATGCTGAAATTGTTTTGTACCTACCAGAGAGTAATCCAATTATGTTTGCCTAGCATTACCTGCATTCCAATTTAAAACTCATACACACTGCAACTTTGGGACTCCAACATCATGTCCAGAATCCCCCCCCCCCCCAGTTTTGCTTAATATCTAGCCAGAAGAAGAGTTCTGAAAACCCGGACCTTTGCTCACTATTTTGTGACATTTTAGTAGGTCATAACAAAGGTATTGCCCTACTGTGAATTTTGAAGATTTTCACTTAATAGCACTATTTTTACATTGTTTTTAGAGTTACAATAAAGCTCTAGTCAAACTCAAACTGAAGAGACAGACATCACAAACAGAAGAGTTGTATGGTATGAAAAGGTAGGAATCAAACTTCAGGCATGCTGCTGCTTTTGTTTAACTTTCTGCTCATTTAATTTGCATGTACATGTTAATAATGATGACGCTATAAGTCAAAGCAAACTGGAGCTGCTCTTTCCCTTTTGGAAAGTCTTTAGCGCAACCTTCTGGAATATGGTTGGCTACAGATAGTTGTGCAATGTAGTGGTATTGGCTGTGGCACACCTTGTGATCAGTTTCTCATTATTCCTACTTAATACTGTAGTTCTGGGGTTTCTCGGGAAAAAGCTTTTACCTTTTGATCTGGAGAGAGGACTTGCTTGTTCCTCATCCTGCCCATTGTTCAATCCCACCCCACCTATTCCAGCTACTGTAATGAGTGGAGACACCGGAAATGTACTTATTTAGGAGGGAAAGGGGCTGGATGCAATTGTGTAACTTCAGGGTTATATGGGGTGGGAGAATTAAAAACCCAACCTTTCATGAAGGTTATCATGGAACAGTGAGTGATAAAAATGAAATGTGACCAGTGCTGCTCCTGGTATGAGATATGTGCATTCTCTAAAGTCTGTTAGAGATTATGCATAATGCCTGGAGAATGTGCACAATGCATTTGAGATATGCGCGTTCCCTAAGGCCTGTTGGGGATTTATAGTGATGGGCGAATTTACTGTGAGCAAATCTGTTATTTACTTGGAAAATAACAAACTCACCTATGTCTGAGAGTTCTTGCTCAAAGCAAACTCTCATTCCATGTAAACGAGTTTTTGCACATGCGTAATCTTGGGAGCTGTAGTTTGGAATTGTGTGGTGCCTCCTCAGAGCCAGAGCTGTGGTGGTGGGAGCTATGGTGAGATAAGCTGTTAAGGAGACTGTAGGAAGGCTAAAAATGTAGTGGGGTGGGGTATGGGGGAGCTGCCAAGTCCTTATCCTCCTCATGGAGCTAGAGTGTCAGCAACAAGGAGGAAAACAGCACCAGATTAGGCAAGGAAAGGGTTAATCCAACCAACACAGTGCATGCACAGAAATAGATTTGTTTAGATACAAACTGCACATGCTCTGAGGCTTGCAAACTGCTGAACTTGATAGTGAATCCGTAAATTGCCAGTCCAGGCTCATTAAAACAGTGAGCATTACAAACATGCAAGGTTTGACCAGCGAGCTGACCTACAAAATTCAGCAACATCACTATGCTGGAGAATATACAAATGCAGTCTAGATATACACATTCCCCAAGGCCTGCACATTAGCGGTTCAACTCACATTATCCCTAATATAGACAACCTATTTTACAACCTTTATCTTATTTATCTTTACAACAACCCTGGAAAATTTTAATTTAAATATATATACCCCGCCTTTCAAACAATGACTTCCAAGAAGGATTACAGGGTTGCCACTTTCTGGAAAGTCAGGGAAAGTCAGAGAAATGGAAATTGGTCAGGGAAAGGGAAATTGGTCAAAAGTCAGGGAAATTGTGATTAAGATATACTAGTGTAATGGATTTTTTGAGATGCCGCTGCCAGTAGTACGTTTGGTTTGACGTTACTTTGGTCAGTCAGTGTTTGGCAGAAATGCATCTGTCCTGTGCTTGACTACTCCCTTTCAGTTGAAAGAAATAACTTACTTTTTAACACACAATAAAATAAATTTCAGATATATTTCACCTGACCTTCCATTGTGTAGTTCACCAACAAAGAATCAAGGAGTTGTACTGAACATAGATTGTTGTATTTTTCTTGCATGACTCTTAGAAAAGGACAGTCCACCTCCAGAGCAGATGTGGCCAAGCATATCTCCAGAGTCAGTAGTTTGGATAAGGTAAGTTTTCCACCCATAAACTCAGTCCATGTAGTAAGACAAGAAAACAACATGGATTGGTTCTATGTTGTAAAATGTAAACACCAATACAGTATATTAGTCTTTTTCATTCCAGGAGTAATCTGCCAGTTTCAACATAGTAAAAGGCCATTGGTAGTTTTCTTTTGGAACAAAACTTGCTTACAGCTTCTCCAGAGTATCTAAAGTGCTTACAATTGTGCAGTCTTTAATTGAAATGTTAAATAGTTATCTGCATGGTGACATTTTAAATTAGGAGTCACAGCTGGTGGCCCCTGACCGCCAAGGGAATCCCATCTAGCCCTTCGGTTGCCAATACAGCAGTAAAAAATGGGGAAAGCATTATGGAGGGAAAAGTAGCTATGGCATTGGTAAGAGAACTTGCTGTCAAACTTCTTGTGGGATGAAAGGTGAAATTATGACTGGCCACTCCCTAGTCCCTTTCTCAAAGTGGGTTTATGAGTTCATGATGAGCAAAAGTTTTCCTGAGGATCCCGACCCCCTTTCATGGGAGAGACTTTCACCTCTAAGTTCTCCACTCAGAATGTCCAGATTTTGTGCCCAGAAAAGCTAAATTCTCAAGGTTGGTGTGAAGAAGGCATCCCACAGTGGGTTAACTCCCCCTGTCACCCAGGGAAAAGCAGGGACCTTGTGACAGATTTTCAAGTACTTTATAGGTCCCAGGCTCCTCCTTGCCCCTTTGTCCCTGCTTTTCACCAAGGAAAGAGCTATTTCTCATCTCTTCTCCTTAAAAAAACTACTTCTGTTATTACTATTATTCTCGATATATAAACATTAATTTTCTTACCTGTAACTTCCAAACTTTCCTAGCTTCTCCTTCTCCTTTAAAAACAAACAAACAAACAACAACCTTATTTTAGTTTCTGTTTCTTCTGTTGCACCTTTTTCGCCCTTTATTATGGCTCCACCAGTGAAGAAATCAAGCTCCAAGGCTGCAATCAAACACAAAGCGGTTACTTACGGTATATAAGGAGAGTCAGAAAGCCACAGAAAACAAAGAGCATGAGTCCCCTTGCTTTCTGCAAGGAGCGTGTTTTCGTTTCGCTGACAACACCTGAGATGATTGGCCCCGAGATAACCAGCTTGCTGGCTCATGCCATCTGCTGAGTCTCGACGAAAAGGAGCAGGGAAAGCACCAATCCAGCCATACGGGAGACAGCTGAGGTCAAGGGAGTCAGGGCACTTGTATCAGCCGTCCACGCCACGCTCTCTCTCGAGACAACATGCAGCCCACAATTAGGCTTGATTAGGGCTCGGAAGGGGATGAAAGGGGACAATGGGAACCTGACACCAGACCTGCAAATGGGTGAGAACGCTTAATGATTCCCCCCACCGCCCCCACCGCCTGAGGATTGCCGCCAGGCTAGACAGGTTGCCATTTTGGAAAGCAGTTTTGATTTCTTCCAGCAGGAAGAAGCCACTATTCCCTCCACCTCTTCTAATCTACAAAACAAGGGAATAAAGGCCCACCCCACCCCCATAACAAACATTTCTCAAATCGATAAATCAGTACTTTCCCAACTCGCTAGATAACTTGACTGATCATTTATTAGATAAGCTGCTAGAACAGGCTGTGCACTGAAGCGTACTTGTGACACTCATGCAACTGATTCTGATTCTTCGCCTCCAAATCCTGAAAACAGGAAAAAAAGACTTCTAACTGAAAAGGACCCAGCCCCATTCCCAGTCAGCATTCCTCTGCAGACTCCAGGGAAGGTTCTCACAACCCATGCTCTATAGCCACAGGCTTGGGCCACTAGGCCACACTCTAATATAACCAAGCCACACCCAAATAGTGCTTCTTCCTTCCCTTCACAACAGGAGGTCAACTCCAAAGGGGAAGTAGAGGAATGGTCAGACAGAATCAATATGGGCCAGACTTTATTCTCACCCTTTATAATGGCTACTACTAGCCTTTCAGGTCCAGATTGTCAGGAAGGAAGTTTGCGTAATCCACTTTACTCACCAATTCACAGCTTAGAACTCCAAGCAGTACACTTGGGCCTGAAGCACCTCTTGCACCACATCCAATGCTTACATGTTTTTATAAGGACAGACAATATTATGGCAAAGGTGCACATAAATTGCCAAGGAGGATCCAAATCTCGCTCACTTCACAAAGATGCCCAGTCCCTGCTGCTATTGGCAAAGCGGAATCTAGCCTCAATCTCCACTCAGCAAAATAAAGGGACACTGAACCACACAACGGGCTACCTGAGCCGATGACGGATAGACCCCAGGGCAGTGATGGCGAACCTTTTTGAGCCCGAGTGCCCAAACTGCAACACAAAACCAACTTATTTATTTCAAAGTGCCAACACTGCAATTAAACCTGAATACCGAGGTTTTAGTTTTAGAAAAACAACTCATACAGTTGTCCGAACTAATTAACATCTTTTGTCTTAAAAGAAAAACACAATAACAGAGCTTTCAATGATACAAACAGTTTTTTGTTGGGAAAAAAATCAACTCAAAAAATTATTATAGTACTACACTGTACACATAGCCTGAAGGGAATTTATACAAACTTTTTAAATAATTAGGCACATGTATTTTTGGATAAGGGATTCTCAACTTGTAATATGATTATATGCCAGACTGAAATTGTATGGGGCAAGCTTTACCCCAGGTCCTTTCCCTGCTTCTACAGGTGTCGGATTAGTAAAAGTAAAAGTCAACCTGTACTAGGATGAGCAAGATAAACAAGAAAACTAAACGTGCTTAACACATTTTAAACACTTTATGTCTTGGACTGCAAACACTGCATTAGGTAAAAGTTTGCATTGGGCATGCTTTTGCACAATTAATGTGATTTTTGCTATTGCATGCATGCCGATAATTTGTCAAACCTTGGCTCATACTCCGTTAGTTTGAGAGCAACACATGCAGCACTCAGGTCAACTGTTTGGGCTTTACATCCAAGCCATGCTCTGTGCATCATTCTTCAAAATCTTTTAAATGTGATAACAATGTAGAAAAGAATTCTGTAACAGGAATTCTAGAATAAAATCATTCTGTTCCACACTGTGAGAAAGAACAAGATCATTAGTGTTTTGCAGAAGGGGACAGTCTTTTCGTTATCTGGTGACCAATGGCTCGAGTGCCCACAGAGAGGTCCCTGAGTGCCAGCTGTGGCACCCGTGCCGTAGGTTCGCCATCACTGCCCCAGGGGAATGGAGCCTGCATCTTTCAATATTTCAGAAAATTCCAACACCACTTCGGACCACTCACAGCGGACCTATTTGCCTCACAACAAAACCACAAGCTCCCAAGATTTCGTTCAAGATTCCACTCTTACTGAACAGAAGGAATAGGCACGCTGAACCTCAGTTGGCCAAAGGAGAGACTCTACACCTTTCCACCAATCCCAGTCCTTTGCAGCAAGGGTGCTGCAAAGAATTAGACAGGAACAGGCAACAGTCCTGTTGATAGCCCCATTCTGGCACATCAAGAGCCATGCCATGGTTCCTCCCTCAGAAAGCAGATCTCCTATCCTAGGGCCCAGTTCTTCACCCAGATCCAGAATGGCTTCGATTAGCCATATAGCTATTGAAAGATCAATTTATTTCAAACTAGACTATCCGGATACAGTCATAAATACCCTGTTGGTATCCCACAAAGAATCCAAATCACGTATATATGAGACCGCTTGGAAGGCTTTCTCCAGATAGTACAGGAGAAAAAAGATCAACGCCCAATCAGCAGGCATCAAAGAACTTATCTTCCTCCAAGCAGGTCTTGACTTGAGCCTAAAACCCAGCACCTTGTGTAGGCAAACACCAGCCATCTCTTTAGTTATGTCAAAACCACGATGCCCTCAGTTAAGCACACCTCCTCAGCTTAAAAAATTCCTCTGGGGAGCCTCTCTGATAAGCCCTCCCACAGTTCATGGATTCCCATCGTGGAGTCTACATGTGGTCCTCTTGGCATTAACAAAAGCTCCTTTTGAACCACTTAAATCTGTACCATTTAGAATATTGTCTCAAAAAGTCTTATTCCTGGTAGCCATGGCTTCAGCATGCAGAATATCAGAAATATCAGCCCTTTCAGTAAGTACAGGGCTTATCAACTTTCAAAAGGACATAGATTTCATAGATCATAGAGTTGGAAGGGGCCTACAAGGCCATCAAGTCCAACCCCCTGCTCTATGCAGGAAACTCATAATCATCATCATCAGGCGATCACTCGTGACCGAGTAAGATTGTCTTCCGGGATAAAAGGAGGAAATTCTAAAGAAGATTGTGTAGACTCTAGCGATGGGTCCGTAAGTGACTGTGGAGGCCAATTCTAGATCCACACAGCTTCCCACAGTGAGGACACAGGTTACCAGATAGAAGATGGTCCTGTAAAGGATTCATTTGACGTGCTTTTCGCTTAGCACGTTTCTCCCTTTCACCTTGCACTCGGGCTTCTTCAAAGTCCATGGAACCTTTGTGAAAGGCCAACCTCCATTTAGATCGTTCATGGGCCAGAGCTTCCCAGTTTTCGATGTTTATATTGCATTTTTTTAGATTAGCCTTATGAACATCTTTAAACCTCTT